>CP106727.1:172333303-174733303 GCA_025506655.1 Gossypium rotundifolium
TTCATGTGGTTCCTCATCGCTTACATTTGTTAAATTTTTTAAAAATTTCCTCGAATCGCTCTGTGAAAGAGCTTGAAGCGATAATTAATATGTAATTTCTTTAAAAGTTTAAAACTTACCTTCTAAATCGTCTCTTTTCAGCCGGGATAAGGTATGCGAAAGGTAAATTTTATTGGCTTTTCTTGTTTACCTCAATTTTATCTTCTTCCACTTTCTCTTCTTGTTTTTTAGGGTTTCTACCTTTATACTACTATGAGTTGTTATGGCTTGAATTTGCTCCTTTGGGTTAGTCTCGATTGCTTGGTAGGCTTTGGGTTTCGAACATGGTTTGAGTTGTCCAACCATTTTAGTGATATCCCAACTCGGTCCTTGATCTCTTTGATCGACATTTCTTGGTTATCAAGTGTTGTATCGGTTTTTGGAGATGGGCATACGTATCGCCATGAACTTTTAGCATTTCTTCAAGACTCGGCTCATTTTCACTGGATAGGGCTAATTTTGGAAATTTGAAATAGGTTGTTGTTTTAATTTCCTTGATTTGTTTAGCCTCCTTGACCTCCCAAGAAAATTTGGGTGGTTCCTCCAACGGATTCGGTGTTACTAAAAGATTGTTATTAGATCAAATTATTACCTATATTTCGTTTATTTATTTTTGTGCCGGTTGGTAGGGGTGGGTACTCGGATTATACGGTTCCACTTTCGCCGAACGAATTTACGCAAAGAACACAAATTGTCAAGTTTTTTTATCATCTCACGTTTGACAACATAGTTCTTTGGTCGACGTTGAAAACTCCGTTTTGTTGGCCTTGTCCTTATAACCCCGATAGTTGTTAAACATTTCTTTGATAAACTGTGGTACGCTTGGGAGTTTTGTTGTTGGGGTTCCAAAATTTGAATCAATTAGTTGCCTCGTTGAGGATTTACACTTGTAAAAAGTTTGGACTTGAAGCCATAAAGGTAATCTTGGTGGGACATCTCCTCAAGATCCTTGTATTCTCCTATGCATTTATGTCTCTAAATCCATCGCACAAAGAAGAACATCTTCGTAATTTCTCCATTTTGGTGGGAAATATTTTAATAAAAATTTTTTGGTCATCGGTTTGTAAGTAATTGACCCTGTGGAAAGTTCAACCTTTGGCTTTATTCCTTTGAAAAGGGAAAAACCAAGGAGAATAGCATCATCGAAACACCATTTATTTTGAAAGTATCAGAACTCAAAAAATTAGCTATATGAGTGTTGGTCTTGTCACCCAAACCATCAAATTGAACAAATTATTGAATCATTTGTATAGTATTAGGCTTTATTTCAAATTTATTAGTAGCTATAGATCCTAACAATACTAGATTACGCTCTTGTTAAATGAGGTTTAGCATAATCATACATAATCAGGAGCATTGTTTTCTAACATCTTGGGTGGATTATTCTAAATCCATCCCTTGATGGATTGGATACATCTTTGTTGGTAATTTAAGGCTCTTTGATTTCTCATGATTTCTATCGGTAGCCGATATCATAGTATCTGAGGTCTGTCGGGTTCCTTCTAGTCATAAACTAAATACCCAGAAACGAGAAAAAAAAATTTGGAAACTAAAATAATAAAATAAAATAAATTAAAATAAAAATAAAAATAAAGGCTAAAGTAATAAAAATAGACCTTTCTTAATATTTTATTTAACAACAACGAAAAACTTGATTTAGAATTTTGGTTTTAAAATTTATAAAGAGAATGATCTAACACAAACTAACTCACAATGACTTAAGGCAAGTGCACCTATCAAGGGGTTAAGCAGACAAGCGGGTTGTCAAACCCAAAGGAAAAAAGTACTAATACTCACTTTCTTTCTATTATTTAGCCTAAATATTGAATGATTTGGTTGATTAAATCTAAATTAACTAATTAATTACTAAACAAAGATGCAAAGACAAAAGAATGAATTTGGGAAAATAACTTTAGGAAAACTCGTTGATTAAGGCGATACCCTTAGGAAGAATCCACCTAAACTTCCTTGTTATCAACAGAACGAAATTATTCACTTGGCTTGATTGTAAGACTCCTAATTTATATTAAACCCCTCTTGAGGCAATAACGTCTAATCTGGTTGATTAACAAAATCTCTTTCAAATTAAAACCCTAGAATCGCATTCTTGATCTATGGACTCCCATAAGGTTTCACCTAATCGGCAAAATCTTACCTATCTCTGGGGCGATCAAATTCTAAATCTACTCGGGGACTTTTGATCCACCACCTGCACATTCAACGAATCAATATTCCAAAAATATTAACACAAAATTATACACATAATTAGAACAAACTAAGTATTTATCAATTTATTTTAAGCACTTGAGGGAAACTAGGTGAGAGGGGATAAGAGAATTTTGTGAAGTTTGAACAAGTAATAGCTTTGCAAAGTGGTTTCCATGCCATTAAGTGTTGGAGGTGCGAATGGACACAGTCATAGGTTTGAATGGGGGGAGCGTTTTTGGTTTTATTTTTATATATCGGTGATGGGCTTAGGTAGGAAGGCTTTAAAATTAAATGATGGGGTTTATGTCATGAAAGTCGATTTGGTGGAGTGGCTGAGGGCCATAAGGGCCTTGTGTATGGACTCAAGTTAGAAATTTTTTTTATTTTTTGTTTTTTTTCAAATTTAAAATGGTTTTTGGGGATCTCGGGGTTTTTCAAAAGGGTACCCTTTTTCCCTTTTTTAAAAAAATTTTGTTTTTTTAAATTTTACTTTACAAAATTTTGGCCCAAGGGATTTTGGGTTTTAAAAAATGTTATTTTAAAATTTCTTAAACCCTTTATTTTCCTTTGGTTTTTTAAAAAAAATTTTTTATTTTTTAGACCCCAAAAAATTTTTTTTCCCTCTTACGGTTTCAAAAAATTTTTTAAACTGAAAATTTTTAAATTTGTTTTTTTTTTACCCCGTGTTGTCCCCAAATTTTAAACTTTTTGGGCTTAAATTTTTCGGGGAAACCCAAAAATTTTATTTCTTAATTTAAAAAAATTTCCCAAAAAAATAATTTTTTTTTTTAAACTTGGAATTTTGAAAAAAAATTGAAAGGGAAATTTTTTTTCCAAATTTTAATAAATTTTAAATTTTTCAGGGTAAAGTGAAAAGGGGGTTTTGGGTTTAATTTTTTTTTCTTATAAAGGTTTAAAAAAATGGGAAAAGAAAATTTTTTTTTGGGCCAAAAATTTTAAATTTTGGTTGGCCCCAATTGACAAAATTTTAAAAATTTTTTTTTTTTTTAAAAGGAAAAAGCATCAACCCTTTATTTAAATTGTTTTTAAATGAGGGTTTAAAAATTTAAATTGAGAGGTTTTTAAAATTTTCTGGTTTTTTCCCGAAAAAGGGAAAGGGGTTTTTTTTTGGGTTTTTTTTTGGGTTTTTGGGGGAATTTACTTTACTTTGAAGGGGGGTTTTCCTATTAAAGGGGAGTAAGCAAAAAGGGGAAAAAAGATAAAAAAAAAATAAAATTTAAAAAAATAAAAAAAAAATAAAAAGGGGTTTAAAATTTTTTTTAAAAAATTTTTCCAAAAAAAGAAAAAAAATGCAAATTTTCATTTTTTTTAAAAAATTTTCCCGAACCTGCCCCGCAAAATTTCACCTTTCTTTTTGTTTTGGGAAATTTTTTAACAAAAAAAAATTTACTAATTTTTTTCTTTTAATTTAAAAGGGGTTTTTATTTTAAATTAAAAAATTTTTTTAAAATTTTTAAATCGAAAAATTTAATTTTTTAAAATTTTTTAAAAACCCCATTTTGCTTTAAAAAGTTTATAATCCTTGCCCCCGGGGTTATTCAACCTTTTAAATTAAGGAAACTCTTTTTTTAAACCCCCGGGTAATTTCCAAAAAAAAAATTTTCAAATTAAACCCAAAATTTTAAATTTGGGATTAATTGGTAAAATTTGGAAATTTTTTAAAGGGGCTTTTAAATTAATTTTTGGGCATCCAAAAAAATTTTTTTATTTTTTATTTTTTAAAAAATTGGGGTATTAAAAATTATTCATTAATTTGGGACTAAAGGGAAATGGTAAAGGGTGAAATTTTGGGGGTTTGGGAAAACCGGGTTTTAAAAATGGTTTTTCCCTTAAATTTGGGGGAAAATTAACAACTATTTTTGGGGGGTTTTTGTTTTTTTTAATTTGGGTTGGGGTTAGGTTTGGAAATTTTTTAAGGGGGTTTTTTATTATGAAAATTTTGGTTTTTTTAAAGGGTTTTTTTTTAATTCCAAAAATTTTGGTTTGGGATAAAGTTTTAAATTTTTAGGGGTTTGGGTTAAAAAATTTTTTTTTTTGGGTTTTCCCATTTTTAAACCAAAATTTTTCCTTTTTGTGACCACTTTTTTCCCCTTGTAATAATAATCCCTTTTTTTAAAAATGGGTTTTCCCAAATTTTTTTATTTGGGGTTTTTTTTTTCATTTAGGGTTTAAAAATTTTTTTTTTGGCAAAAAAGGGGTTTTGGGGGGTTTGAAAGGGGATAAAAATCCATTTTTTTTTTTAAATTCTTTTTTAATTTTTTAAATTTTTTTTTTTGGGGTTTTTACCCCCTTTTACTATTTTTTAATTTTCATTTTTTAATGGGAAAGGGAAAAAGGTGGGTTGCTATTGGGAAATTTTTTTTTAGTTTAATTTTTTTTTTAAAAGTTTTCTTTTTAAATTTTTTTAAATTTTTAAGGGGATTTTTTTTTTTTTAAAATTTTTATGGGTTTAAAAGGGGAAAAATTTTTGAAGGGAAAGGGAAAAATTTTAAAACCCAAAATTTTTTAATTTTTAAAATTTTTTTAAATTGGGTTTCAAAATAAAAAGGGAAAAAATTTTTTGAAAATTTTTTATTTTTTAAGATTTTTAACTTTTAAGTTAATAAAAAGTTTTTAAAAAAAAGTTTTTTTTTTTTAAAACCCACCAAAATTTTTTAAAAGTTTTTTACGGGATTGTTTCAAAAATTTTCGGGGCTTTGGTTTGAAATTGGGGTTTTAATTTGTTAATTTTGGTTTAGTTAAAATTGGTCCCAAGGGGTTTTTATTTTTAAAGGGTTTTTTGAAGGGGTTTTGGGGGTTTGGGGTTTTTGGAAAAGGCCCGAGGTTTTTTTGGGGGTAATTTCTTTACCCCTTTTTTAAATTTTTGGGGGGTAATTGGGAAAATTTTTAAAGGGATTTGCCCAATTTAACCTTATTTTTTAAGTTTTTAAAATTTTTAAAAAGGGTTTATTTTTTGGGTTTTTTTTCTTTGGTTTTTGGGTAAATATTTTAAATTTTAAGGGTAAACCCAAAACAATTTCCCCACTAAAATTCTTTTTTAAAATTTAAAACAACCAAAGAAATTTAAAACCAAAAATTTTTTTTTGATTTGGGTTTTTAAAAAAAAAAAAATTTTTCCCAAAATTTTTTTAAAAAATTTTAAAAAAACCACTTTTAAAATTCCCAAAAAATTTTAAAAATTTAAAAATTTTAAAAAATTTTTAAATTTAAATTTTTTTGGGTTTAAAATCTTTTCCCCAAAAATTTTTTAAATTTTTTGTTTTGGGTTTTAAAATTTTTGGTTTAAAAACAAATTCCTTAAAAAAACCCAAATTTTTTTGTTTTTTTTAAAATTTTTTGAAACAAAAATATTTTAAAACCAACCAAAAAAAGAAAAATTTTTAAAAATTTTGGGAAATTTAAACCCGATTCAATTATCAAAAAATTTTAAACCCGGATTTTAAAAATTGAATTTACCATCAAAAGAAAAATTAAAATTTCTACCCCAAAATTAAAACCCCAAAAACTTTTTTACCAAAAATTAAAAAACCCGAAAATACCCCAAAAACGGGAAAATTAAAAATACCCCCTTGGGAAAAAATTTAAAAAAAAATTTCAAAAAAAATTTTTGTTTTAAAAAATTTTTGGAAAACTTTTAAAAAATTAAAAACCCTTTTAAAAAATTAAAATCCCTTTAAAAAAAATTCCCAAATCCATAAAAAATTAAAATTTTAAAAATTTAAAAAACCCAAAAAGAAACCTTTAAAATGTTTCAAATTTAAAATTCCGGTTTAAAAATTTAAAATGATTTTTTAAAAACCAATTTCAAAATTTAAAACCCCTTTAAAATTTTCCCCCGACAAAATTGAAACATTAAAAATTATTTAAAAAAATTTAAAAATAAATGAAAAATAGGGAAAAAATTGGGAAAATAAAGGGGTTTTTAAGAAAGGGAAATTTTAATTTTAAAAACCCCTTCCCTTTTTTCGGGAAATAATTAAACATTTAAAAAATTTTAAAAAAGGGGTTGGGAAAAACGGGAGGTTTGTGTTTGGCCCAAAGGGGGATGGAGAGGTTGAGACCTCACGAAGCTAACTACCCGACACATGACTTGGAATTGGCTCTATGGTATTTGCCTTGAAGATTTGGAGGCACTACGTATGGGGAGAAGTCGGTAGTGTACCACGGATCACAAAAGTCAAAGTACCTCGACTCGGAAAGATTTAAATCTGAAGCGTGGAGGTGGATTGAATTGTTGAAGGACTCTGTTGCTCAATCGAATACCATCCGGGGAAGGCTAATGTGGTAGCTGATGCATTGAGCCGAAAGGTGGTAGCAGATTTGCGAGCAATGTTTGCTCATCTAAGTCTCTTTGAGGATGGGAGCCTTTTGGCGAAATTGCAAGTGAAGCCGTCTTGGATTAATGAGGTCAAAGAAAGGCAGATGGTCGACGAAGCTTTGAGTACTCGGAGGTTGCAAGTACAGAATGGGGAGGCCGAAGGTTTCAGTTTGGGTAGCGATGGAGTGTTGTACTTTCAGGGGAGAGTATGCATGCCTAAGGATGATGAGTTGAGGCGCGAATCCTTAAAGAAGCTCATAGCAGTCGTCGCTATGCACCGAGAAGCGACAAGATGTATCGAGGATTTAAGGGAGCGATTTTGGTGGTTTGGGTCTTAAGCGGGAAATGCTAGAGTTGGTAGGCAAGTGTCGACATGCCAGCAAGTTAAGGTGAGCATCAATTGCCATCGAAATTTATTCTGACCGATAAAAGATCCACAGTGGAAATGGGAGGAGATTACTATGGATTTTGTAAGTGGGCTTCCCACCCCGATAAGAAAGATGCGATTTGGGTGGTAGTAGGCCGTTTGAGTAAGTCGGCTCATTTCATACCGTAAGGGTTGACTACTCGCTCAAAGGTTGGCCAAGTTGTACATCGCAGAGATAGTGCGATTACAAGGAGTACCAGTGTCTATTATCTCAGATCGGGATCCTCGGTTTACGTCGAGATTCTGGAAGGCTCTACATCAGGAGTTAGGCACGAGGTTGAATTTTAGCATGGCTTTTCATCCACAGTCTGATGGACAATCTGAGAGGGTGATCCAAGTGTTGGAAGACATGTTAAGAAATGTGTTTTGGATTTCGTGGCGGTTGGGAGGAGTATCTACCTTTGGCGAGTTCGCTTATAACAATAGTTATCAGCGAGCATTGAGATGGCACCGTATGGTATTGTATGGTCGAAAATGCCGTACTCCTACATTGGATGAAACTAGGAGAACATCGGATGTTGGGTCGAGTTGAATTCTGAGAGCGAGGTTAAGGTTAAAGTAATTCGGGCTCGTCTTAAGGAGGCGTCGGACAGGCAAAAATCCTACGCCGATCTTAAGCACAAAGAGGTTGAATATGTAGTGGGTGATAAGGTCTTCTTGAAGGTATCACCTTGGAAGAAGGTGCTGAGGTTTGGCCGGAGGGGCAAGCTAAGCCCTAGATTCATCGGATCGTATACGGTGTTGAAACATGTAGGATCGGTAGCTTACCAGCTTGAGTTACCGGCAGAGTTGAGCCAGATCCATGATGTCTTCCATGTTTCGATGCTGAGGCACTATCGATCAGATCCATCACATGTAGTGCCAATTGAGAAATTGAAGTGAGCAGGACTTGTCTTTCGAGGAGGAGCGATTGCAAATTTTGTATCGAGATGTCAAAGTTCTTCGAAGAAAGTTAGTGCCTTTGGTAAAAGTGCTATGCCGAAACCATGGTACGGAGGAGGCCACATGGGAACCCGAGGATGTGATGCGGCAGCAATACCCCCAACTCTTCTAATCCAGGTAATTTCTAGGCTAAATTAGGGGTTGTTTGAAATTTACTTGTTTTTCCCATGTGTGTGCTTGAGAGATATGTATGCTTGATTGCCTGAAATATTTAAGGGTCTAGTCATGACCCCGGACTAATTATACTTAGGGCTAAAATTTATTTTAAGCACTTGAGAAGTGGGAAACTAGGTGAGAGAGGGGATAAGAGAAATTTTGTGAGAAGTTTGGCACAAGTAATAGCCTGGCAAAGTGGTTTCCATGCGCCACTTAAGTGTTGGAGGTGCGGATAAGCGCAGTCATAGGTTTGAATGGCGGGAGCGACATTTTGCCATTTATTTTTATATATCTTGGTGATGGGCTTAGGTAGGAAGGCTTTAAAATTAAATGATGGGGTTTTATGTCATGAAAGTCAGTTTGGTGGAGTGGCTCGGGGCGTCACTTAAGGGCCTTGGTGTATGGACTCGAATTCGAGTCATGATGGATGCAAGGGGTGTTTTATTTTTAGGCTTTTGGCGTTAAAGGAAAGGGGGCCAGGTATGAAGGCCTTATAATTAAATGGTGAGGTTATTTGACATGAAAGTCAAATGGGAAACATGGCATTAGGCGTGTAAGGGGGGCTGCGGTAGTGAGGTCTTGGTTTCGAACCAAGGAGGCAGCAATTGGTTTTGTTTTTTTTATGCAACCGGCGTGAATGGGAGAGTAAGTGATGGCATGAATTTGGACTCTTAAATTGATAAGGGTAAGGCTGAAATTTTTTCACTTATTAATTTGGAAGAGAAGTGTATTTAGTTTTGTTTTCTTTTATTTTGAAGAAGTGGATAGAAGATAAATGTTATTTTTCTTATGTGATAATTAAGAGCTAAATTATCACAAGAAGGGGAGGTAATAGCGCTTTGGGACTCCTTGAAGGCATCCATAATTGGTTTTGTTATGGCAAGGAGTGCCAAAATTCATCAACTATTCTTTTCTTTCTCTCAAATTCTGCTGCAGAATTCTCCTAGCCCTCTTGCCAAAACTCTTCAAAGTTCTCTTCTTCTCTTGCTTCTTTTTAGCGAACCTACCCTCCTTCACTAAAAATTTGCACCTTCCAATTGTGTTGGCGAATCTCCTCCCCTAACTAAGTCTTTGATTTCAATAGTTTGGTAAGGGTAATCTTTTCTTGACCGATTTTGTGTAGTGACTAGACTTTACTTCACTTCTTTCTTCATTCTAAATCTTAGTATTAAAACCTGTTTTTGTTCTTTGAAGGAGCAGAAAGCTATTGACATCAATTAGGGTGTCGAATATTGGTGTGACTTGCGAATCCATCTTTAAGGTAAGGGTATGGCAACTCTTTTTCCTTCCGGATTTATGTTTTGGTAGTATAGCCTTTAAGTTCTCTAATGAAGTGATAAAAGTCGATTGTAGGAAGCCATAGCCGATTGAAGGAAGCTTTGGGATTTGATAAGTTGGTAGCACATTCGGCCAAGGGCCATTTGTTGAAAATTAGTGTCTAAAGTTGAAATTAATATGTGCCATGGATCTAGGGACAATTATTAAGGCTAATAAAGGCTTTGGGATTTGAATTATTTTGGTAAGTGATGGTAAGATTGGCCTAGGGCCATATTTGATTATTGAGCACGATTAATCCTTCGGGATCTCTAGTTTAGCCGATTGGCTAATAGATCTAATAATTCATGTATTGGCCGATTGTAGGAGGAAACAACGTCTCAGGATTTCGCGAGTATATTCGGGATTTGCTAGTAAATAGGTGTGTAAAAACTCACTACACACTTTATTAATTTACATGACTTTATTGTTTGCCTTTTAATCTTTTTGGTTGTGATTAGCTTGTGGCATAATCATGGTTTCCGGGTAAGTCCCCTAACTTGTGATCTATGATATATGACTGAGTTTCCATCATATGCTATTAAATGATATGTTGTACATAATACATGATATATATGGGATTATGATATTGTTGTGTAAGCATGATGATGGTGGGATTGATGAGAGGAGGGATGATTTTATGGATCGTCGCCATGGTTTTGACCACAAGATGGGTTGGCCCCATCAGTTATTTGTGACCTATGGTCATCGATGGTTTTGACCACATCGATTGATAAATTGTGACTAAGTCCCGTGGTTTGGTACCACCAATGGTTTTGACCACACTTGATATATTGTGACCTATGGTCATCGGTCGTTTTGACCACACGATGGGTTGGCCCCATCATTTATTTTGTGACACTAGTCACCAAAGGTGGTTTTGACCACCAAAGGTTTTGACCACGGGGTAGTAAAGGAGTACGGATGGTTAGTTGGGTTGCATGTGCATGTTTATTAATGACTTGTGTATGAGTTACTTTACCGGGTGAGGGATTACACACTGAGTCTTGGTGACTCACCCCTTCCCTTACCATTTTGTAGATGAGTAGATCCCGGAGATGGAGCCGGAGAGGACTCGAGGCGGCCATGCTTATCGTTGGATTTGAAATTTCTTTGTTTTAGTTAATCTTATTTATTTTTCTAAGTCTTTTCATTTTGGGATTGTAATAAGGCCGCTATTTATTATTTGGATGTTATTTTATTTTACTTATATTATGTTACAAATGAGGTTTATAAATATTAAGTGAACCGGTTAAAAGAAACTTTTTCAACTAAGTAACTTCTACGAGTTTTTCAAAGATGTTACCATCGGGTAACAAAAAATAAACCAAGACAATTATAACCTTGACAAATTTTAAAGTTTTACATGATCAAATGTTTTTAAGGGTTCATCAACCCAACCATGCTTTTTTTCAAATAACCCCAACTGAGTTTTATCAAACCCCATTTTAAAACCCTAGCCATATTTTAACAAGGTTTCACTGAACACTCAAAATGTTTCAAAATTACTCCGTGGCATACCAGATCCGGTCAGGACTCATGGGGCGGGTTTGGGGTGTTACAAACTCAGTCGATTAAGATGACACCCTTAGGAAGAATCCACCTAAACTTCACTTGTTATCCAACACTGAACCGGACGAATTATTCACTTGGCTTGAGCCATAAGACTCTCTAATTTATATTAAACCCTCTCTCAAGGTGAATAACGTCTAACCCTAGGTTGATTAACCGAAATCTCTTTCAAATTAAAACCACTAGAATCGCATTAACTCGATCTATGGACTCCCATATTAGGTTTCACCCTAATTCGGCAAAATCTCGTCACCCTATCTCTAGGCGCGCAATCAACTCTGCTTAATTATGCTAGATCTACTCTTAAGCAGGGACTTTTGCTCCCCCACCTAAGCACATTCAACTTGAATCAATATTCCTAAAATATTAACACAAGAATTGTGCACACATAATTAAGAACAAACTAAGTATTTATCATATAGTTCAATAAATAATAACAAGATTCATTTAGGCTTTATCCCCTTCAGGTATCTGAAGGTTTTAGTTCATAATCATAAAATAAAACATCTCAAGAGAAAAGATAAACAAAACATAAGAAATCCCTAAAACCCCCTGAAGGAATTGAAGGAGAGATCCGCCGTCTTGAGTAGAATTTCGGCTTCTTGAGATGGATCAACTGGCTATCTTCGAATGATTCCCATAAATCTAGCCTTCTGGCTCGGCTTCTTGGCCTAGCTGTCTGCCTAACTGACCGCCCTTTTTCAGGTTACACTTAAGGTCTTTATATAGGCTCTTGTAATGCATTTTTTTCTCCCTAAGTATCCTTTTCCGAGTGGAATTCCTCTTTTCCACGACAGAGGCATGACCATGGCACACGCCCGTGTAAATCGACTTCAGGCCGTGTTTTGATTCTGCTGATTTAGGCACGGCCATGTAAATTGTTGTCCAGGCCATGTTTCAATTCTGCTGATTGAGGCACGGCCGTGTAAATCGTGGTCAGACCGTGTGAAGTAAATTGACGAGACACATCCGTATGGCTTTAAGTCCAGGCCGTGTCAATTTCCACTTTGGCCCAAATTGGCCCACTTTATGCCCATTTCTCTTTCTTTTCATCCTCCGGTGCTTTTCTAAGTATAAAACATGAAAAGAAAGGATTAAGAGCAACTTTTTATATAAATCAAGGGCTAAATCATCGAAAAGCATGCTAAATATGGGTTTAAAATATGTTATTTTTACGATTTATCAAATACCTCCACACTTAAGCTTTTGCTTGCCCTCAATCAAAATTCTCAACTTACGATTAAAATGAACTTTCCATAATTCATAATTCCTATTAATAATGCCTCATCATAATTCATAGATAATTCATACATGTATAATTTAACTTAAAGACTCCTAAAGATTCAAACAATTCTAAGTCATAATGAAAACATAGGTGTCTCCCCTTATCTAAATAATTACCTTTGATTCAAAACCGACAAGGATTGACATCCTCACTAAAGATTCACTCAAATCACTCAAAAGTGTTTAAGGTTCACAATTAAGCAGTCAACAGTCGAACCTGAAAAGTTAATCCCATAGGCTTGCCCGAAAATCAAATCTCCACCACTGTAATATGAGATGATACACAAATTAAAAGCTCTTTAATAGGGTTGTAACGGGGCTTGGGTTAAAGGAGTGAATAAAGGATGAATTAGAAGGTTAAAAATCAATATTGACCTGAAAAATTTACCTAACTAAGAACAATGAACTGGAAAATAAATGATTACATCAATTGAAGCTTTGAAACTAATAATACTACGAGATTTTTCCTTGATAATTGAAAATTAAATGCACAAGCTCACTTTTATACTACTAATGTTGAATATACTTTGATTTTTCGATCGATTTTTTTAAGAACAAACTAAGTAAATACATAATAAAGAAAGAACTTTATTAGTTGAAATAAACTAATTAGGCAACTGATCAAATCAATTCTCGATAGAAGGGTAGTCAAAAGAATGGTGATAACAAATACAAAGGGTTTTTGGGTTAATATTAGCGGGTAAATCAATAAAAAGGGTTGTTAGGATTAAAAAGGGTTCACTAAGGGTTAATTATGTAGGTAGGCTTTTTGGTGGTGTGAATGGTTTAAAACCTAGGTGCCTTTATCATCTCAGTATATCAAATCAATAATGTGGTCTCGACATGTATAAACGAGGCAAGTTCTAGAATAGCTATTCAATGTTGACACACTCATAATCAATAAACTGAGCACGAAAAAGAATATATTCTCTATAAGGCTCAAAATCTCACAAAAATTATGGGTATTTGACATCAATCCCTGTAAATTTCAAACTTCAAGGTAATATTTAAATTCAGTTCAACAACCTAGAAAATTTTTTATTCTTTAAAAAAATAAACTTATCATGCTTGATTCTCTAGTATTCTTCAATTTTAATCATCAATGCACAATTATCAATGACTTAATCCAAAACATATCAATAAAAATCATAAATCATTAGAAATTTCATCCTAATTAGTAATATGAGAAAATTTCTTAAAAATAAGACTAAATTCAGGGATTTGAGAATAATGCAAAAAGTTAGGTACTTTTACCCCCCACACTTAAGATGTACATTGCCCTTAATGTACAAAGATAGATAAATAATCACGTAATAATAAAATCAAAAGAGACGGGGGAGAAGTAACACTTCCTGAATTTTTGGATGAATCCTTGTTCCCTTGTTGAATTGTAGGAGGAGGCGGCGGTGGCATTTTCTATGGTCCTGGTGGGGTGGCTACCGACAAGCACTGTGCTAGATGAAAAAATTGGGTAGCCTGGAAAGATATAGCCAGGAAATCTAAAGAAACATTAAAAATATACTAATAATATAATTAAAGACAAGGAAAATAAAGAGAAGGAGACTAAAAAGAAAACTGAAATTAAAAGAAAAGATTAATGGACTAAGGAGTCCTTATTGATAGATGGTTCGTGAAGTGGGTGTGATTTCTAAGGCTGCGGAGGGGCTGTGGTCGTGGTTCCGGTGTGATTCTCTAGCAGCCTGATGAACCTGACACTAAAAAACTAGAATAAAATGAACTAAATTAAGCAAAAGAGAAGTAAAGATAAGGAAAATAAAAGAGATGAGAAAAGAAAAATAGAATCGAAAAGGTTTTGAAGACCCTTGGCGTGTTGAGTAGCTAAAGTTGCAAGCATGAGCTCATGTGAATCGGTCTCCTTTGAGGAGATCGTGGTTAACCTCTTCACGCTTCTTGACATGGCTTTGGTGTCTCACGAGTTATAAGAATGTTAGAAGAAAAGGAAAGAGGCGTAATATGATAAGAAGAAGGAAGAAAGAAAGGAGGGGGAGGAGGTGGGTTTAAATAGAAGTTTGGCTCCTGACACCTTTCCACTCCCATGTCCCATGGGTGTGTTGATTAGCACGACCGCCTCACACGGTCGTGTGTCTAGGCGTGTTGGTTCACCCATGCTCGTTTTCTAGATGCCACGCCTGTTCCTAAAAAGGCGGTGTCGGCCCACGGCTACACCGCACGGTCGTGGGACTTTGTCTGTGCCCGTGGGGTAGTGGTTGGGTCTGTGACTCAAATAGTTAGTTAGGGATGATTTGTATCGTCTCTACCATATTAGTATGGAGATTACATGATTCCACATTTTACAGCCACTACTGTGTGCTAGGCCGTGTGGTGCGAGAATCAGACTTTTGTTTCATTAAAATTATGGAATAAAATATAAAGAAATAACTAAAAATAAAAATAAAGAGATAGTGTTAGTGCTCGGGTTGCCTCCAGAAGCGCTTCGTTAAATTCTTAAGCTAGACTTTTCCTTTTGCTTGTACGCTTACGGTGGTTTAAATGTTTGAATATCTTCTCTCATGCTTTTATTTTCATGGTAAAGGTTAAGTCGAGAAGTGTTTACCTTAAAAGTGTCGAATATGGGATTGCTTACCTCGACTATTTCGTATGGAAGGATATTGCTTTTGATCTCCTATTTTGAAGTGATTCGATGTCCCTACGAGTTCTTCTAGATGCTCCTTCGATTTTGCCTTGTGTGGTTCCGTCTTCTCTTTAAAATGTGTTTTTCACTCTTCTAGTTTGTTGTCTTCAAAGTTTTGCTCCTTACATAATTCTTCTTTATTGGCACAGGGTCCTTGCTTCTGTTCAGGTTTGTAGCTCTGAGGTTGTTCCTACGGTGGGATTTGAACAGATTGATTATCAACTGAATTTACTTTCTCACCTTCATTGATCGATGTCCCGGAGTCAAGAGCTTGTAAACCGATCGATTCATCACCTACACAAAGTATGAGTTCTCCTGTGGCAACATCAATTTTAGTTTTGGCAGTTGCTAAAAAGGGTCTTCCTAGGATTAAAGGAATCGAGTTATCCTCATCCATGTCTAAGACAACAAAATCTACTGGAAAACAAATTTATCAATTTTTACAAGAACATCTTCGATAATACCCCTAGGAATTCTAACAGTTTTATCAGCTAATTAAATACTCATCCTAGTTTGTTTGGGTTTCCCTAGACCTAGCCGCTTAAACATTTTATAGGGCATGACATTTATACTTGCCCCTAAATCAGCTAATGCGTTATCAACAGTTAGTCTACCAATTAAACATGGGATTGTAAAACTCCCTGGATCTTTTAGTTTCCGTGGTAATCTATTCTATAACATTGCTGATCATACTGCGTTTAATTTCACATGTGGTTCCTCATCTAGCTTACATTTGTTCGTCAGAAGCTGTTTTAAAAATTTCCTCGAATCTGGCATCTGTGAAAGAGCTTCAAGAAGCAGTAAGTTAATATGTAATTTCTTTAAAAGTTTAAGAAACTTACCGAACTATTCTTCTAAATCGTCTCTCTTCAACGCTTCAGGATAAGGTATGCGAGGCTGGTACTCGGTATTGGCTTTTCTTGTGTTACCTCAACTTTATCTTCTTCCACTTTGTCTTCTTGTTTTGAACTGGGTTTGTCTACCTTTATACTACTATGAGTTGTTATGGCTTGAATTTGCTCCTTTGGGTTAGTCTCAGTATTGCTTGGTAGACGCCCTTGTGGTCATTCGAACATCAGCTGCACGAGTTGTCCAACCATTTTAGTGATATCCCCAACTCGGTCCTTGATCTCTTTGATCGACATTTCTTGGTTATCAAGTGTTGTATCAGTTTTTTGGAGATGGGCATCTGTGTCTGCGATGAACTTTTTAGCATTTCTTCAAGACTCGGCTCATTTTCCTGTGGATAGGGCTAATTTTGGAAATTTGAAATAGGTTGTTGTTTTTAATTTCCTTGATTTCGTTGGCCTCCTTGACCTCCCCAAGAAAGATTTGGGTGGTTCCTCCAACCTCGATTACAGGTGTTACTAAAAAGATTGTTATTAGATCTGAAATTATTACCTATATAATTCGTTTATTCATTTTTCGTGCCCGGATTGGTAGGGTGGGTACTCAGGATTCGCCACGGTTCCACTTGCGTCGCACTATATTACCGAATTTACCTGCAAAGAACACAAATTGTCAAGTTTTTTATTTATCATCTCTACCTGATTTGACAACATGGTTACTGCGTCGACGTTGAAAACTCCGCTAATTTTGTTGGCCTTGTCCTTGTAACTTGCCACTGATAGTTGTTCAGCAACATTTCTTTGATAAACTCGTAGGCTGCTTCAGGAGTTTTGTTGTTCAGGGTTCCACCGGCCGCTGAATCAATTAGTTGCCTCGTTGAGGGATTTACACCATTGTAAAAAGTTTGGACTTGAAGCCATAAAGGTAATCCTGGTGTGGACATCTCCTCAAGAGATCCTTGTATTCTCCTATGCGTCGTATAATGTCTCTAAATCCATCTGCACAAAAGAAGAGACATCATTCTGTAATTTTTCCATTTTGGCCAATTGGAAATATTTTAATAAAAATTTTTCGGTCATCTGGTCCCATGTCGTAATTGACCCTCGTGGTAACGAGTTCAACCACTTTTTGGCTTTATTCCTTAATGAAAAGGGAAATAACCAAAGGCGAATGGCATCATCAGAAACACCATTTATTTTGAAAGTATCACAGAACTCTAAAAAATTAGCTATATGAGTGTTCGGGTCTTCGTCCTGCAAACCATCAAATTGAACAAATTATTGAATCATTTGTATAGTATTAGGCTTTATTTCAAATTTATTAGTAGCTATAGCAGTCCTAACAATACTAGATTCTGCTCCTGTTAAATGAGGTTTAGCATAATCATACATAGTACGAGGAGCATTGTTTTCTACCACATCTCGTGGTGGATTATTCTCGTCCATCCCTTCAGTAGGATTGGATCTGTCCTGTTGTTGGTAATTTAAGGCTCGCCTGATTTCTCTGTGATTTCTACGTGCGGTAGCTTCGATATCACTATCGTATGCTAGAGGTCCTGCCAGGTTCCTTCTAGTCATAAACTAGAGGTACCTGCCAGGAACAGAAAGAAAATTTAGCAAGACTAAAATAATAAAATAAAATAAATTGCGAAAATAAAAATAAAAATAAAGGCTAAAGTAATAAAAATAGACCTTTCTTAATATTTTATTTCCCCGGCAACAACGCCAAAAACTTGATCGTCTAGAATTTTCGAGTTTTAAAATTTATAAAGAGAATGATCGAACCTGGAAACTAACTCTGACAACGACTTAAGGCAAGTGCACCTATCAAAAAGTAGTATAGCTTAGGCAAGACCGGGTTGTCGAACCCAAAGGAACTAAAAGTACTAATACTCACTTTCTTTCTATTATTTAGCCTAAATATTGAATGATTTGGTTGATTAAATCTAAATTAACTAATTAATTACTAAACTAAGATGCAAAGACAAAAAGAATGAATTTGGGAAAATAACTTTAGGAAAACTCAGTTGATTAAGACGATACCCTTAGGAAGAATCTACCTAAACTTCACTTGTTATCCAACACTGAACCAGACGGATTATTCACCTGGCTTGATTCGTAAGACTCCCTAATTTATATTAAACCCTCTCTCGAGGCGAATAACGTCTAATCCTAGGTTGATTAATCAAAATCTCTTTCAAATTGAAACCCCTAGAATCGCATTAACTTGATCTATGGACTCCCATATTAGGTTTCACCCTAATCCGGCGAAATCTCGTCGCCCTATCTCTAGGCGCGCGATCAACTTCGCTAAATTATGCTAAATCTACTCTTAAGCAGGGACTTTTGATCCACCACCTAAGCACATTCAACTTGAATCAATATTCCAAAAATATTAACACAAGAATTATGCACACATAATTAAGAACAAACTAAGTATTTATCAATTTATTTTAAGCACTTGAGAAGGGGGAAACTAGGTGAGAGAGGGGATAAGAGAAATTTTGTGAGAAGTTTGACACAAGTAATAGCCTGGCAAAGTGGTTTCCATGCGCCACTTAAGTGTTGGAGGTGCGAATGGGCACAGGTCATAGGTTCGAATGGCAGGAGCAGCGTTTTTGCCGTTTTATTTTTATATATGCGGTGATGGGCTTAGGTAGGAAGGCTTTAAAATTAAATGATGGGGTTTTATGTCATGAAAGTTGGTTTGGTGGAGTGGCTCGGGGCGCCACTTAAGGGCCTTGGTGTATGGACTCGAATTCGAGTCATGATGGATGCAAGGGGTGTTTTATTTTTAGGCTTTTGGCGTTAAAGGAAAGGGGGCCAGGTACGAAGGCCTTATAATTAAATGGTGAGGTTATTTCACATGAAAGTCAAATGGGAAATATGGCATGAGGCGTATAAGGGGGCTGCGACAGTGAGGTCTTGGTTTCGAACCAAGGAGGCAGCAATTGGTTTTGTTTTTTTTATGCAACCGGCGTGAATGGGAGAGTAAGTGATGGCATGAATTTGGACCCTTAAACTGATAAGGGTAAGGCTGAAATTTTTTTCACTTATTTGTCTGGAAGAGAAGTGTATTTAGTTTTGTTTTCTTTTATTTTGAAGAAGTGGATAGAAGATAAATGTTATTTTTCTTATGTGATAATTAAGAGCTAAATTATCACAAGAAGGGGGAGGTAATGGCCGGCTTTGGGACTCCTTGGGGGGCTGTCCTTAATTGGTTTTGTTATGGCAAAGGAGTGCCAAAATTCATCAACTATTCTTTTCTTTCTCTCCAAATTGTTTTGCCGAATTCTCCCTAGCCCCCTTGCCAAAACTCTTCAAAATTTCTCTTCTTCTTTGCTTCTTTTAGTCGAACCTACCCCTCCTTCACTAAAATTTGCACCTTCCAATTGTGTTGGCCGAATCTCCTCCCCCCTAACTAAGTGCGGCCGATTTCAATAGTTTGGTAAGGATAATGTTTTCTTGACCGATTTTGTGTAGTGACTAGACTTGACTACACTTCTTTCTTTATTCTAAATCTTAGTATTAAAACCCCATTTTGTTCTTTGAAGGAGCCAAAGCTATTGACATCAATTAGGGTCTTTGAA
Organism: Gossypium rotundifolium; assembly: GCA_025506655.1. Classification (NCBI taxonomy): domain Eukaryota; kingdom Viridiplantae; phylum Streptophyta; class Magnoliopsida; order Malvales; family Malvaceae; genus Gossypium; species Gossypium rotundifolium. The sequence continues at coordinate 172,352,676 of CP106727.1, forward strand.
TATTGGTGTGACTTGTCAATCCATCTTTAAGGTAAGGTGCGACAACTCTTTTTTCCTTTCGGGATTTATGTTTTGGCCGTATGGCCTTTAAGTTCTCTAATAAAGTGATAAAAGTCGATTGTAGGGAAGCCATAGCCAATTGAAGGGAGCTTTCGGGATTTCGGTAAGTTGGTAAGCACTTTCGGCCATGGGCCATTTGTTGAAAATTAGTGTCTAAAGTTGAAATTAATATGTGCCATGGATCTAGGGACTATTCGGCCAAGGCTAATAAAGGCTTCCGGGATTTCGAATTATTTTGGTAAGTGATGGTAAGATTCGGCCTAGGGCCATATTTCGGTTATTGAGCGTGATTAATCCTTCGGGATCTCTAGTTTAGCCGATTGGCTAATAGATCTAATAATTTATGTATTGGCCGATTGTAGGAGGAAACAACGTCTCAGGATTTCGCTAGTATATTCGGGATTTGCTAGTAAATAGGTGTGTAAAAACTCACTACACACTTTATTAATTTACATGACTTTATTGTTTGCCTTTTAATCTTTTTGGTTGTGATTAGCTTGTGGCATAATCATGGTTTCCTGTAAGTCCCTAACTTGTGATCTATGATATATGACCTGAGTTGCCATAATATCTTTGTTAAATGATATGTTGTACATAATACATGATATATATGAGATTATGATATTGTTGTGTAAGCATGATGATGGTGGGATTGATGAGAGGAGGGGATGATTTTATGGATCGTCGCCATGGTTTTGACCACAAGATGGGTTGGCCCTATCAGATTATTTGTGACCTATGGTCATCGATGGTTTTGACCACATCGATTGATAAATTGCGACTAAGTCCCAAAGTGGTTTGGTACCACCAATGGTTTTGACCACACTTGATATATTGTGACCTATGTTCATCGCTGGTTTTACCACACGATGGGTTGGCCCCATCATTTATTTTGTGACACTAGTCACGATGGTTTTGACCACCGCTGGTTTTGACCACACGGGGTAGTAAAGAGTACGGATGGTTAGTTGGGTTGCATGTGCATGTTTATTAATGGCTTGTGTATGAGTTACTTTACCGGTGGGGATTACACACTGAGTCTTGGTGACTCACCCTTCCTTACCATTTTGCGATGAGTAGATCGCGAGATGGAGCCGGAGAGGACTCGAGGCGGCCATGCTTATCGTTGGATTTGAAATTTCTTTGTTTTAGTTAATCTTATTTATTTTTCTAAGTCTTTTCATTTTGGGATTGTAATAAGGCCGCTATTTATTATTTGGATGTTATTTTATTTTACTTATGTTATGTTACAAATGAGGTTTATAAATATTAAGTGAACCGGTTAAAAGCAACTTTTTCAACTAAGTAACTTCTACGAGTTTTTCAAAGATGTTACCATCGGGTAACAAAAATAAACCAAGACAATTATAACCTTGACAAATTTTAAAGTTTTACATGATCAAACGTTTTTAAGGGTTCATCAACCCAACCATGTTTTTTTTTCAAATAACCCCAACTGAGTTTTATCAAACCCCGTTTTAAAACCCTAGCCACATTTTAACAAGGTTTCACCGAACACTCAAAATGTTTCAAAATATTTTACTCCGTGGCATACCAGATCCGGTCAGGACTCATGGGCCGGGTTTGGAGTGTTACATTTTTGGTATTAGAGCCAGGTTCAAAACTCGGCTGTGGGGGCCAAAGGCCCAAAATGTTTTATTTTTGTTAGTAGGCCTTATTGAAACGTTTTGGAAAATTGTTTATGGTTTGAACAGCATGGCACCGAGTCTCCGGCACCTATCCGCCAGGTAAGTACTTCTATCCACTTTCTTTGTGAATATTTGATGGGGGGTAGAAGGGTAAATTGGGAACGTAGACTATTAGAATAGGAATTGTTGAACCCTAGGGCTAGCATACCTCAACTATGCATAAGATTTAATAATTTCTTAAACAACCCCGTGAGTTATCACCGAGCAAGGGATGTGGCAATCGTTATAACGCATGTCTAGGATTGGATTCGGTGGGAGCCCGGTATTTAAGCGATCCTAGTGACTCACCTCCTACTCACTCGAATCCTACCAGTGCGTAGTAATCTGTTCATCCTAACTGAGATGACATACTCACAGGCTAAACTTGATAACTAAAACCCGAAAGGGACTAGCCGTTTTGTTTTTGAACCTTGTTTAAAAAAAATGACTAAAATACCCCTCAGTTTGAAAAATGACCAAAACCCCCTGGTTTGAAAATTACCAAAATACCCTCCGTATGAAAAATTTCCAAATAGAAAATTTTCAAAATATTCTTCTTTTGTAAAATCCATTAAAACCAAATTTTGGAAATCTTGTTATGAAAAAAAAAAATACTAAAATACCCTTAGTGGTAAAATTACAAAATTGCCCTTAACCAACAAAATTACCAGAATAACCTTGATTTTCAAAATTTTGCAACATCACTATTTTGGAAAATGCAATTCTCAAAAAGAACCATCAATGCTTTACAACTTTTGAAATATCCCTGATTTATCAAATTATACAAATTCACCCCGATTTGTGAAAAATTACCGAAATACCCCTGAGGTCCAAAATTATCGAAATACCCCCGAATTTCAAAATTTTTCAAAATACCCCAAAAATGTAAAAGCTCCAAAATACTTTTTGACAAAATCATCCGAGAACTTTTATTTTTGAAAAATTACAAAAATACCCCTGTAGGATAAATTATGAAAATACCCCTGGGTAGTGGAAAAATAATCACAATGAAAACTACAACGTCTCTTTGGATGAATGAATGGAAAACTGTGTGTATGTATGATTACGAAAGAACCACTCCTAAACTCTTATCATAAAATTCCTTCGCGGATAATCCAGTGAAACAAGTACTAATACATAAAATTCTTAAACAGATAAACGCAGTCGTTAGAAATGAGTACAAGAGGTCGTGGACGTTCGCCCCATGGCCGTGGAAGGGGTAGGATGACTTTGTTTGAGCCAGCAGGGTCCGGACATGGGTCTAGAAATGAGATGCCGGATCTATCGGCGGCGAAAATTGAGTTCCAAGACCAGATGGGTGGTAACGACGTCATATCTCAAGCTGTATTACGGGTATTGGAACGAGTTGCTGAGGCTGGCGCAGGTGCAGGAGGCCGTAAATCTGTGGTTGAACGAATTCGGGCTAACGGAGCAGAGGTGTTTAGAGGAGTTTTCGGAGTGGCACCTAGTACGCAGGAGTCTTGGTTGGAAGCAATGAAAGGATCATGGATGACTGGATTTCACAAATGAGGAGAAGTTGAAGGTATAATTTCTCCGCTACGGATGAGTCATATCGATGGTGGTTCACCGTAAGGGATGGAACAGTAGCGTAAAATCTCACCGGAATTTTTCGGAGATGCCTATTAAAAGAAGTATATCAGAACTAGCTACGTGGATGCACAGCGGAGGGCTTTCTTGACCCTGGTTCAAGGCAATAAGACGATGGTAGAGTATGAGGCGAATTCCTCCGGTTGAGTAGGTATGCTCGTGGTATTGTGGGTACCAAGCATGAGTATGTGGTCGATTTGAAGATAGGCTGAGAGATGAGCTGAGGATGATGATAGCTCCACAGCAGGAACAGGAGTTCGCTGTCTTAGTGGAGAAATCGAAGGTTGCTGAAGGGGTAAGGCAGTCGGTTAGACGGAATCAAGATAGAAATTGGAATAAGAGGAGCTCCGGACCTTCAAAGTTTTCTGGTAATCAGCAAAAGAGGACAAGGTTTGGTGGGTCAGATCAAGCTGCTAGGCCTCTGCTGCTAATCCTCAATGGCCGCCATGGTGTGCTCGGTGTGGCAAGTCTCACATGGAGGAGTGTTGGAATGGTAACCGGAGATGCTTCGAGTGTGGGTCCTTGGAGCATCTAGTTAGAGACTGTCCAAAAAAGGCAGCTAGACTGAGATCAGAGGGTCAGGATCGTGCACCGAATAGAAGGGATAACCAACAGCCACAGAGAGGTCGTGGTGCAGGAAGAGGAGGTAATGGTGCTGGCAGAGGTCGTAGGGCACCGAGGGGAGGTACGGTGGTACTGAGGCTAGATAACTTGGTTTGGTCTATGCCGCGAGGCGTCAAGAGGAGGGCGACGCACCGGACATCATAACCAGTATGTTCTTGATCTTTGGTGTGCCCTATAATACTTTGATTGACATTGGCTCAACCCACTCGTACATTGCTAGTAGCGTAGTGGAAACTTTGCACCTAGACTCTGAGCTTACTTCTAGGAAGATGACTGTATTAAGCCTTCTAGGTCACTCTATAGAAGTAGGTAGACTCTATAGGGACGTACTCCTAGAACTCCAAGGGGTCGTGTTCTTGGCTGATTTGATGAAACTACCGTTCTGGGAGTTCGACCCAATCCTCGGGATGGATTGGCTAGTGAAGTATTGGGCTAGTCTGGATTGCGCAGCTAAGCACATGGTAATTAAGACCGTGGAAGGTTATGAGGTGGTGATGATAGGTAAAATGAGAGATTACCTATCTAATGTGGTTTCTGCGTTGAAGGCGGAAAGGATGGTTAGGAAGGGTTGTGAAGCTTATGTGGTGCATGTCTGTGCCTTGGAAGCTAAGGATGTTGCTGTAGGAGATGTCCGGACTGTGAGAGACTACATTGATGTGTACCCAGAGGAACTTCCGGTCTACCTCTGACCGTGAGGTTGAATTTGGTATAGATCATTACCCGAATCTATGGTAGTATCTATAGCTCCGTGTCGGATGGTGCCAAGAATTGGTAGAGTTGAAGGCGCAGATTTAGGAATTGTTGGATAGAGGTTCATCGACCAAGTGTATCGCCTTGGGAGCTCCAAAGGTTGTTTGTCAAGAAGAAGGATGGGACAATGAGGATGTGTATAGACTACCGGCAGTTGAACAAGTTGACAATAAAGAACCGGTATCCTTTGCCCAGGATTGACGATCTGTTCGATCAACTCAAAGGGGTATCCGTGTTCTCTAAGATTGACCTTAGGTCAGGTTATCATCAGCTTAAGGTGAAGGAGGCTGATGTTCACAAGACGGCATTCCATACTCGGTATGGCCACTACGAGTTTCTGGTAATACCTTTTGGGTTGACAAATGCACCGGCCGCGTTTATGGACATGATGAACCGGGTTTTCCAACCCTATCTGGATCGGTTCGTCGTGGTCTTCATAGATGACATTTTGGTGTACTCGAAGTCAGAGGAGGAGCATGACGCACATCTTCATGTGGTTCTACAAGTTCTGAGGGAGAAGCAGCTGTACGCTAAGTTCAACAAATGTGAGTTCTGGCTCAAGGAGGTAACTTTTCTAGGACATGTTGTTTTAGCCGAGGGAATCAGGGTGGATCCCCGTAAGATTGAGGCGGTGTTAGAGTGGAAACCACCCAAGTCTGTTACGAAAATTTGGAGTTTTCTGGGGTTGACAAGATATTACCGGAGATTTGTGGAAAATTTCTCCTTAATCGCGGCACCGTTGACTAAGCTGTTGAGAAAAGGGGTTCCGTTTGTGTGGTCTGAGAAGCAACAAGATAAACTGAAGAGGATCTTGACAGAAGCACGAGTCTTAATTCAGCCTGAGGTAGGAAAGGAGTTCACTGTATATTGCGATGCATCACATACTGGATTAGGGTGTGTATTGATGCAAGAAGGGAAGGTGGTTGCTTATGCGTCACGACAGTTGAGACCCCACGAAGCTAACTACCCGACACATGACTTGGAATTGGCTGCTGTGGTATTTGCCTTGAAGATTTGGAGGCACTACCTGTATGGGGAGAAGTCGGTAGTGTACACAGATCACAAAAGTCTGAAGTACCTCCTGACTTAGAAAGATTTAAATTTGAGGCAGCGGAGGTGGATTGAATTGTTGAAGGACTACGACTGCTCAATCGAATACCATCCTGGGATGGCTAATGTGGTGGCTGATGCATTGAGCCGAAAGGTGGTAGCGGATTTGCGAGCAATGTTTGCTCATCTAAGTCTCTTTGAGAATGGGAGCCTTTTGGCGGAATTGCAAGTGAAGCCGTCTTGGATTAATGAGGTCAAAGAAAGGAAGATGGTCGACGAAGCTTTGAGTACTCGGAGGTTGCAAGTACAGAATGAGGAGGCCGAAGGTTTCAGTTTGGGTAGCGATGGAGTGTTGTACTTTCGGGGAGAGTATGCATGCCTAAGGATGATGAGTTGGTGGCGAATCCTTAAAGAAGCTCATAGCGGTCGTCGCTATGCACCGTGAAGCGACAAGATGTATCGGGATTTAAGGGAGCGCTTTTGGTGGTCGGGTCTTAAGCGGAAGTAACCGAGTTGGTAGGCAAGTGTCGACATGCCATCAAGTTAAGGCCGAGCATCAATTGCCATCGAAATTTATTCTGACGATAAAGATCCCACAATAGAAATGGGAGGAGATTACTATGGATTTTGTAAGTGGGCTTCCCCTTACCCCCAGTAAGAAAGATGCAGTTTGGGTGGTAGTAGACCGGTTGACTAAGTCGGCTCATTTCATACCGGTAAGGGTTGACTACTCGCTCCAAAGGTTGGCCAAGTTGTACATTACAGAGATAGTGCGATTACATGGAGTACCAGTGTCCATTATCTCAGATCGGGATCCTCGGTTTACGTCGAGATTCTGGAAGGCTCTACATCAGGAGTTAGGCACGAGGTTGAATTTCAGCACGGCTTTTCATCCACAGTCTGATGGACAATCTGAGAGGGTGATCCAAGTGTTTTGGATTTTCGTGGTAATTGGGAGGAGTATCTACCTTTGGCAGAGTTCGCTTATAACAATAGTTATCAAGCGAGCATTCAGATGGCACCGTATGAGGCGTTGTATGGTCGAATATGCCATACTCCTACCTGTTGGACAGAACTAGGAGAACGTCGGATGTTGGGTCTAGAGTTAGTTACAGAGACAGAGGATAAGGTTAAAGTAATTCAGGCTCGTCTTAAGGAGGCGTCGGACAAGTAGAAATCCTACGCCGATCTTAAGCGCAGAGAGGTTCAATATGCAGTGGGTGATAAGGTCTTCTTGAAGGTATCACCTTGGAAGAAGGTGCTGAGGTTTGGCCGGAGGGGCAAGCTAAGCCCTAGATTCATCGGACCGTACACGGTGTTGAAACATGTGGGACCGGTAGCTTACCAGCTTGAGTTGCCGGTAGAGTTGAGCCAGATCCATGATGTCTTCCATGTTTCGATGCTGAGGCACTATCGATCAGATCCATCACATGTAGTGCCGGTTGAGGAAATTGAAATGAGCCTGGACTTGTCTTTCGAGGAGGAGCCAGTGCAAATTTTGTATCGAGATGTCAAAGTTCTTGAAGAAAGTCGATTGCCTTTGGTAAAAGTGCTATGGTGAAACCATGGTGCGGAGGAGGCCACATGGGAACCCGAGGATGTGATCGCAAAGAATACCCCCAACTCTTGATCCGTAATTTCGAGGCCAAAATTCTTTTTAAGGGGGTAGAACTGTAACACCCTAAATTAGGGGTTGTTTGAAATTTACTTGTTTTTCCCATGTGTGTGCTTGAGAGATATGTATGCTTGATTGCCTGAAATATTTAAGGGTCTAGTCATGACCCCGACTAATTGGACTTAGGGCTAAAATTTATTTTAAGCACTTGAGAAGTGGGAAACTAGGTGAGGGAGGGGATAAGAGAAATTTTTGAGAAGTTTGACACAAGTAATAGACTGGCAAAGTGGTTTCCATGAGCCACTTAAGTGTTGGAGGTGCGGATGGGTGCAGGTCATAGGTTCGAATGGCAGGAGCAACATTTTTGCCATTTTATTTTTATATATGCGGTGATGGGCTTAGGTAGGAAGGCTTTAAAATTAAATGATGGGGTTTTATGTCATGAAAGTCGGTTTGGTGGAGTGGCTCGGGGCGCCACTTAAGGGCCTTGGTGTATGGACTCGAATTCGAGTCATGATGGACGCAAGGGGTGTTTTGTTTTTAGGCTTTTGGCGTTAAAGGAAAGGGGGCCAGGTATGAAGGCCTTATAATTAAATGGTGAGGTTATTTGACATGAAAGTCAAATGGGAAACATGGCATTAGGCGTGTAAGGGGGGCTACGGCAGTGAGGTCTTGGTTTCGAACCAAGGAGGCAGCAATTGGTTTTATTTTTTTTATGCAACCAGCGTGAATGGGAGAGTAAGTGATGGCATGAATTTGGACTCTTAAATTGATAAGGGTAAGGCTGAAAATTTTTTCACTTATTAAATTTGGAAGAGAAGTGTATTTAGTTTTGTTTTCTTTTATTTTGAAGAAGTGGATAGAAGATAAATGTTATTTTTCTTATGTGATAATTAAGAGCTAAATTATCACAAGATGGGGGAGGTAATGGCTGGCTTTGGGACTCCTTGGGGGGCTGTCCATAATTGGTTTTGTTATGGCAAAGGAGTGCCAAAATTCATCAACTATTCTTTTCTTTCTCTCCAAATTCTTTGCTGCAATTCTCCCTAGCCCTCTTGCCAAAACTCTTCAAAAGTTCTCTTCTTCTCTTGCTTCTTTTTAGCCGAACCTACCCCCTCCTTCACTAAAAATTTGCACCTTCCAATTGTGTTGGCCGAATCTCCTCCCCCCTAACTAAGTGCTGCCGATTTCAATAGTTTGGTAAGGGTAATCTTTTCTTGACCGATTTTGTGTAGTGACTAGACTTTACTACACTTCTTTCTTCATTCTAAATCTTAGTATTAAAACCCTGTTTTTGTTCTTTGAAGGAGCCGAAAGCTATTGACATCAAATAGGGTGTCGAATATTGGTGTGACTTGCCGAATCCATCTTGAAGGTAAGGGTACGGCAACTCCTTTTCCCTTCCGGGATTTATGTTTTGGCCGTATGGCCTTTAAGTTCTCTAATGAAGTGATAAAAGTAGATTGTAGGGAAGCCATAGCCGATTGAAGGAAGCTTTCAGGGTTTCGGTAAGTTGGTAAGCACATTCGGCCAAGGGCCATTTGTTGAAAATTAGTGTCTAAAGTTGAAATTAATATGTGCCATGGATCTAGGGACTATTCGGCCAAGGCTAATAAAGGCTTCCGGGATTTCAAATTATTTTGGTAAATGATGGTAAGATTCGGCCATATTTCGGTTATTGAGCGCGATTAATCCTTCGGGATCTCTAGTTTAGCCGATTGGCTAATAGATCTAATAATTCATGTATTGGTCGATTGTAGGAGGAAACAACGTCTTGGGATTTCGCTAGTATATTCGGGATTTGCTAGTAAATAGGTGTGTAAAAACTCACTACACACTTTATTAATTTACATGACTTTATTGTTTGCCTTTTAATCTTTTTGGTTGTGATTAGCTTGTGGCATAATCATGGTTTCCGTAAGTCCCTAACTTGTGATCTATGATATATGATGAGTTTCCATCATATCTTTGTTAAATGATATGTTGTACATAATACATGATATATATGGGATTATGATATTGTTGTGTAAGCATGATGATGGTGGGATTGATGAGAGGAGGGATGATTTTATGGATGTCGCCAGTGGTTTTGACCACAAGATGGGTTGGCCCCATCGATTATTTGTGACCTATGGTCATCGGTGGTTTTGACCACATCGATTGACAAATTGCGACTAAGTCCCAAAGGGTTTGGTACCACCGGGTTTTGACCACACTTGATATATTGTGACCTATGGTCATCGGTGTTTTGACCACACGATGGGTTGGCCCCATCATTTATTTTGTGACACTCGTCACGGTGGTTTTGACCTCCAAAGGTTTTGACCACACGGGGTAGTAAAGGATACGGATGGTTAGTTGGGTTGCATGTGCATGTTTATTAATGACTTGTGTATGAGTTACTTTACCGGTGGGGATTACACATGAGTCTTGGTGACTCGCCCTCCCTTACCATTTTGCGATGAGTAGATCATGAGATGGAGCCGAGAGGACTCGAGGCGGCCATGCTTATCGTTGGATTTGAAATTTCTTTGTTTTAGTTAATCTTATTTATTTTTCTAAGTCTTTTCATTTTGGGATTGTAATAAGGCCTCTATTTATTATTTGGATGTTATTTTATTTTACTTATGTTATGTTACAAATGAGGTTTATAAATATTAAGTGAACCGGTTAAAAGAAACTTTTTCAACTAAGTAACTTCTACGAGTTTTTCAAAGATGTTACCATCGGGTAACAAAAAATAAACCAAGACAATTATAACCTTGACAAATTTTAAAGTTTTACATGATCAAACATTTTTAAGGGTTCATCAACCCAACCATGTTTTTTTTCAAATAACCCCAACTGAGTTTTATCAAACCCCGTTTTAAAACCCTAGCCACATTTTAACAAGGTTTCATCGAACACTCAAAATGTTTCAAAATATTTTACTCCGTGGCATACCAGATCTGGTCAGGACTCATGGGCCGGGTTTGGGGTGTTACAAACTCAGTTGATTAAGACGACACCCTTAGGAAGAATCCACCTAAACTTCACTTGTTATCCAACACTGAACCAGACGAATTATTCACTTGGCTTGAGCCATAAGACTCTCTAATTTATATTAAACCCTCTCTCGAGGTGAATAACGTCTAACCCTAGGTTGATTAACCGAAATCTCTTTCAAATTAAAACCACTAGAATCGTATTAACTCGATCTATGGACTCCCATATTAGGTTTCACCCTAATTCGGTAAAATCTCGTCACCCTATCTCTAGGCGCGCAATCAACTCTACTTAATTATGCTAGATCTACTCTTAAGCAGGGACTTTTGCTCCACCACCTAAGCACATTCAACTTGAATAAATATTCTGAAAATATTAACACAAGAATTGTGCACACATAATTAAGAACAAACTAAGTATTTATCATATAGTTCAATAAATAATAACAAGATTCATTTAGGATTCATCCCCTTCAGGTATCTGAAGGTTTTAGTTCATAATCATAAAATAAAACATCTCAAGAGAAAAGATAAACAAAACATAAGAAATCCCTAAAACCCCTGAAGGGATTGAAGGAGAGATCCGCCGTCTTGAGTAGAATTTCGGCTTCTTGAGATGGATCAACTGGCTATCTTCGAGTGATTCCCATAAATCTGGCCTTCTGGCTCGGCTTCTTGGCCTAGCTGTCTGCCTAACTGATCGCCCTTTTTCAGGTTACACTTAAGGTCTTTATATAGGCTCTTGTAATGCATTTCTTTCTCCCTAAGTATCCTTTTCTGAGTGAAATTCCTCTTTTCCACGACAGAGGCATGACCATGGCACACGCCCGTGTAAATCGACTTCAGGCCGTGTTCCGATTCTGCTGATTTAGGCACGGCCATGTAAATTGTTGTCCAGGCCATGTTTCAATTCTGCTGATTGAGGCACGGCCGTGTAAATCGTGGTCAGACCGTGTGAAGTAAATTGATGAGACACATCCGTATGGCTTTAAGTCCAGGCCGTGTCAATTTCCACTTTGGCCCAAATTGGCCCACTTTAAGCCCATTTCTCTTTCTTTTCATCCTCCGGTGCTTTTCTAAGTATAAAACATGAAAAGAAAGGATTAAGAGCAACTTTTTATATAAATCAAGGGCTAAATCATTGAAAAGCATGCTAAATATGGGTCTAAAATATGTTATTTTTACGATTTATCAAATACCTCCACACTTAAGCTTTTGCTTGTCCTCAACCAAAATTCTCAACTTACGATTAAAATGAACTTTCCATAATTCATAATTCCTATTAATAATGCCTCATCATAATTCATAGATAATTCATACATGTATAATTTAACTTAAAGACTCCTAAAGATTCAAACAATTCTAAGTCATAATGAAAACATAGGTGTCTCCCCTTATCAAAATAATTACCTTTGATTCAAAACCGACAAGGATTGACATCCTCACTAAAGATTCACTCAAATCACTCAAAAGTGTTTAAGGTTCACAATTAAGCAGTCAACAGTCGAACCTGAAAAGTTAATCCCATAGGCTTGCCTGAAAATCAAATCTCCACCACTGTAATATGAGATGATACACAAATTAAAAGGTCTTTAATAGGGTTGTAACGGGGCTTGGGTTAAAGGAGTGAATAAAGGATGAATTAGAAGGTTAAAAATCAATATTGACCTGAAAAATTTACCTAACTAAGAACAATGAACTGGAAAATAAATGATTACATCAATTGAAGCTTTGAAACTAATAATACTACGAGATTTTTCCTTGATAATTGAAAATTAAATGCACAAGCTCACTTTTTATACTACTAATGTTGAATATACTTTGATTTTTCGATCGATTTTTTTAAGAACAAACTATGTAAATACATAATAAAGAAAGAACTTTATTAGTTGAAATAAACTAATTAGGCAACTGATCAAATCAATTCTCGATAGAAGGGTAGTCAAAAGAATGGTGATAACAAATACAAAGGGTTTTTGGGTTAATATTAGCGGGTAAATCAATAAAAAGGGTTGTTAGGATTAAAAAGGGTTCACTAAGGGTTAATTATGTAGGTAGGCTTTTTGGTGGTGTGAATGGTTTAAAACCTAGGTGCCTTTATCATCTCAGTATATCAAATCAATAATGTGGTCTCGACATGTATAAACGAGGCAAGTTCTAGAATAGCTATTCAATGTTGACACACTCATAATCAATAAACTGAGCACGAAAAAGAATATATTCTCTATAAGGCTCAAAATCTCACAAAAATTATGGGTATTTGACATCAATCCTCAGAATTTCAAACTTCAAGGTAATATTTAAATTCAGGTTCAACAACCTAGAAAATTTTTATTCTTTAAAAAATAAACTTATCATGCTTGATTCTCTAGTATTCTTCAATTTTAATCATCAATGCACAATTATCAATGACTTAATCCAAAACATATCAATAAAATCATAAATCATTCAAATTTCATCCTAATTAGTAATATGAGAAATTTCTTAAAAATAAGACTAAATTGTGGATTTGAGAATAATGCAAAAGTTAGGTACTTTTACCCCCACACTTAAGATGTACATTGCCCTTAATGTACAAAGATAGATAAATAATCACGTAATAATAAAATCAAAAGTATGTAACACTTCCTGAATTTTTGGATGAATCCTTGTTCCCTTGTTGAATTGTAGGAGGAGGCGGTGGCATTTTCTATGGTCCCGTGGGGTGGCTACTTGACAAGCATTGCTAGATGAAAAATTGGGTAGCACGGAAAGATATAGCGGAAATCTAAAGAAACATTAAAAATATACTAATAATATAATTAAAGACAAGGAAAATAAAGAGAAGGAGACTAAAAAGAAAACTAAAATTAAAAGAAAAGATTAATGGACTAAGGAGTCCTTATTGATAGATGGTTAAGTGAAGTGGGTGTGACTTCTAAGGTCATGCGGGGGGTGGGTCGTGGTTAGGTGTGATTCTCTAGCAGCCTGATGAACCTGACACTAAGAAACTAGAATAAAATAAACTAAATTAAGCAAAAGAGAAGTAAAGATAAGGAAAATAAAAGAGATGAGAAAAGAAAAATAGAATCGAAAAGGTTTTGAAGACCCTTGGCGTGTTGAGTAGCTGAAGTTGCAAGCATGAACTCATGTGAATCGGTCTCCTTTGAGGAGACCGTGGTTAACCTCTTACGCTTCTTCGGCATGGCTTTGGTGTCTCACGAGTTATAAGAATGTTAGAAGAAAAGGAAATAGGCGAAATATGATAAGAAGAAGGAAGAAAGAAAGGAGGGGGAGGAGGTGGGTTTAAATAGAAGTTTGGCTCTTGACACCTTTCCACTCCCATGTCCCATGGGTGTGTTGATTAGCACGGCCGCCTCACACGGTCGTGTGTCTAGGCGTGTTGGTTCACCCATGCCCATTTTCTAGATGCCACGCCTGTTCCTGAAAAGGCGATGTCGGCCCACGGCTACACCGCACGGTCGTGGGACTTTTTCTGTGCCCGTGGGGTAGTGGTTGGGTCTGTGACTCAAATAGTTAGTTAGGGCTGATTTGTATCGTCTCTACCATATTAGTATGGAGATTCTGTACTTCCACACTGCCACGGCCACGGCCGTGTGCTAGGCCGTGTGGTCTGAGAATCTGTACTTTTGTTTCATTAAAATTATGGAATAAAAATATAAAGAAATAACTAAAAATAAAAATAAAGAGATAGTGTTAGTGCTCGGGTTGCCTCCCGAGAAGCGCTCGTTTAAATTCTTAAGCTAGACTTTTCCTTTTTGCTTGTACGCTTACGGTGGTTTAAATGTTTGAATATCTTCTCTCATGCTTTTATTTTCATGGTAAAGGTTAAGTCGAGAAGTGTTTACCTTAAAAGTGTCGAATATGGGATTGCTTACCTCGACTATTCCGTATGGAAGGATATTGCGTACTTGATCTCCTATTTTGAAGTGATTCGATGTCCCTACGAGTTCTTCTAGATGCTCCTTCGATTTTGCCTTGAGTGGTTCCGTCTTCTCTTTAAAATGTGTTTTTCACTCTTCTAGTTTGTTGTCTTCAAAGTTTTGCTCCTTACAATATTCTTCTTTATTGGCACAGGGTCCTTGCTTCTGTTCAGGTTTGTAGCTCTGAGGTTGTTCCTGCGGTGGGATTTGAACAGATTGATTATCAACTGAATTTACTTTCTCACCTTCATTGATCGATGTCCTGGATGAGTCAAGAGCTTGTAAACTGATCGATTCATCACCTACACAAAGTATGAGTTCTCCTGTGGCAACATCAATTTTAGTTTTGGCAGTTGCTAAAAAGGGTCTTCCTAGGATTAAAGGAATCGAGTTATCCTCATCCATGTCTAAGACAACAAAATCTACTGGAAAACAAATTTATCAATTTTTACAAGAACATCTTTGATAATACCCCTAGGAATTCTAACAGTTTTATCAGCTAATTAAATACTCATCCTAGTTTGTTTGGGTTTCCCTAGACCTAGCCGCTTAAACATTTTATAGGGCATGACATTTATACTTGCCCCTAAATCAGCTAATGCGTTATCAACAGTTAGTCTACCAATTAAACATGGGATTGTAAAACTCCCTGGATCTTTTAGCTTCCGTGGTAATCTATTCTATAACATTGCTCATCTAGCTTACATTTGTTCGTCAAAAGCTATTTTAAAAATTTCCTCGAATCTGGCATCTGTGAAAGAGCTTCAAGGAGCGGAAAGTTAATATGTAATTTCTTTAAAAGTTTAAGAAACTTACCGAACTGTTCTTCTAAATCGTCTCTCTTCAACGCTTCGGGATAAGGTATGCGAGGCTGGTACTCGGTATTGGCTTTTATTGTGTTACCTCAATTTTATCTTCTTCCACTTTGTCTTCTTGTTTTGAACTGGGTTCGTCTACCTTTATACTACTATGAGTTGTTATGGCTTGAATTTGCTCCTTTGGGATAGTCTCAGTATTGCTTGGTAGAAGCCCTTGTGGTCGTTCGAACATCAGCTGCACGAGTTGTCCAACCATTTTAGTGATATCCCCAACTCGGTCCTTGATCTCTTTGATTGACATTTCTTGGTTATCAAGTGTTGTATCAGTTTTTTGGAGATGGGCATCTGTGTCTGCCATGAACTTTTTAGCATTTCTTCAAGACTCGGCTCATTTTCCTGTGGATAGGGCTAATTTTGGAAATTTGAAATAGGTTGTTGTTTTTAATTTCCTTGATTTCGTTGGCCTCCTTGACCTCCCCAAGAAAGATTTGGGTGGTTCCTCCAACCTGGATTACAGGTGTTACTAAAAAGATTGTTATTAGATCTAAAATTATTACCTATATAATTCGTTTATTCATTTTTCGTGCCCGGTTGGTAGGGTGGGTACTCAGGATTCGCCACGGTTCCACTTGCGTCACACTATATTACCGAATTTACCTGCAAAGAACACAAATTGTCAAGTTTTTTATTTATCATCTCTACCTGATTTGACAACATGGTTACTTGCCACTGATAGTTGTTCAGCAACATTTCTTTGATAAACTCGTAGGCTGCTTCAGGAGTTTTGTTGTTCAGGGTTCCACCGGCCGCTGAATCAATTAGTTGCCTCGTTGAGGGATTTACACCATTGTAAAAAGTTTGGACTTGAAGCCATAAAGGTAATCCTGGTGTGGACATCTCCTCAAGAGATCCTTGTATTCTCCTATGCGTCGTATAATGTCTCTAAATCCATCTGCACAAAAGAAGAGACATCATTCTGTAATTTCTCCATTTTGGCCAATGGGAAATATTTTAATAAAAATTTTTCGGTCATCTGGTCCCATGTCGTAATTTACCCTCGTGGTAACGAGTTCAACCACTGTTTGGCTTTATTCCTTAATGAAAAGGGAAATAACCAAAGGCAAATGGCATCATCAGAAACACCATTTATTTTGAAAGTATCACAGAACTCTAAAAAATTAGCTATATGAGTGTTCGGGTCTTCGTCCTGCAAACCATCAAATTGAACAAATTATTGAATCATTTGTATAGTATTAGCTTTATTTCAAATTTATTAGTAGCTATAGCAGTCCTAACAATACTAGATTCTGCTCCTGTTAAATGAGGTTTAGCATAATCATACATAGTACAAGGAACATTGTTTTCTACCACATCTCGTGGTGGATTATTCTCGTCCATCCCTTCAGTAGGATTGGATTTGTCCTGTTGTTGGTAATTTAAGGCTCACCTGATTTCTCTGTGATTTCTATGTGCGGTAGCTTCGATATCACTATCGTATGCTAGAGGTCCTGTCAGGTTCCTTCTAGTCATAAACTAGAGGTACCTGCCAGGAACAGAAAGAAAATTTAGCAAGACTAAAATAATAAAATAAAATAAATTGTGAAAATAAAAATAAAAATAAAGGCTAAAGTAATAAAAATAGACCTTTCTTAATATTTTATTTCCCGGCCAACAACGCCAAAAACTTGATCGTCTAGAATTTTCGAGTTTTAAAATTTATAAAGAGAATAATCGAACCTGAAAACTAACTCTGACAATGACTTAAGGCAAGTGCACCTATCAAACAGTAGTATAGCTTAGGCAAGACCGGGTTGTCGAACCCAAAGGAACTAAAAGTACTAATACTCACTTTCTTTCTATTATTTAGCCTAAATATTGAATGATTTGGTTGATTAAATCTAAATTAACTAATTAATTACTAAACTAAGATGCAAAGACAAAAAGAATGAATTTGGGAAAATAACTTTAGGAAAACTCAGTTGATTAAGACGATACCCTTATGAAGAATCCACCTAAACTTCACTTGTTATCCAACACTGAACCAGACGAATTATTCACTTGGCTTGATTTGTAAGACTCCCTAATTTATATTAAACCCTCTCTCGAGGCGAATAACGTCTAATCCTAGGTTGATTAACCAAAATCTCTTTCAAATTAAAACCCCTAGAATCGCATTAACTTGATCTATGGACTCCCATATTAGGTTTCACCCTAATCCGGCAAAATCTCGTCACCCTATCTCTAGGCGCGCGATCAACTTCGCTAAATTATGCTAAATCTACTATTAAGCAGGGACTTTTGATCCACCACCTAAGCACATTCAACTTGAATCAATATTCCAAAAATATTAACACAAGAATTATCCACACATAATTAAGAACAAACTAAATATTTATCAAATAGTTCAATAAACAATAACAAGATTCATCTAGGCTTCATCCCCTTCAGGTATCTGAAGGTTTTAGTTCATAATCATATAATAAAACATCTCAAGCAAAAAGATAAAACAAAACATAAGAAATCCCTAAAACCCCCTGAAGGAATTGAAGGAGAGATTCGCCGTCTTGAGTAGAATTTCGGCTTCTTGAGATGGATCAACTAGCTATCTTCGAGTGATTCCCACAAATCTAGCCTTCTGGCTCGACTTCTTGGCCTAGCTGACCGCCCTTTTTTAGGTTACACTTAGGGTCATTATATAGGCTCTTGTAATGCATTTCTTTCTCCCTAAGTATCCTTTTCCGAGTGAAATTCCTCTTTTCCACGACAGGGGCACGGCCATGGCACATGCCCATGTAAATCGACTTCAGGCCGTGTTTCGATTCTACTGATTTAGGCACAGTCATATAAATTGTGGCCCAGGCCGTGTTTCAATTCTGTTGATTGAGGCACGGCTGTGTAAATCCTGGTCAGACCGTGTGAAGTAAATTGACGAGACACGACCGTGTGGCTTGAAGTCCAGGCCGTGTCAATTTCTACTTTGGCCCAAATTGGCCTATTTTAAGCCTATTTCTCATTCTTTTTGTCCTCGGATGCTTTCTTGAGTATAAAACATGAAAAGAAAGGATTAAGAGCACCTTTTTAGATAAATCAAGGGCTAAATCATCCAAAAGCATGCTAAATATGGGGTAAAAATATGTTACTTTTACAGTTTATCAAATATGGGTAAGGGGTGTTACAACCTTATTCCTAGACACCATGTGTGAAAGCAACAAACTTGAAGGACAACGCGACATATCCCCGCCAACATTGAAAAGATCTTAAGCAACAAAAAATTTCTTATAGTCGATACCTCAGAGGATGCAACCAAGTTAAACGATTTGACATTCACATATTTATCCTCATATGATCAATAAATTCAAATCTTTCAATACCAAAGTATCACATCTTACAAAAACCTTAATATAGGTCTCTACTAGGTCTTTATAATTAAACTTAAACCAAATGGAAGACATATGTTCTACTGTAATACAAATAAGGACAAATGTGTTACTTGTCAAGCTCTAGCAACTCAACCCAGTATAATGTTGGATCATTCTTTATGCCAACAATCAATAAGAAACAAGCTTGGGGGCCAAGCACAATGAAAAGAGGTATTATCCCTTATAGGGGGATCATCTTTTTCCTATCATCTTTTCATTACTACATTATCTTTACCCTCATTTTTACCTTTCATTATTACAAGCTCCCTTTACTAACTTAAACATTGAAAAGCATCCTAAAGCAAAAGCGCTAGCTTTCCCATAATTTACCTTCATATTGCAAGAAGCTAAGAGCGTTTGAGTCCATCTCCAAACTCAATCCATTTTAGAGTGACTAAAACATTAGTTTTCAATAAAAACTCGGAGTCCACTCCCCTCAAGAGGGATCCGATAGTAATTCAATGATGACTGAAGATGTGTTTAGAATAGGGAAAAAGCAAAGATAATATCATAGCATAGTCAAATCAATCAACAACTTGTTGATTAATTTGTTGTAACAACCCGATTTAGATGCTAGTCGGAATAGTGGTTTTGGGACCAGTAAATCGAGATCGACGAAAATTATTTTGATGTTATTTTATGTGTTGTAGCATAATTATAAGGCTGTGTGGAAATTTTGATACATTAATTTGAGTGATAGCATGCTTAATTGTGAAAAAGGATTAAATTGCATTAAGTACGAAAGTTCTATTTTATATGGAAAAGGTACCTAATAGTTGTAAAATGTAATTTGGAGGATTTTAAAATGCAATTGGTCCATATTGGAGTGTAATGGCCGGCCATAGGGTGCTTAGGGAACAAAAGCTTTAGATTTAGTCAAACTAGGTGATAGTTGGTGACTAATTGACTAAAATATAATAAAATAAGATGACTAAAGGCAGCTATCATCTTTCACTATTCATCTCCCCCTCTACTATCAAAAATTTCAGCAAGTTTAAGGGTTTGAAAGCTTGAAAATTTCAGCTACATCTCATCCTTGCAAGTAAGTAATTTTTGAGGTTTTTCTTAATGATTTTTGTACTTTTGGGGTCCCCAAAGCTTAAGCTAGCTAATGAGGGAACTAATTTGTGATATGGTTGAAAGTATATGGACTTTCCCTGAGAGTATTCATGTTGTTAGCTGAGTTTTTATGGAAGAAAATGAATGTTAGGGAGGTGAGAAAAAACTTTTATGAAAGGTGTTAGCATGAACACACCTAATTAGGATTTAAATGCAAAGATTGATTTTGTGTCATAAATGCATGAAATAGTTGGAATTGTGAGTAGTTGTAAGAGAATTAAATGTTCAACTAGGCTTGTTTAATGAGAAATTGAGTTGAAAAATGATTTACGAGCCTAGGGGCAAAATCGTAATTTTGCCAAATTACAAGGGAAAAATAGTCATTTTTGCCTAAGTGTAGATTATGATGCATTATGATCATAGAATGATCTAAATGAATGAATTTTATTATTATAGATCAAGAAGAACGCTGGATTAACCGTGACCGAGGAAAAGGCAAGGTTACGGAGTAAACCGCAATTCAATACGTTTTGCACCGAGGTAAGTTTAGGTGTAAACGATGCATATATATATACATTGTTGTTGCTAACTAGTGCATGACAAAATTGAATATATGATTCAAGTGGGTAGGATGTGGTAGTTATTGAATAACTCTAATGTGAATGATGGAATGGATATGTAAATGTGTTAAATAAATATTTGATGGTGGGCTAAGTGCGATACCACCTTAATACTTAATTTCGAATGGGCTATGTGCGATACCACCTTAATACTTAATTTCGATGGGCTATGTGCGACACCACCATAACTAACCTCTTTGGTGGGCTATGTATGATACCACCTTAATAAAGATTGATGGTGGGCTAAGTGCGGAACCACCGAGTAATTCGATTATGAGTAGTTGATTGAAAGATCGCGATGCGTTGTATTATGTGACATTGTGGTACTAAGTGCAGGGAGGCATGCTAATAAATGTGTACATTAAGCTTGTGATATGATTTGGATGTGGATATGGAAGAAATGAGTAAGCATGATTTTGAATATGGAATGCTTCTTTCTTAGTACGTAATGCTGTTTATTGTTTAGCACATACCATAATGCTAATTGTTTACATGTAAAATTACTAAGCTTAAAGCTTACTCCCCCTTTCTTTTTCCCTTGTTTTATAGAGCTTTAGAGCCGAGCCGAGATACGCCGATAAGTAGAAGATCGCCCACACTATCAGCTCACATCGGTATATCTAGACTTAGTGATTTTGTATATGGCATGTATAGGGGCTAGATCAGTTATATTATTTTGTTATTTTGGCCAAAAGTGTGTTGGCCCCTTATTAAGATAACAATTTTGTATATTGCCATGGTTGATGGCTCACCTTGTCATTTATGAAAATATGATGTTATTCATGAAAGTTCATGTTTCAAATTATGAGCTATTTAATCATATGTTCAATGGATTCATGTGCTGTGAACTAGAGGGGTACAATAAGCTTGGCAAATAGCCTCGTTCTTGTCCACATGGGTAGGCACACGGGCATGTGTCTAGGCTGTGTGTGACACACGGTCAGTCCATGGGCGTATGCCCAGGCCATGTGAAGTCTGCAATTAGGATTTAGAGTTTGAATCACCACACGGTGAAAGCACACGGGTGTGTGACCAACCATGTGGATTAATCAGAGAAGACCACGGGCATTGAACACGGGTGTGTGTATAAGCCGTGTGAATGAGTCAGAATGCCAAGGTTTGACATACGGGCCAGGGCCACGGACGTGTCCAGGCTATGCGAAATTAGTCAGTTTCAACAACGGGTGGAAGACATGGGCATGTATTAAGGGTATACAGGCGTGTCCCTAGACCAACACGGGCATGTGGCCCCTGTTTAGGTGAAAATTTTCTAAGTGTTCATAAAGTTTCGATTTGGTCCCGCAATATCCCGAACGGGTGTAACAGGTCTTGTTGACCCAGGATAGGGATGTTATGATGGTGAATGAAAAGTTTTAAATTGGAGAATATTTTTATAGCCTAAAGTGGAATGATCAAGTCAGTCAAGTTCAGTAATGCCTCATGCCCGGTTTCGGCGGAGAACCCAGGTAAGAGGTGTTACATTTGTTTTAAAGAGTTAGCGAGTTTGAATTTAGTTTGTTAAATTAGCTATTGTCTATTTTTAAATAGTAACAAAGGTCACAGTTCCAGCTATAAGAACTAATAATGTAATCACACTTGGATCAGTTTTTTTTTTTTGGAGCAATCGATACAAATTTTCTCTATTCTTCGTCTATTTCCTTGAAGAATTTTTCTTGTTGTTCAATAACATCAATTAATTTTCTTTATTTTTCCTTCTAGACATCCTTAACTCTACAAATATTTCTATATCTCAATTAAACATTACCAAAAATCAAATTAAAAAAAAAAACTGTTATAGAATATTGATAAGCTATAAAAGTAACAAACTTTTAATCTCACTCTTTACGCGTTTTTGGATGATTAACTATGAAAATGTAAATTTGATGCTCCTAATCCTTTAAATTCATGTTTCTATACTTATGAGAGCATTTGGGAGTGAAATAAGCAAAAAATGAGCCAAAATCAGACAAATAGAGTTATTTTCAGGAGTTACATGGCCTAGGCATTTCCAAACGGGCTGGACAAACGCCCATGTGTGCCACATGGACTGGACACACGCCTATGTGCCAACCTATGTCAATTTTGTAGCCTGCTTCCCAAATACACGAAAACACAATTTTTAGGCTTTCTGAGCATTCTAAACTCTATAAATATCAATTAAAAGAAGACATAAAGGAGCCACCAGAGAAGATCGAAGAAAACACTCGAAGAGCAACATCAGAGCCAACTCGGAAGCAGATCTTCATCAAGACCGAATATCTCCTTTTAATTTTTTTAAAATTTTTATGAGTTTCTTTATGTCTTGTGGATATTCTGACTTTGAGATGTTTCTATTTACGATTATGAACTAATTCCCTAGATACCTAGGGAAGATGAAACCTATGACAAATTCTATTATTTAATTTCTGATTTACATGATAAATTCTTGATTATTATTCTCAATTATGTATGCTTATTTCTTGTTTTAATATCTCTAAGATATTAATTCATGTTTAATGTGCTTAATTTAGTGGAGGAAAAGTCCTTGTTTAATAGTAGATCTAGCATAATTGAGTGAGTTGCATGCAATCCTAGAAATAGGATGACATAAATCTATCGGATTAGAGTCAAATCTAATAGGGGAATCCATAGATCGAGTTAATGCAACAATAAGGGTTTTAATTGGAAAGAGATTTCAATTAATCAACCAGAGTCAGTTGTTCTTACTTTCAAAGAGATATTAACATAATTTAGGGATTTCTACGGATCAAGACATCGAGTGAATAAATCGTTTAAATCATAATAATAATAATAGAATGAGTCTAGGTGGATAATTCCCTGGGTATTTTCTCTCTCATTGGTTATCTTTCGATTATTTTCCTGATTTGTTCTTTATTGCGTTCTTAGTTAAATTAGTTTAGTATTTTAAATTAAAACTCATCACTCCAAATTATTTGCTAAATAATAAGAAAATAGTAATTACTAATACTTTTAGTCCTCGTGGATACGATATCTCTACTCACCGTAGTTATACTATTGTTCAATAGGTGCGCTTGCCTTTGTCACATTTATAGTTAGTTCTGTGACCATCAAGTTTTTGGTGCCGTTGTCGAGGACTAAAATATTAGGAAAACTTTATTTTTATTAATTTAGCCATTTTTTATTTTATTATTATTTTAGTTTAAATTTTATATTCTAATTTTTTCTTTTATTTGTTTCTAGCGGGTCCTTTTGGTTTATGACTAAAAAAAACCCGTCGGGACCATTACTATTTGATAGCAAAATTGAAAGTACATCTCGTAGAAATATTAGAGACGTAAGGTAGAGTTGACAAATTTTAGTAGACAAACAAGAGGACATTATTATTACTGAGGAGATGGACGATAATCAGAATATTCAGCTACCTCATGTAGTTGCTCGTACTATGTACGATTATGCTAAACTCACTCTGATTGGGGCTGAATCGAGTATTGTGCGACCCGCCATTACTGTAAACTCACTCAAATAGTACAATAGTTTGTTCAGTTCGATGGTTTGCAAGAAGAAGATCCAAATACTCATTTGGACAATTTTTTGGAAATCTGTAATACTTTTCAGATTAATGGCGCCACTGACGACGCCATTTGCTTACGACTATTCCCTTTCTCGTTGAAGAACAAAGCTAAACATTGGTTGAACTCTTTACCACAAGGTTCCATCACTACATGGGCTCAGATGACTGAGAAGTTCCTTCTAAAGTACTTCCCACCGGCTAAGACAGCCAAGTTGATGAATGATATCTCTTCTTTTGTTCAGATCAATTTAGAGATTGTATATGATGCATGGGAGAGGTATAAGGACTTAATGAGACGATGCCTTCACCATGGGTTACCCTTATGGTTACAAGTTCAAGCCTTCTACAATGGTTTGAATGCTTCGACAAGGCAGTTGATTGATGCAGCAGTCAGTGGTACACTAAACAATAAGACACCTGAAGCAACTTATGAGTTTATAGAGGAGATGGCATTAAATAATTATCAGTGGCAAGTTATGAGAACAAAGCCGATGAAAGTAGCCGGTGTCTATAATTTAGATGTAGTCACCATGTTATCAAACCAAGTAGATTTGCTTAATAAGAAAATTAATGGTTTAGATTTGTCTACACAGGTACATTCAGTGATGCAATGCGATACAAATGGAGGTGGAATGAATAATTGAGAATGTTTACACTTCTATCCTAGCATAGAGAACGAGAAAGTCAATTATATGGGTAATAATTCTAAGCCTTAAAATAACCCTTATAGTAACAACTATAATGCAGGTTGGAAGAACCATCCAATTTCTCTTGGGGTGGTCAAGGAAATCAGAGAGCACAACCCCCTCCAGGCTTTCAACAAACACCTTATCAGTAAGAGAAGAAGCCAAACCTTGAAAAGATGTTGATGAAGTTTATCTCTGTGTCATAAACCTATTTTCAAAACATTGAGGCAACACTAAAAAATCAACAAGCATCGATTCAAGGACTTGAGAATCAAATCGATCAACTTGCTAAATTAATCTCAGAAAGACCACAAGGTAGTTTACCTTGTAATACTGAAATTAACTCAAGGGAACAGCTTTATGCAATTATTGTTGAAGATGAAGAAGGGTTAGTTGAATCTGAACAAGAATCGAGGCAAGAAATTATGGTGAATTACGATTAGGTTGAGGTAAGCCAGAAAGAGCAAAAGTCGATTGCCAAAGAATATAATCCTTGAGTTCCATATTCTAATGTGACGAAGAGAGACCACATGAACAAACAATTTAGTAAATTTCTTAAACTCTTAAAAGAATTACATATTAACTTATTGTTTGTTGAAACTCTTTCGTAGATGCCCAATTATATGAAATTTTTTAAGTAGCTATTGGCAAAAAAATGGAAGTTATATGATTCGTTGACTCTGGAACTCAATACAGTTGGCTCGGCCATCTTACAAAATAAACTACCTAACAAGCTGAAAGATCTAGGGAGTTTTACTATTCATTATTTAATTGGTAGTTTAAATATTGATAATGCTTTGGATGATTTAGAGGCTAGTATTAATGGCATGCCCAATGAAATGTTTAAACAATTAGGTCTTGGGAAACTCAAACAAACTAGGATGAGTATTTAATTAGCGGATAGAACCATTAGATATCCTAGGGGTGTTATTGAGGATGTGCTTGTTAAAATCAATAAATTCATATTTCCCTTTGACTTTTTTGTGTTGGACATGGATAAGGGTAGGTACCTTTAATTTTAGGATGACCCTTTTTAGCCACTGCCAAGACTATAATAGATGTTGGTAGGGTGAATTAGTACTTCGTGTAGGTGACGAAATGATTACTCTCCAAGCTCGTGATTTTGTAAGAACATCTAGTGATCGAGATGATTTTAAATCTCCTTTTAATGTTAGTGACCATGCGGCTCAACCTTCTTTTCAAGAAACCCCTCGAAAAATGTAATAGAGCCATATTTCAGTCAATGCGACAAAAACAGAACAACCTATGAAGAGTGAATGGTTCAAATCGATGAACTAGATGAATGGCGGACATATGTCAAGGAGAAACCGAAAAAGCACGATGAAGAGACAAGCAATGCCATGATGAGCATGTGAATGGAATGAACCAATTTAAGGTTGGGGAAAAAGTACTAATAGACAAAACGGATCCACAAATTGCCCCGTCGAAGCTTGATGCAAACGAATCAAACCCATTCACGGTACTTAACATCTTCCTTTACGGTACAGTCGAGGTAACTCATTCTGAATTCAACACATTTAAGATAAACATAAACCTTATCTTGGTATTAATTTTGATTGCAAGAAATAGAAGCCTCAGCTCCGCGAACCATCGTAATCGTGCACACAAGGTAAGTCGAGCTTAGACTCTAAATAAGCGCTTCTCAAGAGGCAACCCTAGTGTCTAACATTTTGCTAATTCTTTTAACTTTATTTCATGATTATTTTCAAATTAATTAAATTAAATTTAAAAAAATTGACCCACACAGCCTAGACAAATGAGTGTGTCCTAGGCCGCGTGCATAATGGGGCATTCGACAGTGAGTTACACGGTCGTGTGACACACACAGCCTAGACACACGAGCGTGTCCTTGGCCGTGTGAGTCCTGGGACTCAATTTTTTCAAAATTTTGAAGGCTACATGGCCTGGAGACACGGTCGTGTGGCACACACGGCCTGGACACACGGGCATGTCCTAGGCCGTGTGAGTCCTAGAGTTAATTTTTTCAATTTTATTTCAAGTCAGAGAGTTACACAGGCAAGAGACACAGCTGTGTGACCCACACGGCCTAGTACAAGGGCGTGGGAGAAACAAAGGAAATCACACACGACCTGGACACACGGGCGTGTCCAAGGCCGTATGAAGACTGGGCTTGATTTTTAAATCACACAAGGGCTAGGAAAGCCCCACACGGGCGTGTGATATAGACATGTGGCCCAACACGAGCCCTTATATGATCGTGTCACCCTTTTAACCCCTAAACCCTAATTTCCTTTTCTCTTCACTTTGTCCTTTTCCTCTTATTTTCAACCTAGCCGCCACTCCGCCCTTCATCATTGACTAACCCCCACGCACTCCGACCACCGGCCATACAACCAACCCCTCCTTCGCACCCCACACCACCGTGCAACCTCCCCTCTCCCCTTGCGACCAACCCTCACCCCATCCTCCCCTCTCTTTTTCTGCATCGTACCACCATAAGTCCCCTCTTTCCCGCCCGTCGACCACTATGCGAACCTCTGACCACCTTCTTACCATCAGTCCTCTTTATTTCCCCTATTTTTTATTTTTTATTATTTTATTATTTTCTTTAATTTATTTAGTTCTTTATTTATTTTATTATTCTGCTTATTTTTATTTATTTTATTTATTCCATTTAGTAATTTTATTATTATTATTTGATTATATTTTTGCCTGCTACCTTAACGGACCTCTCTGAGCAGTTCACTCGCTTTGAGTAGCATTTCTTTCAGAGGTTCGATAGTATTAACGAGACATTGCAGCAGATCTGTCAACACCTCCATATATCCTCTTTAGCACCGGTGACTCACGATACCGATGCCTCTGTCAGTGATGATCATTGATTTTATTTGTTTTCCTTTTAGTTCTAATTTTAGTTTTATTTTTTTTTTTTATGTTTATGTTTATTTTTAGTTGTTTAATTTTTATTTTCTTAGGCTTCTTTCATTTATTATCTTTTGAACTATATTTTTATTTTTATGGTTGTTTCTAATTGAGTTGTAACTATAAACCTAAAAATATATAGGATTTTTCCTATGTAATTTATCACCTTTTACTTAAATTCAATGTTAAAACTAAGTAATTGTTTAATAAATTAATGAAATATGTGAAAATATGAAATTAGGACATAGAAATTATTAAAATGTGAATTTATGATTTATTCTATAGTTTTCATGCATAAAATGGCTTATTTTATATTTATTTGAACATATTATATTTTTAAGACATAAAATGGGCAATGCATAATTAAATTAAATAATAAAATATAAAATTATATTTAATAATTCATTTTAAAATATTTCATTAATAATTTGGTTTGTAATTAATTATTTAAATTGGATAAATTTTATTCTTTGGTCCTTTAACTAATTGATTTATTTTGGACAGGTCTGATAGCTTTGTTGGATTACAAAAACCGTCCAAATTGAAGACCAAGCCAACCCAAATTTGGCTATACATGGCTGTCCACATAAACCACTTTTTGGTTTAATTACACGAGGTCCTTACAATGTTGAAGAAATTGGAGATTTGCCCGAAGGTTTACATTTGACCGAGCCTCAGTTCTGAGTTGTCATGGCTTTTAAATTGCTTAAAAATCAAGCAAAATCCAAGTCAAAAGCCACTAAGTATGGCCAGCCACTCATTGAAGAAACTTGAAGAGATTAAACCCCACTATTTTTAGCAAACTACCCCCTCTCTTCACCTCTAAATAAGACCCCCTCATTCCTTCATCAATCACCCCTCATCCCTCATCATTCTCTCTTTTCTCTCAATTCTCCATAGCATTTTCCATTCCCCGCGCCTAGCATCATCTTTACATAGAGATTTAGCAATTAAGCCTCTTAAAGAGCCCTTGGTCGGCCACTTTGGAAAGCCATCAGCAAAGGAGCAAAGCAAAGGAGCGAAGGAGCCTCGTCGATCAGAGTCTTGGGTGACAGCCACTTTGATTTGGGTTTAATCTTTCTTTTCTTTGATTTAATCTGAAAATGTTTGCTATGTGTTCTTTGTTCTTGTTTACAACAGTGTTAGCTTAATTTTATTTAAGCTAGGATGATTGCTTTGGTTAAATAATATTTATTTGATTCATACTTATAATGTTTGTGCCTCAATCGATCATGTTTTCAATTAAAATCAAGTCTATATTTCATTCATACGTGATTGAAATGCACCTGAATTAGGTGAGCGATCCTAACCAGACGACGGCTAGTGGACACATAATTGAAATGTGCATACTCAATTTAGATCCTAACCTGATTAAATTGCAGGTTGCATAACAACTCTAACCAAGCTCTGTTATCTGCATAGTTTTTAGATTTGTGTGATTAAACTGTTTGAAACCTAACACGCCCCTGATATCTCACACGAATCTAAGAAACCCTTAGTAAATAAGGATCAGTAAAATGCATATTTACTGTAACACCCCAAACCCGGCCTAGATTTTATGGCCAAATCCGAAAGTGTCAAATGAAATGAGTTTTGAAATCTAAGTCGCTTCTATAAATTGATCATCTTTATAACTCACATCCTTTTGTGTTTATTACTAAAACCATTGTTAACGCAGTTTAATTTTCAAACCACTATTTATAATGGAACTTTTATCAAACTGACATATATAACTCGTGTTTTTAGAAAAACCTCTTTTGGCATAAAATTTGATTTCGTAAGAAATTTTATCAATCATGCAATTTTATCGAGCAAATATATTCAAAAGCAAGTTAAAACCAAATAGTCCAGAGAGTCCCCAAAAAGTACAACTCTCATATAAGTCCAAAAATTAAAATAGACCAAAAGTACTAAGTTTTAACAGTTTTACGATAAAGTGGTCACCATGTGTCTCCGCCGCACCGATCCGCCTAAGTCTATGGATTACCTGTACAGAATAAACAGAAAAGGGGGTGAGTTTGCGTAAAGTCAAAGTGTAACCCAGAGGAATTAAGTATGTACGCACACAAAATATCACAAATCAAATAGATTCATATTCGAGCCTGAGCCCATGTCGACATCAGATCTGATTCTGCATGAGCCCATTTCAGATCTGCATACGCTTCTGATATACAAATCAAATTTCAGAATCTTACCCCCATCCTCTACGCGCCATCTCCGACTATCCCTACACACCATGTGGGATTTAAAACACCCACCCAGCCCTACACACCACATTGTACCGTTGCGTCACACATCAGATATAATGCAACATTGCTGCCAGATACTAGGCATAATCTGCTTTCAAAACACTTCCTCCAATATACATTATCCCACCCTAATCACAATTGTAGATCATGCATACATACTTAACATATAAATCATGCTTAACATGCATTCATAAACAAATACCAAATAACAAACATAGGCATGCTCATCATAGTACATCAGTCTAACAGAACACATAGTTTTAGGGTTTAGCAAGCCATTACTAACCCTACGATAGGTCCACAATCGATTAGGATGACCCGTCTAACCCGTGTGAGCCCATATGCCCATGTAGCCCACACGTCCAGATTGGCCTTGCCCGTATGGATCACACTCACCTATGTGGGCTTACATGCCCAGTCTGGTTTAACCTGTGTAGCCCACATGGCCACACTCCAGCCATCACACGGCCGCGTCTTGTGCACGACCTGGCTTTCGTCGATCACATGATCGTGTCGTCACACGCGGCCTACCAAACGGCCATGTGTCGTCTATAGATTGCAATTTTGGCTTTCACCGAATCCTATTTTTTTGCATTTCAGATACACACCTAATATCGGTCCAATGCAACAACACTCCAGAGCCCTTTGAAACCTAAAATTAGAATACCCACAATTAATTAGCTGATTTACTAAATAATTCGATACAAAGGAAATGATACGAAACTGACTTACAGCCAACGACTACCACTGCTAATATGTTCTAAACCGTTGGAGCTCTAACGGATGGTTCCCTATCAATTCCTATACATAACGATCTTATTGAATTACTATTCTTCTGAAAAAAACCTCATTAAGAAAAACTCCGCCGTTTGAATATACTTCAACCAAACCGAAACCTCACTTACCAAGACGCATGATGACCACGAAACAAGGCACCATGAAATTACCATGAAAAAAAAGAAAGAATTGAACGTTGGAAGGGAAAAAGGAAAAGAAGGGAAAAGACGCACAGAGGAAAAAAAATGTTAATTTTTTTTCTAGGAGGGAGAGGAAAACAAAAACTAATCAGATATCCCAAAATCCCTTAGTTCTCTCCACTACCCCATTCCTGATAACTTCCATAGAATTTTTGTTTGACCGAAGCTCTCTCGGTCAAACGAACGAAAATAAACTTCCACACTCGCTCAAGGATTCGAACACAGAACCTCTACACAACACACAGACTCCCTTACCACTCGAACTAACAGGCTCATTCTAACAAGGTTTTACAAATACTTTAATATAAACCCACTGAGCAAGTGTAAGGCTTACATCAGAAAAATACCAAAATTTTCCAAAAGCGAGACTTGAACTTGGGACCTCCCACACTCACCCAGAACACATAACCACTGAAGCAGATACATATTTGTATCAAGCACTCGCAGGTACAGAAACATAAAACTTGGAGCGTTACATTTACTAAGAAAAGGATTCCGAAAAGACCTAATGTGGTTTCCAAACTCATGAAGATCGAGTTGCCATGGAATGTTTTTCCGAATGTTATTAAGCATGTTGATAATAAATTGAATTTAATTACAGTAATTATCCTAGTTTATTTATGTTATAATTGTTGCAAATTGTGTTTAATTTTGCTGAAATATATTTCATTCATATAATTGCATATTTAGGATAATTTCTATTGGGGATCATTGCATTTAGTTTAATATATTTAATTTTAATCATCACTTCTCAACCATATTGTGTTTTTATTTACCAAGTTGTTAGTATAATTTTACAATTAAGTGATTTAACACAAATACAATCCCTGTGGAGACGATAACTCGATACTTACTTATTACTTGATAATGACTGTGTACACTTGCACAAACCTACACTTACAAGTTTTTGGTGCCGTTGCCATAGTCATTTTTTTTTTTGTGAAATTATTTACTTCCAATTTGGTTTATTTCTAACATTACTAACTTATTATTTTTAATTTTGTGATTTTCTTTTGAGGCCTTTATGAGCATAGATCAGATAATCAATTTACTCCCTGTATACCCTGAAATTGAGCGAAATTTTAGACAAAAAAGACGTGAATGAGCAGCTCAAAGACAAGTCGAGATAGACCTTGGAAATTAGAATCAAGACCAATGTAATGAAGCTGATCGTGTACGAAATCCCATCTTTATTACCAAAGATAGGGATTGATGCATCAAACAATATGCTGTGCCACTTTTCAGTGAGTTAAATCTAGGAATTAGAAAGCCAGATATTGAGGCAACCCAATTTGAATTGAAACCAGCGATGTTTCAAATGCTCTAAACGGTGGGCCAATTCAGTGGTATGCCCACTGAAGATCCACATCTCTACCTTTGATTGTTTATAGAGGTGAGTAATTCATTCAAGATAGCCGGTGTGACTGAAGACGCACTGAGGTTGAAGTTGTTCCCGTACTCGTTGCGAGATCGAGCACGAGCATGGCTCAATTCATTACCACCAAGTTCCATATCAACATGGCAAGAATTAGCAGAGAGATTTTTGGTTAAGTATTTCCCGCCTAGTAAAAACGCTAAGTTGAGGAACGAGATCACAACTTTCCAACAATTAGATGATGAGTCTTTGTATGAGGTTTGGGAGCGATTCAAGGAGTTACTTCGTAAGTGTCTTCATCATGTGATTCCTTTTTGAATCCAGTTGGAGACATTCTATAATGGTCTCAATGCACATACAAGATTGATGGTAGATGCTTCTGCGAATGGTGTAATTTTGTCTAAGTCTTATAATGAGGCTTATAAGATCATCGAGGGGATTACGAGTAATAACTATCAATGGGAAACAAATCGAACAGATTCAGGAAGACGTGTAGCTAGAGTTCATGAAGTTGATGCCCACACTTTATTATCAGCTCAGGTATCATCTATTTCCTCTATGTTAAAATAGTTTACCACTAATAGTGCTAATAA
Source organism: Gossypium rotundifolium (assembly GCA_025506655.1). Taxonomy (NCBI): domain Eukaryota; kingdom Viridiplantae; phylum Streptophyta; class Magnoliopsida; order Malvales; family Malvaceae; genus Gossypium; species Gossypium rotundifolium. Next base: position 172,385,210 of record CP106727.1, read on the forward strand.
TTTTTCAGTTCAGCCACCAAGTCTATTTGAAGTAGTTTCCTGTGTGTACTATGGGGAAGGTCATTCTTTTGAAAATTGTTTGTTAAATTCCTATTCGGTGTACTATGTGGGGAACCAACATCAAAATAGGAGTGGACAAGAATTCAATCCAACTTCTATATTCCTTCATGGCATAATCATCCTAATTTTTCTTGGAGCAACCAAGGAAATGGACCGAACAACAACTTATTGCAGCATAGACCCAACCAATCTCAAGGGTTTAATCAGCAAGCTCTAAAACAACCTCAAGCTAAGGCATCAAACAGTTTAGAGAACTTGTTGAAAGAGTACATGGCAAAGAATGACGCTTTGATCCAAAGACAACCAGAACCATTGAAAAATTTGGAAAACCAAATGGGTTAATTAGCTACGGAGCTTTGTAATAAACCTGATGGTGGTGGAAAAAGTCTTAAAATTTATATAACGAATGATCGATCCTAGACACTAACTATCACCACGATTGAGGCAAGTGCACCTATCAAACAGTAGTATAGTTTAATGGCAAGACCGGATTGTCGAACCCAAGGAAACCAAAAGTACTAATACTAACTTTTTTCTTATTATTTAGCTTAAAAATTAAGAGAATTGTTATTTAATCTAAAATTAACTAACTACTAAGCTAAAGATGCTAAGACACAAAGAAGGAATTGGGGAAATTCTTGTGGAAAAACCAATTGATTAAGATAATACCTGAGGAAGAATCCACCTAGACTTCACTTATTATCTAACTCTGAACCAGACAATTTATTCACTTGACTTGATCCGTAGGATTCCCTAATTTATACTAATACCTCTCTCGAGGCTACTAACGTCTAACCCTAGGTTGATTAATTGAAATCTCTTTCTAATTAAAACCCTAGAATTGTATTAACTCGATCTATGGACTCCCATATTAGGTTTGACCCTAATCCGGCAGATTTTTGCCATCCTATCTCTAGGGTTGCGATCAACTCCCTTAACTATGCTAGATCTACTCTTAAACAAGGAATATTCCTTCTCTGCCTAAGGGCATAAATACTTGAATCAATATCCTAAAATATCAAAACAAGAATTAAGAACACATAATTAAGAACAAATCAAGTATTTATCATATAGTTCAGAAAACAATAACAAGATCTGTCTTAGGTTTCATCCCCTTCAGGTATTTGAGGGGTTTAGTTCATAATCATAAAAGAATACATCTCAGAAGAAAATATAAAACCAAACATAAGAAAAACCCTAAAACCCCCTAAAGGAATTAAAGGAGAGATCCTCGGTCTTGATTGTGATTCCGGCTTCTTGAGATGAATCAACTAGCTTTCTTTGAGTGAATCCCACAATTCGGCCCCTCCGGCTTGGCTCCTTGGCCTAGCTGAACGCCTCCTTGAAGGTTGGCCTCTAGGGTGTTTATATAGGCTTTTGGAATGTCTTTCTTTTCCTCTAAGTAACCTAATATGAATGAAACTATAATATCCTGAAATAGGGTTATTTGTGATTGAATTGTTTTACATGAGTGTGGTTGTTGTGTTGTTGTTTGAGGTGTTCTAGAGGCTAGTTATAAGCCAAAGGTAGGCCCGAGCTGTAGGAAAAATTTTGTTTTTAAGTGTTAGTTAAAGGGAGCTGAAGGAGCTAGGGGTTAAGTATAATTCATGGGGGATATAAGCACAAGATTGGGCTTGGAAGAGTGGCAAGGAGGTGCCACTTAGGGTCCTGTGATTGACGCCATATGTAGGGAAGGGAGAACTCAGGTTCGAGTAGTAGAAATTCCATTTTCTGCTTACCATTTTGACACTAAGGAGAAGAGTTGTGCTCAAACAAACTCTGTCGATAAGCATTAATTAGTTCAAACTCATTTGAATGATTGGCCGGAGTGATTCAGGAATTTTGACGAAATCAACTCTTGATGGAGGAGGAGTGAACGGTTGGGAAGCTGAGTAAGGGGGTGCTGAATTTCCTTAGGCACCTAGTTGTGCATTTTTGGCTAGCCTTTTTTTGGTGTATCAAAAGCTGAAAACCCTTTTTAGCAGTGTCGATTTCTCTTTAGTGCACCATAGTGAACCAAAAGCCAGAAAGACCATAGGTGGTTGTCGATTTCTTCCTTAGGCACTTGGCCAATCTCCACTTGAACTCCCTCTCATCTTTTATTTTCTTAGAAGTCAAAGCATCCTCTCTCATTCTATTTTCTTCTTTTTTTCTCCATTGTCAATCCTCCTCTCCTATTTTCACTTTTCTTTTCCTTTATCTTTCTCCACTCTAGCCGAATATTGATTGCTTTTCTCTTCCATCCACCATACTTTGTGCCGAAATCTCCTTGGTTTCTCCTAGTGTTATTTTGGCCGAATCTCAAACAAGGTGGATCTCTTTGGTTTTTCTCCAATCAGTTTTGAAAAGGGTAAGGGTTCTTGACCAAAAAATCATTCTCACTTTCTCTTTTCTCTGTCGACATGTGTAGACAAAAGTCTAACTTCGGCATTTGTGGGTGTTTTGCTAACCATCTATAGGAATCGATTTCTCCTAGGTTCTTGGGACTTTGAAGCAAGTGGATCCGAGCCATTCTTTCTCCGCTGCGATTCATTAAGGCTATGGTAAGGATCTATAATAGTTTAATCATTCTTGTTATTTGGAAAAGCCAAGGCTTTTGAGGCTATGTTGTATTGGCGTACCATTGTAGGGGAAGATTAGTCTCGCGTACCTTGTGTTAGGATTAGCATTCGTAAGGCAAAAGGGTAAGGAGGATTCTGTTAGTTATGTGTTATCTCGTGTTTCAGGATTTATTGGGATGGCCGAATGGCCTTGTTAATCGCTTGGTGGTTTGGCCGAATGCGGGGCAAGGAGATCTAGTGCGTAGATCGGTCTTCTGGATTTAGTGCTTGCGTTGGTGACAAAAAGCAACTTACACACTTTATAACTAAGTAAATATATTAATAAATATGTTAAAACCGTAAATTGTGTAGATCTTGATATGATACCGTAAGGGTATGAGCAAGGATTCGGTAAGTCCGTTTCGATATGATTTGCTATATGATGCTTAATACCATGATCCGTGATATATTTGCTATATGATTCATAATAAAGCATGATGACATGATTTGCATAAGTTATGCATTGTGATGGGTGATATGAGAGAAGGGGAAGTTGATATCCGTGTCTTTGGAACACCAGAGGTTTGGCACCTCCAGTGGTTTGGTACCACAGATTATTTTGTGACTTTGGGTCACCGAGGTTTGGCACCTCATAGCGACTCGTCCCAAGGGCTTAGCACCACAAAGGGTTGGCCTCCGCTTGATTTATCAAGATTGTCGCCATGATTTGGTATCACACGGGTTGGCCCCACACTTGGATTATTGATATCTCGTGACTTTGGGTCACCAAAGTGGTTTGGCACCACATTTTTATTGGATATCGTGACTTTGGGTCACCAAAGGGTTTGGTACCACACGGGTAGAAACGAGTTATGGATGGCTAGGTATGGGTGCATTATATGTATTGCTTGGTTATGATTTGTGTAAGTATGTTGCATTTACCGGGAGGAGGATTTATGCACTGAGTCTTGGTGACTCACTTTCTCCCTTATCTTTTCAGGTGACTCGTAAATTGCAGATGAGGAGCCGGATGGACTCGAGGTGGCCCATGCATTAAAACATTTGGTTTTACTTGGATTTGAATTGGGTAATTATTTCATAATTCATTTTTTTTATTTGGGTATTGTAATAAGGCCTTTTAAATTATGTTTTGAATTATTATATGTTTTGGATTTGACTTCGAACATGGTTAAGTGAATTATTTGATTAATTTAATAATGTGAGCGCAAGGTTTTCTAAACTACAAAACGCATTGGTTTTCAAAACCTTACCATCGGGTAATACAAATCACTTGATAACAAATGACAACTTAATTGTTTTCGATAACTCAAACGGTTTCCAAATTAATCATTTGGGTTTCCTTTAAAATTTACAAAAGGTTTTCTAATCTATGGATCAAGAACTAAGTTTTAAAGATTTATTTCCGGGATTTCAAAGTAAACCATCAGTTTTTAACTAGTCATGCACCTGATTTCTACAAACATAGAGCAACAAAGAGTTTTCCACAAAATTTAATCGATAACTTGATTTTCTTCAAAACCTTTTCCTCCATGACGTGCCAGATTCGGTCGTGGTGTGTTGACCGGGTTTGGGGTGTTACATTTTTGGTATCAGAGCCAAGTTCAAGGGCTTGGCTATGGGCCCGGGGCCCAAAATGTTTTAAGGTGTGGTTTTAAAATGTTCCAGTTAGAAATATATGGTTTGAGAAGCATGGCATCGAGTCTCCCAAGACTAATCCACCTGTAAGTACTTCTCGATCGCTAGTAAATATATGTGGGAAATGGGAATCCGGGATCGTAGACTAGTAGAATAGGAATTATTGAACCCTAGGAATAGCTTACTCCAACACAAACCGCATAAGACGTAATGATCTACTAAACAAACACTCGTGAGTATCGCCATCGAGCTAACGGTGTGGCAACCGCAGCGCATGTCTAGGAGTGGATTGGGGAGCTTGGTATTTAAGCAGTCCTAGTGACTCACCTCCTCTTCACTCGAATCCTACCTGGTGCGTAGTGATGGTTCATCCTAGCTGAGACGACTTATTCACAGGCTAAATTTAATAACTAAAACCTAAAAGGGACCAGCTATTTTGTGTTGAAACACTTTAAACCTTAGTTTTGAAATTACCACAGTACCCGTGATTTGGAAAAAGACCAACATACCCCTGATTTCAAAAATGACCAAATTACCCCTGACTTGTAAAATTACCAAAATACCCTTGGTATAGAGAATTGCCGAGGTACCCTTGAATTGAAAATTTTCAAAATACCTCTATTTTGTAAAATCACCTGGAACCATATTTTGAAAAAAAAATTTGAAAATACCCCTGGTTTATGAAATTACCAAAACGCCTGATTTACGATTTTGAAATATCTATGATTTGTAAAGGTTTCCAATTTAACTCTATTTATTACTAAAATACCCTGATAGGCTAATTACGAAAATACCCCCGGGTAGTAAAATGACGAGAATACCCTTACAGGTGGAGTGAGGGTAGGAAATTGAACTGAAAACTGTGTGATGATCGAAAGAACCACTACCAAATCTCTTTACATAAAACTTATTTATGGATAATCAGTGAAACAGAAGCTAATTCATAAAAATCTCTTAAACAGATAAATCGTAACTATAGACATGAATTCTAGGGGACGTGGTCGTAATGTGCGTGGCCGTGGTAGAGGCTGAATGATCGTGTCGGAGCCCGTTAGGTTTGGTCAGGGGTCCAAAAATGAAATGCCACCACCACCAGCCGCTGATGTTGAGTATCAAGATCAAACGGGGGATGATGCAGTGTCACAGGCGATGCTGCGAGTGTTGGAAAGAGTGGCTGGAGCAGGTGGGGGTACGAGAGCTTGGAAATTCGTATCTGAGTGACTCTAAGCCAATGGAGCCGAGGTATTTTGAGGTGTCTCTGGTGTGGCTCCCAATACGACTGAGTATTAGTTAGAGGCGACGGAGCGAATCATGGATGACCTGGATCTGACTGCTGAGGAAAAACTGAAAGGGATAGTGTCGCTTCTTTGGGATGAGTCATACCAGTGGTGGCTCACGGTTCAGGATAGTACAGTAGCTGATGATCTCACTTGGGACTATTTTAAGGCAGTTTATCAGAAGAAGTATGTCGGGACCAGTTATATTGATGCGCAGCGAAAGGCATTTCTGAGGCTGGTTCAGGGGAGTAAGTCTGTCTCGGAGTACGAGGCAGAATTTTTAAGGTTGAGCCAGTATGCTAGGGGCGTCGTGGCTACAGAACATGAACGATGTGTTATTTTTGAGGATGGATTGAGAGATGAGTGAGATTATCGATTGCTCCACAATGCAGGCGAGAGTTCTTGTCTTTGGTGGAAAAGGCCAAGGTAGTCAAGGGTAAAGGAGTTTGTAAGATGTAATTCGGATAGGAATAGACACAAGAGAGGTTTTAGATCATCGGGTCGGTCGATAATCCACAAAAAGGGCTAGACAGAGTGGGCCGAATCAATCTAGAAGGCCTCTCGCTACTAATCGAGGACGGTCAGATGTAATCGATGTGGGAAATCTCATTGGGGAGGATGTTGGATTGGTGGAAAGGGATGTTTTGAGTGTGGTTCATCGGATCATCGTGTGAGGGACCTCCCACGTAAGTTAGCGAGATTCACCGAGGTCGTGGTCGTGCTCGATTCAGAATGAGGGACCACCACCGTAGAGGGTCGTGGTACCGTAGGGAGGTAATGGCTCGGTAGAGGCCATGAGCATCGAAGCAGAGGTGCAGCAACATCAAGCAAGACGACTAGGTTGGTATATGCAATGAGTTATCGAGAGGAGGCGATGCACCGACATCATAATCGAGACGTTCTTAATCTTTGGATTACCGTATATTACTTTGATTGATGTGGGTTCAACGATTCAGTATATTGCTAGTAGCATAGTAGAGACCATGAACCTATACTTTGAAATTACTTCTAGGAGATGATGAATTAGCCCTCTAGGTCACTCTGTGAAGTAAATAAGTCAGATAGGGATGTACCCTAGAACTTCAAGGGTAGTATTTATAGTGATCCGATGGAACTACCGCTTGGGGAGTTCAATCGATTCTTAGGATGGATTGGTGGTGAAGTACCAGGCAAGTTTGGATTGCGCGGCTAAGTGCATGGTTTTGAGAGCAGCTGAGGGTGAAGAAGTGGTGATGATAGGTAGTTGAAAAGATTATCTATCCAACGTGGTATCGGCGTTGAAGGCTGAGAAGATGGTCAGGAAGGGTTGTGAGGCAATTTTGGTTCGTGTGTGTACTTTGGAGGCTAAGGAGTTTACTGTAGAGGATGTCCGAACAGTAAAGGAATTTCTGACGTATTTCCAGAGGAACTTTCGGGTCTGCCTCCGGATTAGGAAGTTGAATTTGGTATAGATTTGTTACCCAGAACTGCGCAAGTGTCTATTACCCCGTATAGAATGGCGCCGAAGGAATTGGTAGAGCTGAAGGCTCAGATTCAGGAGTTGTTGGACCGAGGTTTTATCCGGCCAAGTGTTTCGCCTTGGGAGCACCGGTACAATGCGAATGTGTATAGACTACTGCCAGTTGAACAAGCTGACGATCAAAAATAAGTATCCATTGCTGAGAATAGATGACTTATTCGATCAGTTTAAGAGGGCATCAATTTTCTCAAAGATTGATCTAAGGTCTGGGTATCATCAGCTAAAGGTGAAGGAGGCTGATATCCACAAGACGGCATTTTGTACTTGGTATGGGCATTACGAGTTTCTGGTGATGCCATTCGGGTTAACCAATGCACCGATAGCATTCATGGATTTGATGAATTGGGTGTTTCAGCAGTACTTAGACCAATTCATTGTAGTATTTATAGACGACATATTGGTGTACTCAAGGACGGAGGAGGATCATGATGCGCATTTACGAGTAGTGTTACAGATACTGAGGGAAAAGCAGTTATTTGCCAAGTTCAATAAGTGTGAGTTCTGGCTTAGGGAGCTGACTTTCTTAGGTCACGTAGTGTCCGCTGAAGGGATTAGAGAAGACCCTCGCAAGATTAAGGTAGTGTTGGATTGGAAACTGCCTAGGTCGGTTGCAAAAATTTGGAGTTTTCTAGGTCTGGCGGGGTATTACCAGAGATTTATGGAAGGATTCTCTCTAATTACGGCACCGTTGACCAAGCTGTTGAGGAAAAGAGTACCATTTGTGTGGACAAAAAATAGTAGGAGAGTTTTGACAAGTTGAGGAAGATTTTGACGGAAGCTCCAGTTCCAATACAGCCTGAGGCAGGGAAGGTATTCACGGTCTATTGCGATGCATCACATACTGACTTGGGATGTGTGCTGATGCAGGAAGGGAAAGTGGTGGCATATGCGTCTCGACAGCTGAGACCGTATGAGGTTAACTATCCGACACATGACTTGGAGTTAGCTGCAGTGGTTTTCGCCCTGAAAATATGGAGACAATATTTGTACGGAGAGAAGTCGATAGTCTACACGGACCACAAGAGTCTGAAGTATCTTGTGAGGCAGAAGGATTTAAATTTGAGACAGCGAAGGTGGATTGAGTTGTTGAAAGACTACGACTGCTCGATTGAGTATCATTCGGGCAAGGCTAACGTGGTGGCAGACGCGTTGAGCCGTAAAGTAGTAGCGGACTTAAGAGCGATGTTTGCCCGTCTTAGCTTGTATGACGATGGGAGTCTTTTGGCGAAATTACAGGTTAAGTGACTTGGGTTGAGCAGATCAAGGAGAAACAGTTAGCGGATGAGGGCTTGAATGCTTGGAGGTTGCATGTGCAGAATGGTGGTGTAGAGGGTTATAGTGTGTCCAGTAATGGAGTATTGTGTTTCCAAGGGAGAGCTTGTATGCCAAAGGATGTTGAGTTAAGGCAGAGGATTCTTCAGGACGCACATAGCGGCCCATACACTATGCATCTTGGAGGTAGCAAGATGTACCAGATTTACTAGCGATTACGTGGCTGTATCAAGCGAAGTGACTGAGTTTGTGGGTAAGTGTCTGACGTGCCAGCAGGTCAAAGCTGAGCATCAGCTGCCGTCAGGTTTACTTCAGTTGGTAAAGATTCCTCAATAGAAGTGGGAAAGAATTACCATGGACTTTGTTAGTGGGCTACCCCTTACGCCTAGTAAGAAAGACTCAGTCTGGGTGATTGTGGATCGTTTGACCAAATCAGCTCATTTCATACCGGTAAGGGTTGATTATCCGCTTCAGAAGTTAGCTAAGTTGTATGTGGCCGAGATAATGAGGTTGCATGGTGTGCCAGTATCCATTATCTCGGATAGGGATCCAAGGTTCACGTCGAGGTTCTGGAGAGCTTTGCATCAGGCTTTGGAAACAAGGTTGGATTTTAGCACAGCTTTTCACCCAAGTCTGACGAGCAGTCGAAAAGGGTTATACAAATCCTAGAGGATATGCTAAGGGGTTGTGTTCTGGACTTCAGAGGCAGCTGGGAGGAATTTCTACCGTTAGCTGAGTTTGCATACAACAATAGTTATCAGGCAAGCATAAAGATAGCACTATATGAGGCGTTGTATGGTAGGAAGTGTCGCACACCTACATGCTGGACGGAGTTGGGTGAGCATCAGATGTTGGGACCAGAGTTGGTGGCAGAGACTGAGGCTAAGGTTAAGTTGATTCAGGCTCGTCTGAAGGAAGCTTCAGACAGGCAAAAGTCATATGTTGATCTTAAGCGGAGAGATATAGAGTTTGCCGTAGGTGACAAGGTCTTTTTGAAGGTCTCGCCCTGGAAGAAAGTGCTGAGGTTTGGAAGGAAAGGCAAGTTAAGTCCAAGGTTTATTGGCCCATACAAGGTGTTGAGACGAGTGGGACCAGTAGCCTATCAGCTTGAGTTGCCAACAGAGCTGAGTCAGATACATGATGTGTTCCATGTCTCCATGCTCAAGCGTTATCGTTCAGATCCATCGCATGTTGTAACAGTGGAGGAAATTGAGGTAAGTCCTGATTTGACCATAGAGGAGGAACCAGTGCGGGTTCTAGATCGAGATGTGAAGGTTTTGCGCAAGAAGTCAGTCCCATTAGTGAAGGTGCTGTGGCGGAATCATGGCGTGGAAGAGGCTACGTAGGAACCAGAGGATGTGATGAGACAGCAATACCCCCAACTCTTTTGACCAGGTAATTTTGAGGTCAAAATTATTTTTAAGGGGGTTAGAACTGTAATATCCTGAAATAGGGGTTATTTGTGATTGAATTGTTTTGCATGAGTGTGGTTGTTATGTTGTTGTTTGAGGTGTTCTAGAGGCTAGTTATAAGCCAAAGGTAGGCCCGAAATGTAGGAAAAATTTTGTTTTTAAGTGTTAGTTAAAGGGAGTCAAGGAGCTAGGGGTTAAGTATAATTCGTGGGGGATTTAAGCACAAGATTGGGCTTGGAAGAGTGGCAAGGAGGTGCCACTTAGGGCGCTGTGATGGACGCTACATGTAGGGAAGGGAGAACTTAGGTTCGAGCAGCAGAAATTCCATTTTCTGCTTACCATTTTGACGCGAAGGGGGAAGAGTTGTACTCAAAGACAAACTCTCACGATAAGCATTGATTAGTTCAAACTCATTTGAATGATTGGCCAGGAGTGATTCAGGGAATTTTGACGAAATCTGAACTCTTGATGGAGGAGGAGTGAAAGGTTGGGAAGCTGAGTAAGGGGGGTGCCGAATTTCCTTAGGTACCTAATTGTGCATTTTCGGCTAGCCTTCGTTTGGTGTATCAAAAGCTGAAAACCCTTTTTAGCAGTGCCGATTTCTCTTAAGTGCACCATAGTGAACCAAAAGCCGGAAAGACCATAGGTGGTTGTCGATTTCTTCCTTAGGCACTTGGCCGAATCTCCACTTGAACTCTCTCTCATCTTTTATTTTTCTTAGAAGCCGAAAGCATCCCTCTCCCATTCTATTTTCTTCTTTTTTTTTCTCTCCATTGCCGAATCCTCCCTATCCTATTTTCACTTTTCTTTTCCTTTCTTTCTCCACTCTAACCGAATATTGATTGCTTTTCTCTTCCATCCACCATACTCTATGCCGAAATCTCCTTGGTTTCTCCTAGTGTTATTTTGGCCGAATCTCAAACAAAGGTGGATCTCTTTGGTTTTCTCCAATCGATTTTGAAAATGGGTAAGGGTTCTTGATCAAACATCATTCTCACTTTCTCTTTTCTCTCGTCGACATGTGTAGAGAAAAGTCAAACTTCGACATTTGTGGGTGTTTTGCTAACCATCTATAGGAACCGATTTCTCTTAGGTTCTTCGGACTTTAGAAGCAAGTGGATCTGAACCATTATTTCTCCGCTGCGATTCATTAAGGTCGTGGTAAGGATCTATAATAGTTTAATCATTCTTTAAGTTATTTGGAAAAGCCGAAGGCTTTTGAGGCTAAGTTGTATTGGTAGCCGATTGTAGGGGGAAGATCAGTCTCGCGTACCTTGTGTTAGGATTAGCATTCGTAAGGTAAAAGGGTAAGGAGGATTGTGTTAGTTATGTGTTATCTCGTGTTTTGGGATTTATTGGGATGGCCGAATGGCCTTGTTAATGGTTTGGTGGTTTGGCCAAATGTAGGGCAATGAGATCTAGTGCGGTAGATCGGGTCTTCGGGATTTAGTGCTTGCGTTGGTGACAGGTGTGTAACTTACACACTTTATAACTAAGTAAATATATTAATAACCTGAATATGTTAAAAATCGAAAATTGTGTAGATCTTGATATGATATCGTAAGGGTATGAGCAAGGATTCGGGTAAGTCCATTTCGATATGATTTCCTATATGATGCTTAATACCATGATCCGTGATATATTTGCTATATGATTCATAATAAAGCATGATGGCATGATTTGCATAAGTTTTGCATTGTGATGGGTGATATGAGAGGAGGGGGAAGTTGATATCTGTGTCTTTGGGACACCAGAGGTTTGGCACCTCCAGTGGTTTGGTACCACTGATTATTTTGTGACTTTGGGTCACCAGAGGTTTGGCACCTCATAACGACTCGTCCCAGTGGCTTAGCACCACAGTGGGTTGGCCCCACAGTTGATTTATCGGGATTGTCGCCAGTGATTTGGTATCACACGTGGGTTGGCCCCACACTTGGATTATTGATATCTCGTGACTTTGGGTCACCAGTGGTTTGGCATCACATTTTTATTGGATATCGTGACTTTGGGTCACCAGTGGTTTGGCACCACTAGTGGTTTGGTACCACACGGGGTAGAAACGAAATTATGGATGGCTAGGTATGGGTGCATTATATGTATTGCTTGGTTATGATTTGTGTAAGTATGTTGCATTTACTGGGAGGAGGATTTATGCACTAAGTCTTGGTGACTCACTTTCTCCCTTATCTTTTCAGGTGACTCATAAATTGCGGATGAGGACCGGATGGACTCGAGGTGGCTCATACATTAAAACATTTGGTTTTACTTGGATTTGAATTGGGTAATTATTTCATAATTCATTTTTTTATTTGGATATTGTAATAAGGCCTTTTAAATTATGTTTTGAATTATTATATGTTTTGGATTTGACTTCGAACATGGTTAAGTGAATTATTTGATTAATTTAATAATGTGAGCGCAAGGTTTTCTAAACTACAAGACGCATTGGTTTTCAAACCTTACCATTGGGTAATACAAATCACTTGATAACAAATGACAACTTAATTGTTCTCGACAACTCAAACGGTTTCCAAATTAATCATTTGGGTTTCCTTTAAAAATTTGCAAAAAGGTTTTCTAATCTATGGATCGGCAACTAAGTTTTAAAGATTTATTTTCGGGATTTCAAAGTAAACCATCAGTTTTTAACTAGTCAAGCACCTGATTTCTACAAACATAGAGCAACAAAGAGTTTTCCACAAAATGTAATCGATAACTCGATTTTCTTCAAAACCTTTTCCTCCGTGACATGCCAGATTCGGTCGTAGTGTGTTAACCGAGTTTGGAGTGTTACAGAAACTCTTCTTTGTTGCGGCAGGGACACGCCCGTGTGGCACGGCTGTGTGAATCAATTCCAGCCTGTGGTCAGATTTGCTCAAGAGGCACGACTGTGTGTCTCGAGCCAAGGCCATGTTGATTTCGTACTTTGGCCCATTTTCTCCATTTTTAGCCCGTTTCTGATTCTTTTCATCCTCTGGTTCTTTCCTAAGTATAAAAACATGAAATTAAAGGATTAGAAGCACCAAATTCCACAATTCAGGGAATAAATCATCCAAAAGTATGCTAAATATGGGATAAAATATGAACATATTATGGTTTATCAAATACCCCCACACTTAATCATTTGCTTGTCCTCAAGCAAAATTCTAAACTCATAATTAAAATGAACTTTCTCAATTCATAATATTCATCAATAATGTTTCATCATAATTCATAGATAATTTGTACATGGATAATTTAACTCAAAGAGTCCTGAAGATTCAAACAATCAAAGTCACAAGTTTGTAGCACGAAAAATATAGGTGTTTCCCCTTATCTAAATAATTACCTTTGACTCAAAATCGACAAGAGTTGACATCCTCACAAAAGATTCACTCAAATCACTCAAAGTGTTTAAGGTTCAAAATTAAGCTCTCAAAAGTCTAACATGAAAAGTTAATCCCATAGGCTTGCCTGAAAATCAAATCTCCACCACTATAAAATGAGATGATACACAAATCAAAAGGTCTTTAAAGGGTTGTAATGGGGCTTAGTTAAAGGTGTGGATATAGGCTGAATCAAAAGGTTAAAATCGAGATTGAATTAACAATTTACGTAACTGGAAACAATAAACTAATAATGAATAATTACATCAATTGAAAACTTGTAATACTAATAATACGAGCTCCTTCTTCAAGATGTTGAATTTAAATGTATAAGCTCACTTAATCACAGAAATAATAATGAATATTCTTTGATTTTTTTAAGAACAAATCAAGTAAATACATAATATAAGATGAATTCAGCTACTAAATAAAATAATTAGGCAACTGATCAAATCAAGTCTCGATAGAAGGGTAGTCAGGAGAAATGGTGATAACAAATACAAGATGGGTTTTAGGTTAATATTAGTGGGTGAATTAATAAAAGGGTTGTTAGGATCAAAGGGGTTCACTAGGGGTTAATTGTGGAGTTAGGCTTTTAGTGAAGTTAGTGGGTTAAATCATAAGAGCCTTTATCATCTCTATATATCAAATCAATGATGTGGTCTTGACATGAAGCAAGTTCTAGAATAACAAATCAATGTTGACACACTCTAATAAAGTGAGCACGAAAAGAATATATGATCTAAAGGGCTCAAAATCTCACAAAAATTATGGTTTTTGATGACAACCTTGCAAATTTCAAACTTCAAGGTAATATTCAAATTTAGGTCAACAACCTAGAAAATTTTTAATTCTGAAAAATAGACTTATCATGCTTGATTATTTAGTCTCCTAAAGTTTAAATCATTAATGCACAATTAACTATGACTTAATCTAAAACATATCAATAAAAATCATAAATCAATAGAAGTTTCATTCTAATTAGTGGTATGAGGAAATTACTTAAGACAAGATATCATTCAAGGATTTAAGAATAATGCAAAAAGTTAGGAACTTTTTTGAAATAAAATTCACCCACCACACTTAAGATCTATATTGCCCTCAATGTACAAAGATAGATAATAATCATATAGTAACAAAATCAAACGAGAGGGAGAGAAATGAAACTTCCTAAATTTTGAATGGAGTTAATGAAGAGAAACCAGATAAGATTGATTAGAGGTGAACGTGGGGGAGCACCTCGAGCCGTTTGAAATTGAATCCCCAAAGCAGCCGGTCTGATTTTATTGTATCCTAAGCTAAATCTAAATGGCATGAAGAATAAGAAGAAAATAATAAAAATAAAAATAACAATAAAAGTAAATAATGGGAAATGAAAGAAGAAAGATAACGGGAAAAGGAAAGGAAGAATAGGGTTTAAATAGAGATACAGCCCACGCCCGTGTTCCTACCTATGGTGCCCACACGGCCACGGCCATGGCCGTGTGTAAGGCCATGTGGGTATGGAAAACCTGCGCCTAAACATGAAAAGAAATAAACTAAACTAATTAGTGGTGTTAGTGCTTGGGTTGCCTCCCGAGAAGCACTCATTTAAAGTCTTAAGCTAGACTTACTTCTCATTCACATAATCATGGTGGTTTGAAGAGTTGAAAATCCTTTCTCATGCTATCATTATATAGTTTGAGTCGAGTGGCATTTACCTTAAACGTGCTGAATATGTGATTACTTACCTCGACTGTTCCGTAAGAGAAGACATTAAGTACCTGAAAAGGGATCTTTTCGTTTGTCTTGAGGTCTGAAGTAGCAATTCGAGGGTTTGTTTTATCTAACAGTACCTGATCTCCTATTTTGAAGTGATTTGATGTTCCTATAAGCTCGTTTGGGGGTTCATTTGGTTTAACTTCATGTGGTTTTGATTTCTCCTTGAAATGCGCTTTCCACTCATCTAGTTCATCGACCTTGTAACACGCTAAACTCGGCCTAGAAGTTAGGCCCGAATCTGGTGTGTCACATTGAGGTGTTTTTTTCGAAAACCTCATTTTCATTAAAAACCCCTCTTGAAGTTTAAAAACTAAAGTCCAAGTTTGCGATTGTTATTATTAATTGACATTTATTAAAAATCATTACCTTCGAAACCTTGTTCGTTGCGAAGCTTAATTTAAAACAACTGACTTATAAAACATGATATTTACAACTTGGTTGTGAAAACGTAGTGTTTTGAAAACATATATTGTTTTGGAAAATCGCAATTCAATGTTGAGCAGATTTAAAACATAATAAACTAAAAATCCCAAACTACACCAGAATTTAAGAGAGGCCTTATTACAACCCAATAAAAAATGATTTAATAAAGTAAAATAAAATACTAAAATCCAAAACTGCTCATAGTGTGGCCACCTCTGAGTCCTCCAATACGTCGAATCGCCTCGAGGGTTACCTAGAAAAATTAAAAGAGGGGTGAGTTTATAAAAATCGTGTGTACAACCCTCATCAAGAAAAACATGTATCACAACAATCCGCCGAAGCCCATTACAATAACGGTGGCAATTGGGCCTTAGCCCAAAATAGCCTCGGTTGGTCCTTAACCCATATCATATGTCACATATCATAAATATCTGGGCCTAAGCCCATCTCAATATTAAAATCCATATATGCAATGCATTAATGCATTACCAACCCTGCACCCCGTCTCCTGTCTAACCGTGCACTCCTGTGGGGATTTAATCGACCCACCCATCCGTACACTCCTTTTGTAGCACTGATTGTGGCACTAACTTATCAGTGAAGCATGGCTGCTCGGTGGCTAAAAAGCCTTCAGTGGATCCACTATCGTCAAGCGACCATGCGATCCTATTAACACTTCCTCCATATTAATAATCCCATTCCCATGCAACAAAATAACACATGAATGCATCATACAATAATAAACATACCATAATAATCATAAATCGCATACAAGAATAACCATATAACATGTAGGAGCGTTTTCATCATCTTGCCCTTCAGGGGCATATCGGTCCTTTTACCCATCGAAGATATTTCGATAATTTTGCAAACCAGGGGTATTTTGGTAATTTTACAAACTAGGGGTATTTTAGTAATTTTGCAAATCAGGGATATTTTAGTAATTTTGAAAGCTAAGGGTATTTCAGTAATTTTTCAAACCAAGGGTATTTTGGTAATTTCACAAACTAGGGGTATTTTGATAATTTTGCAAACCAAGGGTATTTTGGTAATTTCACAAACTAGGGGTATTTTAGTAATTTTACAAACCAAGGGTATTTTAGTAATTTTGCAAACTAGGGGTATTTCGATAATTTTACAAACTAAGGGTATTTTGGTAATTTTACAAATCAGGGCTATTTTGGTAATTTTGTAAACCAGGGGTATTTTGATAATTAACCTATCGATGGTACTTTGGTAATTTTGCATTTAATAGCCTTTCCAAAGGCCTGCTGCTGCCCCGAGCGACTCAGATAACCTAAATGGTCATAACAGTGTAAATGGGCCCGAGGCCCCTTATTCGATCCACGTGGGCCCATAGGCTCGTGTGGCCCACTTAGCCCAAATCTAGCCACACATACGAGATTTCCATAGTCCAGTTCACTATCTACTACACCATCATACAATTTATTCATATGGGCCCACTTGGCCGATTTCAGCCCATCGTGGCCCAAATAGCCTAAACGCAGAAGAACACTCAAGCTAGGCCTCAACTATCGCGTTGAAGCCCCACACGTGTGCTCGTACGCTCGTATGTCTACCATCACCGTGTGACCGCATTTCGGCATTTGCCGCTCTACAGCTAGAGTAGAGAGAAAACACACCTGATAGGAGTCTGAAGCTAATCCGCACTCCAAATGCTCCTATGCCCAAACGCCACCAAGGTATGCTTCCTTTCTTCATAGACAGCTCCATTTATAGCCAGCTTCTCACCTTCCCTCTTGCTATCTTTTCGATGTGGGATCCCTCCGTCAGCAGAGTTTAAATACAACTCAAACTCTGGCAGTCCAATCCGTAAAATAAATACTCCCCTGCTTGTCGTGAGTTTCGAACCAGGCTCCCTTGCACCCTTAATGGCGCCTTGCCACTAGACCACTCACTTTCTTGTGTCTAACATCATGCGCAACTAGATATAAATCTATGGGCCAAAGTCCAAGTTCATTTAAAAATAAATCAAAATGAAATTCCCACGCCAAGGCTTGAACCTTGGACCCCTTACTTCCTTGTGGCGTCACTTCCTTGCTCCCTAAGTGGCATTACTTTGCCACTACACCACAATCTCCTCTTGTGCTATTTCTTCCCATATTTTATCCTCAAATCCTACTTACTAACTCTCAGGGTTTTATTCACCTAAAACCAAAATTTTCCTAAAGCTCAAGTTTGATCCCGGGACTTCATAGAAGCCTCTAACCTTCAAAATCACTCACCTAATAGGTCAAACTTGAAATAATGCCGTTCTCATAATCCCAAAAATTTTAAAACGCTCTCATGGCTAATGCCCAATGGGCCCAATCCTACTAGGCCTAAATTTAGGGTGTTACAAATCTACCCCCTTAAAGAAATTTTGTCCTCGAAATTTCCAACTAACAGAATCGTCGCACACCCTAACCTAGCACACTATGCTCTCGCTGCGCACTCTGATCCTAATTGCAACCTAAGTAAATAGCACATTATATATAAAATATGTACCAGTATCTACCTACAGTATAACAGTTTAAAATAGATAGGAGAACTTACTTGGTCCGACGATGGAGACTCGGTGTACCACACAAAAATCCTCTAAAACCACTTTAAATTATTTTGTAAACATCTTTAAAATAGAAACTAAAGCCCATTTCAAAACCTAAGTTTTGAAACTGGGCTCTGATACCACTAAATGTAACACTCCAAACTCGGCCTAGAAGTTAGGCCCGAATCTGACGTGTCACATTGATGTGTTTTTTTTTTTAAATCGCATTTTCATTGAAAACCCCTCTTGATATTTAAAAACTAAAGTTCCAGTTTGTGATTCTTATTATTAATCGACATTTATTAAGAAGTCATTACCTTCAAAACCTTATTCATTGCAGAAGCTTAATTTAAAACAACTGACTTATAAAACGTGATATTTACAACTTGGTTGCAAAAACGTAGTGTTTTTAAAACAGGTATTGTTTTGGAAAATCGCGATTCAATGTTTAGCATATTTAAAACATAATAAACTAAAAATCCTAAACTATACCAAAATTTAAGAGAGGTCTTATTACAACCTAATAAAAAATTAATTTAATAAAGAAAAGTAGAATACTAAAATCTAAAACTGCTCATAGTGTGGCCACCTCTGAGTCCTCCAATACGTCAAACCGCCTATTGAGGGTTACCTGGAAAAATTAAAAAGAGGGGTGAGTTTGCGAAAACTCAAGGTGTACAACCCTCATCAGTAAAAACATGCATCACAACAATCCGGGTCGAAGCCCATTACAATAACGGTGGCAATTGGGCCTTAGCCCAAAATAGCCTCGGTTGGGCCTTAACCCATATCATATGTCACATATCATAAATATCTGGGCCTAAGCCCATCTCAATATTAAAATCCATATATGCAATGCATTAATGCCCATACCGACCTCGCTTTGCTCTCCGTCCAACCGCACTCTGGGGATTTAATCGACCCACCCATCCATACACTCTTTTGCAAAGACCATTCATGACTAACTTATCGGTGCAGCATGGTTGCTCGGTGGCTAAAAAGTCTTCGGTGGATCCACAGTCGTTAAACGACCATGCGATCCTATTAGCACTTCCTCCATATTAATAATCTCATTCCCATGCAACATAATAACACATGAATGCATCATACAATAATAAACATACCATAATAATCATAATTCGCATACAAGAATAACCATATAACATATAGGGGCATTTTCATCATCTTGCCCTTCAGGGGTATATCGGTCCTTTTACCCATCGAGGGTATTTAGATAATTTTGCAAACCATGAGTATTTTGGTAATTTTGCAAACCAGGGATATTTTGGTAATTTTGCAAACCAGGGGTATTTCAGTAATTTTACAAACTAGGGGTATTTCGGTCATTTTATAAACTAAGGGTATTTTGGTAATTTCACAAACTAGGGGTATTTCGTTAATTTTACAAACCAAGTGTATTTTGGTAATTTTTCAAACTAAAGGTATTTTGGAAATTTTACAAACCAAGGATATTTCGGTAATTTTACAAACCAAAGGTATTTCGATAATTTCACAAACCAAGGGTATTTCGATAATTTTACAAACTAAGGGTATTTTAGTAATTTTGCAAACTAGGGGTATTTCAATAATTTTACAAACCAATGGTATTTTGGTAATTTCGCAAACTAGGGGTATTTCGATAATTTCACAAACCAGGGGTATCTTGGTAATTTACCCATTGAGGGTACTTGGGTAATTTCGCATTTAAGAGCCTTTCCAAAGGCCTACTGCCGCTCCGAGTGACTCAGATAACCTAAATGCTCATAACGGTGTAAATGGGCCCGAGGCCTCTTATTCGGCCCACGTGAGCCCACACGCTCGTGTGGCCCACTTAGCCCAAATCTAGCCACACATACGAGATTCCCATAGTCCAATTCACTATCTACTACACAATCATACAATTTATTCATATGGGCCCAAAGGCCCATTGGGCTCACTTGGCCCCTTTCGGCCCATCGTGGTCCAAGCAGCCTAAACGCACAAGAACACTCAAGCTGGCCTCAACTATCACGTCGAAGCCCCACACACGCTTTCCACTCTCATGTGGCTACCATCGCTGCAGGTGGCCAAGCATTTCGGATTTGCCGCTTTACTGACTAGAGTAGAGAATACACACGATAGGAGTTTGAAGCTAATCCAGCTCTCAATGCTCCTATGCCCAAACACCCACCAAGGTATGCTTCCTCTTTTCATAGACAGCTCCATTTATAGTCAACTTCTCACCTTCCCTCTTGCTATCTTTCCGATGTGGGATCCCTCCGTCAACAGAGTTTAAATACAACTCAAACTCTGGCCGTCCAATTCGCAAAATAAATACTCCCCTACTTGTCATAAGATTCGAACCCAGCCTCCCTTGCACCCTTAATGGCGCCTTGCTACTAGACCACTCACTTTCTTGTATCTAACATCATGCGCAACTAGATATAAATCTATGGGCCAAAGTCCAAGTTCACTTAAAAATAAATCAAAATGAAATTCCCGAGCCAAGGCTTGAACCTTGGACCCCTTACTTCCTTGTGGCGTCACTCCCTTGCTCCCTAAGTGGCGTCACATTGTCACTACACTACAAGCTCCTCTTGTGTCATTTCTTCCCACATTTTATTCTTAAAGCCTACTTACTAACTCTCAGGGTTTTATTCACCTAAAACCAAAATTTTCCTAAAGCCCAAGTTTAATCCCGGGACTTCATAGAAGCCCCCTAACCTTCCAAAATCACTCACCTAATAGGTCAAACTTGAAATAATGCCATTCTTATAATCCCAAAAATTTTAAAACACTCCCATGGCCAATGCCTAATGGGCCGAATCCTACTAGGCCCAAATTCAGGGTGTTATAGACCTGAAACCTTCGTTCCTTCTGAATTACTTCTTTATTGGTACGAGGTCTAAGATCTGGCTCAGTTATGTGATTTCGTGGTGCTTCCTGTAAAGAAAGTTGAGACAAATGATTATCAATAGAATTTACGTTCTAACCTTTATCACTCGATGTCCTAGCTGAGTCGAGAGCTTGAAGACTGATTGATTCGTCACCTACACGAAGTGTGAGTTCTCCTGTACCAACATCAATTTTAGATCTAGCAGTTGCTAAAAAGGGCCTTCCTAAGATTAAAGGGACCGTATTGTCCTCATCCATGTCTAAAACAACAAAGTCTACTGGGAATATGAATTTGTCAATTTTTACTAGCACATCCTCAATTATATCCCTAGGAATTCTAATAGTTTTATCAGCTAATTGAATACACATCCTAGTTTGTTTGGGTTTCCCTAGACCTAGCTGTTTAAACATTTTATAAGGTATAATATTGATGCTTGCCCCTAAATCAGCTAAAGCATTATCAATAGATAAACTACCAATTAAACATGGAATTGTAAAACTCCCTGGACCTTTTAATTTTTGTGGTAATTTATTTTGCAACATTACTGAGCATACTGCATTTAGTTCCACATGCAATTCCTCGTCTAACTTCCTCTTGTTTGTCAAAAGCTCTTTTAAAAATTTTCTTGATCTTGGCATCTGCGAAAGAGCTTCAAGAAATGGTAAGTTAATATGTAATTTCTTTAGAAGTTTAAGAAACTTACCGAACTGTTCATCTGTATTTTCTTTCTTCATCGCATTGGGATATGGTACTCAAAGTTAGTATTCTTTAATTATCAATTTTTGCTTTTCTTGGCTTACCTCAACCTCACCTTCACTTACCACAGGTTCTTGCCTTGGCTCAGATTCAGATTCCACTAACCCTTCACTATTTTGAGCTGTTATGGCTTGAAGTTGCTCATTTGGGCTAGTCTCAGTGTTACTTAGGAATCTACCTT
Source organism: Gossypium rotundifolium (assembly GCA_025506655.1). Classification (NCBI taxonomy): domain Eukaryota; kingdom Viridiplantae; phylum Streptophyta; class Magnoliopsida; order Malvales; family Malvaceae; genus Gossypium; species Gossypium rotundifolium. Next base: position 172,406,855 of record CP106727.1, read on the forward strand.
GTGGTCGTTCGGAGATCATCTTAGCCGTTGCCCTAACTGGTTCTCGATCCCTTGAATCGATGCTTGTTAATTTTTAAGTGTTGTTTCGGTGTTTTGGAAACGTGTTTTTGATACCGCTATGAATTTTGTTAGCATCTCCTCAAGGTTCGGCTTCTTTTCCTGTGGGTAGGGCTGTTGTTGGAAGTTTGGAGGGGGTTGTTGTCTCTGATTTCCTTGACCACCCCATGAGAGATTGGGGTGGTTCCTCCAACCTGGATTATAAGTATTACTATAGGGGTTATTTTAAGGTTTAAAATTGTTACCCATATAGTGAACTTGCTCATTTTCAGCACTCGAGTTGTAAGGTGGATATTCTATATTGCTCACCCCTCCTCTTGTTTCGCACTGCATTACAGGATGTACCTGCGAAGAACCACACAAACCATCAATCTTTTTATTTAACATCTCTACCTGATTTGATAGTATGGTGACTGCGTCGAGGTTGAAAACACTGGCGACTTTTGTTGGCTTTGTCCTCGTGACTTGCCACTGATAGTTATTCAGTGACATCTCTTTAATGAATGCGTAGGCCACCTCAGGTGTTTTGTTATTCAGTGTTCCGCCGGCGGCTGAATCAATCAACTACCTGGTTGAGGGATTCACTCCATTGTAAAAAGTTTAGACCTGTAGCCAGAAGGGTAATCCATGGTGTGGGCACCTTCTCAATAGATCTTTGTATCTCTCCCATGCATCGTATAGTGTTTCTAAATCCATCTGCACAAAAGAAGAGATATCATTCCTTAATTTTTTCATTTTTGCCTGCATAAAATATTTTAATAAAAAATTTTGATCATTTGTTCCCATGTAGTGGTTGATCCTCGTGGAAGAGAATTCATCCACTATTTAGCTTTATTCCTCAAAGAAAAGGGAAATAACCGAATACAGATGGCATCATCAGAAATGCCATTAATTTTTAAATTATCGCAAAATTTTAGGAAATTCGCCAAGTGATTGTTTGGATCTTCATCCTGCAAACCATCAAACAGAACAAATCCCTGTATCATCTAAATTGTGTTAGGCTTCAGTTCAAAATTTTTCACAGCAATAGCAGGTCTAACAATACTTGACTCAGTTCCTGTTAAATTAGGTTTAGCATAATCATACATAGTTCCAGGAGCATCATTTTAGGCCACCTCCTGAGGAAGCGAATTATTCTCAGCCATCTCTTCGGTAGTATTAATTTCGTTCTCTTGCTCTTCTTGTATGTATTGTAGGCTTCTCCTTATTTCTCTTCGGTTTCTATGTACAGTACCTTCAATATCACTATCGTAAATTAAGGGTCCTGTTGGGTTCCTTCTAGTCATAAACTAGAGGTACCTGCTAGGAAAAGAAAAATAAAATTAGAAAAGTAAAGTTTAATTGCAAAAATAAAATATGGCTAAAGTAATAAAAATTGAGCATTCTTAATATTTCAGTTCCTCGGCAATGGCGCCAAAAACTTGATGGTGGTTGAAAAAGTCTTAAAATTTATATAATGAATGATCGAGCCTAGAAACTAACTATCACCACAATTGAGGCAAGCGCACCTATCGAACAGTAGTATAGTTTAATGGCAAGACCAGATTGTCGAACCCAAGGTAACCAAAAGTACTAATACTAACTTTCTTCTTATTATTTAGCCTAAGAATTAAGAGAATTGCTATTTAATATAAAATTAACTAATGATGGTGGTGGAAAAAGTCTAAAAATTTATACAATGAATGATCGAGCCTAGAAACTAACTATCACCACGATTGAGGCAACCGCACCAATTGAACAGTAGTATAGTTTAGTGGCGAGACCGGATTGTCGAATCCAAAGGAACCAAAAGTACTAATACTAACTTTTTTCTTATTATTTAGCCTAAGAATTAAGAGAATGGTTTTTTAATCTAAATTTAACTATCTACTAAGCTAAAGATACTAAGACACAGAGAAGGAATTGGGGAAATACTTGTGGGAAAAACCAATTGATTAAGACAATACCCGAGGAAGAATCGACCTAGACTTCACGTGTTAGCTAACTCTGAACCAGATGATTTATTCACTTGACTTGATCCGTAGGATTCCCTAATTTATATTAACACCTCTCTCGAGGCTACTAATGTCTAACCATAGGTTAATTAATTGAAATCTCTTTCTAATTAAAACCCCTAGAATTGCATTAACTCGATCTATGGACTCCCATAAAAGGTTTGACCCTGATCCGGCAGATTTTTGTCAGCCTATCTCTAGGGTTGCGATCAACTCTGCTTAACTATGCTAGATCTACTCTTAAACAGGGAATATTCCTCCTCTGCCTAAGCACATCAATACTTGAATCAATATCCTGAAATATCAAAATAAGAATTAAGAACACATAGTTAAGAATAAATCAAGTATTTATCATATAGTTCATAAGAAAATAACAAGATTCATCTTAGGTTTCATTCCCCTCAAGTATTTGAGGGGTTTAGTTCATAATCATAAAAGAATACATCTCAGAAGAAAATATAAAACAAAACATAAGAAAAACCGTAAAATCCCCTAAAGGAAATTGAAGGAAAGATCCTCCATCTTGAGTATGATTCCTGCTTCTTGAGATGAATCAAGTGGCTTTCTTCGAGTGAATCCAACAATTCGGCCTCTCTAGTTCGGCTTCTTGGACTAGTTGAACACCCCCTTTTAGGTTGGCTTCTAGGGTGTTTATATAGGCTTTTGGAATGTCTTTCTTTGCCTCTAAGTACCCTAATCCGAATGAAACTCTTCTTTGCTGAGGCAGGGACACGCTTGTGTGGCACGACCGTGTGATTAGAAGCCAGGCCGTGGTCAGATCTACAAAGGAGGCATGGCCGTTTGTTTCGGGCCCAGGCCGTGTGTAATTCCTACTTTAGTCCATTTTCTTTGTTTTCGGCCCGTTTCTCGTTCTTATCACCCTCCGGTGCTTTCCTAAGTATAAAACATGAAAACAAACGATTAGGAGCACCAAATTCCACAATAGAGGGGATAAATCATCCAAAATATGCTAAATGCAGGATTAAAATATGTTCATATTATGGTTTATCAAATACTCCCACACTTAAGCTTTTGCTTGTCTTCAAGCAAAAATTCTCAACTCACAATTAAAATGAACTTCCTCAATTCATAATATTCATCGATAATGTTTCATCATAATTCATAGATAATTTATACATTGATAATGTAAGTAAAAAGGGTCCTAAAGATTCAAACAATCAAAGTCATAGTTTTTGTAGCAAGAAAATATAGGTGTTTCCCTTTACCTAAATAATCACATTTAATTTAAAATCGACAAGAGTTGACATCCTCACTAAAGATTCACTCAAATCACTCAAAGTGTTTAAGGTTCAAAATTAAGCACTCAAAAAGTCGAACATGAAAAGTTAATCCCATAGGCTTGCATGAAAATCAAATCTCCACCACTATAAAATGAGATGATACACATATCAAAAGGTCTTTAGAAAGGGTTGTAACAGGGTTTAGGTTAAAGGTGTGGATAAAGGCTAAATTAAAGGGTTAGAATCGAGATTGAATTGACAATTTACCTAATTAGAAAAATGAACTAATCATTAATAATTACATCAATTGAAAACTTGTAATACTAATAATACGAGCTTCTTCTTCAAGATGTGGAATTTAAACATATAAGCTCAAACAACCATAGAAATAATAATGAATAACTTTCCAACATTTTTTTAAGAACTAATCATTGTTTTGTCTAGTTTTAAATTTTATAAAGAGAATGATCGATCCTGGAAACTAACTCTGACAATGATTAAAGGCAAGTGTACCTATCGAACAGTAGTATAGCTTAGGCAAGACTGGATTGTCGAACCCAAAGGAACTAAAAGTACTAATACTAACTTTCTTTTTATTATTTAGCCTAAAATAAGTGAAGTTGTTTTAATCTAAATTACGACTACTAAACTAAAGATGCAAAGACAGAAAGAATGAATTGGAAAATAACTTGAAGAGAAACTCAGTTGATCACGACGATACCCTCAGGAAGAATCCACCTCAACTTCACTTGTTATTTAACACTGAACCATATGATTTATTCACTTAGTTTGATCTGTAAGACTCCCTAACGTATATTAAACCCTCTCTCAAGGCGAATAATGTCTAACCCTAGGTTAATTAATGAAAATCTCTTTCTCGAATAATAACCCCTAGAATAGCAGTAAATCAATCTATGGATTCCCATATTAAGTTTCACCCTAATCTGGCAAAATCTCGTCACCCCATCTCTAGGCATGCGATCAACTCCGTTTAATTATGCTAGATCTACTCTTAAGTAGGATCTACTCCTCCTCCACCTAAGCACATCAGATTTGGATTAAGCATGCATAATTGAGAACAAACTAAGTATTTATCATATAATTCAGAAAACAATAACAAGATTCATATAGGTTTCATCCCCTTCAAGTATCTGAAGGGTTTAGTTCATAATGAATAAAGAAGACATCTCAAGAGAAAAGATAAAATAAAACATAAGAAATCCCTAAAACCCCCTGAAGGAATTGAAGGAGAAATCCCCTGTCTGGAGTAGAATTCCGGCTCCTTGAGATGGATTAACTGGCTATCTTCGAGTAATTCCACAAATCAGTCCTTCTGGCTCGGCTCCTTGGCCTAGCTAATCGCCCCCTTTTAGGATACATTTAGGGTGTTTATATAGACTTTTAGAATGCATTACTTGGCCTCTAAGTGTCCTAATTCAAGAATGCTTCCTACTCTATGTTTGAATAAGCTTTGGAAAGTGTTTTTTTTTTTTTTGCCTCAAAGTATCCAAATCCAAGTGAAATTGCTCTCTTCCATGGTAAGGGCACGGCCATGGTACACGCCCGTGTAAATCATTTTCAGGCCGTGTCTCGATTCTGTCGGTTGGGGCACGACCATGTAAATCGTGACATGGCCGTGTTAAGTAAATTTTGAGACACGATCGTGTGGCTTGAAGTCCAGGCCGTGTCGATTTCTTCTTTGGCCCAAATTGGCCTGTTTTAAGCCCGTTTCTTGTTGTTTTTGTCCTCGAGTGCTTTCCTGAGTATAAACATGAAAAAAAGTATTAAAAGCACCTTTTTACATAAATCAAGGGCTAAATCATCCAAAATCATACTAAAAATGGGGTTAAAATATGTTACTTTTATGATTTATCAAATACCCCCACACTTAAGCTTTTGCTTGTCCTCAAGCAAAATTCTCAACTTATAATTAAAACGAATCTTTCCATAATTCACAATTCCTATCAACAATGCCTTATCATAATTCATAGATAATTTATACATGGATAATTTATCTCAAATACTCCTAAATGCTCAAACAATTCTAAGTCATAAATTTGTAGCATAAAAACATAGGCGTCTCCCCTTATCTAAGTAATTACCTTTAATTCAAAACCGACAAGGATTGACATCCTCACTAAAGATTCACTCAAAACACTCGAAGTGTTTAAGGTTCAAGAATAAGCACTCATAAGTCGAACCTGAAAAGTTAATCCCATAGGCTTGCCTGAAAATCAAATCTCCACCACTGTAATATGAGGTGATACACAAATCAAATTGTCTTTGACAAGGTTGTAACGGGGCTTAGGTTAAAGGTGTGGATAAAGGTTGAATTAGAAGGTTTAGAATCGAGATTAAATTAACAAGTTACCTAACTTTTAGAAAAATAATTGAACTAATAATTTGAATAATTACATCACATGAATCTTTGAAACTAATAATACTACGAGCTTTTTCTTTGATAATTGAAATTTAAATGTACAAGCTCACTTTTTATACTACTCATGCTAAATATACTTTGATTTCAATATTTTTTTTAAGAACAAACTAAGTAGAAACATACTAAAGAAAGAACTTTATCAACTAAAATAAACTAAATCGGCAACTGATCAAATCAATTCTCGATAGAAGGGTTGTCAGAATGGTGATAACAAATACAAAAGGTTTTTGGGTTAATATTAGCTAGTAAATCAATAAAAGGGTTGTTTGGATCAACGGGGTTCACTAGGGGTTAATTATGTAGGTAGGCTTTTTAGTGGAGTGAATGGGTTAAAACCTAGGTGCCTTTATCATCTCGGTATATCAAATCATTTAATGTGGTCTCGATATGTATAATCAAGGTGAGTTCTAGAATAATAATTCAGTGTTGACACGCTCATAATCAATAAAGTGAGCATAAAAAAGAATATATGCTCTATAAGGCTCAAATCTCACAAAAATTATGGATATTTGACATCAATCCCTGTAAATTTCAAACTTCAAGGTAATATTCAAATTCAGTTCAACAACCTAGGAAATTTTTTATTCTTGAAAATATCATGCTTGATTCTCTAGTATTCTTCAAGTATAAATCATCAGCGACACAATGATCAATGACTTACTCAAAAACATATCAATAAAAATCATAATTTATTAGAAATTTCACCCTAATTGATAACGTGTGAAAATTACGTAGGAACATGACTAAAATTTAGGATTTTGGAATAATGAAAAAAGTTAGGTACTTTTACCCCTACACTTAATATGTACATTGTCCTCAATGTACAAAGTTAGATAAACAATTATGTAATAATATAATCGAAAGAGAAGGGGAGAAGTAACACTTCCTAAATTTTGGATGATTCCGGGCGTTGGCAGAGGTCGTGGTAGAAGGTGGTTGGAGGAGGCGTTGGTGGCATTTTCTATGGGCCTGGTGGGGTGGTTACCGATGAGCTTTTTGCTAGATAAAGAAATTGGGTAGCCTATAAAGATATAGCTAAGAAATCTAAAGAAACATTAATAATATACTAATACTATAATTAAAGACAGAAAATAAAGAGAAGGAGACTAAGAAGAAAACTGAAATTAAAATAAAAGACTAATGGACTAAGGAGTCCTCATTGTTGGATGGTTCGCGAGGTGGGTGTGACCTCTAAGGCTATGGTGCACGATTCCCAAGTAGCCTTTAGAACCTAAAACCAAGAAACTAAAACAAGATAAACTAAATTGAGTAGAAGAGAAGTAACAATAAGGAAAATAAAGGAGTTGAGAAAAATAAAAATAAAAACTAAATAGTCGCTAAGACTCTTGTCTTGTTGAGTCGCTGAAGCTGTCGGCATGAACTCATGTGAATCGGTCTCTTTTGAGGAAACTGTGGTTATCCTCTTACACTTCTTCGACATAACTTTGGTATGGCTCAAGGGTTGGAGAGACTTGTGATGAAGAAGAAATCTGAGAAGAAAGAGGAAGAGAAGAGGTGGAAAGTAGAAGAATGGGGAGAGGGGAGGGTGGCGTTTAAATAGAGGCTTGATGCTGGTATATTCCCACACCCGTGGACCGAGGGTGTGTTGAATTACACGACCGCATTGCACGGCCATGTGTCTAGTCGTGTTGGGAGTTAAATGCCCATGGTCAGATTGCCATGCCCGTGGTCGATAAGTCAGTGTCTTCACACAGTCGCATCGCATAGCCGTGTTCTAGTCGTGTTTGTTTGCCACGCCCGTTTGTCCAATGCCATGCCTATTTTTAAAATGGCAGTATCGATCCACGACCGCCTTGCACGACCGTGAGATTTCGTCGATGCCCGTGTGGTAGTGGTTGGGTCCATGACTTCAATAGTTGGTTGGGGCAGGCTTTGTACCGTCTTTGCCATATTAGTGTGGAGATTATGTACCTCCACACGGCCATAGCCATGGCCGTGTGCTAGGCCTTGTGGTCTAGGAATCTGTACGTTATTGAAATCCTAAAAAATGAAAATAAAACTAAAACCACAAAATAGAAATTAATGTTAGTGCTTGGGTTACCTCCCGAGAAGCGCTCGTTTATAGTCTTAAGCTGGACTTTTCCTTGTACTTGAATTAGGGAGGTTTAAAAATTTGGATATCTTCCCTCTTACTTAAAGTTTTAATTTCTTGACAAAGTTGAAGTCGAGAAACGTTTACCTCAAAAGTGTTGAATGTTGGGTTGCTTACCTCGACTATTTCGTGTGGGAAGATATTGTGTACCTTAAGAAGGGTTTCTCCTTTTGCCTTCAGGTCTGTTGTGATGATATGCGGATCTGCTTTGTCTAACAGTACCTGGTCTCCTATTTTGTAGTGGTTTGATGTTCCTACGAGCTCTTCTGGTGGTTCCTCTAGTTTTACTTTGTGCGATTCTCGATTCTTCTTTGACTTGTGTCCTCTGCTCTTCTAAATTGTCGACCCTAAGGTCTTGTTCCTTGTGTGATTCTTCTTTGTCGATTTGGGATCTATGAGTCGGCTCAGGGTTGTGTCTTTGCGGTGTTTCCTACGATAAAGGTTGAACAAATTGATTATCATCTGTATTGACTTTCTTACCTTCATCGATTGTTGTACTGTCTGAGTCAAGAGCTTGAAGATTGATTGATTCGTCACCTACACAAAGTATGAGTTCTCCTGTAGCAACATCAATTTTAATCTTGGCAGTTGTTAGAAAAGGTCTTCCTAAAATTAAGGGGATTGTATTATCCTTATCCATATCTAAGACAAAAAAATCTACTGCGAAAACAAATTTATCTATTTTGACAAGAACATCTTCAATAATGCCCGTAGGAATTCTAACAGTTTTATTAGCTAATTGTATACTCATCCTAGTTTGTTTGGGCTTCCCTAGACCTAGTCGTTTAAATAATGTATAAGGCATGACATTTATGCTTGCCCCTAAATCAGCTAATGCATTATCAATAGCTAAACTACCAATTAAACATGGAATTGTAAAACTCCCCGGATCTTTTAGCTTCTATGGTAGTGTATTCTGTAACATTGCTGAGCATGCTACGTTCAATTCCACGTGGTGCTCTTCGTCTAATTTGCGTTTGTTAGTCAAGAGCTGTCTTAAAAATTTCCTTGAGTCTGGCATCTAAAAAAGAGCTTTGAGAAGAGGTAACTTAATATGTAACTTTTTTAAGAGTTTAAGAAACTTACCGAACCGTTCTACTGAATTGTCTCTTTTCATCGCTTCAGGGTAAGGTATGCGAGGTTGGTACTCCTTGATCACTAGTTTTGGCTTTTCTTGTGTTACCTCTACCTTGCATTCATCTACCTTATTTTCTCGTATTGGATTGGGTTTATCTAACCCCTTACTGTCATGAGCTGAGATGACTTGAATTTGCTCATTTGGGTTAATCTCAGTGTTACTTGGTAGACGTCCTTGCGGTCGTTCTGACATTAGCTTTGCGAGTCGTTCGACTGCATTAGTGGCTTCTTTGACTGACTTAGTAAGTTCCCCAACTTGGTTCTCGTTGCTTTTAATTATTTTCTTAGTTTCTTGGAAATGATTTTCTGTGTTTGCCATGAATTTTGTCAGCATCTCTTCGAGGTTTGGCTTCTTCTCTTACGGATATGGCTGATTTTGGAAATTTTGAGGAGGTTGTTGTCTTTGATTTCCTTGGTTTCCTTAGCCTCCCCATGAAAAATTTGGGTGGTTCCTCCAACCTGGATTGTAGTTATTACTATAAGGATTATTATTGGATCTGAAATTATTACCTATATAGTTCATCTGTTCGTTCTCTGCGTCCGGTTGGTAAGGTGGGTACTCAGAATTCGCCACAATTCCACTTACGTTGCACTGCATGACTGGATGTACCTACGAAGAACACAAACTATCAATCTTTTTATTCATCATCTCTACTTGTGTTGATAGCATGGCTACTGCGTCGAGGTTGTAAACTCTGGCTGATTTTATCAGTTTTGTCTTTGTAACTTGCAACTGATAGTTATTCAGTGACATCTCTTCAATGAACTCGTAGGCTGCTTCAGGAGTTCTGTTGTTCAGGGTTCCACAAGCGGCTGAATCGATTAGTTGCCTCATTGAGGGGTTTACACCATTATAGAAAGTTCAGACTTGTAGCCACAAGGGTAGACCATGGTGTGGACACCTTCTTAAGAGATCCTTGTATTTTCCCATGTGTATAATGTTTCTAAATCCATCTACACAAAGGAAGAGATATCATTCTATAATTTGGCTGTTTTGGCTAGTGTGAAATATTTTAATAAAATTTTTTCGGTCATTTGGTCCCATGTAGTGATTGACCCTCGTGGTAACGAGTATAACCACTGTTTGGCTTTATTCCTTAATGAAAAGGGAAATAACTGAAGACGAATGGCATCATCAGAAATGCCATTTATTTTGAAAGTATCACAGAACTCTAAAAAATTGGCTAAATGAGTATTCGAGTCTTCATCCTGCAAACCATCAAATTGAACAAATTATTGAATCATTTGTATTGTGTTAGGCTTTAATTCAAAATTATTAGCAGCTATAGCATACCTAACAATACTAGATTCAGCTCCTGTTAAATGAGGTTTAGCATAATCATACATAGTATGCGGAGCATTGTTTTCTCCCACATCTTGTGGTGGATTATTCTTGTCCATCCCTTCAGTAGGATTGCATCTGCCTTCTCGCTCTTCTTCTGTGTAATTTAGGGTTCGCCTAATTTCTCTATGATTCCTACGAGCGGTAGCTTCAATATCACTATCGTATACTAGAGGTCCTGTCGGGTTCCTTCTATTCAAAAACTATAGGTACCTGCTAGGAAAAGAAGGAAATAAAATTAATAAAATAATAAAATAAAATAAATTGAGAAATAAAAAATAATGGCTAAAGTAATAAAAATAGAGCTTTCTTAATATTTTAGTTCCCCGGCAACGGCGCCAAAAACTTGATCGTTGTTTTGTCGAGTTTTAAAATTTATAAAAAGAATGATCAATCCTGGAAACTAACTCTGACAACGATTAAAGACAAGTGTACCTATCGAACAGTAGTATAGCTTAGGCAAGACCGGATTATCAAACCCAAAGGAACTAAAAGTACTAATACTAACTTTCTTTTTATTATTTAGCCTAAAATAAGTGAAGTTGTTTTAATCTAAATTACATCTACTAAACTAAAGACGCAAAGATAAAAAGAATGAATTGGAAAATAACTTGAAGAGAAACTCAGTTGATCACGACGATACCCTCAGGAAGAATCCACATAGACTTCACTTGTTATTTAACACTGAACCATATGATTTATTCACATAGTTTGATCCGTAAGACTCCCTAACGTATATTAAACCCTCTCTGAAGGCGAATAATGTCTAACCCTAGGTTAATTAACGAAAATCTCTTTCTCGAATAATAACCCCCTAGAATAGTAGTAAATCAATCTATGGACTTATAACATCCTGAAATTGGGCCTAGTAGGATTGGGCCGATTGGGCCTTGGGCTTTAGGAAGAAAATTTGAGTATTATTTTGTGTTGGCTTGGGTAGGAATTTTGTGTGATAGCATAGTCTTGTGAAGGCTTGTTTTTATTTAGGAAGCTAGAATAAATTTTAGTATGGCTTATTTAATGAAGTGGATTAAGTGAACTTGACACTTAAGTTAATTTAAGTGTTAGATTCTAGCACATGAGGAGTTAGTGGCAAGGTGGTTATGATGCTTGAAGGGTTGCTTGAGGGAAGAGGTTCAAGTTGCATGGATTGTATTTAGAAGACTTTATTTTTATGTAGCTTTGCATTAAATGTCGGTCAAACCTTATTTATGATAGGTTGGACTTTCATCTTTTGGTAAGTTGAAATTTGGTTTAAGGAAAGCATGAATTTGGGGTTAAGAATCCTATGGATTAAGGAAAGATAGGGACATAAGGCTTAGTCTAAGGTAAGGTTTTGGAAGCTTTTAATGGCTATTTTTCCATGAATGTGGGCGGTTTCATGGACTATGGGGTTGGCTTAAGTGTTGTGAGTGAATAGGAGGAAATAGGGAGAAAATTAGGAGTATGTTTAATTCAAAATTATTGTCAAGAGGCTTGAATGTTGGAGAACGTTTTGGAAACTCTTTGATGGCCTTTAGTGGTTGAATGTGGACGGCATGTAAGGCTAGGGGGGTGGCCGAATTTTGATAGGTAGTTTGGGGGAATTGGTTAGTCATTTTAGCATTTTTGTGCATCTTTGGCATTTTTCTTTTCCTCCCCAAAGCTCTCCTCTTTGGCCGAATATGTCTTGTGCATTTTGGTGCATTTTGCTTTTGATTTTAGCCTCTTTTTGTTGAACTAAATCACATTATTTTACTTCCTTTCATTTGCCCTTTTGAAACCGAAACTACAATCTAACTTGTGCATTTTTGTGCACTTTCTTTTTGGCAAAGTAGTGCTTGGCCGAATCCCTTCCACAACTCTCTCCTTTTCTTTCTTTCAATATTGTTCAAATCACTTTTCTCCTACACTCTCTTGGCCAAAATTTCCATCTCTCCATCTCTCTTTACTTTCTTTTATTTTAAGCCATAAACATTTCTTTTCCATTGAAATCTCTTCCATTTTCTTCTTTTGTTTTTCCTTTCTCTTTCTCAACTTTAATTGAATCCTTGTTGTTAATACAAATCAACCATAGCCGAACCTTCTTCCTCTCTTTTAGTATTATTTTGGCCGAATATTCAAGGGTAGACTCTCCTTGGGTTTCTTCTATCGATTTTGGATAAAAAGGGGTAAGTGTTCATGGACGTTTTTCTTCTTTTTTCTCGTTTCTATGATGTTTCTTGTGGACAAAGGCCGAACCTTTGGGCATTGTTTTACAAGGTTCTAACCATTTTTAGGATTTGATTATTCTCTTAGGCTCATTGGGATTTCGAAAACAATCGATCTAAGCCCATTCCATTAGCAATCGAATTTGGTAAGTTAAGTGGTAAGGATTCAATATTCTTTAAGTTGGTTGAGAAAGCCTAAGGCTATTGGGATTAAGATTTGATGTTGGTAGAATGGTCTTGATTAAAGTGTTGTGGTTTGGCGAATGTAGGACAAGGTGATCTAGTGTGGTAGATCGGGTCTTCGGGATTTAGCCGACTGTGCCAAAAAGGTGCGTAGTTATCGTACTGTCTCTTGATTGTGTGTATGTGTTATATTTATGTACATGTGATATGATGTTAATGGTAGCCGAATTAAGGGCTAAGATTGTGAATACCCGTGGTGGGTGATCGAATACTCAGGTCAGTGATTTACGATATTAAATGATCATTGATGAATATATGAAATGTGATGGCATGTGATGCATTATTGTTTAAGTGATAGGTTGCCATGATATACATATTTGCATGGGACTTGGGATGTGACTATCGAAGGAAAGGGTGTACATTATGTACGTGGTCTGATGTTAGCCTTGTGCTACATTGGCGCTTGATGGTGGCTATGTGCTCCATCAAGGGAGGTGTTGGCTAGGTGCCCATCTCGGCGGATGATAGCTATGTGCATCACCGTAGATTGAGGATGACCTCGAGTCACCTCGTGGATACTGAATATGTGGATCACTATGTGATCGGTGGCTTAGCCACTACCTTGGGCGACAAGTCCGCCAAGGTAAGATATGTGGATCACTATGTGATCGGTGGATTAGCCATGGCCTTGGGCAGGGAGTCTACTAAGGTAGGAGTAACGGATGGACTCTAGGTTGGGTTGGGCTTCATGTTACATATTTATGCATTTTGCATGACTATTTATGTGGATCAATGTGGATATGGGCCAATCCCAACATGTGAAATTATGTGGATATAATGCCTTATCATTTGATATGTGATTGATGTGTGGATATGGGCCAAGCCCATACGTGGAGTCATGTGTAATAACTATGCACTGAGTCTGTTTGACTCACCCAATTTTTCTCAAACCTTTCAGGTGATGCATAAAGCTTGGACCGGGTTGGAGTGGATACGAGGTAGCCCATGCAAAAATGGATTCTCTTTATACAATTTATGTTTCAGTATTTTAAGTATTTAATTTTTGTAATAAGGGCCATTTTAAGTATTTAAGGACTTTTATTATGTTTTAAGTTGGTTTGTCGATTATATTATTATTTGAAAATGTTTTATTTTAAACAACTTAGTTTTACTTGAAATTTTAATTACACAATGTTTTAGTAAAGACAACAAAATTTTATGTTTTTAATTCTAAGTCAAAAGTTTTTCAAACGTTTATCGCAGTGGCATTTCAAATTCGGTCATAGCGAATGGGCCGGGTTTGAGGTGTTACAAATTGTTATCAGAGCCCGGTTCAAAACTCGGCTTTGAGGGTTTTGGGCCCAAAAACATTTTTTCTTAAGATAGGCTTTTCAAAGATTTGGGCTTTCATAAATTTTTCAGATTATTCGGCATGGCACTGTATCTCAATTCAAGTCCACCGAGATAAGTACCTTTAATTGTTGTGTGAATTATTATATGATTGGTATGTGGGTATGATGGGAGCGTAGATTAGTATATTAAGTTATCGAACTTTAGGATTAGCTTACTCTAACACAAGATGCATAAGACTTAAAGAACAACCGAACAAACACGTGAAGTAAGTCTCGAGTTATGGTGTGGCAACCATTGTGCGCATGTCTAGGAGTGGATTCGGAAAGAGCTTGGTATTTAAGCAGTCCTAGCGACTCACCTCCTCTTTACTCGAATCCTACCTGGTACGTAGCTATGGTTCACCCTAACCAAGAGGACTTATTCACGGGCTAAACTCGATAATTAAAACCCAAAAGGGACTAGCCATACTGTTTTATAAAAACCTTAAGTTTTCAAAAAAAATTACTCCTTTGAATTGTAAAACCATTTTATAGTTGGAATTTTTTTTTCTTTTCGAAAAATTTCTGATTTACAAAATTACCCAAATACCCCTGTGTTGAAAAATTACCAAAATGACCTTGGTTTATAAAATTACCATACTACCCTCGACTTTTAAAAAAACATTCTTACTTTATAAAAATACCAAAAACTTCTATTTTACAAAATAGTAAGATACCCTGATTTGGGAAAATTTACTAAAATGCCCCTAACTTCCAAATTACCGAAATAACCCCTGAATTTTAATTTTTTTAATATCTTGATTTGGAAAATCTTTCTTTCAAAAATATCCATGAGTTTGGAAAATTTTGAAATAACTTTTGGTGATTTTTGAATTTACCCCGATTTATTACCAAAATACCCTTGTAGGGAAAAATGACGAAATTACCCCTGGGTTGGGAATGGTCAAGAATGCCCATAGTAGCATGGTAAATGTTGTGGAAGAGTGAATGTGTCTCTATTGACGTGAATGTGTGATTCTCTGAATTAGAATAGTGATCTTGAACTAGAAATTTTGATTGATCGAAAGAACAACTTCTGAAAACTTTGTTTCATAAAATTATCCGCGCATAAACAAGTGGAACAAAAGTACTAATGTATAAAACTCTTTAAATAGATTAAATCGCAACGTTAGACATGAGCTCTAGGGGACGTGGTTGTAATGTGCGAGGACGCGGTGGAGGTAGAATGGCCGTGTCAAAACCCGTTAGGTCGGGTCAAGGGTCTGACAATGTGGTACCCCCACCAGCTATTGGTGTGGAGCAGCAAGCTCAGGCTGGGGATGATGCTGTATCGCAGGCTATGCTATGAGTTCTTGAGATGGTGGCTGGAGCCGGTGGAAATATGAGAGCTAGAAAGTCCGTACCTGAGCAACTCCGAGCCAATGGGGCTGAGGTGTTTCGTGGAGTATCTGGGGTGGTACCCAGTACAGCTGAGTATTGGTTGGAGGCGACCGAACGAATTATGGATGAGTTGGATCTGACCCCTGAGGAGAAAGTGAAAGGAATGGTGGCGCTGCTACGCGATGAAGCGTATCAATGGTGGCTCACAGTTCGGGATGGGGCCACAGCTGAAGATCTCACTTGGGAGTACGTTAAGGCAGCATATCAGAAGAAGTACATTGGTACTCACTATATTGATGCGCAAAGGAAGGCGTTTCTAGGGCTGGTTCAAGGGAACAAGTCCGTGGCAGAGTACGAAGCGAAATTTTTGCGGTTAAGCCGATATGCTCGAGGAGTAGTGGCTACAGAGTATGAGCGTTGTATCCGATTTGAGGATAGACTATGGGATGACCTGAGATTATTGATAGCTCCACAGCAGGAACGAGAGTTTGCCGTATTAGTGGAGAAGGCTAAGGTGGCCGAAGGAATTAAGGATTCTATGAGGCGTAAGGAGAAAAGGATAGGAACCGAGATAAGAAGAGTTTTGGACCGTCGAATCATCCGGAGTCTTGAAAAAGACCAAGGATCGAGAATTCGCTTTCGTGTTTCTATGCCAACCTTTGGAATCAGGACCGTTCGTGTGCTCGGTGTGGAAGGTATCATGTTGGCGAGTGCTAGAATCGGGACTGGGAGTGTTTTAGGTGTAAATCCAAGTCTCATTTGATTAAAGACTGTCCCCAGGATCCGAGAAGGGCTCGGATAGTAGGCCAAGGTTTTGAACAGTCGGGTAGAGGTGGTCAGCAAGTGACAAGGGGTCGTGGTCCGAACCATGAAGGAAATGGTTTCGGTCGAGGTTGTGGAGCATCAGGCCGAGGTAATGGTAACACTGAGGTAAGACGACCGGTCTGGTGTATCTGATTAAATCGGAGGAGGATAGTGATGTGCCAGATGTGACAACGGGTAAGTTTTTATGTCTGGAATACCCTTTATTGTCTTGGTTTTTATAGAGCTAGTTCATATTTGTGTTGCTAGTGAAGTATCTAGAACCTTGAGTGTGAACTTTGGGACTGTTCATAGAAGTATGTTAGTTTTATTAAGATCAGAGTGCGCAGCATAAGCGTAGTGTGATGAGTAGGATTGTACGACTGTTAGTTAGTTGGAAATTTCGAGGACGAAATTTCTTTAAGGAGGGTAGAAATGTAACATCCTGAAATTGGGCCTAGTAGGATTGGGCTGATTGGGCCTTGGGCTTTAGGAAGAAAATTTGAGTATTATTTTGTGTTGGCTTGGGTAGGAATTTTGTGTGATAGCATAGTCTTGTGAAGGCTTGTTTTTATTTAGGAAGCTAGAATAAATTTTAGTATGGCTTATTTAATGAAGTGGATTAAGTGAACTTGACACTTAAGTTAATTTAAGTGTTAGATTCTAGCACATGAGGAGTTAGTGGCAAGGTGGTTATGATGCTTGAAGGGTTGCTTGAGGGAAGAGGTTCAAGTTGCATGGATTGTATTTAGAAGACTTTATTTTTTATGTAGCTTTCCATTAAATGTCGGTCAAACCTTATTTATGATAGGTTGGACTTTCATCTTTTGGTAAGTTGAAATTTGGTTTAAGGAAAGCATGAATTTGGGGTTAAGAATCCTATGGATTAAGGAAAGATAGGGACATAAGGCTTAGTTTAAGGTAAGGTTTTGGAAGCTTTTTAATGGCTATTTTTCCATGAATGTGGACGGTTTCATGGACTATGGGGGTTGGCTTAAGTGTTGTGAGTGAATAGGAGGAAATAGGGAGAAAATTAGGAGTATGTTTAATTCAAAATTGTTGTCAAGAGGCTTGAATGTTGGAGAACATTTTGGAAACTCTTTGATGGCCTTTAGTGGTTGAATGTGGATGGCATGTAAGGCTAGGGGTGGCCAAATTTTGATAGGTAGTTTGGGGGAATTGGTTAGTCATTTTAGCATTTTGTGCATCTTTGGCATTTTCTTTTCCTCCCAAAGCTCTCCTCTTTAGTCGAATATGTCTTGTGCATTTTGGTGCATTTTTCTTTTGATTTTAGCCTCTTTTTGTTGAACTAAATCACATCATTTTACTTCCTTTCATTTGCCCTTTTGAAACCAAACTACAATCTAACTTGTGCATTTTGTGCACTTTCTTTTTGGCAAAGTAGTGCTTGGCCGAATCTCTTCCACAACTCTCTCCTTTTCTTTCTTTCAATATTGTTCAAATCACTTTTCTCCTACACTCTCTTGGCCGAAATTTCCATCTCTCCATCTCTCTTTACTTTCTTTTATTTTAAGCCATAAACATTTCTTTTCCATTGAAATCTCTTCCATTTTCTTCTTTTGTTTTTCCTTTCTCTTTCTCAACTTTAATTGAATCCTTGTTGTTAATACAAATCAACCATAGCCGAACCTTCTTCCTCTCTTTTAGTATTATTTTGGCCGAATATTCAAGGGTAGACTCTCCTTGGGTTTCTTCTATCGATTTTGGATAAAAAGGGGTAAGTGTTTATGGACGTTTTTCTTCTTTTTTCTCGTTTCTATGATGTTTCTTGTGGACAAAGGCCGAACCTTTGGGCATTGTTTTGCAAGGTTCTAACCATTTTTAGGATTCGTTTATTCTCTTAGGCTCATTGGGATTTCGAAACAATCGATCTAAGCCCATTCCATTAGCAATCGAAGTTGGTAAGTCAAGTGGTAAGGATTCAATATTCTTTAAGTTGGTTGAGAAAGCCTAAGGCTATTGGGATTAAGATTTGATGTTGGCCGAATGGTCTTGATTAAAGTGTTGTGGTTTGGCCGAATGTAGGACAAGGTGATCTAGTATGGTAGATCGGGTCTTGAGGATTTAGCCGATCAGTGCCAAAAGGTGCGTAGTTATCGCCTTTGTCTCTTGATTGTGTGTATGTGTTATATTTATGTACATGTGATATGATGTTAATGGTAGCCGAATTAAAGGCTAAGATTGTGAATACCGTGGTGGGTGATCGAATACTCAGGTCAGTGATTTACGATATTAAATGATCATTGATGAATATATGAAATGTGATGGCATGTGATGCATTATTGTTTAAGTGATAGGTTGCCATGATATACATATTTGCATGGGACTTAGGATGTGACTATCGAAGGAAAGGGTGTACATTATGTACGTGGTCTGATGTTAGCCTTGTGCTACATTGGTGCTTGATGGTGGCTATGTGCTCCATCAAGGGAGGTGTTGGCTAGGTGCCCATCTCGGCGGATGATAGCTGTGTGCATCACCGTAGATTGAGGATGACCTCGAGTCACCTCGTGGATACAGATATGTGGATCACTATGTGATCGGTGGCTTAGCCATGGCCTTGGGCAGCAAGTCTGCCAAGGTAAGATATGTGGATCACTATGTGATTGGTGGATTAGCCACGGCCTTGGGCAGGGAGTCTGCTAAGGTAGGAGTAACGGATGGACTCTAGGTTGGGTTGGGCTTCATGTTACATATTTATGCATTTTGCATGACTATTTATGTGGATCAATGTGGATATGGGCCAAGCCCAACATGTGAAATTATGTGGATATAATGCCTTATCATTTGATATGTGATTGATGTGTGGATATGGGCCAAGCCCATACGTGGAGTCATGTGTAATAACTATGCACTGAGTCTGTTTGACTCACCCAATTTTTCTCAAACCTTTAAGGTGATGCATAAAGCTTGGACCGGGTTGGAGTGGATACGAGGTGGCCCATGCAAAAATGGATTCTCTTTATACAATTTATGTTTCAGTATTTTAAGTATTTAATTTTTGTAATAAGGGCCATTTTAAGTATTTAAGGACTTTTATTATGTTTTAAGTTGGTTTGTCGATTATATTATTATTTGAAAATGTTTTATTTTAAACAACTTAGTTTTACTTGAAATTTTAATTACACAATGTTTTAGTAAAGACAACAAAATTTTATGTTTTTAATTCTAAGTCAAAAGTTTTTCAAACGTTTATCGCAGTGGCATTTCAAATTCGGTCATAGCGAATGGGCTGGGTTTGGGGTGTTACAGGACTCCTATATTAGGTTTCACCCTAATCTGGCAAAATCTCGTCACCCTATCTCTAGGCGTGCGATCAACTTCGCTTAATTATGTTGTATCTACTCTTAAGCAGGGTATATTCCTCCTCCACCTAAGCACATTAGATTTGGATTAAGCATGCATAATTAAGAACAAACTAAATATTTATCATATAATTCAAAAAATAATAACAAGATTCATCTAGGTTCCATCCCCTTCAGGTATCTGAAGGGTTTAGTTCATAATGAATAAAGAATACATCTCAAGAGAAAATATAAACAAAACATAAGAAATCCCTAAAACCCCCTGAAGAAATTTAAGGAGAAATCCCCCATCTTGAGTAGAATTCCGGCTCCTTGAGATGGATCAACTGGCTATCTTCGAGTAATTCCCACAAATCTGGCCTTTTGGCTCGGTTCCTTGGCCTAGCTAACCGCCCCCTTTTAGGATACACTTAGGGTGTTTATATAGACTTTTAGAATGCTTTACTTGGCCACTAAGTGTCCTAATTTAAGAATACTTCCTACTCAGTATTTGAATAAGCTTTGGAAAGTGTTTTTTTGCGTCAAAGTATCCAAATCCGAGTGAAATTGCTCTCTCCCGCGGTAGGGGCACAGCCATGGTACACGCCCGTGTAAATCATTTTCAAGCCGTGTCTCGATTCTATCAATTGGGACACGGCCATGTAAATCGTGGCATGGCCATGTGAAGTAAATTGACGAGACACGGCCGTTTGGCTTCAAGTTCAGGCCGTGTTGATTTCCTTTTTGGCCCAAATTGGCCCATTTTAAGCTCGTTTCTTATTCTTTTCCTCCTCGGGTACTTTTCAGAGTATAAACATGAAAAGAAAGGATTAAAAGCACCTTTTTACGTAAATCAAGGGCTAAATCATCCAAAAGCATACTAAATATGGGGTTAAAATATGTTACTTTTACGGTTTATCAAGAACAAATCAAGTAAATGCATAATATAAGATGAATTCAACTACTAAAATAAAATAATTAGGCAATTGATCAAAATCAAATCTTGACAAAAAGGGTAGTTAAGAGGTATGGTGATAACAAATACAAGATGGGTTTTGGGTTATTATTAGTGGGTGAGTCAATAAAAGGTTTGTTAGGATCAAAGGGGTTCACTAGGGGTTAATTATGAGGGTAGGCTTTTAGTGGAGTAAGTGGGTTAAATCCTAAGTGCCTTTTTCATTTCTGTATATCAAATAAAAAATATGGTCTCGAACTGTATAATCAAAGCAAGTTCTAGAATAACAAATCAATGTTGACACTCTCATAATCAATAAAGTGAGCACAAAAAGAATATATGCTCAAAAATGCTCAAAATCTCACAAAAATTATGGGTTTTTGATATCAACCTTGCAAATTTAAAAATTCAAGGCAATATTCAAATTTAGGTCAACAACCTAGCAGATTTTTAATTTTGAAAAATAGACTTATCATGCTTGATTCTCTAGTATCTTAAAGTTTAAATTATCAATGCACAATTAACTATGACTTAATCTAAAACATATCAATAAAAATAATAAATCAACAGAAAATTCATTCTAATTAGTGATATGAGAAAATTACTTAAGATAAGATATCATTTAGGGATTTGAGAATAGTACAAAAAGTTAGAAACTTTTCTAAATAAATTTCACCCCCACACTTCAAATGTACATTGCCCTCAATGTACAAAGACAGATATTCACAATATAGTAAGAAAATCATAAGTGAGGGAGAGAAGTGAAACTTCCTAATTTTTTTTTTTTTGATGGAGTCAAAGAAAAGAAATGGGGAAAATTTAGGGTGCGTTGAAGGAGGAAGCAATGGTGCTAGTGGTTACTAGGGCCGTGGTGGTGTGATTCCCAAGTAGCCTGGAAAAACTAAATAAACAAAATCAAAACATAATAATATAGATTTAGCACAAGAGAGATAAAGAGAAGAAGAATAAAAGAGAAGAGAAAAGAAAAAGAGAGATTAAATAGACTCAAAGGTCCTTTTCCTGTCGAGTTAGTGAAGCCACCAGCATGAACTTATGTAGATCGGTCTCGTACAGGGAGACTATGTTAGGATTCTTCCGCTTCTTTGACATTGATAGGGTGTAGATCAAAAAGATTGAATAATGAAGAAGGAGGAAAATGAAAAGGGAGAGGAGTGTAAAGGTTATATAAGAAGAGGAGTGGGAGAGTGAGAGAGAAGGGGAGGAAGTGTTTAAATAAAAATTTCAGCTCTGGTACATCCCCACGCCTATGTATCATAGGCGTGTCAGTTCACACGACCGTATCGCACGACCGTGCGGCGTTTCATTCGCTTCTTCCACGCTTGTGTGTAGGTCACCAAGCCCGTGTTGTTAAAACAGTGTCAGCCACGGCTGCGTCGCACGGATATGGTGCTTAGTCAGAGCCCGTGGCTTGAAGATATTTTTCGTCCTGTTACGTACTATCTCTGCCTTACGAGTACTAAAATCCGTAGTGTCCACACAACCGTGCGCAAGGCCGTGTGATATGGAAATCTGCAGTTTGGTTAGTTTATAGTAAGGTGCTAGAAAGGAAAAAATAAAAGTAAAAATAAAAATGTAAAAATTAATGGGGTTAGTGCTCGGGTTGCCTCACGAGAAGCGCTCGTTTAAAGTCTTAAGCTAGACTTACCTCTCACTCGCATAATCATGGTGGTTTGAGGAGTGAAAAATCCTTTCCCATGCTATCAGTTTTATTATCAGTATATAATTTGAGTCGAGTAGCATTTACTTTAAAAGTACCAAATATAGGATTGCTTACCTCGACTGTCCCGTATGGGAAGACATTAAGTACCTTGAAAGGGATCTCTTCATTTGTCTTGAGGTCTAAAGTGGTGATTCGAGGGTTTGTTTTATCTAATAATACCTGATCTCTTATTTTGAAGTGATTTTATGTTCCTATAAGCTCGTCTGGGGGTTCCTTCTATTTCACTTCATGTGGTTTTGATTTCTCCTTGAAATGTACCTTCCACTCGTCTCGTTCATCAATCTGAAGCCTTCGTTCCTCATAAGTTTTTTCTTCTTTAGTGATGCAAGGTCTAAGATCTGGCTCAGTTGTGTAATTCTGTGGTGCTTCCTGTAAAGAAAGTTGAACCCAATGATTATCAATAGAATTTATGTTCTCACCTTTATCACTCAATTTCCTAGCTGAGTCGAGAGCTTGAAGCCTGATTGATTCGTCACCTACACGAAGTGTGAGTTCACCTGTACCAACATCAATTTTAGCTCTGGTAGTTGCTAAAAAGAGTCTTCCTAAAATTAGGGGGATACTATTGTACTCATCCATGTCTTAAAAAAAAGTCTATAGGGAATATGAATTTGTCAATTTTCACTAGTACAACTTCAATTATACCCCTAGGGATTCTAATAGTTTTATCAGCTAATTGAATGCTCATCCTAGTTTGTTTGGGTTTCCCTAGACCTAGCTGTTTAAACAATTTATAAGGCATAACATTGATGCTTACCCCTAAATCAGCTAAAGCATTATCAATAGATAAACTACCAATTAAACATGGAATTGTAAAACTCCCTGGATCTTTTAATTTTTACGGTAGTTTATTTTGCAACATTGCTGAGCACACTGCGTTTAGTTCCACATGTGATTCCTCATCTAACTTCTGCTTGTTTGTTAAAAGCTCTTTTAAAAATTTCCTTGAATCTTGCATCTGCAAAAAGCTTCAAGAAACGGTAAGTTAATATGTAATTTCTTTAAAAGTTTAAGAAACTTACCAAACTATTCATCTGTATTGTCTTTCGTCATTGCATTTGGGTATGGTATTCGAGGTTGGTATTCTTTAATTACCGGTTTTGGTTTTTCTTGGCTTACCTCAACCTTACCTTCACTTACCATAGGTTCTCACCTTGGCTTAGATCCAGATTCCACTAACCCTTCACTGTCATGAGCTGTTATGGCTTGAAGTTGCTCCTTTGGGTTAGTCTCAGTGTTACTTGGCAAGCTACCTTGTGATCGTTTGGAGATCAGCTTAGTAAGTTGCCCTAACTGGTTCTTGATCCCTTGAATCGATGCTTTTTGATTTTTAAGTGTTGTTTCGATGTTTTGGAAACGTGTTTCTGACATCGCTATGAATTTTGTCAACATCTCCTCAAGGTTCGGCTTCTTTTCTTGTGGGTAGGGCTTTGGTGTCTGATTTCTTGTGGGTAAGTTGCCCTAAGGGGGTTGTTGTCTCTGATTTCCTTGACCACCCCCTGAGAAATTGGGGTGGTTCCTCCAACCTAGATTATAAGTATTACTATAAGGGTTACTTTGAGATCTGAAATTGTTACTCGTATAGTTTATCTGTTCACTTTCCATGCCAAGATTGTAGGGTGGGTACTCATGACTCACCACACCTCCTAGGTTTGAATCACATTGCATTACTGGGTGTACCTGCGAGGAACTAGACAAACCATCAATCTTTTTATTTAACATCTCTACCTAATTTGATAGCTTGGTGACTGCGTCGAGGTTGAAAACTCCGGCTATTTTTGTTGGCCTTATCCTTATAACTTGCCAATGATAGTTTTTCAGTGACATATCCTTTATAAACTCATAGGCCGCCTTAGGATTTTTGTTATTCAGGATTTTGCCGGCTGCTGAATCAATCAGTTGTCTCGTTGAAGGGTTCACACCGTTGTAAAAAGTTTGGACTTGTAGCCACAAGGGTAGTCTATGGTGTGGGCACCTTCTCAATAGATCCTTGTATCTCTCCCATGCATCGTATAGTGTTTCTAGATCCATCTGCACAAAAAAAAGAGATATCATTCCTTAATTTGCCCATTTTGGTGGCGAAAAATATTTTAACAAAACTATTTCGGTCATTTGATCCCATGTAGTGAATAATCCTCGTGGAAGAGAATTCAACCACTGTTTGGCTTTATTCCTTAATGAAAAGGGAAATAATCGAAGATGAATGGCATCATCAGAAATGCCATTTATTTTGAAGGTATCACAGAATTCTAGAAAATTTGCTAAATGAGTATTTAGGTCTTCGTCCTGCAAACCATCAAATTGAACAAATTGTCGAATCATTTGAATAGTGTTAGGTTTCAGTTCAAAATTATTAGTAGCTATAGTAGGCCTAACAATACTCGATTCAGTCCCTGTTAAATTAGGTTTAACATAATCATACATAGTTCCAGGAGCATGATTTTAGGCCACCTCTGGAGGTAGTGGATTATTCTTAGCCATCTCTTCGGTAGTATTGGTTTCATCTTCTTGCTCTTCTTCTATATAATTTAACCTTCACCTTATTTCTCTGTGATTTTTGCGAACCATACCTTCAATATCACTTTTGTAAACTAAAGGTCCTGTCGGGTTCCTTCTAGTCATAAACTAGAGGTACTTGCTAGGAAAAGAAAAAGAGAATTAGAAAAGTAAAAATAAAATTCGATTGCAAAAAATAAAATATGGCTAAAGTAATAAAAATTGAGCGTTCTTAATACTTCAGCTCCCCGGCAGTGGCGCCAAAAACTTGATCGTGCGTTAGAGTCTTAAAATTTTATATAATGAATTATCGAGCCTAGAAACTAACTATCACCATGATTGAGGCAAGCACACCTATCAAACAGTAATATAGTTTAATGGCAAGACTGGATTATCGAGCCCAAAGGAACCAAGAGTACTAATGCTAACTTTCTTCTTATTATTTAGCCTAAGAATTAAGAGAATGGTTGTTTAATCTAAATTTAACTAACTACTAAGCTAAAGATGCTAAAACACAGAGAAGGAATTGGGAAAATACTTGTGGGAAAAACCAATTGATTAAGACAATATCCGAGGAAGAATCGACCTAGACTTCACGTGTTATCTAACTCTGAACCAGACGATTTATTCACTTGACTTGATCCGTAAGATTCCCTAATTTATAGTAATACCTCTCTCGAGGCTACTAACGTCTAACCCTAGATTGCTTAATTGAAATATCTTTCTAATTAAAACCCATAGAATTGCATTAACTCGATCTATGGACTCTCATATTAGGTTTGACCCTAATCCGGTAGATTTTCGTCATCCTATCTCTAGGGTTATGATCAACTCCGCTTAACTATGGTAGATCTACTCCTAAACAAGGAATATTCCTCCTCTTCCTAAGCACATCAATACTTGAATCAATATCCTGAAATATAAAAATAAGAATTAAGAACACATAGTTAAGAACAAATCAAGTATTTATCATATAATTCAAAAAACAATAACAAGATTCATCTTAGGTTTCATCCCCCTCGGGTTTTGAGGGTTTAGTTCATAATCATAAAAGAATTAATCTCAGAAGAAAATATAAAACAAAACATAAGAAAAACCGTAAAATCCCCTGAAGGAAATTGAAGGGAAGATCATCCATCTTAAGTATGATCCTGGCTTCTTAAGATGAATCAACTGGCTTTCTTCGAGTGAAACTCACAATTCGGCCTCTCTAACTTGGCTCCTTGGCCTAGCTGAACGCCCTCTTTTAGGTTGGCCTCTAGGGTGTTTATATAGGCTTTTGAAATGTCTTTCTTTGCCTCTAAGTACCCTAATCCAAATGAAACTCTTCTTTGCTGCGGCAGGGACACGCCCGTGTGGCACGGCCATGTGATTCGGAGCTAGGCTGTGTCTTTCGGGCCCAGGCCATGTGCAATTCGTACTTTGGTCCATTTTCCCTGTTTTTAGCCTATTTCTCATTCTTATCATCCTCCGGTGCTTTCCTAAGTATAAAACATGAAAACAAAGGATTAAGATCACAAAATTCCACAATAAAGGGATATTAAAATATGTTCATATTATGGTTTATCAACTAACTACTAAGCAAAAGATGCTAAGACAAAAAGAAGGAATTGAGGAAATACTTGTGGAAAAACCAATTGATTAAAACAATACCCGAGGAAGAATCCATCTAGACTTCACTTGTTATCTAACTCTGAACCAGATGATTTATTCACTTGACTTCATCCCTAATTTATATTAATACCTCTCTTGAGGCTATTAACGTCTAACCCTAGGTTGATTAATTAAAATCTCTTTCTAATTAAAACCCCTAGAATTGCATTAACTCGATCTATGGACTCCCATATTAGGTTTGACCCTAATCTGGTAGATTTTCATCATCCTATCTCTAGGAATGCGATTAACTCCGCTTAACTATGCTAGATCTACTCCTAAACAGAGAATATTTATTCTCTGCCTAAGGGCATAAATACTTGAATCAATATCCTGAAATATCAAAACAAGAATTAAGAACACAAAATTAAGAACAAATCAAGTAATTATCATATAGTTCAAAAACAATAACAAGATCCGTCTTAGGTTTTATCCCCCTCAGGTATTTAAGGGGTTTAGTTTATAATCATAAAAGAATACATCTCAGAAGAAAATATAAAACAAAACATAAGAAAAACCCTAAAATCCCTTGAAGGAATTGAAAGAGAAATCCTTAGTCTTGGGTGTGATTTCGGCTTCTTAAGATGAATCAATTGGCTTTCTTTGAGTGAATCCCATAATTGACCCTCTGGCCTTACTCCTTGGCCTAGCTGAACGCCCCCTTGAAGGTTGGCCTCTAGGGTGTTTATATAGGCTTTTGAAATGTCTTTTTTGCCTCTAAGTACCCTAATCTGAATGGAACTCTTCTTTGTCGTGGCAGGGACACGTCCATGTGGCACGACTGTTTGAATCGAATCCAGCCTGTGGTCAGATCTACTAAAGAGGCACGACCGTGTGTCTCGGGCCCAGGCCGTGTTGATTTCATACTTTGGCCCATTTTCTCTGTTTTTAGCCCATTTCTCATTCTTTTCATCCTCCGGTGCTCTCCTAAGTATAAAACATGAAATTAAAGGATTAGGAGCACCAAATTCCACAATTCAGGGAATAAATCATCCAAAAGTATGCTAAATGTGGGATTAAAATATGAACATATTACGGTTTATCAAGACCACAAGGAACCTTACCGAGCAACACTAAGAATCCAAGAAATTTAGGTAAAGAACATATCAAGGCAGTGGCTTGTGAAGTGGTAAAATACATGAACCCCGATTTATTGATGTCGAAGGTAAGCCCATTGAAAAGAATCAACCAGCTATTGAAATTCCTATACCAAAAGAGTCAAAATCTGTAAAGACTAACAAGGTAAATCCTAACTTAGTGAATTCAGATACTTTAACATCATCTTTGGATACAGATTTACCTACTCAGAAGAGTTATCTGAATCAACCAAAAGTTCTATCACCTTCATATCCGCAAAGATTGCAGCAACACAAGCAGAAACAAGAGGTGCAATTCAAGAAGTTTTTGGATGTTCTGAAGCATTACACATCAATATTCCATTAGTGGAGGCTTTAGAACAAATGCCAAATTATGTGAAGTTTATGAAGGATATATTGTCCAAGAAGAAACGACTGAGTGAGTATGAGACTGTTGCCTTGAAAAAGGAGTGCAGTGCGTTCTTGCAGAACAAACTGCCACCGAAATTGAAGGACCTAGGAAGGTTTACTATACCCTATAACATTGGTGAATCTTACTGTGGTAAAGCTTTGTGTGATTTAGAAGCAAGTATCAACTTGACGCCTATGTCTATTTTCAAGATGCTAGGGATAGTGAAGTAAAACCTACAATTGTGACGCTTCAGCTAGTGGATCGATCTTTAGCAAATCCTGAGGAAAAGATTGAGGATGTTTTGGTAAGAGTCGATAAATTTATTTTTCCTGCTGCTTTCATTGCCTTAGATTTTGAAGTAGATAAAGAAGTGTCGATCATCCTTGGGAGACCTTTCTTAGCCACGGAAAGAACGTTAATTAATGTGCAGAAAGGTGAACTCACCATGCGAGTTCAAGACGATCAGGTAACCTTTAACATTCTTAAAGCGATGAAATTTCCCGATCCGACAGAAGAGGGTTCAGTTATGGAAGAGATAGAAAACTTAGTTTCTATGGAAAGTAATTTTGAAAAAGATCCATTGGAGAAAGCCTTAGATCTTGATCCTTTGGTAGATGAAGAAGGTGAAGAAAACATGGCTTTGATGGAAGCTAATCCGAGAAATTTTATTCAATCTACACAATTTGAACCGTTGGAGTTAAAAGTTAGAGAATTTGTGCAACCTAAGTTTTCAATTGAAGAACCACCTAAACTCGAACTAAAGGTACTTCCTTCCCAATTAAAATACATGTATTTAGGTAACTGTTCCACTTTACCTATGATTATTTCAGCAGAACTGACGAAAGATCAAGAGGATCAACTAATTGCTGTTCTAAAGAAATTTAATAAAGCAATTGGTTGGACCATAGCTGATATTCAAGGTATAAGTCCTTCTTTTTGTATGCATAAAATTATTTTAGAAGAAAATGAAAAAGCTCAAATTGATTGACAAAGGAGGCTCAATCTTATTATGAAAGAAGTTGTGAGAAAGGAAGTGATCAAATGGTTAGATGTAAGAATCATCTATCCTATTTCAAATAGTTCGTGGGTAAGTCCGGTGCAGTATGTGTCGAGGAAAGGTGGAATCACAATTATTGAAAATGAGCGTAACGAGTTGATTCCAACGAGAACTGTTACTGGTTGGAGAATTTCTATTGATTACAAGAAGTTGAATAGAGCCACTCGGAAGGACCATTTTTCGTTGTCTTTTATGGATAAGATGTTAGATCGACTGGTAGGTAATGAATTATATTGTTTTTTAGATGGCTATTCAGGATATGACCAAATAGTTGTAGCTCTAGAGGACCAACATAAAACAACCTTTACTTGTCCATACGGTACGTTTGCTTTTAGGCGAATGCCTTTTGGTTTATGCAATGCACCTGCAACATTTCAACGATGCATGATGGCAATATTCACTGATATGGTTGAAAATTTTGTTGAGGTTTTCATGGATGATTTTTCTGTTTTTGATAACACTTATGATATTTGTTTGAGTAATTTGGCTAAGGTACTGAAGAGATGCGAAGAGACGAATCTTGTCCTTAATTGGAAAAAATGTCATTTTATGGTTAAGGAAGGGACATAAAATCTCAAAGAGAGGAATTGAAGTAGATAAAGAAAAAGTGGACATAATTGAAAGATTATCGGCCCAATTAATGTGAAAGGTGTTAGAAGTTTCTTAGGCCATGCCGGTTTTTACCAAAGGTTTATCAAAGATTTCTCAAAAATTTCTAAACCGTTGTGTTTGTTGTTAGAGAAAGATACAGTGTTTGATTTCAACAAAACATGTTTAGAATCTTTTAAAGATCTAAAAACAATTAATCTCAACCCCAATAATCGTTACACCTGATTGGAGCTCACCTTTTGAGTTGATGTGCGATGCAAGTGATTATGTCGTTGGAGCTATGATGGGTCAAAAAAGAAACAAAGTGTTTCACCCTATTTACTATGCAAGTAGAACTTTGACGGGAGCCCAACTCAACTATATGGTAACCGAAAAGGAACTCTTTACTATAGTTTTTGCTTTTGACAAATCCCGCTCATATCTTATAGGTACCAAAGTTATAGTATTTACTGACCATGTGGCCATTAAATACTTTCTCACGAAGAAAGATACGAAACTGAGGCTAATTCGCTGGATGCTTTTAATCCAAGAATTTGACCTTGAGATCCAAAATAGAAAAGGTGTCAAAAATAAAATAGTTGATCATCGGTCGAGATTGGAGCAAGATAAGGTAACTCGATCATGTGTGCCTATCAACAAGAATTTCCCAGATGAACACTTATTTGAGGTAAGTCAAATTCATGAAACACCTTGGTTTGTTGATTTTGCCAATTATCTTGCATGTGGAATAATTCCTCGAGAAATGACATACTAACAAAGGAAAAAATTCCTTCATGGTAGTCGGTATTATTTTTGGGAGGATTCGTTTTTGTTTAAATAGTGTGCAAATAATATAATCCAAAAGTGTGTAGCTGAAAGTGAGATTGCTGAGATCTTGTATCATTTCCATTTATCTCCAAGTGGGGGACACTTTGGTGGTTCACGTACTGCAGCAAAGATTTTGCAAGCAGGTTTCTTTTGGCCTACACTATTTAAAGATGCTTATACTTATGTAAAGAACTGTTATAAATGCCAAAGGATCGAAAATATATGAAGGAGGAATGAGATGCCCTTGACAAACATTTTGGAAATTGAATTATTCAACGTATGGGGCATTGACTTCTTAGGCCCGTTTCCTTCTTCGTATAGGAAAAAATACATCTTAGTTGCTGTGGACTATGTATCCAAGTAGGTTGAAGCTGAAGCATACCCTAAAAATGATGCTAAGGTAGTCATGTGATTCCTACATAAGCATGTGTTTACATGATTTGGGACACCAAGAGCTATTATTAGTGATGAAGGTTCTCACTTTGTGAACAAATAGCTTAAGTGGTTGCTTGAAAAATATGATGTGAAGCACAAGATTGCTACTTCCTATCACCCTAAGTCTAATGGGCAAGTTGAAAGAGTGAACCATGAAATCAAAGGTATCCTTGAAAGGGTAGTACACCCTAGCAAAAAAGATTGGTCTCGAAGGCTCGATGATGCATTATGGGCCTATCGAACAGCATTTAAGACACCGTTAGGAATGACTCCTTATCGGTTAGTCTTTGGAAAGGCATGTCATTTGCCATTAGAGTTGAAGAATAGAGCTCATTGGGCTTTGAAGCAGTTGAACTTTGATCTTAAGCAAGCCGGTGAAAGAAAGATGTTACAACTTGATGAGTTGGAAGAGCTGAGGTTGTTTTCCTATGTGAATGCCAAAATGTGTAAAGAAAGATCAAAGAGATGGCATGATAGTCATATACAACCTCGTGAGTTTAAAGAAGGTCAGAAGGTTTTGTTGTTTAATTCAAGGTTCAAGTTATTTCCTATGAAGCTTAAATCCTGATGGAAAGGACCCTATATCATTTACCGAGTTTATCCTTATGGAGCTATTGAATTATATGACCATTATGGAGGTACATTTGATAAACCATAATTTATACATTTTTGACCCCATGCTTGGCTTATTTTTGGATGAATTTTCATTAGGTTCGATAAATTCGATGCTCCTAATCCTTTAATTTCATGTTTTACACTCAAGAGAGCTTAAGGAGTCAAAAAGGACGAGAAACGGGCCAAAAAGGGACAAAAAGGGCCTACCTCAAAAATCAATACGACCTGGACTACCGCACACGGGCAGACCACACGGCCATGTGTGACGAGCAAAATCAAGCACGGCCTAAGCTACCGCACACGGGCGTGTCCCTGCCGAACCTAAGTCTAATTCTATTCGAGAAAGACTACTTGTGGGCCAAGAAAGGTGCTTCAAAGCCAATATAAACCCCCTAGAGGAGGACCTAAAAAGAACACAGGGAGTAGAAAGCAAAAAAGACTCGAAGACAGCCATTGGGAGCAGCTTGGAAGAAGGATCCCCATCAAGACTGAAGATCTCCTATCAATTTCTCTTAAAGTTTAGTAGATCGAACATGTAACATCCTAGATTGGGGCTCGAGTTAATGCATTTGTGATCCCTAAATTGGGCCTTGTGTGTGTATGCCATTGTAACTCCTAGATTGGGGCTCTGTGTGTGTGTGTGTGTGTGTGCCATACTACGTGTGTTTAGAGCTTTGGGAAGGCTTGAGGTTAAGCTGAGCCTTGGTAGAAATTTTGTTTTAGACTCTGCAAGGAGAACTAGGTGAAGTGGGCCTTAAGGGTACTTGAATGGGAAAGTTAACACAAAAATCTAGTTGGTAAAGTGGCAAGGAGGCGCCACTAAGGGCATAGGAAGGTGGCATACAAGGGATTTGAAGGGAGTAGGTTGAATCCATGTTAAGCAAAAGGAGTTTTTTTAATATATGTGCACGAGGAGTGAGAGGTGGTTTAATTTGGGACTCTAAAGGAGTGAGTGTGGATTGAGTCAGAAGATAGGAAGCTGAGGATAAGAGAAAAATGAGGGATAGGATAGAGGGGGAAGAGGTGGCCAAATGTGGAACTGTGTGCAAGGGGAAAATCGGTTGAAGTGGCTAAGGGCATGCCGAAATTCTCATTTGGTTAAGGGTGTGCCAAAATTTATTTTTTTCTCGAAGCATGTTTTCTTTCTTATTCTTTTCTCCTCCTATTTTTGGCATTAGAGGATTTCCTCTTCTCTTCTTCTGCCAAAATCGAAACTCCTAAGTCACTGTTTGGAGTATCTTTGTTTTTCTTTCGGCTTTCTCATCCAGTTCTTTTCTACCTTATTCATTGTCGAATCTACTTAGCCTCTTTTCTATTCATATTTTTCGGATCTTTCTTAAAAGCTGAAAACTCCTAGATCTCATTTGTGGCTTGGTTTTATTTCTTTCAACGTTTCAATCTTCTTCTTTAATTGTCGAATCTTCTTGCAAGTGGTAGCCAAAATCTTCTGTAGAGGTAAGTGTCGACTTGTGCTATTATTTTTGTAATCTTTTTTGGCTTTTGAGGCCAAAGCCGAATGGCTAGTTGGTTGTTAGGGCCATCTTTAGTTTGACATTTTCTCTAACCTCGTGTTCTTTTTCGGCGACATTTCGAGATTTGAAGGAGATCTAATCGCCTAGGTTTCTAAGTCAAAAATCGGTAGTATTCGAACCATATTATTTCTTTCGAGATTTCAAGGTAAGGATTTCAATTCTCCCTAAGTTGATCAATCGGTTTTTTTTTGTTATTCGTGCCTTAACCTAATGTTTCATTAAGCAATCATCATAGTACCTTCTAACCAAGATCATTCATGGACTCGAATGTCAGCAAATCAAAGGAAGGGGTTGGATCTGTAGTCCCAGCCCCAAAGTTTAAGAAACGCGTAGTGTTTGCTATTCGTGATTGGCCACCGGGTTATGGGCCGGCTTCTGAGCAGAACAATAGGCAGTTAGCGATAGTTTTGGCTAGCGATAGTGTCGACATAGAAAGTGTCGTCTTACGTGTTATCAGGTGTGTAAACTTCCAAACACACTATACTATAACTGTACTAACATTTGTATGGGCTGAAAAGCTGAAAAAAGGGCTGTGTAGACAGTCGTGATGCCCTTAGGGGTAAGGCTAGGATTGCCAGTGCGTGTGATATCGTTTCTTTGCATAGCCAATCGTATGTGTGGCAAACTGATGTGTTATGAATAGCATGTTGCATTGTTAGGTTTTGTATGTAGATCATGGGTATGGGTTTGATATGAAGGGGAAGTGCTTAATTGGTCACGTAGTGATCGGTGGCTTTGCCACGATATATATATATATGTTCATACATTATTTTTGGTCACATTGTGATCGGTGGCGCTGCCACGATGTATATATATATTTATTTGGTCACATAGTGATCGGTGGCTGTGCCACGAAATATTATTTGGTCACCTAGTGATCGTGTTTAATTGGCAGCATGACTGTCATGATGGAGTGTAGCGGATGGAGGGTTGATTGTAGAAATCCCCATGGTGTGATTGGTTGGTATGGGTTGGTGTGTAGCGGATGGAAAAACTAGGTTTGGGTTGGGCTTATTGCATTCATATGTGTATGATGATATGTGGGCTAAGGCCAATGTGTGATTGTGGATTGGATGCAGTATGTATAATGTGGGAGATTTTTACACACTGAGTCTTGGTGACTCACCCCTTTCCTTAACTTTTCAGGTGAGCAGTAGCTCGTGGATGCAGGAGTCGAGGCGGACTCGTGGAGGCCATAAATTTTGATTTCCTTTCTTTATAGTTCGGCAATACTATAAGTTTACATTTTTTTTAAATTTGGGATTTTCGCTATGTAATAAGGCCTTTCAAGGTTGTACTTCAGCTTATTTTATTATTTTACTGTTTATATCAAATGCGACACCTCGGCTAGGTTAAATATTAAAGTAAAAATTAGAGTTTTCAGTAATCTAAGCATCATTATTTTCAAGACACCGCATTAAGCGAAAAAGTTATCTTCCAAATCATCGGGTCTTTCTAATATTTAATTAAGACTTAATTTTACTTCACCCTGTGACATACCAGATTCGATCATAACGCATGGGCCAGGTTTGGGATGTTACATTTTGGTATCAGAGCCCAGTTTCAAAACTCGGGCTGTGAATTGGGTCCAGTGGTGTTTTATAGTTTGATGTGAGTTTAAGAAAAAGCTTTGGGTTGGGATATGGCCTTCGAGTCTGGCGGCACCTGATCCACCCAGGTAAGTATTCTAACCTTTGATGTGGTATGCATAATTGGATTTGATGGGCTTTATGGGGACATAGACAGGTATGCTAGGGTTTATGGACCTTAGGCCTAGTTAAACAACTCTTAAAATCCATAAGACTTAATTTCTCTAATTAAACATGTCCGTGAACAAGTCACCGGGTTGGAGTGTGGCAACAGGCATACGCATGTCTAGGATTGGATCTAGGGAGAGCTTGGTATTTAAGCGGTCCTAGTGGCCCACCTCCTCTTCGCTAGAATCCTACCTGGTGCGTAGTGTCTGTTCACCTTAGCCGCGAGGACTTGTTAACGGGCCAAAGTTCATAACTAAAACCCGAAAGGGACCAATACCCTATTTTTGTAAGATTACTTATATCCCTAGTTCTGTAAAATACCCAAAATACCCTAGGTTTGAGAAAATTACCAAAATACCCCTAATTTACAAAATTACCAAAATACCCTTATTTTGTAAAATCACCAAGATACCCTATTTTGCAAAATTACAAAAATACCCTTGTAGGGTGAAATTACGAAAATACCCTTGGGTAGTGAAATGACGAAAATACCCTTGTGTGACGAAGGTGAGGTTATGGATGTTACTTTCATGTTTGATACATTTATGTGATAATTTGTTTGGGAATGCATATGGTTGCTGAATGTATGTGGTTTCTAGAACTAGGAGATACAGACTTGAGACTGAACCTTGTAGATATAATTTTGAATTCGAAAGAACTACTATCGAAACTACCTTCCATAAGATTGTTCCTTATTAATCAGTGGAAGAAATTATTAATCCATAAAATTTTTAACCAAATAAATCGTGAACGCTAGATATGAGCACTAGGGGGCGTGGTGTGCATGGTCGAGGTAGAGGCAGGATTGCTATGTCAGAACCAATAGGGTCTGGTCACGAGTCAGGGAATGAGATACCAGCGCCACCAGCTGTGGAGGCAGAGTATCAGGACCAAGCAGGCGAGAGATGATCACGGTGTCGAGCGATGCTCGAGTGTTGGAGAGAGTTGCGGGAGCGAGCATGGGTATGGAGCTCGAAAATCATGCGGGCGACTTAGGGCTAATGGAGTGAAAATGTTTAGGGGAATTTTTGGTGTAGCTCCTAGTACAGCTAAGTATTGGATGGATGCCGTGGAGCGTATAATGGATGACCTTGACTTCACGGAGGAGGAGAAGCGGAAGGGAGTGGTGTCTCTTCTTCGGGATGAAGCGTACCAATGGTGGCTTACAGTCAGGGATGGTGCAATGGCTGACCACATTACTTGGGATTTCTTCAAGTCGGCATTCCAGAGTAAGTACATCGGATCGAGTTATGTGGATACGCAGCATAGGGCATTTCTGAATCTGATCCAGGGTAATAAATCGGTAGCTGCTTATGAAGCAGAATTCCTACGCTTGAGTCGTTATGCCCGAGGGATAGTGGCCACCTAGCATGAGCGTTGTGTTCGATTTGAGGATGGTTTGAGGGATAATCTGCGGGTGTTGATAGCCCCTCAATGAGAGCGAGAATTTGTAGTTTTAGTAGAAAAGGCTAAGATAGTTGAGGAAGTTAAGCGAATCGGGAAGCGGAATAATGAGAGAGATAGGGTTAGGAATAAGAGGAATGTTGGATCGTCAGGGTCAACGGGGCATTTCCAGAAAAGACCTAAGATGGATGGGCCGAGACAGGGTGTGAGATCTAGGGGCAATGGTCAACCTCAGAGGTGTGGTCGGTGTAATAAATTTTATTCGGGCGAATGTTGGGTAGGTGACAGGAAATGTTTTAGGTGTGGGTCTTCGGATCATCTGGTTAGGGACTATCCACGAGGATCGGGGTGGCCTTGGCCGTAGGACGGAGAACGCTCAACTGGTAAGAGGTCCACAATCGACGAGAGATCGTGGTCTAGCCAGAGGAGGTAATGGTTATGGTCGGGGTCGTGGAACGCAAGGCAGAGGTGCAGGGAACACCGATGCAAGATAGTCGGGGTTGGTCTATGCAGCACGACGTCGAGAGGAGAGGGATGTACTGGATGTCATAACCGGTACGTTCTTGATTTTTGGGTTGCCTTTTTCTGCATTAATTGATATTGGATCGACACATTCTTATGTTGTTAGTATAGTATCTGGAACCCTAAGTATAGACTCTGAGGTTATTCCTAGGGAGATGACTGTAACTAGCCCTCTAGGTCAGTCAGTAGTGGTGAACAGGCTGTATAGGGATGTACCTCTAGAAGTGCAAGGGGTAGTTTTTCTGGCAGATTTAATGGAACTGCCTTTTGGAGAGTTCGATCTGATCTTAGGTATGGACTGGTTAGTGAAATATTGAGCGAATCTAGACTATGCAGCAAAGCGTATGGTACTAAAGACTAGTTAGGAGGATGAGGTGGTGGTAATAGGTGAAAGGAGAGACTACCTATCTAATGTAGTATCCGCTCTAAAGGCTGAAAGAATGATGAGAAAAGGGTGTAGGGCGTTCGTATCCTTTGTTTGTGCTTTGGAGGTCCAAGATTCAACTATGGGGAGTGTTAGAACGGTGAGGGAGTTTTCTAACGTTTTCCCAAAAGAACTTCCCAAACTACCTTCGGATTGTGAGGTGGAATTTGGAATTGATCTTCTTCCAGGAACAACACTAGTATCCATTGCACCATATAGAATGGAGCCAAAGGAGTTGGTGGAACTGAAAGCCCAGATTCAGGAATTGTTGGATCGGGGTTTCATCCGACCAAGTGTATCACCTTGGGGAGCGCCAGTGCTATTTGTCAAGAAGAAGGATGGATCAATGCGTATGTGCATTGACTACCGTCAGCTGAACAAGTTGACTATCAAGAACAAGTATCCGTTGCCAAGGATTGATGACTTGTTCGATCAACTGAAAGGGGCGTCAGTGTTCTCAAAGATAGATTTGAGATCAGGATACCATCAGCTTAAGGTCAAAGAATCGGATATTCATAAGATAGCTTTTAGGACCCGTTATGGCCATTACGAATTTTTGGTAATGCCGTTTGGGTTGACTAACGCACCAGTGGCGTTTATGGATATGATGAACCGGGTGTTCCAACCCTATTTGGACCGGTTCGTGGTGGTATTTATAGATGATATCCTGGTGTATTCAAGGTCGGAGGAGGAGCATGATTCGCATCTGCGAGTGGTACTACAAATCCTAAGGGAGAAGAAATTATACGCAAAATTTAGTAAGTGCGAATTTTGGTTAAGGGAGGTTACTTTTCTAGGACACATTGTGTCGGCTGAAAGGGTCAGAGTTGATCCCCAGAAGGTTGAAGCTATCATGGATTGGGAAGCACCCAAGTCTGTGATAAAAATTCAGAGTTTCCTGGGTCTTGCTGGTTATTACAGGAGGTTCGTAGAAGGATTTTCCTTGATTGCGGCACCATTAACCAAGTTGTTGAGGAAGGGAGTACTTTTTGTGTGGGGTGACAAGCAACAGGAAAGTTTTGAAAAGTTGAAGAAGGTGTTGACGGAAGCTTCGGTGTTGATTCAACCGGAGGCTGGAAAGGAGTTCATGGTTTATTGTGATGCTTCACACACCGGGTTAGGATGTGTGTTGATGCAAGGCGGAAGAGTGGTTGCTTATGCGTCTCGACAGTTAAGACCGCATGAGCTAAATTATCCCACGCATGATTTGGAGTTGGCGGCGGTGGTTTTTGCTTTAAAGATTTGGAGACACTATCTGTATAGGGAGAGGTCCGTCGTTTATACAGATCATAAGAGCTTGAAATATCTCCTCACCCAAAAGGAGTTGAATTTGAGGCAGAGGAGGTGGATTGAACTACTAAAGGATTACGATTGTTCGATTGAATACCATCCGGGCAAAGCTAACGTGGTGGCGGATGCGCTAAGTCAAAAGGTGATATCGGATTTGAGGCTGATGTTTGCTTATCTGAGCCTGTATGAATATGGGAGTTTATTAGTGAGCTTCAGGTAAAGTCGACATGGATAAATTAGATTAAAGAGAAGCAGTTGCAGGATGATGACTTGAGTGCCCGACTATCTCAAGTGCAACATGGTGAAGTAGGGGACTATAACCTGAATGATGACGGGGTTCTATGTTTTCAGAAAAAGGTTTGTGTACCGAGAGACGTGGAATTGAGGTGGATGATTCTTCAGGAAGTGCATAGTAGCCCATATGTTATGCATCCGGGGGGAAGTAAAATGTATCGAGATTTACGAGAACAATTTTGGTGGCTAAGTCTAAAGCAGGAGGTAACTGAATTTGTAGGTAAATGTTTGACATGTTAGGAGGTAAAGGCAGAGCATTAGTTGCCTTCAGGGTTGTTGCAGCCGGTGAAGATTTCGTAATGGAAATGGGAGAGAATCACTATGGATTTTGTTAGTGGGCTACCTCTTATGCCTACTAAGAAGGATTCGATATGGGTAGTCGTAGGTCGGTTGACGAAGTCTACTCATTTTATACCAGTTCAGGTTGATTACTCTCTACAAAGGTTGGCTAAGTTGTATATAGCAGAGATTGTGAGGTTGCATGGAGTACCTGTGTCCATTATCTCGGACAGGGATCCTAGGTTTACGTCAAGATTTTAGAGGGCGTTACATCAAGCGTTGGGTACAAAGTTGGATTTTAGTAAGGCGTTTCATCCACAGACGGACGGACAATCAGAAAGGGTGATACAGATTTTGGAAGACATGTTGAGAGGTTGCATTATCGATTTCAAAGGTAGCTGGGAAGAATTCCTACCATTGGCAGAATTCGCATATAATAACAGCTACCAGTCCAGTATTCGGATGGCGCCATATGAAGCGTTGTACGGGCGAAAGTGTCATACTCTTACGTGTTGGACGGAGTTGGGTGAACGACAGTTATTGGGTCCGAAACTCGTATTGGAAATGAAGAATAAAGTTGTGTTGATTCGGGCTAGGTTGAAGGAAGCGTCAGATAGGTAAAAGTCCTATGCTGACCTGAAGCGAAGGGACATAGAATTTGCAGTGGGTGATCGGGTTTTCTTGAAGATATCACTGTGGAAGAAAATTTTAAGGTTTGGACGGAAGGGTAAGCTAAGCCCTCGGTTCATCGGGCCTTATCGGGTGTTGAAGCGTGTAGGACCCGTTGCTTATCAGCTTGAGCTACCTTTGGAGCTAAGTATGATTCATGATGTGTTTCATATTTCAATGTTACGACATTACCGTTCAGACCCATCTCATGTGATACCATTGGAGGAACTCGAAATAAAGCCTAATTTAACTTTTGAAGAGGAACCAGTTCAAATCTTGGAGCAGGATGTTAAGGTTTTACGAAGAAAATCAGTTCCTTTGGTTAAGGTTCTGTGGCGGAATCACGGATCGAAGGAAGCTACATGGGAGCCGGAGGATGTTATACAATAGCAATACCCTCACCTCTTTTGATCAGGTAATTTCAAGGATGAGATTCTTTTTAGGGGTAGAACTGTAACATCCTAGATTGAAGGCTCTGCATTTGTGATGTGTTGTGTGTGTGTGTCTGGTGTGTTTAGAGCTTTCGGGAAGGCTTGAGGTTAAGCCTGAGCCTTGGTAGAAATTTTTTTTTAGACTCTGCAAGGGAGAACTAGGTGAAGTGGGCCTTTAGGGTACTTGAATGGAAAAGTTAACACAAAAATCTAGTTGGTAAAGTGGCAAGGAGGTGCCACTAAGGGCATAGGAATGTGATGCCACAAGGGATTTGAAGGGAGCAGGTTCGAACCCCATGTTAAGCAAAAGGAGTTTTTTTTAATATATGTGCCTGAGGAGTGAGAGGTGGTTTCGGCTGGGACTCTAAAGGAGTGAGTGTGGATTGAGTCAGAAGATAGGAAGATGAGGATAAGAGAAAAATGAGGGATAGGATAGAGGGGGAAGAGGTGGCCGAATGTGGGACTGTGTCCAAGGGGGAAATCGGTTAAAGTGGCTAAGGGCATGCCGAAATTCTCATTTGATTAAAGGTGTGTCGAAATTTCTTTTCGATTTTTCCCGAAGCATAGTTTTCTTTCTTCTTCTTTTCTCCTCCTATTTTTGGCATTAGAGGATTTCCTCTTCTCTTCTTCTGCCAAAACTGAAACTCCTAAGTCACTGTTTGGAGTATCTTTGTTTTTCTTTCGGCTTTCTCATCCAGTTCTTTTCTACCTTATTCATTGTCGAATCTACCTAGCCTCTTTTCTGTTCATCTTTTTTTTGATCTTTCTTAAAAGCCGAAAACTCCTAGATCTCATTTGTGGCTTGGTTTTATTTCTTTCAACGTTTCAATCTTCTTCTTTAATTGTCGAATCTTCTTGCAAGTGGTAGCCGAAATCTTCTGTAGAGGTAAGTGTCGACTTGTGCTATTATTTTTGTAATCTTTTTTGGCTTTTGAGGCCAAAGCCGAATGGCTAGTTGGTTGTTAGGGCCATCTTTAGTTTGATGTTTTCTCTGACCTCGTGTTCTTTTTGGGCGGCATTCCGGGATTTGAAGGAGATCTAATCGCCTAGGTTTTTAAGTCAAAAATCGGTAGTATTCGAACCATATTATTTCTTTCAGGATTTCAAGGTAAAGATTTCAATTCTCCCTAAGTTGATCAATCGATTTATTTTCGTTATTCGTACCTTAACCTAATGTTTCGTTAAGCAATCATCATAGTACCTTCTGACCAAGATCATTCATGGACTTGAATGTCAGCAAATCAAAGGAAGGGGTTGGATTTGTAGTCCCAGCCCCAAAGTTCAAGAAACGCACAGTGTCTGCTGTTCGTGATTGGCCACCGAGTTGTGGGTTGGCTTCTGAGCAGAACAATAGGCAGTTAGGGGTAGTTTCGGCTAGCGATAGTGTCGACATAGAGAGTGTCGTCTTACGTGTTATCAGGTGTGTAAACTTTCAAACACACTATACTATAATTGTACTAATGTTTGTATGGGCTGAAAAGCCGAAAAAAGGGCTGTGTAGGCAGTCATGATGCCCTTAGGGGTAAGGCTAGGATTGCCAGGTACGTGACTGTATCGTTTCTTTGCATAGTCAAATGTATGTGTGGCAGACTGTGTGTTATGAATAGCATGTTGCATTGTTAGGTTTTGTATGTAGATCATGGGTATGGGTTTGACATGAAGGGGAAGTGCTTAATTGTTCACATAGTGATCAGTGGCTTTGCCACGATATATATTTACATATGTTCATACTTTATTTTTGGTCACATTGTGATCGGTGGCATTGCCACGATGTATATATATTTATTTGGTCACATAGTGATCGGTGGCTGTGCCATGAAATATTATTTGGTCACCTAGTGATCTTGTTTAATTGGCAGCGTGACTGTCGTGATGGAGGGTTGATTGTAGAAATCCACACGGTGTGATTGGTTGGTACGGGTTGGTGTGTAGCGGATGGAAAAACTAGGTTTGGGTTGGGCTTATTGCATTCATATGTGGATAATGATATGTGGGCTAAGGCCAATGTGTGATTGTGGATTGGATGCAGTATGTATAATGTGGGAGATTTTTACACACTGAGTCTTGGTGACTCACCCCTTTCCTTAACATTTCAGGTGAGCAGTAGCTCGTGGATCACGAGGTCGGCGGGACTCGTGGAGGCCATAAATTTTGATTTCCTTTCTTTATAGTTTGGCAATACTATAAGTTTACGTTTTTTTTAAATTTGGGATTAGGGATTTTAGCTATGTAATAAGGCCTTTCGAGGTTGTACTTCGGTTTATTTTATTATTTTACTGTTTATATCAAATGGAACACCTCGGCCGGTTAAATATTAAAGTAAAAGTGGAGTTTTCAGTAATCTAAGCATCATTATTTTCAAGACACCGCATTAAGCGAAAAAGTTATCTTCCAAATCATCGGGTCTTTCTAATATTTAATTAAGACATAATTTTACTTCACCCTGTGACATACCAGATTCGGTCGTAACGCATGGGCCAGGTTTGGGGTGTTACATTTTGGTATCAGAGCCCAGTTTCAAAACTTGAGCTGTGAATTGGGTCCAGTGGTGTTTTATAGTTTGATGTGAGTTTAAGAAAAAGCTTTGGATATGGCTTTCGAGTCTGGCGGCACCTAATCCACCCAGGTAAGTATTCCAACCTTTGACGTGGTATGCATAATTGGATTTGATGGGCTTTATGGGGACATAGACAGGTATGCTAGGGTTTATGGACCTTAGGCCTAGTTATACAACTCTTAAAATCCATAAGACTTAATTTCTCTAATTAAACATGTCCGTGAACAAGTCGCCGGGTTGGAGTGTGGCAACAGGCATATGTATGTTTAGGATTGGATCTAGGGAGAGCTTAGTATTTAAGCGGTCCTAGTGTCCTACCTCCTCTTCGCTAGAATCCTACCTGGTGCGTAGTGTCTGTTCACCTTAGCATGAGGACTTGTTAACAGCCAAAGTTCATAACTAAAACCCGAAGGGACCAATACCCTATTTTTGTAAAATTACTTATATCCCTAATTCTGTAAAATACCCGAAATACCCTAGGTTTGAGAAAATTACCAAAATACCCCTAATTTATGAAATTACCAAAATACCTTTATTTTGTAAAATCACCAAGATACCCTATTTTGCGAAATTACAAAAATACCCATGTAAGGTGAAATTACAAAAATACCCCTGGGTAGTGAAATGACGAAAATACCCTTGTGTGACGAAGTTGAGGTTATGGATGTTACTTTTGTGTTTGATACATTTATGTGATAATTTGTTTGGGAATGCATATGGTTGCTGAATGTATGTGGTTTCTAGGACTAGGAGATCTGAGACTTGAGATGAACCTTGTAGATATAATTTGAATTGAAAGAACTACTATCGAAACTACCTTCCATAAGATTGTTCCTTATTAATCAGTGGAAGAAATTATTAATCCATAAAATTTTTAACCAGATAAATCGTGAACGCTAGATATGAGCACTAGGGGGCGTGGTGTGCATGGTCGAGGTAGAGGCAAGATTGCTGTGTCGGAACCAAGTGAGGGTCTAGTCACGAGTCGTGGGAATAAGATACCGAGCCACCAACTATGGAGACAGAGTCGGGACCAAATGGGCGAGACGATCACGGTGTCCTGCAATGCTCGAGTGTTGGAGAGAGTTGCGGAGCAAGCATGGGTATGGGAGCTCAAAATCGTGCGAATGACTTAGGGCTAATGAAGCGAAAATGTTTAGGGGAATTTCCAGTGTGGCTCCTAGCACAGCTGAGTATTGGATGGAAGCCGTGGATTATATAATGGATGACCTTGACTTCACGGAGGAGGAGAATCTGAAGGGAGTGGTGTCTCTTCTTCGGGATGAAGCGTACCAATGGTGGCTTACCGTCAGGGATGGTGTGGTGGCTGACTGCATTACTTGGGATTTCTTCAAGTCGGCATTCCAGAGTAAGAACATCAGGTCGAGTTATGTGTATGCGCAGCGTAGGGCGTTTCTGAATCTGATCCAGGGTAATATATCGGTAGTTGCTTATGAAATAG
This sequence comes from Gossypium rotundifolium, assembly GCA_025506655.1. NCBI lineage: Eukaryota > Viridiplantae > Streptophyta > Magnoliopsida > Malvales > Malvaceae > Gossypium > Gossypium rotundifolium. The sequence continues at coordinate 172,450,866 of CP106727.1, forward strand.
AATTCCTACGCTTGAGTCGTTGTGCCCGAGGGATAGTGTCCACCGAGCATGAGCGTTGTGTTCGATTTGAGGATGGTTTGAGGGATGATCTGCGGGTGTTGATAGCCCCTCAACGAGAGCGAGAATTTTTTGGTAAAGTTGAACACCTATCTCTCGTAATAAGAGACTCGGATTGTTAGTAAGTGATATAGATTGTTAATCAATCGCAATACTTGGATGAAGTTGTAAATTGGGTTTTGAACTAATTGTTGACTGACTGTATCTTTAGGTGCCGGGGAGAATATCGTGTTACGGATTTCGAAGAAGGTGTGTAATCCCGTACCTTCCAAAAACATGTTTGAAATGGTGTGTAATCTCACATCTCTCTGAAAGGTTGTATGATATGTTTTGTGATTCTATCGAAATACCAAAGAAAATCGAAAACCGGCATCCGTGATCACTCGGGAGTGCGTATATTCGTAGTAGTAACCATATTTTGTAATTAAACACTTCTAGTTATAAACAGTGATGTGTTTTTGAAAAATAATGAAAAATAGGAGAAAGGGAATTAGAAAGTGAATGAGAAATCAAATTAAAGCTTACTGTGTCTATTTTGATATGAAAGAAACGGAGAAGGTTTTATATTCTGAGATATCTTAATTTTAGTGAGACTGGTTCTAATTAACTTCGTGGTTCCCTGATCTATTTTAGAAAAATCATATAAAATTGTAAAAAGTGAATTATGGGTTATAATTTATATGTATGGATTCCTTAGTGAGCCTATTTTCATTAGAAACAAGTGGGAGCAATATATGAAAACTGTACAGTGAGATAACTGAAATTAAGTCAAGAGAGATCAGAATCGTTGGACAGTGTAACAAAGGAAATTTTAAGGAATAAACTGTACTAAATGGTTAAGACAAAAATTCTAGAAAAATTTTAGTAAGAAGATATATAAGTTTAATTTCAAGGAAAATTTACGGATTTAGATTTCGAGATTCCTAACCCAATTTATAGTCAATTTAGTTAGTACGACGCAGATGGACAGTTTAAATTGTTATGCCCAAATTAATAGTTAAGTCTGGATTGCGAAATTACCGAATTACCCTTAGTGGGTAAATTGCCGAATTACGAAAATGCCCCTGATGGGCCGAATTATGAAAATGCCTTAATGGGCCGATTTGATAAGATTGCCTTGAAGAGCCGAAATACGAAAATGCCTTAATGGACCGATTTGTTAATTTGCTATATGGGCCAATCTGATAATTTGCTATATGGGTCGATCTGATATTTTGTTATATGGGCCAATCTGATATTTTGCTAAATGGGCCTATTTGAAGTTATTGTTATAATGGGCTATAATTTTGTAATAAATATCCAAATAAATTACTGTTGTTATATTGTAAAAATCATGATTTGTTATGCATCATATACATGATTTTGCATGGGATTGGATAATATTGAAGAGAAGTTCTGGTGGCTCTGCCACATATTTTGGTGACTCTGTTACAATCTGTCTAGTGGCTACGCCACGTATATTCTGTTATTCTAGTGGCTTGTCCCCAATTAAATTTGTTATAAATGGCTTAATGCCTGCGATTGGTGTGTTGGCGGGGTGGGTTGACTTGATCCACACAGGTGTGTTGGTTGGTACGGGTGGTGTGTAGCGGATGGATTATTAGGATTGGTTTGGGAATTGCATTACATTCTCATGATATAATTGATACATTATTTTGTAAAGGGGCTTAGGCCCAAAGTATTGCTAAATGGGCTCAAGCCAAAGATTATGCTAATTGGGCTCCGACCCAGTGGATGATGGTAAGGGGATTATGCACTGAGTTCTTGTAACTCACCCCCCTTTTCTCTTAACCCTTGTAGGTAATGCTCAGTGACATGGACTTGGGCCATGGATGTCTCAATGGAGGCCATACTTTAGAAATGGTTCATATTGAACTTTAGATTTCTATTTTCGTTAACTTTACTATTTTGGGTTTTATGTTGTAATAAGGCCTCTGGAGTATTTTATTATTTGCTTTATGTTTGATATACTTATTATTTTGCTTAAATTGTTTTAAAAGGGAATTTTCTAAAAAAATAAATAAAGGTTTTCCAAAATCAATTAACAAATGGATTTCAAAATAAACTTTTACAAATATTTTTAACATGGAAATTGCCTTTCGAATTATCAACGAAATTTTCAAAAGACTCAGATTCTCTTTCAAATTTTCAAACGTCGTTTTCAAAAGTCACAGTTTTATAAGAGCATTAGTTCAAATTTATTGATCTATCAATCAATCTTCGAGGTTAGTAGTATTTTATCAAATATTTCAAATCAAACTTATTTTCTTGATTTTAACGAAGCAATACCTCTTTTTACGTACGAATGAAAAGGACTTAAATGTATTTTTCTCATGTGACATGTCAAATCTGGCCTTAACGCCTGGGCCGGGTTTGGGTTGTTACATAATCAACCTAAGTCAGTTGTTTTTAGTCTCGAAAGAGATATTGATAGAATTTAGGGATTTCTACGAATCAAGTCAAGTGAATAAATCATTTAATTTAGAGTCAGAATAATAAGAGAAGTCTAGGTGGATTCTTCCTTGGGTATTGTCTTTATCATTGGTTTATTCAATTACTTCTTTCACTCTCTGTCGTGTTCATAGTCACTTAGTTAGTCAATTAGTTAGTTAAGTTTTAGATTAAAAAAAAACCTTAATTATTAGGCTAGATAATAAAAAGATAGTTATTACTAGTAATTTTAGTCCTTAAGGATACGATATTCCGGACTCACCATAACTATACTACTGTTCGATAGGTGCGCTTGCCTTTGTCGAAATATTAGTTAGTTTCGAGCCCATCAAGTTTTTGGCGCCGTTGCTGGGGACTAAGATATTAGGAACACTAAATTTTTATTACTTTAGCCATTTTTTATTGCAATTTATTGTTACTTTTCTATTTTTTTCTTTCTTTGCTTCTGGCAGGTATCTTTAGTTTATGACTAGAAGAAACCCGTCAGGACCTTTGCTTTATGACTGTGAGATTGAGAGTACAGCTCGAAGAAACCAAAGAGAGATAAGGCGAAGCCTACAATAATACAAGAAGAGCAAGAGAACGATATCACTAATACAGAGGAGATGGCTGATCCCCAGAATAATCCACTACCTCCTGTGGTCACTACAAATCCAGTAAATCAGAATCCTGCTCCTCGAACTATGTATGATTATGTTAAGCCTACTTTAGCAGGAACTAGATCAAGTATTGTTAGACCTGCTGTTGCTGCAAATAATTTCGAACTGAAACTTAACACTATTTAGATGATTCAGCAGTTTGTTCAGTTTGATGGTTTGCAGGATGAGGATCCAAACAATCACTAGGCAAATTTTTTGGAATTCATGACATTTTCAAGATTAATGGTGTTTCTGATGATGCCATTCCCCTTCGGTTGTTTCCCTTCTTGTTGAGGAACAAAGCTAAACAGTGGTTGAACTCGTTACCACAAGGATCAATCACTACATGGGAACAAATGACTGAAAAATTTTTACTTAAATATTTTTTGCTAGCTAAAACGGCCAAGTTGAGGAATGATATCTCTTCTTTTGTGCAGATGGATTTAGAAACACTTTACGATGCATGGGAGAGATACAAGGATCTACTGAGAAGATGCCCTCACCACGGGTTACCATTATGGCTACAAGTTCAAACCTTTTACAATGGTGTGAACCCATCAACTAAGCAATTGATAGATGCAGCCGTCGCCGGTACACTAAACAACAAAACACCTGAGGCTGCCTACGAATTCATTGAAGAGATGTCACTGAATATCTATCAATGGTAAGTTATAAGGATGAAGCCAACAAAGGCAGCCAGTGTTTTTAACCTCGACGCAGTTACCATGCTATCAAACCATGTAGAGCTTTTAATAAAAAGATTGATGGTTTGTGTGGTTCTCCGTAGGTACATCCAGTGATGCAGTGCGATATGAATGGAGGAGGAATGGGCAATACAAAATATCCATCCTACAATCCTGTTATAGAAAGAAAATAGATGAACTATATGGGTAATAATTCTAAACCTCAGAATAATCTCTATAGTGACACTTACAATCTAGGTTGGAGAAACCACCCAAACTTTTCATGGGGAGGACAAGGAAACCAAAGACAGCAACCACCTCCAGGCATTCAGCCACCTTACTAATAGGAAAAGAAGTCGAACCTTGAAGAGATGCTTACTAAATTCATCTCGGTGTCAGAAACGCACTTCTAGAACACTGAAACCACACTCAAAAATCAACAAGCGTCGATTCAAGGTCTCGAAACTCAAATAGGACAGCTTGCTAAGCTAATATCTGAACGACCACAAGGCAGTCTGCCAAGCAACACTGAAACTAACCCAAAGAGCAACTTCATGCCATTACTGCTCACGATAGTGAAGGGTTAGACAAACCAATCGAGGCAAGAAAACGTGGTAGATAAAGGTAAGGTTGAGGTAAGCCATAATAAACCAAAACCAGTAAGTACAGAGTACAAACCTCATGTGCCATATCCCAATGTGACGAAGAAAGACCGCACAGATGAACAATTCGATAAATTTCTTAAACTTTTAAAAAAATTACATATTAACTTATCGTTTATTGAAGCTCTTTCACAGATGCCCAATTCAGTAAAATTTTTAAAAGAGATGCATCGCATGTGGAGCTAAATGCAGTTTGCTCAGCAATTTTACAGAATAAACTACCCCGCAAATTAAAAGATCCAGGGAGTTTTACGATTCCTTGCTTAATTGGTGGTTTATCTGTTAATAATGCTTTAACTGATTTAGGGGCAAGTATCAATGTTATACCTTATAAAATGTTTAAACATTTAGGTCTTGGGAAACCCAAACAAACTAGGATAAGCATTCAATTGGCTGATAAAACCATTAGATTTCCTAGGGGTATAATTGAAGATGTGCTAGTAAAGTTGATAAATTCATACTCCCAGTAGACTTTGTTGTTTTAGACATGGATGAGGATAGTGACGTTCCTCTAATTTTAGGACGACCCTTTTAGCAATCTTCTTGGACCATTATTGATGTTGGTGCAGAGAATTAATACTTCATGTAGGTGATGACATGATTAAACTCCGAGCACGTGATTCTGTCAGAATATCTAGTGATCAAGATGATACAAGTCCTATTAATGTAAGTGAACTTAATGTTCAACCTTCTTTGCAGGAAATTCCTCGGAAAAAGATGACAGAGACATGGTCTAGCTCTCATATTGAGAACAGAACTATCCATGAGGAACGAAGGCTCCAGATCGAGGAACTAGATGAATGGCTAACACAGTTTAAGGAGAAATTGAAAATACACGATGAACCAAAGTAGAGCCATGATGAGCCTAAAAATAAAACAAGTCAATTTAAGGTTGGAGACCGAGTTCTAATGGATAATGCAGATCCTCGTGTTGCCACTTTTGAACCTAATGGAACAACCCCTTTCACAGTACTTAAATATTTTCCCATATGGTACAGTCGAGGTAACTTATTCCAAATTTGGCACCTTCAAGGTAAATAGTACTCGTCTAAGACCTTATTTTATCAAAATTGAGAGCAGGAATGAGGAGTTTCAACTCCTCGAACCACCATGATTATGCGAATGAAAGGTGAGTTGAGCTTAGACTCTAAATAAGTGCTTCTCGGGAGGCAACTCGAGCACTAATCTCATTAATGTCCATATTTTCGATTTTTAGCACCTAACTAAAAACTAACCAAATTAATAGGCACAGGTTTCCCTACCCACACGACCTTGCACATGAGTGTGGTCGTGGCCGTGTGGACACCACGGGTAGGTACATCAGCGTGGCGGAGATCGTGCGAAAATAGGACGAAAATTTTCTCCAAACCACGGGTTGCAATAAAATGCCACGGCCGTGCGATGCGGTCGTGATCAAACCGAATAAAGAACACGGGATGCAATAAACCAACACAGGCGTGCCTTAAGACCGTCGGCGATACTGAGTAAGTGACACGGGCATGCAACACACCCGTGCCCAGAAGTCGTGGTTGAAACTAAGTAAGTCACACGGGCATATGGCACGCCCGTGCCTGTAGGCCGTGGTCGATATTGATTAATTAACATGGGCGTGTGAACCTCTACATGGTTCTAGGAGAAACGAACGAAGCATCACATAGCTGTGCGATTCGAGCGTGAGGCCCAACACGCCCAGGGAACACGGGCGTGGGCCCAGACTCAAACACGGCTTAAACCAACATTTACGAAACACACGGGCTAAACATAGGGCACACGGGTGTGGGCCGCGACTATGTACCCTAATCCCTATTTAAACCCCCGTCTACTGTTCACCTTCTCCCCCAAATTTCCCCCTCCCCGAAACCCTAGCCACTCTCTCACCCAAACGACCCACCAGCAACTGGACTATCCTTCATAGCCTCTCATTCTTTTCCTTTCCTCTTCTTCCTTTCTTTTCCATACGCACCAGCCCCCGCAGTCTACGCCCGTGCGCGACCACCATGCCCGTGCCCCACCACCACGTCCGTGTGTCGCCTTAATACCTCCATCGATTTACTCTTCCCCCTTCACTTTTTAGTCAATTGATTATTTTTATTTCTGTGAGTCCATTTTATAAGTCTCATTTTCAGATTCAGGTTGAGTTACTAAGTATACTTATATTAATTATTAGGTTGCATTTGTCACATTTTCATTCTCTATACTAATTGATACTTGACAATGATTTTGCTCTTGATAGCTTACTAATTTTGATAATGCCATGCATCTTGGGATTCCCATTAGTCTTGTTAATTAGTCTCATTACTATAACACTTTTAGGCTTGTTGCTACTTAATCATTATTAGTTAGTATCTTACATTGATAAATCTTTGCATCTAGGAACCACAACTTCATAACAGGTAATCCCATTTTGACACTCTGGTTTATTGGTTTATATTCTGAATTTTTTATTTATTTGGGAATGTATTCGGTGATGTTTCTACCTTACTTTACTAATGTTGAATACTTTATCTTGTAAGCACATAATGACTCCTCCACGTGGGAAAAAGACTATTGTCCCCACTTCAAAAAAGCAGAAGGGATCTCGGAGCTACCTCTACGAGTGCATCTACCGAAGTGCGCCATCCCCTTCTACAGTTTCCCTTAGGACCCCAGGAGGAATTTTTTCAAATACTTCATACATGACCCTTTGGCATGGGGAGATGTATTGATTGGGCCACCTTAGAGCAGGTCCAACTAGCTGACACAGTTCAGGCCCTATTGACTACTGACCCATGGGGGCATTTTTTCGAAATTGTCGAGTCGACCTACTTAGAGCTTACTTTGGAGCTCTGCTCCACCTTTCACCTTCAGGCAGTCATGACAAACTTCGATGACCCAGACACAGTCCAGTTCCACCTTGGAGGCCTAGTAGTATCCCAAAGTTTGGGTCTCTTTGGGACTTTATACCGAGGAATTCATGGAGGACGACAACTTCGAGAACCTTCATCGCCACATCCACTACTCTCCTTCTTCCTATTGGAGAGCCTTAGTTCTTGCCTCGGCTACCTACGGTCCCAGTCACTCCAAGGTGTCAGCTCTCACCCCATCCTTGAGGTATTTACACGCCATCATGGCTCACACTTTGACAGGTAGACGAGAGAGCACTAGCGTCGTCAACACTCATGACGCCTACTTTTTATGGAGCATGGCGCATGGTCACGTGTTCAATTTAGCTTACTTCATCATCCTCGCCATTCGGCATCAGACAGAGTGACATAGGAAGGGGGTCCTCTCCATTGGACTATATGTGACGCTCTTGGCTCGATACTTTGGACTCCTCAACACCGAAGCTTAGTCCTCCTCGCTCACGCTTATTGGGCAGATGTCCCCACAGGCATCTCGACGATGCTTCATATTAGGATGATTGAGCGTCACCGTAGGTTTGATCCTCTTCAGTACCATCAATTGCAAGCCACCAATCAGGACTACCCGAGGACATTACTGATGATGTCCCTTTACAATATGAGCCACCACCTTCTGCGCCACCACTGCCTAATCGACCAATTCATACGGCTACTTCATTGACTGACATATCTGAGCGCCTCACTCATTTCGAGTAGTACTGCACTCAACAATTCAATGACTACGCTCGACAATTTGACGGCCTCGAGGCAACTCTACAACAGATTTGTCAGCACTTCCATATATCACCACCACCCCCACCTCGCGAACCATCTATTGATGAGGACCTTTGAGTCTATTTATTTTTTCTTTTTCTTTTATTTTAATTTTTAAACTCTTTCTCTTTATCTTTCTCATCTTTGATTTATATTATATATTTTGATTTCTTTATATCTCTGGTTGTTTATTATCGAGTAACCATAACAAAGTCCATTAATAAAACTCCTAAAACTTTAATGATGACTCCGCAGTTTCAAAAGGTTCAAGGTGCTACTAAAGAAGAACAAACTACTAGAGTATTCTCCCCCACCTTCACCTCTGCCTAGTTCATCATGATTCTCATTGGACCGATTTCTACAATATTCACTTTCTAAGGATTTCATCCATAATTCAGGAAGTTTCACCTTCCCTCTCTTATAATTTGTTGCTTACATTGCTATTATCTATCTTTGTACGTTGAGGAAAATGTACATCTTAGGTGTGGGGAGGTTATTTATATGATTACTAGAAAATCTCTGAATTATGTCTTATTCTTAAGTAATTTTCTCACATTACCATTAGAATGAAACTTCTATTGACTTATGATTTTTATTGATATGTTTTGGATTAAGTCATAGGTAATTGTGCATTGATGGTTTAAACTTTAAGAAATTAGAGAATCAAGCATGATAAGTCTATTTTTAGAATTAAAAATTTGTTAGGTTGTTTCCCTAAATTTAAATATTACTTTGAAGTTTGAAATTTGCAAGGTTGACATCAAAAACCATAATTTTTGTGAGATTTTGAGCCTTTTAGAGCATATACTTTTCTTGCTCACTTTATTGGTTATGAGTGTGGCAATATTGATTTGTTATTCTAGAACTTGCTTTGATTATGCATGTCAAAACCACACCCTTGATCCGATATACTGAGATGATAAAGGCACTTAGGTTTTAACCCACTTCTCCCGAAAAAGTCTACCTTCATAATTAAACCCTAGTGAACCCATTTGATCCTAATAAACTATTTCTTGATATACCCTTAATATTAACCCAAAACTCATTCTTTTTTATTCACTAAGAATTTTCCCTATTATATTAACCCCTTTTTGTCGAGATTTAATTTGATCAGTTGCCTAACTATTTCTATATTTCAGTTGTTAAATTCTTTCTTATTATTATATGTGATAAAAAAATTTTATGTATTAGTTCTATGTTATTTAAGCTTAAACGGTTCATTTTACATTTTGAGAAGAAGCTCGTGTTATTAGTGATAAGTTTTCAATTGATGTAATTATTCAGTATTAGTTAATTTTTCTGGTTAGATAAATTGTCAATTTAATCTCGATTCTAACCCTCTAATTCAGCCTTTATCCACTGAAACACCTCAAACCCGGCCCACAAGCCCTGACCGGATCTGGTATGTTCCTCGAGTAAAACTTCAATTACATCTCGTTTTGTTTTATAAGAAAATGTGATGGTTTCGTATAAAATAGATCTATTTAGTGATCGCGTTGAAAGATCGTGTTGTTAAATAAGTTTGTATCTTATTAAAACGTTATCTTTATGAAAAAGATTATAAATTAAAAGAAAACTAAATTTAAAACTTATTATTATTGTGAAAACCATAGGTGTTTAGGTGTCAAAAGCAGTTTAAGTTATTTTTTGAAATCATTTAATTATTTAGTAAATATTTGATCGTAGAGATAAAAATCTAAAATGTAAAAATAAAAGCAGTTTATAGTGGCCTTGTTACAAAAACATAACCCAAAATAAAGTCCTAAATAATAAAAGAAAATATAGTAGGTTTAATTAAAAGAAAATCCGAGATACTGAGTTGAGCAATGGCCACCACATAGTCCTCGCTGACCCGATCCATCACGCTAAGCGTCACCTGAAAATATATCCCATATAGGGTGAGTCAACAGACTCAATGTGTAACATAACACTAAAAACCCAACCGATCATAACATTAAAGCCCATTTAAATCACATTTAGCCATAAGCCCATAAAATAGCAAATCATATTATAACCAATTAAATCACATGTACATATAAATGAAATGCAATCCCGAGCCCACCTAAATATCCATCCGCTACACACCACCCGTACCTACCAATCACACCGTGGGGATTACTAAATCGACCCTCCATCCGCTACACACCATCGAAGGTAGTTGCTGCAATCAACTACACATCGCCCTTATAAATTGTGGCATGGCCACCGGATAATTGTGACAAAGTCACCAGATTCATAATATGTGACCAAAGTCACCGGATTCATATATGTGACTGAAGTCACTGGATTATGTGGTAAAAACCACCGGAACACTTCCCCTTTATCAAAATCACCCATATGCCCATGCACATACATATTATTTCGTTATCATGCCATATACCCCCAAAATCATAACGGAATCATACACATTTCATATTCATGCTTATAGCATTATTAACGAAGTATTAGGGGTAAACATACCAGAATACCATGTACCACTGAATGGTACCCGCAACCATTTTCTTACATATTTTTCTTAATACATGCAAATCATTAATATTATCGATCTAATAGAAATTTAGTGTAGTGTTACACACCTTATAACAGTGAGAACTATAATTTCCCACTCGTCAATACCTAAATATTTATCACACTTGATTAGAACACTAATACTTATAAAACTATATAATTGATAAGTATTCTAAATCCTTACCCTCGGAATCTCGAACCACAACTATATGTGATTTCTCTCCGATTGATGGTTCATAACCCGATGAAGAACCACGAACAAACAATGACTCGGGTGTACGTACGACTTCAAATAATCGATCTTCGTTGGCAAAGGGTCCACAACCCGGTGGAAAGTCTTGGATCCCCGATACAGCCTTTCGTTTGAAATTTGAGAGTATAGCAGAACCACCCTTCTTCCAAACACTCCTTACCGCTCTTTTCGAACCTATTTTGTTTGCCCCAAAATCTTACGTTCATGGGAAAAATAATAATCGAGCGATAGAGTCCCCTAAAACGAAATCGATTAGTATACCATCTAAAATGATATAACAAGTAATATAAAAACCCTTACCTTAACACTTCGATTCAATTTTTCTAACGAGTCGCAAAGATTATTGAGAGAAAAGGTTGAGATTTGATACAATTAAGTTTTGGTATCCAAAGAGATATTCGGCCTTAACAAATAAGAAAGAAAAGAAATGGAGTTTAGGGAGATTCAGCAATGATGGTGTTTTAGGTTGAAGAGGTTACGGCAATGGTGAAATAAAGAGAGGAAGATTTCGGCCTTGACAAGGTAAATGAGAAGAGAAAAGAAGAAAATAAAAGAATGAAAGAAGGAGATGATGATGATTTGGTTTTCAAAAGAAAAGAGTTGAGTTTAGAAGCAATGTGCATTCGGCAATGAGGGAAAAAGAGAAGAAAATGGTATTTGATGTTTTGGTATTTTCGGTCATAAAGAGGAGAGAAAGAAGATATGATTTGGAGAAAAAAGGACAACTCAAAACCGAAATGGTAAAAACTCAAATGACCAAAAGAAAAGAAAAAGGTTTACCTTTTGTCCAATATACATTCGTCAAAGAGGAGGAATATTAGAGAGAAATGCTTTGTGACACAAAATGACTAAAAGAAAGATGTGCACAACTAATTCCTAGCTCATCAAGAGCCTTCAAACTTTTGGCCACCCCCCTAGTCCATAAAACCGTCCATGTTCATGGTCAAAATGACCATGAAATAATTTCCAAAACATCCACCTAGATACATGCATTGTAATCCTCTACTTTCCCAAAGTTAAAGAAATTCTATCCCCACAAACTAGCAATTCTATCCCTTATTTCATGCTTACCATAACCTTAAGCCTTTTTGCCATAAAAAAAATGTCCATCCTATCCATAAATACCTCTTTGACCGACACTTTAGGAAAGCATGCAAAAAAAAAAATCAAAATTTGCACACCAAGTGATTCGAACCTCATCCCTTCAAGTCCATCATGTGGTATCATATCCTTCTTACCAATAGCTCATTTTATGTTAGCTATTTACTCATAAATTTCCTTATGTCTTGAAGCCACTTACCATCTCTCCTTGTGATTAAATCCTCATACAAATTCTTCTTAAGGCCAATCTTGCTTAGCTCCCTATAAGACTAAAAATATAATATTTTTCTAAGGCATTCTTCTACATTCTAGAATTCCTGAAGTCCCCAAAACACATGCAACACACAACATGCCACTACACACATTCAAGTGAAAATTCATAACCCCTAAATCCTGGATATTAGAGTTCTACCCTCCTTAAAAATAATTTTGACCTTGAAATTACCTGACTAGAATAAGTGAGGGTATTGCTGTCGCATTGCTTCTTCCGGCTCCCACAAAGCTTCTTCCGATCCATGGTTACGCCATAACACTTTGATGAGAGGAACTAACTTCCTCTGTAACACCTTCACATCCCGTTCCAAAATCTGAATCGGCTCCTCCTCGTAGGACAAATCGGACTTAGCTCAACTTCCTCAACCGACACTACATGAGATGGATCCGACCCAGAACGACGTAGCATTGAAACATGGAACACATCGTGCATTTGCTTCAACTCTGAAGGCAATTCTAACCGATATGCCACCGATCGACCCGCTTCAAAACCCGATAAGGTCCTATAAACTGGGACTTAACTTCCTTTATGACCAAATCTCATCACCTTCTTCCAAGGTGAAACCTTTAGGAACACTTGATCCCCCACAACAAACTCTATTTCCTTCCGCTTAAGATCTGCGTACGACTTTTGCCTGTCAGATGCTTCCTTTAACTGAGCCCTGATTACCTTAACCTTTTCTTCGGATTCAGCCACCATCTTTGGACCCAAAACTTGACGTTCCCCTAATTTTGTCCAACGCGTAGGAGTGCGACACTTCCGTCCATATAGTGCTTCATATGGTGCCATTTGAATACTAGCTTGGTAACTGTTATTGTACACAAATTCCGCTAAAGGTAAGAACTCCTCCCAGCTTCCTCTGAAATCTATCACACATCCCCTTAACATATCCTCTAACACTTGGATTACTCACCGATCGATCATTCTCATTGTGGATGAAATGCCGTACTGAAGTCTAACGTGGTGCCCAAAGCCTGATGCAATGCTTTCCAAAATCGAGATGTAAACCTCGGATCCCTATCCAAAATAATCGACACCGGCACTCCATGAAACCTCACAATCTCAGCCACATACAACTTCGCCAATTTTTGCAAAGAGTAATCAACCCGTACTGGGATGAAATGTCCAGATTTCGTCAATCGATCCACTATCACCCATACCGAGTCTTTCTTAGTAGGCATAAGGGGAAGCCCACTAACAAAGTCCATGGTGATTCGCTCCCACTTCCACTGCGAAATCTTTATCGGCTGAAGCAATCCCGAAGGTACTTGATGTTCAGCCTTGACTTGCTGACATGTTAAGCACTTTACTACGAATTCTATAACTTCCCACTTAAGACTAGGCCACCAAAACTGATCTCGTAAATCTCGGTATAACTTACTACCTCCAGGATGCATCACATAAGGGCTACTATGCGATTCCTGAAGAATTCTTCGCCTAAGTTCTGCATCCTTCGGCATATAGACCTTACCTTTGAAACACAACACTCCGTCACTATTAACACCATAATCTTCCAACTTCCCACTCTGCACTTGCCGTAGCTTAGCACTTAGACCATCGCTCACCAACCGCTTTCTTTCACTTGACTCAACCACGTCGACTTTACTTATAATTACGCCAAGAAGCTTCCGTCATCATAAAGACTAAGATGTGCAAACATCGCCTTAGATCTGACACCACTTTTCGACTTAGAGCGTACGCCACCACATTCGCCTTACCCGTGGTACTCTATAGAACAATCGTAGTCTTTCAACAACTCCACCCACCTTCATTGCCTCAAATTCAGCTCCTTTTGAGTCAGCAGATATTTCAGACTCTTGTGGTCCGTATATATCACTGACTTTTCCCCATATAAATAATGCCTCCATACCTTAAGAGTAAAGACTATCGCTGCCAACTCCAAGTCATGCGTCGGATAGTTAACCTCGTGTGGCCTTAATTACCGAGACGCATAAGCAACTACCTTTCCGTCTTGCATCAAAACACATCCTAATCCTGTGTGAAACGCATCGCAATACACCACAAAATCCTTCCCTGCCTCAGGCTGAATCAAAACCAGAGCTTCAGTCAAAACCCTCTTAAGCTTCTCAAAGCTCTCTTGCTGCTTATCTGCCCATACGAAAGGTACCTCCTTTCTCAACAATTTCGTTAAAGGTGCAGCTATCGATGAAAATCCTTTGACGAATCTTCTGTAGTAGCTTGCTAATCCCAAGAAACTGCGAATCTCAGCTACAGACTTAGGTGGTTTCCAATCTAACACTGCCTCAATCTTCCGAAGATCCACCCTTATCCCTTCTGCAGGCACCACATGGCCTAAAATGCAACTTCTTTTAGCCAAAATTCACACTTGCTGAATTTGGCATAAAGCTTCTTCTCCCTTAACACTTGCAACACTATCCGGAGATGCTCATCATGCTCTATCTCAGACTTGGAATACACTAAGATGTCGTCTATAAACACAATGACGAATTAATCCAAGTAGGGTTGAAAAACCCAATTCATCATATCCATGAACGCAACTGGGGCGTTCATCAATCCGAACGGCATTACTAAAAATTTATAATGCCCGTATCTTGTTCGAAAAGCTGTCTTATGGATATCCACTTCTTTCACCTTAAGCTGATGATACCCCGACCTTAAATCTATCTTTGAGAATACCGCAGCTCCCTTAAGCTGATCGAACAAGTCGTCGATCATCGGTAAAGGATACTTGTTCTTAATGGTCAGCTTATTCAACTGTCAGTAATCTATACACATTTGCATCGTTCTGTCCTTCTTCTTCACGAATAGGACCAGTGCTCCCCATGGAGACACACTAGGTCGGATAAACCAATGATCAAGCAACTCCTGGATTTGAGCCTTAAGCTCAACCAACTCTTCCGGTGCCATTCTATACGGAGCAATAGATACTGGCGCCGTACCAGGCAATAAGTCAATCCCAAATTCCACCTCACGATCCGGAGGCAATCCTGGAAGTTCTTCCGGAAAGACATCCATAAATTCACTCACAGTCCTAACCTCTTCAACAGTAGCTTCCTTAACCTCCAAGGCACTAACCAACATCAGAAAAGCCAAACAACCCTTCATAACCATCTTTTCTGCCTTAAGGGCAGATACTACATTTGATAAATAGTTCCGTCTCTCGCCCATCACCATAACTTCCTTGTCATCAATAGTTCTTAATGACATCCGCTTAGCAGCACAATCCATATTTGCACGGTATTTCACTAGTCAGTCCATGCCTAAGATCAGGTCAAATTCCCCGAATGGCAACTCCATTAAATCAGCCAGAAACTGTGTCCCTTGAACTTCTAAAGGCACTTCTTTAAAGAGCTTATCTACTACTACAGTCTATCCTAAAGGACTAAGTACAGTCATCTTCCTAGGTACAGTCTTAGAAGTCACATGCAGAGTTCCAGATACTTCACTAGTGATGTATGAATGAGTTGACCCTATATCTATCAAAGCAATAAAGGGTAACCCAGAAATAAGGAGCGTACCCGTTATAACATCAGGTGCGTCACTATCTTCCCTCCGACGAACCGCATACACCAGACCTAGATGCCTCGCCTCAATGTTACCACTACCTCTGCCAGGGGTCCCGGACCTCTACCAGAACCATTACCTCTTCCATTCGGACTACGACCCCTCATCGACCGCTGTCCACCTCTGCCAGCCTGATTATAACCCTGACCTGCTAGACGGTTCCTATCTGTATCCATCGGACAATCCTTAATCATATGGTCCTTAGACCCGCACTTAAAACATCCCCTTATTTTTTTCCAACATTCTCTCGGATGCATCTTTCCACAATGTACACAAGTACGGTACTGTCATCCCGTAGCAACCTGTTGACCTCGCGACCCATCAACTCTAGGTTTCTTTTGAAAATTCCCGGATGACCCTGAAGACCCATAGTTCCTCTTATTCTTATTCTAACCTCTGTCTCGGTTCTGTCTCTCAGTCCGCTTAACTTCTTTAGCTATTCGTGCTTTATCCACTAAGACTGTAAAGTCTCTTTCCCAGTGCGGAGCAATCAACACCCGTAGCTCATCTCTCAGTCCATCCTCGAATCTGACACACCGCTCATAATCAGTAGCTACTATCCCTCTGGCATACCGACTAAGCCATAAAAACTCTATTTCATACTCAGCTACTGACTTATTTCCTTGTACTAAATTCAGAAACGCCTTTCTTTGAGAGTCGATGCAGCTCGCTCCAACATATTTCCCTTCAAACTTAACCTTAAAATACCTCCAATCCACTTGATCTGCAGGAATACTCTCCTTATCAGTGAGCCACCACTGGTAGGCCTCATCTCGAAGCGGTAAACAAAGACCTTTCAACTTTTCCTCGCGAAGCGGTCCAAATCATCCATGATCCTCTCGACTGCCTCTAACTAATACTCCGCTACATTCGGAGCTACCCCAGATACTTCCCTAAAAATTTTAGCTCCATTTGATCTAAGTCTCTCAGCTACTGACTTTCGAGTCCCATTACCCATGCTAGCTCCTGCTACTCGTACTAGAACTTGCAGCATAGCCTACGATACTGCGTTATCTCCTCCAGTTTGCTCTTGAAATTCTGCCCTAACAGCTGGTGGCGGAGCTTCATTTTCAAACCTTGACCAGACCTAACTGGTTCCGACACAGCCATTTTGCCTCTACCGCGTCCACGACGACCACGTCCCCTAGAACTCATGTCTACTTCGCGTCTTATCTATTTTTACAAAATGTTTTATGTATTAGAGTCTTTTCACTTCTTGTTTAAAGAAAGTTTTATGCAACAGAGATTTATTCAGTGGTTTTTCCGTAGAAGTACACATATACCTAGGGTCCATGTCTCTAAAGTATAGTTTCCTTAGGCTTATCAACTAAAGTATCATACATTCACATCAATTTGTCAACAAAAGAACTTACCTGGTGGACCTGGGCCGAGAACTCGGGTGCCATGCTTCTATAAAACCATCTTAACCAAAAATTTTTAAAAAGTCATTTGGGCCTAATTTTTAAAACGTTGTGGGCTTCAAAACCCAAGGTCGAGTGTTTAAAACTGGGCTCTAATACCAAGTTGAAACACCCCAAACCCGGCCCACAAGCCCTGACTGGATCTGGTATGTTCCTCGAGTAAAACTTCAATTACATCTCGTTTTGTTTTATAAGAAAATGTGATGGTTTCGTATAAAATAGATCTATTTAGTGATCGAGTTGAAAGATCGTGTTGTTAAATAAGTTTGTATCTTATTAAAACGTTATCTTTATGAAAAAGATTATAAATTAAAAGAAAACTAAATTTAAAACTTATTATTATTGTGAAAACCATAGGTGTTTAGGTGTCAAAAGCAGTTTAAGTTATTTTTTGAAATCATTTAATTATTTAGTAAATATTTGATCGTAGCAGATAAAAATCTAAAACATAAAAATAAAAGCAGTTTATAGTGGCCTTATTACAAAAACATAACCCAAAATAAAGTCCTAAATAATAAAAGAAAATATAGTAGGTTTAATTAAAAGAAAATTCGAGATACTGAGTTAAGCAATGGCCACCACATAGTCCTCGCTGACCCGATCCATCACGCTAAGCGTCACCTGAAAATATATCCCATAAAGGGTGAGTCAACAAACTCAATGTGTAACATAACACTAAAAACCCAACCGATCATAACATTAAAGCCCATTTAAATCACATTTAGCCATAAGCCCATAAAATAGCAAATCATATTATAACCAATTAAATCACATGTACATATAAATGAAATGCAATCCCGAGCCCACCTAAATATCCATCCGCTACACACCACCTGTACCTACCAATCACACCGTGGGGATTACTAAATCGACCCTCCATCCGCTACACACCATCGAAGGTAGTTGCTACAGTCAACTACACATCGCCCTTATAAATTGTGGCATGGCCACCGGATAATTGTGACAAAGTCACCAGATTCATAATATGTGACCGAAGTCACTGGATTCATATATGTGACCGAAGTCACCGGATTATGTGGTAAAAACCACCAAACACTTCCCCTTTATCAAAATCACCCATACGCCCATGCACATACATATTATTTTGTTATCATGCCATATACCCCCAAAATCATAACGGAATCATACACATTTCATATTCATGCTTATAGCATTATTAACGAAGTATTAGGGGTAAACATACCTAAATACCATGTACCACTGAATGGTACCCGCAACCATTTTCTTACATATTTTTCTTAATACATGCAAATCATTAATATTATCGATCTAATAGAAATTTAGTGTAGTGTTACACACCTTATAACAGTGAGAACTATAATTTCCCACTCGTCAATACCTAAATATTTATCACACTTGATTAGAACACTAATATTTATAAAACTATATAATTGATAAGTATTCTAAATCCTTACCCTCGAAATCTCGAACCACAACTATATGCGATTTCTCTCCGATTGATGGTTCATAACCCGATGAAGAACCACGAACAAACAATGGCTCGGGTGTACGTACGACTTCAAATAATCGATCTTCGTTGGCAGAGGTTCCACAACCCGGTGGAAAGTCTTGGATCCCCGATATAGCCCTTCGTTTGAAATTTGAGGGTATAGCAGAACCACCCCTCTTCCAAACACTCCTTACCGCTCTTTTTGAACCTATTTTGTTTGCCCCAAAATCTTACGTTCATGGGAAAAATAATAATCGAGCGATAGAGTCACCTAAAATGAAATCGATTAGTATACCATCTAAAATGATATAACAAGTAATATAAAAACCCTTACCTTAACACTTCGATTCAATTTTTCTAACGAGTCACGAAGATTATGAAGAGAAAAGGTTGAGATTTGATATGATTAAGTTTTGGTATCCAAAAAGATATTTGGCCTTAATAAATAAGAAAGAAAAGAAATGGAGTTTAGGGAGATTCAGCTATGATGGTGTTTTGGGTTGAAGAGGTTGCGGCAATGGTGAAATAAAGAGAGGAAGATTTCGGCCTTGACAAGGTAAATGAGAAGAGAAAAGAATGAAATAAAAGAATGAAAGAAGGAGATGATGATGATTTGGTTTTCAAAAGAAAAGAAGTGAGTTTAGAAGCAATGTGCATTCGGCAATGAGGGAAAAAGAGAAGAAAATGGTCTTTGATGTTTTGGTATTTTCGATCACAAAGAGGAGAGAAAGAAGATATGATTTGGAGAAAAAAAGACAACTCAAAACCGAAATGGTAAAAACTCAAATGACCAAAAGAAAAGAAAAAGGTTTACCTTTTGTCTAATATACATTCGGCTAAAGGGAGGAATATTAGAGAGAAATGCTTTGTGACACAAAATGACTAAAAGAAAGATGTGCACAACTAATTCCTAACTCATCAAAAGCCTTCAAACTTTTGGCCACCCCCTAGTCCATAAAATCGTCCATGTTCATGGTCAAAATGACCATGAAATAATTTCCAAAACATCCACCTATATACATGCCTTGTAATCCTCTACTTTCCTAAAGTTAAAAAAATTCTATCCCCACAAACTAGCAATTCTATCCCTTATTTCATGCTTACCATAACCTTAAGCCTTTTTTGCCATAAAAAAACTGTCCATCCTATCCATAAATACCTCTTTGACTGACACTTTAGGAAAGCATGCAAAAAAAAAAAATCAAAATTTGCACACCAAGTGATTCGAACCTCATCCCTT
The DNA here is from genome assembly GCA_025506655.1 of Gossypium rotundifolium. Classification (NCBI taxonomy): domain Eukaryota; kingdom Viridiplantae; phylum Streptophyta; class Magnoliopsida; order Malvales; family Malvaceae; genus Gossypium; species Gossypium rotundifolium. The sequence goes on from CP106727.1 coordinate 172,470,824, forward strand.
CAAGTCCATCATGTGGCATCATATCCTTCTTACCAATAGCTCATTTTATGTTAGCTATTTACTCATAAATTTCCATATGTCTTTAAGCCACTTACCATCTCTCCTTGTGATTAAATCCTCATACAAATTCTTCTTAAGGCCAATCTTGCTTATCTCCCTTTAAGACTAAAAATATAATATTTTTCTAAGGCATTCTTCTACATTCTAGAATTCCTGAAGTCCCCAAAACACATGCAGACAACACACAACATGCCACTACACACATTCAAGTGAAAATTAATACCCCCTAAATCCTGGATATTACATCCACATTTTAACCCAAGCCCCATTACAACCCTTTTTAAGACTTTTTGATTTGTATATCATCTCATTTTATAGTGGTAAAGATTTGATTCTCATGCAAGCCTATGTTAATAACTTTTCATGTTTGACTTTTGAGTGCTAAATTTGAACCTTAAAGACGTTGAGTGATTTGAGTGAATCTTTAGTGAGGATGTCAATTCTTGTCGATTTTGAATTAAAGGTGATTATTTAGGTAAGAGGAAACACCTATGTTTTTGTGTTAAAAAATTGTGACTTAAATTGTTTGAATCTTTAGGACTCTTTTAGTTAAATTATCAATGTATGAATTATGATAAGACATTATTGATGAAAATTATAAGTTGAGAAGAATTTATTTGATTGAGAGTTGAGGATTTTGCTTGAGGACAAGCAAAGGCTTAAGTGTGGGGATATTTGATAAACCATAATTTATACATATTTTGACCCCATGCTTGGCTTATTTTTGGATGAATTTTCATTAGATTTGATGAATTCGATGCTCCTAATCCTTTAATTTCATGTTTTACACTCGGAGAGCTTAGGGAGTCGAAAAGGATGAGAAACGGGCCAAAAAGGGATAAAATGGGCCTACCTCAGAGATTAACACGCCTGGACTATCTCATACGGGCAGACCACACGGCCGTGTGTGACGAGCAGAATCGAGCATGGCCTAAGCTACCGCACACGGGCGTGTCCCTGCCAAACCCAAGTCTAATTCTATTCGAGAAAGTCTACTTATGGGCCAAGAAAGGTGCTCCAAAGCCTATATAAACACTGTAACATCCTAGATTAGGGGTTATGTGTTCGTGCATAATTCATGAGTAGTAGGTTTTGGCAGTGTTTGGAAGTGAATTAAGGGTTTTAAAATCCTAGGATGGAAGAAAGCTTTGGACAATTATTGGTTTTAAGTTAAAAACAAGAAGTGATGTGGAAAAGTGGCAAGGGCGCCACCTAAGGTGCAAGGGTTATGGCATCAAGTGAAGTACTTTGAGGAAGAGGTTCGAATCCTATTGTGTGCATTTTTGCTTAATTTTATGAAATAACATATTCTTGTGATATGTGGTGTGCATTTTAGAACCTTGGAAATGTAAGGAAATGTATGGAAATGTATAGAAATGTAAGGAAATGTATGGAAATGTATGGAAATGTATGGAAATGTAAGGAAATGTAAGGAAATGTAAGGAAATATAAGGAAATATAAGGAAATGTAAGGAAATGAAAGGAAATGAAAGGAAATGTAAGGAAATGAAAGGAAATGAAAGGAAATGTAAGGAAATGAAAGGAAACGTAAGAAAATGTAATGAAATGTAAGGAAACTTGGAAATGGTTTAGAAATGTTAAGTTTCAAAAGGAGGAAAGTAAACATTTTGGAAACCTAAGCTAAAAGAGGAAAGTAAACATTTTGGAAACTTAAGTTAAAAGAGGAAAGTGAACATTTTGGAAACCTAGGAAATGTCAAGCTTAAAGAGCCAAACGAAAAATTTTGGAAACTTAGAAATGACCTAGAAATGTCGAGTTTTAAAGTTTAAAAGAGGAAATTAAGGCAAGGTGGCCTTAAGAGAAAAGGCATGTGAAAATTGACACACAAACAGGCTTGGAAAAGTGGCCTGAAGATGCCACTTAGGGCCTCTAGAAATGGCGCCACATGCAAGTGTATTTGGGCCAGGGATTGAGTCACTAGGAAGCAAATAAAAGAAGTTTTATTTTGCTACAAAGAGTAGAGAGGTGGACGGCATATGGGCTCTTAAAAGAGGAGTTTTATTTCCTTTAGAATTTCGGCTAATTAGGAGATAATTGTTGGATTAATTCTTTTGATAAAGTGATAATTATCACATAGGAAGAGTGGTGGCCAAGTTAAGGAATCTAGCTAGTAATTTCGGCTATAAAAGGAAGAGAAGGCCATTCATTTATTCATTCACTCTTCCTTTGCTGAATTTCTTAAGCATATTCTCCTCTCTCTGCCGAAATTCCTACAGTTTTATTCTTCTTCTTTTATTCTTGCCAAGCCAAAAATACCTTGTGTTCAAACCGAATCCTCCATCTTTATTCTTCCTTCTCTTTTTTTTCTAATCCCTCCAAAAGTTGAAAGTTGTAAGAGCATCATTTAGCCATAGCCGAATCTCTGAAGGTTGAAGTGAAGGTGCAATCGATTCCTTCAAATAAGGGTAAGATCCAAGTTTAGTTTCCATTCTTTTATATTTTAGACTTATCGAAATTTAGGGACTAATTCCTATTATTAATCTTGGCCGAATCATGGAAGGAGAAGTTCTTTTCCCGAAGGTACACCATAGGCCGCGTGTTCCCTAATTATTCGGTAATTTTTGGGATTTAAGATCCTTAAGGTAAGTGACTATGAATATTCGGCCAAGACCCTATTTTTGTAGTAGATCTATTATTATGTGTTTTAAGCTAAAAACTAACTGATTCAAGGGATCTAGTGATTAGCCGATTTCAAAGGAGAAGAATATAAGTTTCCGGGATTTGATTTTTAATTCAATCGGCAACAAGGTAAGTTTTAGTGCACAAATCCTACTAGGATTTGGATTTATGGTCAAATGGCTCTTTACTAAGTATTAAGTGATTGAATAAATGTAGAGATCTAAGATCTAAGGCATTAGATCAAGCTTTTCGGGATCTCAAGGAATTGCTAAGCGAATCAGGTGTGTACCCTACTCTAAGTTTTAATATGTTCATGGCTATGTTTTAAATTAAATGTGTTAATATGAAAGTGTAAGAATATGGCTAAGGTTCCGTGTGTACCCCACACTAATCTTAATAGATTTATGGCTTAAACTTGATATATGTGTTAATATGAAAGTGTAAGAATGTGGCTAAAGTACCATGTTATGGTACAAAGTACTCAGGTACGTTTTCCTACTCCTACTAGGATTACGAAATATGTTATACTTAACATGTGAAAAGTGACATGAATGTGAATTTAAGTATGATATGCATGATATGAATAATATGGGGCATTCGGGTTATTTGAGAAAGGGAAGTGAATTTGATGACTTGGTCTCACTATCCGAATGTGGTGACTTGGTCACATTATCCGAATGTGGTGACTTTGGTCACATTATCCGAATGTGGTAACCCGGTTACATTATCGAATGTGGTGTCTCATGACACAATTATCCGTGGCTATGCCATGAATTTTATATGGGCGATGAGCACGTCGACTGTAGCGACTGCCTTCGATGGTGTGTAGCGGATGGAGGGTTGACTTAGTAGTCCCCACGGTGTGCAGGTTGGTACGGGTGGAGTGTAGCGAATGGCATATAGGTTTGGGTTCGGGTTGCATCATATTGTTTAAATGTTTTATGAACATGTCTGATATTGTATGCCTAAAATATTAAATTTTATTGTTGGTTACACATTGAGTCTGTTGACTCACCCCGTTGTGGGATTACTTTTCAGGTGACGACCAGTGATAGACCGGGCCGGCAGATGCTTAGTGGAGTCCATGTGGAGTTCAGATTTCTTTTATTTAGACTATTTTACTTTAAGTATTTTGAATTTAAATTTTGGGTTTTATTTTATGTAATAAGGCCATAGTGATGATTTTATTGATGTTTTAATTACTATGTTACGTATTTATGTTATTTAAAGATTAAGTCAATTTAATTTAAAATAAACTTTAAATATTTTGTCACCTGAAATAATTGGGTTTTCAATATAAAAATAAACTTATTTTCAACTCAAGCCCAACCCACAAACAAACTATCTTCAAAACACACAGTTTTCAAAGTGTTCGAAAGAATTTTGAACCGGGTTACATCGAGGAACATACCAGACCCAGTCCAGGCTCGTGGGCTGGGTTTGGGGTGTTTCAAACACCCTAGAGGAGGACCTAAAAAGAACACAGGGAGTAAAAAGCAGAAAAGACTCAAAGACAGCCATTGGGAGTAGCTTGGAAGAAGGATCCCCATCAAGACTGAAGATATCATATCAATTTCTCTTAAAGTTTTTGGGTTTTCTTATGTTTTGTAGTTTTCCTTATTTTAAGATGTTTCCCTCTATCATTATGAACTAAACTCCCTAAATACCTAGGGAGGATGAAACCTAAATGAATCTTATTATTCAATAAATCTGAATTACATGATAAATACTTGATCTTGTTCTTAATTATGTGTTCCTAATCCTTGTTTTAATGCTTTCAGGAATATTAATTCAAGTTTAATGTGCTTATTTAGTGGAGCAAAAGTCCCGTTTAAGAATAGATCCAACATAATAAAGCAGAGTTGATTGCAACCCTAGAAATAGGGCGACATAAATCTGCCGGATTAGAGTCAAATCTAGTAAGGGAATCCATAGATCGGGTTAATGCGACGATAAGGGTTTTAATTAGAAATAGATTTCAATTAATCAACCTAGAGTTAGTTGTTTTTAGTCTCGAAAGAGATATTAATATAATTTAGTGATTTCTACGAATCAAGTCAAGTGAATAAATCATTTAATTCAAAGTTAAAACAATAAGAAAAGTCTAGGTGGATTCTTCCTTGGGTATTGTCTTTATCATTGGTTTATTTGATTACTTCTTTCACTCTCTGTCACGTTCATAGTCACTTAGTTAGTCAATTAGTTAGTTAAATTTTAGATTAAAACAAAAACCCTTTAATTATTAGGCTAGATAATAAAAATATAGTTATTACTAGTAATTTTAGTCCTTGAGGATACGATATTCCGGACTCACCACAACTATACTACTATTCGATAGGTGAACTTGCCTTTGTCAAAATATTAGTTAGTTTCGAGGCCATCAACGTTTAAGGTTAATGGTCAACGTCTCAAACACTACTGGGATGGTAAAGTTGAGCGAGTTGAATCCTCGTTTAAATTAACAGACCCTTGATTTTTCATGAACTCGTTTTATAAATAAATAAATAATTAGAACTTATTTTCTTAACTTATTACATTTAACTAATTCTGTCTAAGGATATTGGAACTTAAGCGGGACCGCTGTGACCCCTCCAACCTTTCCTGGGAATTACTTTAATGTAATTTGTTAAGAAGAAATTTTCTAATTAAGATTTAAAATTTTTAAGTTACATTTGTTTTGTTTAAATTTTAAATTTTTATGTTAATAAAGGAGGTCAAATTTGGCCCAAGTACTAATCAGTTTTTTTTCCTTCAGTAAGTTTATACATACAGTCTGAGTTTGAGGCCTAAGACAGCAAAAAGGAGGGGAAAATCCATACTTTGCCGCCACTCCCATTACTTGCCACCCAAGTAACCCTAATATAGCTAAATTTTCACTACATGTTGTCCTAATTCTTCCCTATATAAACCCATCTTCATTCTACTAATTTTCATATCCCTCAAAGTAATTTGCTTAAACCCTAAAAAATCCCTAAATCTCTCTTTTGTGCCATCAAACATAAATCCCGAAAGAAACCCTAGTTCTCTTCCCTTTTTTGTCGAAACCATCTATTTTCGCCGCAAGAAGATTGTCGAAGCGCCATCGTTGTTGTCGCAGATCGCCGTTGCTGCCACACAATGCCTTGGCTGTCATACGCCGTCATTGCCGTAGCACCATCCTTGTCATTGTAAGATTTTTGTGGTAGCAAGTCCTTACCCACCTTGCCAATTTCTCTTTTCCCCCTTGTGCAAAAACTTTGCCAAATTCTCAAGAAAAGATACCATGTCTCGCAAAAGAACCAGATCTTCAAAGACTACTCCTGAAAATCTGATTTTGATCGATGAATAAGTGAAGAGAGATTTGATTCAATCTTCAAGCATCAACCTGTGATGCTAGAAAAAGGTTTTAACTTGAAAAGTAATGATTTGATGGTTGTTCCTATACCGATTAGAAAGAAAATCAATGCTCTCAAGTGAGAACAATTTTGTGATGCTCGTTCACTTCCCAATGATGAACTAGTTTGAGAATTAGATGCTAGTTTGACTATGCAAGATACTGCTGAGGTCATCGTTTGAAAGAAAAAGGTACCTCTTACTTCTAAGTCCATCAATGATTTGTTTAATTTACCTGATGTTGAAGAAGATAAGTACTACCCTATGATGAACAATATCAATTGGGATTTTCTTTAACAAGTGCTTGATGTTGTGACAAATCCGGGATCCCAATGGATTAGAAGAAAGTATGGGAGCCATTCTTGCCGAAGGGAATACCTAAAACTAGTAGCAAAGGTACGGTTTTATTTCGTTCGCTACAGTTTTATGCCTACCTCACATAGTTCCACCATCTCGATAGAACGAATTCTCTTGTTATATGCAATTTTGACAAAAAAGTTGTAACACCCCTAACCCGTAACCATCGTCGGTTTAGGGTTAAAAAGCATTACCGATCAAATCATAACATTTAGCTTTCATTTTTCATACATCAATAAATCATAATCAAACAATGTCACTAAGTCCCTTAATAAGGTCTACGAGACCCTAAACACGCATTGGGAAGGGGTCAGGACTAAACCGAACTCATACGAAATTTTCCAAAAACTTAACATTTTTCAAAATCTACAGAGGTCACACGCCCGTGTAGGTAGGCTGTGTGCCTCACACGGCCTCAGACACACCCGTGTGTCCAAGCCATGGCAAAACAGGGCATACATACTGACTTGTTCACACGGTCGAAGAAACGCCCGTGTACTTCACCTGTGGTCGACACTGACTTATTTCACACGACCAGTCACATGCCCGTGTGTCCAGCCCGTATGTGTGTCTGACTTGCTTCAATTTGCAAACTTAATAGACACGATCAAGCCACACGCCCGTGTGCTAAACCGTGTGGGCAAATATAGGCCATTTGCAAAGCCAATTTGCCACCCACACTTTGGGTCACACCTACAAGCATCAAACCAAATAAATTCATACCCCAAATGGAATCCAAAACATACTAATATATGCACCAATTAACCTTCAACAATATCATTTATTTCCATGCTCAATTTCAACTTAAACATTTCTATCCAAAATATCAATTTCACATCAAGATCATATAAACCATTCATCATTCAATCCTCACCAAAACTAAACATGAAACATACCATTCCCATTTAACTAACTTATGCTAAAATGATCATTCACATAGAACACATCTACACATATTAATCATTCATTTCACATGCCCAAAGCATATACAAAAATCATTAAACTATCAAGCTATGTCACATAGCAAGATCTATACTTCTCAAAATCATACCATAATCACTAGCCTATACATGCCATATACCAATTATATACATCTTCCAAAAGTACCAAAATAGATAGCCGATAGTGTGATTGAGTCACTGACGATCCCCGAATCCGAGCTAGCTTTAATGACACTGTAAAACAGAGAAACACTTCACACAGTAAGCTTGAAAGCTTAGTAAGTTTGTCATATAACACATTTAACTTAACTATTCGAATTCAATATACAAAATAAACTATCACGTAGTTCAATTCACAATGATATACAATCTCATTCATAGTTATTATTCACTTAATCATCCATTTATCCACATAAAATATCATCAACCACATAGGTTCCGTACATACCTATGCCAACACTTAGTTAACGATCACTTTTGTTACTCAATGCTCAATATTACATTTCGTTCAATCTTCATTAATCATTCGATTTACTCGCATACTTAGTGCCAATTTCTTAGCCGAAGCTTTAATATCATCGCACACTTAGTGCCTTTACATTAAACCAAATTTAACTCGGTATTACACACACAGTCCAATCAATATAGTCGATGCTTTCTTTATTTCACACACACAGTGTCGTTCATTATTGTATCAATTCTATTTTGCACACTTAGTGCCATATAACTTTAAAATCACACCTCACATTTCCAAGTTTCATACTCACATTTCCATTCATTTCAATACATAAAAACATCATTTAAACAACATGTACTATATTCGAACTTACCTCCGGCGTCGAAATTATGAAGCAAGTCAATCAATCGAGCACTTTGTTCTTGCCTCGATCTAAGTTTGAATTTCTCTTTTCTTGATCTATACATATTCAAATTTTAACTCATTCATTCACCAAATCATTCAATTCAATCCAAACACACATATTTAGGGACTTTTAAAAAATAGCCCTCACATTTGCACATTTTGACATTTTAGTCCCTATTTCATAAAATCACAAAATACACACAATTTCATCCTACCATGCTTAGGCCAAATTTTCCCCTAGCTCATACAAGCCCACATATTTCATTTATTTCACATTTTAGTCCTTCAACTTCTCATTTTCACAATTTAGCCCAAATTACTCAAATTCACCAAAAATTCAAAGACAAAATATGTTAATCTATCACATATCTTTCATATTTCATCATCAACTATCACAAAACTCAAACATTCATCAATGGAACATCTCAAAATCTTCATCAAATTCTAAAATTAAAGCATGGGCTTGATAGTACGCTAAGCAACGATCACAAAAACATAGAAATCATTAAAAATCGAGCTTGAAACATACCTTGATTGAGCTATACAAGTGCCAAAACCCTAGAAATATTATTTTCTTTATTTTTCTTTCAAATTTCAGCAAAGTTAATGATAATAATGGCTTCAATTTCTTTTATTTTAGTTATAATAACTTTAATAATTAAATATCAATTTTAACCTTAATGTATAACATTAAAAATCCACCATCTCATGTCCATACTTGTCCATTCAAGCCATTAATGGTCCGTTTACAACATAAGGACCTCTCATTTAAAAAGCCATGTCAATTAAACACTTCAACAATTAGCACATAGCTTTTGCATTTTATGCGATTAAGTCTTTTTGGCAAATTAAGCACACAATCAATAAAATTTTCACACAGAATTTTCACACATGCTTAATCGCACACTGTAAACACGAAAAATAATATTAAAATATTTTTTCACCTCAAATTTGTGGTCCCAAAACCACTGTTCTGACTAAGGTCTAAACCAGGCTGTTACAAAAGTCTATTAATGTTGGGAAAATTATTCTCGAGGAAATTCATGATTGTGCTAAAAACAAGACAGCAAGTGCTTATTTCCCATCATTAATCACTTCACTTTGCTTAAGGGTCCATGTTAAAACACAAGCAAATCTGAAGGGGCAATATGTTCAAGGGTGCATTACAAATCAAGATCTTGAAAGGTTAGTAGAGAAGGTGTACAAGCTGAATCAAGGTGAGCAAGAAGAGCCAATCGAGTAGAATCGAGGAGTCAAAAAGGAAATCGAAACTAAAGTTAATTCGATTCTGAGACATCAAGACGAAGAATCTGATAAGGAACTGAACAGTCCTAAACCAGTTGAAGGATCTGCAAACTCTGAACCAAAGGTTGAGCCAGAAGAAGAAACAGTTAAGCTAAGTGTTGAACCTGAATCTACAACTCCTATGCCGACTTCTGCAAGTACTTCAAACAAATCGGAGTTGTCAACTATGATGGATATGTGCAAGTTCATGCACAATCAACAACAAACTTACTGGAAATATGCAAAAATTAGAGATGACTCAATTCGAAATACTTTTAAGAATATCTCTAATACTTTTGTTCCTGAGTTTCCAGATGTTATCTTTGAGACATGGACGGAAGTTACTGACTATGCAAGCGGAGATGGAGTTGAAGAAGACAAAGGGAATGAGTCAGAAAAATAAAAGGGGAGATTCTTGTCTTGTTATTCATTTAATTATTTTTAGGTCTTTAGGAATTTATTTCTTTCGTAATTAGGATTTAATTTCTACAGAATAAAACATAACAAGCATGAATAAACTTAACACTCCTTTAGAAAGAAAAAGACTAAGTGATGTGGTAATGGGAATGAACATGTCTAGGATTGGGTTATTAGGAAAGACTTTGTATTTAAACAGTCTTAATGACTCACCTCTCTTTCTTTACAACCCTACCTGGTGTTCAGTTTTCATTCATTACCTAGTTCTTACAATGAGGACATTGCTTCTTTTTTAAAGGGGGGTAAGGCAAATAAATTGCTCAAATTTTTAAAATTTTCAAGTATGTTTCGATCATTTCTTTCATAAGTATGTTTTAATAAATGAATGTTTAAGAGACATTTTTTGTTAATTAGATAGTTGTATGAAAGTATGAATGATGATTTTATCCGAGTGAAAGTATGTTATCATGAAGAATGGAATGCTTGCATGATCTTAGCCTTCGTAATGTTTGCCATGAAAACTTAGTTTCTCTTAAGATTAGACATGCATGAAGGTTTATATCTTTAGAATTGACTTGGTAACTTTCTTGAGGCGAAATCCTAGGGGACATAAAATTCTAAAATGTTATAGGCACTATTTCTTTGGATCATTTGAGCCTTTTCAAGCCAACCCTATGATATTCGACCCTTGAAACTGTAATTTTGAGCTTAAAGGCATGTTTATTGCAATGAACCTACATTATAAGCCACATTACCATATTTTTAATTTATCCTAATTTTGTGCATCCATCTTAACTAAAGTTGTCTTAGTAATCAACATTTAAGGAAATTTTCAAAAAGATGTATGTGCTCATGCTTAAAAAAAAGTTGAAGAAAGAGCGAAGAAAAGTTTGCTCAGTCTCCAAAAAGAAAAAATATGAGCTTGAGTTCAAAATAAGTTGGTGTTCCAAAGGTTCACTTAAAGAAAAAGGCTGTATTTCGAGAAATCCAAGACAAAGTTAAAGGTTAAGATTTTGAAACCAAAATGTCTCATCTCTTAAATCGCTCCCTTTAATCGAGCCCCATTACAACCTTATAAAAGACCTATTGATTTGATGATTATGTCACCTACATTAGTGGAGAGGGAGTACTGAGTTCAACATATGAAGAGCATAAATGAGCCTCATGATTGTTTGCTTGATTGATAAGAAATTATGTTGAAATGAGAATGTTATCTGTTGCTGTGACATACATACAAACTATTATTCATGTTGGCACATTTTGAAACTTAGTATAAAACTTTAAAAATATTTGCATATGAATTACTTGTTAATAAAGAAGATCTATGAACATGAAGTTATTAATGCATGATTATGGGATGAAGATTGATGCTGCTTACACAGTTAGCAATTTTGCCTTAGCAAAACCTTTTGTTGTGCATAAACATTACTCGGGACGAGCAATGATTTAAGTTTAGGGGTGTGTAAACTAAAAATATATCGATTTTTCCTATGTAATTTATCACCTTTATACTTAAATTCGTTGTTAAAACTAAGTAATTATTTAATAAATTAATGAAATATGTGAAACTATGAAATTAGGACATAGAAATTATGAAAATGTGATTTTATGCTTTATTATATAGTTTTCAAGCATAAAATGGCTTATTTTATATTTATTTGAACATATTATATTTTAAGACATAAAATGGGCCATGCATGATTAAATTAAATAATAAAATATAAAAATATATTTAATAATTCATTTTAAAATATTTCATTAATAATTTGGGTTGTAATTAATTATTTAAATTGGATAAATTTTATTCTTTGGTCCTTTAACTAATTGATTTATTTTGGAAACTAATTGATTTATTTTGGACAGGTCTGGTAGCTTTGTTAGATCACAAAAACCATCCAAATTGAAGACCAAACCAACCCAAATTTGGCTACACATGGCTGTCCACATAAGCCACTTTTGGTTTAATTACACAAGGTCCTTGCAATGTTGAAGAAATTGGAGATTTGCCCGAAGATTTACATTTGACTGAGCCTTAGTCCTGAGTTGTCATGGCTTTTAAATTGCTTAAAAATCAAGAAAAATCCAAGTCAAAAGCCACAAAGCATGGCCGGCCACTCATTGAAGAAACTTGAAGAGATTAAACCCCGCAATTTTTGGCAAACTACCCCCTCTCTTCACCTATAAATAAGACCCTCTCATTCCTTCATCAATCATCCCTCATCCCTCATCATTCTCTCTTTTCTCTCAATACTCCTTAGCATTTTCCATTCCCCGCACCTAGCATCATCTCTTTATAGTGATTTTAGCAATTAAGCCTCTTAAAGAGCCCTTGGTCGGCCACCTTAGAGAGCCATCAGCAAAAGAGCAAAGCAAAGGAGCGAGGGAGCCTCGTCGATCAGAGTCTTGGGTGATAGCCACTTTGATTTGGGTTTAATCTTTCTTTTCTTTGATTTAATCTGAAAATTTTTGCTATGTGTTCTTTGTTCTTGTTTACAACAATGTTAGCTTAATTTTATTTAAGCTAGGATGATTGCTTTGATTAAATAATATTTATTTAATTCATGCTTATAATATTTGTGCCTCAATCGATCATGTTTTCAATTAAAATCAAGTCTGTATTTTGTTCATACGTGATTGAATTACACCTGAATTAGCTAAGGATCCTAACCAGCAGACGGCTAGTGGACACATAATTGAAATGTGCATGCTCAATTTAGATCCTAACTTGATTAAATTGCAGGTTGCCTAATAACTCTAACCAAGGTCTGTTATCTGCATAGTTTTTAGATTTGTGTGATTAAACTGTTTCAAACCTAACACGTCCCTGTTACCTCACGCGAATGCTAAGAAACCCTTAGTAAATAAGGATCAGTAAAATGCATATTTACTGAGTAAAGGATTCCGAAAGGACCTAACGTGGTTTCCAAACTCATGAAAGATCGAGTTGCCATGGAATGTTTTTCTTAATGTTATTAAGCATGTTGATAATAAATTGAGTTTAATAAAAGTAATTGTCCTAGTTTATTTATATTATAATTGTTGCAAATTGTGTTTAATTTTGCTAAAATCTATTTCATTCATATAGTTGCATATTTAGGATAATTTGCATTGGGGATCATTGCATTTAGTTTAATATATTTAATTTTAATCATCACTTCTCAACCATATTGTGTTTTTATTTACCAAGTTGTTAGCATAATTTTACAATTAAGTGATTTAACACAAATACAATCCTTGTGGAGACGATAACTCGATATTTACTTATTACTTGATAACGATTGTGTACACTTGCACAAGCCTACACATTACAGTAACCCTTTAATCTTATTCACTATTTGTGTTTATTTTCTTATTAGTTTGCTCTGACTCATGCACTATATTTAAAATTACCTACAATTCCGCTTTTCACCATCCTGTCGATTTCATCCAATATTCAGAGCAGTTTTAGTTTTCTCCCTCTCTTATGATATTTTGCTTTTACTTTGATTATACTTGTTTGTACATTGAGGACAATGTACATCTTAAGTGTGGGGAGGTTATTCATATAATTATTTGAAAATCCCTGAATTATATCTTGTATTTAAGTAATCTTCTCATACTTCCATTAGAGTGAATTAATTTCGAGTTGGAATTTTTGTTGATATTTTTTGGATTAATTTGTAGATATTTTGCATTGGTTGATTTAAACTTTAAGACATGAAAGAATCAAGAATGATAAGTTATTTTTTAGAAATTTAAAATCTTAGGTTGTTTCTCTACATTGAAGTTTTATCTTGAAGTTTGAGATTTGCAAGTTTGACATCAAAACCATAATTTTTGTGAGATTTTGAGCCTTTAGAGCATACATTTTTTTCATGCTCATTTTATTATTGGTTATGAGTGTGTCAACTTGATTTGTTATTCTGGAATTTGCTTCGATTATGCACGTAAAGACCACATCTTTGATTTGATATACTAAGATGATACAAACACTTAGGTTTTAACTCACTTATCCCATAAAAAGCTTACCTTTTTAGTTAACCCTTAGTGAACCCCGTTGAGTCTAACACACCATTTCTTGATTTACCCATTAATGTTAACCCATAACTCATTTTTTGTTTGTTGAAACTTTTTCCCGTTTTATTAACTCCATTTTTTTCAATATTTGATATGGTTAGTTGATTAACTATGCTCTTCTGTTTGATTTGTTGAATTATTTCTGATAGTTCTAGATAAAAAAGAGAGAGAGAAAAAAATAAAAAATAAATAAAATCAAAAAATAACATTGATTATTATATAGTTCTATGTTGATTGAGCTTCAACAGTTAAATTCACATTTTCAGAAGAAGCTCATTTTTTTTCTTCAATAGTTCTTGATTTATGCACTTGTTTTTAATTCAGCATTTGTTTATTTTTTCTAGTTTGGTAAGTTATCAATTCAATCTTGATTATAACCAACTTTTCTGGCCTTTCTCCATGCCCTTAACATAAGCCCCATTACAACCTTTTAAAGACCTTTTAATTTGTGTATCATATCATTTTATAGTGGTGGAGATTTAATTTTCATGCAAGCCTATGGTAATGACATTCCTTGTTTGACTATTGAGTGCATATTATTGAGCCTTAAACACTTTGAGTGTTTGAGTGAATCTTTAGTGAGGATGTCAATTCTTGTTGATTTTGAATAAAAGGTAACTACTTAAATAAAGGGAGACACCTATGTTTTTGTGCTTACAAATGTTAGCTTGGATTGTTTGAAACTTTAGTGCTCTTTTAGTTGAATTGCCAAAGCATGATTATTTGTGAATTATTTTGAGACATTATTAATGGAAATTACAAGTTGAGAAATATTAACTTAAATTTCAATTGAGGATTTTGCTTGAGGACAAGCAAACACTTAAGTGTGGGGATATTTGATAAGCTATAAAAGTAACATATTTTAATCTCATTCTTAACATGTTTTTGGATGATTAATTATGCAAATTAGTGAATTTGATGCTCCTAATCATTTAAATTCATGTTTCTATACTTAAGAGAGCATTTGGGAGTGAAATAAGCGAAAATGAGAAAAAATCAGACAAATAAAGTTTTTTTCAAGAGCCACACGGCCTAGGCATTTCCAGACGGGATGGATACACGTCCATGTGTGCCACACAGGCTGGACACACGCCCATGTGCCAACCCATGTTGATTTCGCACCCTGCTTCCCAAATACGTGGAAAAGCACAATTTTTAGACTTTCTGAGCATTCTAAAGTCTAAAAATACTAATTAGAAGAAGATATAAAGGAGCCATCAGAGAAGACTGAAGAAAACACTTGAAGAACACCATCAGAACCAACTCAGAAGTGGATCTCCATCAAGATCGAATATCTCATTTTAATTTCTTTCAAAGTTTTTATGAGTTTATTTATGTCTTGTGGTTATTCTGACTCTGAGATGTTTATATTTACGATTATGAACTAATTCTCTAGATACCTAGGGAAGATGAAACCTATGAAGAATATTATTATTTAATTTCTGATTTACATGATAAATACATAATTCTTATTCTCAATTATGTGTGCTTATTTCTTGTTTTAATATCTCCAGGATATTAATTCATGTTTAATGTGCTTAATTCAGTGAAAGAAAAATCCATGTCTAAGAGTAGATCTAGCATAATTGAGTGGAGTTGCATGAAATCCTAGAAATAAGACGACATAAATCTACAGGATTAGAGTCAAATCTAATAGGGGAATCCATAGATTGAGTTAATGAGACAATAGGGGTTTTAATTGGAAAGAGATTTTAATTAATCAACCTAGAGTTAATTATTATTACTCTCAAAAGAGATATTAACATAATTTAGGGATTTCTACGGATCAAGACATCGAGTGAATAAATCATTTAAATCAAATTAATAATAATAGAAGGAGTCTAGGTGGATTCTTTCCTGGATATTGTCTCTCTAATTGGGTATCTTTTGATTATTTTCCTGATTCGTTCTTTGTTGTGTTCTTAGTTAAATTAGTTTAGTAATTTTAGATTAAAACTCATCACTCTAAATTGTCGGCTAAATAATAAGAAAACGATAATTACTAATACTTTTAGTCTCGTGGATATGATATCTCTACTCACCGTAGCTATAATATTGTTCGATAGGGGCGCTTGCCTTTATCATATTTATAGTTAGTTCTGTGACCGTCAAATATATCACAAAATGCGAACCATTTTGGTGACCCGGAATCCAACCCGATCAAAGAAGGGACGGCATCTCCTTACTGGCTCACCACCTGCTAGCTCTCCACTCTGTTAGCTCACCATTCTACTAGCTCACCTCCTCACTAGCTCACTAGTTCGCGAGATCTCAACAGGGGTAACTCTAAGGATACATGTTGAGCCTGAGAGGATAACTCTAAGAACACGTGTTGAGCCTAGGAGATTAACATGTTGTTATGCAAAGAATAATGTCTAATAAATATGAAAGAAAGCACCTCAAATAGAACCATTATATTTCTTATATTATAATCCTAAATTTCATAAAGGTTTTGGATTTCATGAGGTGCCCTCAATAATCCAATTACTAACAAAGGGTACATGCCAAAATTCCATGAACCAATTTGACTGCTTTACCAAAAAAAAAAAAAAAATCCTAACTTAATATTCGGGTTTTTTACCAAAATATTACAAAAAAAAAAAAAAACTAAATTGGGGTGCACTTTTTAAAAATTACGAGAATGGTACAAAGGGGGTGGTCACGCCTGTGGCAGAGGCGGCACCACCCCCTGCACACCTACTAAATATAAAAAAAAGGAGGCTAGTGAAGCCTCTGCCACAGGCGGCACCGATGGTGCCTCTGGCAGAGGCGGCACCAATGGTGCCACTGGCAAAGGCGTCACTAGCTTTCCCATTTTAAGCTCCCCATTTTCAGCTCTAGGTTTTTTTATCAAAAGTTTAGAGCTGAGTTGAAGAAGAAGAAGAAGAAGAAGAAGAAGAAGAAGAAGAAAAAGAAAGAGAAAGAGAAAGGAGGAGAAAGAAAGAAGAAAAATAACAGTATGTATAATTTTTTTAATAAGGAAGATATTATTGTTGTTATATGATATATATTGATTTTTATTTTTATTTTTATTGTTAGTTTAGTTTATAACTATTGTAAATTAGGACTAAGTTAATAATATAGTTAGTTAGTTATTATTATTTTTAGTTAGAAGAGAAACCCTAAAATGATATTTTAGTAGTTAGTATATTGTTAGTAGATTAATATGTTAGTGAAAAATCTTAAAACCCAAAAATAATAGAATGAAAAATAGCATATTGAAACATTATGTTTTTATTTAAGAATAGTAAATCTTGGTCGAAATTATTCTAAGTAATTTTGTTTATTTTTAATGATTGAATATTAAAGATGGATGATCGAGTTTTTCGTATGTGTTTATTTCGACGGAATCATCTTGACAACAATAGTTGGATGCATATTTTAACATAAAAAATATAATATAATTTAATTTATTATATACCTATTTTACTTTTTCTAATATAAATTTAGTAAAAACCACTTATTTAGTTCTTTCGTTGTATTATTCTTATTTCCATACTCTATTAGTTAATGTAAATATATAATTTTCGTCTTTTATTATTTTATATTATTTTATTTATTTATTTAGTACTATTTTTTAATATCTATATATACCTATTGATTATTATTAATAATAACTAAGGTAGGTAAGTAAGTAATCCTAACAATAATAATATTTTTACTAACTAACTATATAAAATAAAATTTTAGTCTATTACTTAATGTAAATATATAATTTTAGTCTTTTATTATTTTATATTATTTATTTAGTACTATACATATATATATTGATTATTAATAACCAAGGTAGGTAGGTAATACTAACAATAATAATAATTTTTACTAACAACAATAATAATACTAACTAACTAAAATAATATTTAAGGTTTTAACTAGCATTGTTTTTTACTTACTACTACCAATATACTAAAATAATAATTAGTGTTCGATTTTTAACTCACTTAATAACTTTTATTACAATTTAATCAACAAAATTATTATTTTAGGGTTTTTAACTAACTATCTATACTAAATAACTAACTAATAAATTTATTATTTTAGGTATTTAACTAACTAACTATTATTATAACTAACAATTTATTATTTTAGGGTTCTTAACTAACTAACTATAATACAATATAATTAATATTTAAACTTTTTAGTAAATCATAATAATAATAAATAACTAACAATTATTATTTTAGAGTTTTTAACTAACTAAGTATAATAATAACAAATAACAACTACTAGCAATATAATTAATATTTACACTTGTTACTAATCCTAATAATAACTTATACTAATAACTAACTACCTAAATTATAACTAACAATATTATTTTAATATTTTAATAAACTAATTATAATAATAACTATTTAATAATACTAATAATTAAAGTACTTTTTAAACATTTTTTAATCTAAACTAACGATAACTAAACTAAACTAACAATAATAATACAACTAACTAACAATAATTACCAAACTAACCTAAACTAAACTAAACTAAACTAACAATAACTAAACTAATCTAAAAATACAACTAACAATAACTAAACTAACCTAAACTAAACTAAACTAATCTAATAATACAACTAACTAACAATAACTACTAATCTAACCTAAACCCTAAACTAAACTATACTAACTAACAATAACTAAACTAATCAAATAATATAACTAGTTACTAAACTAACCTAACATTAACTAAACTAAACTAATAATACAACTAACTAACCTAACCTAAACTAACAATAATCAACAAAATAATAATAACAAAATAATCATTCATATTTAAAAAAAAATTACATACTTCTATTAATTTTTCCTTCTTTTTTTCTTCTTTCTCCTCCTCCTTTCTCTTCTTTTTTTTTTGCACGGGTATGTCATCTTTGCTTCTTCTTCTTCTTCCACAACCCGACGAGAGGCAAGTCTTGTCAACCTCAAAGCGGTGCCGCCTCTGCCAGAGGCACGTTCGGTGCCGCCTGTGGCAAAGGCTGCTCCAGTGTGTCAATTTTTTTTTTCGTTTTCAGCTTTTTTTTTAGGTTTCTGTAAAAAAATAGGTCTGACAGAGGGTGGTCGCGCCTTTGCGACAGGCGGCACCACCCTCAATATACCAGATTGGTAATTTATAAAAAGTGCACCCTAATTTAATTTTTTAGTTTTTTTTGGTATTATTTTGGTAAAAAACCCTTAATATTCAATAAAAAATTGGAACACATTAAAATAATCAATCAACTTGCAAGGCGAATCTCTAAATATGCCCTTTTTTATAAAAAAAAAAAAAACAGAAAAGGAAAAATTGTACTAAAGCATGTATTAGGTAAGGATTTGTACTGAGATTTGATGGTACGTATGGTCTGCTTTGAGATTATTATCTTATACTTTGCTTCTTTCCTTACAAAATCCAGAAGCCTGTTGGATATTTCTCAGCTGTAATAAAGAAGTTATAGAAAACAAATTAAGGAAGTACCAAGGGCACTGGGAAAATTTAATGAGTGTACTTAAGAAAAAAAACTAAAAAAGCTAAGGACTTGCTTTAAATATCTTCGTTCTGATTTCTTTGTTTAATTAGATTTGTTTCATGTAACACTTTAAATAGTAGCATTCAATCAACTCAGATACTTGCACCTTCTTCTTCATCTCAAATTGCAACCTTTATTTTGTATATATATATATAAAAAAAAAAACCCTCTACCTGCATTTGTCATATCATATGATTCCTGGCTAGTTTTCGCAATGATTATTAATATAGAAAAAGAAATCAAATTCAATTTTAATTTGACTATATGGGATATAATAAAATCTGCAAGGAGAAAAAAAAAAAAAAAAAAGCGTGGGGACGTGATAATCATAAAATGTCACATACAAGCACTAGCTATAGCTAATAACATTGGAATGGATGCAACGCATGCACCTTGTTTCTTTATCTCACATTGGGACCAAAAAAAAAATCATTAAACATATACACATATCTATAGTACAAGAAAGAAAAGACATGAAAAGGACTTCCATCACAATCCAAGTCAGAGCTACAGCTGTTGTGGCATGTTTAATGTGCAGAGCCCCTTCATATCTTTGTTTTTTTTGAAGCATAGAGTGATTCATTTACATTTAAAATAATATATATTTATACACACAGCTCTTGCATGGTAGTTTCTAATTTATTTGGGGACATATATACCATATAAAAAATTGACTATAATTATCACAGACACAATCATATTAAATAATCACCCTAAATCAGGGTAACTTTAGTGTGAGTAGGTGAGAGAAGAGCAGTATGAAAAAGAGTTCAACTAATGATGTGTGGCTTATTAAAGGGGAAAAAAAGAAATATAAAGAAAAAGTGGGTTGTTTCCTTGAAAAAAAAACCAGAAGGGAAACCTGTTATGCTACAGAGCTGAATCATTCTTTACCAAGCCTCGCATTAACAATGAAAATGGCATGAAATGCTGGAAACCATAAACAAAAAGGGCTACGTTTGCAATGTTATTCTCTCAAACTACAATTTCATCATCAATCATCAATCTAAGCATTTTAACGAATTGCTTTGAATAATTTATCCACAAACCAAATTGCATAGAATGCATGAGTATAACAGTGTCAGAATATGCTGAAGCCTCTTCGTCCATCTACACAAAACCATACATTTATGTTTAAAATAACAAAGAAATAAAGGTGACATGAAACGAGCAAACTTATCGAGCATAAACCAGCAACTTTGGCCATATAGTACATAAACTACAAACTGAGAAAATTTCCAAAATCTACGTAGTATGGTTTCTCAAATCTCTGCTTGATAAGAATAAGGATTGTATCAGCCTATAGACAGACAAATGTGTTGTTGAATGCGATTAAACCTTATCTCACCCGGAATCTTCATTTCCCTTGTAATACTCATGTCCAACACATTCAGACATGAGTAAGAGGTGATGATCCTCTAAATATATGAAAATACTTGATAAAGAGTTGAGTATACATGTGTTGGACACATTTGTATATGCCACTGGCTCCCCAGTCCGGGTAACATAGGTTAAATCAATAGCAGCCTCAACCAATATTTGTATACATATCTTATATATCATATAACTACAAATCGAACCTTTATGAAACAAGCTAAAGCTTCTTGGATTGGCTCACGCTGGTACATGCCACAGAGTACAAAGCTTAAAAATGCTACAGTTGTCATATAAAAAATCTGCATAAGCACACCAAAAAATAAGTCCAACTGCATCCATTTAAACACAATACCCAAATGTCCGAATCAATTGTAAACCAAATATAGTGAATAAAAAACACATATACAAACAAACAAAGGGCAAAGCTAAACTGAAACTCACTCCAGAAATGCTTTCAAGAACTGCTCCATTGTCTGAATTTGCATATTCCACGACGATTTTCAGTAAAAGAATCACGAATGGACTGGAGCATGGAACATACAGCAGGAACGCTGCCCAAATCTTCATTGTGTTCCTATAAAGATAATACATATAGCTTGAGTATTTTTGCTAGACATGAATTTGAGTTTGTTTTTATTTGTGTGCATGTCTGTCTCAGGGAGAGAGAGGTAATACCACTTCAGAAAGACGCTCATCAAATCCCATAGAATTTGTGTTGCTGGGCATGAAAATTTTTCTATAAGCTGTTCTCAAACTCTCAATCTAGCACCTTGCACAAAAAGGAAAAAAAAAAAATTATAGCACTTTAAACAGGTGAGCAAATTAAATGGAATTACAAAAAAAGGGTAGAAAATTCATATCCATGTATGATCGTCAAGGGTATGGAATATAAATAATGAACAATCTAAAACAGATATAGAAAATGACTACACAATAGCATTAATAAAATTGTGCTAAAATATAATTCCACATAATTCCAAAAGGCTGCCACTGACATCCCCGAAGCAATAAGAGGTCAAAAGATACTAGCATGTACAATGTTTAAAAACTTAAACACGTTGATTTTAACAGCAAAGGAAGCAAGTGTAAAGTAGAAACTAGCATCTTCTAATCTTGATAGACTGTAGCATTAGTCCAAATTTAATGAGTTCCCTCTTAATATCATTCATCAATTTATGGATAAGTTATCTTACAATTTCTGTCATTTCTAAATGTTTGCCTTGGAGTGTCAACTCCATAAGATACACTTTGGAGAAAGGCATACCATAATATTGCCTTCTGGCCTACAGCAGCCAGTCTTGTGGCAAATATCAAACATCTTCATAGGATGGTGAAAACATACACAACTCAAGAAATGAAGGCAGGAATACAAACCAAAGTAAATGCAACTTAGAATAGTTTTAAGAAAATCAGGCTGCACAAAATGCAGGTAGCTGAAAACCTCAAGCAAAATCCAGATAAAAATGATATGAGATTTTAATTGGTGGAAGACTACATCAACAAATAAAGGAACCTTTTCAACTAATATCTTATCTATCTTACACTAATATTATGATAGAACTAAACTATAAGCCATCATAATAAAAGTTGAATTTTTCCAACAACCTCTGTGACTTGGAATCTACAACGCCGAAGACCCTCGAAATTCAAACCACGAAGCTCAGCTCTATCTCCAGAAACCATCATGTACTTTGGGACATCTTGCGAAACCTTCATGCATAGAAATGAATAGGAAACATGGTTCAATTCTTTTTGTAAATGCAAAAAAAAAAAAACAATGTGTAAAAGTCTTCGGCACTATGATTGAACTGTCCTACAGGTGGACTATGCTACTAGTGGCTTAATTAGCATCTTTTTGCAGTGTAGGTCATTTATGCAATCATACCACAGATCCACCACCAATGAAAGAAAATGAGCCAATATGACAAAATTGATGAACAACAGTTGCTCCTCCAGTGTGCACATAGTCCTACATTGTAGCACTTGAATCAAGTTCTAAGCAGAGACTGTTGTCTACAAGAGAAACACGAAGAATGACTCAAACAAACATCAAGAAGACTTACCTCCACGATGACATGTCCTGCCAGGAGACTGGTATTAGCAAATATATTATTGTTACCAATTTTGCAGTCATGTGCAATATGACAAGACCCCATGATGAGATTGTTATCACCAATAACCTGATAAGACAGCTAGTTAAGAAAGGGAAGAAAAGGACTAGAGAATATACACATGTTTCTTACTATGATATAAGAAAACAAATATGTGGTTATTTTATATTCTTATTTACCGTTCTATCACATGACTTTGAAGATCGGTGGATTGAAGTAAATTCTCTGATCTCATTGTTGTCCCCAACATCAAGAAAACATTCATCCCGTAACTAATACCACAGAAATACAAGAACAAGATCATATTTTTGCAAAAGTTTAACATTTGAAGCATAGTGCATCAATGCTGTCAATATGTACATGCGAGATACTTCTAGTCATTAGCAGCATGCAATTGATTATGCACCAAAAGCATAACAAGATAAGTTACCTTGTACTTCATGTCTTGGCATTTAATACCAACTACGGCATGATGCCCGATGATGTTATTGCATCCTATTACAGTACGCCCAGGAAGATCATCACCAACCACCGCACCACTGCCTGATAAAGTTTAGTACTTACATAAATTACAACATAAATTATATATTTCTAACAGAACCTTACAAAGAAGATGAAAAAGCAGCCAAATAAAACTCACGTCATCAAAACGCAGTGGCTCCCCAATTTTGTATTCCCAAAAATATGGCTGGAAGGATGCATTTGACACCCATTTCCTAGTTTTGCCGAAGGACCAATTGTACATAAAGGACCTACTGAAACACCCTGTGCCATCAATTTCGAAATTTTAGTGAATCAATAGACTATAGCTAAATGAAAAGGCAATTAGCGAACTAAATCTCTTTATTACACCAATAAATTAAGCTGCTTTGAAGTAAAAAAAAAAGCTTTGTAAGTTTTACCCTTATTTATTCTTCTGGGTTGATTTAATATTGGTATCAAAAGACAATTCAAAAAGAACCATTGGTAAAGGAGCGAATTGATTGAAAGGGAAATGCCAACAAAGAACTTAGCTTTAACAGTCAAAACAAATCACAGATTTCTGATACATGAACACCAGTGCCTCTTAAGAGAAAAGAAAGCGGCAGCTTTTAAACAAAGAAGAGAGAGTAGAAAACAAAGCACCTGGCCAATCACAGCATTGGGATGAACAATTGCAGTTGGGTGTATAAAGCTCGTCCCCTCCTTTTTCTCTTCGAAAACATCTGTTTCACAATCACATAGAGAGAAGAAGCCCACTTAACAAGTTGTTCAATCTTCATATTATGATATATTAAAGAGAGAGGAAGGGTTTACAGTGGAGAGTTGTAGAGAGGCGTTGCAAAGATAGTGAAGTGAGAGAAGAACTTAAAGGCCTTCGAAACTTGAGCAGCGAATTCATAGATTGTCGCTCTCAGTCTTTGGCAATAGCTGATATTTTTCCGACCTTTTCTATTTTTTGAACTTCTAACAGAGTTGAAAGTTAGAATGTTTAGGCTTCAGCCGCTATGTCGTTGCCTGCTTTGTGAAAGAGGTTTGACCTGTCTTGTCTTCTTCATCCCAGATTTTATCCGTTTGTAGCGTACTATTTTACTCGCATTAAAACTATACAGTTCGTTTGTCCGACTGGACGCTTGATGTATGGAAGGAGATCCACATTTGACCTCAAAGAACTCGGTTATTGAGGCCCAGTAATTCTCGGACTACGGCCCACATGAGGCCCAGTAATTGATAAGATTCAATTCATTAAATTCTACCAAAAATATGATTTTCTTATGTTCTGTATTTATTTATGATATAAATTGGTGAATTTCCATCAATGATCTTTGAAATCGGCAGAAGATTAGGAATTGGTTGGGTGTGGGTCCAAAGAATGATATTGAACTGTTTGGATTGAGAATCAGTACGTCGTTTGAACTGAGTTTTATTATTATTTTAATATTTTTTATTGTTTTAATTTTTTAATAATTTTTTTATCGAACTAGTTGGACCGATCGAACCAACGAACCGATGGTCTGGCCGATTCGACTATTGCTCTAGTTCTAGAAACATTAGTTTGCATTTGAGATTCTGAGTCAAATAATATACTTCATCTTAAAGGTGTGGTAAGATGTGTTGGGTCCAGAAATTTTATGAAAGAAATTTATTTGTAAAGTGATTTTCATAATTTTAAGGTGAATTTTCATTTGGAAAAATAAATATTAGAATTTTTAAATTTTCATTTGAAAGAAGTATTTTTTATTATTTAAATTCTCTTTTCAAATTTTAAGGTCGAATTTGTGCTTTCTTGATAGAGAGTTTCAATAAGGGAGGAGATAAGGAAAAAGTAGTGGTGACAGGAGGGTTGGTTCACCTGTGACATGTCATGAACTGTGGGTCAAACATCGTGACCAATACGCATGGAACGCCCCATAGAGTTCAACTTATTAAATGGGGCTTATTTGACCCACATGAATTGGTCTGATTCGTGGAATCCGTGGAGAAACCCATCTACTTGAAGCATTGGTGGCCTAGTGAAACACTCTAGTAAAATTAGAGTTATCAGGGTAAATAGTGTAAATCCTAAAAGGATAAGATTTTATAGAGTTTAAATCCCTTAGTACTCTTAATTGTAGATAGGAAATAATCTTAGTCGTTGATGTAAATCGATTTGTACCGTTAAATTTAGGGGAGTTCAACTATAAATAAAGGTATCCCCCTTCTTTTGTAATCATTTTATTCTTTCTGAGTTAAAGAATATTGAGAGCATTTGCTCAACCACTTGGTGTGCATTATTTTTTGATGTGGCTATTCTGCTCTTTCAAGTTTCTTTTGTCTTTGAGATTGCTTCCGCTATATTTTCAATGCCTTAGAGGAATTCTGCAAGAATCTTCACTTTGCGAGAGTTAGTTGACTTAGGTGCATTTGAAGTGAAAGAATCACTTAAAGTCGTGCAGATTGCGAGACGAAAGGTCTAGCTCTGTGACAGTTAGTACCAGAGCTAAGGTTGCGAAGGCATTGTTTTAGATGTCAAAAGAAGTTGTTGATCAGAATGAATCATAGAGACCCATGGGAGGGTCAAGAAAATAAGTCGATCGAGAGATATGTTGTCGGCTTTAGATGGTAGAGTGGCCAAACTTGAGGGCTCTATTGATGATGTGAAAGAGACCTTCGAGGAAGTTGATGGGTGTACCACAGAGCTGGAAACGAGGCATGATCAACTCAATGACCAAGTAGCAAAGGCCTTCAGTGACAATATGGATGTGATGTAAGAAATCCTAAATACCGCTGTGGGTGAGGTAACTAAGAAGAATAATGCTCTCGAGGCTATGGTGTTAGCCTTGAAGGAACAGATTGAGGAGCTCAAGGGGGAGCTCAATATCTGCAAAGCTATTTTGGGTAATAGGGTATTGGCTGGGACACCTATGCCTAAGATAGATATCTCGAAGCCAAAAGAGTTCAGTGGGACAAGGTCCAAAAAGGATGTAGAAAATTTCTTATGGGGGATGGGGCAATACTTCGGTGCTAAAGGAATCATGAATGATGCTACTAAGGTAAATATTTCTGCCATGTGTTTTATTGATGTTGCTTTATTATGGTGGCATCGTAGGTCCACAGAAGAGAGACGAAGTGGTACCGCTATTGGGACTTGAGAGGAGTTCCATAGAGAATTCAAGGCACAACTTTACCCAGAGTATGCCAAGGATGAGACTCGGGCTAAGTTGCGTCGGCTTATGTAATAACTCACAGTAAGGGAGTATGTGCGAGAGTTTAGTGAACTCATGCCCTAGATTTCTGATTTGGGTGAGAAGGAGACATCTCAATTATGGATGGGTTAAAGCTGTGGGCATGTAACACTTAAGTTTGTGTAAGTGTACACAGTCATTATCAAGTAATAAAATAAGTAAAAGAGTTATCGTCTCCATAAGGACTATGTATGATAATCAAGTAATTATAAAATTAAAGTTAACAATTTGGTGATAAAAATATTTTGAGTGATGATGGTTAAGCTAACTTGAATTATCTAAATGCAAGGTGATCCCTAATGCAATTTAATCTAAATGCAAAGTATGAGATGAGATGTATGAAGTGAGTTTAGCAGCAAAAACGTAAAATTCAACAATCAAGAACGTGAATATGCTAGGATAATTACACTATTCAACTTAGTTTTTTTTTCTCATGCTTAACAATGTCCTTTCGGAATCTTTTACTTATTGAAATATGCATTTTATTGACCATATTAAACTAAGGGTTTCTTAGAATTCATGTGAAGTAACAGGGAGGGATCAGGTTTGAAATAATTTAATCACGTAAGTCTAAAAACTATACAAGATAATAGCGGTCAAAGTTATTATGAACCTTTAATTTAGTCGAATCAAGATCTAAAGCATGCACTTTTCAATTATTGTGTCCATTAGGCGTCGTCTAGTCAAGATCGCTCAGCTAATTCAAATGCATCCAATCACGTATAAATGAAATACATACTTGAATTTCACTAAAAACATGATCGACTGAGGCACAAACACTATAAACATGATTTAACAAAATTCATTAAATAAATGCAATCATCCTAGCTCAACAGATTTAAGCTACCATTTTTGATGAAAAGATCATAAAACACATTGCAAACATATTTAAATCAAAATAACAAAGTAAAGGAATAATAAACTCTATTCAAATCGGCAGTCTCACGAACTCCGAATAAATATGTTTTTCTCTGATCCTCGTGTTGCTCCTTTGCTAATGGATCCTCAGGTGGCCAACCACAGTTTTGATGGCTAAAGTGCTATGCATGGAAAGAAAGAAGAAAATGAAAAAAATGAAAAAATGAATAGCTAAGTAATGGATGATGGATGATGGATGATTTTTGAATTAAGGGATAAATGAAAAGGTGAAAGGAGAATCGTATTTATACTTGAGGTTGGTGGCTGAATTTACTAAAAGTGGCATCAAAGATCCCTTGGTTCTTTTCCATTAATGGCCAGCCATAACATGTTGAAATGAGGGTGAGTTTGTTGCTTGATTTAAGCATGGAATCATGCTAAATTTAGCCATAGAGTGGACGGTTTCTTAAGCAATCTTCGTGTGCTAATTTTTAATGATGTTCCAAGTGTACGAACCTCCAAATAATTGTCCCAAAGCTGATTTTTGGGCAGCCATAGGCTTGTGCCAAATTTGAGCTTGACTTCCTCTTGTTGGACAGTTTCATGACCCAATAAATAACCAGACATGTCCACCATGTATCATCACTTAAACCGGATCAAATTAACATCCTTATGACCCAATTTTGCATGGTTTTACCATCCAAGTAGGGTGGATTTATTCATGTCCATGCAAGATTGTACTGAGCTCCATATTATATCACCTCATGGTCCCACTGCATTATTAAAACATAACACATAAATAAATAACATGAAAATAACTTAATTTACGCACAAAATTCATATAACAAAGCATAGATTTGCATATTTCATAAATTCATGTCCAAGATTGAGATTTAAGCAAAATTCACTAAATTCATTAACAAATGCTCGAGATTAGTGTTATTTTTAAGTAAAAATGTGGTAAAAATGACTAGAAAAACCCTATATAATTTAGAGTTTAGACACCCCCAAACTTAGTCCATTGCTCGTCCTTAGTAATGTTTCATGTAGAGCACAACTTTTACTAAGGTAATTTTGCAGTAAGATTAAGTAGCATCAATCTTTACACATAACCATGCATCAACAAAATCATGCTCACAAACTCTTTTCATTGATAAGTCACTCATATGCAAACATTATTTCAAAATTTTATTCTATATGTGCAAAAATGCTAACATAAGTTATAGAGTTCATGTTTTTCAAAATCATACATAACATTCACCATTCGATTAAAGTTTCCTTATCAATCAAACAAAATAATCCAAAGGTCTAATTAATGGTCCTATATGTCAAACTTAGCGCTTACTCTCCACTAATGTAGTTGGCATAATCATCCAAATCAATAGGGCTTTTATAAGGTTCTAATATGGGATAAGCTTAAGGTAATGATAAAGAGAAGTGAATTTTAGGTTCAGTAATCTCAACCCTATCTTTGCCTTGGATCAATTCTAGGTACATCTTTCCTGCTAATGAGTTTTTACCCCCCTAAACTTAATTTTGAAACATATGCCCAATATTTCTCAATATGTTGAGTATTTTTTTTGCTCTTTTTTCTTGACATTTGAATAGAGCTTTTTTTTTTAAAACATATGAAGAACATGTACATCTTTTTGTATTTTTCTTTGATCTTTGTTCACCAAGACAAGTATAGTTAAGATAGGTGTAAAAATATGATAAAATTTAAAAAGATGGTAGCATGGCTTATGATGTAGGTAAATAACAATAAAATAGTCTTTGAGGCTCAAATTAAGGTTTCAAGGGTCAAATTTATATAGGGTAGG
This sequence comes from Gossypium rotundifolium, assembly GCA_025506655.1. Taxonomy (NCBI): domain Eukaryota; kingdom Viridiplantae; phylum Streptophyta; class Magnoliopsida; order Malvales; family Malvaceae; genus Gossypium; species Gossypium rotundifolium. The sequence goes on from CP106727.1 coordinate 172,500,186, forward strand.
CTTGAAAGGCTCAAATGATCCAAAGAAAATGTGCTTAAATCATGTTTAGATTCTTATGCCTCCTAGGATTTTGCCTCAAGAAAGTTACTAAGTCAATTCTAAGAACTTAAACCTTCATGCATGTTTATTTCAAAAGAAGTTAAATTTTCATGGTAAAAGGCTCAATAAGACCTAAAAATACACAAGCATTCTATAACTCAAGATAACATAAAAAAACTCAGATAAATTCATAAATCATGCTTGCATTTAGACTAACTTATGAACAAAAATACTTTTTGAACATTCATTTATTTCAGCATACTTATATGGAAAAGATTGAAACATACTTGAAAATTTAAAAATTTATGCAAATATTGCCTTACCCCCTTTAAAAAGAAGTAATGAATGAAAACTGAACACCAGGTAGAATAGAAAGAAAGAGAGGTGAGTCATGAAGACTGCTTAAATACCAAGTCTTTCTCAACAATCCAATCCTAGACATGTTCATTCCCATTACAACATCAATTCTTTTTTTTTCTAATGAAAAGACATTGAGCTTATTTTATTCATGCTTGCAATATCTTATTTATTATACGAAAGAAAAATACTAACTAAGGAATAGAAATAAACGCCTAAAAATAAATACTAAGGATAATAAATTTCCCCTTTTTTATTTGTGTCATCCTTCATGTCCTTTTCCTTTTCCCTTCTTTGTCGCACTCGGTCCCACAATCTCCTCTTGCCATGTCTCAAAGATATGATCTGGGAACTCAAGAACGAATGTGTCAGAGATATTTTAAAGAGTATTTCGTATGGAATCATCTCTAACTTTTGCATATGTCCAGTAAGCTTGTTGTTGGTTATGCATGAATTTCCACATATCCATCATAGTTGAAAATTTTGAAATTCTTCATACTATTTGAGGAAGTAGGAATGGTCAACTTAGGATTAAAACTTGGCTCCACTAGTTCAGCAACATTTGGCTCCACCCTTATTTAGGGTTGTTTGGTTACTCTTCAGTTTCTATTTCTTCTGTCTCATCAACTGAGTCAGCTTTCGATTTAGATTTAGTTGATGACCCTTCTGATTCTGGTTCATTTGGCTCATTTGGTTCAACATGGTTTAATAATCCAATATTCTCCACTAACCTCTCAAGGTCATGCCTTGTTGTGCAACCTTGAACATAACGGTCCTTTAGGTTTGCTTTCGATCTTACTTAGGCCCTCAAGCAAAGCGAAGTAATCAATGATGGAAAGTAGGCACTTCCTGCCTTTTTTCCTAGCACAGTCTTGGATCTCCTTGACAATAATTCTCCCAACATTGATAGACATTTATGTCATAATTGCATATAACAAAAGCATTAGTTCCATTGAGATGGTGGAACTATGTGAGATAGGCATGAAGCTATATCGAATAAAATAGAATCATACCTTAGCCATTATATTTAAATATTCTCTTCAGCAAGAATGACTACCATACTTTCTTATAATCCTTTGGGATCCTGGATTTGTAACCACATTAAGAACTTATTGAAGAAAATCCCAATTGATATTCATCGTCATGGAAAAATACTCATATTCTTCAACATCAGGTAAGTTAAACATATTATTAATGGATTTAGAAGTAACTAAAATCTTCTTCTTACGAACAAAAACTTCATTAGCATCTAGCGTGGTCAAGTTGGCATAGAACTCTCGTATTAAATCTTCATCAGGCATTGAACGTGCATCATAGAATTGCTCCCAATTTAAAGTAATAATTGTCTTTTAAATTGACAATGGCATAACCATCTTGTCATTTCTCTCCAAATTGAAACCTTTTTTCTAGCATCATGGGTTGATTGTAACATCCTAAAACTGGGGCTATTTGTGATTAAATGATTTTTCTTAAATTGAATTGCTGTGTTATTGATTGTGGTGTAATAAGGCTTAGTTGGAGGTCTTGAGTAGGCTCGGTTTAGTAGAAAATTGTATTTGGGAACTTTAAAGGTAAGGAGCTCTAGCAAGTAGGGCTTACAAGAATAAATAGAGGATTTATTGACACAAAATAAGCCTTGGAAAAGTGGAAAAAGGAGGGCCACTTGGGAGCTACTTGTGACGCCACAATGGGTGAGGGAGAGCCTGTGTTCGAGTCACGAAGATCCCTTTCTTTTTTGCACCTTGTTATGGACGGCATAGGGAGGGAGAGATTTTCTCTCTTTAAACTCTTTTATTTATTTATTTAGATAATAAGATAATAGAAGATAAATAGGGATATTATTTGGATTATTAAGAGATTATTAATTGATTATTTGGGGATTAATTCAAATTAATTTGAATTAATTCAAATAGGTGGCTAGGAGTGAATTGGGGAGTTGGCTAGAGTTTGAACTCCTTGTTGAAAGGAGTGGACGGCAAGCTTAAGGAGGGGGGTGCCGAATGCCTATAAAAACATCAACCTATCACCATGTTTTTCTTTTTCCATTTTAGCTATTAGCCGAAATTCCTAAACCTCTTCCTTCTTTATTTTTCTTTCATTTTTCTATCCTCTCAAACCCCTTTAGCTTAAACTCTTATCACCTCTTTCTCTCCATTATTTTTCTTTCATAATAGCTGAATACACCCAGTGTAAGTGCCAAATTCTTCCTTTGGCAACTGATTTGGTGAAGGTAAGTGTGCCGAAACTCCATGGTTTCCCTTCTCTGTTTTTACTGATTTCTATTAAGGGGAAGTGCCGATTTCGACAATGGTTAATAAGGCTTCTGAACGCTTTGTGGTAATCGATCTCTTCTAGGTACCCCAAGTGCGTGAAGCAGTCAACCCAAGCTCCTAATCTCTAGCATTCAGCTTTGGAAAGTGGTGGTAAGGGCCTATTGTTAATGGATTATTCTTTTAAGTGATTAAAAGCCGAAGGCTATTGACACTGTCATTTGACTAATTATTTGGTAAAGCGGATCCGTATCGAAAAGCCGTGGTTAGTAGCCAAAAGGGAAAGGTAAGGAATCGGGATCACAAATGACCCTTTGGATTATTTTGGTTGGCGAATAGGCCATGGCACTAACCTTTGAGTTTGGCCGATTATAGGACAAGGATCTTGTGGGTGGCCGATTGGTTCGTCAGATTTAGAACTATCATAGACATCGGTGTGTACATACACACCTTATAACATTAATATGCTAAGCGTTATATTATGCCTAATCGGTTTGTGTAGATTTGGATATAATACCATCATGGTATTAACAAGGATTCTGTAAGTCTTTATTGCTATGGGATTACTATTGGATGCTTTTGGGAAGCATGATATTGTTTAATATATGTTACTTAAATATTTGATGACATGAAATCTGATATGGGTTGATGAGAGGAGGGGGAATTGTTATCTGTGTCGACGGACACCAGTGATTTGGTATCACATGTGACTTCGGTCACCAGAGGTTTGGCACCTCCAGAGGTTTGGCACCTCATAGCGTCTCGTCCCAGTGGCTTAGTACCACAGTGGGTTGGCCCCACGCATTATTAAGTGATTGACGCCATGATTTGGTATCACACGATGGGTTGGCCCCATCATTGGATTTGTGTCTTTGGACACGGAGGTTTGGCACCTCCAAGTGATTTGGTATCACAATTGTGACTTTAAGTCACCGTGGTTTGGCACCACCAAGGGTTTGGTACCACACGGGGTAGAGAAAGGCATTTGAATGGCTAGGTTGGGTGCATGACTTAATGCATGTTAATTTGTTATAAGTTGTGTATGATGTGGTATTTAACCGGGGGAAGGGTTACATACTGAGTCTTGGTGACTCACCTTCTCCTTTATTTTTTTTCAGGTGACACGTAGATCACGGATATGGAGCCGGAGGGACTTGAGGTGGGCATGCAGTGGGATTTTAATTTAATAGACTTTGAATTTCGGTCCATTTATTTTTTTTTAATTGTTGGTTGATTTTAATTTGGTTGTAATAAGGCCTCCTAGAATTATTTTATTATTGTTATATGTTTGAATATTCGTTTTAAACTTTTTGTTTATAAGAATGAATTCACATGTTTTCCAAAGCAATCGTAAGGGTTTTAAAGTACCATCGGGTACATTTAAAATATATATAATAACTTGACTTAATAAATATTTTCAAAATAAATCCAAGTATAGGTTTTGTACACCTCAACTGTTTTAACAAGACGCTATCTTTTATCGAAGACTTAAACCGGTTTTAAAAGATTTCAAAATGTTTTCTCCGTAGTAAACCAAATTTGGTCAAAGTTTTTGGGCCGGGTTTGGGTTGTTACATTGATTCTTGAAGATTGAATCAAATTTTTCCCTTGCTTCCTTATCTTGAATCACAATCGAATTTTTGCCAGAAGTCTTGGAAGATCTAGTTCTTTTTTCGAGACATGGAATTTTTCCCGAAAAATAGGTAGAATTTTAGCAAAAGGAAGGGAAAAAATCGACAATGTGTGTGGTAGAGGTTTGTGGCGGTAATGGATTTGCAATAGCAACGAGCTTGTGGCAGGGACGGGGTTACAATGACAACAAGGCTACTTCGACAACAATATTGCTGTAGCAATAGAAGGGACTTGCAATAAGGGAAAAATTGGAGAAAATTTTTGAGATTTGAGGCTAATAGAAAAGAGGAATGGAATGGGTGGCTAGGGTTTAAGCTAGTTACTTGAATGGTTATGAAAAATATGATGGTATGAAAGGGGTTTATATAGTGATGGATTAGGGAAAATTTATAGAAAAATTTAGCTACAAGAAATTACTTGGGCGGCAAGGTAAGGAGGGAAGGGAAAAGTGGTGGCAAAATTAGGGCTTTGGGGACCCTATGGATGACACCTAGTGAGTAATTTTCTCATCTTCAATGTTCTGGGCCTTAAGCCTAAACTACAATTATTTGTTGAACTGAAAAAAAAATTAAACTATACTAGAAAAAAACTAATTAGTACTTGGCCAAATTGACCCCCTTATTAAATATAAACAAATAAAATTTAAACTTTAAACTTTTGGATTACTTAGAAAATTCCTTATCAAAAATTGCATCAAATTAATATCCCAGAAAAGGTTGGAGGGGTCACAAATGGTCCCACTTAAGTTCCAATCTCTTTAGACAAACTTAATTTAATGTATTAATTCAAGAAAATAATTTCTAAGTATGTCATTTATTAAAAATAAAAACATAAAAATTAAGGGTCTATTAAAATGAGCGAAGTTTCAACTTGCTCAACTTCACCATCCCAATAGTGTTTGAGACTTTGACCATTAACTTTAAACGTACCTCCCTTGTTGTTGTACAATTCTATCGCTCCATATGGGTAAACTTTATAGATGGAATAAGGTCCTTTCCATTAGGATTTGAGCTTTCCCAGAAATAACCTTAGCCTCAAATTAAACAACAATACTTTCTGTCCTTCTCTGAATTCACGAGGTTGTATATGGTTTTCATGTCATCTCTTAGTCTTTTCTTTATACATCTTGGCTTGCTAAGATCCAAATTTAATTCCTTTAAAGCCCAGTGAGATTTATTCTCCAACTCAAGCGGCAAATGACACGCCTTCCCAATACTAACCAATAAGGAGTCATTCCTAACAGTGTCTTAAAAGCAGTTCGATAGGCCCATAGAGCATCATCGAGCCTTTGAGACCAATCTTTTCTATAAGATCGCACTACCTTTTTAAGGATTCCTCTGATCTCACGATTCACCCGTTCAACTTGCCCATTTGACTGTGGATGATAGGCAGTGGCAATCTTGTGTTTCACGTCGTACTTGTCAAGCAACCACTTAACCCATTTGTTTACGAAATGAGATCCTTCATCGCTAATTATAGCTCTAGGAGCCCCAAACCATGTAAACACATGCTTGTGTAGGAATCGCATTACTACCTTAGCATCATTCGTTGGGTATGTTTCGACTTCAACCCACTTGGATATGTAATCCATAACTACCAAGACATACCTGTTACCATAAGAAGAAGGAAACTGGCCTAGAAAATCAATGCCCCACACATCAAACAATTATACCTTTAAAATGTTTGTCAAGGGCATTTCGTTCCTCCTTGATATGTTTTTGGTCATCTGGCATTTATCAAAATTTTTCACATATGCATACGCATCCTTGAAAACTGTAGGCCAAAAGAATCATGCTTGTAAGATCTTCGCTACAGTGCAGGAAACACCAAAGTGTCCCCCACTCGGAGATAAATGGCAGTGGTAAAGAATCTTGTCAATTTCACTTCCATACACACTTCTTGATTATGTTATATGCCCATTGTTTAAACAGAACGGATCCTCCCAAAAATAATACCGACTATCGTGAAGGAATTTCTTCCTTTGTTGGTATGTCATTTCTCGAGGAATTATTCCACATGCTAAATAATTCACATAATCAGCAAACCAAGGTATTTCATGAATTTGACTTACCTCGAAAATATGCTTATATGGAAAATTCTCATTAACTGGAAAAAGTGAATGAGTTACCTCATTTTTTCCAATCTCGATAGATGATCGACTACTCGATTTTCAACCCCTTTTCTGTCTTGGATCTCAATGTCAAATTCTTCGAGTAAGAGTATCCATCAAATCAACCTCGGTTTAGCATATTTCTTCATGAGTAAGTATTTAATGGCTGCATGGTCAGTACATACTGTGACTTTCGTACCTATGAGATAAGAACGAAACATGTCAAAAGCAAAAACTATAGCAAAGAGCTCTTTTTCAGTTACTGTGTAGTTAAGCTGGCTCCTGTCAAAATTTTGCTTTCATAGTAGATAGGGTGAAATACTTTGTTCATTATTTGACCTATCACAACTCCAATATTAAAATCGCTTGCGTCATACATCAACTCAAAAGGTGAGTTCCAATCAGGTGTAACAATTATTGGGGCTGAGATGAACTGACTTTTCAACTCTTCAAAAGCTTTGAAAAATGTATTGTTAAAATAAAAAATTGTATCTTTCTCTAATAGCATACACAAAGGTTTAAATTTTTTTGAAAAATATTTTATAAACCTTCAGTAAAAATCGGCATGGCTTAAGAAACTTCAAACTCCTTTCACACTATTTGGTGGTGGTAATTTCTCAATTACATCCACTTTCGCTTTATCAACTTTGATCCCATTTTTAGAAATTTTGTTTCCTAAGACAATTCCATCCTTAACCATAAAATGACATGTATCCCAATTAAGAACAAGATTTGTCTCCTCGCATCTCCTTAGTACCTTAGTCAGATTACTCAAACAAACATCATAAGTATTACCAAAAACTGAAAAATCATCCATGAATATCTTGACAAAATTTTCAACCATATCAGTAAATATTGCTATCATGCATCGCTGAAATGTGGCAATTGCATTACATAAACCGAAAGGCATTCGGCTAAATGCAAATGTATCGTACGAGCAAGTAAAAGTGGTTTTATGTTGGTCTTTTGAGGCTACAACTATTTGGTTGTATCCCGAATATCCATACAAGAAATAGTAATATTCATTACCTGTCAATCGATCTAACATTTGATCTATAAAAGGCAACGAAAAATGATCCTTCCGAGTGGCTTTGTTTAATTTTCTGTAATCAATACAGATTCTCCAATCCGTGACAGTTCTCGTCAGGATTAACTCATTGCGTTGATTCTCAACAATCATAATTCTACCTTTCTTGGGTATAAACCGTACCAAACTTACCTATGAACTATTTGAGATGGGGTAGATAATTCCTACACCATTTGATCACTTCCTTTCAAACTACCTCTTTCATGATAGGGTTGAGTCTCCTTTACCCATCGATTCTACCTCTTTCGCATTCCTCTAAGATAATCTTGTGCATACAAAAGGAAGGGCTTATACCTCAAATGTCAGTAATGGTCTAGCCAATCGCCTTTTTAAACTTTCTTAAAACTTCAATTAGCTACTCCTCCTGGTATTCTGTTAATTCCATTGAAATAATCACAGGCAAAGTAGAATAGTTACCTAGATAAACATATTTCAAATGGAAAGTAAGTATATTAAGTTCGGGTTTGGACGGTTCCTCGACTGACAACTTTGGTTGTGTAAATTCCTAGACTTCCAGCTTTAGTGGTTCAAACCGTGCTGGTTGAGCATAGCCTTCGAAATGGATTCCATCAAAGCCATGTTTTCATTACCTTCTTCATCCTCTAATGGCTCAGACCCTAAGGTGTTCTCCAAAGGGTTTTCAAAATTATTCTCCCATTCCATAGAAACTAAAGTTTCAAGCTCCTCGATCACTGAACATTCTTTCGTCAAATCAAAAAATTTCATTGCTTTAAGAGGATTAAATGTTACTTGATCGTCTTGAACTCTCATAGTGAGTTCACCTTTTTGCACGTCTATCAGTGTTCTTCTCGTGGCTAAGAAAGGTCTCCCTAGGATGATCAACACTTCCTTATCTACTTCAGACAATAGAATCAGCAAGGAAAATAAATTTATTGACTTTTACCAAAACATCCTCGATCTTTATTTTGAGGTATGCTAAAGATCGATCAGCCAGTTGAAGTGTCACAGTAGTGGGTCTTACTTCTCCTATTCCCAACAACTTGAAAATAGATTTGGGCATCAAGTTGATGCTCACTCCTAAGTTGCAAAAAGCTTTACCATAGTAAGATTCTCCAATATTATAGGGTATGGTAAAACTTAAAGGGTCCTTCAGTTTCAGAGGTAGCTTGTTCTATAAGAAAGCAATGCACTCCTTCGTTAAAGCAACGGTCTCATACCCACTGAGTCTTTTCTTTTTTGACAGGATGTCCTTCATGAACTTCATGTAATTGGGCATTTGCTCTAAAGCCTCTACCAACGGGATGTTGATGTACAATTTTTTTAGAACATTCAAAAAATTCTTGAATTGCACCTCCTGTTTCTTCTTATTTGGTTGGAAATTTTGAGGATATGGAGGTGTTGGAACCTTGGGTTGAATCGGACAACTTTTTTGAGGCGTTAAATCTGCATCCAAAAAAGATGTTATCCTTTCAGAATTTACTAGGTTAGATTTTACCTCATTAGACTTTGTAAGTTCTGGCTCTGCTGGTATAGGAATTTCAATCGTTCTTCTCAACAGGTTTATCTTCAATTACAACCATCTTGGGCTTCAAAGTCTTACCACTTCGTAAAACAACTACCTTGCAGTTTTCCTTACCTAAATTCCTTGGATTTTCTATATCGCTCGGCAAGGTTCCTTGCGGTTGGTTATGAAGCTCCGTAGCTAACAGACTAATTTGGTTCTCCAAATTTCTCAGTGTTGTTGCTTGGCTTTGGATTCAGGTGTCATTCTTCACCATGTACGCCTTCAACAAATTCTTCAAACTATTTGATGATTCAACTTGTGGTGGTTTTGGAGTTTATTGATTAAACCCTTGGGGTTGACTTGGTCTATGCTGCATGTAGTTGTTTGATCCTCCTCCTTGGTTACTCCTGTAACACCCCTTACCCGTATTCAACGCAGAAACAGGGTACGAGGCATTATCGGACATAAACACAAACAAACATACATTTCTGAGTCATAAATTTGCGTCCAAATCAAAATCATTCATATTCAATCATATAGTCCATTATACGAGCCTACAACGCCCAAAACATACTTTAGAAGTAGTTTGGGACTAAACTGAGCACTCAGGGAATTTTTATAAAACTTAAAAAATTGTTGCTAGAAGCAGGGCTCACACGACCGTGTAGTCCAAGGGACTTGCCCGTGTGACCCTGGGACATGCCCGTGTGACCCTGGGACACGCCCGTGCTTCAGACCGTGTTCAATTTAGGGGTTCTCTTTGACTTGTGCCACACGGCCGTGCCACACGCCAGTGTGCTAGGCCGTGTTGTTAAATTAATTTTCGAAATAGGAGCATACTTCACACGGTCGTATCGCACGCCCGTGTCAAGGGCTGTGTCATCCACAAGGCTGAGACACAAGCCCGTGTCTCTGCCCGTGTGTTAAATTATAGACATTCTGTTTTGCAAATTTTAGAAGCATGGGACACACGGCCAGATTACATGCCCATGTACCCAGGCTGTATGTCTAGACACACGCCCGTGTGTCTACCCGTGTGGACAAAATAAGGCCATTTCCTAGCCTCATTTCTCACCCAAATTTTCCTTTTTTCCTGCATCAACACTAACAAATATATTCTAGCCAATTTCAAGTAAAATCCAACCATAACATATATTAAAAACATAAGTGTTTTAGCCACTCCAATGGCTAAGTTATATATATGTATTATTTACATACCATTATTTAACTTAGTTAGCCTATACATGCCATTAACAAAATAATATTTTCATATATACCAAAAATCAAGAAGTTGATAGCATGATGATAGCTCTGACCAAATTTTTCGACCTTCCCGAGCTTTGAGCACTATAAAACGGGAAAAATATACCTAATAAGCATTATATGCTTAGTAAGCTCGTATAACCAAAATTACACTTACCAATTTTATTTAACATCTAAAATATATACAATGCATATATTCATCAATTTGGCAAATTTTCCTAGTCACAAACAATATTCAATCAACATGTAACTCCCCTTAACCCGTATCCGTCGCCAGATTAGGGTTACAGGCGTTACCAATAGCCAAATCTTTTTCAATTGATTAATTCATATCCTAAACAAATAAAGCACATGGGCACAATAATATATATAAATATACTTAATATACAAGTTAAAACATATTCAATGTAATCATCCACAATTACAAAGTGATCAAACAATATATTTTTATCCTCATTATTAGCATATTTATCTATTTTAATCTATGATATAAATACATAATTAGTACTACTCCTTTGTATGCATTTCATGCCAACATGCCTCACGTACCATTTCGTTTAAACCAAAGCACACTGAACCATGTAATTGGAACTACTAATAAGCATCATTACGACTACATGCATACATCACTTGACATTACACCTATAGACTAAGAGACAATACACTTCATATATATATATATATATATATATATATCTATATACCTATATCAGAATATGCATAATCTCAATATAACTTTGCATGTTATATGCATAGATCAAAGACTGAATGTGCTAACTAAACCTTCATCATTCATGCAAAATTTACGTTACTTATTTGTACTACAATTGACCATAACATAGGTGAAACACCCCACACCCGGCCCACGAGCCTGAACTGGATCTGGTATGTTCCTAAAGTAAACCGGTTTCAAAGATCTTTGTTACTTAGAGAAAATTTGTGAATATTGGAAAAAAAATGTTGTCGTGGATTGGGCTTAGATTGGAAACCCATTTAATTAATCTTGTAAATCCAAATTTTAAGGTGACAAAATAATTTTTAAGGGTTTTTAAAAAAAATCACTTAACTTTAGTCATAATAGTTCGTAACATAACAATTTAAAGCAAAGCAGAATAAGAAAAATCCACTGGGCCTTATGGCCTTATTACATCAAGTAAAACCTCCAAAAAAATAATAAAATAACATAGTCCAAATTGAATAAAAATATTCAAATGAAACATGGCCACCTCGAGGTCTACCGTCCCGGTCATCACATGCTCATCACCAAAATATTTCCCACAACGGGTGAGTCAACAGACTCAATGTGCACACAAGACTAACATTCAACAAATCGGCATACATGTTCATATCAAATTCATATTCATATAAAATGATGATGCAACCCAACCCAAGCCTAATGGTCCATCCGCTACACACCACCCGTACCTGCCAGTCACACCGTGGGGACTACTAAGTCAACCCTCCATCTGCTACACACCATCAAAGGTAGTCGCTGTAGTCGACGTGCTCATCGCCCATATAATTTGTGTCATTAGACACCATATTCAAATAATATAACCGGTTACCAAATTCGGATAATGTAACCGAGTTACCATATTCAAAATGTTGTGACCGTAGTCACCATATAACGTTGGTGAGACCGAAGTCAACACCTTCTTCCCCTTTCACATAAATCCCGAATGCCCCAAAAAAATATATCATGCATAACATACTTAATTTCATATTCATATACATATATTCACATGTTATAAAATAACATATTTCATAATCCTATCAAAAGTAGGAAACGTACCTGAGTACATTTGTACCACATTAGGGTACTTAGCCATATTCATATCCTTACGTATAATCATATAATAAAAATAATTGCCATATGAAATATCGAAAGTTAGTGTGCGTACACACCTGATTTGCTTAATAGATTCCTTGAAATCTCGAAGAACGATCTACCGATCTAGATTTTTACTCCTATATTCGGCCAACCATTAAAATATATTAACAAACTTATTTGGCTTAAAAACCAAATCCAAGTAGGATTTGTATTACTTACCTTGTTGCCGAATTAAAAGAGTGTAAATCAAATGCCGAAAATTGATAGTATTCCTTCCTTAAATCGGCTAGCCACTAAACCAGGTAATTATGTTAGTTTCTAACTTTTGAATAAATGGAAAATAGTTTCGAATATCAAGATCAAACCTTGGCCGAATGTCACTTACCATAAAATTTCCAAATCTGAAGAGGATTCCTTAATATGCCTGTCGAAATCCCTACAACTTCATATGTCAGATCTGATCTAATTTTAATAAGTAGTATTTGGCCTTTAGCCGAATGTGCCTCACCTTAAATTCCTTGAATTCTGAAATCCCGAAACTCTTCCTTTGATATTCGGCCAAGAGACATAAAAGAGGTTATTTCCTTAGATCTTGATTAAAAGAATTTAGAAGAACAAAAATTGATTGTTCTTACCTTAGATCCTTGATCCTTATATTTGGTATTTGTGAAAACTTGAGAGATCCTTGTAGATTCGGCCATGTACAAGAATAGAGATTAGTATCTTGATTTTAGTAAAAAGAAAAGGAATAGAAATTGATTGACCACAGATCTTACTCTTTTTGATGTTGTAGTTGATTGCTCTTTTGCTTAGAATCAACAAAGATTCGGCTTTGACAGTAGAAACAGAGAAGAAAAATAGAAGAAGAGAGGATGGTTTTTGATTAAAGAAAATTTGGCAGAGAGGGGGAGAGAGCTAGGAAAATTTCAGCAAGGCTTAGAAAGGATGAGAGAATAGCCTACATTCTCCTCCTTTAACTGAAATTGCTAGACCAAGAGTCCTTGACTTGGCCACTACTCCCCACAAGTGATAATATTATCTTTTAATTATCATCTTAATTAAATTAAAAGTATTTAATCCATCCTTTATCTCCTCATTTATCTTATTAAGAGAAAATCCTTTACTTAACACTTAATTTATCAAGTTTTAACCAAAATAAAACTCCTCCCTTTCTAGAAAATAGGTGCCGTCCACCCCTTAGCCTTGGAAGCAAAAATAAAGCCTTCAATATTTGCTTTCCAAGTGACTCGAACTCAGGCCCATTCCTCTTGCACATGGCACCATTTCCATAAGCCTTAAGTGACACCTTCAGGCCACTTTTCCAAGCCTATTTGTGTGTCGAATTTCACCAACTTTTTCTTTTAAGGCCCTCTTGCCCTTATTTCCTATTTTGAACTTTAAAATTTGTCATTCGGCATTATTTCTAAGTTTCCTAAAATTTTCGATCGGCTCAGAACTTGCCATTTTTCTTACATGTTCAGTTTCCAAAATGTTCAGTTTCCAAAATGTTCAAGTTTCCAAAATGTTCAAGTTTCCAAAAAAATGTTTAGGTTTCCAAAATGTTCAGTTTTCCAAAATGTTCAGGTTTCCATTTTCATGCATTTCCAGGCTTCCAAAAATATCAAAAATTTATTCTTAGTGCTTAAACTTGTCATTTCATACAATTAAACTGAAAATGCATAGGCCCTTTTCAGGATGTTACAATAGGTCTCAAAGCCAACTTAACCTAAAAGCACAAACATATAAACTATGCCTTGACCGAACATTCATTACCACTTTTCCATAATTTGTAACTACTTATACTTATCACTAACAACGAATCCAACAAGTTAACTTATACATATATATATAATCATTTCTATACAACTACATTTAACTTCCAAGCATTATAAGCATACGTCTTATACCAAAGATTAAAACGGACTATTATATCAAACATATAAACAATACTTCAACCCAAAAATAACAGCCTTATTCGCAATGCCATATATACACATTTACAGATCCGAACATCATTCATTACTTATCAAAATAAAGCATATACATGCCTTTGATTCAAAAAGTATACAAAACAAATATATACCAAATAGAGTGATAGTGTGGTCGACTTTCTTGATGATCCCCTGAGCCCGTAGTTGAATCAACGATCTATAAAACATATATACAAACACATACAGAGTAAGCTCACTAACTTAGTAAGTCTTAAGCAACTTTAATGTAACATTCAAACACTTAAACATTTTGTTTCTTTAAACTTATAACATTGAATATAAATATTTCCATAAATATATTTATGCAGGGTCGAATATTAACAGTTCATTAACCATAGCATTTACACTTCATTACCATAATTCTATAATTCATCGAACCATACTATAAACATATAATACATGAATCACATGCTCCATGTCACATAGGTACAACATTCATATCAACTATATTATCATATTCAAAGTCTTTTCACTATTATCAATTCTACTAGTAACCGAACCTCTCAAAAATAGTACATTTAAGCTCAAATTCTATCTTATACCATTCATACACATCGATCAATAAGCTCAATCACACATAACACCATTCTTAACATAATATTTCAACTCAAGTAACATTAATCACAACTTACCTTACTTCTGATGGATTCAATGAGATTTAAGCCTACCTGAGATTTTAACTCAATAGATTCACTATGTTACACTCGAACAATTTATGGTTTCTTCATTTTAAAGTATCACCAGCATTAAGCCTGCTAGGCACGAAGCCCGAATCAAATCACCGGCACTAAGCTTGCTAGGCACGAAGCCCGAATATGTCACCTAAGACTAAGCACATTAGAGGCACGAAGCTTAAATATGTCACCCAAGACTAAGCCTACTAGGCACGAAGCCCGAATATGTCACCGGCACTAAGCCTGCTAGGCACGAAGCCTGAATATGTCACCGTCACTAAGCCTGCTAGGCACGAAGCCCGAATAATTCATAAACCAATCACATACTTCACATTTTTCCCAAATAATATATCAAAGATACACATTCATATCATATTGTCAATTTATGTATTCAAGCCAATTTAACCTATATACATTCAACTATTACAATAATATACACTCAAATTTATCGACATTATCAATTAACAGGTTCATAAATAATTCTTTAACATATTTCAGCTTAAGGACTTACCTCGACTATCGACGGACAACGTTAACCCCTTAGTCGATAACTTTCGCCTTTCCCGATCCAAATCTTTTTCCTTGTTCTTGATCTAAACACATTAAAATTTAGCTCATTCAAGTACATTTCATCTCAATTTGGTCCCTAAGCACATAAATAGGCAAATTACCATTTTACCCTAGAGTTTCACATTTTACAATTTAGTCATATTTGCATAAAACACAAAATACACATAATTTGCACATAGTACTTTAGGGCGAATCTTTTATACCTTCATACCAAGACATACATTTCATTTATTTTGCAAACAAGTCCTCAAAAATTTTATTTTTACAAATTAGTCCAAAATACTCAAATTTACTAAAATTTCCAATTCAATATATACTAATCTTTAACATATCATTTACATAAAATCATAAAACACCAAAATTACAAGAACATAGCAAAGGCCAAACATCATACATGATTATTCTTAAAAATTTTAACATGGGTCACCTGATTCAAGCAACGATCTCAAAACGTAAAAATTATCTAAAACCGACTAAAAACTCACCTTCAATTTTAGCTTCAAAGTGTCGAAATTTAAAAGAAATCAAACCCTTCTCCTCATGCAAAGGTTCGACCAAGAACAAAAATGGATGATAATATCATTTTCTTTTGTTTTACTTTAACATATATTAAGTTATTATTAAATTACTTAACTAACCTTAAAATTAAAATAACCAAATAATATATCTTAAGGACAAACTTGTCCATGGCCGGCCACTAACTCATAAAATGGGTCATTTACCCTTTCTATACTTCATATCATAAAGCCATGCTCAAATTAGCACCTTTCACTTTAGTATGCCACTTTTACATGTTACGCGATTAAGTCCTTTTAATCAAATTAAGCACTTAAACGATAAAATTTTTCTACGAAACTTTCACACATATTAATTCACACATAATGAGCACAGAATATAATATTAAAAAATATTTTAGACTCAGATTCGTGGTCTCAAAACCACCGTTCCGATTAGGGTCAATTTCGGTCTGTGACAACTCTCCCCCTTAAGAATTTTCGTCCCCAAAAATCTTACCGTTAAACAATGTCGGATATTGTTGCCTCATTGAGTCCTCAGGCTCCCACGTAGCCTCTTCAACTCCATGCCGATTCCATAGTACTTTCACTAATGGAATCCTTTTGTTTCTTAACTCTTTCACTTCCCGAGCTAAGATATGGATCGGTTCTTCCTCATACGTCATGTCAGGTCGGATTTCAATCTCAGATGGAACAATCACATGTGACGGATCTGATCTGTATCTACGGAGCATAGAAACGTGAAATACATCGTGTATCTTTTCTAATTCAGAGGGTAACTTCAACTTATAAGCAACAGGCCCAATACGTTCGATGATTTCATATGGTCCAATAAATCTCGGACTCAGTTTGCCTTTCTGTCCAAATCGGATTACTTTCTTCCACGGGGAAACTTTCAAAAATACCCGATCTCCGACTTGAAATTATATATCTTTTCGTTTCAAATAAGCGTAAGACTTTCGATGTTCTGATGCAGCTTTCAAACTATCTCTAATTATAGCCACTTTCTGTTCAGTTTCTTTAATCAAATCAACCCCTTGTATCTTGTTCTCACTGAGTTCGGTCCAGTACAATGGCGTATGACACTTGCGGCCATATAGAGGTTCATAGGGTGCCATTTTGATACTTGATTGAAAACTGTTATTATAAGAAAATTCAATCAAAGGTAAGTACTTTTCCCACGTACCTTCAAACTCGAGAATGCAACATCTCAACATGTCCTCAAGTGTTTGAATGGTTCGCTCAGATTGACTGTCTGTCTGTGGGTGAAAGGCAGTGCTAAAATGAAGTTTAGTACCTAAAGCATCTTGTAACTTCTTTCACAATCGCGATGTAAATCTCGAGTCTCTGTCTGAGATAATAGAACTCGACACACCATGGAATCTCACAATTTGAGATATATACAACTCATCAAGTTTATCGAGTGAAAAGTCCATACGAACCGGTACAAAATGAGCTGATTTAGTCAGTCTATCTACTATAACCCAGACTGCATCTTTCTTGCTCGGTGTCATAGGCAAACCAGATACAAAATCCATTTTATCCCATTTCCATTCAGGTATCATGATCGGCTGAAGCAGCCTAGATGGCACTTGATGCTCGGCTTTTTCTTGCTGACAAATTAAGCACTTTGACACAAATTTAGATATATCTCGTTTCATGCCAGGCCACCAGTAATACTGTTTCAAATCATTATACATTTTAGTACCACCCGGATGTATCGATAATCGACCTCTATGAGCCTCACTTAGAATCATCTGAATCAATTCTGAGTTCTTCGGAACACACATTCGGCTTTTAAAGTTCAAACAGTCATTCGCATCTATTTGAAACTTTGATTTCGTATCTTTTTCGCACTGAATTCGTCTAGCCATCAAATCTTTTTCAACTTTCTGTGCATCACAAATTTGCTGGATAAACATCGGTCTTGCTTGTAACTCGGCTATGATCGAACCATCACTAGACATAACCATCTGTGCGTTCATTGTACGAAGAGCAAATAACAATTTTCGACTTAACTTATCTGCAACAACATTGGCTTTTCCCGGATGGTAGTCAATCACCAATTCATAGTCTTTCAATAATTCTAACCATCTGCATTGTCTCAAGTTCAGATCTTTCTGAGGCATCAAATATTTTAGACTTTTATGATCCAAATAAATGTGACATTTCTCGCTGAATAAGTAATGACGCCAATTTTCAATGCGAAAACAATGGCTGCTAATTCCAGATCGTGAGTCAGATAATTTCTTTCATGCGGCTTCAATTGTCTCGAAGTGTAGGCTATAACTTTTCCTTCCTACATCAAAACGCAACCCAACCCATTCAAAGAAGCATTACTAAAAACGACAAATTCTTTACCCGATTCAGGCTGAGCTAACACTGGAGCTTCGGTCAAAAGAGCTTTCAGCTATTCAAAACTTTTTTTGACACTTTTTCGACCACTCAAACTTGACATCTTTCTACAGTAGCCTTGTTAAAGGTGTAGCTATCACAGAAAAACCTTTTACAAACTGTCTGTAGTATCCCGCAAGGCCTAGAAAGCTTCAATCTCGGAAACATTCTTTGGTGGTTTCCAATCAAGTATAGCTACTATTTTGTTTGGATCCACCCGAATACCTGATGCTGAAACAACATGACCCAAGAAGCTGACTTCATTCATCCAGAACTCACACTTACTAAACTTTGCATACAACTGTTGATCTCGCAAAGTTTGTAGCACTAATCTCAAATGCTCGACATGTTCGTTTCATTTTTGGAGTAGATTAGTATATCATCAATAAACACTACTACAAGCCGATCCAAAAACTGTCTGAAGACCCGATTCATTAAATCCATAAAAACAGAAGGTGCTTTAGTGAGTCCAAAAGGCATAACCAGAAACTCAAAATGTCGTACCTCGTCCAAAATGCAGTCTTTGGCACATCTGTATCTCTGACTCGCAACTGATAATAACCCGATCTCAAATTTATCTTCGAAAATACTGAAGCCCCTTTTAATTGATCAAACAAATCATCAATCCGAGGTAACGGGTACTTATTCTTTATAGTTACTTTATTCAGTTGCTGATAATCAATACACATTCACATCGTTCCATCTTTCTTCTTCACAAAAAGAACTGGTGCACCCCAAGGAGAGAAACTCGGTCGTGCAAAGCCCCTATCTGTTAACTCTTGTAACTGTGCTTTCAACTCTTTTAACTCAGTAGGTACCATCCGATACGGAGCTATAGAGATCAGAGTCATTCCCGGTGCTAATTCAATGCCGAACTCAATCTCTCGTACGGTGGTAAACCCGACAGTTCTTCAAGAAACACATCTGGGTATTCACACATAACAGGTACAGATTCAATATGCTTTTCAGACACTTTATTATCCAGTACATAGGCCAAATAAGCTTCGCACCCTTTTCTCACATACTTTCGGGCTAACATTGAGGATATTATTATAGGAAACCCACTTAAATCACTGGATTCAATTCTGATGATCTCGCCGTTCTGACATCTCAAATCAATAAGCTTTCTTTTGCAATTCACCACTGCATCAGGTGAAGTTAACCAATCCATTCCCAAAATTATATCGAACTCATCGAAGGGCAACAACATTAAATTGGCTGGGAAGCAAGAATCCCGAATCATCAACGGGCAACCTCTACATACTTTATTAACAAGTACACATCTACCCAAAGGGTTGGACACACGAATCACAAACTCAAGAGACTCAATGGCGAGTCTTCTCAATACTAGAGTTTCACACACATGTGAATGAGTCGAACCAGATCAATCAATGCAATCACAGTAGTATCATAAAGGGTGAAAGTACCCAGAATGACATCGGGGAGGAAGCATCCTCTCGGCTCGTGTAGCATAAGCTCTAGCCGGAGCTCTAGCCTCGATCGTATTGCAGTCCTTCGTCCCTCTCTCGATCGCCACCTACATTGCACAATGTCTGAGTGGTCTACCCCATCTTTGGCGCCTTTGCTTTCGGTCTAGTGTTCTGAGTTGTATTTTGCTCGGTTAACATTGGGCACTCTCGAATAAAATGATCCGATGATCCACATTCAAAGCAGGACCAATCACGAACTCTACAACTCCCAGGATGCCATTTCCCACAATGTTTACACTCAGCCCGGTTCTGCGGGACATTACCGACACTAGCTATCGACGTGGCTCAGGATCTCACTGGAGGTCGATCACATATAGACAAGTCTGAAGTGGCTTTATGTCGACAGGGGTCATCTTTGAACTTCTTATGCACATAATGGAAAATTTTACTCGATGATCTTTTTCGAGTGCCTCTATCTTCTACTTCAGCTTTTCTTTTCTCTTTCCCGAGCTCTTCGGCTTTACAAGCTCGCTCGACTAATGTCACAAACTCTTTGATTTCAAGAATGCCCACAAGTAACTTTATGTCTTCATTCAGGCCGTCTTCAAATCTCTTACACATAATGGCTTCGGTAGATATACACTCCCGAGTGTAACGGCTCAATCTGACAAACTTCCGCTCATACTCGTCACACCATGCGACCTGTTTTAATTCCGTAAATTCTTTCCGTTTCGATCGATGAATCTCGACTGATATATTTCTTACGGAACTCAATTTGGAAGAAGTCCCAAGTTACTTTTTCTTTCGGAACTACGGATACCAGTGTGTTCCACCAGTGATAGGCAGTGTCCCGAAGTAGAGATATAGCACACTTTAGGCATCCATCTGGAGTACAAGATAACTCATCGAGCACCCGAATAGTGTTATCAAGCCACATCTCGGCTCACTCTGCGTCATCATCATCATTGACCTTGAATTCCTCGGCCCCATATTTCCTAATTTTATCTACGGAAGGCCTGCTAGATCTCGTCGGATCTATCATCGGGGGTGCTAAAGGTACCGAAGTTGGATTATTCAGGGGTAGAGGTTGTTGTACAGCCAAATTATTTTGAACAAACTGGGTAAACCATTCATTCATCATTTGGTAGAAGGCTTGTCCAGCCTCCCCCTCATGGCTACCCGTAACTGGTTGAGAGTCTAATGGCGCTGATCCACGTGCGAGACCAGGCGCAACGCTCTCCACATCATCAGCTACGGCTCTATCGGGATTTAAATCCATTTACTATATAAAATACAATTGAAATTGTCAGAAGTCACCACACTATCATATATACAATTCAAAGGCATGTATAGCTAGACTCTTACGTACTACAGTAGTCCTAGAATCGACTAAATCGTAGCTCTGATACCAATAAAATGTAACACCCCTTAACCCGTATCCGTCGCCAGATTAGGGTTACAGGCGTTACCAATAGCCAAATCTTTTTCAATTGATTAATTCATATCCTAAACAGATAAAGCACATGGGCACAATAATATATATAAATATACTTAATATACAAGTTAAAACATATTCAATGTAATCATCCACAATTACAAAGTGATCAAACAATATATTTTTATCCTTATTATTAGCATATTTATCTATTTTAATCTATGATATAAATACCTAATTAGTACCACTCCTTTGTATACATTTCATGCCAACATGCCTCACGTACCATTTCGTTTAAACCAAAGCACACTGAACCATGTAATTGGAACTACTAATAAGCATCACTACGACTACATGCATACATCACTTGACATTACACCTATAGACTAAGAGACAATACACTTCATATATATATATATATATATATATACCTATATCAGAATAATCTCAATATAACTTTGCATGTTATATGTATAGATCAAAGACTGAATGTGCTAACTAAACTTTCATCATTCACGCAAAATTTACGTTACTTATTTGTACTATAATTGACCATACATAAACATAGGTCTCAAAGCCAACTTAACCTAAAAGCACAAACATATAAACTATGCCTTGACCGAACATTCATTACCACTTTTCTATAATTTGTAACTACTTATACTTATCACTAACAACGAATCCAACAAGTTAACTTATACATATATATAATCATTTCTATACAACTACATTTAACTTCCGAGCATTATAAGCATACGTCTTATACCAAAGATTAAAACGGACTATTATATCAAACATATAAACAATACTTCAACCCAAAAATAACAGCCTTATTCGCAATGCCATATATATACATTTACAAATCTGAACATCATTCATTACGTATCAAAATAAAGCCTATACATGCCTTTGATTCAAAAAGTATACAAAACATATATATACTAAAGAGAGTGATAGTGTGGTCAACTTTCTTGATGATCCCCGAGGCGTAGTTGAATCAACGATCTATAAAATGATATACAAACACATACGAGTAAGTTCACTAGCTTAGTAAGTCTTAAGCAACTTTAATGTAACATTCAAACACTTAAACATTTTATTTCTTTAAACTTATAACATTGAATATAAATATTTCCATAAATATATTTATGCAGGGCCGAATATTAACAGTTCATTAACCATAGCATTTACACTTCATTACCATAATTCTATAATTCATCGAACCATAGTATAAACATATAATACATGAATCACATGCTCCATGTCACATAGGTACAACATTCATATCAACTATATTATCATATTCAAAGTCTTTTCACTATTATCAATTCTACTAGTAACCGAACCTCCCAAAAATAGTATGTTTAAGCTCAAATTCTATCTTATACCATTCATACACATCGATCAATAAGCTCAATCACACATAACACCATTCTTAACATAATATTTCAACTCAAGTAACATTAATCACAACTTACCTTACTTCTGATGGATTCAATGAGATTTAAGCCTACCTGAGTTTTTAACTCAATAGATTCACTATGTTACACTCGAACAATTTATGGTTTCTTCGTTTTAAAGTATCACCGTATTAAGCCTACTAGGCACGAAGTCGAATCAAATCACCAAGACTAAGCACCGCTAGGCACGGCTTAGAATATGTCACCCAAGACTAAGCCTACTAGGCATGAAGCTCTGAATATGTCACCTAAGACTAAGCACTGCTAGGCACGAAGCTTGAATTTGTCACCAAACTATGCACGCTAGGCACGAAGCTTCGAATAATTCATAAACCAATCACATACTTCACATTTTTCCCAAATAATATATCAAAGATACACATTCATATCATATTGTCAATTTATGCATTCAAGCCAATTTAACCCATATACATTCGGCTATTACAATAATATACACTCAAATTTATCGACATTATCAATTAACAGGTTCATAAATAATTCTTTGACATATTTCAGCTTAAGGACTTACCTCGACTATCGACGGACAACGTTAACCGGCTAGTCGACAACTTTCGCCTTTCCCCGATCCAAATCTATTTTTCCTTGTTCTTGATCTAAACACATTAAAATTTAGCTCATTCAAGTACATTTCATCTCAATTTGGTCCCTAAGCACATAAATAGGCAAATTACCATTTTACCCCTAGAGTTTCACATTTTTACAATTTAGTCCTATTTGCATAAAACACAATACACATAATTTGCACATAGTCCTTTAGGGCCGAATCTTCTATACCTTCATACCAAGACATACATTTCATTTATTTTGCAAACAAGTCCCTCAAAAATTTTATTTTTACAAATTAGTCCAAAATACTCAAATTTACTAAAATTTCCAATTCAATATATACTAATCTTTAACATATCATTTACATAAAATCATAAAACACCAAAATTACAAGAACATAGCAAAGGTCGAACATCATACATGATTATTCTTAAAATTTTAACATGGGTCACCACTGATTCAAGCAACGATCTCAAAAATGTAAAATTATCTAAAACCGACTAAAACTCACCTTCAATTTTAGCTTCAAAGTGCTGAAATTTCAAAGAAATCAAACCCTTCTCCTCATGCAAAGGTTCGCCAAGAACAAAATGGATGATAATATCATTTTCTTTTGTTTTACTTTAACATATATTAAGTTATTATTAAATTACTTAACTAACCTTAAAATTAAAATAACCAAATAATATATCTTAAGGACGAACTTGTCCATGGCCGGCCACTAACTCATAAAATGGGTTATTTACCCTTTCTAAACTTCATATCATAAAGCCATGCTCAAATTAGAACCTTTCACTTTAGTATGCCACTTTTACATTTTACGCGATTAAGTCCTTTTAATCAAATTAAGCACTTAAACGATAAAATTTTTCTACGAAACTTTCACACATATTAATTCACACATAATGAGCACAAAATATAATATTAAAAAATATTTTAGACTCAAATTCGTGGTCTCGAAACCATCGTTCTGATTAGGGTCAATTTCGGTCTGTGACACAACATGTTAGCCATCATATACAATAAGCATAGATGAGCTTATCATGCCATATGAGTATTTTATCCATTGAATCATTGAATTTCCGATGGATAGTTCTAGTAGTACACTCGAGGTGCACAATTCCGTTATTCGTCAATTCATATCCAGTAGTACTGTTTAGGTACACTCTCAAGCCACATATCACACATCAGAATTACCAGTCTAGGCTAAATTCTAGCTGTAGCACATATGCTCTAAGGACTTTGTCGGATTACTAGTCCAGGCTAAATCCTTATATGACAAAGAATTCCCTATAGAGTCCAATCTGGATTACCAGTCCAGGCTAAATCCAGTCAATTAGGAATACCAGTCCATGCTAAATCCTAATTGAAACACATATTCTTGAGAGTCCATTTTCAAAGGATTACCCGTCCGGGCTAAATCCATTCTGCAACACATGCAGTTTTATCAGATAAATCACATTTATCCAATCAAAATTCAATATTCAAATGGATTTTAACCCTTTTCAATCATTTTACATCATATATATTTCATGCTTCACAATGTCAATGCTTAATGTACATATAATTCACATATCACATTTCATATAATTCAACAATCAAATCAACACATATATTCATGCTTATTTAAGTTATACGAACTTACGTTGATAACTGTTCGTATCTACTAATCTGAAACTTTCTTTTTTCCTCAATCTTTCTCTTTGTTTGGTAATTTCAGATCTATATAAATGAATTTAATAATCAATTTAATACTTTTTACATTCAATTAAACCCAATTCATATTTTAGGTAAAAGTACCATTTTGCCCCTAAACTTTTAATTAATTCCAATTTCATCCCTGGGCTAGGAAATTGAAATTCATGCAATTTTACTCCTTATTCCAGGCCTAATAATAATTATAATATAACTTTTACAGCACATGTATTCTCAAAATGTTAAAATTTTTCCATGAATTTCATCAATTTTCAATTTAGTCCCAAAACATGTTTCTATAAAATATTACTTTGTAAAAGTTGTTCATCTATCAAAAACCTTTCAATTTCTACCATAATATTTCAAGTTTTAGCATATTCATCCATGGAAAATTTTGTATACTTTGATATCTATTCAAATTAACCCCCCAAATAGAGAAATTAAGCTTTCTCGATCTCAAAAATATAAAAATTACTAAAAACGGGACATAAAAACTTACCAATTTATGCTCGGAAAGCTTGTTTTCTCTCTACTAGGGTTTCCATGTATTTTTGATGAAGAAGATGATATAAAATGATATTAATTTCTATTTTAATCTTTATCATCTTTTAACTATTTCTATTTCCAATTTATTCCTTGTCCTTTTTCAATTTTTCCATAGATGATTCACCAAAAATATCTACATATTTTTCATCAATGGTCTAATTACCATTTAAGGACCTCAAGTTTTAAATTCCATAGCTATTTAATCCTTATAGCTACTAGAATTTAAATTTGACATTTTATACAATGTAGTCCTTTTTACAATTAAGCACCTAATTGATAAAAATTTCTTATCAAAATTCTCATGCAACCTTTCTACTATATTACTAATCATTTCATGATATTAAAATGTTTTATCTTTCTGGCTCGGATTTGTGGTTACGAAACCACTATTCTGACTTCACTAAAATTGGGCTATTACAACTCTCCCCCTTAAGGATTTTCGTCCTCGAAAATCTTACCAGCAAAGAGATTAGGGTACTGCTTCATTATGGTATCCTCTGGTTCCCAAGTAGCTTCTTCAATTCCATGCTTTCTCTAGAGAACTTTTACCAATTCTATCTTTTTATTTCTTAGTTCTTTTGTTTCCCATGCTAGAATCTTGATCGGTTCTTCAGTTTATGTCAAATCAGGCTGAATCTCAACTTCTGTTGGAGAAATAATATGTGAAGGATCCGATCGATACCGTCTTAACATTGATACATGAAAAACATTATGAATCTTTTCAAGTTCTGGTGGTAATGCTAGTCGATAAGTAACCGGCCCGATTCTCTCAATAATTTCATAAGGCCCAATAAAACGAGGACTAATTTTTCCTTTATGACAAAACTGGAGAACTTTCTTCTAAGGTGACACCTTCAAAAATACTTTATCACCAACCTCAAATTCTATTTCTTTTCTTTTAAGATCAACATAAGACTTTTGTCTATTAGAGGCTACTTTCAAACTTTCTCGATTCACCTTTACCTTTTCTTCTATTTCCCGAATTAAATCAACTTCAAGAATCTTCTTTTCACTAAGCTTTGTCCAATACAATGGTGTTCTACATTTACAACCATACAGAGCTTCATACTGTGCCATTTTAATGCTGGACTGATAACTGTTGTTATAAGCAAATTCAATCAAAGGTAAATATTTTTCCCAATTACCTTCAAATTCAAGTATACAACACTGTAACATATCCTCTAAAATCTGTATAACCTGTTCTGACTAGCCATTTGTTTGAGGATGAAATGCATTTGTAACACCCCAAACCCGGCCCAAACGTTATGACCGAATTTGGTATGCTACAGAGAAAACATTTTTTGAAAAATCCCTTTAAGTCGTTTTAAATTTTTGATAAAAGATATTGTTTTGGTTTAATAATTTATTAGGTCGTTGTTACTGATTCAAGTGTACCCGATGGCACAATAAAACATTTTTATATTAATTTGAGAAAACATGTATCCATTTTCAAGTCATTAAGTTATTAAACAAATTATCCAAAATGCAGATAAAATAACCAAAATATAATCCTAGTAGGCCTCATTACAATTTAAGCAAAATAACCAACAATAAAATAAAAGTAGTTCATAAATCATTTAATCCAAATGTTCACTGGCATGGCCACCTCGAGTTCTTACGGCTCCTTATCCGCGATCTACGAGTCACCTGAAAATTTAAAGGAGAAGGTGAGTCACCAAGACTCAGTGCATAATCCCTCTCCCGAGTAAATGCCACATTCTTACACAAATTATAACAAGCAACATATATGTATTATGCACCCAACCTAGCCATCCATAACTCCTTTTCTACCCCGTGTGGTACCAAACCACTGGTGGTGCCAAACCACTGGTGACTTAAAGTCACATATGTGATACCAAATCACTGGAGATACCAAATCTCTGGTGTCCGAAGACACAAATCGAATGATGGGGCTAACCCATCGTGTGATACCAAATCACTGGCGTCAATCCCATATCTCAAAGTGGGGCCAACCCACGATGGTGCTAAGCCATAGGGACGAGACGCTATGAGGTGCCAAACCTCTGGAGGTACCAAACCTCTGGTGACCGTAGTCACAATGTGTTACCAAAACACTGGTGTCCGTCGACACGAATATCACTACTCCCTCCACTCATTTGATCCCACATGAATCAATAATATAAACAAATCATGTCAATATACCTTGATATGAATCATATAACAAAATCTCATAAATCGTAGATCATGATTTCAATCCTCATGTATTAACAACATATCAAAATGGACTTACCCGAATCCTCATTCATACCATCATGGTATCATCTCAAAACTCATCATTTCACTTTAACAACATGAATAGTTATTTAACATACATATATACAAATATGAATCAAGTTATAAGTGTGTAAGATACACACCTTTCACCAACGCAAGAACTATCTCCCAAAAATCTGATCTATCGCACTAGATCACTTTGTCCCTACAATCGGCCAATACTAAAAATTATTAACAAAGGCCATTCGGCCAAACCACAATACTTTAATTCCAAAAACTTTAATCTTTTCAAAAGAATGTTGAATCAACTAAAATCCTTACCCCTTTGACTTACCAACCTTTGATTGCTAGAGAGAGATAGGACATAAATCAATTGCTTCCAAAGTCCCAAAGAACCTATCTTTCAAAACCGATTGTACAAAAATCAAAGAAAACTACCTTGAATATTCGGCCAAAACAAATACTATAAGGGAAGAAAAAGGTTCGGTTATGGTTGATTTGAAAAAGAAAAGAAGAAATAAGACTGGAAGTAGATGTTTTATCTTTGAACAAATGAAAAAGAAAATGATATTTGAGATGGAGAAATATTCGGCCAAGAGAGTGAAAAGAAAATGTTTATGAACCAATGTCAAAAAGAAAAGAAAAGAGAGATGAGGGAGAGATGAGATTCGGCCAACACCTTTTTACCTAAAAGAAAGGTTCACAAAAAATCCAATGTTGTTACGGTTTCAAGAGAAAAATGAAAGGAAGAGAATAATACTTTTGGTTCAACAAAATGAAGGCTAAAACACAAACATATTTTGCACAAAAGTGCACAATAACAATCGGCCAAAACAAAGAGTTTTTGGAGAGGAAAAGCAAAATGCAAAAAGATGCACAAAAGAGGAATTGGCCAAATATTCCCCCCCTAAACCACCTAACAAAATTTGGCCACCCACCTAGACACCCATGCTGTCCACATACATGCACTAAAGCCTAGGATTACTTTCCAAAACATCCTCCCTATTCCATGCCTTTGTCCCCTCATCATACCATAACCTTAAGAATCTTATCCCAAATATCAAGCTTTCCATAAACATATATTCAACTTACCAAAATAAATAGTCCAACCTATCATAAATAAGGTTTGACCGTCCATCAATGCAAGGATTCAAAAATAAACCTTCAAAATGCTAAACATGCTACTCGAACCTCTAACCTCAAGCCACCTTTCAAGCTCCTTAATCAACTTGCCACTTACTCCTCTTATGCTTTAAATGAACACTTAAATTAACTTAAGTGTCAAGCTCACTTAATCCACTTCATTAAATAAACCATACTAAAACTATTCTAATTTCCTAAAGCTCAAGGCCCAATCCTACTAGGCCCAATTTCGGGATGTTACAGTTCTACCCCCTTAAAATAATTTCATCCTCGAAATTACTTACTATCGTCCAATCGTGTATCCTTAACTCATCACCCTACACTACTGTTGCACACTCTGATCTTAAAGATCTATCATACTTTCTAGAAACATTCCCTACGTCCATAATCCAAGTCCCATACACTTTACTAGCTACATAAGAGCGAACTAACGTAACCACAAACAAGACAATTGAGGGTATTTCAGAAATAAAAAACTTACCCGTTGTCATATCTAGCACATCTTCCTCCTCGCGACGGCCAACTGCATAAACCAACCTTGGTTGCCTCGCCTCCGTACCTTCAATACCTCGGCCACGCCCGTTACTATTACCTCTAGCTGCACCTCGACCCTTCTGTGGTGGTCCTTCATTTCTAACTCGAGCACGGTTCGACCTCCGGGTGATTCTTAGCTAACCGAGGATAATCCCTTACATGGTGATCCAACGATCCACATTCAAAGCACCTCTACTTCCACCAAACATTCTCCCGAGTGGGATTTCCGATCTAGCACACCGAGGTGGCCTTCGAGTAGGCTTTGTGGCTCTTTCGATTCCCCAAATCTAGCCCTCTTCTCCACATTCTTGCCGATCTAGGCGATCCAAAGCCTCTCTTACTTTTATTCTTTTCGTGATTACGCTTACGGACTCCTTGATCCCTTCGGCTACCTTAGCCTTTTCTACTAGGACTGAAAACTCACGCTCTTGTTGTGGAGCAATCAGTAACCTTAGATCATCCCTAAGTCCGTCCTCAAAGCGGACACAGCGATCATGCTCCGTTGACACAATTCCCTGAGCATAGCGGCTCAATCTCAAGAATTTCGCTTCATATTCTGACACAAACTTATTTCCTTGTACCAACCCCAGAAAAGCTTTCCTCTGAGCATCAGTGTAGCTGGTGCCCACATATTTCTTCTGAAAAGCAGCTTTGAAGTAATCCCATGTAAGATCATCTGCCGTAGCACTATCTCGAATCGTGAGCCACCATCGATATGACTCATCCTTGAGAAGCGACACCGCCCCTTTCAGTTTCTCCTCATTTGTCAAATCTATCTCATCCATGATTCTTTCGATCGATTCTAGCCAATACTCAGCCGTATTGGGCGCTACACCAGATACACCTCGGAAAAATTTAGCTCCGTTAGCTCGAAGTCTCTCAGGTATCAATTTTCGAGCTCCTCCACCTCTACCCATTCCAGCTACCCTTTTTAAAACCCGCAGCATCGCTTGTGACACTGCTTCATCACCCGTCTGATCCTCGCTTCTTGGCTCCAAAAGTTGGGGGTGGTAGTGGTATATCATTCTCGATCCGGACCGACTGACAGTGTTACGACACGATCATCCTACCCCTTCCGCGTCCATGACGGCCACGTCCTCTAAAGCTCATTCTAACTATCGCGCTTTTAATCTGATTAGAAAAATTTATGGATTAGTAATTTGTTTCACTTGGTTATTCGCGAAGAAGTTTTATGGAAAGCTCAATAGGGATTCTTTCGATCAATCAAGGTTTTAAGTTCTCTATCCTAGTTCACACAGAGAAGAACATCCATTCCCTAATACCTTCCATACTTATTCACTCTTCGGACATTTCTGTCCTGTTTCTATCCCAGGGGTATTTTCGTCATAAATTGAATTTTTTTTAAAACTTTCGTAATTCAAAACATTTTGAAATTTCCAAAACTAGAGGGTTCTTTTCAGAAATTTCTCAAATTAAAAGTATGGCAAAATTTTAGAAACTAGGGGTATTTTGGTAATTTTATCAATCAGGGGTAATTTTATAAATTCCAAAAGTTAGTGTATATATTTTGAAATACAAGATTTTCGGCTACTTTTGCAAAGTAAGAAGATTTTATTGAAATCGAGATAATTCGGTAATTCTAGAACCAAGGGTATTTTCATAATTTTGCCACTAGGGGCATTTTGGTAATTTTGGTAAACCGAGAATATTTTAAAGATTTTTTTTCCAAAATAAATTTTTACTGTTATTGATAGGAGTATCATAATGATTTTTAAAACTTAGAGTTTTCATAAAATAGGGTTAATCCCTTTCGGGTTTTATTTAGTGTGTTTAGCCTATGACCGAGTCCTCTTGGTTAGGGTGAACCGAAGCTACGCACCAGGTAGGATTCCTGCGAAGAGGAGGTGAGTCACGAGGACTACTTAAATACCAAGCTCTTTCGGATCCAATCCTAGACATGCGCACCAGGGTTACCACACCCTAACTCGACGACTAGGTCGTAGGTTTGTTTAATTAGGCTCTTAAAGTCTTATGTCTTTGTTTGGGGTAACTAGTCCTAAAGTTCAACACCTATCACACTAACTACGTTCCCTACCTACCCTTCTACAATAATAATCCATACAAAAAGTTAGAGGTACTTACCTGGGTGGATTGGTGCCGAAGACTCGGTGCCATGCTTTATTCACAACCAAAATATTTCAAATAGGCCTACTAAAAACATTTTTGGGCCTTGGGCCCCCACAGCCGAGCTTTGAACTGGGCTCTGATATCAATTTGTAACACCCCAAACCCGGCCCAAACGTTATGATCGAATTTGGTATGCTACAGAGAAAACATTTTTTGAAAAATCCCTTTAAGCCGTTTTAAATTTTGATAAAAGATATTGTTTTGGTTTAATAATTTATTAGGTCAGTTATTCTGATTCAAGTGTACAGATGGCACAATAAAACATTTTTTGCGTATTAATTTGAGAAAACATGTGTATCCATTTTCAAGTCATTAAGTTATTAAACAAATTATCCAAAAGATAAAATAACCAAAATATAATCCTAGTAGGCCTTATTACAATTTAAGCAAAATAACCAACAATAAAATAAAAGTAGTTCATAAATCATTTAATCCAAATGTTCATTTGCATGGCCACCTCGAGTTCTTCCGGCTCCTTATGCGTGATCTACGAGTCACTTGAAAATTTAAAGGAGAAGGTGAGTCACCAAGACTCGATGCATAATCCTCTCCCGAGTAAATGCCACATTCTTACACAAATTATAACAAGCAACATATATGTATTATGCACCCAACCTAGCCATCCATAACTCCTTTTCTACCCGTGTGGTACCAAACCACCGTGGTGCCAAACCACGGTGACTTAAAGTCACATATGTGATACCAAATCACCGGAGATACCAAATCTACGTGTCCAAGACACAAATCGAATGATGGGGCCAACCCATCGTGTGATACCAAATCACTGGCGTCAATCCCATATCTCAAAGTGGGGCCAACCCACGGTGGTGCTAAGCCACAGGGACGAGACGCTATGAGGTGCCAAACCTCTGGAGGTACCAAACCTCTGGTGACCGTAGTCACAATGTGTTACCAAAACACTGGTGTTCGTTGACACGAATATCACTACTCCCTCCACTCATTTGATCCCACATGAATCAATAATATAAACAAATCATGTCAATATACCTTGATATGAATCATATAACAAAATCTCATAAATCGTAGATCATGATTTCAATCCTCATGTATTAACAACATATCAAAACGAACTTACCCGAATCCTCATTCATACCATCATGGTATCATCTCAAAAACTCATCATTTCGGCTTTAACAACATGAATAGTTATTTAACATGCATATATACAAATATGAATCAAGTTATAAGTGTGTAAGATACACACCTTTCACCAACGCAAGAACTATCTCCCAAAAATCTGATCTATCACACTAGATCACTTTGTCCCTACAATCGGCCAATACTAAAAATTATTAACAAAGGCCATTCGGCCAAACCACAATACTTTAATTCCAAAAACTTTAATCTTTTCAAAAGAATGATGAATCAACTAAAATCCTTACCCCTTTGACTTACCAACCTTTGATTGCTAGAGAGAGATAGGACTTAAATCAATTGCTTCCAAAGTCCCAAAGAGCCTATCTTTCAAAACCGATTGTACAAAAATCAAAGAAAACTACCCTTGAATATTCGGCCAAAACAAAGACTATAAGAGAAGAAAAAGGTTCGGTTATGGCTGATTTGAAAAAGAAAAGAAGAAATAAGAATGGAAGTAGATGTTTTATCTTTGAACAAATGAAAAAGAAAATGATATTTGAGATGGAGAAATATTTGGCCAAGAGAGTGAAAAGAAAATGTTTATGAACCAATGTCAAAAAGAAAAGAAAAGAGAGATGAGGGAGAGATGAGATTCGGCCAACACCTTTTTGCCTAAAAGAAAAGTTCACAAAAAATCCAATGTTGTTACGGTTTCAAGAGAAAAATGAAAGGAAGAGAATAGCACTTTTGGTTCAACAAAATAAAGGCTAAAACACAAACATATTTTGCACAAAAGTGCACAATAACAATAGGCCAAAAGAAAGAGTTTTTGGAGAGGAAAAGCAAAATGCAAAAAGATGCACAAAAGAGGAATTGGCCAAATATTCCCCCCCAAACCACCTAACAAAATTCAGCCACCCACCTAGACACCCATGCCGTCCACATACATGCACTAAATCCTAGGATTACTTTCCAAAACATCCTCCCTATTCCATGCCTTTGTCCCCTCATCATACCATAACCTTAAGAATCTTATCCCAAATATCAAGCTTTCCATAAACATATATTCAACTTACTAAAATAAATAGTCCAAACTATCATAAATAAGGTTTGACCGTCCATCAATGCAAGGATTCAAAAATAAACCTTCAAAATGTTAAACATGCTACTCGAACCTCTAACCTCAAGCCACCTTTCAAGCTCCTTAACCAACTTGCCACTTACTCCTCTTATGCTTTAAATGAACACTTAAATTAACTTAAGTGTCAAGCTCACTTAATCCACTTCATTAAATAAACCATACTAAAACTATTCTAATTTCCTAAAGCTCAAGGCCCAATCCTACTAGGCCCAATTTCGGGATGTTACAGCAGTACTAAAATGCAATCGTGTACCCAATGCTTCTTGTAATTTATTCTAAAATCGAGATGTAAACCGGGGATCTCTATCAGAAATAATAAAAACTAGCACCCCATGTAATCTAACAAATTTAAGACTTATAATTCAGCCAATTTATCTAAAGAAAAGTCCATACGTATCGGTATAAAATGTGCTGACTTTGTTAACCGGTCGACAATCACCCAAATAGCATCTTTCTTTCTTGGAGTCAATGGTAATCCCGATACAAAATCCATTGTAACTCTTTACCATTTCCACTCGGGTATAACAACTGGCTATAATAACCCCTGTAACACCCCAAACCCGGCCTAGATGTTATGGGCGGATCTAGCATGTCACATCAAAAGGTTGTGTAAAAGCTATGCATTCGTTATAAACCTTGTATCCTTTTTGAAACTCTGAATTTCGTTATTTGTAAAAACAAGATTTTGCATAACGAGTATTCTTCTAAAGATGTTATTATTTTCGAAAACTTTGTTCGTTGCAGAAGTTTGACTTAAAGAGTTGCGAAATGTGATATTTTGAAAACGGTTATTAACGTTTCAAAAACCAGTGTTTAATCATTTAACAATTTATAACTAGCCGAAATGAAAGTTTAAAAGAAAAATAAAATCCAATGGCCTTATTACACAAAATATTAACCCAAAAATAATAATATAAAATAAATTAAAATCAAATTTCTAAGTTCTGTTGTAACACCCCAAACCCGGCCTAGAAGTTAGGCCCGAATCTGGAATGTCACATTAAAGGCACAATTCAAAACGGTTTTGCTAATTAAGAAATTAAGGCCCAAAAGCCCAAAATCTAATAGACTTATTAATTAAAGATAAAAAAACCCATTTTATTATTTTAAGCATTTAGTAAACAAAGTTTGAACATAAGAGCTTACTTAGGTTTAATAATTAAATAAACATTTAATCTCAAAACCCAAATTAAATCTAAAGTCAAAACGGAGTACAAGGTCTTATTATGTCCACTAAAAATTAAGTAAATAAAAGCATGTATTTTGAAACGAATAAATTAAAATTTCAAGCCTCTTGTAGTGTGGCCATCTCCAAGTCCTCTCTCACGTCGAGTCGTCTATTCGAGATTACCTGAAACATTAAATTAAAGGGGTGTGAGTTATGAAACTCAGTCTGCACAACCCTTGGCAATCAAATCACTTACAAATATCCACATTGGGCCTAAGCCCTATCAAAATCGGTGGTCTTGGGCTTTAGCCCATAATGACCTCATATCACATCGTATCATTTATAAACAAATAATGCAAACCCACCCCAAAAATCCATCCGCTACACATACCATTTCCCTTCCAACCATATGACTCTTGTGGGGAATTCTAGCTCGACCCACCCCTCCACTACACACCAAGGGTAGCCTGATTGCAGTACTACCAAACGTTGCAGCAAAGCTGCTAATCAAATATTGGGCTTAAAGCCTCCTTTGCATCCATACCATACGGCCATGCGATCCTAGATCCATACCATACGGCCATGTGATCCACAAATCTTCCTCCGTACCATAATTCCCACCCATATGCATCCTAAGTAGAATATCATATGAATGCATCAAACACACAAGTAACATCTATAAACTTATATTCGTCACATAGGGGTATTTTTGTCATTTAACTACCCAGGGGTATTTTCATAATTCTACCCTACAGGGGTATTTTGGTAATTTTTTAAAATAGGGGTATCTTGGTAATTTTACAAAATAAGGGTATTTTGGTAATTTGGTAAAATAAGGGTATCTTGGTAATTTTGCAAAATAGAGGTAGTTCGGTAATTTCGTAAACTGAGGGTATTTTAGTAATTTCGTAAATCGAGGGTATTTTGGTAATTTTACAAATTAGGGGTATTTTAGTAATTTTACAAATTAAAGGTATTTCGGTAATTTCACAAACTGAAGGTATTTTGGTAATTTCGTAAATCGAGGGTATTTCGATAATTGCAAAGTAGGGTTATTTCAGTAATTTCACAAATCGGTGGTATTTTGTCCCTTTCGGGTTTTAGCTATGAACTTTGGTCCATCAACAAGTCCTCGTGGCTAAAGTGAATAGACACTACGCACCAGGTAGGATTCCAGAGAAGAGGAGGCGGGCCACTAGGGCCGCTTAAGTACCAATCTCTCCCTAAATCCAATCCTAGACATGCGTATGCCCATTGCCACACTCCAACCCAGCGACTTGTTTACAAACATGTTTAATTATTAGAAAGTCTTATGGAATTTAAGAGTTGTTCAAACTAGGCCTAAGGTCTATAAACCCTAGCATACATGTCTACGTCCCCATAAGCCCATCAAGCCCAAATCACTCCTTACGGCCTATTAGGCCCAAATATCATCATATGTCCTATTAGGCCTAAAACAAATCCAAATCGTGTACCATGAGTGACTAACTTAATTCGTATAACAAACCAAACCATTTCATCAAACTTAGCCTCAGGGCCCATCGGGCCCATTTAGCCACTTTCGACTTTTCGACTTTTTGGCATTGCCGATATCGTGTGTGTAGTGTTTGTACACACCTAGCAACCTCGCGTGCTGTAAACCCCTTAGCCACGAACCTACAATCAACATCACCTAACAATTAATCATAACTTAATATACACTTATCGGAAACCGAAACCTCACCGTAACCTTACCGTGTGCCTTACGTTCTAGAAGCCTTCCCTTTGCTACTATTGGCGATTATCCTTTAGATCTGCACCCAAACACCTATATCGTCAAAACCAAGTGACCCATATTGATCATAAGTCACCCCTATGAGCCACAATAGATTCGGTCACTTATTAAAACTTTAACTGAATCAAGAATACTTACTGCCTTTTCATAATCCTTTCCTACCGCGCTTGCGATCGCTGAGCCTCACCCTTGTTAGTACATGGTAACGGCAAAGAGGGGTTAGATAGCCCTTCGGCTTTTAATAAAACACATTAAAAATTCAACTAAGTTCTTACTGAAATCTTCCTTTGATCCTACGACTTAAGTTCGACTTTTGAGACTAATAAGGTGACAAAGGCAATTCGACAACACTAGGGGGAAAAGAAATAAAAGTGATTTGGCTAGAACCGAGCGGTGAACCAAAAAAGGAATTTAAAAAGGGAAGATATGAAGGATTCGGTTTTGACACACTTAGAAAAAACGTCTGCCTCTCACAAGTGATGAAATTCAGCTAGCAGGGAAGCAAAAATTCAGCATTAACATAGGAACTTAATTCGGCACTCATATATATAGTTCCTAGCCAAACTTCCCTTCCCTCAGAGTCTAATTCGGCACCACTATATCCACCTCTCAATCCCTATCTTTTCTCTCTTCTCTACACCTTAAATTTGTCTTCTGAACACTCCCTTTCAGAGTCCCCTCCAACGCTAACTCCTTCTGTCCAGACACAAAAATAAAACTCCTAAATTTTCCCTTCCTAGGCCTCGAACCTTGGACCTCATTAACTGCTTAATATGCCACCTCATAGCCCCTATATGACGCCACTTTCCACTGGACTACAAGCCCATTTGTGTCCTCTCTTCTCTTAATCTGCTTATGAGGCCTCATGCCTGAGATTAGGGTCCACTAAGTAAGAAAAATAAATTTTCCCTATGGTCTCCCCTAATTCTAAAATAATCCTAATAATACCTTAATAATATTATTCTAAGTGCTACACATACATATTAACTCCCATGCACAAAAATTAAAAGTTTCAGGATTTTTGGGCCGTTACAACCTAATAGGCCCAAATCTACTAGGCCCAAATTCGGGGCATTACAATTCTACCCTCCTTAAAGAAATTTTGTCCTCAAAATTTTTAACAAACTATCAATTGTACTACCCAAGTCTCACCACTACGCTTTCGCTGCACACTCTGATTCTAAAAATAAACACTAGTATACTACGGTAGGGTACGCACCATTATTCGTATCTAGAGCGTCTTCGTCCCCTTGATGATGTGCTGCATAGACCAAAGCTGGCTGCCTCGCCTCAGCATAACTTGCACCTCTACCTGGTGCTCCACGATCGCATTCATTACTAATATCGCCCCTGGCTTGTCCACGGCCCCTTGGTGGTTGCTAACCACCACTCTGAGGCTAAAAATTATCTCTGCCATCGGTTCGCTTCTGATCTAGCCTTCTCGAGCACTGCCTAAACCTATACCCCATCAATCCACGGCCCAAACATGCTCCTGTCCTCCTCCAACATTCGCCTGGATGCCTTCTCCCACATTCTGCATAATTCGATACTCCGTTATTAGCAGCGACAATAGTGGCCATCTCTCTAACCGGCCTATTCACTCTGGCCCTCCACATGGGCCTCTGTTCGGCTCCCATAGGTTCCATATTCCGCTTGTTCTGCCCTTCTCTTTCTCTAGGTTGCGACGCTTCGTGCTCTTTACCTCTTCTGCTATTTTTGCTTTCTCCACCAAGACCGCAAAATCTCATTCCCTTTGTGGAGCTATGAGTACCCTAAGGCTATCCATTAATCCATCCTCGAATCGTACGCACCTTTCATACTCAGTTGCTAGTATCCCCTTGGCGTATCGACTGGGGCGTAAAAACTCAGCCTCGTACTCTGCTACTGACTTATCTCTCTGAGTCAGACTCAAAAACTCCTTCCTTCGGGCATCCACATAAGCCGCTCCAATGTATTTCCCTTGAAATGCCGATTTGAAGAACTCCCAAGTGATCTGCTCCGGTTGGTTGCCCTCCTTTACGGTTAACCACCACTAATAAGCTTCTTCCTTGAGTAGGGATATTGCTCCTTTTAGCTTTTGTTCAGCTATTATTCTTTCAGTAGCTTCCAACCAATACTCTACCACATTCAAAGCCACCCCGACTACTCCTTTGAAAATCTCAGCCCCATTGGCTCGGAGTCGTTCTACGATCGACCCACAACTCTCCGTACCATTATTGGGCCAAACGACCCTTCCAAGATTTTCAACATGGCTCATGCGATCGACATCTTCTATGATGGCACTGCTCATTTACTCTTCTTTACTCTCTTCGGTGAGGTCGGAGCCTCCCCTACTCCTACATTAGGCATATGGCGGACTCGGACGATTCTGCCCTAAAAGCTCCACGACTTCTGCCGCGGCCTTTACCACCTCGTCTCCTGCTCATCGTTGTGTATTTCTGAATTAAGAATTTTATGAAATTAGTACTTAGTTCCACTTGTTTAGAATACATGTCTTATGTAAGTATTAACACTTTTTCTTAAAGTTATTCCGCGGTCGAGAATCCACTACAGGCTTAAGTTTTCTACAGGCCTTAGTCTCTAAAAGCCTATTTTTACATAGCCCAATATCTACATATTTCAACAATTTAAGCAAATGTAGTACAGAGAACTTACTTGGCTCGACGTCGAGGGCTCGGTGAACCACACTTCAAAAATCCCGAAATAAACTTTTTAAAACCCAAAATCTAAGGCCCATTCACAGCTCGAGCTTTGCAACCGGGCTCTGATACCACAATTGTAACACCCCAAACCCGTCCTAAAAGTTAGGCCCAAATCTGTAATATCACATTAAAGGCACAATTCAAAACGGTTTTGCTAATTAAAAATTAAGGCCAAAAAGCCCAAAATCTAATAGACTTATTAATTAAAGATAAAAAAACCATTTTATTATTTTAAGCATTTAGTAAACAAAGTTTGAACATAAGAGCTTACTTAGGTTTAATAATTAAATAAACATTTAATCTCAAAACCCAAATTAAATCTAAAGTCAAAACGGAGTACAAGGTCTTATTACATCCACTGAAAATTAAGTAAATAAAAGCATTTATTTTGAAACAAATAAATGAAAATTTCAAGCCTCTTGTAGTGTGGCCATCTCCAAGTCCTCTCCCACGTCGAGTCGTCTATTCGAGATTACCTGAAACATTAAATTAAAGGGGTGTGAGTTACGAAACTCAGTGTGCACAACCCTTGGCAATCAAATCACTTACAAATATCCACATTGGGCCTAAGCCCTATCAAAATACGTGGTCTTGGGCTTTAGCCCATAATGACCTCATATCACATCGTATCATTTATAAACAATTAATGCAAACCCACCCCAAACATCCATCCGCTACACACACCATTTCCCTTCTAACCTTATGACTCTTGTGGGGAATTCTAGCTCGACCCACCCCTCCGCTACACACCAAGGGTAGCCCGGTTGCGATTATCGAGCATTGCAAAGAAAGTCGCTAATCAAATATTGGGCTTAAAGCCTCCTTTGGATCCATACCATACGGCCATGCGATCTTGGATCCATACCATACGGCCATGCGATCCTCAAATCTTCCTCCATACCATAATTCCCACCCATATACATCCTAAGCAGAATATCATATGAATGCATCAAACACACAAGTAACATCCATAAACTTATATCGTCACACATGGGTATTTTCGTCATTTCACTACCTAGGGGTATTTTCATAATTCTACCCTACAGGGGTATTTTGGTAATTTTCAAAATAGGGGTATCTTGGTAATTTTGTAAAATAGGAGTATTTTGGTAATTTGGTAAAATAAGGGTATCTTGGTAATTTTGAAAAATAGAGGTATTTCGATAATTTCGTAAACTGAAGGTATTTTGGTAATTTCGTAAATCGGGGGTATTTTGGTAATTTCACAAATCGGGGGTATTTTAGTAATTTCACAAATAAAGGGTATTTCAGTAATTTCACAAATTGGGGGTATTTTGGTAATTTCACAAATTGAGGGTATTTCGATAATTTTGTAAAGTAGGGTTATTTCGGTAATTTCGTAAATCGGGGGTATTTTGTCCCTTTTGGGTTTTAGCTATGAACTTTGGTCCATCAACAAGTCCTCGCGGCTAAAGTGAATAGACACTACGCACCAAGTAGGATTCCAGAGAAGAGGAGGTGGGCCACAAGGGCCTCTTAAGTACCAAGCTCTCCCTAGATCCAATCCTAGACATGCGTATGCCCGTTGCCACACTCCAACCCAGTGACTTGTTTACAGACATGTTTAATTATTAGAAAGTCTTATGGAATTTAAGAGTTGTTCAAACTAGGCCTAAGGTCCATAAACCCTAGCATACATGTCTACGTCCCCATAAGCCCATCAAGCCCAAATCACTCCCTTACGGCCCATTAGGCCCAAATATCATCATATGGCCTATTAGGCCTAAAACAAATCCAAATCGTGTACCATGAGTGACTAACTTAATTCGTATAACAAACCAAACCATTTCATCAAACTTAGCCTCAGGGCCCACCGGGCCCATTTAGCCACTTTCGACTTTTTGACTTTTCGGTATTGTCGATATCGTGTGTGTAGTGTTTGTACACACTTGGTAACCTCGCGTGCTGTAAGCCCCTTAGTCACGAACCTACAATCGACATCACCTAACGATTAATCATAACTTAATATACACTTATCAGAAACCGAAACCTCACCGTAACCTTATCGTGTGCCTTACGTTCTAGTAGCCCTTCCTTTGCTACTATTGGCGATTATCCTTTAGATCTGCACCCAAACACCTATATCGTCAAAACCAAGTGACCCATATTGATCATAAGTCACCCCTATGAGCCACAATAGATTCGGTCACTTATTAAAACTTTAACTGAATTGAGAATACTTACTGCCTTTACACAATACTTTCCTACCACGCTTGTGATCGCTGAGCCTCACCCTTGTTAGTACATGGTAACAGCAAAGAGGGGTTAGATAGCCCTTCGGCTTTTAATAAAACACATTAAAAATTCAACTAAGTTCTTACCGGAATCTTCCTTTGATCCTACGACTTAAGTTCGGCTTTTGAGACTAATAAGGTGACAGAGACAATTCGACAACACTAGGGGGAAAAGAAATAAAAGTGATTTGGCTAGAACCGTGCAGTGAACCAAAAAGGGAATTTGAAAAGGGAGGATATGAAGGATTCAGCTTTGACACACTTAGAAAAAACGTCTGCCTCTCACAAGTGATGAAATTCGGTTAGCAGGGAAGCAAAAATTTAGCATTAACATAGGATCTTAATTCGACACTCATATATATAGCCCCTAGTCGAACTTCCCTTCCCTCAGAGTCCAATTCGGCACCACTATATCCACCTCCCAATCCCTATCTTTTCTCTCTTATTTGCACCTTAAATTTGTCTTCTGAACACTCCCTTTCAGAGTCCCCTCCAACGCCAACTCCTTCTGTCCAGCCACAAAAATAAAACTCTTAAATTTTCCCTTCCTAGGCCTCGATCCTTGGACCTCATTAAATGCTTAACACGCCACCTCATAGCCCCTATATGATGCCACTTTCCACTGGACCACAAGCCCATTTGTGTCCTCTCTTCTCTTAATCTGCTTTTGAGGCCTCATGCCTGAGACTAGGGTCCACTAAGTAAGAGAAATAAATTTTTCCTATGGTCTCCCCTAATTCTAAAATAATCCCGATAATACCTTAATAATATTATTCTAAGTGCTACACATACATATTAACTCCCATGCTAAAAGTTTCGGGATTTTTGGGGCGTTACAACCTAATAGGCCCAAATCTACTAGGCCCAAATTTGAGGCGTTACAATTCTACCCTCCTTAAAGAAATTTTGTCCTCGAAATTTTGAACTAACTATCAATTGTACTACCCAAGTCTCACCACTACGCTTTCGCTGCGTACTCTAATTCTAAAAATAAACACTAGTATACTACGGTAGGGTACGCACCATTATTCGCATCTGGAGTGTCTTCGTCCCCTTGGTGATGTGCTACATAGACCAAAGCTGGCTGTCTCGCCTCAGCATAACTTGTACCTCTACCTGGTGCTCCACGACCGCGTTCATTACCAATATCGCCACTAGCTTGTCCACGGCCCCTTGGTGGTTGCTGACCACCCCTCTGAGGCTGAAAATTATCTCTGCCATCTGTTCACTTCTGATCTAGCCTTCTCGGGCACTACCTAAACCTATGCTCTATCGATCCACAGCCCAAACATGCTCTTGTCCTCCTCCAACATTCGCCCGGATGCCTTTTCCCACATTTTACACAATGCGGTACGTCATTATTAGCAACGACAACAGTGGCTATATCTCTAACCGGCCTATTCACTCTGGCCCTCCTTATGGGCCTCTGTTCGGCTCCCATAGGTTCCATATTCCGCTTGTTCTTGCCCTTCTCTTTCTCTAGGTTGCGACGCTCCATGCTCTATACCTCCTCTACTATTTTTGCTTTCTCCACCAAGACCGTAAAATCTCATTCCCTTTGTAGAGCTATGAGTACCCTAAGGGTATCCCTTAATCCATCTTCGAATCGTACACACCTTTCATACTCGGTTGCTATTATCCCCTTGGCATATCAACTGAGGTGCAAAAACTCAGCGTCGTACTCTGCTACTAACTTATCTCTCTGAGTCAGACTCAAAAACTCCTTTCTTCGGGCATCCACATAAGCCGCTCCAACGTATTTCCCTTGAAATGTCGGTTTGAAGAACTCCCAAGTGATTTGCTCGAGTTGGTTGCCCTCCTTTACGGTCAACCACCACTGATAGGCTTCTTCCTTGAGTAGGGATATTACTCCTTTTAGCTTTTGTTCAGCCGTGCAATCCAGGCCATCCATTATTCTTTCAGTAGCTTCCAACCAATACTCTCCACATTCGAGCCACCCCTGCTACTCCTTTGAAAATCTCAGCCCCATTGGCTCGGAGTCGCTCCACGAT
Source organism: Gossypium rotundifolium (assembly GCA_025506655.1). Classification (NCBI taxonomy): domain Eukaryota; kingdom Viridiplantae; phylum Streptophyta; class Magnoliopsida; order Malvales; family Malvaceae; genus Gossypium; species Gossypium rotundifolium. Next base: position 172,543,727 of record CP106727.1, read on the forward strand.
TGACCCACGACTCCCAGTACCATTATTGGGCCAAACGACCCTTTCCAAGATTTTCAACATGGCCTGCGATACGACATCTTCTATAGGGGCAGCCCGTTCATTTGCTCCTCTTTCCGCTACTGGTGAGGCCGGAGCCTCCCCTACTCCTACATTAGGCATATGGTCAGACTCGGACGATCCTGCCCTAACAGCTCTACGACTTCTGCCGCGGCCTTTTCCACCTCGTCTCATGCTCATCGTTGTGTATTTTTGAATTAAGAATTTTATGAACTTAGTACTTAGTTCCACTTATTTAGAACACATGTCTTATGTAAGTATTAACACTTTTTCTTAAAGTTATTCCGCGGTCGAGAATCCACTACAGGCTTAAGTTTCCTATGGGCCTTAGTCTCTAAAAGCCTATTTTTAAGTAGCTCAATATCTACATATTTCAACAATTTAAGCAAATGTAGTACAGAGAACTTACTTGGCTCGACGTCGAGGGCTCGGTGAACCACACTTCAAGAATCCCGCCATAAACATTTTAAAACCCAAAATCTAGGGCAGATTCACAGCTCGAGCTTTGCAATCGGGCTCTGATACCACAATTGTAACACCCCAAACCTGGCCTAGAAGTTAGGCTCGAATCTGGAATGTCACATTAAAGGTACAATTCAAAATGGTTTTGCTAATTAAGAAATTAAGGCTCAAAAGCCCAAAATCTAATAGACTTATTAATTAAAGATAAAAAAACTATTTTCTTATTTTAAGCATTTAGTAAACAAAGTTTGAACATAAGAGCTTACTTAGGTTTAATAATTAAATAAATATTTAATCTCAAAACCCAAATTAAATCTGAAGTCAAAACGGAGTACAAGGTCTTATTACGTCCACTGAAAATTAAGTAAATAAAAGCATGTATTTTGAAACAAATAAATGAAAATTTCAAGCCTCTTGTAGTGTGGCCGCCTTCGAGTCCTCTCCCACGTCGAGTCGTCTATTCGAGATTACTTGAAACATTAAATTAAAGGGGTGTGAGTTATAAAACTCAGTCTGCACAACCCTTGGCAATCAAATCACTTACAAATATCCACATTGGGCCTAAGCCCTATCAAAATCAGTGGTCTTGGGCTTTAGCCCATAATGACCTCATATCACATCGTATCATTTATAAACAAGTAATGTAAAACCACCCCAAAAATCCATCCGCTACACACACCATTTCCCTTCCAACCTTATGACTCTTGTGGGGAATTCTAGCTCGACCCACCCCTCCACTACACACCAAGGGTAGCCCGGTTGCGGTACTACTGAGCGTTGTAGCAAAGTTGCTAATCAAATATTGGGCTTAAACCCTCCTTTGGATCCATACCATACGGCCATGCGATCTTGGATCCATACCATACGGCTATGCGATCCTCAAATCTTCCTCCGTACCATAATTCCCACCCATATGCATCCTAAGCAGAATATCATATGAATGCATCAATCACACAAGTAACATCCATAAACTTATATTTGTCACGTAGGGGTATTTTCGTCATTTCACTACCTAGGGGTATTTTCGTAATTCTACCCTAGAGGGGTATATTGGTAATTTTTCAAAATAGGGGTGTCTTGGTAATTTTGCAAAATAAGGGTATTTTGGTAATTTGGTAAAATAAGGGTATCTTGGTAATTTTGAAAAATTGAGGTATTTTGATAATTTTGTAAATCGAGGGTATTTTGGTAATTTTGTAAACTAAGGGTATTTTGGTAATTTTGCAAATCAGGGGTATTTTAGTAATTTCACAAATCAAAGGTATTTTGGTAATTTCACAAATAGAGTGTATTTTGGTAATTTCACAAATCGAGGGTATTTTGATAGTTTTGCAAAGTAGGGTTATTTCGATAATTTCGCAAATTGGGGGTATTTTGTCCCTTTCGGGTTTTAGCTATGAACTTTGGTCCATCAACAAGTCCTCACGGCTAAAGTGAACAGACACTATGCACCAGGTAGGATTCCAGAGAAGAGGAGGTGGGCCACTAGGGCCGCTTAAGTTCCAAGCTCTCCCTGATCCAATCCTAGACATGCGTATGCCCGTTGCCACACTCCAACCCAGCGACTTGTTTACGGACATGTTTAATTATTAGAAAGTCTTATGGAATTTAAGAGTTGTTCAAACTAGGCCTAAGGTCCATAAACCCTAGCATACATGTCTACGTCCCCATAAGCCCATCAAGCCCAAATCACTCCCTTGCGCCCCATTAGGCCCAAATATCATCATATGGCCTATTAGGCCAAAAACAAATCCAAATCGTGTACCATGAGTGACTAACTTAATTCGTATAAAAAACCAAACCATTTCATCAAACTTAGCCTCAAGGCCCACCGAGCCCATTTAGCCACTTTCGACTTTTCAACTTTTTGGTATTGCCGATATCGTGTGTGTAGTGTTTGGACACACCTGGTAACCTCACATGCTGTAAACCCCTTCGTCACGAACCTACAATCGACATCACCTAATAATTAATCATAACTTAATATACACTTATCAGAAATCGAAACCTCACCGTAACCTTACCGAGTGCCTACGTTCTAGTAGCCCTTCCTTTGCTACTATTGGCGATTATCCTTTAGATCTGCACCCAAACACCTATGTCGTCAAAACCAAGTGACCCATATTGATCATAAGTCATCCCTATGAGCCACAATAGATTCGTTCACTTATTAAAACTTTAACTGAATTGAGAATACTTATTGCCTTTTCACAATCCTTTCCTACCGCGCTTGCGATCGCTGAGCCTCACCCTTGTTAGTACATGATAATGGCAAAGAGGGGTTAGATAGCCCTTCGGCTTTTAATAAAACACATTAAAAATTCAACTAAGTTCTTACCGGAATCTTCCTTTGACCCTAAGACTTAAGTTCAGCTTTTGAGACTAATAAGGTGACAGAGGTAATTCGGCAACACTAGGGGGAAAAGAAATCAAAGTGATTTGGCTAGAATCGAGCGGTGAACCAAAAAGGGAATTTGAAAAGGGAAGATATGAAGGATTCGACTTTGACACACTTAGAAAAAAATGTCCGCCTCTCACAAGTGATGAAATTCACTAGTAGGAAGCAAAATTCAGATTATCATAGGAACTTAATTCTAAGCACTCATATATATAGTTCCTAGTCAACTTCCTTCCTCGAGTCCAATTCGGCACCACTATATCCACCTCCCAATCCCTATCTTTTATCTCTTATCTGCACCTTAAATTTCTCTTCTGAACATTCCTTTTTAGAGTCCCCTCCAACGCCAACTCCTTCTGTCCAGACACAAAAATAAAATTCCTAAATTTTCCCTTCCTAGGCCTCGAACCTTGGACCTCATTAACTGCTTAACACGCCACCTCATAGCCCCTATATGACGCCACTTTCCACTGGACTACAAGCCCATTTGTGTCCTCTCTTCTTCTTAATCTGCTTTTGGGGCCTCATGTCTGAGACTAGGATCCACTAAGTAAGAAAAATAAATTTTCCTATGGTCTCCCCTAATTCTAAAATAATCCCGATAATACCTTAATAATATTATTATAAGTGCTACAAATACATATTAACTCCCATGCACAGAAATTAAAAGTTTCGGGATTTTTGGGGCGTTACAACCTAATAGGCCCAAATCTACTAGGCCTAAATTTAGCGTGTTACATCTGTTAAGAAATAAATCCGATGTATGGCCACCTCCGAGTCCTTCATAGCTCCAAACCCTCTAACATTGGGGATTACCTTCACGGTTAAAAGAAAGGGGTGAGTTACGAGAACTCAGTGTGTAATCCCCTAAAATGGTCACTATCTGGGCTTTAGCCCGTAGGGTATTGGTTTGGGCCTAGGCCCTATAATCATCTCAATGTATAAGGATATGTGGATATGTGCCCACCCCAATCCTACCATCCGTCTAACTCTCCACCGTACCATCCAATCACAGCATGTGGGGACCATGTCAACCCACCCAGCCAATCCACACCAATATTGCAGTCAAGCTACTAATCACGGTATATGTGGCTGTGCCACTAAAAAGGTACTTCCTCCAATCATCAAACCCAACCCATGCAACATGATATGAATACAGTATAAATTGAATCACATACACGATATTTAACCACAATCAAGGGTATAACGGTCATTTTGTTGCCTAAGGGTAAAATGGTAATCTTCACCCCTTTGGGTATTTCGATAATTTCACCCATTTAGGTTATTTTGGTAATTTAACCACTTAAGGGTATTTCAGTAATTTACCCACTAAGAGTATTTCAGTAATTTACCCACTTAAGGGTATTTTGGTAATTTACCCACTTAAGGGTATTTCGGTAATTTACCCACTTAAGAGTATTTCAATAATTTACCCACTAAGGGTATTTTGATTATTTTCAATCATCGAACGACCTTTCTGGAGGCCTACTATCGCCTCGAGTGACACGGTGTAACACCCTGAATTAGGGGTTATTTGTAATTCAATTAATGTCCCATGTGTGCTTAAAGAAATAAATAATATGACTTTATTTGGCATGATTTAGGGTATAGAAATAACCCCGATTTAGGTCGATTTGGAATTAAAAATCTCTTTTTAAAGTACTTAAAAGAAGGGAGCTAGGTGAGAAAGGGTTCATGGGAAATTTAATAATTATGGCACAAGAATGGTTACAGCAAAGGTGGTAGCGTGTGGTTGGCAAGGGAGGTCGCGGTTTGATCCGTGGAAGTAACAAGGGGATATGTTTTTTTTCTTTTGGGGCGTTAAAGGAAGGGCCCAAGTAAGGAAGGCCTTAAAGAATTTTTGGGCAAGGATCGGACATGAACGTCAAGGAGGTGGAGTGGCTTGGGGCGCCACTTAAAAGGGGCTTTGGTTAAGGTCTCGGGTTCGAGACATGAAAGATGCAAGGAGTGTTATTTTTTTGGGCTTTTTGCATTAAAGGCAAGAGGGCCAAGAAAAAGGCTTATAATTAAAAGGTAAGGGCTCATGACATGAAAGTCTAAGGGGAAAAGTGGCAAAGTGCGTTGGAGGAGAGGGCTGCATGAGGTCGCTGGTTCGAATCAAAGAAGCAGCACCTTGGTTTTATTTTCTTCTTCTCTTTTTGCTGCTAGCGTGAAGGAGGGGGATGTTGGCAGCTTATAGGACTCTTAATTCATAAGAGATAAGGCTTATTTTTTTTGCTTAATTTTGGCTGGAAGGGGGGAGTAATTAGTGGTTTATTTGCTTTTAATTTGTTCAAGGAAGATTAGGAGATAGATGGAAGATTAAACCTTGCATTATCTTGGATAATTCAAGGCTGGAATTATCACAAAACAAGGTGTTTGCTGATTTGATGACTCTTTGAAATTTGTCTATAATCAGTTTGTATAGCAAAGAAGTGCCAAAAAGTTCAACCAAAACTCTTTTCTTCTCCCCAAATTTGTTGCTGCCGAATTCTCCATTGTTTCATAGCCAAAATTATTCAAAACTTCCAGCTTTTTTTGCTTCCTTTTAGCCGAATATACCCCTCTTTAAGAGAAAATTTCCACTTCTCTTGTTCTTCTTAAGTCGAAAATACTTCTTCTTCTTTTAATTTTGTCTTTGGTCAAACCACTCCAACCTTTGCCCAAAACCCTTCAAAAATTTCCTTCTTTTTCTTTCCCTAGTAGCCGAACCTATCTCAAAAATTCCAGCCCTCCATTTGAGTTTGGCCGAATCTCCCTTAAGGAAAAAGGGTGCTTTCTCTTCATTGAAGATAGCCGAACCCCTCTCACAACATTAAGAGGTGCTGTCGATTTCCAATAAGTGTGGTAAGGGATAATCATCTCTTTTATAATTAAAGTTATGGCCTATGATTCTTACTAATACGATTAAAGTGATTGTAGGTAAGCCATAGCCATTAAGGGAAACTTTCGGGATTTATTCTCCTAAGGTAAGTGGTGGTAAGGTTTCGGGTTCGTGTGAAACCTTTTGGTACAATCTTGGTTTGGCCGAATAGGTTTTTGGTACTAACAAAGATGATTGGCCGAATGTAGGGTCAAGATCTAGCGTTGTAGATCGGAGTTTCGAGATCTAGGAATTACGATAGTAACAGGTGTGTAAGATCTCTCTACACACTTTATTAATTTACATGACTTTAATGTTTGCCTTAATCTTTTGGTTGTGATTAACTTGTGGCATAATCATGGATTTCGGGTAAGTCCCCTAACTTGTGACTTTTGTTAAATGATTTGCATGCCATCACATGATATTAAATGCTATGACATGATATATGAAAATTGATATAAAAGCATGTGATGGTGGGATTGATGAGAGGAGGGGGATGATTTATGGACTGTCGTCAGTGGTTTTGACCACAAGATGGGTTGGCCCCATCAGATTATTTGTGACCTATGGTCATTAGTGGTTTTGACCACATCGATTGATTATTTGCGACTAAGTCCCAGTGGTTTGGTACCACCAGTGGTTTTGACCACACTTGATTATTTGTGACCTATGGTCATCAGTGGTTTTGACCACACGATGGGTTGGCCCCATCATTTAAATTGTGACTTTAAGTCATCAGTGGTTTTGACCACACGGGGTAGAAAAGGAGTATGAATGGCTAGTTGGGTTGCATGTGCATGTTTATTAATGAATTGTGTATGAGTTGTATTTTTCGGGTGGGGGATTTACACACTGAGTCTTGGTGACTCACCCCTTCCCTTAACATTTTGCAGATGAGTAGATCGCAGAGATGGAGCCAGAGAGGACTCGAGGCGGCGATGCTTGTCGTTGGATTTGTCTTTACATGCTTTAGTTAAACTTAATTATTTTCTAAGTTTTTATTTTGGGTTTGTAATAAGGCCGCTATTCATTATGTGGATGTTCTTTTATTTTACTTGTGTTATGTTACAAATGAAATTTTAAAAGATAAGTGAACCTATTAAAAGTAATTTTTTTCAAACTTAATAAACTTCTACGGGTTTTTTTAAAAAGAAGTTACCATCGGGTAACAAAATTTACCAAGTCACCAATAACTCGATGTTTTTAAAATGTTACAAGCTCAAATGTTTTCAAAAGGGTTTATCAGTATAATCAGTATTGTAAAAACCCAACTAAGTTTTCCAAACCCGTTTTAATACCTTAGCCAAATTTTATCAAATTTTTACCAAACTTTCAAATTGGCCCAAATTATTTTACCCAAAGACATACCAGATCCGGTCAGACTCATGGGTCGGGTTTGGGTGTTACATTTTGGTATCGAGCAGGTTCAAAACTTCACTGTGGGGGACCCAAGGCCCAAAATGTTTGGTTTTTGTTAGTAGGCCTTATTATGATGTTTGAGAAACTGTTTTGGCATGAACAGCATGGCACCGAGTCTTCGGCACCTATCCGCCCAGGTAAGTACTTCTATCAATTTTTGTGAATTCTTTTGATGAAGGGTAGAAGAGTAAAATGGGAACGTAGACTACTAGAGTAGAACTGTTGAACCTTAGGGCTAGTATACCCCAACTATGCATAAGATTTAATAATTACCTAAACAAACCCTGTGAGTCGTCACTAAGCAAAAGATGTGGCAATCGTTATACGCATGTCTAGGATTGGATTCGGTGGGGGCCTGGTATTTAAGCAGTCCTCGTGACTCACCTCCTACTCACTTGAATCCTACCTGGTGCGTAGTAACGGTTCATCCTAGATGAGACGACGAGCTCACGGGCTAAACTTGATAACTAAAACCCGAAAGGGATTAGCTGTTTTGTTTTGAAGAAATTGAAACCTTGTTTTGGAAAAAAAAGAAAATGACCAAAATACCCCTGGCTTGTAAATTACCAAAATACCCTCCGTATGAAAAAAAATTCAAATAGAAATTTTCAAAATATCCTTGTTTTGTGAAATCACTTAGAACCCAATTTTTGGAAATTATTTTGTGAAAACACCACGACTACGTAAAATTACTAAAATACCACTTAGGGTTAAAATTACAAAACATACGATTTATGATATTTCCAAAATACCCATAGTTACAATCAAAATTTCCATTATATATAAAGTGCCCAAAAACCTTACTTTGCAAAAACATCATGATTTTGGAAAATTACAAAATTGCCCCTAACCAACAAAATTACCAAAATGACATTAGTTTTCAAAATTTTTGCAACACACCAACCTGGAAAATAAATACTTAAAAAGAACCATCAAAGTTTTACAACTTTTGAAACATTCCTGATTTATCAAATTTTACAAATTCACCCTGATTTGTGAAAAATAACCAAAATGCCCCTGAGTTTCAAAATCACCGAAAGACCCCCGAATTTCAAAATTTTTCAAAATACCCTAAGAAATCAAGAGTTTTAAAATAATTTTTGACAAAATCATCCGAGAACCTCTATTTTTGAAAGATTACAAAAAATACCCCTGTAGGATAAATTACGAAAATACCCCCGGGTAGTGGAACAACAATCACAATGAAATCAATAATGTCTTTTTGAATGAATGAATGAAAGACTGTGTGTTTGTATGATTACGAAAGAATCACTTCTAAAACTCCTATCATAAAATTTTTCGGGGATAACCAAGTGAAATACTAATGCATAAAATTCTTAAACAGATAAACGCGATCGTTAGAATGAGTTCGAGAGGTTGTGGACGTCCGCCGCATGGCCGTAGTAGAGGTAGGATGACCTTGTCTGAGCCAGCAAGGTCTGGTCATGGGTCCGAAAATGAGATGCTTGGATCTGCCGTGGCATAGGACCGAGTTTCAAGATCGACGGTGGTAACGATGTTATATCACAAGTCAGATTATGGGTATTGGAACGGATTATCGAGGTCAAAAGTGTGTAGGAGCTCAGAATCGGGTTGAACGACTCTAGGCTAACGAATGTAAGTATTCAGAGGAGTATCCGGAGTGGCGCCCAGTACAGCGGAATATTGGTTGGAATCCACTGAGAGGATTATGGGTGATTTAGATTTCACCGCTGAGGAGAAGTTGAAGGGTATCATCTCCTTACTTCGGGATGAGCCATATCAGTGGTGGCTCACCGTAAGGGATGGAACGGTGGCAGAAAATCTTACTTGGGAATTCTTCAAGGATGCCTACCAGAAGAAATATATCGACTAGCTATGTAGATGCTTGAATAAAAGCTTTCCGAACTCGTTCAAGGAAATAAAAGCGATGTGGAGTATGAGGTCGAGTTCCTCCGACTGAGTAGATATGCTCGTGGTATTATGGGTACCGAGCATGAGCGTTGCGTTAGATTTGAAGATAGCCTGAGAGATGAGCTGAGAATGATGATAGCTCCACAACAGGAAAGGGAGTTTGCGGTATTAGTGGAGAAATCTAAAGTTGCTGAGGGAGTAAGACAGTCCGTTAGACAGAACCAAGATCAAAATTAGAATAAGAGGAGCTCAGGACCTTCCAAGTTTTTCGGTAATCAGCAGAAGAGGACAAGGTTTGGTGGGTCTGATCAAACTGCTAGGCCTGTTGCTACTGCTAATTCTCAATGGCCGCCACGGTGTGATAGGTGTGGCAAGTCTCACAAGGGGGAGTGTTGGAATGGTAATCGTGCATGCTTCGAATGTGGGTCTATGGAGCATAATGTTAGAGACTGTCCGAAGAAGGCAGCTAGGCCGAGATCTGAGGGTCAGGATCATGCACCGAACAGAAGGGATAATCAGCAGCCATAGAGAGGTCGTGGTGCAAGTAGAGGAGGTAATGGTGCTGGCAGAGGTCGTGGGGCACCGAGGGGAAATACCGGTGGTACTGAGGCTAGACAACCTGGTTTGGTCTATGCAACTAGGCGTCAAGAGGAGGGCGACGCACCGGACGTCATAACCAGTATGTTCCTGATCTTTGGTGTGCCTTATAACACTTTAATTGACATTGGCTCAACCCACTCGTACATTGCTAGTAGCATAGTGGAAACCTTGCATCTAGACTCTGAACTTACTTCTAGGAAGATGACTGTTTTAAGCCCTTTAGGTCACTCTGTAGAAGTAAGTAGACTTTATAGGGACGTACCCCTAGAACTCCAAGGGGTCGTGTTCTTGGCTGATTTGATGGAACTACCATTCCGGGAGTTCAGCCTAATTCTCGGGATAGATTGGCTGGTTAAGTATCAAGCTAGCTTGGATTGTGCGGCTAAGCGCATGGTGCTAAAGACCGAGGAGGGTGATGAGGTGGTGATAATAGGTAAAAGGAGGAATTACCTATCTAACTTGGTTTCGGCATTAAAGGCGGAAAGAATGGTGAAGAAGGGTTGTGAGGCTTATGTGGTGCATGTCTGTGCCTTGGAAGCTAAGGATGTTGCTATGGGAGAAGTCCGGACCGTAAGGGACTATGCTGATGTGTTTCCAGAGGAACTTCTGGGTCTACCTCCGGACCGTGAGGTTGAATTTGGAATAGACACATTACCAAACCGCCAAGATCAATAGCTCCGTATCGGATGGCACCGAAGGAATTGGTGGAGTTGAAGGCGCAGATCCAGGAGTTGTTGGATAGAGGATTTATCCGACCAAGTGTATCGCCGTGGGAAGCTCTTGTGCTTTTTGTCAAAAAGAAGGATGGAACAATGAGGATGTGTATCGACTATCGGCAGTTGAACAAGTTGACTATAAAGAACCGGTACCCTTTACCCAGGATTGACGATCTATTCAATCAACTTAAAGGGGCATCGGTGTTCTCTAAGATCGACCTTAGGTTAGGGTACCATCAGCTTAAGGTGAAGGAGGCTGATGTTCATAAGACGGCATTTTGGACTCGGTTTGGACACTACGAGTTTTGGTAATGCCCTTTGGTTTGACGAATGCATCGGCAGCATTTATGGACATGATGAACCGGGTTTTCCAACCCTATATGGATCGGTTTGTCGTGGTTTGCATAGACGACATTTTGGTGTACTCGAAGTCTGAGGAGGAGCATGACGCACATCTTCATGTGGTTCTACAAGTTCTAAGGAAAAGCAACAGATGCTAAGTTCAAAGAAATGCGTAGTTCGCTCAAGGAGGTGACTTTTCTGGGACATGTTGTTTCAGCCGAGGGAATCAGGGTGGATCCCTGTAAGATTGAGGCGGTGTTGGAGTGGAAGCCACCAAAGTCTGTTACGAAAATTTAGAGTTTTCTAGGATTGGCCGGATATTATAAGAGATTTGTGGAAAACTTCTCCTTGATTGCAGTGCCATTGACTAAACTACTGAGAAAAGGTGTTCCATTTGTGTGGTCTGAAAAGCAGCAGGAGAGTTTCGATAAGCTGAAGAGGATTCTGACGGAAGCACCAGTTTTAATTCAGCTTGAGGCCGGGAAGAAGTTCACTGTGTACTGTGATGCATCGCATACCGGACTAGGGTGTGTGCTGATGCAAGAAGGAAAGGTGGTTGCTTATGTGTCACGACAATTAAGGCCTCATGAAGTCAACTATCCGACACATGACTTGGAATTGGCTGCTGTGGTATTCGCCTTGAAGATTTGGAGGCACTACCTGTAATGGGAAAGGTCAGTGGTGTACACAAATCATAAGAGTCTGAAGTACCTCCTGACTCAGAAAGATTTGAATCTGAGGCAGCAGAGGTGGATTGAGTTGCTGAAAGACTACGATTGCTTAATTGAATACCATCCGGGGAAGGCTAATGTGGTAGCTGATGCATTGAGCCGAAAGGTGGTGGCAGATTTGTGAGCTATGTTTGCTCATCTAAGTCTTTTTAAGGACGGAAGCCTTTTGGCAGAATTACAAGTGAAGCCGTCTTGGATTGATGAGGTCAAAGATAGGTAGTTGACCGATGAAGCTTTGAGCACTCGGAGGTTACAAGTCTGTAATGGTGAGGCCAAGGTTTCAGTTTGGGCAGTGATGGAGTATTGTACTTTCAGGGGAGAATGTGCATGCCTAAGGATGATGAGTTGAGGCAGCGAATTCTTAAAGAAGCTCATAGCAGTGCATACGCTATGCACCCGGGAAGCAGTAAGATGTATCGTGATTTAAGGGAGCAATTTTAGTTGCCGAGTCCAGGCGGAAGTGATGAAGTAGTGGGCAAGTGTTTGACATGCCAACAAGTTAAGGCCGAGCATCAATTGCCATCGGTCACATTACAGTGGTAAAATCCCACAAAGGAAGTGGGAGGAGATTACTATGGATTTTGTAAGTGGGCTTCCCTTACGCCCATGAAGAAGATCTTTGTTTGGGTGGTAGTAGACCGGTTGACTAAGTCGGCTCATTTCATACCGGTGAGGGTTGACTACTCACTTCAATGACTAGCTAAGTTGTACATCGCAGAGATAGTACGATTGCATGGGGTTCCAGTGTCCATTATTTCGGATCAGAATCCTCGGTTCACATCAAGATTTTGGAAGGCCTTACATTAGGAGTTAGGCACTAAGTTGAATTTTAGCACGACTTTTCATCCACAGTCTGATGGACAATCTGAGAGGGTTATTCAAGTGTTGGAAGACATGTTGAGGGGCTGTGTTTTGGATTTTCGTGGTAGTTGGGAGGAGTACCTACCTTTGGCAGAGTTCGCTTATAACAATAGTTATCAAGCGAGCATTCAGATGGCACCATATGAGGCGTACCAGATGGTTGAAAATGCGAACACCTACCGTGGGACTAACTAGGAGCACGCCGGATGTTGGGTCCAGAGTTAGTAGCAGAGATAGAGGATAAGGTCAAAGTGATTCGGGATCGTCTTAAGGAGGAGTCAGACAGGCAGAAATCCTACGCTGACCTTAAGCGCAGAGAGGTGGAGTACGCAGTAGGTGACAAGGTCTTCTTGAAGGTATCCCCTTGGAAGAAGGTGCTGAGGTTTGGCCGGAAGGGCAAGCTAAGCCCTAGATTCATCGGACCGTACACGGTGTTGAAACGTGTGGGACCAGTGGCTTACTAGCTTGAGTTGCCGGTGGAATTGAGCCAGATCCATGATGTCTTCCATGTGTCGATGCTGAGGCGCTATCGATCAGATCCTTCACACGTAGTGCCAGTAGTGGAAATTGAGGTGAGCCCGAATTTGTCTTTCGAGGAGGAGCCAGTACAAATTTTGGACCGGGATGTCAAGGTTCTTCGCAGGAAGTCCATGCCTCTGGTGAAGGTGTTATGGCAGAACCATGGTACGGAGGAGGCCACATAGGAACCCGAGGATGTGATGCGGCAGTAATACCCCCAACTCTTCTGATCTAGGTAATTTCAAGGTCAAATTCTTTTAAGGGGTAGAATCGTAACACCACAATTAGGGGTTATTTGTAATTCAATTAATGTCCCATGTGTGCTTAAAGAAATAAATAATATGACTTTATTTGGCATGATTTAGGGTCTAGAAATAACCCCGATTTAGGTCAGATTTGAATTAAAATCTCTTTTAAAGTACTTAAAAGAAGGGAGCTAGGTGAGAAAGGGTTAATGGGAAATTTGGGGAATTATGGCACAAGAATGGTTCAGTGCGAAGGTACGTAGCGTGTGGTTGGCAAGGGAGGTCGCGGGTTTGATCCGTGGAAGTAACAAGGGATATGTTTTTTTTTTTTGGGGCGTTAAAGGAAGGGCCCAAGTAAGGAAGGCCTTAAAGAATTTTTGGGCAAGGATCGGTCATGAAAGTCAAGGAGGTGGAGTGGCTTGGGGCGCCACTTAAAAGGGACTTTGGTTAAGGTCTCGGGTTCGAGACATGAAAGACGTAAGGAGTGTTATTTTTTTGGGCTTTTTGCGTTAAAAGCAAGAGGGCCAAGAAAAAGGCTTATAATTAAAAGGTAAGGGCTCATGACATGAAAGTCAAAGGGGAAAAGTGGCAAAGTGCGTTGGAGGAGAGGGTTGCATGAGGTCATTGGTTCGAATCAAAGAAGCGACACCTTGGTTTTATTTTTCTTCTCTTTTCTTCTTTGGCGTGAAGGAGGGATGTTGGCGACTTATAGGACTCTTAATTCATAAGAGATAAGGCTTATTTTTTTTAATTTAATTTGGAAGGGGAGTAATTAGTGGTTTATTTGCTTTTAATTTGTTCAAGGAAGATTAGGAGATAGATGGAAGATTAAACCTTGCATTATCTTGGATAATTCAAAGGTGGAATTATCACAAAAACAAGGTGTTTGCTGATTTGAGGACTCTTTGAAATCATCTATAATCGGTTTGTATAGCAAAGAAGTGCCAAAAGTTCAACCAAAACTCTTTTCTTCTCCCCAAATTTGTCTTTAAATTCTCCATTGTTTCATAGCCAAAATTATTCAAAACTTCCATCTTCTCTTGCTTCCTTTTATCCGAATTTACCCCCCTCTTTTAAGAGAAAATTTTCAGCTTCTCTTGTTCTTCTTAAGCCAAAAATACTTCTTCTTCTTTTAATTTTGCTGCTGGCCGAAACCACTCCAACCTTTGCCCAAAACCCTTCAAAAATTTCCTTCTTTTTCTTTCCCTAGTAGCCGAACCTATCTCTAAAATTCCAGCCTTCCATTTGAGTTTGGTCGAATCTCCCTTAAGGAAAAATGGTGCTTTCTATTCATTGAAGATAGCTGAACCCCTCTCACAACATTAAGAGGTGCTGCCGATTTCCAATAAGTGTGGTAAGGGATAATCATCTCTTTTATAATTAAAGTTATGGCCTATGATTCTTACTAATACGATTAAAGCGATTGTAGGAAGCCATAGCCATTAAGGAAACTTTAGGATTTATTCTCCTAAGGTAAGTGGTGGTAAGGTTTTGGGTTCGTGTGAAACCCTTTGGTACAATCTTGGTTTGGCGAATAGGTTTTGGTACTAAAAAGATGATTGGCGAATGTAGGTCAAGATCTAGCGTTGTAGATCGAGTTTGAGATCTAGGAATTACGATAGTAACAGTGTGTAAGTTCTCTCTACACACTTTATTAATTTACATGACTTTAATGTTTGCCTTAATCTTTTGGTTGTGATTAGCTTGTGGCATAATCATGGATTTCGGGTAAGTCCCCTAACTTGTGACTTTTGTCAAATGATTTGCATGCCATCACATGATATTAAATGCTATGACATGATATATGAAAATTGATATAAAAGCATGTGATGGTGGGATTGATGAGAGGAGGGGGATGATTTATGTACTGTCGTCAGTGGTTTTGACCACAAGATGGGTTGGCCCCATCAGATTATTTATGACCTATGGTCATCGGTGGTTTTGACCACATCGATCGATTATTTGCGATTAAGTCCCAGTGGTTTGGTACCACCAGTGGTTTTGACCACACTTGATTATTTGTGACCTATGGTCATCAGTGGTTTTGACCACACGATGGGTTGGCCCCATCATTTAAATTGTGACTTTAAGTCATCAGTGGTTTTGACCACACGAGGTAGAAAAGGAGTATGGATGGCTAGTTGGGTTGCATGTGCATGTTTATTAATGAATTGTGTATGAGTTGTATTTTTCGGGTGGGGGATTTACACACTGAGTCTTGGTGACTCACCCCTTCCCTTAACATTTTGCAAATGAGTAGATCGTGGAGATGGAGCCAGAGAGCACTCGAGGCGGCCATGCTTGTCGTTGGATTTGTCTTTACATGCTTTAGTTAAACTTAATTATTTTCTAAGTTTTTATTTTGGGTTTGTAATAAGGCCGCTATTCATTATGTGGATGTTCTTTTTATTTTACTTGTGTTATGTTACAAATGAAATTTTTAAAAGATAAGTGAACCGGTTAAAAGTAATTTTTTTTCAAACTTAATAAACTTCTACGGGTTTTTTTTAAAAAGAAGTTACCATCGGGTAACAAAATTTACCAAGTCACCAATAACTCAGATGTTTTTAAAATGTTACAAGCTCAAATGTTTTCAAAAGTGTTTATCAGCTCAACTGTATTGTAAAAAGCCCAACTAAGTTTTCCAAACCCCGTTTTAATACCTTAGCCAAATTTTATCAAATTTTCACTAAACTTTCAAATTGGCCCAAATTATTTTACCCAGTGACATACCAGATCCGGTCAGGACTCATGGGTCGGGTTTGGGGTGTTACACACGGGACCTCTTTTAGGTCTCTACGGTGTAATTGGGCCTAAAATCCATTTTCAGCCCAAACAGCTCGTGTGGCCCATTTAGCACGTTTTTGGTCTTGGTTTTGCAGACCCCGCAGTTGCATCAGTCATTCAGAAATTTTCCATCCGTTTTGCTCATGTGGGCTCGTTAGCCCATTGGCCCCACTTAGCCCTTTTGGCTCAATAAGGCCCATTATAGCCTCATGCTCACGACAGTGTTTGTGACGCTCTCAACGGTCCACCGCCATCACTGGTGGCTCATTTATCACTATGACGCTTGCACGCTCGAGTGATTACGGTTGTCAATTTTTTGGCTTTCCGACCTTTCGGCCTATAGCCAAATCACAGAACATCGCATGCTATCATAAACAATGGTGTGAGATTACACACCTTAGTTAGCCGCGCGATTAGCCTTTCGTATTAAACCTACACGCCATTAGATTACCTTATCAGCCAAACATTGCTTAAGATTAATCACCTAAAGAACTAACCCCCAAAACGTTCACTTTACCTTGTTTGAGTAAACAGCCTTAAACCCTAAGATTACTAGGCATGACTTATTTGCTTCCCGTCCTTAATAAAACCTGTACCAAAAGACACCCATGAGTGTGACTGAAATCCGCATACCACCTAACACCACACATGGCACATTCGGCCAACCCAGCAATATGACAACACCCTTACCTTCCTCGAACGGTGAGTCCACAACCAAGATTTGATTACCACCACAACCTCTTGTCTTCTCCTGCGCAAAATAAAAGCCTTCAATTTGCCATCTGTGGGATTCAAACCCCTTCCCTTTATACTCTCCACTTGACGCCACACCACTCCACCATGCACTCAACTTATGTTAGTTAAGCACACTTTAATTTACATAAGTCCTGCTTCCAACAACCCTCTACACTAAAGGCCCAAAAACCAAAATTCTTCCAGGCCTTGGACTCGAACCCAAGCCTCCCTAGAACCTCTAAACATACTCAATTGCCCTGCTGAGCAAGCACAACAAGCAATCATGCAAAAATCACAAACCCCTAATTTTTGGGATGTTACAACCCCCGAAGGCACCTGATGCTCAGCTTTCACTTGCTGACATATTAATCATGTGGATACAAATTCAGAAGTATCTCTTTTCATTCCCGGCCACCAGTACATCTTTTTCAAATCATTATACATTTTATTACTATCGGGATGCATAGACATTGTACCATTGTGAGCTTCATATAAAATCTTCAAGTATCAACTCTGAATTCTTCAGCACACACAATCTGCCTCTGAACAACAAACAACCATCAGACCCCATCTGAAATTTTGAATCAGGATTCAATTCACATTGTTCCCTTTTTGCCTATAACTTCACATCATTCATCTGAATTTCACGAATTTGTTGCAAAAATACTGGTCCAACTTTCAACTCATCCATAATAGAACCATCATCAGAAATAGACAACCAAGTATTCATCACTCGTAAAGCAAATAAAGGCTTTCTGCTCAAAGCATCAGCAACTACATTGGCTTTACCCAGATGATAACAATCACCAGATCATAATCTTTTAATAGTTCAAGCCACCTACATTGTCTTAAGTTGAAGTCTTTCTGTGTTATCAAATACTTCATTCTTTTATGATCAGTGAAGATATGACATTTTTCACCATACAAGTAATGCGGCCATATTTTCAATGCAAACACAATAGCTGCTAATTCAAGATCATGTATCGGGTAATTTCTTTCATGTGGTTTTAATTTTCTTGAAGCATAGGAAATCACTTTACCTTCTTGCATCAAAACACAACCTAAACCATTTAAAGATGCATCACTATAAATCACAAATTCTTGACCCGATTCAGGCTGTACTAACACAGGTGCTTCAGTCAAATGAGCCTTCAACTTGTCAAAACTTTGTTGGCATTTATCAGTCCACTCGAACTTCACATCTTTCTGCAACAGTCGAGTTATCGGAGAGGCTATCATCGAAAACCCTTTAACAAATCTCCGATAATACCTAGCTAGACCCAGAAAACTTTTGACTTCTAACTTCTAACACACTCTTTGGTGGATTCCAATTAACAATTGTTGAGACTTTACTTGGGTCTACCCTAATACCTTCAGCAGATACAATATGTCCATAAAATCCAACTTCTCGTAGCCAAAATTCACATTTACTGAACTTGGCATGCAACTGCTTCTCCCATAAGGTTTGTAATACAATTATTAGATGATCAGCATACTCTTTTTCATCCCGGGAATAGACTAAAATATCATCAATGAATACCACTACAAACCTATCTAGGTACAGTCTGAAAATGTTGTTCATCAGATCCATAAACACCGCCAGTGCATTAGTCATCCCAAATGGCATCACTAAAAACTAATAGTGACCATACCTGGTTCTAAAAGCTATTTTTGGAACATCTGAGTCCTTTACCCACAACTGATAATATCCCAAGCGAAGATCAATTTTCAAAAATACGGTAGCTCCTTTTAACTAATCAAATAAATCATCTATTCAAGGAAACGTGTACTTATTCTTGATTGTAACTTTATTGAGCTACTTGTAATCAATACATAACCTCAAAGATCCATCTTTCTTCTTCACAAATAAAATCGGTGCACCCCAAGGTGAAAAACTGGGTCGAGCAAAGCCTCTATCAATCAATTCTTGCAATTGTGCTTTCAACTCTTTCAACTCAGCTGGAGCCATTCTAAAAGGTGCTATTGATATTGGTGTTGTTCCCGGAATAAGATTTATAGAGAACTCCACTTCTCTAACAGGTGGTAACCTAGGTAATTCTTCCGAAAGACATCAGGAAATTCACACACTACTGGCACTGACTGAATCTTTGACTCAGTTACCTTTGTGTCCAAGACATAAGCAAGGTAAGCATCTTATCCTTTTTTGATACATTTCTGTGCTGTTACAGCTAAAATCACATTAGACAACCCATCCATTTATCAGATTCAACATGAAGTAATTCCCCATTTTGGCATTTAAGCACAATGTATTTTTGTTTACAATTCACCACTGCATCATGCTGGGTTAACCAGTCCATTCCCAATATTACATCAAATTCATCAAAAGGCAGTAACATCAAATTAGCTTAAAAGGATTTACCCTTTACCATCAATGGACAATTTTTACAAACATTGTCTACCATTACACTTTGACCCAGGGGATTTGAAACTTTCACCACAAATTCAGTGAATTGAATCGGTAAATTTTTAATAGATACCATTTTCGTGCATATATATGAGTGTGTGGAACCAGGATCAATTAAAGCAATAATATTAGTGCCAAGTAAAGAAAATGTATCAGTAATGACATCTGGAGCAGAAGCATCTTCTCTAGCATGTATAGCATAAGTTCTCGCTGGTGCTCATGTCTCAAATTTAACCATTGAATCTTTTGTAACACTTCAGCTATCACCAATATTTGCAGGATGTCGAGGAGGTCTACCCCTAGAGGCAGTATTACTTGACTTTGGAATCTGTTCAACCTCTTTTTCCCCTCTTTCCAGACAATCTCTGAAAAAATGATCAAAAGAACCATATCGATAGCAAGCTCCACTTTTTAGTCGACATTCCCTAAAATAAAATTTATTACAGTAGTTACATTTCGCCTTTGGATTTCCGACACTGCCAACACTGGTTACTAATAGGGACAGTGATCTCAGGTTAGAGCATTGAGAACCCCGCTCTTTTCCAGAATATCCAGTAGATGTGGTAAAATGATCCTGGTATCTCTTTAATTTCTTTGAAACAGATGATTGGAACTTTCCCATAGATCTCTTACCAGAAACCTGAGCTTCTCTTTCAGCTTGTTTCTTTTCTTTACTTAATTCATCTACTTTTAATGCTCGATTAGCCAGTATTGCAAATTCTCTTATTTCAAGAATTCCAATCAACACCTTAATATATTCATTTAGCCCTTCTTTAAATCGTTTGCACATTTTAGCTTCTGTTTGAACCCATTCTTGAGCATATTTACTTAATCGAACAAATTCTCGTTCATATTCTAACACTGTCATATTCCCTTGTTTGAGTTCTAGGAATTCTTTCCTTTTCTGATCCAGAAATCCCTGACTAATATATTTCTTTCTGAATTCTGTTTGAAAGAACTCCCATGTAATGTTTTCTTTCGGGACAACAGAATTTATAGTTTTCCACCAAAAATAGGTTGTATCTTTCAATAAAGAAACTGCACATTTCAGACAATCGACTAGTGAACAAGACGATTCATCTAAAACTTAGATTTTATTCTCTAGCCAAAACTTAGCCTTTTCAGCATCATCATCTATAGTAGCTCTGAATTCCTCAGCCCCATATTTTCTGATTTTATCAACAGGAGCCTTACTAATTTTGACTGTCTTAGTACCCTATTGTACCTCAGGAATCGGTTGAGGAGCGGTGGGGAGGTTCTTTGACAAAGGATTTGTTCTTATATATTGTGTGAACCATTCATTCATCATTTGAAAGAATGCAGCTTTACCCTCATCATCTCGGCCCTCAGACTCGGGCCTTCTGCTACTGATGTAGCTCTTTATACGGAAGCTTGAGTAGTACTCTCAGCTTCCTCAGGATCAACTCTAGCCCGGTCAGAAGACATTTACTATATGAAAAATACATTTAAAATGGTAAGGAGATATCACACTATTAAAATTATATAATGGCATGTATAGATAAACTCATACTTGCTACTTTAGTCTATGAATCGACTAAACTGTAGCTCTGATACCAATAAATGTTACACCCCTTACCTATATTCAACGCCGGTACAAGGTACGAGGCATTATCGGACATAAACACAAGCAAACATACATTACCGAGTTATAAATTTGCATCCAAATTAAAATAATCCATATTCAATCATATAGTCCCTTATATCCAAATTAAAATAATTCATATTCAATCATATAGTCCCTTATACGAGCTTACGAGGCCTAAAACATGCTTTAAAAGTAGTTCATAACTAAATCGAGCACTCAGGGAATTTTTATAAAACTTAGAAAATTTTTGCTAGAAGCAGGGCTCACATGCCCGTGTGGTCTAAGGGACACGTCTATGTGACCTTGGGACACGCTCATGCTTCAGACCATGTTCGATTTAGGGGTGTTCTCTAACTTCTGCCACACGACCGTGCCACACGCCCGTGTGCTAGGTCGTGTGGTTAAATTAATTTTCGAAAATAGGTACAAAACTTCACACGGTCGTATCGCACGCCCGTGTCTAAGGCCGTGTCATCCACAAGGCTGAGGCACACTGATAAACTGAAATAGTAACATATTTTAATCCCACATTTAGGATGTTTTTGGATGATTTTTTCCT
This sequence comes from Gossypium rotundifolium, assembly GCA_025506655.1. Classification (NCBI taxonomy): domain Eukaryota; kingdom Viridiplantae; phylum Streptophyta; class Magnoliopsida; order Malvales; family Malvaceae; genus Gossypium; species Gossypium rotundifolium. The sequence continues at coordinate 172,564,945 of CP106727.1, forward strand.
TTAATTATGGAAATTCCTTTGTCTTCATGTTTTATACTCAGTAGAGCATCGGAGGATGAAAAGAACGAATAACGGGCTAAAAACGGAGAAAATGGGCCAAAGCATGAAATCCACACGGCCTAGGCCCAAGATCACATAGCTGTGCCTCGTGAGAAAAGTTGACCACGGCCTAGACCCCAAAAAACACAGCCATGCCTCATCAACAAGATTGAACACGGCCTGGCCACGATTTACACGGGCGTGTGCCATGGGCGTGTCTTTGCAACAGGAAATAAGAATTTTATTCAGATTAGGTTACTTAGAAGCAAAAACGTATTCCAAAAGCCTATATAAAGACCCTAGAGGCCAACCTTTAGGGGGCATTTTTAGATAGGCCAAAGAGCCGAGCCAGAGCAGTGAATTTCAGGGATTTACTCGAAGAAAGCCAGTTGATTCATCTCAAGAAGCCAAAATTATATTCAAGACGGAGGATCTCTCCTTCAATTCCTTCAGGGGGTTTTAGGGATTTCTTATGTTTTGTTTTATCTTTTCTTCTGAGATGTTTTCTTTTACAATTATGAACTAAACCCTCAAATACTTGAGGGGGATGAAACCTAAGATGAATCTTATTATTGTTATCTGATCTGAATGATAAATATTTGATTTGTTCTTAACTATGTGTTCTTAATCCTTGTTTTGGTATTTTCGAGATATTAAATCAAGTGTGATGTGCTTAGGTAGAGGAGGAAGAGACCCTGTCTAAGAGTAGATCTAGCATAGTTAAGCAGAGTTGCTCGCGCGCTAGAGATAGGGTGACAAAAATTTGCCGAATTAGGGTCAAACCTAATATGGGAGTCCATAGATCGAGTTAATGCAATTCTAGGGGTTTTAATTAGAAAGAGATTTCAATTAATGAACATAAGGTTAGACGTTAGTAGCCTTGAAGAGGTGTATTAATATAACTTAGGAATCCTACGGATCAAGTCAAGTGAATAAATCGTCCGGTTCAGAGTTAGATAACAAGTGAAGTCTAGGTGGATTCTTCCTCAGGTATTGTCCAAGTCAATCGGTTTTCTCTCAAGTCTTTTCCCAAATTTCTTCTTTATCTTAGCACCTTTAGCTTAGTTAATTAGTTAATTTTAGATTAGATAAAATTCCCTTAATTCGTAGGCTAAATAATAGAAAGAGAGTTAATATTAGTACTTTTGGTTCCTTTGGGTTCGACAATCCAGTCCTGCCGCTAGCTATACTACTGTTCGATAGGTGCACTTGCCTCCATCGTTGTCTTAGTTAGTTTCCAGGTTTGATCAATCTTTTTATAAATTTTTAAGACTCGACAGACACAATCAAGTTTTTGGCGCCGTTGCCGGGGAACTAAAATATTAAGAACGCTCAATTTTTATTACTTTAGCCATATTATATTTTATTATTTTTACAATTAAATTTTATTTTTACTTTTCTAAATTTTCATTTTCTTTTTCTCTTCTTTCCTAGTAGGTACCTCTAGTTTATAACTAGAAGGAACCCGATAGGACCACTACTTTACGACAGTGATATTGAAGGAACCGCACGCAGAAATCGTAGAGAAGTAAGGCAAGGCTTAAATTACATACAAGGAGAGCAAGAGGACGAAACCAATACCACCGAAAGGATGGCTGAGAACAATCCGCCACATCATGATTATTCTAAACCTAATTTAACAAGAGCTGAATCGAGTATTGTTAGGCCTGCTATAGCCGCTAATAATTTTGAATTAAAACCTAACATTATACAAATGATTCAACAGTTTTTTTCAATTTAATGGTTTGCAGGACGAAGACTCAAATACTCATTTAGCTAATTTCCTAGAATTCTGTGATACCTTCAAAATAAATGGTGTTTCTGATGATGCCCTTCGCCTTCGGTTATTTCCCTTTTCCTTGAGAAATAAAGCCAAACAGTGGTTACATTCTCTTCCACGAGGATCAATCACTACATGGGACCAAATGACCAAAAATTTTTTATTAAAATATTTTCCACCGGCCAAAACGGCCAAATTAAGGAATGATATCTCTTCTTTTGTGTAGATGGATTTACAAACATCATACGACACATGGGAGAGATACAAAGATCTGTTAAGAAAGTGCCCACACCATGGTTTACCCTTGTGGTTACAAGTTCAAACTTTTTACAACGGTGTGAACCCCTCAACTCGGAAGTTAATTGACTCAGTAGCCGGTGGAACCCTTAATAACAAAACTCCTGAAGCGGCTTAAGAATTCATAGAGGAGATGTCACTGAATAACTATCAGTGGCAAGTTATAAGGACAAAGCCAACTAAAGTAGCTGGAGTTTTCAATCTCGACGTAGTCACCATGCTATCAAATCAGGTAGAGATGATGAATAAAAAGATTGACGGTTTGTGTGGTTCTTTGTAGGTACATCCAGTTATGCAATGTGACTCGAATCTAGGAGGTGTGGCAAATCTTGAGTACCCACCCTACAATCTGGGCGTGGAAAGCGAACAATTAAACTATACGGGTAACAATTTTAGACCTAAAAATAACCCTGATAAACCGTAAAAGTAACTTATTTTAATCCCACATTCAGTATGCTTTTGGATGAAATTATCCTCGATTTATGTAAAAATGTGCTCTTAATCTTTTCTTTTCATGTCTTATACTCAAGAAAACACCTAAGGATAAAAAGAACGTAAAACGGGCTTAAAACGGACCAAATTGGGCCAACCCAAGAAGTCGACACGGCCTGGGCTTTATTCCACACGGCCGTGCCTTGCTATCCACCTAGAATACGGCTTGTCACCAATTTACAAGGCCGTGTCTTGTCGACAAAAAGCCCAACACGGCCTATCCCCGATTTGCATGGCTGTGCCCCAATCGACAGACCCAAAGCACGGCCTGACCCTCGACTTGCACGGGCGTGCCACGACCGTGCCTAAATCAACAGAATAGAGACATGGGCTGAGCCTCAATTTACACGGGCGTGCCTTAGCCATGCCCCTACCACGGGAAAGAGCAATTTCACTTAGAATAGGGTGCTTGGAGCCCAAGAAATGCAATCCTAAGTCTACTCAAACACATAGGATGAATTATACCTGAATTATGAGTACTTAGGAGACAAGTAAAGCATCCCAAAAGTCTATAAAAACACCCCAAGGTGACTATTCAAGGGGTCAATGATTGAGCAAAGTTTTCTGCCAAGCCTTTCTCGTTCAGGGATTGTCTCGAAGATAGCCAATTGATCCATCTCTAAGAGTCGGAGTCCTACTCAAGACGGAGGATCTCCTCTTCAATTCCTTCAGGGGGTTTTAGGGATTTCTTATGTTTTGTTTTATCTTTTCTTTTGAGATGTTTTCTTTTTCAGTTATGAACTAAACCCTTAGATACCTGAGGGGGATGAAACCTATGATGGATTTTGTTACTTAATTCTTTCGGTTTACATGATAAATACTTAGTTTGTTCTTAATTATGTTACCTAAAGTTATCTAAAGTGCTCAGATGGAGGAGGAATAGACCTTGTCTAAGAGTAGATCTAGCATAATTAAGTAGAGTTGATCGGGCGCCTAGAGTAGGGTTACGAGATTTTGTCAGATTAGGGTGAAACCTAATATGGGAGTCCATTGATCGATTTACTGCTTCCTTAGGGGGTTATTATAAGAGAACGTGAGTTCCACTAATTAACCTAAGGTTAGACGTTATTCTCTTCGAGAGAAGGTTTAATATAGGTTAGGGAGTCTCACGGATCAAGCTAAGTAAAGAAATCATATGAATTGAAAAGGTAGATAATAAGTGAAGTCATAGGTGGATTCTTCCTGAAGGTATTGTCTTTATCAATTGAGTTTTCTTCAAAGTCTTTTCCCAAAGTTTTGTTCTTTTGTCTTTGCATTTAAGTTTAAGTATTTCATTTGTTTTAGATTAATAAACCAATCACTCCATATTTTAGGCTAAATAATAGAAAGAAAGTGAGTAGTAGTACTTTTAAGTTCCTTGGGTTCGATAAGATATTCTTGCCTGAGCTATACTACTGTTCGATAGGTGCACTTGCCTCTATCGTTGTCCCAGTCAGTCTATAGGTTCGATCACTCTTTTATAAATATTAAAACTAGACTGTTTTGCAGTGATCAAGTTTTTGGCGCCGTTGCCGGGGAACTCCTAAAATATTAAGAAAACTCTATTTCTATTACTTTAGCCATTATTTTTATTTTTAATTTCTCTTATTTTTATAAATATATTTTTGTTTTTCTAAATTTCTTCCTTTCTTTTCATAGCAGGTACATCTAGTTTATGACTAGAAGAAATCAGAGAGGACCATTAGAATACGAAAGTGACATTGAAGCTACCACTCACAGAAATCGCAGAGAAATTAGACGATCCCTAGACTATCAAAGAGGAGAACAACAAGGATCCAATCCTATTGAAGGGATGGATGAAAACAATCCACTGCCAAATGTGCAAGAACAGAATGCTCCTTGTACTATGTATGATTATGCTAAACCTAATTTAAAGGAGCAGAATCTAGTATTGTTAGGCCCGCTATAGCTGCTAATAATTTTGAATTAAAGCCTAAAACAATACAAATGATTCAATAATTTGTTCAATTTGATGGTTTGCAGGATGAAGATCCAAACACTCATATATCTAATTTTTTAGAATTCTGTGATACCTTCAAAATAAATGGCGTTTCTGACGATGCCATACGCCTTCGGTTATTTCCTTTTTCATTAAGGAATAAAGCAAAGCAGTGGTTGAACTCGTTACTATGAGGGTCAACATCACATGGGATCAAATGACCAAAAATTTCTTTTAAAGTATTTTCCACTAGCCAAAACGGCCAAATTTAGGAATGATATATCTTCTTTTGTGCAGAATGACGCAGAAACATTATATGATGCACGGGAAAGATAAAAGGATCTCCTAAGGAGATGCCCACACCACATATTACCTATGTGGCTTCAAGTCCAAACTTTTTTACAATGGTGTGAATTCTCCAACAAGGCAAATGATTGATTCATCAGCCGGTGGAACTCTGAATAATAAAACTCCTGAAGCGGCTTACGATTTTATTGAGGAGATGTTGTTGAACACCTATCAATGGAAAATTACAAGGGCTAAACCGACAAAATCAGTTGGAGTTTTTAACATAGATGCAGTAACAATGTTGTCAACACAAATGGAGTTGATGAATAAAAAGCTTGATAATTTATGTTCTTCACAGGTACATCCAGTCATGCAATGCAAAGCGAGCGGGAATGTGGCGAATTCTGAGTACCCACCTTACCAACCAGGAGCAGAAAATGAGCAAACAAACTATATAGGTAACAATTTCAGATCTAATAATAATCCTTATAGTAACACTTACAATTTCAGTTTCTTGGTTTTAGGTTCTAAAGGCTGCTAGGGAATCACGACACCACGGCCTTAGACACCACACCCACCTCGCGAACCATCTACCAATAAGGACTTTCTAGTCCATTCATCTTCTCTTTTAGTTTTATTTTAATTCATATTTTCTTTATTGTTATCTTTATCTACATTAACTATATAATTAGTATAATTTAAATTATTATTACTATTTCCTGGCTAATTTTTCACGAGTTACCCAATTTCTTCATCTAGCAGGCGCTCCCTTCAACTTATCTTTAACCTCCAAATCAAGTTTCCACACTTCCAACTCAAGGAATCCATCCAAAAATTCAGGAAGTTTCACCTCTCTCCCTCTCTTTTAATTTTCTTATTTTATGATTATTATCTATCTTTGTACATTGAGGGCAATGTACATCTTAAGTGTGGGGGTGAAAGTTTATTAGAAAAAGTGCCTAACTTTTTGCATTATTTTCAAATCCCTGAATGATATTCTATCTTAAAGTAAGTTTCTCATATCACTAATTAGAATGAAATTCTTGTGGATTCATGATTTTTATTGATATGTTTTAGATTAAGTCATTGATAATTGTGCAATGATGATTTAAACTTTAAGATACTAGAGAATCAAACATGATGAGTCTATTTTCAAAAATTAAAATTATGTTAGGTTGTCTACCTGAATCTAAGTTGTTACCTTGAAGTTTGAAATTTACGAGGTTGACATCAAAATACCCATAATTTTTGTGAGATTTTGAGCCTTTAGAGCATTCATTCTTTTTGTGCTCACTTTATTGATTATGAGTGTGTCAACATTGATTTGTTATTCTAGAACTTGCTTTGATTATACATGTCGAGACCACACTATGGATTTGATATACAGAGATGATTAAGGCACCTAGGATTCAACCCACTTATTACACTAAAAAGCCTACCCTCATAATTGACCCCTAGTGAACCCCTTTGATCCTAAGAACCCTTTCTTTTTGACTCAACCCACTAATATTAAACCGAAACCCATCTCATATTTGTTAACAACATTTCTTTTGATTACCCTTCTATCGAGACTTGTTTTGATTAGTTGCCTAATTGGATTATTTCAGTTGTAAAAGTTCTATTTTATATTTGATTTGTTCTTAAAAAAATCAATCAAAAAAATCAATCAAAAAAATCAAAGTATATTCATTAGTAGTCATGTGATTAAGCGAGCCTGTACGTTTAATTTCAACACCTTAAAAAAGAAGCTCGTATTATTAGTATTACAAGTTTTCAATTGATGTAATTATTCAGGTTATTAGTCATTTTTCTAGTTAGGTAATTTGTCAATTCAATCTCGATTTTAACCCTTCTAATTCAGCCTGTATCCATACCTTTAACCTAAGCCTCGTTACAACCTTTCAAAGACCTTTTGATTTGTGTATCATCTCATTTTACAGTGGTAGAGATTTAATTTTCAAGCAAGCCTATGGAAATAACTTTTCATGTTCGACTTTTGAGAGCTTAATTTTTGAACCTTAAACACCTTGAGTGATTTGAGTGAATCTTTAGTGAGGATGTCAACTTTTGTCGATTTTGAATTAAAGGTGATTATTTAGGTAAGGAGAAACACCTATGTTTTCATGCTAAAAACTCATGACTTTGATTGTTTGAATCTTTAGGACTCTTTAAGTTGAATTATCCATGTATAAATTATCTATGAATTATGATGAGGCATTGTTGATGAATATTATGAATTGAGGAAGATCGTTTTAATTACGAGTTGAGAATTTTGCTTGAGGACAAGCAAATGCTTAAGTGTGGGGGTATTTGATAAACCAAAATAGTAACATATTTTAATCCCATATTTAGTATGTTTTTGGATGATTTTTCCTTTAATTATGGAAATAGGTGCTCCCAATCCTTTGTTGTCATGTTTTATACTCAGTAGAGCACCGGAGGATGAAAAGAATGAATAACGGGCCAAAAACAGAGAAAATGGGACAAAGCACGAAATCCACACGGCCTGGACCCAAGACCACACGACCATGCCTCTTGAGAAAAGTCGACCACGGCCTGGACCCGGAAAAACACAATCGTGCCTCATCAACAGGATTGAACACGGCCTAGCCACGATTTACACGGGCGTGTGTCATGGGCGTGTCTCTGCCGCAGGAAATAAGAATTTTATTCGGATTAAGGTACTTAGAAGCAAAGAAACGTATTCCAAAAGCCTATATAAAGACCCTAGAGGCCAAACTTTAGGGGGCATTCTTAGCTAAGCCAAAGAGCCGAGCCAGAGCAGTTAATTTCAGGGGTTTACTCGAAGAAACTAGTTGATTCATCTCAAGAAGCCAGGATTATACTCAAGACGGAGGATCTCTCCTTAAATTCCTTCAAGGGTTTTAGAGATTTCTTATATTTTGTTTTATCTTTTCTTCTGAGATGTTTTCTTTTACAATTATGAACTAAACCCTCAAATACTTGATGGGGATGAAACCTAAGATGAATCTTGTTATTGTTATCTGAATTGAATGATAAATATTTGATTTGTTCTTAACTATGTGTTCTTAATCCTTGTTTTGATATTTCCGGGATATTGAATCAAGTGTGATGTGCTTAGGCAGAGGAGGAAGAGACCCTGTCTAAGAGTAGATCTAGCATAGTTAAGCGAAGTTGCTCGCGCGCCTAGAGATAAGGTGACGAAAATTTGCCGGATTAGGGTCAAACCTAATATGGGAGTCCATAGATCGAGTTAATGCAATTCTAGGGGTTTTAATTAGAAAGAGATTTCAATTAATCAACCTAGGGTTAGACGTTAGTAGCCTTGAAGAGAGGTATTAATAAAACTTAGGGAATCCTACGGATCAAGTCAAGTGAATAAATCGTCCGGTTCAGAGTTAGATAACAAGTGAAGTCTAGGTGGATTCTTCCTCAGGTATTGTCCAAGTCAATTGGTTTCCTCTCAAGTCTTTTCCCAAATTTCTTCTTTGTCTTAGCACCTTTAGCTTAGTTGATTAGTTAATTTTAGATTAGATAAAATTCCCTTAATTCGTAGGCTAAGTAATAGAAAGAGAGTTAATATTAGTACTTTTGGTTCCTTTGGGTTCGACAATCCGGTCTTGCCGCTAGCTATACTACTGTTCGATAGGTGCACTTGCCTCCATCGTTGTCTTAGTTAGTTTCCAGGTTCGATCAATCTTTTTATAATTTTTGTAACATCCTAGATTAGGGGTTATGCGTTTGTGCATAATTCATGAGATAGTGGGATCAGTGGGTGTGTTGGATGTGTTCTGAAGAGTTTCAAGAACCCTAAGATGAAAGAAAATGAAAGGAAATGTAAGGAAATGTAAGGAAATGTAGGGAAATGTAAGGAAAAGTAAGGAAAATGTAAGGAAATGAAAGGAAATGAAAGGAAATGAAAGGAAATGTAAGGAAATGAAAGGAAATGTAAGGAAATGTATGGAAATGTATGGAAATATATGGAAATGTAAGGAAATGTATGGAAATGTATGGAAATGTGTGGAAATGTAAGGAGATGTATGGAAATGTAAGGAAATGCTTTAGAAATGTTAAGTTTTGGAAACTAAACTAAAATAGAAAAGTGACCATTTTGGAAACCGAAGTAAATTAGGAAAGTGAACATTTTGGAAACCAAGCCAAAAGAGGAAACTAAACATTTTGGAAACCTGGAAAATACAGAGCCGCGCGAAAATTTTAGGAAACTTAAAATTGACCCCGGAATGTTGAATTTAAGAGCCCAAAGGGGAACTTAGGGCCAAGTGACCCTAAAATATAAAGTACATGAAATTTGACCCAATAACGGACTTGGAAAAGTGGCCTGAAGATGCCACCTAAGGCCTTAGAAAATGGCCCACATGCAAAAGGTTTTGGGCTTGAGTTCGAGTCACATAAGAAGCAAATAAAATAAGTTTTATTTTGCTTCTAGAAGCCCAAGAGGTGGACTGACAAGCTTGCAAAAGAAGAGTTTTATTCTCTTTAAAATTAGGCTAAATAGGTGGATAAATGAAGAATTATTCTTTAATTAGGAAAATAAGGAAGAGTGGTGGCCAAGTAAAGGATTCTTGGCCTAGTAAATTCGGCTATAAAAGGAGGGACTAGGGCCATTCATTATTCATTCTCCTCTTTTTTTCCTCCGCCAAATATTCTTCTTGAGCATCCATTCTTTTCTTCTTTTCTTTTAGCCTCCTAGCGATTTCCTTCTAAGCCTATTATTCCTCTCTTCTTTCATCTTTGAAACCAAATACATAAGGGAATCATAGCCGATTGTTCATCAAGTCTCTAAGTCAATCTCCGAAGGTTGAAGTGAAGGTGCAATCGATTCCTTCAAATAAGGGTAAGATCCAAGTTTAGTTTTCCATTCTTTTATATTCTAGACTTATTGAAATTTAGAGACTAATTTCGATTATTAATCTTGGCGAATCATGGAAGAAGAAATTCTTTTCCGAAGGTACACCATAGGCCACGTGTTCCCTAGTTATTCGGTGAATTTCTGGATTTAAGATCCACAAGGTAAGTACCTAAAAGTATTCGCCAAAGCTTGTATGATTATCTAGATCGGTTCTTTAATTATTAAAAAGCGAAAACTAACCCATATTGAGATTCAAGGTTGGTGAATATCAAGTGAAGGAAAACCAAGTTTTGGATTTGAATAAACACCAAATCGGCATCAAAGGTAAGTCTTTTTACAAATCCTACTAGGATTTGGATATCATAGCCAAATAGAATTTATGCTAAGTAATAAAGGATGAATCAAATGTAGGGACTAAGGATCTAAACTTTAGATCTAGCTTTTCGGAATCTCAAGGAATCGCTAAACAAATCAGGTGTGTACCCTTACTAACCTTCGATATTTTATGGCTATTATTTTAATATATGAATATGTATAAGAATGTGAATGTGGCTAAGTACCACAAATGTGGCAAAAAGTACCTGTGCACGCTTTCCTACTTCAGATAGGATTGTGAAATATGTTATTTTATAACATGCGAATATATGTATATAAACCTGAAATTAAGTAAGTTATGCATAATATATATTTTTGGGGCATTCGGGATTTATGTGAAAGGGGAAGAGTAGGTGTTGACTTCGGTCTCACCAACGAAGGTGTTGACTTTGGTCTCACCAACGAAATATAGGTGTTGACTTCGGTCTCACCAACGAAGGTGTTGACTTTGGTCTCACCAACGAAATATAGGTGTTGACTTCGGTCTCACCAACGAAATATAGGTGTTGACTTCGGTCTCACCAACGAAATATGTTGACTACGGTCACATTGCGAAATTTTGGTAACTTCGGTTACAATAGTGTCTAATGACACAACGACATAATTTGATTATAGTGTCTAAAGACACAACGTGGAGAGTAGCGGATGGAGGGTTGACTTAGTAGTCCCCACTTGCATGAGTTGGTGCGGGGAGTGTAGTGGATGGATAATTAGGATTGGGTTTGGGTTGCACCATAATTTCATTTTTATATGGATCGATGTTTTGAACATGAATGCCTGATTTGTTGAATGTTAGTCTTGTGTGCACATTGAGTCTGTTGACTCACCCGTTGTGGGAACTATTTTCGGTGATGAACAAAGGTGTGAATGACCGGCGGTGAGACGTTGAGGTGGCCATGCTACATTCGGAGAATTTATTTAGTTTGGACTTTATTTGATTTAGTTACTTTTATTTTATTTTGGGTTTTACTTGATGTAATAAGGCCATAAGGCCCAGTTGGATTTTCTTTATTTCCGCTTATTCATGTTGATTGTGTTACAATTTATTTTTAATTAAAGTTAAGAAAACAAAATTTATTTCTTTCAAAATAATAAACCCTAAAATTGTTTTGTCACCTCACTTAAGTTGGATTTTCAAAATTTATTAAATGGGTTCCAATCTAAGCCCAATCCAAACAACATTTTTCTAAAAACTTTACAAATTTTCTCTAAGTATCGAATCTTTTGAAACCGGTTTACTTTAGAACATACCGATCCGGTCCATTCTCGTGGGCGGGTGTGGGTGTTTCGATTTGTATCGAGCCAGCTTTTAAACTCTCGGCTGTGGGCTAAGGCCCAAAATGTTTTCAAAGCGAGCTAAATGATTATCTTTGAAAAATAAGGTGTTTTCGGCATGGCACCTAAGTCTCCCACTCATGATCCACTAGGTAAGTACTTCTATCCATTGTGTGATTTATATTATGATTTGTAGAAGGGTAGAATGGAATGGAACGTAGAATAGAGATTAAGTACTTGAACCTAGGACTAGTTACCCCAACAATTACATAAGACTTAAATGCCTAATCAAACAAACCTATGATTAAGTCACCGAGCTAGGGTGTCGAATCACAGCGCATGTCTAGGAGTGGATTCATGAAGAGCTTGGTATTTAAGCAGTCCTAGTGACTCACCTCCTCTTTACTCGAATCCTACACAGTGCGTAGTAACTGCTCACCCTAATCAAGAGGACTTAGTCACTGCTAAACCTAATAACTAAAACCGAAAGGGACTAGCCATATTTTATGGAAACCCTAATTTTAAAATTTCTAAATTACCCTCTTGATTTGAAAAGAATATTTTTATAAATTTTCCTAAAATATTTCGATTTACAAATTTACTAAAATACCTTAGTGGTAAAATTACAAAACGCCTTGGTTTATAAAATGTTCAACTACTCAACAACTTTATCAAAATTTCATGATTTCATAAACATTCAAAACCCTAATTTGTAAAATATCAAAATACCATGATTTTGGAAAAAATTACAAAATTACCCCTAACTTACAAAATTACCAAAATGACCCTAGTTTTCAAAATTTTTGCAACATCCCCATTTTGGAAGAAACACTTTTCAAAAAGAACCCTCAAAGTTTTGCAACTTCTAAAATATCTCTGATTTATTAAAATTTTACAATTTACCCCGATTTGTGGAAAAATTACCAAAATACCCCCAATGTCCAAAAATTTCTGAAATACCCTCGGATTTCAAAAATTTTCCAAAATACCCCAGGAACTTAAAAGGACCAAAAATACCTTGTGACAAAATCACCAAGGAACCTTATTTTGACAAATTACGAAAATACCCCTGTAGGACAAATTACGAAAATACCCCGGGTAGTGGAAAAACAATAAATGAAAAAAAACTACAACGTTTCTCTGAATGAACTAAGGTTCATAATTGTTTGATGGATGTGTGAATGAATGAAAAGACTGTGCATGTATGAATACTGAAAGAACCACTTCTAAAAATTCTTTCCATAGAACTTCTTCGGGTAATCAAGTAAAACAAGGACTAATTCATAAAACTTTTTAATTAAATCGCGACGTTAGAAATGAGTTCTAAGGAACGTGAACTTAGAGAATGTGCCTAGAAAGTATGATAGTTCTTTAAGATCGAGTCTTGCAAGAATAGCGTAGTGTGGTGAGTTAGGCCAAATGCGGATGAACGATAGTAAGTAATTTCGAGGACGAAATTATTTTTAAGGGGTAGAACTGTAACATCCTAGATTAGGGTTATGCGTTCGTGCATAATTCATGAGATAGTGGGATCAAGGTGTGTTGGATGTGTTCAAGAGTTTCAAGAACCCTAAGATGAAAGAAAATGAAAGGAAATGTAAGGAAATGTAAGGAAATGTAGGGAAATGTAAGGAAAAGTAAGGAAAATGTAAGGAAATGAAAGGAAATGAAAGGAAATGAAAGGAAATGTAAGGAAATGAAAGGAAATGTATGGAAATGTATGGAAATGTATGGAAATGTATGGAAATATATGGAAATGTAAGGAAATGTATGGAAATGTATGGAAATGTGTGGAAATGTAAGGAGATGTATGGAAATGTAAGGAAATGCTTTAGAAATGTTAAGTTTTGGAAACTAAACTAAAATAGGAAAGTGACCATTTTGGAAACCGAAGTAAATTAGGAAAGTGAACATTTTGGAAACCAAGCCAAAAGAGGAAACTAAACATTTTGGAAACACCGAAAATACAGAGTGCTGAAAATTTTAGGAAACTTAAAATTGACCCCTAATGTTGAATTTAAGAGCCCAAAGGGAACTTAGGGCCAAGTGACCCTAAAATATAAAGTACATGAAATTTGACCCAATAACGGACTTGGAAAAGTGGCCTGAAGATGCCACCTAAGGCCTTAGAAAATGGCCCACATGCAAAAGGTTTTGGGCTTGAGTTCGAGTCACATAAGAAGCAAATAAAATAAGTTTTATTTTGCTTCTAGAAGCCCAAGAGGTGGACGGCACAAGCTTGCAAAAGAAGAGTTTTATTCTCTTTAAAATTCAGCTAAATAGGTGGATAAATGAAGAATTATTCTTTAATTAGGAAAATAAGGAAGAGTGGTGGCCAAGTAAAGGATTCTTGGCCTAGTAAATTCGGCTATAAAAGGAGGGGACTAGGGCCATTCATTATTCATTCTCCCTCTTTTTTTTCCTCTGCCAAATATTCTTCTTGAGCATCCATTCTTTTTCTTCTTTTCTTTTAGCCTCCTAGCCGATTTCCTTCTAAGCCTATTATTCCTCTCTTCTTTCATCTTTGAAACCAAATACATAAGGAATCATAGCGATTGTTCATCAAGTCTCTAAGCGAATCTCTGAAGGTTGAAGTGAAGGTGCAATCGATTCCTTCAAATAAGGGTAAGATCCAAGTTTAGTTTTCCATTCTTTTATATTCTAGACTTATTGAAATTTAGAGACTAATTTCGATTATTAATCTTGGCTGAATCATGGAAGAAGAAATTCTTTTCCCGAAGGTACACCATAGGCCACGTGTTCCCTAGTTATTCGGTGAATTTCGGGATTTAAGATCCACAAGGTAAGTACCTAAAAGTATTCTACCAAAGCTTGTATGATTATCTAGATCAGTTCTTTAATTATTAAAAAGCCGAAAACTAACCCATATTGAGATTCAAGGTTGGCCGAATATCAAGTGAAGGAAAACCAAGTTTTCGGGATTTGAATAAACACCAAATCGGCATCAAAGGTAAGTCTTTTACAAATCCTACTAGGATTTGGATATCATAGCCAAATAGAATTTATGCTAAGTAATAAAGGATGAATCAAATGTAGGGACTAAGGATCTAAACTTTAGATCTAGCTTTTCGAATCTCAAGGAATCGCTAAACAAATCAGGTGTGTACCCTTACTAACCTTCGATATTTTATGGCTATTATTTTAATATATGAATATGTATAAGAATGTGAATGTGGCTAAGTACCACAAATGTGGCAAAAGTACCTGTGCACGCTTCCTACTTCAGATAGGATTGTGAAATATGTTATTTTATAACATGCGAATATATGTATATAAACCCGAAATTAAGTAAGTTATGCATAATATATATTTTGGGGCATTCGGATTTATGTGAAAGGGAAGAGTAGGTGTTGACTTGGTCTCACCAACTAAGGTGTTGACTTTGGTCTCACCAACGAAATATAGGTGTTGACTTGGTCTCACCAACGAAGGTGTTGACTTTGGTCTCACTAACGAAATATAGGTGTTGACTTGGTCTCACCAACTAAATATAGGTGTTGACTTGGTCTCACCAACTAAATATGTTGACTACGGTCACATTCCGAAATTTTGGTAACTTCGGTTACAATAGTGTCTAATGACACAACGACATAATTTGATTATAGTGTCTAAAGACACAACGTGGAGAGTAGCGGATGGAGGGTTGACTTAGTAGTCCCCACGGTGTACAGGTTGGTACGGGGGAGTGTAGTGGATGGATAATTAGGATTGGGTTTGGGTTGCACCAGAATTTCATTTTTATATGGATCTGATGTTTTGAACATGAATGCCTGATTTGTTGAATGTTAGTACTGTGTGCACATTGAGTCTATTGACTCACCCCGCTGTGGGAACTATTTTCGTGTGATGAACAAAGATTAACCGGCTTGTAGAGCGTTGAGGTGGCCATGCTACATTCGGAGAATTTATTTAGTTTGGACTTTATTTCATTTAGTTACTTTTATTTTATTTTGGGTTTTACTTGATGTAATAAGGCCATAAGGCCCATTGGATTTTCTTTATTTCCGCTTATTCATGTTGATTGTGTTACAATTTATTTTTAATTAAAGTTAAGAAAAACAAAATTTATTTCTTTCAAAATAATAAACCCTAAAATTGTTTTGTCACCTCACTTAAGTTGGATTTTCAAAATTTATTAAATGGGTTCCAATCTAAGCCCAATCCAAACAACATTTTTCTAAAAATTTTACAAATTTTCTCTAAGTATCGAATCTTTTTGAAACCGGTTTACTTTAGGAACATACCAGATCCGGTCCATTCTCGTGGGCCGGGTGTGGGGTGTTTCAATTTTTTAAGACTCGACAGACACGATCACACACGCCCGTGTATCTGCCCGTGTGTTAAATTATAGAAATTTTGTTTTGCAAATTTTAGAAGTAGGGGACACATGGCCAGGTCACATACCCATGTACCCAGGTTGTGTGTCACACACGGCCTAGAGTCTACCCGTGTGGACAAAATAAGGCCATTTCCTAGCCTTATTTCTCACCCAAATTTTCTATTTTTCCTACATCAACACTAACAAATATATTCCAACCAATTTCAATAAAATCCAACCATAACATATATTAAAAACATAAGTGTTTTAGCCATTCCAATGGCTAAGTTATATATATATATATATGTATTATTTACATACCATCATTTAACTTAGTTAGCCTATACATGCCATTAACAAAATAAGATTTTCATATATGCCAAAAATCAAGAAGTTGATAGCGTGATGATAGCTCCGTCGAAATTTTTCGACCTTCCCGAGCTTTGAGCACTATAAAACAGGGAAAATAAACCTAGTAAGCATTATATGCTTAGTAAGCTCGTATAACAAAATTACACTTACCAGTCATATTTAACATCTGAAACATATACAAAGCATATTTATATCCATCAATTTGGCAAATTTTCCTACTCGAAAACATTCAATCAACATGTTAGCCATAATATACAACAAGCATAGATGAGCTCATCATGCCATATGATTATTTTATCCATTGAATCATTGAATTTTTGATGTATATTTCTAGTAGTACACTCGAGGTGCACAATTTCGTTATCCATCAATTCATA
This sequence comes from Gossypium rotundifolium, assembly GCA_025506655.1. Classification (NCBI taxonomy): domain Eukaryota; kingdom Viridiplantae; phylum Streptophyta; class Magnoliopsida; order Malvales; family Malvaceae; genus Gossypium; species Gossypium rotundifolium. The sequence goes on from CP106727.1 coordinate 172,581,370, forward strand.
TCTAGTAGTACCGTTTAGGTACACTCTCAAGTCACATATCACACAGCAGAATTACCAGTCTAGGCTCAATTCTAGCTGTAGCACTTATACTCTAAGGGCTTTGTTAGATTACCCGTCCAGGCTAAATTCTTATATGACAAAGAATTCCCTATAGAGTCTAATCTAGATTATCAGTCCAGGCTAAATCCAGTCAATTAGGATTACCAGTCCAGGTTAAATCCTAATTGAAACACATGTTCTCGAGAGTCCATTTTCAAAGGATTACCAGTCCGGGCTAAATTCATTCTGCAACACATTCAGTTTTATCAGAGAAATCACATTTTCAAAATTCAATATTCAAACAGATTTTAACCCTTTTCAATCATTTTACATCATATACATATTTCATGCTTCACAATGTTCATGCTTAATATACATATAATTCACATATCACATTTCATATAATTCAACAATCAAATCAACACATATATTCATGCTTATTTAAGTTATACGAACTTACCTTGATAACTGTTCGTATCTACTAATCCGAAACATTCTTTTTTCCTCGATCTTTCTCTTTATTTGGTATTTTTGGATCTATATAAATGAATTTAATCATCAATTTAATACTTTTCGCATTCAATTAAACCCCATTCACATTCTAGGCAAAAGTACCATTTTGCCCCTAAACTTTTAATTAATTCCAATTTCATCCCTAGGCTTGGAAGTTGAAATTCATGCAATTTTACTCCTTATTCTAAGCTTCATCAAAATTCTAATATAACTTTTACAGAACATGTATTCTCAAAATTTCAAAATTTTTCCATGAATTTTATCACTTTTAATTTAGTCCCAAAACATGCTTCCATCAAAAATTACTTTGTAAAAGTTGTTCATCTATCAAAAATCTTTCAATTTCTACCATAATCTTTCAGATTTTAGCATATTCATCCATGGAAAATTTTGTATACTTTGATATCTATTCAAATTAACCCCCAAATAGAGAAATTAAGCTTTCTCGATCTCAAAAATATAAAAATTACTAAAAACGGGACATAAGAACTTATAAATTTATGCTTGGAAAGCTTGTTTTCTTTCTCCTAGGGTTTCCATGTATTGTTGATGAAGAAGATGATATAAAATGATATTAATTTCTATTTTAATCTTTATCATCTTTTAATTTATGTTTCTAATTTAGTCCTTGTCCTTTTCAATTTTTCCATGGATGATTCACCAAAAATATCTACATATTTTCATAAATCATCTAATTACCATTTAAGGACCTCAAGTTTTAAATTCCATAGCTATTTAATCCTTATAGCTTCTAGAATTTAAATTTGACATTTTATACAATTTAGTCCTTTTTACAATTAACCACCTAATTGATAAAATTTTCTTATCAAAATTCTCATGCAACCTTTCTACTATAATACTAATCATTTCATAATATTAAAATATTTTATCTTTTCGGCTCGAATTTGTGATTACGAAACCACTATTCTGACTTCATTGAAATTGGGTTGTTACAACTCCCAGAAAAGTTCGGATGATTGTGTCATAAAGGATTGTAGAAGTTGGACTATAGTCCTTGTCCACTTCTATTTTAGGGTTGATTCCCCATGTAATATACTGACTCAGGATTTGATGGGCAATTCTCGAAATAATGACCATCTCCCCAGTATGCGCAGGAAATAACCTTGAACTGACTTGGTGACTAGGCTGCAAAATTATTAGAACCATTAGCGGTAAACTATTTCAACATTAAAGAAATAGAAGATGCCTGAGAGTGATGTCAATACGTCCACTTCGTGCACTCCAGCTACTTATCTTCTAGAAGTTGCTCGATTTTTTGGCCATTGGTAGCTATTGCTATCCTCTCAATGATCTCGTAAGACTTATTATATGACTTAGAGAAAATCGCACCATTCGCAGAAGCATCTACCATCAATCTTATGTGTGCATTGAGACCATTATAAAATGCCTCCATATGGATGCAGTGTGGAATCCCATGATGAGGTCACTTACGGATTAATTTCTTGAATCTTTCCCATGCCTCATACAAAGATTCGTCATATAATGTGAAAAAATGGTTATCTCATTTCGCAACTTAGCATTGCTGCTTGGTGGAAAATACGTAACCAAAAATATTTTTACTAATTCTTGCCATGTAGATATCGAACTTGGGGGTAATGAATTAAGCCTTGTTCATTCTCGATCTCACAACGAGTATGGAAACAGATTCAACCTCAATGCACCTCCATTCACATCGGCTATCTTAAAAGAATCGCTTACCTCCATGAATAATCAAAGGTGAAGGTGGGGATCTTTCGTGGGCATACCATTGAATTAGCCTACCATTTGGAGCATTTGAAACATCACAGGTTTCAATTCAAATTGGGGTGCCTCAATTTTCAGCCACCTGATTCTCGGATTTAACTCATTAAAAAGGGGCACAACGTACTGTCTTATAAAATGATCCCTATCATCAGCAATAAGGATTGGAGTGTGCACATGATTGGCTTCATTCTCTTGTCCATCATTCTGATTTCCAAGGTCCATCTCGACTTGTTTTTGAGCTGATCGTTCATGTCTTCTTTGTCTAAATGTTCGTTCAATTTCAGGGTCTACGAGTAATAAATCAATAATTGATCTATGCTCATAAACTCCTAAAAATAAATCACAAAAAATAATAAATAATAATTAATTAATTAATTAGTAAGGTTAGAAGTTAGATAAAAATGAAATAAAAAAAATTGAAAAGAATAATTTCACAAAAATGATTTAGGCAATAGTCTCTGGCAACGGCACCAAAAACTTGTAACACTTATGTTTGTGTAAGTGTACACAGTCGTTATAAAGTAATAAAGTAAGTAAAAGAGTTATCGTCTCCACATGGACTATGTATGTTAATCAAGTAATTGTAAAATTAAAGTTAACAATTTGGTGATAAAAATATTTTAAGTGATGATGATTATGCTAATTTGAATTATCTAAATGCAAGATGATCCCTAATGCAATTTAATCTAAATGTAAAGTATAAGATGAGATGTCTGAAATGAGTTTAGCAGCAAAAACACAAAATTTAGCAATCAATAACATGAATATGCTAGGATAATTACACTATTCAACTTAGTTTATTTTCTCATGCTTAACAGTGTTCGAAAAACATTCCATGGGAACTTGATCTTTCATGAGTTTGGAAACCAAATTAAGTCCTTTCGAAATCTTTTACTTAGTGAAATATGCATTTTATTGACCATATTAAACTAAGGGTTTCTTAGAATTCATGTGAAGTAAAAGGGACAGATCAGGTTTGAAATAATTTAATCACATAAATGTAAAAACTATGCAAGATAATAGAGCTTGCCAAATTTATTATGAACCTTTAATTTGGTCAAATCAAGATCTAAACTGAGCATGCACTTTTCAATTATTGTGTCAATTAGCCATCATCTGGTCAAGGTCTCTCAGCTAATCCAAATGTATCCTATCACGTATGAATGAAATACATACTTGAATTTAATTGAAAACATGATCAACTAAGGCACAAACACTATAAACATGATTTAACAAACTTCATTGAATAAATGCAATCATCCTAGCTGAACAGATTTAAGCTACCATTGTTGATGACAAGATCATAAAACACATTGCAAACATATTTAAATAAAAATAACAAAGTAAAGGAATAATAAAATCTGTTCAAATCGGTAGTCTCACGAACTCCGAATGAAGATGTTTTCCTCCAATCCTCGTGTTGCTCCTTTTCTAATAGGTCCTCAAGTGGTCGGCCAAGAAACAATCTTATCACAATTTTGCTGGCTAAAATGCTATGCATGGAAAGAAGGAAGAAAATGAGATAAGGAAAAAATGAATGGATGAGTAATGAATGAAGGAATAATTGATGATTTTTGGGATTAAGGGATGAATGACAAGGTGAGAGGGGTGTGGTATTTATACTTGAGGTTAGTGGCTAAATTTACTAAAAATGGCGTCAAAGATCCCTTGGTTCTTTCCCATTAATGGCCAGCCATAAGAAGTGAAAATGAGGGTGAGTTGGTTATGTTAAATTTAGCCATGGAGTGGACACTTTCTTGAGCAATCTTCATCTACTAATTTTTAATGATTCTGATTCCCGAATGGAAATGGGATAGAGTGACTATGGATTTTTGTTTCTGGTTTGCCTCAAACTCCGAGAAAGAAACATGTGATTTGGGTCATGGTTGACCGACCGACGAAATCTACCCATTTTATTCTGGTAAAATATAATTATTCACTTGGCAGATTAGTCGAGCTTTATATTTCTGTGATTGTGAGATTACAGAAGTGCCACTATCTATTTTATCAGATAGAGATCCAAGATTCACATCGCTATTTTGGAAGAAAATTGTAAGAAGCTTTGGGCACGAAATTGCATTTCAGTACAGTTTTTCATCCGCAAACAGATGGTCAGTTTGAGCGGATCATTCAGATTCTCGAAGATATGTTAAGATGCTGTATACTTGAGTTTAATGGTTCATAGGAATAGTATCTGCCATTAATTGAATTTGCGTATAATAATAGTTTTCAGACGAGCATTAAAATGGCACCATATGAAGCTTTGTACGGACGTAAATGTCATACACCTCTGTATTGGACTGAGCTTAGTGAAAATAAGTTACATGGGGTTGATTTGATAAAAGATACAGAACAAAAAGTGAAATTGATCTGAGATTGTTTGAAAACAGCATCTGATCGTCAGAAGTCCTATGCAGACTTGAAACAAAAAGATATAGAGTTTGAGATCGGCGACAAAGTATTTTTAAAAGTGTCTCCGTGGAAGAAAGTGCTTCAATTCGGACAAAAAGACAAGTTAAGTCCGAGATTCATCGGACCGTATGAGATCATTGAACGATCGGGCCAGTTGCATATAGATTAAGGTTTCCTTCTGAACTAGAAAGGATCCATAATGTATTTCATGTCTCAATGCTCCGTAGATATCGATCTGATCCGTCACATGTGATTGCTTCGTCTGAAATTGAAATTCGATCTGATATGACATATAAAGAGGAGCCGATCTGTATCTTAGCTCGTGAAGTGAAAGAATTGAGAAACAAGAAAATTTCGTTAGTAAAAGTAATGTGGAATCGACAAGGAATAGAAGAGGCTACGTAGGAGCCTGAGAACTCAATAAGATAGTAATATCTGAATCTGTTTAACGGTAAGATTTTCGAGGACAAAAATCCCTAAGGGGAGAGAATTGTAACAGTCTGATTTATACCCTAGTCAGAACAGTAGTTTTGGAACCACAAATTTGAGTTTGTGTAATATTTTAATATTATTTTCTGTGCCATTGATATGTGAATTAGCATATGCTAAATTTTCGTAAGCTAACTTGATTGTCTGTGTGTTTAATTTGACAAAAGGATTAAATTGCATTAAATGTGAAAGTTGCTTACTATTTATTAAAGTACCTATGTGTTGTGGCTTTTTAAAGTTATGGCCTTAGTTGAACCACTATTTAGTTAGTGGGTGGTTTTGGTCAAAATGACCTTGTTATTTATGTTATAAAATTTTGTTTTAAAAGGCTAGAATAGGAATTTTGTTACTAAGATATTTTAATGAAATAAAGCATGAAAATGAACATTTTCTCATCCATTTTTCTACCGAATTTGGGAAAGAAAAGAAAGAACTAAAGCTATCAAATTTTCGGCTATTACAAGCTTAAATCAAAGGTTAGCTTTTGATCCGTTCTTGATAATTTTTACGTTTTTGTAATCGTTGCTTTGAGAGCTACAAAACCCATGTCTTGATTTTGTGAATTGGTGATGTTTGTGTGAGATGCTATTGATGATATGTCAAGCTTTTTGGTGATTTTTAGTGTTAAATGAAAGATATGAGTTAGATAAACATACTTTGTTCTTGAAGTTTTGATAAATTTAGCTAAATAGGGCTAAATTGTGAAAGTACTAATTTGGAGGACTAATTTGTGAATTTGATGAAAAATGTGGACTTGTATGTGATATATATATTCTGTTAAGCATGTGTATGTGGGGATTTTGTGAATTTGATGTTTTGAGAAAAATGGACTAAATTGATAAAATGTACAAATGTGAGGGCTAAATTAGAAATAGCTAAAAATATGAGTGTATGGATTGAATTGAATGGACTAGTGAATAAAAGGGTTAATTCTGAATATGTTTAGAGCAAGAACAGAAGAAAATGGACTTAGATCGCGGGAAAGCAAAAGTACACGAGTAGCCATTTTCATTTCGATAAATCGAATCCGAGGTAAGTCATATGGCTAATAAATGTAATTGTATTGTATTGAGTTTATTTACATGACTGTCAATGATAATGACTGCATATGAGATGCTATGTATATGAATTCTGGGATAAGGTCGACATAGTGATAAGTCAGAGATGTTTTGTATGAACTTAAGAATACAAAGGTATCTGTTCTGTTTTATCATGTAAGACCACGTCCGAGACGTTGGCATTGATTTGAATACGTGTAAGACCCTGTCTGGGACAGTGTCTTTGATATCTGAATACATGTAAGACCCTATGGCTTCGATATCTAAATAGTGTAAGACCCTGTCTTGGAAAGTGGCTTCGATATCTGAATACGTGTAAGACCCTATCTAAGATAGTGGCTTCGATATCTGAATACGTGAAAGACCACGTCTGGGACATTGGCCTTGATTTGAAATTTCGCATAAGACCTCATTTGGGACATAGGCATCAATATCTGATTTAATGTAAGACCACGTCTGGGATGTTGGCGTTGATTTGAAATTTTGTATAAGACCTCGTTTGGGACGTAGGCATCGATATCTGATTTAATGTAAGACCACGTCTGTGACGTTGGTGTTAATTTGAAATTTCATATAAGACCTTTTTTGGGACGTACGCATCGATATGAACTATATATGTAAGATCAAGTTTGGGACGTTGGCAACGATATAAGCTTTACGTGTAAGACTATGTCTAGGACATCGGCATCGTATTGATTCGTGTAAGAACCTGTCTGGGACTGTGGTATCGATATCTGAGTGCATGTAAGACCTCGTCTAGGACGTTGGCTTTGTACCACTATTTCGAGTTTTTGAGCATCTTACTAGATTTCTAAAGGTTCAATGGGCAAGTTTGTGAAATGAATTATAAATTTGAGCTATGAGTTAATAAGTAAATGAATATCCGTTTCAGGTACGTTGAATGTACATTAAGTGTGTAAGAGAGGTAAGTACCTATATGACTTTGTTTTGAAGAAAAGTAAGATTGAATATGGAAATGTGAATCTTGAAATGTTGAAAGTGGTAAATGTGATTATAAGTTGATGAACTTAGTAGTATATGTGATGATTTGATAATTGTTTGGGATGTGCTAAAGTATATATTTGCATATTATGAATTCTATTATGAGTTTGTTTGTATATGACTTACTAAGCTTTTGGAAAGCTTACTCTGTATGTGTTTTCTCTATTTTATAGGTCGTCAAAAGCTACTGAAGGCTCGGGACCGTCAGGGATTATCATCACACTACTAAACTCGTTTTGGTACCTTTTTGAAAATGTATATAGCTTAATATGGCATGTATAGGCTAGATATGTGTATATGATTTTGAAGTGAACTCAGTCATGTGTTTTGACAAGTTTTGAGTTGATAAATGCTTGAATGTATGAACTATATGATTCAAATTTTGATATGAGTTAATGCATATGAAATGGTTAAGTTTTGTTTAAACAATGGATGATTATGATTGTATATGAATTATGTGTATTTTGTAGGTTTTAATAACCTAAAAATGGTGAAAATTGCAGTTTTCACACGTCCTAGACACATAGGCGTGTGCCCAGGCCGTGTGGTAAAAGTCAGAATCAAAAGAATCGCCTACAAGCTAGTTCCACGGCCGTGTGTAGTAAGTGAGAATCTGCCCATGGGCTGTCCACGGCCATGTGCTTTCCCACGGGCAGGCCACATGGGCATGTGCCCTATTTTCAAGAAAAAGTTTTTAAAGTTTCTAATTTAGTCCCAAATCATTTCCTAATCATATTTTGGGTATCGTAGGTCCATATTAGGGTCGTAATGATGAAATTTGAAAAAAAATTTAAGTTGTGCCACGGGATTATGTCCCAATTTTCTCATTTATTTATGTTTAACTCCGATAATATCTCGTAATCCTGTTCTGGTGACAATTTAGGGTTAAGGGGTGTTACATTTAGTTGGTATCACAGCTACGGTTTAGTCGATTCTCGACTAACGTAGCGTGTCAGGGTCTAGCTATACATGCCATATATTTGAATTGTGATAGTGTGATGAATCCTGACGTATAAAATGTGATTTTCATATAATAATGGATCCCGAAAGAGCCGTAGCTGACGATGTAGAAAGTAATGCTCCTACTCCCATGCAAGGGATAGCGCCATCTGATTCAAGACTAGCTACGAGCGGTCAAGAGGGGGAAGCTAAACAAGCTTTCTTTCAGATGATGAGTAAGTGGTTCAGTTAGTTTGTAGGGAATAACCCGACTATTCTGCAACCCTCGCCCCCGGTTAATCCCCCTCAAACATCCTATATACCTCCGACTACAAATTTGAATCCGTGGAATAAGCCTCCGGTTGACAAGATTAAGTAAGTATGGGGCTGAAGAGTTCCAGGCTACTAATGATGATGATGCTGAGAAAGCTGAGTTTTGGTTAGAAAACACTATCCGAGTACTTGGTGAGATGTCACGACACCTGAAGAATGTATAAAGTGTGTTGTTTTTTTGTTACAAGATGCAGCCTATCGGTGGTGGAAAACTTTGACTTTGGTTGTTCCTAAAGAATGGATCACATGGGATTTCTTTCAGTCTAAATTCAGAACGAAATACATTAATCAGAGATTCATTGATCAGAAACGAAAAGAATTTTTGAAATTGAAACAAGGTCACATGTCTGACATTGAATACAAACAAGAGTTTTTAAGATTAAGTCAATATGCTCGGGAATACGTTTCGACTGAAGCAATAATGTGTAAAAGATTCGAAGCTAGTTAGTAATCTGGAGATACAAGAGTTCGTAGTGCTAGTTGCCCGAGCATGCAAAGCTGAGTCTGAAGCTAGAGATATGAAAAAGAGATTTATGAGCAAATCATTTTAGTCGGCCTCGAAGAAATTCCGAGATGAACATAGTCGTTCAAAAGCTAATGTGAGGTATTCGAGTAGAGATCGAGCTAGATCACAGTTAAGCTCTAAAGCTCCAATAACTTCAATGACTAGTATTGGAAATGACAGATTCAAGTGACCTGAATGTAAACATTGTGGAAAATGGCATTCCAAAATTTGCAGATTAAATAATCGAGCTTGTTTCAAATGTGGATCATTAGACCATTTTATCCGAGACTGCTCAGAGTCTGTTGAACAAGATATTGTTCAAAACCCGAGATCTGGGAATGTTTTGGCGAGAGGTAGATCTCCTCAAAATGCAAGAAACATTAGTGGTAGTCAGAGAACAACTAGAGATACTGTTTCGAGATCCGAAGCTAGAGCGCCTGCCAGAGCGTATGCTATCCGAGCTCGGGAGAAAGCTTTATCTCCAGATGTTATAACGGGTACTTTTACACTTTATGATACTTCTGTGATCGCTTTGATAGACGCTGGTTCTACTCATTTCTATATATGTATGAACTTAGTATTCAGTAAGACTTTGCCTATAAAGTCTACTGAGTTTGTTATAAAAGTATCGAACCCCTTAGGTAAAAATATTCTGGTTGACAAAATAGGTGAGAACTGCCCGTTAATGTTTCAAGATATCTGTTTCCCTACTGATCTGGTACTATTACAGTTTGATGAGTTTGATATAATTTTGGAGTGGACTAGTTGACATTGCATGATGCTGTAGTGAATTGTAAAAGAAAGACTATTGATTTGAGTCATCGGAATGGTGAAATAGTTTGTATTGAATCAAATGATTTAAATGGATGGCCTGCTGTGATATCTATGTTGAAAGATCAGAATTAAATTAAAAAGGGTTACAAGGCATATTTTGCTTATGTGATTGATTTAAAAGCATATGAAAAGAAAGTTGAATCGGTGCCAGTAGTCTGTGAGTTTTCTGATGTTTTCCCTGAAGAATTATCGGGATTGCCTTCGATTTGCAAAGTTGAATTTGGTATAGATCTGTTGCCTAGTATGACCCCTATTTCGATAGATCCGTATAGATTGACACCAATGGAAATGAAAGAGTTAAAGTCACTATGACAGGAATTAACCAACAGAGGGTTCGCAAGACCGAGTTTTTCACCTTGGGGTGTTAGATTTATTTGATAATAGTTCAGTGTTAGTAGATTTAAAAAAAATGTTATTTTTACAGCAGATATGTGATGTTCAGAAAGTTGATAATGAAATGTTAGTGAAACGAGTTCAGTGTGATTCAAATTCTAATTCTAATTCTGAGCTTTGAGTTGTTGATGATTGCTTGAGATTTAGAGATCATATATGTGTTCCAAGAAACCCTGAGTTAATCCAGTTGATTATGAACAAAGTATATAATAGTCGTTTATCTGTTCATCCGTGTAGTACAAAAATAAACCATGATTTGAAGCAACATTATTGGTGGTTTGGTATGAAACAGGATATTTCTGACTTTGTTTCGAAATGTTTAATTTGTCAATAAGTGAAAGTTGAACATCAAGTTCCATCTGGTTTGTTATAGCCAATTCTGATTCCCGAATGGAAATGGGATAGAGCGACTATGGATTTTTATTTCTAGTTTGCCTCAGACTCCAGAAAGAAAGATGTGATTTGGGTCGTAGTTGACCGACTGACGAAATCTACCAATTTTATTCTGGTAAAATCTGATTATTCACTTGGCAGATTAGTCGAGCTTTATATTTCTATGATTGTGAGATTACACGGAGTGCCACTATCCATTATGTTAGATAGAGATCCGAGATTCACATCGCTATTTTGGAAGAAAATTGTAAGAAGCGTTGGGCACGAAATTGCATTTCAGTACAGCTTTTCATCCGCAAATAGATGGTCAGTTTGAGCGGATCATTCAGATTCTCGAAGATATGTTAAGATGTTGTATACTTGAGTTTAATGGTTCGTGGGAGCAGATTCATCATTAATTGAATTTGCGATAATAATAGTTTTCGATTTAGCATTAAAATGGCACCATATGAAGCTTTATACGGACGTAAATGTCGTACACCTCTGTATTAGACTGAGCTTAGTGAAAATAAGTTACATGGGGTTGATTTGATAAAAGATACAGAACAAAAAGTGAAACTGATCCGAGATTGTTTGAAAGTAGCATCTGATCGTCAGAAGTCCTATGCAGACTTGAAACAAAAAGATATAGAGTTTAAGATCGGCGAAAAAGTATTTTTGAAAGTGTCTCCGCAGAAGAAAGTGCTTCGATTCAGACAAAAAGGCAAGTTAAGTCCGAGATCCATCGGACCGTATAAGATCATTGAACGTGTCGGGCCGGTTGCATATAGATTAAGGTTGCCTTCTGAACTAGAAAGGATCCATAATGTATTTCATGTCTCAATGCTCCGTAGATATCGATCTGATCCGTCACATGTGATTGCTCCTGTCTGAAATTGAAATCCGATCTGATATGACATATAAAGAGGAACCGATCCGTATCTTAGCTCGTGAAGTGAAAGAATTGAGAAACAAGAAAATTCCGTTAGTAAAAGTAATATGAAATTGACATGGAATAGAAGAGGCTACGTGGGAGCTTGAGAACTCAATAAGACAGTAATATCTGAGTCTATTTAACGATAAGATTTTTGGGGACGAAAATCCCTAAGGGGGGAGAATTGTAATAGTTCAATTTATACTCTAGTCAGAACAGTGGTTTTGGGACCATAAATTCGAGTCTGTGTAATATTTTAATATTATTTTCTGTGCCATTGATATGTGAATTAGCATGTGCTAAATTTCCGTAAGCTAACTTGATTGTCTGTGTGTTTAATTTGACAAAAGGATTAAATTGCATTAAATGTGAAAGTTGCTTGCTATTTATTAAAGTACCTATGTGTTGTGGCTTTTTAAAGTTATGGCCTTAAGTGGCAATTGAACCACTATTTAGTTAGTGGGTGGTTTTGGTCAAAAATGACCTTGTTATTTATGTTATAAAAATTTTGTTTTAAAAGGCTAGAATAGGAATTTTGTTACTATGATATTTTTAATGAAATAAAGCATGAAAATGAACATTTTCTCATCCATTTTTTCTACCGAATTTGGGAAAGAAAAGAAAGAACTAAAGCTTTCAAATTTTCGGCTATTACAAGCTTAAATCGAAGGTTAGTTTTTGATCCGTTCTTGATAATTTTTACGTTTTTGTAGTCGTTGCTTTGAGAGCTACAAAACCCATGTCTTGATTTTGTGAATTGATGATGTTTGTGTGAGATGCTATTGATGATATGTCAAGCTTTTTGGTGATTTTTAGTGTTAAATGAAAGATATGAGTTAGATTAACATACTTTGTTCTTGAAGTTTTGATAAATTTAGCTAAATAGGGCTAAATTGTGAAAGTATTAATTTGGAGGACTAATTTGTGAATTTGATGAAAAATGTGGACTTGTATGTGATATATATATATATATATATATATATATATTCGGTTAAGCATGTGTATGTGGGGATTTTGTGATGTTTTGAGAAAAATGGACTAAATTGATAAAATGTGCAAATGTGAGGGATAAATTATAAATAGCCCAAAATATGAGTGTATGGATTGAATTGAATGGACTAGTGAATAAAAGGGTTAATTCTGAATATGTTTAGAGCAAGAACCGAAGAAAATGGACATAGATCGCTGGAAAGCAAAAGTAAATGAGTAGCTATTTTCATTCCGATAAATAGAATCCGAGGTAAGTCATATGGCTAATAAATGTAATTGTATTGTAGTGAGTTTATTTACATGACTGTCAATGATAATGGCTGCATATGAGATGCTATGTATATGAATTCTAGGATAAGGTCGACATAGTGATAAGTCGGAGAAGTTTTGTATGAACTTAGGAATACAAAGGTATCTGTTTTGTTTTATCATGTAAGACCACGTCCGGGACGTTGGCATTGATTTGAATACGTGTAAGACCCTGTCTGGGACAGTGGCTTCAATATCTGAATACATGTAAGACCCTATCTGGGACAGTGGCTTCGATATCTGAATACGTGTAAGACCACATCTGGGATGTTGGAGTTGATTTGAAATTTCGTATAAGACCTCGTTTGGGACGTAGGCATCGATATTTGATTTAATGTAAGACCACGTCTGGGACGTTGGCGTTGATTTGAAATTTTGTATAAGGCCTCATTTGGGACGTAGGCATCGATATTTGATTTAATGTAAGACCACGTCTAGGATGTTGGCATTGATTTGAAATTTCATATAAGACCTCGTTTGGGACGTAGGCATCGATATGAACTATATATGTAAGATCACATCTAGGACGTTGGCAACGATATGAGCTTTACGTGTAAGACCATGTCTAGGACATCGGCATCGTATTGATTCGTGTAAGAACCTATCTGGGACTATGGTATCGATATCTGAGTGCATGTAAGACCTCGTCTAGGACGTTGGCTTTGTACCACTATTCTGAGTTTTCTTAGCATCTTACTAGATTTGTAAAGGTTCAACGGGCAAGTTTGTGAAATGAATTGTAAATTCGAGCTATGAGTTAATAAGTAAATGAATATCCATTTCAGGTGCGTTGAATGCACATTAAGTGTGTAAGAGAGGTAAGTACCTATATGACTTTGTTTTGAAGAAAAGTAAGATTGAATATGGAAATGTGAATCTTGAAATGTTGAAAGTGGTAAATGTGATTATATGTTGATGAACTAAGTAGTATATGTGATGATTTGATAATTGTTTGGGATGTGCTAAAGTATCTATTTGCATATTATGAATTCTATTATGAGTTTGTTTGTATATGACTTATTGAGCTTTTGGAAAGCTTACTCTGTATGCGTTTTCTCTATTTTATAGGTCGTCAAAAGCTACTGAAGGCTCGAGACCGTCAGGGATTGTCATCATACTACTAAACTCATTTTGTTACCCTTTTGAAAATGGATATAGCTTAATATGGCAAGTATAGGCTAGATATGTGTATATGATTTTGAAGTGAACTTAGTCATGTGTTTTGACAAGTTTTGAGTGAAACACCCCAAACCCGGCCCAAAAAAAACCTAACCGGATTTGGTATGTTCCTCGAGTAAAACTATAGCGAATTCTCATTTTTATTTAAGAAAAACTTGATGATTTTGTAGAAAATGCAGTTAACTTAACATTTTGTAAAGAAAAATTTATAGCTTTTAAAAGAAAATCATTACTTGTAGGAGGAATTGATAAATCAAAAGAAAACCACATTTAAGGAAATTACTTTAAAACATATATATATATATATATGTTAGTGACAAAAACATTTTGAATTATTATTTATCGAAAACCATTTAGTTATTTAATAGTTATTGTTCATGGCAAATAAAGGTAAATCCAAACACAAAATTTAAGATAGTTTATAGTGGCCTTATTACAAAAATAGCAACCCATAATAAAGTCTAAATAATAAAATTAACTTAATAAGTTTAAGTAGGAAATTTTCCAAACTTCATTATTTGAGCATTGGCCACCTCGAAATCCTTGTTGACCCGATCCATCGCTCTACGAATCATCTGAAAAGTTTATCCCACAAAAGGGGTGAGTCATAAACTCAATGTATAACACATACATTAAAAAGCCCATTTTTCATAACACATTTATTCATAGGCCCATTTAAGTCATATTTGGCCCAAAAGCCCATTTAGCTCATATTTAGCTTAAAAGCCATTTAGCCCAAAGGCCCATTTTCATAGCAGATCAAATAATAATCATTCAATATTACATGATTATGTACATGAAATGAAATGCATGCCCGCCCACCTAGATATCCATCACCACACACCACCGTACCAACCAACACACCGTGGGGATTACTAAATCGACCCTCCATCCGCTACACACCATCGAAGACGATTCTTGCAGTCAACATGCACATCGCCTTATAATTTTGTGGCAAGGCCACCAGACAAAATTGTGGATGAAGTCACCGGATATCAAATATGTGACCGTCACCGGATTTCAAATATGTGACACACCAGATTCACATATACGTGATTTTCAAATATGTGATCAAGTCACCAGTTCATATGTGACCGAAGTCACCGTAAATGTGGTAAAACCACCGAATACTTCTTCCTTTATCAAATATACCCATATGCCCATGCACATACATATCAATAAATTTTCATGCTATTTACCCCACGATCATAATATAGTCATACTTATCTCACATTTATGCATATAGCAAAATGAACAAAATATTGGGGTAAACATACGAATATCGTATACCACCGAATGGTATCCAAAATCACAATCATACACATGGTCATATAATCACATTTAAATATATGTAAATCTATGAGATTTTTAATGTAAGGTTACACACCTCGTGATGGTGAGAACAATACCCTCTCGCTCGTCAACACCTAATTAATTAACACACTTGGTTAGTATACACTATTGCTAACAAAACTACACTTATTGATGATGGATCTAAATCCTTACCCTCGGATTCTCGAACGACAGTTATTTGTGGTTTTCTCCACTAGATGATCAAAACCGCGATATTCCACCAACGTAAAGTGATTCGATTGTTTGCACTACTTCAAATAACCGATCCTCGTTAGCGAGAGGGTCTACAACCCGTGGAAAGTCTCTAACCGCCGATCATGACCCTTCGTTTGAAGTTTGATGGTAAAGGAATACCTCCTCTTTTCCAAACACTCGAATCGCCTTTTCTTACCTATCTTGTTAGTCTCAAATCGCCCCTAAAAATACGATCGATTAGTAGTCTATCTAAAGAAATCGATATAACCAAAAAGGGATAATCTTACCTTGATGATTTCGAAAGATCACTTCTTAAAAGTTGTCTTCAACAAATATCCTTAAAATCCTTTCCAAGGATTCGGCCTAGAGAGAAAAATAAAAGATTTATTTTTCTAGATCAATTATAATAAAAGGAATAATGAAAACTATTGACAAACAAAAACCTTACTTTGATTCACTTGAAGGTTCTACCTTGAACAAAAGAAGAAAGGAATTGATGATTCTGGCTTTAACAAAGAGAAGAGAAAAGATGGTGATTTCAAATATGATGGTTTCAGTTTTGAGAGAAAGAAGAAAGAGAATGAAAATGAAAGAAGAGAGAGAAGAAAAAAGGTGATGATGAAGAAAAGAAAAGAGATAGGTTTAGAGACCTATGCACATTCTACCAAGGGAAGAAATGAAGAAAAAGATAGTTCTTTGCAATTTGGTAGTTTCTATGAGAGGGAAAAAGAAAAGAGAAATAGAATGAAAAGGAAGAAAAAGAAAATGAGAGAGAAAGCTTTTGGTGAAAGTTGAATTCGGCACTAGAGAGGAAGAAAAGAAAGTGTCTTCAAAAGTGACAATATTTTGGTATCAAAAGAAGGTAAAATTTTGAGAGGAAAAGATGAAATAAAGGTACCTATTTTGGTCAAAAATACAAAGGCCAAAACAAAGCAAACTTGTACCAAATGTCACTAGACAATTTCGGCTAAGAGAAGAAGAATATTGGACAAAGGAAAAATGCATAATTGACAACCTTTTGGTTAACTAAACCTCCCTAATCCCATACCAAAATTTGGCCAACAAGGAAGCCAACATACTCCCCCTTTTTGCTCCACATTTCTTCCCTATCAACCTTAATTTTGCTATCACCATTAACCACTCCCTTTAGCCCTAAAACGTCAAGGTTCATGGTCAAATGACCATGAACAAGCTCCCAAAACATTGCCCAATATCATGCCTTTTGTCCCCCTCATCTTATCATCCTTCATGATTCCATACCATAAGTTCTTAGCTTCCTTTTCATATGGTCAAATGGCCAAAAATAAAAGAATACTCATCCACTCTAGAATATTCTTGGCCGACACTAAAGGGAAGGAAACATAAAACTAAAATTTTTCCCATTTGCTAGCTAGGGGATTCGAACCTCTCCCTCAAGCACTCATCCATGCATCCTAACCACTTTGCCAATTACTCAACCTATGCTTAAAACTCCTTGTCATTAATTCTTAGGCCTAACTCGCTTAGCTCTCTCTAATTATTAGAAATTAAAAGTTTCACTAAGCATTCACTCAATTAATGAAGCTCAAATAACTTCCAAAATACACTCATTAATAATTAAGCATGCAACATCATTCAATTAAGTAAGATGCATAACCCCAATTATCGGGATGTTACATTCTACCCCCTTAAAATAATTTCATCCTCGAAATTACCTGGCTGGAATAAGAGAGGGTATTGCTGTCACATCGCTTCCTCCGGCTCCCATGAAGCTTCTTCTGATCCATGATTACGCCACAATACTTTGACGAGAGGAACTGACTTTCTCCGTAAAACCTTTACATCTCGCTCCAGAATTTGAATTGGCTCCTCTTCATTGGACAAATCTGGCCTTAATTCCACCTCCTCAATTGGCACTACATGAGATGGATCCGACCGGTAATGGCATAACATTGAAACATGGAACACATCATGCATTTGCTTCAATTTCGAAGGCAAATCTAACTGATATGCCACGATCCACCCGCTTCACAATCCGATAAGGTCCAATGAACACGGGACTTAGCTTCCTTTGCGACCAAATCTCATCACCTTTTTCCAAGGTGAAACCTTTAGGAAAACTTGGTCCCCTACAGCAAACTCTATTTCTTTCCGCTTTAGATCTGCGTAAGACTTTTGCCTGTCAGATGCTTTCTTTAACCGAGCCCGGATTACCTTAACCTTTTCTTCAGATTCAGCCACTATTTCTGGACCCAAAATTTGACGTTCCCCTAATTCTGTCCAACACGTAGGAGTGCGACACTTCCGTCCATATAGTGCTTCATACGGTGCCATCCGTATACTGGCTTGGTAACTGTTGTTGTACGCAAATCCTGCTAATGGTAAGAATTCCTCCCAACTTCCCTTGAAATCTATCACACATCCCCTTAACATATCTTCTAAGATTTGGATTACTCGTTCAGATTGACCGTCAGACTGAGGATGAAATGCCGTACTAAAATCCAATCTGGTGCCCAAAGCCTGATGCAATGCTTTCCAAAATCGCGACGTAAACCTCGGATCTCTATCCGAAATAATCGACAACGGCACTCCATGCAATCTCACAATTTCAGCCACATATAACTTCGCCAATTTCTACAAAGAGTAATCAACCCGAACTGGGATAAAATGTGCAGATTTCGTCAATCGGTCCACTATCACCCAAACAGAGTCTTTCTTAGTAGGTGTAAGAGGAAGCCCACTAACAAAGTCCATGGTGATTCTCTCCCACTTCCATCGGAATCTTTATCTATTTGAAGCAATCCCGAAGGTACTTGATGTTAAGCCTTGACTTGCTGACACGTTAAGCACTTACCTACAAACTCCGTAACTTCCCGCTTAAGTCCAGGCCATCAAAATTGATCTCGCAAATCTCGGTATAACTTACTTCCTCCAGGATGCATGGCATAGGGACTACCATGTGATTCCTGAAGAATCTTTTGCCTTAACTCCTGATCCCTCGGCATACAGACTTTACCTTTAAAACACAATACCCCGTCACTGTTAATACCAAAATCTTCCAATTCTCCATTCTGTACCTGCCGAAGCTTTTCACTCAGATCTTCATCAACTAACTGCATCTCTTTCACTTGACTTAACCATGTCGGCTTAACTTGAAGTTCTGCCAACAAGCTTCCGTCATTGTAAAGACTAAGATGTACAAACATTGCCCTTAAATCTGATACCACTTTCCGACTTAAAGCGTCTGCCACAACATTTGCCTTGCCCGGGTGGTACTCGATAGAACAGTCGTAGTCTTTCAATAACTCTATCCACCTTCGTTGCCTCAAATTCAGTTCTTTCTGAGTCAGTAGATATTTCAGACTTTTGTGGTCTGTGTATATCACTGACTTTTCCCCGTATAAGTAATGTCTCCAAACTTTAAGAGCAAAGACTATCACGCTAACTCCAAGTCATCGTCGGGTAATTAACCTCGTAAGGTCTCAATCTACCGAGACGCACACGCTAACTACCTTCCCGCCTTGCATCGTAACACATCCTAATCCCGTGTGAGAAGCATCACAATACACGACAAAATCCTTTCCTGCCTCAGGTTGAATCAAAATCGGAGCTTCAGTCAAAACTTTCTTGAGCTTCTCAAAACTCTCTTGCTGCTTATCAGCCCACACGAAAGGTACTTCCTTTCTTAGCAATTTCGTTAAAGGTGTAGCTATCGATGAGAATCCTTCGACGAATCTTCTGCAGTAGCCTGCTAACCCCAAGAAACTACGAACCTCAGTTACGGACTTAGGTGGTTTCCAATCTAGCACAGCCTCTATCTTCCGAGGATCCACCCTTATCCCTTCCGCAGATACCACATGGCCTAAAAATGCAACTTCTTTCAACCAAAATTCACAATTGCTGAATTTGGCATAAAGTTTCTTCTCCCTTAAAACTTGTAACACAATCCGGAGATGCTTATCATGTTCCATTTCGGACTTAGAATACACCAGGATGTCGTCTATGAATACCACGATGAATTGATCCAAGTAGGGCTGGAAAATTCGGTTCATCATATCCATGAATGTAGCTGGGGCATTCGTCAATCCGAATGGCATTACCAAAAATTCATAATGCCCATATCTAGTTCGGAAAGCCGCTTTATGGATATCCGCTTCTTTCACTTTAAGTCGATGATACCCGACCTTAGATCAATCTTTGAGAATCTTTGCGGCTCCTTGTCGATCAAACAAGTCATCGATCCTTGGCAAAGGATACTTGTTCTTGATGGTCACTTATTTAATCGCCGTAATCTATACACATCCTCATCGATCCGTCCTTCTTCTTCACGAATAAAATCGGTGCTCCCATGGAGACACACTAGGTCGAATGAATCCACGATCAAGTAACTCACGAATCGAGCCTTAAGCTCAACTAATTCCTTCGTGCCATTCTATATGGAGCAATAGAAACCGGCGCTGCTCTGTGCAATAAATCAATCCCAATTCTACCTCACGATCCGGAGGCAAACACGGAAGTTCTTCCAAAAACATCTACAAATTCCTTCACATCCGGCTTCATTAATAGTTGTCTCCTTAGCCTCCAAGGTACTAACCAACATCGGAAAGGCTACATCCTTCCTAACCATCTTTTTCGCTTAAGAGCGGATACTACATTAGATAAGTAGTTCCGTCTCTCACCCATTACTACAACTTCTTTGTCATCAAGAGTTCTTAGGACATCCGCTTAGCAAAGACAATCCACATTTGCACGATACTTCACAAGCCACCCATGCCTAAGATTAGGTCGAATTCTCCAAATGGTAACTCCATTAAATCACCAAAAAGCGTATCCTTGAACTTCTAAAGGCACTTCCTTAAAAAGTTTGTCTATAACTTCTGATCATCCTAGAGGACTAAGTCAGATCATCTTCCTAGGTGCAGCTTTTAGAAGTCACATGCAAAGTTCCAGATACTTCACTAGCGATATAGGAATGAGTTGACCTATATCTATCAAAGTAATAAAGGGCAACCCAAGAATCGAAAGCATGCTGTAATAACATCAAAAGGCCATCGTTTTCTTCTCTGCGATGAACGCATATACGGACACATTGCCTCGCCTCCAATTACCACCGCCTCATCAAGTTCTGCGACCTCTACCGAACCATTGCCCTTCCATTTGAACTACGGCCCTTATCTCATTTCATCCACCTCATCAACCTTTGATTAGCACCCGACTTGTGGCGGTTCTTCTCTCAATTCTTCTGGGCAATCCTTGATCATATGGTCTTTAGATCCGCACTTGAAACATCCGCCGATCTTTTTCCAAAGATTCTCCGAGTGCATTTTCCCACATTGAGTACAAGTACGATTTTGTCCACCCGTAGTAGTCTGTTGACCTCACGGTCCATCATTTCTTGGTTTCTTTTGAAATTCCTGACGACCACGAAGACCCAAAGCTTCTCTTATTCTTGCTCGGGCCTCTGTCCCGGTTCTGCCTACATCTCTCAAATCCGTTTAGCCTTTTCGGCAATTCTTGCTCTTTTCACTAAGATTGCAAAATCTCTTTCACGGTGCGGAGCAATCATCACTCGTAGCTCATCTCTAAGTCCATCTTCAAAATCGATGCACCGCTCATATTCAAGAGCTACTATCCTCTAGCATATCGCCTAAGTCGCAAAAATTCGCTTCATATTCATTTATCGACTTGTTTCCTTGGACCAAATTCGAAATGTCTTCCTCAGGAGTCGATGTAGCTAGCTCCAACGTATTTTCCTTCGAATTTCACTCTAAAATACCCCAATCCAGACGATCCACGGGGTACTCTCCTTGATAGTGAGCCACCACCGGTAGGCTTCATCACGGAGTAGTGAAATAGCACCTTTCACTTTTCTTCATCGGTCGATCTATATCATCCATGATCCTCTCATTGCCTCCAACCAAGATTCCGCTACATTTGGGGCTACTCCAGATACTCCCGAAAACCTCACCCATTCGATCTAAGTCTCTCACCATCGATTTTGAGACCCATTTCGAACTAACTTCGCTACTCATTCTAAAACTCGCAACACGACTTGTGATATCTGCGTCACCTCCATCATTTTGTTCTTGAAATTCCACCCCAACAGCTGGTGGTAGAGCATCATTTTCGAAACCTTGACCAGATCGAACTGGTTCTGACACAGCCATTCTTCCTCGTCCACGTCCACGACGTCCACGTCCCCTAGAACTCATGTCTACTACGTGTCTTATCTGTTTTTACGAAAAAGTCTTATGTATTAGAGTCTTTTCACTTCTTATTAAAGGAAAGTTTTATGAAACAGATATTTAGTAGTTTTTCCGTAGTAGCACACAAACACCTAGGGTCCATGTCTCTAAAGTTCCTTAGGCTTATCAAACTTTTATATCACTTTATCAATAAGGATACATACCTGATGGATCTGGGTCGAGAACTCCGAGTGCCATGCTCTTGTAAAACCATTTTATCTTAAGAAAACTAAAAAAAATCATTTGGGCCAATTTTTGAAAATGTTGTGGGCTTCAAAACCCAAGGCCGAGGGTTTAAATCTGGGCTCTGATACCAAGCTGAAACACCCCAAACTCGGCCCAAAAAAAACCTAACCGGATTTGGTATGTTCCTCGAGTAAACTATAGCGAATTCTCATTTTTGTTTAAGAAAAACTTGATGATTTTGTAGAAAACAGTTAACTTAACATTTTGTAAAGAAAAATTTATAGCTTTTAAAAAAAATCATTACTTGTAGGAGGAATTGATAAATCAAAAGAAAACCACATTTAAGAAATTACTTTAAAACATATATATATATATATATATATATATGTTAGTGACAAAAACATTTTGAATTATTATTTATCGAAAACCATTTAGTTATTTAATAGTTATTGTTCACGGCAAATAAAGGTAAATCCAAACACAAAATTAAAGATAGTTTATAGTGGCCTTATTACAAAAATAGCAACCCATAATAAAGTCTAAATAATAAAAATTAACTTAATAAGTTTAAGTAGGAAATTTTCCAAACTTCATTATTTGAGCATTGGCCACCTCGAAATCCTTGTTGACCCGATCCATCGCTTCTACTAATCATCTGAAAAGTTTATCCCACAAAAGGGTGAGTCATAAACTCAATGTATAACACATACATTAAAAAGCCCATTTTCATAACACATTTATTCATAGGCCCATTTAAGTCATATTTGGCCCAAAAGCCCATTTAGCTCATATTTAGCTTAAAAGCCCGCTTTAGCTCACATTTAGCCCAAAGGCCCATTTTCATAGTAGATCAAATAATAATCATTCAATATTACATGATTATGTACATGAAATGAAATGCAAGCTTTGCCCACCTAGATATCCATCCGCTACACACCACCGTACCAACCAACACACCGGGATTACTAAATCGACCCTCCATCCGCTACACACCATCGAAGGCGCTGTCAGGTCAACATGCACATCGCCCTTATAATTTTGTGGAAGGCCACAGAGACAAAATTGTGACCAAGTCACCGGATATCAAATATGTGACCAAGTCACCGGATTTCAAATATGTGACCGAAGTCACCAGATTCACATATGTGTAACCGAAGTCACCAGATTCACATATACGTGACCAAAGTCACCAGATTCACATATGTGACCGAAGTCACCGTAAATGTGGTAAAACCACCGAATACTTCTTCCTTTATCAAATATACCCATATGCCCATGCACATACATATCAATAAATTTTCATGCTATTTACCCCACGATCATAATATAGTCATACTTATCTCACATTTATGCATATAGCAAAATGAACAAAATATTG
Source organism: Gossypium rotundifolium (assembly GCA_025506655.1). Classification (NCBI taxonomy): domain Eukaryota; kingdom Viridiplantae; phylum Streptophyta; class Magnoliopsida; order Malvales; family Malvaceae; genus Gossypium; species Gossypium rotundifolium. The sequence goes on from CP106727.1 coordinate 172,604,771, forward strand.
GGGTAAACATACTCGAATATCGATACCACCGAATGGTATCCAAAATCACAATCATACACATGGTCATATAATCAAATTTAAATATACGTAAATCTATGAGATTTTAATGTAAGGTTACACACCTCGTGATGAATGAGAACAATACCTCTCGCTCAAACACCTAATTAATTAACACACTTGGTTAGTATACACTATTGCTAACAAAACTACACTTATTGATGATGGATCTAAATCCTTACCCTCGGATTCTCGAACGACAGTTATTTGTGGTTTTTCTCCACTAGATGATCAAAACCCGCTGATATTCCACCAACGTAAAGTGATTCGGTTGTTTGCACTACTTCAAATAACCGATCCTCGTTAGAAGAGGGTCTACAACCCGGTGGAAAGTCTCTAACCGCCGATACAGCCCTTCCTTTGAAGTTTGATGGTAAAGGAATACCTCCTCTTTTCCAAACACTCCGAATCGCCCTTTTCTTACCTATCTTGTTAGTCTCAAATCGCCTAAAAATACGATCGATTAGTAGTCTATCTAAAGAAATCGATATAACCAAAAGGGATAATCTTACCTTGATGATTTCGAAGATCACACTATCACAATTTCTATAATGGCATGTATAGCTAAACTCGTGTTTACTATGTTAAACCTGAGAATCGACTAAACCTAGCTCTGATACCACTAAATGTAACACCCCTAACCTATATCTGTCGTCGAAATAGGGTTACAAAGCATTACCGAAACATTCAAAAACAATTACAGATAAGTCATGCAAGTTACATTTTATTAAACAATATTATTCATAATATCCCTTAAATGGACCCTCGAGGCCCAATACGAGCATTAGAAATGAGTCGGGATTTAATTGGAACCTTTAAGAATTTTTTGCGAAATTACAAAATTTTTCTAAGGTGTAGGACTCACGCCCGTGTGGTCCAAAGGACACACCTATGCTTAAGCAGTGTTCAATTTAGGTTGCTCCCTGACTTGTGCCACACAGCCACGCCACACGCCCGTGTCTCTACCCGTGTGCTAAATTTTAAGCATTCTGTTTCTCAAAATTAAGGTGCAGGGGACACACGACCTAACTACATGCCCGTGTACTCGGCCGTGTGTCACACATGGTCTAGACACACACCCGTGTGTCTGTCCGTGTGGATAAAATAAATCTATTTCTACCTTCATTTTTCACCCAAAGTCACACCTAAGACCTGCACTTGAAACACACATCCGGTACCAACCAATTCAAGCATTCAAATTAAACAAATTCCATCTTTCATCAAGGCATTCCATTACAAGCTCAAGTGTTTATAAACTTACCTTGGTTGATACCCAAAATGACTAGTTGATAGTGTGACGATGCTCCAATGATCTCCAACCTTCGCGATCTTTCGAGCACTATAAAATAGGGGAAAATAAACAAAGTAAGCGTTACATGCTTAGTAAGTTTGTATAACGAAAACTAAACTTACCAATCCCGTTTATTAAGTCTAACCATACAATATCATGTTTTCCATCCATTAGCAATATTGCCTAAACACATGCACTCAATCAAACATGTTAGTCACCAAAATCTTCATATCAATCAAGTAAACATAGATGATCTCATCAAGTAATATTCTTTCAAGTCATTATCATTTCGTCTTATAATCCTCATGCAGTGTCAAGAGTTGTGTCCATTGAATCATTAAAATTCTGATGGATGCTCAAGTAGTACACTCGAGGTGTACGATTCGATAATCTATCAATTCTTATTCAAAGGTACCCATTAGGGCACTTAACCAAGGAACACACTCTCGATCCACATATCGTATAATAAGATTACCAGTCCAGGCTAAATCCTTTATATAACGTATGCTCAGAAGAGCTCGATTAGGATTACCAGTCCAGGCTAAACCCTAATTGTAATGTATACTCGAGAGGTATTATATCAGGATTACCCATCCGGGCTAAATCCATTCTATAATGAGGTCAATAGGATTACTCATCCGAGCTAAATCCCATCCGCAACAAATGCCAAACCTCATCCATTTCAGGAAAACGTGTATATTCATCGAAATTCAATATTCAATCAGGACTTAACCCTTTTCACCATTACAAGCATGTATTAAGTTTTCCATCATAGCATACAAGTAATGCACATCAATATAATTTACATTACAAACAAACACAACATTCAATTAACATAATTACATGCTCGATTAAGTTACACGAACTTACCTCGACACTCGTTCGCGTATTAAATCTACTAATTCGAAACCTTTCCAGATTTATATAAATAGCTTTAATCGTCAATTTCATACATTTTATACTCATTGGGACTCAATTTACGTCCTAGGCAAAATTGAAACTTGTGCAAATTACTCTCTATTCTAAGCCTAACCAAAGCCCCATTACAAAATTTACAGCACATGTATTCATAAAAATTCAAAAATTTTCATCAAATTCTACAACTTTACATTATAATCCCTAAATCATGTTTTCATCAAAAATTACTTTGTAAAAGTTGTTTATCTATCAACAACCTTTCATTTTCTACCATAACTTTCTAATTTTCAGCACATACATCCATGACCCGTTTTCCATACTTTGATAACTTTTCAAATTAATCCCCCAAAAGATAGATTAGACTATCCTAGTTTCAAAAATATCAAAATTACTAAAAACGGGACAAGAAAACTTACCCAATTAGGCCTTGAAATTTTCTTCTCTCTCTACTAGGGTTTCCATGTATTTTTAAGGTTGAAGATGACAAAATAAGATGATATTTCTTTTTATCATCTTTTAATTAATTAAATTATTTCAATTTCCAATTTAATCCTTGTCCTTTTTCTATATTTCCATGGATGAGTCACCAAGAAAATCTACATACTTTTCTTAATGGTCTAATTACCATATAAGGACCTCTTATTTTGAATTCCATAGATATTTAATCCTTATAGCCACTAGAATTCAACTTTCAAATTTTATGTGATTTAGTCCTTCTCGTAATTAAGTACTTAATCGATAAAATTTTCATATCAAAATTTTCATACGACATGCCTAACATAACAGGACCATATAACAAAATAAAAATAAACTTTATTTTTGAATTGAATTTGTGGTCCCGAAACCACTGTTTCGATTTAACTAAAAAATGGGTTGTTACACACATCACTTAGCATATTATCTTCTCACGAATTAGACCATTAAGAATATATGCCAAACTACTTCAACAAGATAATATTAACATGTAACACCCCAAACCCGGCCTAGAAGTTAGGCTCGAGTCACAAAAAAAACTCGGCATGTCACAAAAAAAAACCCGGTCTATGCGCTGAGACTAGATTTGGTTTGTTACTCGTTTGAAAATTTCAATATAAATTTCAAATTTTAAAATAAATAGAAGAGTATTTGAATTTGATAAAATATTTGAAAACATCTTTGTTAAAACCCAAAACACTTAAAAAGTCCAATGTTTAGTTTAAATCCCATACACACATAAAATCCATAAGTTATTTATAGAGGCCCTTATTACAATAATCCAAAAATAGTAAAATATACTTATTAAAAGTTCAGAGTTTAAATAACCTCTCTCGCAGATGGCCTCCACGAAGTCATCCTCGCCCAAGTCCACATCAATTTCCATTACCCGAGATGGAAAGAATTTAAAGGGGTGAGTTACTTAGAACTGGTGTGTAACTCACTTACCACAATTATTGGGCCGATCATCAAGACATTATGTCGGGCTTGAGCCCAATTCGAATTCAACAATATATCATGAATTAAAACAATTAATAATGCATGTAAAATGGAATTCCCAACCCATACCTAATATCCATCCGCTAACACCCCGTACCAACCATCACACCTGGGGATCAAGTCAACCCACCCCGCCATCACACCAATCGTAGGCATTAAGCCTTTTTATAATTGTGGCATAGCCACCGAACTAGAGGCAATAAGCCGATATTGTGGCAGAGCCACCGAACTAGAGGCAATAAGCCGATATTGTGGCAGAGCCACCGAACTAGATATTTGGCAACCGCCATTCTTCTCTTCATATATCCCACCCATGCAATTATACATGTACTTTAAAATATAAAATTTATTAACAATACATAACATGGTGGGTTTATCAATAACATTTCATTTGGCCCATAATTATAATATAGCAATTTGTCTATTTAGCAGTTTAGTGGGCTTTGGCCCATTTACCGAACTAGAGTGTTTTGGCTAAATTTTAACGAACTAGAGTATTTTGGCCCAATTTAACTAACTAGAGTATTTTGGCCCAATTTAACTAACTGAGTATTTTGGCCCAATTTAACTAACTAGAGTATTTTGGCCCAATTTAACTAAACATCCAATTTACATTTTAACGAAAATTTTCTCGGTATTTTCGTAATTTTACGATTTAGACGTTTTTACGTATTTTCGCCAAAATATCAATATTTACGCTTTTTACCGATCTAACTGCTTTACGATTTACTTCATACCAAAATTGACATCCAACCGAGAAAATAATGAGTGTGAAGTTACACACCTCGCTACCGAAAGTACTAATCCTTCTCGCTCCTAAGACCTAAAACATATTTTGATCCGTTAGACAACTAATTCAGAAAATAATCTTAATCGATAATAGATCCAAAATCTTACCCTCTTGATTTTGAATCACTTCGATTTTCGGCTTTTCTCGTTTATTGATTCACTAGCCGAGAATCCACCAACGATAACGGCTCGGAAGTTCGTATTACTTAATAATGGACTTCCTTCGAAGATGGCCCGCAACCCGGTGGAAAATCCCTGACCACCAAATCGCTCTTCGCTTGAATGGGGATTTACTTAATCCGCCTCTTAACGTGACTAACCACCGCCTTTTCTTCCCTATTTTGACATCTTCAAGATCCAAAGGAATTTAGTTAGATCTAAAATAATATCAAATAATACTAGAGGTTTTAAAGAGATTTGATTTCCTTACCAAAATAAAACGTTTCCAACGTTTCTACAATTCTCCGATCACTTGAGTTCGATCTCGTTATTGCACTAAATAATAACGAAAGAGACGTTATTAGAATGAACGTTATATTAATCCAAAAAGTCCTTCAATTCACCATTACTATTCTACCATAGTACCTTAATAAATCGAAAATGGAAAAGAACCCTTACCTATTTTCCACGGTCGAAAGGAAAGGATTGAGAATGGTGTCTAATTGATGAAGGATTCTATGTATGATCAAGGAAGAAAAAAAAATATTTGGTTTATAGGCACAATAGCATTCGCCAAGAGAGTGAAGATGGAGAGAATTTGATTGAAAAGAAATAATATAAAACGAAAGGATGATGGTGATGTTGTTGCTTGATTTCAAAGAGAAGAGAAGAAAAGAAAAAATGAACTTTAGGAGCTAGTATATTCGGCCATGGCAAAAGAAAAGAGAAAAGATGATTCTTTTGGTATGGATGATTTCAAAGACAAGAAGAAAAGGCACAAAGAATTGGCTAACGAGATAAGCAAAAAGTAACCAAATGGTCACAAAATTTGAGCTTTACTAATGCCCTATTCGGCCAAGATGAAAGTTTGAGAGGAGAAAACAAAGAAAAATCTGCACAAGTGCAAAGAATGACCAAAGAGAAAGAATGAGATTTTAGCCAAACTAACAAAAATTTGGCTCCTTCCTAAACCAAGTTGTCAGTCCAAAGACATGGTCAATTGGCCATGATTTCTTTCCAAAATTTCCCTTGATATGTGCCTTATGCCCCCTATCTTTCCTTAAATCTTTGATTCCATGCCATAAGTTAGTTGTTTCCTTAATTCATTGATACACTAACCAAAAATAACATGGTCAACACCTTCCTTATATGTTCCTTGTCGACACTTCTTAGTCATGAGCGTAAAATTAAAACAAAATTCATTTAGGTGCTATACAAGGGATTCAACCTCTTCCCTCTTACTAGAACCCATGCGCCAACTCCACCATGCCATATGCTCATTTTATGACACTCTTTAGCACATAATTTAGCTTAAGTCTTAATCACCTTTGTTTCACTTCCATAAATTCTCAATTAATAAATTTTATTCCTTCTTCAAATTATGCTTTACCTCTCTAGGACTTAAATAAGCACTAAAATAAAAATAAGAGATTTTTCCTAAAAAAAATCTAAACACCAATTTATGCAATTTAAATACTGGATTTTTAGGTGTTACACTTAAGCAAATGTTAACTACTTGAAAATGTAATTATCTTTTAGAAAAACCTTTTGGTGGCGAAAATGTATTTGAAATAAACGATTTTCAAATAAGTGATGTTTAGAAAGAGAGTTGCGTATATTTTGAAATCGTTACGGAAACGTAGATAAAATACAAGTATTTTTGAGAGATTGAATTATGAGTCAACAATCAAGGTAGTGAACTTTAAAACTATGACTTTTGAAAATATCGTTGATAGATCGAGAGAAAATTTCCGTGTTAAAAAAATAATTGTAAAAAGTTTATTTGAAATTCATATGTTAATCGATTTTGGAAAACTTATATTTAAGTTTCTAAAAAAATCCCATTTTAAAGTAATTTAAGCAAAATATAAGCAAATCAAACATAAAGCAAATAATAAAATACTCCAGAGGCCTTATTACAAATAAAACCCTTAATAGCAAAAGTAATAAAATGAAATATGTAATTTAATAAAGTTCGAAACACCAATTTCTAAAATATGGCCTCCATCGAGTCATCCATGGCCCCAAGTCCTCGTCACTGAGCATTACCTACAAGGGTTAAGAAAGAAAGGGGGTGAGTTACAAGAACTCAGTGTGTAACCCACTTACCATTATTCACTAGGCCAAAATCCCATTAAGCATATATTGGGCCAAAGCCCATTTACAATTATAACATAATAACATGTATATAATATGCATGTGTTATGCAATTTCCCAACCAAACCTAGTTTTCCATCCGCTACACATCACCTGTACTAACCAACCCACCTGTGGGGAGCTTTACTCACCCACCCCGCCAACACACCAAACTGGGCATTAAGCCATATATCAAACTGGGTATTAAGCCATATATCAAACTGGGCATTAAGCTATATTTCAAACTGGGCATTAAGCCATATATCAATTTGTGGACAAGCCACCAAGATTTTGTAGCAAAGCTACCAGAACTTCTCTTCATCAAATATCCCAACCCGTGCAAATCATGTATATAATGCATAACAATTCACAACGATGTATTCAGATATTCTTTACAAATTTTATGGCCAATTATAACAATTTATCAAAGTTGGCCCATTAAGCAAATATCATCTTGGCCCATTTTGCATATTTTCAGATTGGCCCATATAATCATATATCAAATTGGCCCACATAACAAAATATATCAGATTGGCCCATTAATCAATATGTCCATTTGGCCCATAAGGCAATATGTCAATTCAGCCTATTAAGCAATTTCGTATTTCGGCCCAATAACACTTTACAAATCGGCCCATAGGGCATTTCCATAATTCGGCCCATAAGGGTATTTCTGTAATTTGGAAATCGTACCCGCTAAGGGTAATTCGGTAATCTTACCCACTAAGGGTATTATGGTAATTTCATAACCAAGGCTTAACTACTAATTTGGGGCATAAAAGTTTGAAACTGTCCAACTGCGTCATACTGACTAAATTGACCATAACTCGAGTGAGGAATCTTGAAATCTAAATCCGTAAATTTTCATTGAAACTAGACTCATATATCTCCTTATTAAAATTTTTTCCAGAATTTTTGCTTAACCATTTTGTACAGTTTATTCCTTAAAATGTCCCTTGTTACATTATCCAACGATTCTGACCTCTCTTACCTTAATTTCAAATATCTCACTGTGCAGTTTTCTTATACTGCTCCCACTTGTTTCTAATGAAAATATACTCACTAGGGAATCTTTACATATAAACTATATCTCTTAATTCACTTTGTACAATTTTATACAATTTTTCCAAGACAGATCAGGGAACCACAAAATCATTCAGAACCAGTCTCACTAAAATTAACATATCTCATAATATAAAATTCCTTTTCCTTCTCCATTTCTTCCTTATCAAAATAGACACAGTAAGATTTGATTTGAAATCTTATTCACTTATAAATTCCTTTTCTCCTATTTTTTATGATTTTTTGAAATCACATCACTGCTATTGACCAAAACTATTTTATTACAAAAACATGGTTACCACTATGAACCTACGCGCCTCCGAGTGATCCCGGATGCCGATTTTTGGTTTTCTTTGGTATTTAGACCAAATCACAGAACATATCATACAAACTTTCAGAGATATATGAGATTACACACCATTTCAAACATGTTTTCGGAAGGTACGGGATTACACAACTTGATTTCGATTTCCTAACGAACCACTCGTCGTTGACCTAGAACAATACCAACAAAAAGTTAGCCTTGGATTTCCAAAAGATTTCATATCACTTACACTTGAATCACTTACCACTATATCCGAAGGTAGAAATATATCGAGTGATTTGTCCCTAAAACATATAGTCGATTAGTCGAAACTTCAATCCGATTTGCAACAAAGCCAAATAGGGATATAACGAAAAATCCAAAAACGAACCCCCTTACCTTATCAATATTGGATCCAATTACCACCGTCTGACTTCGGCTAGAATAATACACGGTCTCCCACTTAAAGCACTACAAAAAGAGAGTGATTAAAACATGAAGAAGTGGAGGATAACACCATTTTCGCCATTTATCACGATTTACAACCGAATAGTGATAATTACTTATTCTACTAAAGAGAAAAGAATATGACCATAGAAAAGAATTCACTTACCGATTTAATTGAAGAGGGGATGTCATCTCAAACGAGAAAGAATTTATGAAGGAGTGATTGTGGATTGTGAGTTTCAGCTATGGAAGAAAATGAACAAGAATAATTTCGGTTATGAGGGTATGGATTAGAGGAAAAAGATAGTAGAGTTGGAGAATTTCGTGAAAAGAAAAGAAAGGTTGAGAAGGGGTGCTTATCAATTTTCGATTTTCAAGAGAAGATGAATGAAAATAGTTTGGTCACAATGGTTTGGTACCTACGGCAACAAGAAAGAATTGAAGAAAAGAAATGCTCACTAATGGCTTGAAGTTTCGGCAAAGATGAGAAGAATTTTTTGAGAGAAAATGCATAAAAATGCAAGAAGGAATTTGACCAACCAAGCACCAAAGTTTCTACCAAAACACTAACAAAAATTTGGCTACCCCTCTTACATCCAAAACCGTCCACATATATAGTCAAAAAGGTCAACATTTTGCCACCCATACTTTCCATAACATCTTCCTTGAAAAATGCCACTTGTTCCCCTTACTTTCCCCTTTTTCATTATTTCTTTCCTCACCTTCATTCTTTCATATTCTCTTTAGCCATCTTGCCATAAAAATAAAAATCCACCTTGCCATAATTACGTGCTTGGCCGCCACTTGATAGAAGAGTGCAAAAATAAAAGTCAAAATTGCACACAAAGGGATTTGAACCTCTTCCCTCAAAGTACATCATGTGGCGCCATAACCCTTTTACCATAAGCTCATTTATGCTCACCATTTATTCATTTATTCATTTATTTCAATAAGCCTTGAAGCTACTTACCATCTCTCCTTAAAGTGCTAAAATACCAAATTTTTCCTAAGGCCCAATTAAACCCGAGACTTAATAGAAACCCCGTAAACTCCAAATTCACTTAACTAACAAGTCCAATTTGCAATAATGTCATTCTCTTGTTCTCAAAATTTTAAACATTCCTACGCCCAAGGCCCATTGGGCCCAATTCTTCTAGGCCCAATTTTGGGATGTTACATAACATGACCATTTCCAATACATACATATACATTTATAGACTTGATCCTCAGAATGCCAACAAGGAACCAAAATAAAATATTGTATAACCTGTAACAGTCCGGTTTAGACCCTAGTCGAAATAGTGGTTTCGGGACCACAAATCTGAGTTAGAAAAATATTTAAAAATTATTTTCTATGTTTATAGTGTGTAAATTGATATCTGTGAAATTTTTGTAATTTAATTTTAGCATTTGTGTGTTTGATTTAATTAAAAGGACTTAATCGCGTATAATGTAAAAGTAGCTAACTATTTTCTAAAGTGTTTATTTGCTATGGCTTTTTAATTTTAAAGCCCTTAAATAGTGGGAATGGACATAAATGGGCATATATTAAGTGATTTTATAATGTATTCATTGAGGATAAATTTGGTATTTGATTATTATGGTAATTATTAATTAAAATAAAACATAATGGCGGCCATTTTATCATCTTTTATGGCCAAATGAAGCAAATAAGATAGCTAAAATAGGGTTTGAAATTTTGGCACTTGTATAGCTTGATTGAGGTATGTATTTTGCTCGGTTTTTGATGATTTCTATGTTTTTGTGATCGTTGCTTTGATTACTAGCTAGCCCATGCTTGAATTTTTTAATTTGATGATGTATTCATGAATTTCCATTGATGATAGTTTGTGGTTTTTTTTTTTGTTTGATGATGGAAAATAAAATATATGTGATAGATTAATATATTTTGTCTTTGGATTTTTGATGAATTTGAGTAAATTGGACTAATTTGTGAAAATGTTATTTTGAAGGACTAAAATGCAAAATAAATGAAATATGTGGGTTTATATGAACTAGAGGAAAATTCGGCTAGGCACTTGTATAAAGAAATTTTGTGAATTTTGTGATTTTGTGAAATAGGGACTAAAGTGTCAAAATGTGAAAATGTAAGCGCTAATTTGTAAAATGCCCCAAATATGAGTATATGAATTGAATTGAATGATTTTTTGAATAAAAGAGTTTAATTTGTATTAATTTAGATCAAGAAAAGAGGAAATTAGAATTGGATCGAGGAAAATCTAAAGTGGTTGAATAATCGTCCTGTTTCGTCCGTCGTTGTCTGAGGTAAGTTCATAAGTAAATAAATGTTATTAAATTAAATTGTATATATATTTTATTTTATTTGTATCGAATTGAATTATTACTTGTATATTTATGTGAATGATGAATTGGTAAAAATGAGGAAGAATTGTCTACAAGCTTGAATCAATCAAGTTACGACGTCCGAGAGCCCCATACGAACCTTAGGAATAGTTAGGATACATATGTTATGAAAAAGGATTTTCGATATGTGATTTCATGTAAGACCACGTCTGAGACGTTGGCATCGACTTGTGTTTACGTGTAAGACCATGTCTGGGACATTGGCATCATATTTGATTTCGTGTAAGACCCTGTCTGGGACAGTGGCATCGATATGTGATTACATGTAAGACCACGTCTGGGACATTGTCATTGTACGAGCTTTCCGACTATCCAAGTATCCTTATTAATTTCGAATGGTTCAATGGGCAATATCGAGTTAAGATCGAATGTGAAATCGAGCTAAAGAATCAAGTATGTGCTAAGTTAAATGCTTGGAAAAGTAAGGTAAGTATATACTTAAGATGAATAAGTGAAATAGGAATTATGAAAGTGAGAAATATATATGCTTATGAATATATGTGTATTCGGCCAAGTTAATATATTTTGATATTTTTCATGAAAAATGTGTATTTGATTAAAGATTGCTTGATTTAGCCTAGTTGATGTAATGCTAATGTTCATTTGATTATTATTTTCTTATGACTTACTAAGCTATAAAAGCTTACACTGTGTGTGTGTTTGTTCATTGTTTTATAGATTATCAAAGCTATGTGAAGCTAGGGGATCGTTGAGGATCATCACCACACTATCGGACTATATTTTGGTACCTTTTGAAAATGTACATATTAAAGTATGGCATGTATAGGCTAAAGTATTTTGATTGTGTTTTTGAGATGTGTAAATATAGCCATGTGATATGGCTTGTTAATGAATGTGTTTATGGATGAATTTTGTCCATGCTTATTGATGCATAAGTTAGAATGTTTTGATGTGCTCTTGAATAGCCAAATGAAATGGTTTATATTGGTAAGTTCATAGTCAATTTAGGAAAATTGATCTGATGAGAAATGCTATGAGTTGAAATGGTTTTAAATGAAGTATTAATTATATGTTTTGATGTGAAATCTATGCTTTGAATTGGTATGTTTGAGTTGGGTTTGCATATAGAAATGAATGATGTTGTTAAGAGTTAAATGGTGCATGTTTTGGTATGTTTTGGATGCCTTTGGGATATGAATTTAGATTTGTTTGATGCTTGTAGGTTTGACCCAAATTATTGGTGGCAAATTGGCCTTGTAAATGGTCTATATTTGCCCACACAGTAGAGCACACGAGCGTGTGTCTCGACCGTGTCTCTTAAGGTTGAAATTCGAAACAAGTTAGTAAGCCACACGGGTGTGTAACTGGCCGTGTGAGCAAGTCAGTAACCTCCCTAATTTTCACATGGCCTGGCACATGGGCGTGTCTTACGGCCATGTGGACAAGTCAGTATGTATGCCCTGTTTTGCCACGGCCTACCCACACGGGCGTGTGACCTCTATAAGTTTGAAAAATGTTTAATTTTTAGAAAATTTTGTATGTGCTCGGTTTAGTCCCGACCTCTTTCCGATGCATGTTTAAGGTCTCATAGACCTTTTAAAGGGACTCTATGTATATGATTTGCTATGATATGATGATGGTGTATTTTATGTTTGTGAAATGACCGTAAAAGTTTTGATATGTCCGGTAACGCCTCTTAACCCTAGTCCGGTGATGGTTACAGGTTAGGGGTGTTACATAACCAAATGACACGTTAGGTATAATCCATGACCAAATTTAAAACATCGCCAACACTTGAGTCTGGGATTGTTGCTGGATGCTGAAGTTGACGATCGAGTCAAAAAGTACCTAACTTGTGCACGAAAAACAAAATCGTATGCTAAATATAACTCAATGGCGTCTCTATATCTGAACTTTAAAACATAAAACAAATCATGTAATGCATGAATCAACAAACAAAAGTTCAAATGCAAATTAATATGACTATCTACATGTCAAAATATATAACTTAATTATACAGTCAAACTTTACATTTTCGAATCTGTAATCCAATATCCACTATTTAACCTTATTTCAGTTTAAAATAATTAATTTCTCAATTCCACAGCATAATTTCATCAACCAATCATCCATTCGCATATGTGATAGCATAACTCATCACAATTTGAATTCAATTGCATAATTATAACAACATATCATATTTTCAAAACTATTCAATTTAGTCATCATCACAAACAACAAATTCAAATCGATTCAATTTAGCACGTTCTATGAATTCCAACTTACCTTATGCTATTACCATGCAATACACAGTTCGTAAATGCAGCAATTAAAAAGATTTGGGTTATAGAAATACAAACCGCAAACTCCGAGCTATTCGCCAACGACTTTATCCTTTCCCTTCCTTTTTGAAGAATCTGGGTTGACGTTTGCTACGGATTAACATAAACACATATCACTATTAAAATACAACCAATTTTAGAATCAATCATCAATTTATACAAATTTTTCATCTTATTCAATTTAGTCCTCAAAATCAGGACTAACATAACTTTAAATCTAGAACTCATATTTTCAATATGTTTTCATTATAGTCCAACTACGACTTCCTATTTCTCATTTCTACCACAAATTTTGAAATTTGTGGATTTTAGTCCCTATTGTGCAAAATTATAAATTAACTTCACTAATTAGTATTTTTTTCACTTTTAAGCTTAAATTCTATCAAATTAGTACCTAAAACTTCAAACATTCATCAATGGTAACTTCATAAATCTTTAACAGTTCTGAAAAATAATACACGAGTTAGCTACCTTAAGCTCCCGGGATTCCCAAAACATAAAAATTACAAGAAAATGACAATTGCATTAATCAAATTAAACTTCCAAATTCAAAACCCCTAGCTAAATGTTCATCTTCTTCTCCTTCAATTTCCGATGGTGAAAAGGGTGACAACAATAATGTTTTCTCTTTCTCCCCACTTACAAGTTTTATTATATGCCTTTTATTTTATTTTATGATCTAATTAATTAAAATTTATAACATAAATCATCATTAAATCAACCACCATCCACCATAATTCCAATGTGGTAGTCCTTATTCTAAGTTTTTAATTAAAAACTCTACAGTAATTAAACTTTTACTAGTTTTGTAACACCCCAAACCCGGCCCAAAACACTACGGCCGAATTCGAAATGTTACTGGGAAAGATGTTGAAAATAGTTTGGTTTCGAAGGTGAAAAATGAGTTTTAAGTTCTAAAATAAAAAAAAAAAACTGTTTGCTTATAAGTGATCCAAGATTTTGAACAAAACTTCCATTTGTTACCTTTACGTTGGAAATATCTTAAAATCATCTTTTAATTAATCAACGGATAGGAAAAACTAACTTAAACCCATAATAATAATCCCAAAACATTTATAGCGGCCTTATTACAATAAAAATATCCCAAAAAGTAATTAAAAGTTTATAAGATACTTAAAATAAAAACTGCTCCTGTATGGACATTTCGAATCCATCCCAGCCCGGTCCAATGTATCATGTATTACGTGCATTATTTGAAGAACAGGGTGAGTCATCTTGGCTCAGTGTGCAATTAAACCACCTGTTTCCACAATTGGGCTTAGCCCCAAAACCACATCAAATCGATAAACCACATATTATGATGCATTATGTTAATCCAACCCAACCTAATATCCAACCGCTACACACCACCAGATATCCAACCACCACACACCGGGGATTACTAAATCAACCTCCATCTCTACACACCTCTTTGGCGGTCATGTCGCTCAAAGTCCACTTAGTGGTCTAGCCAGCGATCCATGTGATTAAAATCATAAATATCCACAATGAGACTCAAGGTCGTCATCAATCCATGATGTGGCTCGAGGCTAACACCAATCCACGATGTGACTCAAGGTCATCATCAATCCACAATGAGGCTCGAGGCCATCATTAATCGACGATATAAATATATATACACACTTCCCTCTTCAATATATATACGAACCCCATGTACATGCAAAGACATTATGATGAAATGGCATGAAACATATGAATATGTCCCACATACATATTTTACATGCTTACATAGATCCACATATATCCATCCACATTTTGATACAGGAATTGTACTAACCTGTTCACCAGATTACCCATTATGGATAACAATACCACCACAGCCACTAATTCGGCTACCACACATATCACATGCATTTAATTAATTTAAACAAGGAAAGTAAAGAAATAGTGTGCTAATTACACACCTGATAACCCGTAATACCACGCCCTCTACGTCGACGCTATCACTAACCGACACTACCGCTATTTGCCTACGATCCTATTCTGAGGCTGGCCCACACCCCGGTGGCCAATCACGAACCGCTGAAACTGAATGCTTCTTGAACTTAGGGGTAGGGACTACGTGTCCAACCCCTTTCTCTCCTTGGCTGGTACTCGCATCCATCGAATAGTACATAATCAGAAGACCCGGTTAAACGTTAAATCAGATCTAAACGAGACTAAATAATCATGTTAATCGAATAACCTTACCAAAGTCGACCCAAATCCCGAAGGTTCTCACTTGAGCTTTGAAAGCTGTTGAGATCCCTACATAAATCAATATCAGATTCGGCCTAACACTAAAAGACAAGAGAAATGGCCTTCGGCCAAACGTTACCTTCTTACCTTGATTGAACGAATTCCGAAAGATCACTAACTCCCTTAACGCTGGCTTATATAGAAACCCAAAATCCCCCCTTCATAGATTCGGCCACGCCAAAGAAATGGAGTTAGACTCTTGGTTTCGATGACTTAAAGAGAAAAAGAAGGAGATTCAAATAGAAGAGAACCCCTTACCACAATTACTAGCAACCGATTGAAAGATTGATAGAAGATGAATGACGACGCCCCCTCTACAGGCTCTGACAAATTCGGCCAAGAGATATAACTTGAGAAATAAACACAAAATAGAAGAAGAAAAGAAAGAGATAATAGTGAATGGAGAATTCAGCCAAGGTTCCAATACAAAGAAAGATTATTCGGCCCTTTTTTTTAGAAGAGAAGTAATAGGTGAAAAAGAAGAAGAAAGGGTTGAGGTTTATGGTGTTTCGGTAGTGGTGAAAATGAAGAGAAGGGTTCAGCTTTAGAAATAGAAGAGGGCAAAGGTTTAAGGCCACCCAAAATGAAAAGAATAAGAGGAGAAGAGAAAGAGATAGATTTGGCTTAGAGAAGAAAATAGAGAGAAAAGAAGATGAATCAAGAATGCACCAAATAGTCACTCTCCCCTTCCGACTTTTTGTCAAAATGAAAAGAAAGAAAAGGAAGAGTTTTTTACTAACACTTTCGACAAGGAGAACTAAAGGAGAAATGCAAAAAGATGGACACTCACACTTACTAGCTCAAATTCGGCACCTACTTCCCCCTTACATGACCGGAAATGCCACCTTCTAGCATCCCACATTCGGCCAACTCCTCAACCTCACTCCACATCCCTTGTTTTTCTCCTAACTTTCCTCCACTCCACTCATTCAAACACATTTGAATGATTCAAACTCCTATCCCTCTTCATAGCCACACATTCAAAATGCTTGACCCATTCAAACTCCCCCCTTCCAAGTGCCATAGCCGAATCCACTACCTCCTCCCTTCTTGACGCAAAAAGCACCCAAAATGATGTCCATGCTACTCGAACCTCCTCCCCCTTGGAACTCCTTGCGACGCAAACTCCTCTGCACCCTAGGTAGCGTCCCCTTACCACTCCACCACCTCACTTCTTGTGTCAATGAACCCCACATTAAATCTCTTAAGGCCTAGCTCCACTAGCTCTCCCCTAAAGGCTTCAAACTAGAAATTTTCACTAAGGCTTCTATCTAACCCCAAGGTTCCCCGAAGCCCCCAAACACACTCAAACAACATATAGAGCATATTGTCACATAGATATGAATTAAAAATGCATGACCCCTAAATCCCGGCTGTTACAGTTCTACCTCCTTAAAGAAATTTTGGCCTCAAAATTACCTGGTCAAAACAAGTGAGGGTATTGCTGTCACATCATTTCCTCCGGCTCCCACGACGCTTCTTCCGAGCCATGGTTCTGCCACAACACTTTGACTAGAGAAACTGATTTCCTCCACAGTACCTTCACATCTCGCTCTAAAATCTGAATTGGCTCCTCTTCATAGGACAAATCTGGCTTCAACTCAACTTCCTCCACTGGCACCACGTGAGACAGATCCGATCGGTATCGTCGTAACATCGAGACGTGGAATATATCATGCATCTGTTGTAGCTCTAAAGGCAACTCTAGCTGATACGCCACTGGTCCAACTCACTTTAAAACCCGATAAGGGCCTATAAACCTGGGACTCAGCTTACCCTTATGTCCAAATCTCATCACTTTCTTCCAAAGCGAAACTTTCAGGAAAACCAGATCACCTACGGCAAACTCTATCTCTTTTCGCTTAAGATCCGCATACAACTTCTGTCTGTCAGATGCCTCCTTCAATCAATTTTGAATTACCTTAACCTTTTCCTCTGATTTCGCCACTATCTCCGGACCCAACACATGACGTTCACCTAACTCTGTCCAACAGGTAGGAGTCCGACACTTCTGCCCATACAATGCTTCATACGGTGCCATTTGAAGACTAGCTTGATAACTGTTGTTATACGCGAACTCTGCTAAGGGCAAGAATTCCTCCCAACTACCTCTGAAGTCGATAACACATCCTCTCAACATATCTTCCAACACTTGAATCACCCTTTTAGACTGACCATCTGTCTGCGGATGAAATGTCGTGCTAAAATCTAACCTGGTGCCCAATGCCTAATGCAACGCCCTCCAAAATCGCGACGTGAATCTAGGATCCCTATCTGAAATAATTGATATTGGCACAACATGCAGTCTCACAATTTTCGCTACATACAACCTCGCCAACCTCTGCAGAGAGTAATCCATACAAACAGGTATGAAATGAGCAGATTTTGTCAACCGATCCATAATCACTCATACCGAGTCCTTCTTAGTAGGCGTAAGAGGAAGCCCACTAACGAAGTCTATCGTGATTCTCTCCCACTTCCACTGCGAAATTTTCACCGGTTGCAGCAGTCCCGAAGGCACTTGATGTTCAGCTTTGACTTGCTGACATGTCAAGCATTTCCCTACAAATTTTGTAACTTCCCGTTTCAATCTAGGCCACCAAAACTAATCTCGTAAATCCCTATATAACTTACTCCCTCCAGGATGCATAGCATAAGGGTTACTATACGATTTTCGAAGAATCTTCTGCCTCAACTCCACATCTTTTAGCATACAAACCTTACCACGAAAACACAAAACTCCTTCGCTATTTACACTGAAATCCTCTAATCCCCCATCCTACACTTGTAGAAGTCGAGCACTTAGAACCTCATCCACCAACTATTTCTCTTTTACTTGGCTTAACCATATCGGCTTCACCCGCAGCTCAGCTAATAAACTCCCGTCGTCATAAAGACTAAGATGAACAAACATCGCTCTCAAATCTGATACTACTTTTCGACTTAGCGCATCTGCCACCACATTCGCTTTCCCTGGGTGATACTCAATTGAGCAGTCGTAATCTTTCAATAGCTCCACCCACCTCCACTGTCTCAAATTCAGCTCTTTCTGAGTTAGCAGATACTTTAAACTCTTATGGTCCGTGTAGATCACCTACTTCTCCCCATACAGATAATGCCTCCACACCTTCAAAGCAAAAATCACTCCAGCCAATTCCAGGTCGTGCGTCGGATAGTTAACTTCACGGGGTCTTAACTGTCGAGATGCATAGGCAACAACCTTCCCTTCCTGCATCAGTACACAACCTAACCCCGTATGAGAAGCATCACAATACACCACAAAATCTTTTCCTTCTTCTGGCTGAATTAGAATCGGAGCCTCAGTTAACACCCTTTTTAGTTTCTCGAAACTATCCTGCTGCTCGTCCATCCACACAAAAGGTACCTCCTTCCTCAACAACTTAGTTAAGGGCATCGCGATAGAAGAGAAACCCTCGACAAACCTTTTGTAATATCCTGCCAATCCCAAGAAGCTCCGAATCTCCACCACTGACTTAGGTGGTTTCCAATCCAATACCGCCTTAATCTTCCGAGGATCTACTCTTATCCCTTCTGCAGATACCACATGACCCAAAAAAGCGACTTCTCTTAACCAAAATTCGCACTTGCTAAATTTGGCATACAACTTCTTTTCCCTTAAAATCTACAGCACAACCCGAAGATGTGCATCATGATCCTCCTCTAACTTAGAATATACCAGGATGTCGTCTATGAACACCACAACGAACTGGTCCAAATAGGGTTGAAAAACCTGATTCATCATATCCATGAATGTAGCTGGTGCGTTGGTCAACCTGAATGGTATTACCAGGAATTCATAGTGCCCGTATCGAGTCTGAAACACCGTCTTATGGATATCTGCTTCCTTCACTTTAAGCTGGTGATATCCCGACCTTAAATCTATCTTTAAAAAGACCGCAGCCCCTTTAAGCTAATCAAACAAGTTGTCTATCCTCGGCAGCGGGTACTTGTTTTTGATCGTCAGCTTATTCAACTGGCGGTAATCTATGCACATACGTATAGATCCGTCTTTCTTTTTTACAAACAAGACCGGTGCTCTCCATGGAGACACATTGGGTCGAATGAAACCGCGATCTAACAAGTCCTAGATCTGGGCCTTAAGCTCAACTAACTCCTTCAAAGCCATCCTGTAAGGAGCGATGGACATCAGCGCTGTACCTGGAAGAAGGTCGATTCCAAACTCCACCTCACGATCCGGAGGCAATCCTAGAAGTTCTTCTGGAAAAATATCCACAAACTCCTTTACTGTTCTCATCTCCCCCACAACGGCTTCCTTAACATCTAAGGCACTAATAAAAATTAGAAAGGCCATGCACCCCTTCCTCACCATCTTTCCCGCTTTAAGTGCAGACACTATATTAGACAAGTAGTCTCTCCTCTCACCTATCACCAAAACGTCATTGCCCTCGGGAGTCTTCAACGTCATGCGCTTAGCAGCACAGTCTAAATTCGCACGATACCTTACCAACCAGTCCATGCCTAAGATCAAGTCAAATTCTCTAAATGGCAACTCCATCAAATTAGCCGGAAACACTGACCCCTAAACCTCCAAAGGCACATATTTAAAGAGTTTATCTACCACTACTGATTGCCCTAAAGGACTAAGTACTGTCATCTTCCTAGAGGCAATTTCAGGTTTCACATTCAAAGTTCCAAACATCATGCTAGCAATGTAGGAGTGAGTCGATCCAACATCAATTAAGGCAATAAAGGGTAACCCAAAAATGAGAAACGTACCCGTGATAACGTCTGGTGCATCCCCCTCCTCACAACGTCTGGCTGTGTAAACCAACCCAGGCTGCCTTGCATCTATTTTCCAGCACTTCTTCCTGGTGCTCCACGACCTCGGCCAGAACCATTCCCTCCTCAGTTCGGATCACGACCCATTGGCATCTGTTGACCACCCCTTCCTAGCTGCACATACCCCTGACCTACCGTCCGAGTCCTAGCCATGTCCTGAGGACAATTCTTAATCAGATGATCCTTTGACCCACACTTGTAGCACTCTTTGTTCCTTCCCCAGCACTCTTCCACATGAGACCTTCCACACTAAGCATACGGACGAAACTGATTCCCAGCAACTGGCATAGAACCGCGAGCAGGACCCTCAACCCTAGGCTTTTTTTGAAAACCCCCCGATGACGCTGATGATCCAAAACTCCTCTTATTCCTGCGTCTATCCTTATCTCTGTTCTGTCTCTCAGTTCCCTCAACCTCCTCGGCTATCCGAGTTTTTTCTACCAGAGTAGCAAAGTCCCTCTCCCTCTGAGGAGCTATCAACACCCGCAGCTCATCTCACAACCCATCCTCAAATCTCACGCAGCGCTCGTAGTCAGTTGCAACCATCCCTCTGGCGTAACGACTCAGTCGTAAGAATCTTGCCTCATATTCAGCTACTCACTTACCCCATTGCACCAGGTTTAGGAACGCCTTCCTCTGTACGTCCACATAACTAGCCCCAATGTATTTCCCTTCGAACTTAATCTTAAAGAAACTCCAATCCACTTGGTCCGTCGGAGTACCCTCTCTGACGGTAAGCCACCATTGGTAGGCCTCATCCCGGAGTAGAGAAACTACGCCCTTCAGCTTCTCTCCTCGTTACCTGACCCATGACCAGACCCCGTTAGTTCCGATACCATAATCCTACCTCTACCACGACCTCAGGTATTACGACCACGTCCCCTAGAACTTATATCTATCGTCGCATTTCAATCTGATTTAAGAAATTTTATGCATTAGATTTCTTTCCATTTGTTAAGTAAAGGGGAATTTTATGATACAACATTTCAAGTCATTCTTTTCGTAGAGCACGTACAATCCTAAAGGTTCCCGTCTCTAGGAAGAATTTTTTTCTAAATTCTAACATCCACAACAATGCATCAAACATCCACCTCCATTCAATTCATTAAACAGTCAGAAAACTTACCTGGTAAACCTGGGTCGAAAGATTCGCGTGTCATGCCTTCACAGATCCCTTTTCATGAAAAATTTCTCTTTAACCATGTTTAAATACCCATTTTGAAAATGTTAGGGGCCTCAAAACCCATGGCCGAGTTTAAAACTTGGGCTCTGATACCAAATTGTAACACCCCAAACTTGGCCCAAAATACTACGACCGAATTCGAAATGTTACTGGGAAAGGTGTTGAAAATAGTTTGGTTTCGAAGGTGAAAAATGAGTTTTAAATTCTAAAATAAAAAAACTGTTTGCTTATAAGTGATCCAAGATTTTGAACAAAACTTCCATTTGTTACCTTTATGTTGGAAATATCTAAAAATCATCTTTTAATTAATCAACGGATAGGAAAAACTAACTTAAACCCATAATAATAATCCAAAACATTTATAGCGGCCTTATTATAATAAAAATATCCCAAAAAGTAATTAAAAGTTTATAAGATACTTAAAATAAAAATTGCTCCTGCATGGCCACCTCGAATCCATTCCATCTCAGTCCAATGTATCATGTATTACCTGCATTATTTGAAGAATAGGGTGAGTCATCTTGGCTCAGTGTGCAATTAAACCACCTGTTTCCACAATTGGGCTTAGCCCTAAAACCACTTCAAATCGATAAACCACATATTATGATGCATTTTGTTAATCCAACCCAACCTAATATCCAACCGCTACACACCACCCGTATATCCAACCACCACACACCAGGGGATTACTAAATCAACCCTCCATCCGCTACACACCTCTTTGGCAGTCATGCTACTCAAAGTCCACTTAGTGGTCTAGCCACTGATCCACGTGATTAAAATCACAAATATCCACAATGAGACTCAAGGTCGTCATCAATCCACGATGTGGCTCGAGGCCAACACCAATCCACGATGTGACTCAAGGTCATCATCAATCCATAATGAGGCTCGAGGCTATCATTAATCCACGTATATAAATATATATACACACTTCCCCTTTTTAATATATATACCGAACCCCATGTACATGCAGCATATTATGATGAAATGGCATGAAACATATAAATATGTCCATACATACATATTTTACATGCTTACATAGATCCACATATATCCATCCACATTTTGATACAGGAATTGTACTAACCTGCTCACCAGATTACCCATTATGGATAACAATACCACCACAGCCACTAATTCGGCTACCACACGTATCACATGCATTTAATTAATTTAAACAAGGAGAGTAAAGAAACAGTGTGCTAATTACACACCTGATAACCCGTAATACCATGCCCTCTATGTCGATGCTATCACTAACCGACACTATCGCTATTTGCCTACAATCCTATTCAGAGGCTGGCCCACACCCCGGTGGCCAATCACGAACCGCTGAAACTGAACGCTTCTTGAACTTAGGGGTAGGGACTACGTGTCTAACCCATTTCTCTCCTTGGCTGGTACTCGCATCCATCGAATAGTACATAATCAGAAGACCTGGTTAAACGTTAAATCAGATCTAAACGAGACTAAATAATCATGTTAATCGAACAACCTTACCAAAGTCGACCCAAATCCCGAAGGTTCTCACTTGATCTTGAAAGCTATCGAGATCCCTACATAAATCAATATCAAATTAGGCCTAACACTAAAAGACAAGAGAAATGGCCTTCAGCCGAATGTTACCTCCTTACCTTGATTGAACGAATTTTGAAAGATCACTAACTCCCTTAACGCTGGCTTATATAGAAACCCAAAATCCCCATTCATAGATTCGGCCACACCAAAGAAATGGAGTTAGACTCTTGGTTTCGATGACTTAAAGAGAAAAAGAAGGAGATTCAAATAGAAGAGAACCCTTTACCACAATTACTAGCAACTGATTGGGAGATTGATAGAAGATGAATGACGACGCCCCCTCTACAGGCTCTGACAGATTCGACTAAGAGATATAACTTGAGAAATAAACACAAAATTGAAGAAGAAAAGAAAGAGATAATAGTGAATGGAGAATTCGGCCAAGGTTCCAATACAAAGAAAGATTATTCGGCCCTTTTTTTTTTAGAAGAGAAGTAATAGGTGAAAAAGAAGAAGAAAGGGTTGAGGTTTATGGTGTTTCGGTAGTGGTGAAAATGAAGAGAAGGGTTCAGCTTTAGAAATAGAAGTAAGGTAAAGGTTTAAGGCCACCCAAAATGCAAAGAATAAGAGGAGAAGAGAGAGAGATAAATTCGGCTTAGAGAAGAAAATAGAGAGAAAAGAAAATGAATCAAGAATGCACCAAATGGTCACTCTCCCCTTCCGACTTTTTGTCAAAATGAAAAAGAAAGCAAAAGGAAGAGTTTTTGACTAACTCTTTCGGCAAGGAGAACTAAAGGAGAAACGCAAAAAGATGGACACTCACGCTTACTAGCTCAAATTCGGCACCTACTCCCCCCTTACATGACCGAAAATACCACCCTCTAGCATCCCACATTCGGCCAACTCCTCAACCTCACTCCACATCCCTTGTTTTTCTCCTAACTTTCCTCCACTCCACTCATTCAAACACATTTGAATGATTCAAACTCCTATCCCTCTTCATAGCCACACATTCAAAATGCTTGACCCATTCAAACTCCCCCTTCCAAGTGCCATAGCCAAATCCACTACCTCCTTCCTTCTTGACGCAAAATGCACCTAAAATGCTATCCATGCTACTCGAACCCCCTCCCCCTTGGAACTCCTTGTGACGCAAACTCCCCTGCACCCTAGGTAGCGTCCCCTTGCCACTCCACTACCTCACTTCTTGTGTCAATGAACCCCACATTAAATCCCTTAAGGCCTAGCTCCCCTAGCTCTCCCCTAAAGGCTTCAAACCAGAAATTTTCACTAAGGCTTCTATCTAACCCCAAGGTTCCCCGAAGCCCCCAAACACACTCAAACAACTTACAGAGCATACTATCACATAGATATGAATTAAAAATACGTGACCCCTAAATCCCGGATGTTACAAGTTTACAATTTAATCATTGTACATTAATTAATCATTAATTCGATAAAATTACTTACCTAAACTACAATTCACTTCTAAAATAACTCTATAATATTAAATAAAAATATTTACGATTTTAATTTAAAGAAACGGGGTCCCAAAATCATATTTTTGACACCACTAACTTTTGGGTCGTTACATGAAGAAGGGTCGGTCAAGAATAGCAACAACAATAGTGGCAATAGAAAACCAATGAATGGGAAGTTAATGCCCAACAGCAAACCAAAAGGGCCAGTAAGGTGCTTCCTTTGCGAAGGTCTACATATTGTGAGGGATTGTCCAAAATGATCTATGCTATCTGCTATCGAAGGGGATGCTGAGTCAAATAGACCATCAATGAGGCTTGGTTCGATTATGTGGTCTATCGAAGTTGTGGAAAAATATTTAAAATTTAAGGAGAATTTTTATTTGGATAAATAAATATTAGAATTTTTAAAATTTCATTAGAAAGAAGTGGTTTTTTATTATTTAAATTCTCTTTGCAAATTTTAAAGTGAATTTTGTGCTTTGTTGAAAGAGAGTTTCAATAAGGGAGGAAATACAAAGAAAGTAGTGAAGACAGAAGGGTCACTTCACCTGTGACATGTCACAGGCCTGGATCAAAGCTCGTAACTAATATGCACAGAATGCCCTATAGAGGTCAACCTATTAAATAAGGCTCATTTGACCCACATGAACTGGCCTGATTCATGGAACTCGTGGAGAAAACCATCTACTTGGAGCCTTGGTGGCCTATTGAAACACTCTAGTAAAACTAGAGTTACCATGGTAAATAGTGTAAACCCTAATGGGATAAGCTTGAAAAGAGTTTAAATCCCTTAGGAGTCTTAATTGTAGATGGGAACTAATCTTGGTCATTGATGTAAATCGATCTATATCATTGAATTTGAAGGAGCTCAACTATAAATAGAGGTCTCCCCCTTTATTTATAATCACTTCATTCTTTCCAAGTTAAAGAATATTGAGAGCATTTACTCAAACACATAGTGTACATCATTTTTATGTGGCTATTTTGCTCTTTCAAGCTTTTTGTCTCCGATATTACTTCATCTATATTTTTATGCCTTAGAGAAATTCTACAAGAATCCTCACTTTGCAAGAGTTAGGCTGACTTAGGTGCATTTGAAGCGAAGGAATCACCTAAGGTCATGCGAATTGCAAGAAGAAAGGTGGAATATGTACTTTGTTGATAGAGAGTTTCAACAAGTAAGGAGATAAGAAGAAAGTAGTAAAGACAGGAGAGTTAGTTCACCTGTGACAAGCCAAGAGTAGAATTAGGAGGTTAAGGAATGGAAGAGAAGGCTATGAATATACTTAGGTTTTCTTGGTGAAGAAAAGGGGGGAGATCATTTGTCTCTCGAGCTTTGACGTATATAAAGGGTTATCCCCCAATCTCATTATGCCATATAGCAAAAAGTATAGAGGATGGTCCTATTCATGTCGTTGACCAAGTGGCAGGGTTGTTACAGGTCAGTTCCCACCATATATGGTATTGAGTAGTCCTACTTTGACATTATCCTTCTTGAGGCTATAGGAGGTTGTTGTGCCTCATTGGTCCCTCAATGGTCTCCACGAAGGATCCTTAGTGGATCCTCTCCATAGAGGGTCTGTAGCGGATCATTTCTAATATAGCTAAAGTAGGATTCATGGAAGGTCAATCATGGATGGTCTTGACTGAAATGTAATTATAAGGTATACTTGGTGGAGCCAAAAGGTCACTTTCATTGGCCGCTCGTAGTAGAGGGTCATTGACGAGTCGGTCCTTGTTTAACTATGTATCCTTGCCAAAGTAGGATATAACATGCTTAATTTACTAAATGGTTAGCATTTATTATATTTTTTCTTTACATTTTTTTCAATTTAGGTCACAAAGTTCATTTTAAAATATATACTTTTTTATTTATTGTGCACTTGGATACCATTCATACAAATCTAATCACATACATTATTTTTAATATTACTGTTACACACTTTTCACTCAATCGAGGTCTCATTGTGTAGTTAAAGCCTTGCAAATGGTAAGATCGTTAAGCATGACAATTTATCTAAGTCATAGCCACGTAAGATCCAACTACCTTGACAAGACCACAACCACACATCATCAATACATCTTCCCACTCTAGCACATCAAATAATGTGTTGCACCTAACGTGCAACCTATGTTGAATGACAAGCCCATCAACCTAATAAGGACAAGTGGCTTACAAAGGTCCCTCCTATATATTCTCTCATACCTCATAACAAAATGAGACATGAACCCATCATCCACCCATATCTCTCTTGACTTTAATTTTTTCAAGCTCCTAATCACTTCACCTTTCATTTCCTTAGTCACTGATGACTCTTAGTCCATCGGGTGAACAACCTCTAATCCCTAAACAAAATTTTTGTATCGACTCATAGATGAACATGGCTCACTCCAACTCAAACAAATAGAGATGAACAAAAGCAAAATCCACAAACTCAACCACAATTGCAAGGAAGTTAAGAACAACCACAACCTTTTCCCCCAACAACCTTTTACTCGACAACTGCAACTCTAACCTCAACAGAGTTGTCACTACAATCCATATAATCCTTATGACCTACACTACCCATACTATGCAAATTATGCCCAACACCCACCACCAAGATACTACACTCACTACTCATCATCTCCCTAAACTACCTCTATTCCACCCTAGAAAAGCAAGCCTCCCTATATCCCAATACTTTACCAATAGCATCAAGAGGTTAACAGGAAGAAGCAACTCAATCATTTCCTTACAAGTAGAAAAGCCCAACTATTGACCTTTGGTACCAGTTGTAAATACCTAACCCTCATAATATGCTATCATCTTTGAAGATAAAATGTAAGCTTTGTAAAGGAAAAAGCAATCTTTTCGCAAGTTTAATGGGTTCAAAATAAGAGTACTCTAATGAGCCTTTTAGCTCCAGAAGTAGTAGGGGAGATTATGTCTCTAACCTTTAAACTCCCTAATAACAAGTATAATGGCCAAGGAAAACCCCAGGACTATTTGGCTCAATATAATGACCACATGAACATCTTAGGTACCTTTAATGCAGTAAAGTGCCAATTTTTTCTATGACTCTGACGGGTCTCACAAGGGCTTGGTAGCTGTCCTTTTTGAAGGGATAAATCCATTCTTTTAACGTGTCTTATTACACAAAACTAAGGTTCTCTTTTTAGGAAACAAGCTTTACTAATTAGAATAAACCCTTTATGAATCCATCTAGAAATTGCAAAGAAAATACATCCACTTTGTTTAGAAACCAAAAAATATCTTTTCTTTTTGAAGCTAGAAATCATGAACCACTATGTGAACAATTGCTTGAATCACCATTGATGGAATCAGTCGGACTTGCAATGGCTCAACACAAAGTCAAAGGACATGGGTTTGCATGAGATACTAAAATATGGGGTAAAAGACAAGTCAAAATCATGTTGAACCAGACCAGCTGTTGTCAACTCAAGTTCGAGATATTGTGAGGGAAAAATCTAATATGTCACTAAGGAATCGAGAATATGAATAGCAGGATAGAAGGCTCAAGCAATCTATTTTACCAAGAGCAAGGCATCTATTAACTAAGGAGAGAGGCACCAATGGGACCAACAAGGTTGTGGAACTCACCATCAATGTTAAAATGTTTGACGTTGATGTATGTTAGTGTGAATCTTCGATGAGGAAAATCTTGAACACACAAATGGAACAACAACAACTTGAACAAAAAACAAGAAAAATAGGACAAGGCTCCAAGGCGTGTATCAAGCCACTATCTTTAAGGTTCTATTTGCCCCCACCTATACTTGGTGTGCAAATGAGCTTCAAGAAAATAAACCTTGAGGATACAATAAAGCCCGATGACTATTTGCGTTTTGCACTGACGAAAAAAGTCCACTAAGCACTAAGCAATAAGCAATATATAACAAGAAAATAAATTTCTATAAAGAATCTTTGCAATTACTCTTTATAGAATAATCTAATAAAATTAGAAAATAGAGGAAATATAGAAAGAATTTTTAGAACTTGTTGGTATATTTCCAAATGAAATCTCATTCCTATTTATAGGAATTCTCATGTCTCTTCATAAAGACATTTTTCAATATGTGTCTTTTTTAATAATAATATCTTTAAAAGAGACATAATTATTCATCTAATATCTCTTGCTAAAACATAACTATTCAAATAACATTGTTTGAATAGTCATAATTCTTTGTCAATAACCAAAAAGATATAACTTTTGATTAATTACGAACTTTCATTTATAGTTATTGGAACACTATAAATATTTTTGAAAATGTTCCAACAATCTCCCCCCATTTTCAAAATATTTTAGATTTTGATATTCTTGGAAATCAATTTGCATAAATAAAGGTGTCTTACGATTGAAACTTCACTTTATGAAAACAAGTTAAAGTCAATCGAAATTGCATGGTAGACTAAGCTTTGAACCAGCTATTCCATTTGATTAACCTAACACATATCACACAATGATTTTAACATCAGTCAATGCATAGTATCTAGGGACACTATTATGACCATGTTTTTATGTCCTCTTTTCATGAGTGCTATCAGAACCAAGCCCTTGAGATCCTAGAAGCGGCCATACTTCCGCTCAAATAAGTAGATACCATCAAGAGTATTCTCGTAATTATAAAATTCTAACATATTTATTTTATGAGTCTATTAAGATTATATTACTTATCCGTCCCTTATCATTATGGGTACCTAGCACTTTAATCTTAAGATGGATTTATTTATAGTGCTAGCAGTCACATACTAATGATGTATTTTGTCTCATTGAACTCAAGACTTGACGTTATACCAAGAATTTAGTCAGTTTTCCATCATGGGTGCCTCTAATTAATGGGCTTGAGTCACATCCATTTTGACGTCTTGTTGACAACATCTCTAGAAAGACTTTTTGTCAAAATATTTGTTGAATTTTCTCTTGACCTTACATAATTATTAGTGATCAATCCCTCAAAGATTAATTGTCAGTCATGGCTATGTCGTAATAGAATATGTCTAGACTTTCCATTATATACTTAGCTATATGCCTTTGCTAGAGTATCCTTACTATCACAACAGATAGAAATAAATGCAATTGGTTTAGGCCATAGAGGTACTGTTGGGAAATGATATTGTAGTAAACATGTATCTATTTTCTATTTATTTGAACAACGAATAAATAAATAAAGTTAATTTCACATTTCACTATTATGTCTTTTGTATTTATGTCTTTTATATTTTAGCGAAATTGTAACAAGCAAATATTATCTCATTGATTGTCTAAAGTTTAAACTGAAGACAAGTGGCATTGTAAAGAACATTTACATTGCGAGAAAGACAACTTACTTTAGTAGAACATCTAAATGAGCCCGTAATCCCGTAAAAGAATTAAAGTGAGTATTTGATTCAAATATTGAGAAGGATTATTATGTCGTCTACAACTCCAATTGAGGAGATGGCTAGTCTTGGTTATTGGAGCAATTGACTCCACTAGTAGAGACATAGAGATATTCATTGGTAGAATGATACATTGGATTGGACCCAAGATGAATTAATTCTGAATTCATTTGTGAATTAATTCACTTGTGACATTCATAGTGTGATTTACCTAAATCCTGAATTAGTCACTGACCATGAATATACAAATCATGTGCTTTGATATAAGTGGAGGCTTATGCTCTAAATATGATCGAGCTCATAGCTGGTATGTTGGGTACATGACTTGTGTATGGTATGTGTAACGCCCCAAATTTGGGCCTAGAAGGAATGGGCCTTGAGTGTGGGAACAGCTAGGAGACTGCACATAAATATTTATGTGTGCAAGAAAGTGACACAATTGACTGTCTACTTCAGTGGTTAAGTGATTTAGCAGTGTTTGGGAGTGTCTGAGAAGTCATAGGTTCAAATATAGGCTTTAGCAAAAATTTCAATTTTTCCTTTAAGTGAACCTTGGTGTTGGCTGGAAGGCCTTATAATTATTTATGGTTAAAGTAATGACAAAGGAAGCATGTGGTCTAGTGGCAAGGTGGTGTTAGGAGTATGTATGTGGTCTGAGGTTCAAGTCAGGGCGTGTGTAGAATTTTTGGTTGTTCCTTGAATAAACCTGGATATTGGCGTGAAGGATTTATAAAATATTGAGGATAAGTTATGTCATAAAGAGCCTATTGGCTTGATGGTAAGTGGCATGATAAAGCTTCAAAGGGGGATGGTGCTCGAGTCACGCCTGGAACGAAGAAATATTTATTTTGCTAACATAGGATGGCCAGTGTTGGAAGTAGATTCGAACTCTATTGAATGAAAGTTTGAACTGGTCTTGGAGTTGTTATGGAGGATATCAAAGAGTGAATCAAGGAGGGATTTGAATAAAGTTCAAAATTGGATGGTTGGGTGAGTTATGGAGAAATTTTAGGAGGAAAAAAGGGAGTTTAAGGGTGAGTGGGTTTGTGTCGAATTGGCTAAGGGGAACTCATAGTTTCGGCTTTGGGGGCGTTTCCTTTCTTAAGCCGAGCTACCATTTTGTTTTGGGGAGTGTTTTATTGTTTCAGTTTTGGCACTTCCTCTTCACTGCTTAGCCAAATACATCTCTTCCCTCCTTCACCATTCTTTCATTCGGTATTCTCTCCATAACTCCCTCTATCAGATTTTTTATTAGTTTTCTCCCCCTATCGGTTTTGAACTGACATTATTTGCTCCTGTGAAGTGGTTGAATACCTCTATCCCTTCTCCTCACTTTCTTTTCCTTCTTTTCTCTTTTCTCTTCCTAGGCCGAATACATTTCTTTTGCCCTCTTATTGCACCTTGATTTTGTGGAGCTGATTTTACTACTCCTTTCTCAACTCTATTGCGCTGTGATGAGTTCACACGATTCTCTTCTAGTACTCTTGTTTATTTCTTATGGTTTATTCATGGTTTAAGCCAAGTATTTCGGTCTTTTGTGACTGATTCTTTGTCCCTTCTTTTATGAATATGTTCTTCAGGTTTCAAAACTTGCAAAGAGTGAAGGAGTTTACGAGTGTACAGTAAGCGTAGATCATATTTTACTCCAAATGGAGGTTTTCGATAATATGTTGCATAAAGAGATATCAATGGTAGCAAGTAGTAGCCATTCTGATGGAGGATCAAGAATGGTGCCAGATGAGAATGGGCACGTAGCCCTTGCCCCCAAAATTTAAGCAGCGCAGAGTGTCAGCTGTTCGGGATTTTCCACCGGGGTACGGCAGGGTGGCTGCAGCAATCTCTGGCTTAAGTGGGGAAACTACAACCGACTGATCTAGTCAAGGGAGAGGTAATCTGTTGGACAAATATTTTCGGTAGAGGCTATTTTTGATAAGTTGATTGGGATTCGATTAACCCGATTGACAAGTGATTAAGGGATTGCCTTGGTTGAATGTAGGTTGGAGTTCTTATGGGTCATTCACACATTACCGTAAATCAACAAAAGCCAAAAAGCTAGAAAATGCGGCACTTGATGCCACACGGGCGTGCGACTGGACGTATGGTAATCCAAGCCCACAAAACATGAGCGTTTGATTGTAGAGGCCACCATGGGCGATCTCATGGGCTTAGGTTGTTTTGGGCCACATTGGGCCAAAATGGGTCATGTGGGCCCAATGGGCTCATGGGCCTCACACGGAATAAATCCACGGTAATTGGCAAATACTGCACTAGGCTATGGAGTTCACATAGCCATAACTGAATTTGGGCTACATCGGCCACACGAGTGTGTGGGCCCACTTGGGCCGAATGGTAGACCTTGGGCCCATTTACAACATTATTGTAACACCCCTAACCAGTATCCGTTGCCGAATTAGGGTTACGGGACATTACTAGTTATATCATAACTTTTGATCAATCACTTAAGTCATATACAGCATAATCAGTTTTAACTATGTAATAGTCATGACATTTAAATAAACATATAGGAGATCACATTACATCTCTCATACCAAAATCAAATAGAACCAATACTCAATCGATCCAATGCACACCTAAAATTTGTTAACATGCGCATAATTGAGCCACATAAATTTAAACAACTTATCCATTACTTTTGCATGCACTAACCGTACCTAATTTGCATACCATTCAAGCATATACTAATTTTCCATATGCAATCTCTTTTATCTAGATAAGCATAATAAGATCAACTTCTAAAATCTTAATTTAGTAAATGTAATACATGGCATAATAGACTCAAAAATTAATCTATCTATCATCACATACTTACACATATTACCACTTTGAAATTATACAATATTCAAGCATATGGCCGAATGCCATCAAGACCATTTTTCCCTCATTTGGCTATCTCATTACCGATTCACATAAAACACATTTAATACTCATATACCTATGACTTCCATACCGGATTTGCCATTCAAGTACATGTTCATTAGTATCCCTATTACCGAATATAAAGTTTACAAGGCTAACTCATGCTTCCAAATTACACATCCAAATAATATACACTGAGTCTTAATCCAATTCACTAAACTACCACACCTATTCACATATGAAAAGGTCTATCAAAAACTTATATAGGTGATCACATATCAAACATATCATGTCTAAACATCATTCAATCTAACATTCAAGAAACTAAATAAAAATTCGAACCTAATATCCAACTATCCAAGAATAATATATGTATATACTCACTTACACAAACTGAATCAAAATAGCCGAATATAATCATACATTATTGAACTTAATTCTTATCTAGTAAGTGACCAAATCAAATACACACACATGTCATAAACATTATTTAACAAATATATATCACATACTATAACTTAAACATGCATCCATCATTTACTTTATTGTCTAAACCGAATATTACACCATGCTTACCATTATTCATTGCCGAATCATATATCCAAACATTATAAATGTATATACCATATATTAAGCTCATCAACATGAACCAATTTATAAGTCATTCATGTCATAACCTAACATGCACAGAGAATAGTACCACTCTTACGCATGATTAAACCATATTCAAGCATAAATGATAATTCATGGCATGAGCAAACTATATCATCAAAACACGAAACAAGTTATTCAAAATAGATAGCCATTTTCGCATGGCTAGCATATTTACACGATTACAAAACATTAGTTATCTTGTTTAGTCTAACCTATACATGCCCTTTTAAATACCAAACTAAGTTTTTCAATACCAAAAGAAAGTCGATAGTGTGGTTGACTTCACGATGATCCTTCGAGCCCGTAGTTTGAATCAAAATCTATAAAAGAGGTAGACAAAGACACACACGCAGATAGCTTACTAGCTTAGTAAGTCTCAAGCAAATATAAATGTAATGAGCATACATTTAAACATGTTAATATCCAAGCTTATAGTATGGAACATAAATATTTCATTATGTAAAATGTACATAGCTGAATACTAGTAATGCTCTTAATTTAAATATCGTTGCTATGACATCGTGAACCTGTACATTATCAAATCACATGAACCAATCTAGGCAACGATCTTCTATTTCTACTTATACACAAGAACAAACGCTTTTGTCTCATTCATCACTGATCTTTAACTAAACAATAAGAATTTTAGTTCACTTCATTCCTTACTAATATGGTAGGCTAATTCTTACCCGAACTTTTAGCACATAACACTATATATATATATATATCTCACCTTGTTTGATTCTCAGAATCTCCATTTATAGCATATCACCGGCATAAAGCCTGCTAGGCATTTAAAGCCCGAAATAAATCAAGCACAAAGCTCGCTAGGCATTTAAGCCCAAACAAATCATCGCACGAAGCACGCTGAGCATTTAAGCATAAATCATCAAGACGAAGCACGCTAGCATTTAAGCTCGAATAAATCACCAAGACAAAGCACGCTAGGCATTTAAGCCCAAAATAAATCATAGTTAATCTTTCATTTCACATTTCATAGTGCTAAATTCACCACCACTTATATTTCACATTTTTTTTAATCATATAGCAAACCAAAAGCACTTATTCATATCACATTAAATAAAATTTCAACCAATCCAATTTATTAACATCACATTCGCCAACTCATGACATACTACTATAATTATACCAATTTCATCATACATTAGATTTATAAATAAACTTTTAACATATGTTCACTTAGGACTTACCTCGGTTGTCGATAGATCGTGCAAATCGGCTTATTCGAGAACCTTCGCTCTTCCCGATCTAAATTGTTTTCTTTGCTCTTGATCTAAAACACATTCAAATTTAGCTCATTCAAGTACATTTCATCTCAATTTAGTCCCTAAGCAAATAAATAGGCAATTTACCATTTTACCCTACTATTTCAAATTTTTACAATCTAGTCCTAATTGCACAAAACACAAAATACACATTATTTCAATACAACACTCAAGGGCTGAATATGTATAAGGACTATATAAGTCCATTTCTTTCATTTATTTTGTCTTTAAGCCCTCTCAAATTTTTATTTTTACAAATTAGTCCTATTTACTCAATTTTCACTAAAACTTCAATACAAAACTTATCAATCTTAGTCCTATCTTAAATTTAAATTCATCAAACACAAATTATCATATAACAATGTTAATGGCGAACCTTATACATGCTCAAATTTAAAAATTACAACATGGGTGGCTTACTATTCAAGCAACGATCTCAAAAACGTAAAAATTAACAAAAATCGAAATCAAACTAACCTTGAAATCAAGCCTCCAAGTGCCAAAATTCAAAGAACAAAACCCCCTTTTTTTCTTTCTCAATATTCAGCCATGAGAGAATGAAAAAGATGATGGCTTTTGTTTATGTTATTTTAACATATAATAAAGTAATTATTAAATTACTAATATAACCTTTAATATAAAATAAAACTAACATATATACTAAGGTTATTTTTACATAAGCCACCCACTAACTCAAAAATGGGTTATTTACCTTTTAATGCTCCACTTTAAAAAGCCATCATCAAATAGGCACTTTACACTATAGTTTTAGACTTTTAAAATTTACGCGATTAAGTCCTTTTTGTCAAATTAAACACCCAAACGATAAAATTTTTCTACGAAACTTTCACACATTTTAATTCACACATAATAAGCACAAAATAAAATATTAAAATATTTCTCGGACTCAGATTCGTGGTCTCGAAGCCACCGTTCTGATTAGGGTCAAATTCAGTCTGTCACAACTCTCCCCCCTTAAGGATTTTCGTCCCCGAAAATCTTACCATTAAACAACGTCAGATATTGTTGCCTCATTGAATCTTCAGGCTCCCACGTTGCCTCTTCAACTCCGTGCCTTTTCCACAGTACTTTCACTAATGGAATTTTCTTGTTTCTTAACTCTTTCTCTTCCCGAGCTAAAATACGGATCGGTTCTTCCTCATACGTCATATCAAGGTAGATTTCAATCTCAGATAGTGTGATCACATGAGACAGATCTAATCTGTACTTACGAAGCATCGAAACATGAAATACGTCATGTATCTTTTCTAACTCAGAAGGCAATTTCAACCTATAAGCGACAGGCCCAATACGTTCAGTAATTTCATAAGGTCCGATGAATCTCGGACTAAGTTTGCGTTCCGACCAAATCGAGTACCTTTTTCCACGGAGAAACTTTCAAGAATACTCGATCTCAACTTGAAATTCAATATCTTTACGCTTCAAGTCAAGATAGGATTTTGATGATCCGAGGCGACTTTCAAATTGTCTCTAATAATAGCTACTTTACATTCGGTTTCTTTAATCAAATCAACCCGTGTATCTTATTCTCACCGAGCTCATCCGATTATAATGGCGTTCGACACCTTCGCCGCATACAAGGCTTCATAGGCGCCATTTTGATACTAGATTGAAAGATATTATTATAAGCAAATTCAATCAAATGTAGGTATCGTTCCCACGCACCTTCAAACTCGAGAACGCAACATCTCAACATGTCCTCAAGTATCTCGAATAGTTCGCTCGATCACCGTCCGTCATTCATGGATGAAAGGTCATACTAAAATGTAGTTTAGTATCTAAAGCATCTTGCAACTTCTTCCAAAACCGCAATGTAAATCTTGGGTCTCACCGACACAATGGAACTCAAGACACCATGCAATCTTACAATCTGCGATACATACAATTCAAAGAAGTTTATCGAGTGAAAAGTCTATACAAACCGGCACAAAATGAGCTGATTTAGTCCGTCTATCAACTATAACCTAGACGGCATCTTTCTTACTCTGTCATAGGAAGACCGGATACAAAATCCATTGTAATTCTATCCCATTTCCATTCGGTATCATGATCTATCAAGCAACCCAAAAGGCACTTGATGCTCGGCTTTTACTTGCTGACAAATTAAGCACTTTGAAACAAATTTAGATATATCTCGTTTCATACCAGGCCACCAGTAGAACTGCTTCAAGTCATTATACATTTTCGTGCTACCTGGATGTATCGACATCTGACTATTATGAGCTTCTTTCAATAACATCCGAATCAAATCCACGCCCTTCTGTACACAATTCGGCCTTTGTATTTCAAGCGGTCATTATCATCAATTCAAAATTCGACTCGCATTATTTCCACACCGAGCTCGTTTGATACCATATCTCTGTCGACTTTTGTGCATCACAAATTTGTTTGAATAAACATCGGTCTTGCTTTTAACTTGGCTATGATTGAACTATCACCTGATATAATCAGCTGTGTGTTCAATGCACGAAGAGCAAGCAATGATTTTTGACTTAATGCATCTGCAACAACGTTAGCTTTCCCCGGATGGTAGTCAATCACTAACTCATAGTCTTTCAACAGTTCTAACCATCTACGTTGTCTCAAGTTCAACTCTTTTTGAGTCATCAAATACTTAAGACTTTTGTAATCCGAGTAAACATGACATTTCTCGCCAAATAAATAATGACGCCAAATTTGCGGTCACGAACACAATAGCGCAAGTTCTAAGTCATCGTCGATAATTTCTTTCATGCGGCTTCAGTTGTCTTGAAGCGTAGGCTATGACTTTGCCTTCCTGCATCAAAACGCAGCCCAAACCATTCAAAGAAACATCAGAATAAACAACAAATTCTTTACCCGATTCAGGCTGAACCAACACTAGAGCTTCAGTCAAAAGGGCTTTCAGCTGATCAAAACTTTTACGACACTTTTCGACCACTCGAACACGACATCTTTCTGCAATAACTTTGTCAACGGGGTAGCTATCATAGAAAAATCTTTCACAAATCGTCGATAGTAACCCGCAAGTCCCAGAAAACTTTGAATCTCGAAACATTTTTCGGTGGCTTCCAATCAAGTATAGCCGATATTTTGTTCTGATCAACTCGAATGCACGATCTTTGAAAAACATGTCCCAAAAAGTCGACCTCTTTCATCCGAACTCACACTTACTAAACTTCACATACAACCGCTGATTTACAAAGTTTGTAGCACTAATCTCAAATGTTCAAGATGCTCGATTTCATCTTTGGAGTAAATCAATATATCATCAATAAACACTACCACAAATCGATCCAAAAACTGTCTAAAAACCCGATTCATCAAATCCATAAAAATAGCAGGTGCATTAATAAGCCCAAAAGGCATAACCAAAAACTCAAAATGTCCGTACCTCGCCTGGAATGCGCTTTGGCACATCTCAGTATCTCGACTCATGAATCGATAATAACCCGATCTCAAATCTATCTTTGAAAATATGAAGCCCTTTCAACCGATCAAACAAATCATCAATCCAGGTAACGGTACTTATTCTTTATAGTTACCTTATTCGGCTTGCCGATAATCAATACGCATTCGCATCATTCCATCTTTCTTTCTCACAAAAAACGGTGCACCCCAAGGAGAGAAACTTGGTCGTGCAAAGCCCTATCTGTTAACTCTTGCAATCGTGCTTTTAACTCTTTTAGCTCAAGAGGTGCCATCCGATATGGAGCTATTGAGATCGAGTCGTTCCCTGAGCTAATTCAATGCCAAACTCAATCTCTCGTCTTGAGGGTAAACCCGTAGTTCTTCAAGAAACACATCCGGTATTCACATACAATCAGACAGATTCAATCTTTCTCGAGACAATTTATTATCCAAAGACATAAGCCAAATAAGCTTCGCACCCTTTTCTCACATACTTTTGGGCTAACATCGAGGATATAACTGTAGGAAACCCACCTAAATCACTGGATTCAATTCTAATGATCTCACCGTTCTAATGTCTCAAATCAATAAGCTTTCTTTTACAATTCACTACTGCATCATGCGAAGTTAACCATCCATTCCCAAAATTATATCAAACTCATCGAAAGGCAACACATTAAATCGATCGGAAGCAAAATCTCGAATCATCAATGGGCAACCTTTACACACTTTATTAACAAACACACATCTACCCAAAGGGTTGGTTACGCTGAATCACAAACTCGTGAGACTCAACTGGAAGAGTCTTACCAATACCAGTGTCACATACATATGAATGGGTCGAACCAGGATCAATCAATGCAATCACAAGAGTATCATAAAGGGTGAAAGTACCGGTAATGACATCCGGAGAAGCGAAGATCATCCCTAGCTCGAGTAACATAAGCTCTAGCCGGAGCTCTAGCCTCGATCGAATCTGTTGTGTTCTTTGTCCCTCTCGACTACCACCTACATTGCCAAAATGCAGGTGGTGCGCCTGTCTTGATGCACTACTCGGTCTAGAGTTACATCGTATTCATTTCACCAACATTAGGCACTCTCGAATAAAATGGTCTGAGGATCCACATTTAAAGCAAGACCGATCACGAACTCTACAACTTCCAGAATGCCATTTTCCACAATGTTTGCATTCAACTCGATTCTGTGGAACGTTACCAACACTGGCCATCGAGGTAGCTCGGGAGCCCACTGGAGGTCGATCACGTCTAAACGAATCTGAAGTAGCTTTGTGTCGGCTAAAGTCATCTCTAAACTTCTTAGATGTGGAATGGGAATTCTTACCCGACGGTCTCTTACGGGTGTCTCTAGCTTCTGTCTCAGCCTTTCTTTTCTCCTTCCCAAGCTCTTCAGCTTTGCAAGCTCGCTCGATGAGTGTCACAAACTCTTTGATTTCAAGAATTCCAACAAGCAACTTTAATTCTTCATTCAAACCATCTTCAAACCTTTTACACATAATGGCTTCATTGATACACACTCCCGAGCATATCGGCTCAATCGACAAATTTTGCTCATATTCATCACGGTCATTTGCCCTGCTTTTAGTTCAAGAAATTCTTTACGTTTCGGTCGATGAACCTCTGTCGATATATTTCTTGCGAATTCATTCGAAGAAATCCCATGTCACTTTTCTTTTGGAACCACCGATACTAGTGTATTCCACCGGTGATAAGCGGTGTCCCGAAGCAAAGATATAGCACATTTCAAACATTAAATGCAGGTGCGAGATAGCTCATCAAGTACCAATGGTGTTATCAAGCCACATTTCAGCTCGCTCTGCATCATCATCATCATTAGCCATGAATTTTTGGCCCCAAATTTCTTGATTTTATCAGCAGGAGGCCTACTAGATCTCATTGGATCTATCATCGGGATCTTTGAAGGTACAAGAGTTGGATTATTCGGGGTGGAGGTTGTTGTACAGTAGAATTATTCTGAACAAACTGGGTAAACCATTCATTCATCATTTAGTAGAAGGCTTGTTTAGCCTCTCCCTCGTGGTTACCCGTAACTGGTTGAGAGTCTAATGGCGCTGATCCAAGTGTGAGACCAGGCGCAACACTCTCCACATCATCAGCTACGGCTCTATTGGGATCGGAATCCATTTACTATATAAAATACAATTGAAATTGCCAGAAGTCACCACACTATCACATATGAAAATTTAAAGGCATGTATAGCTAGACTCTTACGTACTACGGTAGTCCTAGAATCGACTAAACCGTAGCTCGATACCAATAAATGTAACACCCCTAACCAAGATGTCATCACGGATTAGGGTTACGGGGCATTACTAGTTATATCACAACTTTTGATCAATCACTTAAGTCATATACAGCATAATCAGTTTGAACTATGTAATAGTCATGACATTTAAATAAGCATATAGGAGATCACATTACATCTCTCATACCAAAATCAAATAGAACCAATACTCAATTGATCCAATGCACACCTAAAATTTGTTAACATGCGCATAATTGAGCCACATAAATTTAAACAACTTATTCATTACTTTTGCATGCACTAACCGTACCTAATTTGCATACCATTCAAGCATATACTAATTTTCCATATGCAATCTCTTTTGTCTAGATAAGCATAATAAGATCAACTTTTAAAATCTTAATTTAGTAAATGTAATACATGGCATAATAGACTCAAAAATTAATCTATCTATCATCACATACTTACACATATTACCATTTTGAAATTATACAATATTCAAGCATATGGCCGAATGCCATCAAGACCATTTTTCCCTCATTTGGCTATCTCATTACCGATTCACATAAAACACATTTAATACTCATATACCTATGACTTCCATACCCGGATTTGCCATTCAAGTACATGTTCATTAGTATCCCCTATTACCGAATACAAAGTTTACAAGGCTAACTCATGCTTCCAAATTACACATCCAAATAATATACACTGAGTCTTAATCCAATTCACTAAACTACCACACCTATTCACATATGAAAAGGTCTATCAAAAACTCATATAGGTGATCACATATCAAACATATCATGTCTAAACATCATTCAATCTAACATTCAAGAAACTAAATAAAAATTCAACCTAATATCCAACTATCCAAGAATAATATATGTATATACTCACTTACACAATTGAATCAAAATAGCGAATATAATCATACATTATTGAACTTAATTCTTATCTAGTAAGTGACCAAATCAAATACACACACATGTCATAAACATTATTTAACAAATATATATCACATACTATAACTTAAACATGCACCCATCATTTACTTTATTGTCTAAACCGAATATTACACCATGCTTACCATTATTTATTGTCGAATCATATATCCAAACATTATAAATGTATATACCATATATTAAGCTCATCAACATGAACTAATTTATAAGTCATTCATGTCATAACCTAACATGCACAGAGAATAGTACCACTCTCACGCATGATTAAACCATATTCAAGCATAAATGATAATTCATGGCATGAGCAAACTATATCATCAAAACACGAAACAAGTTATTCAAAATAGATAGCCATTTTCGCATGGCTAGCATATTTACACGATTACAAAACATTAGTTATCTTTGTTTAGTCTAACCTATACATGCCCTTTTAAATACCAAACTAAGTTTTTCAATACCAAAAGAAAGTCGATAGTGTGGTTGACTTCACAGATGATCCTTCGAACCCGTAGTTTGAATCAAAATCTATAAAACGGAGGTAGACAAAGACACACACGCAGTAAGCTTACTAGCTTAGTAAGTCTCAAGCAAATATAAATGTAATGAGCATACATTTAAACATGTTAATATCCAAGCTTATAGTATGGAACATAATTATTTCATTATGTAAAATGTACATAGCTGAATACTAGTAATGCTCTTAATTTAAATATCGTTGTTATGACATCGTGAACCTGTACATTATCAAATCATATGAACCAATCTAGGCATCGATCTTCTATTTCTACTTATACATAAGAACAAACGCTTTTGTCTCATTCATCACTGATCTTTAACTAAACAATAAGAATTTTAGTTCACTTCATTCCTTACTAATATGGTAGGCTAATTCTTACCCGAACTTTTAGCACATAACACTATATATATATCTCACCTTGTTTGATTCTCAGAATCTCCATTTATAGCATATCACCGGCATAAAGCCTGCTAGGCATTTAAAGCCCGAAATAAATCAAGCACAAAGCACGCTGAGGCATTTAAGCCCGAATAAATCAAGCACAAAGCACGCTAGGCATTTAAGCAAATAAATCAAAGACGAAGCTCGCTAGCATTTAAGCCCGATAAATCATCGGACAAAGCACT
Source organism: Gossypium rotundifolium (assembly GCA_025506655.1). Classification (NCBI taxonomy): domain Eukaryota; kingdom Viridiplantae; phylum Streptophyta; class Magnoliopsida; order Malvales; family Malvaceae; genus Gossypium; species Gossypium rotundifolium. The sequence continues at coordinate 172,647,362 of CP106727.1, forward strand.
GCTAGGCATTTAAGCCCGAAATAAATCACCGGCACAAAGCCTGCTAGGCATTTAAGCCCGAAATAAATCATAGTTAATCTTTCACTTCACATTTCATACTGCTACATTCACCACCACTTATGTTTCACATTTTTTTTAATCATATAGCAAACCAAAAGCACTTATTCATATCACATTAAATAAAATTTCAACCAATCCAATTTATTAACATCACATTCGGCCAACTCATGAAATACTACTATAATTATACCAATTTCATCATACATTAGATTTATAAATAAACTTTTAACATATGTTCGCTAGGACTTACCTCGGTTGTCGATAGACCGTTACAAATCGGCTTATTCGAGAACCTTCTTCTTTCTAGATCTAAATCTGTTTTTCTTTGCTCTTGATCTAAAACACATTCAAATTTAGCTCATTCAAGTACATTTCATCTCAATTTAGTCCCTAAGCACATAAATAGGCAATTTACCATTTTACCCCTACTATTTCAAATTTTTACAATCTAGTCCTAATTGCACAAAACACAAAATACACATTATTTCAATACAACACTCAAGGGTCGAATATGTATAAGGACTATATAAGTCCATTTCTTTCATTTATTTTACCTTTAAGCCCTCTCAAATTTTTATTTTTACAAATTAGCCTTATTTACTCAATTTTCACTAAAACTTCAATACAAAACTTATCAATCTTAGTCCTATCTTAAATTTAAATTCATCAAACACCAATTATCATATAACAATGTTAATGGTCGAACCTTATACATGCTCAAATTTAAAAATTACAACATGGGTGGCTTACTGATTCAAGCAACGATCTCAAAAACGTAAAATTAACAAAACCGAAATCAAACTAACCTTGAAATCAAGCCTCCAAGTGCCAAAATTCAAAGAACAAAACCCCTTTTTTCTTTCTCAATATTCGACCATGAGAGAATGAAAAGATGATGGCTTTTGTTTATGTTATTTTAACATATAATAAAGTAATTATTAAATTACTAATATAACCTTTAATATAAAATAAAACTAACATATATACTAAGGTTATTTTGACATAAGCCACCCACTAACTCAAAAATGGGTTATTTACCCTTTTAATGCTCCACTTTAAAAGCCATCATCAAATAGGCACTTTACACTATAGTTTGAGACTTTTAAAATTTACGCGATTAAGTCCTTTTTGTCAAATTAAACACCCAAACGATAAAATTTTTCTACGAAACTTTCACACATTTTAATTCACACATAATAGGCACAAAATAAAATATTAAAATATTTCTCAGACTCGGATTCGTGGTCCCGAAACCTCCGTTCCGATTAGGGTCAAATTTGATCTGTCACAATTATGATCTTATAGATTATCTGTGCCGCTCGAGGCGACAATGGACCTTTGGAAAGGTCATTATCTGCACTAAAACCTTAAAGAGTAAAATGACCGTAATGCCCCTGTAAGGTAAAATGACCGTAATGCCCTTATAGGGTAAAATGACCATAATGCCCCTATAAGGTAAAATGACCGTAATGCTCTGTAGGGGAAATTGACCGTAATGCCCCTGTAGGTTAAAATGACCGTAATGCCTTTGTAAGGTAAAATGATTGTAATACCCATGTAGGGTAAAATGACCGTAATACTCTGTAGGGTAAATTGATCGTAATGCCCCTGTAGGTTAAAATGACCGTAATGTCCCTGTAAGGTAAAATGACCGTAATACCCATGTAGGGTAAAATGACTGTAGTGCCCTATAGGGTAAAATGACTGTAATACCCCTGTAGGGTAAAATAAACGTAATGCCCTTGTAGGGTAAAATGACCGTAATACCCCTGTAGGGTAAAATGACTGTGATGCCCTTGTATATAAAATGACTGTAATACTTCTGTTAGGTGAATTGACCGATATACCCCCAAAGGGTAAAATGACTATTTTACCCTCGAGGGTAAATGATTGATTTGGCTGTGATGTAAATGATTGATTTGTCTGCGATGTAAATGATTGATTTGTCTATGACGTAAATGACTGATCTGTCTGTGATTTAAATGACTGATTTTTCTGTGATTTGTATGACTGATTCTGAGCATGGCATTTTGCATACACGACATACGGCATGGGGTTGGGATACTGTTATGGAGGAAGTACTATACTGGTGGCTCTGCCACAACCACTGTTACTGGCGGCTTTGCCACATATATTGTTACTGGCAGCTTTATTGCGATATCATTCTCGGTAGCTTTGTCAGTAATATCGTTGCTAGCGACTTTCTTTGCGATACTCTTGATAATTGTGTGCCAATCATATCACTACTACTGATGGCTTTGTGCTGATCATATTATCGTTACTAAAGGCTTTGTGCCAATCATATTACCGTTACTAATGGTTGTGTCGATCATATTACTACTACTGATGGCTTTATGCGAATCATATTACTGTACTCATGGCATTATAGCTATCCTGTTTATGGCTCTTAGTTATTCTGATTACTAGCAGCTTTGCTGTGATACTGATTAGTGCTGCAACCGGTGCTGATATTGGTGTGTTGGCTGGATGGGTCAATTTTATCCCCACATGGTGTGTTAGTTGGTACGGGTGGTGTGTTGGTTGGATTGGGATGGGTTGCATGATTGCATTGTTGCATTTCTGTTACTAATACTATCACTGTATTAGGGTTATGCCCACATGTATTCTATTTCTGATTTTGATACTATAATGGGCTAAGGCCCACATTACACTATTACTATTTTGGGTTAAAGTCCACAGTGTTCTGTTACTGAAAAGGGCTCAGGCCCAGACTGTTACTACATATATTGTTACTGACTGACTGATAGGGGATTACACACTGAGTTTTCATAAACTCACCCTTTCTTTTAACTGTACAGGTAATCCCCAGCCTTAAACGATTTGGAGCCGCGAGAGACTTAGAGGTGGCCACACGATTGCTGATGTTCTGCTTTAGACTTATTTATTTACATTTCTTATTGGGCTATTGATTCTGTAATAAGGCCTCTTGGAACTGAGTTATGTTATTTTGGCTTTATTTATTTGATACTTAACTGACAGTGGTAGAAAGTTGGTTTTCAAAAAGATTAATTGTTTTCAAAACACCGCATTTTCACAACATTTTGGATATTACTTCCGCAACAAACAATGTTTTTAAACTAAAGACATTTTAATTGGTTAGTAAATGCTTAGATGATTTGAGTTTTAACAAAGATATTTCAACTCAAAAACGAATTTCTACCAACAAGTCCATTTTTTGAAAGACACATCAACGTGACACGCCAGATTCAGCCATAACGTTTAGGCCGGGTTTAGGGTGTTACAATATGGCTTTACTAGAAATAGTGGAATTCATAGCTCAATTAAAAAGTTAATGATATCCTCTCATCGGTATGTGTGGATTGATAAATATGGAACGCGGCCACATGTTGCTTGTTCTCGAATGAGCAATTTATCACAATCATTTGTTGATAGTAATCATATTAATCATTAAGAAGGCATAATGGTGACAATGAGATAAAATAGTATTGCATTGAGTGAATAGATTTAAGTCAAATGAATCAAGGATATCATATGGGGGTAACACACACATGACGAGTTCATTGGACAAAGTAGTTGGATGAATTGATTTCGTAAAGAGTATATATTAAAGAGTTTTCAATCATGGTACTTCTTGTGGACTTACTCCATGATTAATTAATTGCAAACTATCAGAACGATGCTTCTCAGCATAATTGCAATCACTAGAGCCTAATTGTATATGTTCGATTGGTCCCTCTGCTTGCTCAACAAAAGCTCAATCGTGCTGCATTTCAATCAGAAGAAAATTCTACGACTTTGGGAATAATTTAATTGAGTCGATTTATTCGATATGTAATTAAATTAGGTGGTTGTGAGAATTATTTAACTAAAGAATTTGATTAAAGAAATTTCTTGAAAAAATTAATTTGGAAAATCTAAGTGATTTTTGGAAAAATTAATTTTGATCAAGTAAAATTAAATTAATCAAATAAATTAAAATTAATATGATATTTTTTGAAGTTAATTTTTAAGTTAGACAATTGGCCCAATGGGTTATTAAACTTGAAAATTAGACATAAGATCGTAAATTGGGCCCAAGAGCACAAAACCAAGACTAAGACCCAAAAACTGGTCGAACTGAGCTTAGTATGTGAAACCAGGTCGACGGTCCAACAAGTGGCTAGACCGGACCAATCAGGTCATCATTGATCCAAATCGAATCGGCAGCAACCAAACCGGTTCAAGGTGTCATAAAGGTGTCGCACCTGTATCACCAAACACAGCGGTGCCGATGGCTGCAACGACGACATCCCGGTGGCCGGCAGTAGTTCGTTGTCGATGGTTGAGTAGTGGAAGAGTTATACTCCTACTAGGTCTCTACCAGAGAATTTGATTTCAGATTAATTGTTCCAAATATAATATTATTTTAATGGTTTAATATTAAATTTTATTTAATACTTATCTTAATAGTATTTTATTATTTTAATATTAAAGTGATTATCTTAATATTAAATTTAATTTAATATTTATCTTGTAGATAAACATTCTATTATTGTAATAAAGTTTAACATTAAAGTGATTAATTTTAATCATAGTTGAACTCTCTAAACTCTCCTTATATAAAGATAGCATTGGGTCCTTATTTACACACTTGAATTCAAGAGAAAGTTATAGAGAGAAAATTCTCTGAAGGATTACTCTAGAAAATTTCTAGAGATATTTTTCTCATTTATAACTTGACCAAAAAAAGTTTAGAGAAATTAAAAAATTACCGCACTAGTAATTTTTGTGAAAAATTTTCTAATTCAAAGCGAGCCCACCCTTGGCAAACGTGAGGTTGAATGTAGCAAAGAAGACTACTCGATCAAAGCGCTCATCCTAGACAAATCAAAAATGTACAATTTTGATTAAATGTTTATTACTTTAGATATCACAACTAATATCTTGTTTTGGAAAAAATTTTAAAACTCTGGTTTTTTCCTAAATTTATTTTCCACTACACTTTCCAAACCCATTTTTCCAACATGTACATCACAAAGCAAATTTATTAACCATTCTGATTCTTTAGATGCAACGGCTAATGCAATAAATTCAGTTGCCATGGTGGAATCAGAAATACTTGTTTTTTTTCTTGGAACCTCAAGAAATGACTCCTCCACCAAGAATGAAGATCCATCCACTAGTAGAAGCATAATCTTCCAAACTTGTAATCCAACTAGCATCCGAATACCCTTTTGAAATGGAAGGATATCCATTATAGCACAACCCATAGTTAATAGTTTTTTTTAAGTACCTAAGTACTCTATTCAAGGCTTGTCAATGCAAACTATTTAGATTACTTTTGTACCTACTCAATTTCCCAACAGTATATGCAATATATGGTTTTGTACAAGTCACTATATACATTGTAACACCCCAAACCCGGCCCAAACATTACGACTGAATTTGGTATGTTACAGAGGGAAAACATTTTGAAAACCCTTTTTTTTTCGATTCCATCTTTGGCAGAAACGTTTCACTTTTAATAGGATATTATCTTGTTTAAAACCATTGGGGTGTATGAAGAAACCACACTTAGTTTTGTTGTTAAGAATCTATTTAAGTCATGTTGTTACCAATTATATCAGATGTACCCGATGGCACAAAAAAAACATTTACGTTTGAATTTAAGAAAACTTGTTTAACCATTTTAAAGTCATTAAGTAGTTTAAACAAATCATCCAAAACATGTAAAATAATCAAAATGAAATCTTAGGAGGCCGTATTACAACTTAAACAAATAAAACCAAGAATAAAATGAAAATAATTCAAAGTTTATTTAAACCACATTTTCACTGCATGGCCACCTCGAGTCCATCCGGCTCCTCATCCGCGATCTCACGAGTCACCTAAAAGGTTAAAGGAGAAGGTGAGTCACCAAGACTCAATGTAACCCTTCCCGATTTAATGTAACATCATACACAAATCATAACTAAATTTAACATGCACCCAACCTAGCCATCCAAAACAACTTTCTACGCCTGTGTGGTACCAAACCACCGGTGGTGCCAAACCATCGGTGACCCAAAGTCACGATATCCATCAATATTGTGGTGCCAAACCACTGGTGATCCAAAGTCACAATTAATAAGTTGTGGGGCCAACCCACGTGTGGTGCCAAATCACTGGCGACGATCCCAAAATATCAACTGTGAGGCCAACCCACTGTGGTGCTAAGCCACTGGGACAAGTCGCTATGAGGTGCCAAACCTCTGGTGACCCAAAGTCACGAAATGTGGTACCAAACCACTGGTGTCCAAAGAAACGGATATCACTTCCCCCTCCACTCGTTTAACCCACCAATTTATGATATGCATTTAACAGAAATCATGCCAATCATGTTTAATTAATAACATACACTGGATTTATCATCAGCCATATCCTTTTATGCCACATACACCAAATATGCCATGCATCAACATGCATCATAATCAGGCTCATATCGACAAGGACTTACCTGAATCCATGCTCATACCCTTAAGGTATTAAATCCACATCTACATAAATCCGGTTTAGCATACACAATTTATATTACCATTTTTATTAATTATAGGGTGTGTATGTACACACCTGTTACTAACGTGAATCCTAGATCCCGAAGATCCGATCTACTGAGTTAGATCCCTTGCCCTATATTCGGCCAACAACGGGGTTAGTGCCATGGACTATTACCTTAAACCAAATAAACCCAAAGGGTTAACGTATGCACCAAACCTCACCTAAACGCCCTTGAGTGCTAGCCACAAAGACACGCTTTGTGAATCGCTTCACCTTCCTACAATCGGCAATCATCAATACCACAACAATAGCCTTGACTTCATTAAATAAATAGTTTACTAGGTTGAACTCTTACCACTACTTACCAAGACCGATTGCTAGAGAAATAGAGGGTTGGATTGAGTACTTCAAAATCCCGGAGTACCTTATGAGAAATCGGTTCCAAAAAAGAAAAATAGTTAGCCACACCATCAATAAATGTCAGATTTCGGCTTTCCCTTTCATCCAAGTCGACAGAGAACAAGAGAATGTGGGAAGAGAGTTCGGCAAACACTTACCTTCACAAATCGATTGAAAAAGAAAATCCCAAAGAGATATATACCCACTTGATATTCGGCCAAAGTGAATCAAATAGGAGGAAGGGACTTTTGGCACACCAATGGAGTATGTTCGGCTAGAGAGAAAGAAAGAAATAATGAGAAAGGGAGATAGGAGTTTCAAGACAAGAGTGGAGGATATTCGGCAAAGAAAGGGTAGAGGGTTTGATTTTTAGCAACCAAAAAGAAGAGAAGTAGAGGATTAATGGTGGTTTCGGTTTTGAGAAAGAATGAAAAGGAGAGAAAGAAAAAGATAGAAGATGAGAGAGTAGAGAAATTCGGCTACTTGCAAAAGAGAAAAAGAAAAAGAACCAAATGATGAATAGGTGCCTTAAGGGAATTCGGCACTCTCCCCCCTATACTCAGTCTCTTAGCCGTCCACTCCTCTTCAACAAGGAGTTCAAAATTCGGCCACCTCCTAAAAATGCTCCTGGCCACTAATTCAAACAAATTTGAATTAATCAACTTCCTAAATTTTCTCTCTGCCAACCCTTTGAATATTATTCAAATAAAATCCTTATTATCCTGAAGGAATTTGAATTGAGCACTTCTCTCTCTCTCTTACCATCAAAATAAAGAGCAGAAAAAGGGAATTTCGCAACTCGAACATAGGCTCCCTTGCTCCCCTTAGTGGCGTCAATTCCAGCATCTAAGTGGCATCTCCTTGCCACTTTTCTAAGGCCTCATTAGTGTCAAATATTTCCTTTTTAAAACTTGTAACCCCTATCTACTATGGTCCCTTGCCTTTAAAGCTTACAAATAAAATTTTTTCTACCACTCGAGCCTACTCAAGGTCCATAACCAAGTCCTATTACACTACGAATAACATCACAGCAATCCATTCACAAGCAAAATAATTCAATCACCCATAACCCCAAATTCATGATGTTACAGTTCTACCCCCTTAAAAATAATTTCGGCCTCGAAATTACCTGATCAGAAGAGTTGGGGGTATTGCTACCGCATCACATCCTCGGGTTCCCATGTGGCTTCCTCCGCACCATGGTTTCGCCATAGCACTTTCACCAAAGGTACTGACTTCCTACGTAGAACTTTGACATCTCAATCTAAGATCTGGACTGGTTCCTCCTCGAAAGATAAGTCCGAATTTACCTCAATTTCTGCTACTGGCATAACGTGTGATGGATCTGACCGATATCGCCTAAGCATAGACACATGAAAGACGTCATGAATCTGACTCAACTCTGCTGGCAGCTCAAGCTGATAAGCTACTGGTCCCACTCGCTTCAATACTGTATATGGCCCGATGAACCTAAGGCTTAGCTTCCCTTTCCGCCCAAATCTCAATACATTCTTCCAAGGCAACACCTTTAGAAAAACTTTATCTCCTATTGCATATTCCATATCCTTGCGCTTAAGATCAGCATAAGACTTCTGCCTATCTGACGCTTCCTTAAGATGAGCTCGAATTATCTTAACTTTATCTTCAGTTTCTGCCACCAACTCGAGACCCAAAACTTGTCGTTCACCCAACTCCGTCCAACACATAGGAGTACGGCATTTTCGTCCATATAGCGCTTCATAGGGTGCCATTTGGATACTCGCTTGATAACTATTGTTATAAGCGAATTCTGCCAACGGTAGGTACTCCTCCCAACTACCACTGAAATCTAAAACACAACCTTTCAGCATATCTTCTAAAATCTGTATGACCCTTTCCGACTGTCCGTCAGTTTGCGGGTGAAAAGCTGTGCTGAAGTCCAACCTCGTTCCCAAAGCCTGATGCAAAGCTCCCCAAAACCTTGATGTAAACCTCGAATCCCTATCCGAGATAATTGATGTTGGCACCCCATGCAATCTTACTATCTCAGCCACATACAATTTTGCTAGCCTCTGAAGCGAATAATCTACCTTTATTGGGATGAAATAACCTAACTTGGTTAGTCGGTCCACAATTACCCAAATCGAGTCTTTCTTACTAGGCGTGAGGGGTAGCCCACTGGCAAAGTCCATGGTGATCTTTTCCCATTTCTACTGAGGGATCTTCACTGGTTGAAGTGAACCTGATGGCAACTGATGTTCAGCCTTAACCTACTGACACGTCAGACACTTTCCCACCAATTCAGTTACCTCGCGCTTTAGCCTTGGCCACCAGAACTGTTTCTGCAAATCTCCATACATCTTGCTACCTCCCGGATGCATAGCGTATGGGTTGCTATGTGCATCCTGAAGAATTCTTTGCCTCAATTCTACATCTTTCGGCATACAAGCTCGCCCTTAAAAGTATAGTATTCCATCACCAGACAAACTATACCCTTCTAAACCACTATCTTGAACTTGCAATCTCCGCGCATTCAAACTTTCATCTACTATTTTTCCTTAATCTCCTCGATCCAAGTCGGCTTAACTTGCGATTCGCCAATGACTTCCATCGTCAGATAAGTCGAGGTGACCAAACATCACCCTTAAGTCCATCCACGACCTTAGGCTCAACGCGTCAGCCACTACGTTAGCCTTGCCCGGATGGTACTCAATTGAACAATCGTAGTCCTTCAATAGCTCAATCCATCGGCACTGCCTCAAGTTCAAATCCTTCTGAGTCAAAAGATACCTCAGACTCTTGTGATCCGTGTAAACTATCGACTTCTCCCCACACAAGTAATGCCTCCATATTTTCAAAGCGAAGACTACTGCCGCTAATTCCAAGTCGTGCATTGGATAGTTAACCTCATGCGGTCTTAGCTGACGGACGCGCATAGGCCACTACCTTCCTTCTGCATCAACACACATCCCAAACCAAGATGGGACGATCACAATAAACCGTGAATAACTTCCACCTTTCAGTACTGCAATTGGAGCTTAGTGAGAATCTTCCTTAGCTTGTCAAAACTTTCTTCTGCTTCTCCAACCATACAAATGGAACTCCTTTCCTTAATAACTTAGTCAATCTGTCTTGTGATTAAAGAGAATCCTTCCACAAATCTTTGATAGTACCCTGCCAGACCCAGAAAACTCCAAATTTCTGCCACCGACCTAGGCGATTTCCAATCCAACACCGCTTCAACCTTGCAAGGGTCCACTCTAATCCCTTCAGCTGATACTACGTGACCTAAGAAAGCCACCTCCTTAAGCCAAAATTTGCACTTACTGAATTTGGCAAATAACTGCTTCTCCCTCAGTACTTGTAGAACTATACGCAAATGCATATCATGCTCCTCCTCCGTTTTTGAGTAAACCAATATGTCCTCTATAAACACCACAACAAATTGATCCAAGTACTGCTGAAACACCCTATTCATTAAGTCCATGAATGCCGCCGGTGCGTTGGTCTACCCAAATGGCATCACTAAAAACTCGTAATGCCCATACCGAGTGCGAAATTCCGTTTTGTGAACATCAACCTCCTTCACTTTAAGTTGATGATACCCCGACCTAAGATCTATCTTTGAGAAAACCGATGCACCCTTCAGTTGGTTAAACAAGTCATCAATCCGGGGTAACGGATACTTGTTTTTGATCGTTAACTTGTTTAGTTGGCGGTAGTCGATACACATCTGCATTGAACCATCCTTCTTGTTGATAAACAGTACAGGTGCTTCCCACGGAGATATACTTGGTCGGATATACCCTCGGTCCAAGAGCTCTTGAATTTGTGCCTTCAGCTCCCCCAACTCCTTCGGCGCCATTCAGTATGGTGCTATAGACACTGGCACCGTTTTGGGCAACAAGTCTATACCGAATTCCACTTCCCGATCTGGAGGTAGACCTGGAAGTTATTCTGGAAATACATCAGTGAATTCCCTTACTATTCGGACATTCTCCACTGTCGACTCCTTAGCCTCCAAGGCACATATTCGAACCAAAAATGCCTCACAACCCTTCCTGACCATCTTCTCCGCCTTCAGTGCAGAGACCACATTTGATAGGCATTCCCTTCTGATACCATCATTACTACCTCCTCGCCTTCCATCGTTCTCAACACCATGCGCTTAGCCACGCAATCCAAACTGGCTTGGTACCTCACCAGCCAATCCATTCCGAGTTTCAGATCGAACTCCTTAAACGGTAGTTCCATAAAATCCGCTAAGAACACTACCCTTTGGAGTTCTAGGGGTACATCCCTATATAACTTGCTTACTTCTACAGAGTGACCTAAAAAGCTAATTACTGTCATCTCCCTAGAAGTAGTCTCAAAGTCTAGGTTCATAGTCTCTACTATGCTACTAGCCACGTATGAATGCGTCGAACCCACATCAATTAATGCAACATATGGAAGACTAAAAATTAGGAACGTACCGGTTATGACTCTGGTGCGTCACCCTCCACTCGACGCCTTGCTGCGTAGACTAAACCAGGCTACCTTGCCTCTGTGTTGCCTACACCTCTGCCCAGTATTTCGCGACCTCGACTAGAACCGTTGCCTCCTCTACCATTACCACGACCTCTCTGTGGTGGTCCTTCATTTCTAACCTGAGCACGGTTCTGACCCTCGGGCTGATTCTTAGCTAACTTCCAAGGACAGTCCCTCACACGGTGATCCAATGATCCACATTCAAAGCATCCTCTTTCACCGGTCTAACATCCTCCCCAATGTGATTTCCCACAACGATTACACTAAGCTGGTCTCTGATTAGCAGCCATGGGCCTCTCTTCTTGATTCGGCCCATTCTGCCTAGCCCTCTTCTGTGCATTACTACCCGATCCAGATGATCCAAAACCTCTCTTCTGCTTGTTCCTTTTGTAGTTCTGTCTCGCAGACTCCTTGATCCCCTCGGCTACCTTAGCCTTTTCCACTAGGACAGAAAACTCACGCTCTTGCTGTGGAGCAATCAGCAACCTTAGATCATCCCTAAGTCCATCTTCAAAATGGATACAACGTTCATGCTCCATTGACACAATTCCCCGAGCATAACGGCTCAGCCTCAAAATTTTGCCTCATACTCAGACACGGACTTATTCCCGTGCACCAACCTCAGAAAGGCTTTCCTCTGTGCATCAATGTAGTTGATGCCCACATACTTCTTCTGATATGCTATTTTAAAGTACTCCCAAGTAACATCATCTGCCGTAACACCATCCCGAACCGTGAGCCACCAATGATATGACTCATCCTTTAGAAGCGACACTGCTCCTTTCAGCTTCTCCTCATTCGTCAGGTCGAGATCATCCATGATCCTCTTAGTCGATTCCAACCAATACTCCGTCGTACTGGGTGCCACACCCGATACACCCCAGAATACCTCAGCTCTGTTGGCTCAGAGTCACTCGGGTACAGATTTTTGAGCTCCCATACCTCCACTTGCCCCAGCCACCATCTCAAGGACTCGTAACACAGCTTGCGATACTGCCTCACCTCCCGTCTGATCTTGCTCCTCAACGCCAAAGGTTGGGGGTGTGGTGGCGGTGGCACCTCATTCTCAGACCCCTAACCCAACCTAATTGATTCTGACACGGTCATCCTGCCCCTACCGCGTCCATGATGGCCACATCATCTAGAGCTCATTTCTAACTATCACGCTTTAATTTGATTAAGAAATTTTATGGATTAGTACTTGTTTCATTGATTAACCGCGAAGGAACTTTATGGCAGAGTTTAGAAGTTGTTCTTTCGATCAATCAAAGGTTCAAGTCCTCTACCCTAGTTCACAGAAAAGTACATCCATTCCTTTGTACCTTTCATACACATTCACTCTTCAGACATTTATGTCCGTCTTATCCTAGGGGTATTTTCGTCATTTTCCTACAGGGTATATTTGTAATAAACCAGGGGAATTTTAAAAAAATTTAATAAATCAGTACATTTTGAAATTTCCAAAACTGGAGGGTATTTCCGAAAATTTCTCAAATTAAAGGTATGGCAGAATTTTGGAAACCAGGGGTATTTTGGTAATTTCGTCAATCAGGGGTAATTTTGTAAATTTCCAAGGTCAGGGTTTTATTTTGGAAATACAAGATTTTTGGAATGCTTTTGTAAAGTAATAAAATATTATTAAAATCAGGGTAATACGGTAATTTTAGAAACCAAGGGCATTTTCGTAATTTTGCCACTAGGGGCATTTTGGTAATTTTGTAAGTCAAAAATATTTGAAATTTCTTCCAAAAATAAATTTTTTTGCTACTATTTAAAAGGGGCACTTTAATAATTTTAAAACTAAAGTTTTCATAAAACATGGCTAATCCATTTCGGGTTTTATTTATCGTGTTTAGCCTATGACCGAGTCCTCTTGTTTAGGGTGAACCGAAGCTACGCACCAGGTAGGATTCCTGCGAAGAGGAGGTGAGTCACTAGGAATGCTTAAGTACCAAGCTCTCCCGGATCCAATCCTAGACATGCGCACAGGGGTTACCACACCCTAACTCGGCGACTTAATCCTAGATTTGTTTAATTAGGCACTTAAAGTCTTATGTACTTTGTTGGGGTAACCTAGTCCTAGGGTTCAAGCACTTATCCTACTATCTAAGTTCCATACCTACCCTTCTATAGATAATAATTCACACAGTAGTTAAGAGTACTTACCTGGGCGGATTGGTGCCAGAGACTCGCTACCATGCTGTCTAAAAACAGAACCATTTCCACAAAGGCCTACCAAAACATTTTGGGCCCTGAGCCCCCACAGCTGAGCTTTGAACCTGGCTCTGATATCAATTTTGTAACACCCCAAACCCGGCCCAAACATTACGACCGAATTCGGTATGTTACAGAGGGAAAACATTTTGAAAACCCTTTTTTTTTCGATTCCATCTTTGGTAGAAACGTTTCACTTTTAATAGGATATTATCTTGTTTAAAAACATTGGGGTGTATGAAGAAACCACACTTAGTTTTGTTGTTAAGAATCTATTTAAGTCACGTTGTTACCAATTATATCAGATGTACCCGATGGCACAAAAAAAACATTTACATTTGAATTTAAGAAAACTTGTTTAACCATTTTAAAGTCATTAAGTAGTTTAAACAAATCATCCAAAACATGTAAAATAATCAAAATGAAATCTTAGGAGGCCTTATTACAACTTAAACAAATAAAACCAAAAATAAAATAAAAATAATTCAAAGTTCATTTAAACCACATTTTCACTGCATGGCCACCTCGAGTCCATCCGACTCCTCATCTGCGATCTACGAGTCACCTGAAAAGGTTAAAGGAGAAGGTGAGTCACCAAGACTCAATGTGTAACCCTTCCCCCGGTTTAATGTAACATCATACACAAATCATAACTAAATTTAACATGCACCCAACCTAGCCATCCAAAACAACTTTCTCTACCCCGTGTGGTACCAAACCACTAGTGGTGCCAAACCATTGGTGACCCAAAGTCACGATATCCATCAATGTTGTGGTGCCAAACCACTGGTGGTGCCAAACCACTAGTGACCCAAATTCACAATTAATAAGTTGTGGGGCCAACCTACGTGTGATGCCAAATCACTGGTGACGATCCCGAAATATCAACTGTGAGGCCAACCCACTGTGGTGCTAAGCCAATGGGACAAGTCGCTATGAGGTGCCAAACCTCTAGTGACCCAAAGTCACGAAATGTGGTACCAAACCACTGGTGTCCAAAGACACAGATATCACTTCCCCCTTTACTCGTTTAACCCACCAATTTATGATATGCATTTAACAAAAATCATGCCAATCATGTTTAATTAATAACATACACTGAATTTATCATCAGCCATATCCTTTTATGCCACATACACCAAATATGCCATGCATCAACATGCATCATAATCGAGCTCATATCGACAAGGACTTACGAATCCATGCTCATACCCTTAAGGTATTAAATCCACATCTACATAAATCCGGTTTAGCATACACAATTTATATTACCATTTTTATTAATTATAGGGTGTGTATGTACACACCTGTTACTAACGTGAATCTTAGATCCTTAAGATCCGATCTCGAAGTTAGATCCTTGCCCTATATTCTACCAACAACGGGGTTAGTGCCATGGACCATTCGGCCAAACCAAATAAACATAAAGGGTTAACGTATGCACCCGAAACCTCACCTAAACGCCCTTGAGTGCTAGCCACAGCACACGTTTTGTGAATCTGCTTCACCTTCCTACAATCGGCAATCATCAATACCCACAACAATACTCTTCGGCTTCATTAAATAAATAGTTTACTAGGTTGAACTCTTTCCACTACTTACCAAGGCCGATTGCTAGAGAAATAGAGGGTTGGATTGAGTACTTCAAAATCCCGGAGTACCTTATGAGAAATCGGTTCCAAAGAAGAAAAATAGTTAGCCACACCATCAACAAATGCCGGATTTCAGCTTTCCCTTTCATCCAAGTCGACAGAGAACAAGAGAATGTGGGAAAAGAGTTTCGACAAACACTTACCTTCACAAATCGATTGAAAAAGAAAATCCCGAAGAGATATATACCCACTTGATATTCAGCCAAAGTGAATCAAATAGGAGGAAGGGAATTTCGGCACACCAATGGAGTATGTTCGGCTAGAGAAAAAGAAAGAAATAATGAGAAAAGGGAGATAGGAGTTTCGGCAGCAAGAGTGGAGGATATTCGGCAAAGAAAGGGTAGAGACGGCTTTGATTTTTAGCAACCAAAAAGAAGAGAAGTAGAGGATTAATGGTGGTTTTGGTTTTGAGAAAGAATGAAAAGGAGAGAAAGAAAAAGATAGAAGATGAGAGAGTAGAGAAATTCGGCTACTTGCAAAAGAGAAAAAGAAAAAGAACCAAATGATGAATAGGTGCCTTAAGGGAATTCGGCACTCTCCCCCCTATACTCAGTCTCTTAGCCGTCCACTCCTCTTCAACAAGGAGTTTAAAATTCGGCCACCTCCTAAAAATGCTCCTGGCCACTAATTCAAACAAATTTGAATTAATCAACTTCCTAAAGTTTCTCTCTACCAACCCTTTGAATATTATTCAAATAAAATCCTTATTATCCTGAAGGAATTTGAATTGAGCACTTCTCTCTCTCTCTTGTCGTCAAAATAAAGAGCAGAAAAAGGGAATTTCGCAACTCAAACATAGGCTCCCTTGCTCCCCTTGGTGGCGTCAATTCCAGCATCTAAGTGGCATCTCCTTGCCACTTTTCTAAGGCCTCATTAGTGTCAAATATTCCCTTTTTAAAACTTGTAACCCCTATCTACTATGGTCCCTTTCCTTTAAAGCTTACAAATAAAAATTTTTTCTACCACTCGAGCCTACTCAAGGTCCATAACCAAGTCTTATTACACTACGAATAACATCACAGCAATCCATTCACAAGCAAAAATAATTCAATCACCCATAACCCCAAATTCAGGATGTTACATACATAAAACAACCAATTAGACTTTCATATTTCAATTGATTAATTTTCCTACCAGCATTAGATACTAATTTTATTCGAGGATCCATGGGTGTAGATGCTGGTATACAATTGAAAAGATCAAACTTTTTAAGCACATTTTCAATATGATGTGATGTGATTGTGATTGTGATTGTGATTGTGATTGTGATTGTGATTGTGATTGTGATTGTGATTGTGATTGTGATTGTGATTGTGATAAAGCTATTGTGCTGTCCTTTCGAGTTTTTTAAATCTCAAGAATAACATATGCTACATCTATATCCTTCATAGCAAAGTTGTTTAACAAGAATTTCTTTGTGTTTTCTATTTGTTCCAAATTTGTGCCAAATATGAGCATGTCATCTACATATAAGCAAATTATGAAACCTTTTTGTAACACCCCAGACCCGGCCCAAACACCACGACCGAATTTGGTATGTCACTAAGAAAATTTAATAAAACATATCGCATTTTTGGAAAATATTTTCCTTAAGTTTAACCTTTTATTCGGGAAAAATTAATAGGTTGTTAATTTAGATAAGATATAAATTCTATGAGATGTTTTTATGAATTAAAACCAAAACTTAAATACATGCTTTAGAAAAAAAATGTAAACTTAAAATGTCTGATAATAATAATAGAAGCCCAAAATTAAAACTGAACCGAAATATAAAGCTAACAGCCCGTGGCCTTATTACATTGAAATTTAAAACCCATTAAATAAAGATATAAAATAATAAACTAAAGTCTTTTGCTGAATCCAAATGTTCTTTTGCATGGCCACCTTGCGCTCTTCTCCAGCCCGGTCCGAAACACTAGGTGCTACCTAAAATATGTTAAATAATAGGTTGAGTCACGAGACTCAGTGTGCAACCCTCACGCACCATCAGATTGGGCCTTAGCCCACAGAATAGATAGCAGAGCATAATATATCATAAAATATGCAAAGCCCAACCCAATCCTAGGTTTCCATCCGCTACACACCACCCTTACCTTCCATTCACCATTGGGGATTTCTACAATCAACCTACACCGCTACACACCATCAGATCATGGCAAAAAGCCATTACAACAGATCATGGCATAAGCCACTACAACAGATCATGGCATAAGCCACTACAACAGATCATGGCAAAAGCCACTACAACAGATCATGGCAAAAGCCACTACACAGAACACTTCCCCTTTCATCAAACCCAACCCGTGCAATCACAGAAATCGGCATACTTATAAAACATATCATCTTAACAGGAACATTCACTGAAGAATGACAGAGATCACTAACCTGGCGATTCACTTTTACCCTTCTCAGGTTTTGAACGTTATGCCGGGATTTTGGCATTTAACAGAATATAAGCAGATTTATTAACACATATTAACAGACAATCTAATGGAGTGAAAAGTTACACACCTGATAACGCATAGTACCACTCTCTATGTTGATACCCTCGCTAATCTGATCTACTGCCCTTTGTCTACAACCTTGGTCAAAAGCTGGAAGAATACATGGATAAGGCCTCTCCTATATTCAGCCAAGGCTAGTGCTTTACCCGATTCATACATTTAAATTAACACATCTCCTTACCTTAAAATCCCGAAAGTAATTCGATCCGAGTGCTACTGAACTCTGGCTTAGAAATCTAAGCAATTGGACCCCCTTTAAATCCCGAAATACCGCAAATGAGAGAAAACACCTGATTAGTTAACCATATAGCCATTCGACTAAGATCTCTAAAAGCTGGAAAAAGATTGAAATCTCACGAATCGACACTTACCTATACAAATGGTTTCGGCTACTCCTTGCAGGAAGATTCAGCAATTACAGCAGAAGATCGAAGCGTAGAAGATTAGAGATCTAAGAATTTTGGCTTTTAAGAAAATCCTGAAAAAGATGAACAAGAGGAAGATTTTGGCTACAAGAACAAACAAGAGTGTAGTTTTAACTTTTATTGAATGGGAGAAGAATAACAATAGAGATCAGAAGATTCGGCTAACAAGAAATTTCAAAGAAAGAAGAAAGGGTGAAAGAGGTGGTGATTTTCGGCTTTTTGAAAGAAAGTTGACAGAAATTGAGGAGGGAGAGACTGAGAATTTCGACACAAAGAATGAAGAAAAAGTAGGGTTCAAATACCGGAATTGATGAGCTGTCCCCCTTTATTTATAGAAATTTTGGCACCCCCTATGGCAATTAGAAACCGATTTCTTTACTCCTCTAGGTGATGGAATTTCGGCCAACTCTACTCTCAGTAGATAGCTCCTAACTTTTCTCCTTTATCTAAATCTCTTCACACCTTCAAAACACTCCTAGATAACACCACCTCTTTCTTATATTATCAGCATAATATTATCATTAAATCCCTCTTAAAAGTAAGCCTTAATGTCGTCCATTCCTCCTTGCTCTTTTAAGTGCCAAAATTGGCCCAAAGACTTGGGCTCCTTGCGGCCAAACTTGGGCCTCTTTCAACTGCTAGTGACGCCACCCTCTAGCTCCCTTGCAACGTCACTTAATATTGGGCCACCAGCCCACTTTGGTGTTTTAAACACAGATACTACCCTTTTAACCCTATAGTGCCCAAACAGAAAACTTAATTAGGGCCTCAACCCAAACCTGAGCCCATTTTTGTGTCCTCTCTTTTCTTAATCTACTTATAAGGCCCCATGCCTGAGATTAGGGTCCACTAAGTAAGAACATAAATTTTTCCTATGGTCTCCCCTAACTCTAAGGCTTCAAATAATCCCGATAATATATTAATATTATTATTCTAAGTGCTACCCATATATATTAACTCCCATACACAGAAATTAAAAGTTTCAGGATTTTTTGGGCGTTACAACCCAATAGGCCCAAATCTACTAGGCCCAAATTTGGGATGTTACAGTTCTACCCCCTTAAAGAAATTTCGTCCTCGAAATTTTCAACTAACTATCAATTGTACTACCCAAGTCTCATCACTACGCTTTCGCTGCACATTCTAATTTAAAAAAAATAAACACTTAATATACTACAGTAGGGTACGCACCATTAATTGCATCTGGAGCGTCTTCGTCCCCTTGTACTCATTCTTTCGATTGACGTTTATCTGATTAAGAATTTTATGATTTATTAGTTTTTCTTCCACTGATTAACCACGAACAGTCTTATGAACAGTAGCTTTAAGAGTGGTGCTTTCGAATTCGCAACATGTCTCGAAATTCAATCTCAAGTCTACTACTCTAATTCAGAGAATCTCATACATTCACAATCAGCATACAGAGGCATTCACAAACCTACGTTCATCACCTAGGGGAATTTTCGTCATTTCACTACCTAGGGGTATTTTCATAATTTTAACCTACAGGGGTATTTTCGTAATTTTCTAAAATAAGGTTTCCAGTGATTTTGCGAAATAAGGGTATTTTGGTAATTTTGCAATTCGGGTATTTCGATAATTTTGTAATCAAGGGGTATTTCGATAATTTTGTAAATCAGAGGTGTTTTAGGCATTTTACAATCAGGGGTAATTTAGTAATTTTTTTTTTTTTTACAAACCATGGGTACCTTGGTCATTTTCCAAAACCAGGGAAATTTTTACGAATCAAGGGTAATTTGGTGATTTCAAAACTAGGGTTTACTTTAGGATTTTACAAAGCAGGTGGTTTGGTCCCTTTCGGTTTTAATTATAAGTTTTGGCCTGTCAACACGTCCTCATGGTTAGGGTGAATAGTCACTACGCACCAGGTAGGTTTCCAGAAAAGAGGAGCTGAGTCACTAGGGCTGCTTAAATACCAAGCTCTCCCTGAATCCAATCCTAGACATGCGTATGCCTATTGCCACACCCTAACTCGGCGACTAGTTCACAGGATTTGTTTAATTACTTTAAGTTTTATGGAAGTTGAAAAGTATGATGTAAACTAGGCCTAAAGTTTATCAAGTTCTAGCTAAGATAGTCTACGTCCCTTAAAGCCCATCAAGCCCACATATATATATCATACAATGGTTTAGAGTACTTACCTGGCGGACTTGGGCGGAGACGCAGGTGTCATGCCGAGAAAACAACCCTGTACTATTTATAAACATGCATGTTTCTAAAACCCATCTTTAGAAAACGTTTTGAGCCTAAAAACCCCCAAAGTCGAGTTTTGAACTGGGCTCTGATACCAATTTGTAACACCCAAACCCGGCCCAAACACCACGACCGAATCTAGTATGTCACTAAGAAAATTTAATAAAACGCGTCGCATTTTTGGAAATATTTTCCTTGAGTTTAACCTTTTACTTGGGGAAAATTAATAGGTTGTTAATTTAGATAAGCTATAAATTCTATGAGATGTTTTAACTAATTCTTCTTAGTGGCATGCCAGATCCGGTCATGGTGTTAATTTTTCCTGAATAAAAGGTTAAACTCAAGGAAAATATTTTCCAAAAATGCGACATGTTTTATTAAATTTTCTTAGTGACATACCAGATTCGGTCGTGGTGTTTGGGCCGGGTTTGGGGTGTTACACTTTTCCATTTTCAGATTTGCTATATATGCACTTATCAGATTCATTTATTTTATAGCCATTAGTTAGAACAACCTTGCAAAAATTTTGGTGTCATTTCTTTGGTGCTTGTTTAAGTCCATATAGAGATTTAACAGGTTTACATATCTAATGCTCCTGTCCTAGAACAACAAGTCCTTTTGGTTGTTCCATGTACGCTTTCTCTTCTAATTCACCATTTAAAAATACAGTTTTAATATCTATTTGGTGAACAACCAAATTATACATTGAGGTAAGTGATATTAAGAGACTAATCGTAGAAATTCTTGCTAATGGAGCATAAGTATCAAAGTAATCAATACCTTATTTTTGTATAAAACCTTTGGCTACCAACATTTCTTTAAATTTATCAATGGTTCCATCGACCTTCTTTTTATTTTTGAAGATCCATTTACAACCTATTGGTTTGGAACCTGGTGGAAGTTCAACTAACATCCAAGTTTGATTTCCCATTATTGAATCTATCTCATTATTTATTGCTTCTTTCCAAAAAGCAAAGTCTTAAGGTTTCATTGTCTTTTCAAATGTAATAGGATTAGATTCTGTATTATAACAATAAGATATCTTATTGCCTATACTTTAACATTTTCCTTCTACAAGGAACATAATGAAATCTGATCTAAAATCTTTGACCTGTTTAATCCTTTTTACTTCTTCTTAATTCTTGAAAAAATTCATCATTATTGTCAATTTGTTCCAATGGAATCTCAATCTCGTTTGAAGAATGAATTAATTGTTGTGGCTATAATTGTCTTGAAATAAAAAATAAATATATTTTCATAAAAAATAGCATCTCTTGATTCAATAACAGTATTAATTGAAATTGGATCATTTGATTCGATTACCATGAACCTATATGCCTTGCTATTATGTGCATAATATGAATTCAATTCCTCTTTCACATAACTTTTTATGTTTAGGTGTTGGAACTTTAACAATAGCTTTGCAGCCTCAAATATTCAAATAATTAAGGTTTCGTTTCTTTTTCTCCCATTGTTCATAGAAGGTTATTTTAGTTTTCGTATTAGGAACTCTATTCAATATATGACAAGCTGTTGGAATAGCTTCTCCCTAAAAACCTTGTCTAAAACCTAAATATGATAACATTGAATTTACCATTTTAGTTAAGATTCTATTTTCCTTTCAGTTGCACCATTTTGCTGTGGTGCGTAAAGGGTTGAAACTTGTAACACTCCAAACCCGGCCCAGGCATTAAGGCCAGATTTGACATGTCACATGAGAAAAATACATTTAAGTCCTTTTCATTCATACGTAAAAAGAGGTATTTGTAACATCCTAAAATTTGAGCATTGATATGATGCATGTTTTGGTGCTTAACTTGTGTATAATTAAATTTTGCATGATTAGTATAGTCTTGAGAAGACTTGAGAATTATTCGGAATTAGAATAAATTTAAGTAAGGGTATTTATTTGAAGTGGATCAAGTGACTTTGAGGTTTAAGTAAATTTAAGTGTCAAAAACTAGCATAAGATAAGCTAGTAGCAAGGTGGTGTTGGCGCATGTATGTTTGCTTGAGGAGAGAGGTTTGAATCTCCTAGCATGCAATTTGAAAGCTTTTATTTTTGCTTTTTCTTAGCATGTGTCGGTCATGGATAAGGATTAGGATAAGTTGGATTAAATTTTTATGGCAAGAAGACCATGGGAAAAAGGCAAGTGTTAACTTAGGGAAAGGAATCATTTGAATAAGGTATGTAGGGGGAACACAAGGCACATATCGAGGGAGATGTTTTGGAAAGTTTGGAGTCACCAAACTTTGACTTTGAGGCCATCTACTTGGACGGTTTTAGGGGCTAGGGGGTGACCGAAATTTTGAAGGCTTTGGTAAGGTTTAGGTGTTAGTTGGTCATTTTGGCATTTGGACATTTTTGTGCTTTTCTCCAAAACTTTTCTCTCTATTTCCTCTCCTTATTCGAATGCACCTTGAGCAATAGGTAATATCTTTGCTTTTCTTTAATCATTTCATATTTTGACCATTTCGGTTTTATTTTGCCTATTCTCTCAAACCATTTCTACCTAGTGTCGAAATCACCAAGACCTTGGAAGGCCATTTTCTCTTTTCTTTTCTTTTTGCCGAATGCACACAAGCCTCAAACTCATTTCTTTGTTCATCTTCCATTCTTGAAAAGAACCGAAACCTAAACACCTTATTTTCCTTTACCCTTCTTCATCTCTTTCTCCTTACAAAAATCTCTTAAACATTTTTATTTTCACCATGGCCGAATGTTACTAAGCACCATCGCCTTCAATTTCCCTTCATAACCGAATCTTCTACAACTCACATATCTCCTTCTCAATCATTTTTCTTTCTACTCACACTTTAATCAATCGGTAAGTGGCTAGTACAATATTTTGGAATTGTTATTTTCCCTTTCCTTTGTGCCAAATCTATACGTGGTGTGGGATGACCTTTTCGGATTGAGACCATCATCATACCATATCTCACTCTAATCTTTTCTCTATCATAGAAACTTAGTGGAGGGCCGAAACTCAAGTGTTCGTAAACGTCGTAAATCGTTGGAATCGAATTAAGGTGTTAAGGTAAGGGATTATTAAGGATTTTCATATTACTCGACATATGGATATAAATGGTTTATTAATCGATTTCATTTTAGGGGACGTTATCGCTCGATTGCCATATTATGGAACGAGGATATTTGTGAGACAATCAAGATAGGGACAAAAAGGGAAGTAAATAGTGTTCGAAAGAGGGGTGGTTCCGCTATTCCCCCTAAGTTTAAGAGAAGGACTGTTTTGGGAATCTGAGACTTTCCCCCAGGTTGTGGACCCTCATCCGGCGAAAATCAATTATTCAAAGTCGTACGTACCCCCGAACCATTGTTTACTCGTGGTTCTGAACCTTTGATCGGAGAGAAATCGCAAATAGTGGTTATTCGAGATTCCGAGGGTAAGATCTAGATCGCTTAACATTAGAATAGTTTTATATTAAATATTAGTGTTCTAATCCATTGTGATATGTGTTTAGATATCGACGAGCGGGAAAGTGTAGTTTTCACCATAATCAGGTGTGTAATCTCACACCGTATCTCATGGGTTAGATGAGTTTATCGTATAAATCGGTGAATGAAATCACAAGTTAGTGAAATCGGGAAGAATAGCATATTTATCACCTTAACGATAAAAGTTTTGAAATTGGTATTAAGATCATAAAAATTATGAAATTGCCCTTAACGGGCTAATTCGATAAAAGTGATAAATGGGCCATATGTGATATTTGATAATTGGGTCATATGTGATATTTGATAATTGGGCCATATGTGATATTTGATAATTGGGCCATATTTGATATTTGATAATTGGACAATTTGGGCCATATGTGATAATTGACAAATGGGCCATATGTGATAATCGATAAATGGGCCATATGTGATATTTGATAATTGGGCCATATATGATAATTGATAAATGGGTCATATGTGATATGAGATTTCGTGGGCCAAAATGTGAAATGGGCCAGATTGTAATAACTTTTATAATGGGCCTTATGTTGGAATAATTATATGAATGGATTGTTATGCATATTATATACATGATTGCATGGGTTGGGCTATTTGACTGGGTTGGGCTATTTGACGAAGAGAAGTTCTGGTAGCTTTGCTACAATATTTTGGTGGCTCTGCCACAATTCTGAAAAATGGAAAATGCCATGTAAACTCTGTGAATCCGGTGGCTTGTCCACGAAATTTGAAATACGGCTTAATGCCTACTTCGGTGTGTTGGCGGGGAGGGT
Organism: Gossypium rotundifolium; assembly: GCA_025506655.1. NCBI lineage: Eukaryota > Viridiplantae > Streptophyta > Magnoliopsida > Malvales > Malvaceae > Gossypium > Gossypium rotundifolium. Next base: position 172,672,085 of record CP106727.1, read on the forward strand.
GACTAAAGCCCCCACAGTGTCTTTGGTACGGTGGTGTGTAGCAGATGGAAATTTAGGTTTGGTTTTGGGAATTGCATATCACTTGCATTTTATACATGCTAAATTATTATAATTGTAATGGGCTTAGGCCCAAATAAATGCTTAAATGGTTTTGGCCCAATGGACTAAGGTAAGTGAGTTACACACTGAGTTCTAAGTAACTCACCCCAATTTTTTTTACCCCTCTCAGGTAATAATAATTGATGGAGACTTGGGTCGGAGATGACTTCGTGTGGAGGCTATACTACAAATGGTGGTTTATAAAACTTTAAGACTTCTTTAATAAATTTTATTAAGTACTATTTTTATGGCGATGTAATAAGGCCTCTTTAATAATGGATTTTATTATGTGGATGGATTTTATTATGTTTTAGTTTTCCTAAGTTGGATTGGTTTAGTTTTTATAAATGTTTTCTATAACTCTCGTATAAAATAAAGGTTTTTCTTAAATATTCTTTGAAACTTAGGAAAGTCTTTTAAAACTTTTCGATGAAATATTTCAACTAAATAAATCCAAAGTTTTAATCAATTACTACTCGTAGATCAAATGATAAACTCTTGTGTTTTTAATTATGGTTTTCAATGAACTTCAATTTTTTGATAAAGTCACTCTCTTAATCGTTTTGAAATTTGATTTCTACATTGTTAAATGATTTGAATGTACATTTAATTTGTGTGGCATGTCAAAATCCGGGCTTAATGCATAGGCTGGGTTTGGGGTGTTACATTTTATGGTATCAGAGCTCAGTTTCAAAACTCGACTGTGGTTTGGGTTCAACAATGATTTCAATTTAAAAACTATTTAAATTTCTAGACTTTATGTTTTAAAGGTAGTATGGCACCACGAGCATCCGGCACCAAGTCAAGTAAGTATTTGTTTATTAAATGTTTATTATTGTGATGAGACCTTAGGAACACTCTAGAACTTCTAGTTTTAGGTGTTGAAAACGATAGAGATCGAGAATATAAGATCTGATTGCAAAAACAATCGTATCTCTTATATCTCATAAAATATCGTTAATAAACACTAAAATAATATTCTGATTCATAAAACTTGTAATCAGATTAAAAGCGAATTAGTCATTATGAGCACTAGAGGACATGGTCATGGACGCAGTAGACATGGCCGTGGTAGAGGACGAGGTGCTGCGTCTGAAGCGCCAAGTCATATACCGGAAATGGATGCACCTGCGTCATTTCAGAGCGAAACTAGATCTCATGATCATGTGAATGAGGATAATGCTTTGACTCAAGCAATGTTGCGAGTCTTAGAAAGAGTAGCTGGAGCCAGAACTGGGCCAGTAGCTCGCGGATCAATATCTGAACGACTCAAGTCTAGTGGTGCAGAAGTTTTTAAAGGTGTCTCTAGTGTAGCTCCGAATGTGGCAGAATATTGGCTTGAGGCTGTAGAATGAATTATGGATGATCTGGAGTGTACCGTCGAGCAAAAACTGAGAGGAGCCGTGTCTTTGCTAAGAGACGAGGCGTATCAATGGTGGCTTACTGTTCGAGAAGGCACCGAGGCTGCATTGGTTAATTGGGATTTCTTTAAAGCTACTTTTCAAGGGAAGTACGTCGGGACAAGTTATGTAGATGCCCGGAGGAAGGAATTCCTGAATTTGGTTCAATGAAGTAAGACTGTGGCAGCTTACGAGGTAGAATTTCTTCGTTTGAGTCGTTATGCTCGTACTATAGTGCAGACTGATCATGAGCGCTGTGTACGCTTTGAGGATGGGCTGAATGATAAGTTGAGGGTACTGATAGCCCCACAACAAGTAAGGACTTTTACCTCGTTTGTAGAGAAAACTAAGATAGCCGAAGAGGCTAAGAATTCAGAATGCCAGAACCAGGAAAAAGTCAGAGGAAAGAGGGATTTTAAGTACTCTGGTTCTTCTAAAAAGTTTCAAAAGAGGCCACGGAATGATGAGCCAGTTCAAACTAGGGCATCTGTGACTACTAATCAGAGTCGAGAATGTGCCGATTGTGGAAGACGACATCCGGGATAATGTTGGAGGAAAACTGGTGCCTGCTTTAAATGTGGTTCTAAGGATCATCAGTTTAAGAATTACCCCCGACGGACTGATACGACTCAGGGAACTCATAACCCTGATGCTCAGCCAGCTAGAGGTACTCAACAGCCACCAAGAGGTCGTTGACCGGGTTGTGGTGGTAATGGTAACAGACGTGGACAGGGTATACCGGGTCGAGGTAATGGTGTTAAAGGTAGCATGGAGGCAAGACAGCCCGGATTGGTCTATGCTGTCAGGCGTCGTGAAGACGGTGATGCACCTGATGTGATAATTGGTACGTTCTTCATCTCTGATGTACCTGTTACTGCTTTGATAGATATCGGTTCTACTCACTCGTATATTGCTAGTGCCATATCTGGAAACCTAAATATTAGATCTGAGATTACCGATAGAGAGATGACTGTAATTAGTCCTTTAAGACAGTCGGTAATAGTGAATAAATTATTTAGAGATGTGCCCTTGGAGATTCAAAGAGAGGTATTTCTAGTGAACTTGATGGAATTACCTTTCGGTGAGTTTGATCTTATTTTGGGCATGGATTGGTTGGTGAAGCATCAGGCGCAATTGGATTGTGCCGAAAAGCGGATGTCAATAAGGATTGTGGATGATGAGGAGGTAATAATGATAGGCGAAAGAAGAAACTTTTTGGCAAATGTGGTATCTGCTTTGAAGGCAGAAAAGTTGGTGCGAAAAGGGAATAGAGCATTCCTAGCATTCATCAGTGCTTTGGATGCCAAGGATTTATCGGTAGAAGGTGTGAGAACAGTGAAAGAATTTCTAGATGCCTTTCCCGAAGAACTTTCGGGTCTACCTCCAGATCGGGTAGAATTTGGCATTGAGCTTCTGCCCAAAACGGCTCCAGTGTCCATTGCTCCTTATAGAATGGTGCCAAAGGAGTTAGCAGAGCTTAAAGCTCAAATTCAAGAACTACTAGATCGGGGATTTATTCGACCAAGTGTGTCTCTGTGGGGAGCACCGATTTTGTTCGTCAAGAAGAAGGATGGGTCGATGCGTATGTGCATTGATTATAGGCAGTTGAATAAGTTGACGATCAAGAATAGGTATCCATTGCTGAGAATCGATGACCTGTTTGATCAATTAAGAGGAGCTTCAGTTTTCTCCAAGATTGATTTGAGATCGGGTTATCATCAACTCAAGGTGAAAAAGGCAGATATTCATAAGACGGCATTCTGAACTCGCTATGGACATTATGAGTTTTTAGTGATGCCGTTTGGTTTGACTAATGCACCAGCTGCATTTATGGACATGATGAACCGAGTCTTTCAAATTTCTATTTAGACCGGTTTGTAGTAGTGTTCATAGATGACATCTTAGTATATTCGAGGAATGAAGAAGAGCATGACTCTCATTTGTGCCTTTGTCTTTGCAAATTTTGTGAGATAAGCAACTTTATGCCAAATTCACTAAGTGTGAATTTTGGTTAAAGGAAGTGACTTTCTTTGGTCATGTAGTGTCAGCTGAAGGGATAAGAGTTGATCCTCGAAAGGTAGAGGTCATGTTGGATTGGAAACCGCCAAGTCGATGTCGAGATTCGAGTTTCTTGGGTTTGGTGGTTATTATAGACGCTTTGTTGAGGGTTTTCATTGATTCTTGCACCTAACTAAGTGCTGCGGAAGGAAGTATCGTATGTATGGACCGATAAATAATAAAAAGTTTGAGCGAAAAAGATTCTAACGGAAGTGCCAGTACTGATTCAACCAGAGGCCGAAAAAGAGTTTACTGTTTACTATGATGCGTCACACACGGGTTTAGGATGTGTACTGATGCAAAGTGGAAAAGTGGTAGCTTATACTTCTCGACAGTTGAGGCCACATGAAGTCAACTATCCTACTCATGATTTGGAGTTGGCTGCGGTGGTGTTTGCATTAAAGATTTGGAGGCATTATCTCTACAATGAGATGTCAATTATTTATACGGACCATAAGAGTCTTAAGTATCTCCTTACCCAAAAGGAGTTGAATTTAAGACAATGGAGATGGGTGGAGTTGTTAAAGGATTATGATTTCTCAATCGAGTATCATCTTGGAAAGGCTAACGTTGTAGCAGACGCGTTGAGTCGAAGGGTTGTATCGGAGTTAAGAGCAATGTTTGTTCATCTCAGTTTGTATGAGGATGGCAGTCTGCTAGCGGAACTTCAGGTGAAGCCTCTGTGGTTGGAGTAAATCAAGGAAAAGCAATTATTCGATGAAAAGTTGGGTCCTTTAATACAACAAGCTGAAAGTGGTGTAATAGGGAATTTTGGTTTGAACAAAGATGGTGTACTGTGTTTTCGTGGAAGGGTTTGTATGCCCAAGGATTCAGATTTGAGGCAAATGATTCTTCTAGAGGCGCATAGTAGCCCTTATGTTATGCACCCCGGAGGAAATAAGTTGTATCGGGATCTCCGTGAACAGTATTGGTGACCAAAGTTAAAGCAGGAGGTTACTGATTTTGTGGGAAAATGTTTGACTTGTCAACAAGTGAAGGCGAAACATCAATTACCATCAGGTTTATTGCAACCGGTAAAGATTCCTCTATGGAAATGGGAGCGGATAATGATGGATTTTGTTAGTGGGTTACCCTTAACACCTACAAAGAAAGATTCTGTCTGGGTCGTAGTAGATCGATTAACGAAGACTACTTATTTTCTACCAGTTCGTACGGATTGCTCGTTGCAGAAGTTGGCTAAACTGTATGTATCTGAAATCGTGAGGTTGCATGGGGTACCAGTGTCTATCATATCGGACAGGGATCCTAGATTTACATCACAGTTTTGGAAAGCTTTACATGAGGCTTTGGGAACAAAGTTAAACTTCAGTACGACTTTTCATCCTCAGTCAGATGGTCAGTCAGAAAGAGTAATTCAGATTTTGAAAGACATGTTACGAGGTTGTGTGGTTACTTCAGAGGTAGTTGAGAGGAATATATACCATTGGCAGAGTTCGCGTATAATAACAGTTATCAATCCAGTATTCAAATGGCACCCTATGAAGTGTTATATGGTCGTAGATGTCGTACTCCTACTTGTTGGACTAAATTGGGGGAACGACAGTTGTTGGGTCCTGAACTGATATTTGAGACGGAAGAAAAGGTAAAGGTGATTCGAGAGCGATTAAAGGAAGCCTCGGATACACAAAAGTCGTACGCGGATCTGAAGCGTAAAGATATTGAGTTTGCGGTGGGAGATAAGGTCTTTTTGAAAGTTTCACCGTGGAAAAAGATTTTCAGATTCGGGAGGAAAGGCAAGTTGAGCCCTAGGTTCATTGGACCGTACCGTGTGATGATGCGTGTAGGACCAGTGGCCTATCAACTTGATTTACCTCCGGAATTGAGTCAGATTCATAGTGTTTTCCATGTTTCTATGCTAAGACGCTATAGATCGGATCCATCGCACATAGTACCGGTAGAAGAAGTGGAATTAAGGTCAGATATGTCTTTCGAGGAAGAACTAGTGAAAATCTTAGATTGCGATGTTAAGATGTTAAGAAAGAAGACTGTGCCGTTAGTTAAGGTTCTTTGGCGTAATCACAGAGTAGAGGAAGCTACATGGGATCCTGAGGATGCGATTCGACAACAATATCCTCATCTCTTTTAGTCAGGTAAATTTCGAGGACGAAATTTTCTTTAAGGAGGGTAGAGTTGCAACATCCTAAAATTTGAGTATTGATATGATGCATGTTTTGGTGCTTAACTTGTGTATAATTAAATTTTGCATGATTAGTATAGTCTTGAGAAGACTTGAGAATTATTCAGAATTACAATAAATTTTAGTAAGGGTATTTATTTGAAGTGGATCAAGTGACTTTGAGGTTTAAGTAAATTTCAGTGTCAAAAACTAGCATAAGATGAGCTAGTAGCACGGTGGCATTGGCGCATGTATGTTTGCTTGAGGAGAGAGGTTCGAATCTCCTAGCATGCAATTTGAAAGCTTTTATTTTTGCTTTTTCTTAGCATGTGTCGGTCATGGATAAGGATTAGGATGAGTTGGATTAAATTTTTATGGCAAGAAGACCATGGGAAAAAGGCAAGTGTTAACTTAGGGAAAGTAATCATTTGAATAAGGTATGTAGGGGGAACACAAGGCACATATCGAGGAAGATGTTTTGGAAAGTTTGGAGTGGCCAAACTTTGACTTTGAGGCCATCTACTTGGACGATTTTAGGGGCTAGGGTAAGGTTTAGGTGTTAGTTGGTCATTTTGGAATTTGGACATTTTTGTGCTTTTCTCCAAAACTTTTCTCTCCATTTCCTCTCCTTAGCCGAATGCACCTTGAGCAATAGGTAATATCTTTGCTTTTCTTTAATCATTTCATATTTTGACCATTTCGGTCTTATTTTGCCTATTCTCTCAAACCATTTCTCCCTAGTGCCGAAATCACCAAGACCTTGCAAGGCCATTTTCTCTTTTCTTTTCTTTTTGCCTAATGTACACAAGCCTCAAACTCATTTCTTTGTTCATCTTCCATTCTTGAAAAGAACCGAAACCTAAACACCTTATTTTCCTTTACCCTTCTTCATCTCTTTCTCCTTACAAAAATCTCTTAAACATTTTTATTTTCACCATGGCCGAATGTTACTAAGCACCATCTCCTTCAATTTCCCTTCATAACCGAATGTTCTACAACTCACATATCTCCTTCTCAATCATTTTTCTTTCTACTCACACTTTAATCAATCGATAAGTGGCTAGTACAATATTTTGGAATTGTTATTTTCCCTTTCCTTTGTGATGAATCTATACGTGGTGTGGGATGACCTTTTTGGATTGAGACCATCATCATACCATATCTCATTCTAATCTTTTCTCTATCATAGAAACTTAGTGGAGGGCCGAAACTCAAGTGTTAAGTAAATGTAAATAAATCGTTAGAATCGAATTAAGGTGTTAAGGTAAGGGATTATTAAGGATTTTCATATTACTCGACATATGGATATAAATGGTTTATTAATCGATTTCATTTTAGGGGACGTTATCGATCGATTGTCATATTGTGGAACGAGGATATTTGTGAGACAATCAAGATAGGGATAAAAAGGGCAGTAAATAGTGTTCAGAAGAGGGGTGGTTCCGCTATTCCCCCTAAGTTTAAGAGAAGGACTATTTCAGAAATCCGAGACTTTCCACAGGGTTGTGGACCCTCATCCGGCGAAAATCAATTATTCGAAGTCGTACGTACCCCCGAACCATTGTTTACTCGTGGTTCTGAACCTTTGATCGGAGAGAAATCACAAATAGTGGTTGTTCGATATTCCGAGGGTAAGATCTAGATCGTTTAACATTAGAATAGTTTTATATTAATTATTAGTGTTCTAATCCATCGTGATATGTGTTTAGATATCGACGAGCGGGAAAGTGTAGTTCTCACCGTAATCAGGTGTGTAATCTCACATCGTATCTCATGGGTTAGATGACTATATCGTATAAATCGGTGGATGAAATCACAAGTTAGTGAAATCGGGAAGAATAACATATTTATCACCTTATTGATAAAAGTTTTGAAATTGGTATTAAGATCATAAAAATTACAAAATTACCCTTAACGGGCTAATTCGATAAAAGTGATAAATGGGCCATATGTGATATTTGATCATTGGGCCATATGTGATATTTGATAATTGGGCCATATGTGATATTTGATAATTGGACAATTTGGGCCATATGTGATAATTGATAAATGGGTCATATGTTATAATCGATAAATGGGCCATATGTGATATTTGATAATTGGTCCATGAATGATAATTGATAAATGGGTCATATGTGATATGAGATTTTGTGGGCCAAAATGTGAAATGGGCCAGATTGTAATAACTTTTATAATGGGCCTTATGTTGGAATAATTATATGAATGGATTGTTATGCATATTATATACATGATTGCATGGGTTGGGCTATTTGATGAAGAGAAGTTCTGGTAGCTTTGCTACAATATTTTGGTGGCTCTGCCACAATTCTGAAAAATGGCAAATGCCATGTAAACTCTGTGAATCCGTGGCTTGTCCACGAAATTTGAAATCGACTTAATGCCTACTTGATTGTGTTGGCGGGTGGGTGACTAAAGCTCCCACAGTGTTACGGTTGGTACGGTGGTGTGTAGCGGATGGAAATTTAGGTTTGGTTTTGGGAATTGCATATCACTTGCATTTTATACATGCTAAATTATTATAATTGTAATGGGCTTAGGCCCAAATAAATGTAAATGGTTTTGGCCTAGTGGACTAAGGTAAGTGAGTTACACATGAGTTCTAAGTAACTCACCCCAATTTTTTACCCTCTCGGTAATAATAATTGATGGAGACTTGGTAGGAGATGACTTCGTGTGGAGGCTATACTACAAATGGTGGTTTATAAAACTTTAAGACTTCTTTAATAAATTTTATTAAGTACTATTTTTATGGCGATGTAATAAGGCCTCTTTAATTATGGATTTTATTATGTGGATGGATTTTATTATGTTTTAGTTTTCCTAAGTTGGATTGGTTTAGTTTTTATAAATGTTTTTCTATATCTCTCGTATAAAATAAAGGTTTTTCTTAAATGTTACTGAAACTTAGGAAAGTCTTTTAAAACTTTTCGATGAAATATTTCAACTAAATAAATCCAAACTTTTAATCAATTACTACTCTATAGATCAAATGATAAATTTGTGTGGCATGCCGAAATCCGAACTTAATGCATAGGCCGAGTTTGGGGTGTTACAGTATTGCTTTGTTAAAATCAAGAAAACAAGTTTGATTTGAAATAAACAATTTACGAAAATATGACGTTTGGAAATAGAGTTGCAGAAGCGTTTTGAAAACATTACCGAAACGTAGATAAAATACAAGTATTTTTGAGAGGTTGATTGATGAGTCAAAAATCGAGGTAGTGAACTTTAACCGTAACTTTTGAAAATGTCATTGATAATTTGAGAGAACATCTCTAAGTTAAAATATTTGCAAAGGTTTGTTACGAAATCCATTTGTTAATCTATTTTGGAAAACCTTTGTTTATGATTTTAGAAAAATCTCATTTAAAGTAATTTGAGCAAAATATAAATCGTCAAACATAAAGCAATATAAAATAAACCGAGGCCTTATTACGACTTTAAAACTTGAAATAGTAAAGGTAACGAAATAATCTGAAAAGTAGTTTCCTAATAGTTGCAATCATCATTTATGAAGTATGGCCTCCACCGAGTCATCCATGGCCCCAAGTCCTCAAATCCTTTGAGCATTACCTACGAGGATTAAGAAAGAAAGAGGGGTGAGTTATAAGAACTCGGTGTATAATCCCCTTACCATCATCCACTGGGCCGGAACTCGTTTAGCAAAAACTTAGGCTTGAGTCCATTTAACAATAACTTGGGCCAAAGCCCATTTAGCAAAATAATGTAACAATTATATCATGTGTATGTAATGCAGTTCCCAAACCAAACCTAATATTCCATCCGCTACACACCACCCGTACCAACCAACACACATGTGAGGATCAAGTCAACCCATCCCGCCAACACACCAATCGCAAGCATTAAGCCATTTATAACAAATTTAATTGTTGACAAGCCACTAGAATAACAGAATATACGTGGCGTGGCCACCAGACAGATTGTGACAGAGTCACCAAAATATGTGGCAGAGCCACCAGAACTTCTCTTCAATATTATCCCATCCCATGTAAAATCATGTATATGATGCATAACAAATCATGATTTTTACAATATAACAACAGTAATTTATTTGGATATTTATTATAAAATTATAGCACATTATAACAATTTATAAAATAGGCCCATTTAGCAAAATATCATATTGGCCCATATAACAAAATATTAGATCGGCCCATATAGCAAATTATCAGATTGGCCCATATAGCAAATTAACAAATCGGCCCATTAAGGCATTTTCGTATTTTGGCCCTTCAAGGCAATCTTATCAAATCGGCCAAATCAGAGGCATTTTCGTAATTCGTCAATTTACCCACTAAGGGTAATTCGGTAATTTCGCAATCCAGACTTAACTATTAATTTGGGCTTAACAATTTAAATTGTCCATCTGCATCCTACTAACTAAATTGACTATAACTTGGGTTAGGAATATCGAAATTTAAATCCGTAAATTTTTCATGAAACTAAACCATATATCTTCTTACTAAAATTTTTCAAGAATTTTTGTCTTAACCATTTAGTACAGTTTATTCCTTAAAATTTCCCTTGTTTCACTATCCAACGATTCTGACCTCTCTTACCTTAATTTCAAATATCTCACTGTATAGTTTTCATATACTTCTCCCACTTGTTTCTAATTGAAAATAGGCTCACTAAGGATTCCATACATATAAATTATAACCCATAATTCACTTTGTACAATTTTATACGATTTTTCCAAAATAGATCAGGGAACCACGAAGTTAATCAGAACTAGTCTCACTAAAATTAAGATATCTCAGAATATAAAATTTGTTTTCCTTCTTCGTTTCTTCCATATCAAAATATACATAGTAAGCTTTAATTTTATATCTCATTCACTTTCTAATTCCCTTTATCCTATTTTTCATGATTTTTTAAAAATACGTCATTATTTCTAATCAGAACTATTTTATTTCAAAATATGGTTACTACTACAAATATACGCACTCCCGAGTGATCACGGATGCGGGTTTCTGGTTTTCTTCGGTATTTAAACCAAATCGAAAAACATATCATACAAACTTTCAGAGATATGTGATATTACACACCATTTCAAACATGTTTTCAAAAGGTATGGGATTACACACCTTATTCGGAATCCGTAACACGATATTCTCCGCGGCACCTAAAGATACAATCGGTCAACAATTAGTCCAAAACCAAATTTACAACTTCATCCAAGTCTTGTGATTGATTAACAATCTATATCACTTACCAACAATCTGAGTCTCTTATTAGGAGAGATAGGTGTTCGACTTTACCACTATTTCTGAAAAATCCACAAGTAGAGAGTATCGAGTGATTTTGTGCCTAACAACATAATCAATTAGCCAAACTTTCAATCCAATTAACACCATAACCGAATAGCAATATTGAATGGACTATGAAAAGACTCCTTAATTTTAATCGATGATAATCCCGATTCCCACCAATTGGCTTATGACTACGAATGAATCGACAAGGATTTGGTATTAGGCCACCCACTAGAACTCTACGAAAAAGAGTTGATCAAATATGAGAGTGATGGAGAGAGTGATATTACGATAAGAAACAAAGTGGAATAGCTGTATAGTGATGAACATACCTATTTGGCTTGAAAGAGAATAAAATGAAAGGAGTAGAAATGAAGCCCTTACCCAATTCAACCAAGGAGAGATGTCCAACACACAAAAATGAGGAAGATAGAAGATGATAGAAATTGGCTATTGAAGAGAAAATAATAAAGAAGATTTGATCATATGGTAATGTCGATTTAGGAAAATGGAAGAAAGGTTGAAGGAATGATAAAAAGAAGAGAAGAGATATAAGAAGAAATGTTAGGTAATTCGGCTAACACAAAGGAAAAAGGTTGGAAAAGAGTACCAAAAATGTTCAAAAGAGAAAATAGGCTTTTCAAGTACAAACTTGCAAATAGGCTAGGATAATTCAGCTCCTCCTTTTTCCCCATCAAAACCGTCCACATTCATGCCCCTAATAGTAAAAAATTTGCCAACCAACCTTTCCATAACATTTCCTTGAAAAAGGCCACTTGTTCCCCTTACTTTTCCCTTTTCTTGATTTCTTTCCTCACCTTCATTCTTTCCTATTCTCCTTAGCCATCTTCCCAAAAATAAAAAGTCCACCTTACCTTATTTACATGCTTGGCCGACACTTAAGGAAAGGATGCAAAAATAATAGTCAAAATTTGCACACAATGGGATTTGAACCTCTTCCCTCAAGGTACATCATATGGCGCCATAACCTCTTTACTAATAGCTCATTTTTTTCTAGCAATTTACTCATTTATTTCCATAAGCTTTGAGGTCACTTACTATCTCTCCTTAATAGGCTTAAACACAAAATTTTACTAAGGCCCAACTTGAACCCGGAACTTCATAGAAACCTCATAACTTTCCAAAATTACTTTCTTAATAAGTCCAACTTGAATTAATGCCATTCTCTTGTTCTCAAAATTTTAAACACTCCTACGCCTAAGGCCCTGTAACACCCCAAACTCGGCCTAGAAGTTAGGCCCAAATCTGGCGTGTCACATGGAAGTGTTTTTTTTTTCATTTCAAAACCATCTTTGCGATTGTTAAAAACTTGTTTGAGAATTACAGCCTCTTTGTTAAAACCCAAAACACTTAAGCAATTGTTATCTACTTGAAAACGTAATTATCTTTAAAAACCTTTTTGGTTGCGAAAACATATTTGAAATAACAATTTACGAAAATATGAAGTTTAGAAATAGAGTTACAGAAGCATTTTGAAAACATTGCGGAAATGTAGATAAAATACAAGTATTTTTGAGGGGTTGATTGATGAGTCGAAAATCGAAGTAGTGGACTTTAAAATCAGGACTTTTGAAAATGACGTTGAAATTTTGAAAGAGAATCCGAGTTAAATTATTTGTAAAAGTTTGCTATAAAATCCATTTATTAATCAATTTTGAAAACCATTATTTATATTTTTAGAAAATTCCTTTTTAAACAATTTAAGAAGAATAATAAAAACATCCCAAACATAAAGCAAAATAAAAATAGTCCAGAGGCCTTATTACAACTTTAAAACCGAAAACAATAAAAGTAATCAAATAAAACAGAAAGGTAGTCTACTAATATTAGAAAATGTTATTTCCGAAGCATGGCCTCCACCGAGTCATCCATGGCTCCAAGTCCTCATCACTGAGCATTACCTATAAGGGTTAAGAGAAGGGGGTGAGTTACAAGAACTCAGTGTATAATCCACTTACCATTGTTCACTGGGCCAAAATCCAATTAAGCAATTAATTGGGCCAAAGCCCGCTTACAATAATATAAATGTATCATATATAATATGCATATGATATGCAATTCCAAACCAAATCCTAGTTTTCCATCCGCTACAAACCACCCGTACCAACCAACACACCTGTGGGGAGCTTTAGTCACCCACCCCACCAACACACCAAAAGTAGGCATTAAGCCATTTATATCAAATTTGTGGACAAGCCACTAGATTAACAGAATTTACATGGTATTGCCATTTTTCAGATTTGTAACATCCAAAATTTTTGTGCCTATGCGTTTAATGGGTGATTATGTGGAATGAGTTAATTTAAGTGTTAGGGGCCCAAATTTTAAGTTTTAAGGAGCCCAAATCTTCTAATTTAAGTTAGTTAAATTTGGCATTAGGGATTAGGGAAGTGGACGGCACAAGGCTATTTTTTGGGGAATTTTATTATATTTATTCTATGTGGATAATAAGCAGATAAAGGCTATTATTTAGGGATTTAGTCTTTAAGGACAATAAGCAGATAAAGACTATTTTTGAGGAGATAATAGATTAAGATAAGGGAAAAGGGATAGGAGCTATCATGTGTGGCAGTGTTGGCTGAAAATCAATCTCTGCTAAAGGGAGGAATCGGTTTTCTATATAAAGAGGGGGTGTGCCAAAATTTTGGAAGCCTTTCTTTTATTTTCTTTTCTCATCTTCTTCCTCTCAAAAGTGAAAACCCCATTTTCTTCACACATTCCTCCTCTCTAAAATTTCTGGTTGGTAGAATCTTTTAACCTCTATTGTTATTTTTCTTCTAATCCCTAAAAGCCAAAATCACATCTCTATTATTCTATTCTTCTCCTTAATACTCATTGGCCAAATCTCTCTTAGCCATCTCTTCAATTCTTAAATCTTCTAAAAATCAAAATTCTTAGATCTCACCTCCTAAAGTTGCTGAATTTTTTTCAGTAAAGTCTACTTGTGCCGAATCTAAAGAAAACAATAGGTATGTGTCGATTTTGAGTTTCCAATATTTCTCCGGCTTTTCAAAGTCCCTAGCCGAATGGCTATTTAGTGACTAATCAAGGGTTTTTCTTATTTTTGGCATTTCGGGATCTGAAGAGGAGTCCAACACTTAGATCTCTAAGTTAAAGATCAGTAACACTCAAGTAGTGTTATTTTCGGGATTTCAAGGTAAGGAGATTGGTTTATTTATAAATATATGAAATCGAGTAGAACACTAACCATGGTCGAATATAGGAGAGGCCCTATTTTCACATCTTTCCGGCTTTTTGAGCAAAGTTGTAGATTGGGATAACAAGGATATCGACTAAGAATATTGGATTTCGCGATATCAGGTGTGTAACACTTTCCCACCATCTAGATCTATTTGATTAATATATGATTATAAGTCTTATATGTTTTGATAAATGCTGATGTAACACCCCAAACCCGGTCTATGCATTAAGACTAGATTTGGTTTGTTACATGAATCGAGCTATCTTAAAATCTTCAATGAGTTGAAATCTACAATATTATTTTTAATTACGGGGTTTAATAAAAATCGGAAGAGTATTTTAAATTTGATGTATATTAGAAAACATTAGTTGAAAAATATTATTAACTTTGTATTATCAAAAACCCTTAGATAATTTAATTAAGAGTTAACAATAATAAAATATTTATAAAGGAATTTCATATATTTGAAAACCCAATTTTGATAAAAACATCATATAATCATAAGCCCATATTTAGATGTCCAAAATATAGTTTAAAACCAATCACACATAAAATCCATAAATTATTAATAGAGGCCCTTATTACATTAACCCAAAATAGTAAAATACTTATTAAAAAGTTCGAGTTTAATAAACCCATGTTTTGCAGTATGGCCTCCACGAAGTCATTCTCGGCCCAAGTCCACGTCAATTTCCATTACGAGATGGAAAATTTGAGGGGTGAGTTATAGAACTCGGTGTATAACTCACTTACTTTGTTCATTTGGGCGATTTTCAAATTATGGATTTGTGTAACACCACGGTTTAGGGGCTAGGTAATTTAAGTATAATTCGGTGTTGGTAGGTTTTGGGAGTGCTTGGATGAGTTTTAGGGTTTTAGAAATGTTTGGGTGAAAGGGAAGGCTTTGGAAAATTTTGGATTTTAGTGGGAAAAGGAATCGGGCCAAGGAGGCCTTAAGAATAATTTTCGGTAATTTATGGCACAATAATTCACTTGGCAAAGTGGCAAGGAGGTGCCATAAGGTCTTGAAAGTGACGCCTCATGCATGCTAAGAGGACACAGGTTCGAGTCCAGTGACAACAAGGGTGTTTTATTTTGCATGTTGGCGTTAAAAGAAATTTGCGAAGAAGGGTTCAAAAAATTTGGTGGCGCATGTAGGACATAAATAACGCTTTGGCGAATGGCTGGGCGTTCTTGGGAGCTAGAGGCAAATGTGGTACTGGTTCGAGGCGTGCAGCAGACATTTTGGTGTTTTATTTTTCATGTGTGGCTATGGGCTTGGTAGGAAGCCTTTAAGAATAAATGTTGGGGCCTTATAGCATAAAAATCAAGGTGGCCGAATGGCTGGGCGTTAACTTGGATGTTGGCTACCCCAGGTCACGTGTTCGAACCAGGTGGTGCAATTGGAATTTTATGTTTTTGGTCTTTTTACAGCAGTTGGTGGCGTGAAGGTGGACATGACGGTGGTTTAAGCATTTTGAATTAATTTGGTGGGGTCTTTGTTATCTATTTATTTTGGATAGACATAAGATGATTTTATTTAGTTTAAAATTAGTAAATAGAGATAATGGTTCTTTGGTGGTTTAATTCTTTTTTATTAAAGGATATTATTTATTGGGTGATATGGATAAATTGGTTGGCTAAATTCAAATCAAATTGAATTAGTGGCACGGAGCTTTTGATGTAGCGGTAAAGTGGGAGTCTCAAGGGAAACAAGTCTTGAATTGCTATTTAATGGGCAGCCTTCCTCTTGATTTTCTTTTGACCATTTGACAAATTCTTTTAGTCCATATTTGGTGCATTTTGGTCAGCCATAGTCTTGTGTACCTAGCCGAAGGTTCAAGTGGAGTTTCTTATTTTTTTTTATAAATATTTCTTTTGTTTTCTTTTAAATTCCTTGATAGCCGAAACCTCTAGCCCTCCATTCCTCTACGATTTTACTAAGTTTGAGGCCGAATTCTCCCTTGTATTTTAAGCGTGGTTGGCGATTCTTAAGCAAGTGTGGTAAGCATATTACATCTTTAGCGATCGGTTTTGGTTCCCTATTTTAGTGGCTAAACCAAGGGTTGGCCTTAGTTTTGGTATTAGTGATTCTAATATTGTGTAATGAGGATTTTGGCAACCGGAGATCGGTGGTGTTTGGGATCCGAGTAAGAGGGTAAGTGATCCATTGGTATTGACCTTAGGCCATTGTGTATGTTTAGGTGTTGACGAATAGTGACTTTGGTTTATAGGGCGGATCGGCATAAGCGAAGGAAGGCCTTGGGATCTCGGTTTATTTGGTAAGAAATTAGTAAGTAACTTAGATTTGTTAATAGTAGATTGTGGCTTTGATTGATTAATCGTGTGATTACGATTAAGTGTCGATGGATGCGAGTGCCGATCAAGAGGGAAAGGAAGGTCCTGTTCCAAAGTTTAAGAAAAGAGCCGTCTCGGCGATTCGGGATTAGCCACGGGGTGTGGTGGTCGTGACGATAAGCAAATAACGGTAGTCTCGCTAAGCGATAGCATCGGGATCGAGGATTAGAACTTGAGGTTATAAGGTGTGTAGTTAGACCATTGTTTAAGGATTTGTATGATCTACTGTTGTGCTATATGTTTACTAATGAATGCGATTGCCATATGTGTAATGGATACCCTAAAGGGGTATGATGGCGACCGAGTTAGTAGCAAATTGGCTAATAGGTGATAATTGATTTTAACTATGTGAGCATGCCTATATTTGTGAATATCATGTACATGCATCATCTCAACATCATATTATGTTACATGTGCATGGGTGGGTTTTGAAAGAAGGAGCGGTGTACTTGATGCGTGGTTGATGTCGACTTTGTGCTACATCGTGGATTAGCGTTGGATCGAGGTCGCGTTGTGGATCTTTTGATTTAGTTAACGTGGTTACCTTGATTGATATCGACTTTATGCCATATCATGGCTTGATGGATTCTTGTGTGCTCCATCGTGGTTTGATGTTAGCTTTACGCTACATCGTGGATGGCATTAGTTGCCTTTTGGAGGGAAAAGGAGAGGTGACTCGATGGTCCCCAGTGTGTGGTAAGTTTGGTTAAGGGGTGTGTAGCGGATGGACCTTAGGATTGGGTTGGGTCATATCGCATGGTTTTGTTATAAATTGATATGGAAATGGGCCAAGCCCAATATGGAATATGAATGGGTATGTTTTGAGAACATACGTGGAAATGGGCCAAGCCGATGTCGATGAATTAATGAGAAAAGGGACTAGCCCAAGATGCTTGAATGTGGGTGAATGTGGGCCAAGCCCGTTTGTGGTAATATCTAAATGATTATATTTATATGTTGCATTTGATAATTGGGTTGATTGGTGGCTAGCATGTGGGTGGATTTCAATGGTTTTAATTACACCTTTGAGTCAGTGTGACTCACCCAATTATTTTCCTAACATTTCGGTGACTCTTGAGATTGGACCGGGATCGGAGAGGACACATGGTGGCCCATGCGAAGGAAGAGTTTAAATATTTTAAAGCTTATTTATATTAAGTTTTGGTTTAAATATTGGTTGTAATAAAAGGCCTCTTAATTTATTGATGGGATCATTTTATTATCTTTTTAATTAGGGTTTATATTATACTTAGATATATTTCCTTCAAATGATTTATAATATAATAAATTATAATAAAGTTTTAATTCAAATATTTTATAACGAGCTTATATTAGTAAATAATTTCTAATGGACACATTTTTTCAAAGATAACAAAATTTTCAAGTTTTATTCTAAAGACAAAGATTTTCAATCATCATTCATGATGACATAACGAGATCAGGTCAAGGCTCGTGGGCGGGTTTGGGGATATTCTGATTGATATCGAGCCCTGTTCAAAACTTCGGCTTTGAGGGTTTTGGGCCCAAAACATTTTCAAAATGGGCTTTTCAAAAATATGGGCTTTTAAGAAATTTTTCAGATTTTACGGCATGGCACTGTACCTCGGCCGAGTCCACGGTAAGTACTTGGACTTATGAAGTAATTTGTTATATGAATGTTATGGGCTTTGTTGGGCTCGTAGATTAGTGGATTAGGATCGGTTGAACCCTAAGGCTAGTCTACTCAAACATGTGCATAAGACTTAAGGTTACTAAACAAACTGTGAAGTAAGTCAAGTGTTAAGGTGTGGCAACTTTGTGTGCGCATGTCTAGGAGTGGTATTCGATGGGAGCTTGGTATTTAAGCGGTCCGTGACTCACCTCCTCTCCACTTGAATCCTACAGTGCGTAGCTACGGTTCACCTTAACCAAGAGGACTTGTTCATAAAGCTAAACCAATTCTTAAAACCGAAAGGATTAGCCTTCTTGTTTTAAAATTCTTGGTTTTAAAATTTTAAATTTACCCTTTTGGTTTGTAAACCCTAAATCTGGTTTTGAAAAAAAAAAGTGTTTTTCTCGATTTACCCAAAATTACCAAAATGCCTAGCGGCAAAATTACAAAATGCCCTCAGATTATAAAATTACCACATACCCTCAACTTTTGTTAAAATGATTTTTACTTTGCAAAATATTAAAATCTCTAGTTTTCAAAATATCAATATACCCAGATTTGGGAAAATTTACAAAAATACCCACGTGTTGAAAATTACTAAAATGCCCCGAGCTTTCAAAATTTACGAGTTAACCCCAACTTTAATAAAATTCTCTCACTTTGCAAAAGTATCCAAACTTTTTTTTTTCAAAATAATACCCCGACTCTTGAAATTTACAAAATTACCCTAGTTGACAAAATTACCAAAATACCCCTAGTTTCCAAAATTCTGCTGTATCTCTAATTTGACAAAATTTTTTTAATACCCTCTAGTTGTGGAAATTTCAAAATGTTCGGTTTGTTAAGTTTTAAAATTTCTCTGGTTTATTACTGAAAATGTCCTGTAGGACAAAATGACTAAATACCCACAGGGTAGAAGCAGGCGAAATGTCCGAATAGTGAATGTGTGTGGTAGATACCCTTTGAATGTGCCTCTATTGAGGAATGAATGTGTTGTGATGATGAATTAATGTGGCTTCATTGTGAAATGAAGGTGGCTCTGATGATGAATGTGAAAGTGATTCTCCGAATTAGAGTAGTAAAACTCGAATCGAACTCTTGTGTGATCGAAAGAACTACTTCTAAAATCTTTCATTCATAAAATATGCTCATGATTAAATAAGCGGAACAATTACTAATGCATAAAACTTCTTAATCATTAAATCGCGACGATAGAGATGAGTTATAGGGGCCTTGATGAGGTAGAATGGCGACATCGGGCCGTGAGGGTCCGCCATGGGTCGAGAAAGTGAAGTACCGCCAAAGAAGGTAGCGGAGGAACAAGATCGACCGGAGAAGATGACGCGATGATCGCGAGCCATGTTGCGAGTGCTAGAGCGAGTAGCGGAGTTAGTAGAGAAATGGAACTCGAAAGTCGGTATCGGAAAGGCTTAGGTCGAGCGAGATGAGATCTTTAGAGGAGTGTCGAGAGTAGTCTCGAATGTAGCGGAGTATTGGCTAGAAGCGATTGAAAGAATCATGGACGATTTGGATTGTACTGGAAGAAGAAAAGTGAAGGGTCTTTGTTTAGTTGCTTCGCGACGAAGCTTATCGTTAATGGCTCACCGTTAAACAAGGTGTCTGCGGGATCATTGGATTGGGATTTCTTTAAGGCCAAGTTCAAAGGAAGTATGTAGGAGCCGTTATTTGGACTCGCAAAGGAAAGCGTTTCTAAATCTAGTACAAGGAATAAGTCGATAGTCGAGTACTGAAGCGGAATTTGTGCGGTTAAGCCGGTATGCTAAAGGAATTGTGGCCCGATTACGAAAGAAGTGTTCGATTCAAGATGGGCTCTGAGATGAGTTCGTGAGTTGATTGCTCCATACGAGAGAGAGACTTGCGGTGCTAGTGGAAAAGCTCGGATCGTTGAGGAGGTTAAGAAGACTATAAGGGAAAACCGAGAGAAGAATAGGAATGAGAATAAGAGAAAGGTTGGATCATCAGTATTGTTTGGTAATGCCCAGAAAAGACTAAGGACCGAGAACCACAGTAAGTGCACTTGTACCAGTGGATCGGAATCGTCCTTGTGCTCGGTGTGGAAGACCTCACACAGGAGAGTGTTGGGAAATAGTAAAAGTGTTTAGATGTGGGTCGAAGGCCCATTTGGTTAAGAATTGTCCTAGAGCGACGAGGGGTGGTGGTTCGAGCCATAGAGAATGGTTCGATCAAAGTCAACCAAGGATGTAATATCGGGTAAGCTCCTTTGCTTTGGTATATGCTCAGATTGCTTTGCTTGCTTGTGAATTAGTCTTTTACGTGTTGCTAAGAGGTGTTTTGAATTTTGAGTGCGAACTTAGAAGCTGGGTTGGGAAGGTACGATAGTCTTAGTAAGATCGAGTCTGTGACATAAGCGTAAGGTGGTAAGATAGGTTGTACAGACGTTCGTTAGTAAAGTAATTTAGAGGACGAAATTATTTTAAGGAGGGTAGAATTGTAACACCACTGGTTTAGGGGCTAGGTAATTTAAGTATAATTCGGTGTTGGTAGGTTTTGGGAGTGCTTGGATGAGTTTTAGGGTTTTAGAAATGTTTGGGTGAAAGGGAAGGCTTTGGAAAATTTTGGATTTTAGTGGGAAAAGGAATCGGGCCAAGGAGGCCTTAAGAATAATTTTCGGTAATTTATGGCACAATAATTCACTTGGCAAAGTGGCAAGGAGGTGCCACTTAAGGTCTTGAAAGTGACGCCTCATGCATGCTAAGAGGACACAGGTTCGAGTCGGTGACAACAAGGGTGTTTTATTTTGCATGTTGGCGTTAAAGAAGAAATTTGGCGAAGAAGGGTTCAAAGAATTTGGTGGCGCATGTAGGACATAAATAACGCTTTGGTAGAATGGCACAGGGCGTGCTTGGGAGCTAGAGGCAAATGTGGTATTTGGTTCGAGGCGCGCAGCACATTTTGGTGTTTTATTTTTCATGTGTGGCTATGGGCTTGGTAGGAAGCCTTTAAGAATAAATGTTGGGGCCTTATAGCATAAAAATCAAGGTGGTAATGGCTGGTATTACTTGGATGTTGGCTACCCCAGTGTCACGTGTTGAACCGGGGTGGTGCAATTGGAATTTTATGTTTTTGGTCTTTTTACAACAGAGTTGGTGGCGTGAAGGTGGACAAGCGAGTGGTTTAAGCATTTTGAATTAATTTGGTGGGGTCTTTGTTATCTATTTATTTTGGATAGACATAAGATGATTTTATTTAGTTTAAAATTAGTAAATAGAGATAATGGTTCTTTGGTGGTTTAATTCTTTTTATTAAAGGATATTATTTATTGGGTGATATGGATAAATTGGTTGGCTAAATTCAAATCAAATTGAATTAGTGGCTGGAGCTTTTGATGTAGCAGTAGAAAGTGGGAGTCTCAAGGGGAAACAAGTGCCGAATTGCTATTTAATGGGCACCTTCCTCTTGATTTTCTTTTGACCATTTGACAAATTCTTTTAGTCCATATTTGGTGCATTTTGGTCACCATAGTCTTGTGTACCTAGTAGAAGGTTCAAGTGGAGTTTCTTATTTTTTATATAAATATTTCTTTTGTTTTCTTTTAAATTCCTTGATAGCGAAACCTCTAGCCCTCCATTCCTCTACGATTTTACTAAGTTTGAGCGAATTCTCCCTTGTATTTTAGCGTGGTTGGCGATTCTTAAGCAAGTGTGGTAAGCATGTTACATCTTTAGCGATCGGTTTTGGTTCCCTATTTTAGTGGCTAAACCAGAAGGTTGGCCTTAGTTTTGGTATTAGGTGATTCTAATATTGTGTAATGAGGATTTTTGGCAACCGGAGATCGGTGGTGTTTGGGATCCGAGTAAGAGGGTAAGTGATCCATTGGTATTGACCTTAGGCCATTGTGTATGTTTAGGTGTTGACCGAATAGTGACTTTGGTTTATAGGCGGATCGGCATAAGCGAAGGAAGGCCTTGGGATCTCGGTTTATTTGGTAAGGAAATTAGTAAGTAACTTAGATTTGTTAATAGTAGATTGTGGCTTTGATTGATTAATCGTGTGATTACGATTAAGTGTCGATGGATGCGAGTGCCGATCAAGAGGGAAAGGAAGGTCCTGTTCCAAAGTTTAAGAAAAGAGCCGTCTCGGCGATTCGGGATTAGCCACCGGGGTGGTGGTCGTGCGTAAAACGATAAGCAAATAACGGTAGTCTCGCTAAGCGATAGCGTCGGGATCGAGGATTAGAACTTGAGGTTATAAGGTGTGTAGTTAGACCATTGTTTAAGGATTTGTATGATCTCTGTTGTGCTATATGTTTACTAATGAATGCGATTGCCATATGTGTAATGGATACCTAAAGGGGTATGATGACGACGAGTTAGTAGCAAATTGGCTAATAGGTGATAATTGATTTTAACTATGTGAGCATGCCTATATTTGTGAATATCATGTACATGCATCATCTGACATCATATTATGTTACATGTGCATGGGTGGGTTTTTGAAAGAAGGACGAGTGTACTTGAGTGCGTGGTTGATGTCGACTTTGTGCTACATCGTGGATTGGCGCCGGCCGAGGTCGCGTTGTGGATCTTTGCGATTTAGTTAGCGTGGTTACCTTGATTGATATCGGCTTTATGCCATATCGTGGCTTGATGGATTCTGTGTGCTCCATCGTGGTTTGATGTTAGCTTTCGCTACATCGTGGATGGCATTAGTTGCCTTTTGGAGGGAAAAGGAGAGGTGACTCGATAGTCCCACGGTGTGTGGTAAGGTTTGGTTAAGGGGTGTGTAGCGGATGGACCTTAGGATTGGGTTGGGTCATATCGCATGGTTTTGTTATAAATTGATATGGAAATGGGCCAAGCCCAATATGGAATATGAATGGGTATGTTTGAGAACATCGTGGAAATGGTCAAGCCCGATGTCAGTGAATTAATGAGAAAAGGGCCTAGCCCAGTACTTGAATGTGGACTGAATGTGGGCCAAGCCCAGTTTGTGGTAATATCTAAATGATTATATTTATATGTTGCATTTGATAATTGGGTTGATTGGTGGCTAGCATGTGGGTGGATTTCAATGGTTTTAATTACACACTGAGTCCGTGTGACTCACCCAATTATTTTCCTAACATTTCAGGTGACTCTTGAGATTGGACCGGGATCGGAGAGGACACATGGTGGCCCTGTAACACCCCAAACCCGGTCAATACACCACGACCGAATCTGGTATGCTACAGGGAAAAAGTTTTGGGTGGTTTAGGTTGAAGTCTAGCAGTTTGGTGAAAACGCTTATCGAAATTTTGTATTTGAGGAAAACTCGATTAGGTTTCGATTAAAAATCTGATGATGTATTTGAAAAAACCCGAAAGTTTTGAAAAGTAATCCGATGTGTAGGTAAAACTAGTTTATTTCGTTTTGAAGCTTAAGTTATTTCTTATTGTTACTAAAACATTTAGGACTTGGTAGAAAATCATATTTAAGTTAGAAAAACCTTTTAAGTTCATTTTATCCCAAGTTATAGTATAATACCCGATGGTATAGTTTAAAACATCGTTTTTGAAGTTTTGAAAACGTTGTCTTTCCAAGTTTTAGCACATTACCTTAATTGGTTTATTCTGACATATTGAAAATCTACTTAAGCGTAACATGTCAAAAATATAATTTAAGAGGCCATTTACAAACCCAAATATAACAAAATAGAAATAAATCACTAGTGTACCAAATTTTTATAAAAGAAGTCCGAGCAATCTTTATTCAAGATGGCATGAGCACCTCGAGTCCATCTCGGCTCAAGTGTCCGCGTCTATGTGTCACTGACATAGTCAAAGGAGAGGTGAGTCGAGTGACTCGATGTGTAAATCCGCTCCCAAGAACAACATGCTAACACACATCATACAAAGCAACATAATTAATGCAACCCGGTCCTAACCATCCATATCGCCTTTTCTACCCGTGTGGTACCAAACCACTGGTGGTGCCAAACCACCGGTGACATATAGTCACAATGTGTTACCAAAACACTTGGTGTCCCAAAGACACAATATCCGTCAATGTGGTGCCAAACCCTTTGGTGTCCCAAAGACACAATTGTGCTACCAAAGCACCGGTGACCAAGTCACAAATCGATGATGGGGCCAACCCATCGTGTGATACCAAATCACTAGCAGACGATCCCATATCTCAAGTGGGGCCAACCCACGGTGGTTAAACCACAGGGACAAGTCGCAATGAGGTGCCAAACCTCTGGTGACCCAAAGTCACAAAGTGTGCTACCAAAGCACTGGTGCTCGTCAACACAAAATATCACTGCTCCCTCCACTCGTATCACCCATCAACATACCATACTCATGTAATCATGTATATCATATAATCATGCATATCATGCTATTATGTCTAACCTCATATCCCATGTCACATATATCCACAGCCATGGTATCACATAAATCATCAGTAAACTCATAATAATAATACTGACTTACCCGAGTCCAGAATCATACCTATTAGGGTATCATATCAATCATCACTGTTTCATTAATCATCACACAGGTTATTAATCATATTACTAAACAGAAGTGTGTTAGTTTACACACCTGAATTAAGGGAGATTCTAATACTAAGAATCGATCTAAGACCCTCGACCACCTTGGCAACTTTGATCCTAAAATCGACCAATCAACGGGTTAGCACACATATCATTGGCTATAACCAAATAAATCAAAGGTATATCGGCTAACCTTACCTTATCCTGGATTTGGTTTCCTACCAAATCCGAACCCAATCAATGGTTCAACCAACAATCGGCCTCACCCGTTTGCTTATCGGATAACAAGACTCTGCTCCACTTCCTACAATGGCAACCAACCAAAGATAATAGCTCTCTTAAACAAATACCAAACAATTAGACTTGTTAAAACAATCCCTTACAATCACTTACCACGATCAAGGAACCGAGGCTATGCTTGATGCTTTGAAATCCCGAATGCCTACGATAAAACGATTTCCAAATAAATGGTTACTATACTTCAATCGATCGCCAAAACCAACTCTCACTTTGAAGATGCCGATAGAGAATAGGAAATAGAACACAAGTATTCGGCCTCACCTACTACTTTTCCAATATTTGAAAACGGAATCCCAAAACCGATCCACCCCCACCTCACAATCGCCCAAAATGGAAGAAAATTGAACAAAGGAGATTTCAAAGAAGGGGATGATAGTTCGGCTAAAGAGTTCTAGAAAAGAAATCAAGATGAGCAGAGGGATTTACTTTCGGTTTTGAAAAGAAAGAATGAAGAAGGTGTCTAGGGAAACAAGTTTCGGTTTAGCATGAATGAAGAAAAGAAGGAAAGAACAAGGTATACTTTCGGCAATAAGGTGCTAGAGGTTTGACACAAGGCTTCAAGAAGAAAGAGAGGTGAAAGAGGAGAGCATTCTGGCTATTGAGAGTACCAAAAGAATAAGGCAAATTTCGTATGCAACTTGGACTTTCGGTTTTCAAGAAGAAAAATGGAAGAAGCAAAGGAAGTTTGGCTACTATAGGGGTTTGGTGTTTTCACTTCAAAAAGTGCAAAAGATGAGAGAAACCTTGGAAGAAAATTAACTAACAAAACCAAAAATGAGACTTTTGTTTTACCAACAAAGACCGAATATGCACCCAACTGGGAAAATGCATTTGGCACCCCCAACACCACACCAAGCCGTCCACACTCCCTCTCCCCAAACTCTCACCCAAAACCGCCAACTCCCCAAAGCTCCCATTCACTCATTTGAAATGAGTGGACCAAATCCTCCTCCCTTTACTCTCCACCATCCAAGTCACCACTTGACCAAGTCCAAGGTAGAGTTTAAATCATCCACAACTCCTCCCTCCTATGCCGTCCAAAATGGTTGCAAAGGGGTGGGATTCTCATGACTTGAACTCAAGACCTCCCCTTATAGATGGCGCCACACCCAAGGTCTAAGTGGCGCATGCCTTGCCACTTTGCTAGCTCATCACTTGTGCTATAATTTCACTTAATTTAAATATAAACCCCAACACCTTCGCTTCTATCCCTAAAGTCCAAGAACAAGAATTTCACCACCTACCGGGCTCACACCTAGCCTACAACTAAATCCCGAAAACACCAAAACAACATCATAGCAAGCAATTAAACATGCAAACAATGCCAAATTGAAATAGCCCCTTAACCCGGGATATTACAGTTCTACCCCCCTTAAAAGAATTTCGACCCCGAAATTACCTGGTCAGAAGAGTTGCGGGTATTGCTGTCTCATCATATCCTCGGGTTCCCACGTCGCTTCTTCCACGCCATGATTCCGCCAAAGAACCTTAACGAGGCACAGACTTCCTGCGTAGAACCTTCACATCCCGATCTAAAATCTGTACAGGCTCTTCCTCTATGGACATATCTGGATTTACCTCGATCTCCTCTCTTGTTACCACATGTGATGGATCGAACGATATCGCCGAAGCATCGAAGCGTGGAACCGTCATGAATCGACTTAGCTCGGTGGCAACTCGGTGATATGCAATGGTCCCACTCGTCTTAGTACCTTATACGCCCAATAAACCTCGGACTAAGCTTGCCTTTCTTCCCGACCTTAATACCTTCTTCCACGGTGAGACCTTGAAAACTTCGATCTCCACAAAGAATTCAATATCTCTCCGCTTAAGATCGGCATAGGACTTCTGGTCGAAGCTTCCTTCAATCGAGCTGAATCAACTTAACCTTGTCTTGGTCTCGAAGAACCAACTCCGGTCCTAACAAGCGGCGTTCACTTAACTCTCATCCAACAAGTCGGTGAACGACACTTTCTCTAATATAACGCCTCATACGGTGCCATCTTAATGCTCGCTTGGTAGTCTGTTGTTGTAGCGAATTGACTAACGGTAGATACTCCTCCCGCTACTCTCGAAGTCCAAAACACACCCTGAAGCATATCCTCCAAAATCATATAACCCTTTACGATTGCCGTCGATCTGCGGATGAAATCTTTGTCTTTGAAATCTAACAGTGTACCCAGAGCTGATGTAACGCCTTCCGAACCTTGGCGTGAATCTGGGGTCCCTATCCGAGATGATCGTCACGGGCACCCATGCGCCTCACAATCTCGACACATCTGACTTAGCCAACCTCTCAGTAGTGAGTAATCCACCCTCACGGAATAAAGTGAGTGATTTAGTCGGTAGATCCTGATTACCAGCATCAATCCTTCTTGCTCGGTGTAAGTGGTAATCCAGCGAAATCCATAGTGATCCTTTCCCACTTCCACTGTGGAATCTTCACTTTGGTCAAGCAACCCAGACGGACAATCGGTGCTCAGCCTTGACTTGCTGACATGTCAGACACTTACTCACAAACTCGGTCACCTCCTTTTTCAGACCCGGCCACCAGAACTGTTCTCTGAGATCCCTATACATTTTGCTACCTCCAGGATGCATAGCGTAAGGGCTGCTATGAGCATCCTGAAGAATCTTTTGCCTCAATTCAGCATCTCTTGGCATACAAGCCTTCCCCTGGAAACACAGAACCCCATCACTAGACAAGCTATACCCTTCAAACCATCATTACACTTTGAGTCCTCTGCGCTCAAAACCTCATCTAACAAGCGCTTTTCTCGATCTGCTCAACCCAAGTAGCTTAACTGCAGTTACGCGAGAATACTCCGTCATCGTACAAACTCAAGTGAGCAAACAACGCTTTTAGATCCGAAACAACCTTACGGCTCAACGCTACCGCCACGGCGTTAGCCTTGCGGATGATACTCAATTGAGCAATCGTAGTCTTTCATTTCAATCCACCGTTGTCTCGATTCAAGTCTTTACGAGTCGGAAGGTACTTGAACTCTTATGGTCCGTATAGACTATCGATCTTTCTCCATACAAGTAATGCCTCCATATCTTTAAGGCAAATACTACATTGCTAACTCGGATCGTGCGTAGGATAATTTACCTCATGTGGCCTCGGTGTCGGGATCGTAAGCCACAACCTTCCCTTCTGCATCAACACACAATGGAATTTGAACCTCTTCCTCAAGGAACTTCACTTGATGCCATAACCTCCTTGCCATATGCTCATTTATGTAGTTAGCTCACGCGTACTTTTTACGATAGCGGCCGGAAATAATCCCATGTCGGATCTTGATTGCGGTATTTATCACGGACCGTGAGCCACCATGGTATGACTCATCCGGAGAAGTGATCGATCCCTTTAATTTCTCCTCGGTAGTTAGGTCGGATCGTCCATAATCCGTTACGTAAACTTCTAGCGATGATTTCGGCGATGCTAGGAGCAACACCGAGACACCGAAAAGAATTCAAATTTCATTTGCGAAGTCGCTCGAGCACGATTTTCTAGCTCCCACGCCCCCACTGCTCCACTACCCTCTCTAAAACCCAAGACGCGCTTTGTGATATCGCATCATCGCGATCATTCTCGAACTCACCACCTCCACCTGGTGGCGAGCCCAGTATCTCATTCTCTGAACCACGCCTGAACCTACGGGCTCGAAGCGATCATCCTCATGACCACGTCCACGACCACGTCCACCTCGGGTACTCATGACTAAATCTCGTCTGATTAAAGAATTTTATGTATCAGTCATTATTCCACTATGTTTAAAGCAAAGTTTTATGAATTTTAAAGAAGCTTTGTTTTCGCGAGTCCACAGAGTCCTATTAGTCTCAGTCTCTAAAGTAGTCTTACTAACCATCCAATCATGTCAATCACAACAAATAGTACTGGTACTTACAGGCGCGAATCGGTGCTATGGTGACTCGGTGCCATGCCCTTCAAACCATACTTTAAAAATGAATACTTGAAAATTTTAGTTTAAAATATTTTGGGCCTCGGGCCCACAGTCGAGCTTTTGAACTTGGCTCTGATACCACAATTGTAACACCCCAAACCCGGTCAATACACCACGATAGAATCGGTATGCTCTGAGGAAAAAGTTTTGGGTGGTTTAGGTTGAAGTCTAGCAGTTTGGTGAAAACGCTTATCGAAATTTTGTATTTGAGGAAAACTCGATTAGGTTTCGATTAAAAATCTGATGATGTATTTGAAAAAACCCAGAAAGTTTTGAAAAGTAATCCGATGTGTAGGTAAAACTAGTTTATTTCGTTTTGAAGCTTAAGTTATTTCTTATTGTTACTAAAACATTTAGGACTTGGTAGAAAATCATATTTAAGTTAGAAAAACCTTTTAAGTTCATTTTATCCCAAGTTATAGTATAATACCCGATGGTATAGTTTAAAACATCGTTTTTGAAGTTTTGAAAACGTTGTCTTTCCAAGTTTTAGCACATTCTGCTTAATTGGTTTGTTACAGCATATTGAAAATCTACTTAAACGTAACATGTCAAAAATATAATTTAAGAGGCCATTTACAAACCCAAATATAACAAAATAGAAATAAATCAGCTAGTGTACCAAATTTTTATAAAAGAAGTCCGAGCAATCTTTATTCAGTATGGCATGAGCACCTCGAGTCCATCTCGGCTCCGTGTCCGCGTCTATGTGTCACCTGACATAGTCAAAGGAGAGGGTGAGTTGAGTGACTCAGTGTGTAAATCCCGCTCCCGAAGAACAACATGCTAACACACATCATACAAAGCAACATAATTAATGCAACCCGGTCCTAACCATCCATATCGCCTTTTCTACCCGTGTGGTACCAAACCCTTTGGTGACATATAGTCACAATGTGTTACCAAAACACTGGTGTCCCAAAGACACAATATCCGTCAATGTGGTGCCAAACCACCGGTGTCCCAAAGACACAATTGTGCTACCAAAGCACCGGTGACCAAGTCACAAATCGATGATGGGGCCAACCCATCGTGTGATACCAAATCACTAGCGACGATCCCATATCTCAAGTGGGGCCAACCCACGGTGGTTAAACCACGAGGACAAGTCGCAATGAGGTGCCAAACCTCTGGTGACCCAAAGTCACAAAGTGTGCTACCAAAGCCTTTGGTGCTCGTCGACACAAAATATCACTTGCTCCTCCACTCGTATCACCCATCAACATACCATACTCATGTAATCATGTATATCATATAATCATGCATATCATGCTATTATGTCTAACCTCATATCCCATGTCACATATATCCACGACCATGGTATCACATAAATCATCGATAAACTCATAATAATAATCTTGACTTACAGAGTCGAAATCATACCCATTAGGGTATCATATCAATCATCACTGCTTTCATTAATCATCACACAGGTTATTAATCATATTACTAAACAGAAGTGTGTTAGTTTACACACCTGAATTAAGGGAGATTCTAATACTAAGAACCGATCTAAGACCCTCGACCACCTTGGCAACTTTGATCCTAAAATCGACCAATCAACGGGTTAGCACACATATCATTCGGCTATAACCAAATAAATCAAAGGGTATATCGGCTAACCCTTACCTTATCCTGGATTTGGTTTCCTACCAAATCCGAACCCAATCAATGGTTCAACCAACAATCGGCCTCACCCGTTTGCTTATCAGATAACAAGACTCCTGCTCCACTTCCTACAATCGGCAACCAACCAAAGATAATAGCTCTCGGCTTAAACAAATACCAAACAATTAGACTTGTTAAAACAATCCTCACATCACTTACCACCGATCAAGGAACCGAGGCTATGCTTGACCGCTTTGAAATCCCGAATGCCTACGATAAAGCGATTTCCAAATAAATGGTTACTATACTTCCAATCGATCGCCAAAACCAACTCTCACTTTGAAGATCTTTGATAGAGAATAGGAAATAGAACACAAGTATTCGGCCTCACCTACTACTTTTCCAATATTTGAAAACGGAATCCCAAAACCGATCCACACCCCACCTCACAATCGCCCAAAATGGAAGAAAATTGAACAAAGGAGATTTGGTGAAGGGATGATAGTTCGACTAAAGAGTTCTAGAAAAGAAATCAAGATGAGCAGAGGGGATTTACTTTCGGTTTTGAAAAGAAAGAATGAAGAAGGTGTCTAGGAAACAAGTTTGGTTTAGCATGAATGAAGAAAAGAAGGAAAGAACAAGGTATACTTTCGGCAATAAGGTGCTAGAGGTTTGACACAAGGCTTCAAGAAGAAAGAGAGGTGAAAGAGGAGAGAGCATTGGCTATTGAGAGTACCAAAAGAATAAGGCAAATTTCGGTATGCAACTTGGACTTTCGGTTTTCAAGAAGAAAAATGGAAGAAGCAAAGGAAGTTTCGGCTACTATAGGGGTTTGGTGTTTTCAGCTTCAAAAAGTGCAAAAAGATGAGAGAAACCTTGGAAGAAAATTCGGCTAACAAAACCAAAAATGAGACTTTTTGTTTTACCAACAAAGACCGAATATGCACCCAACTGGGGAAAATGCATTTCGGCACCCCCCCCAACACCACACCAAGCCGTCCACACACTCCCTCTCCCCCCAAACTCTCACCCAAAACCGGCCAACTCCCCCCAAAAGCTCCCATTCACTCATTTGAAATGAGTGGACCAAGTCCTCCTCCCCACTTTACTCTCCACCATCCAAGTCACCACTTGACCAAGTCCAAGGTAGAGTTTAAATCATCCACAACTCCTCCCTCCTATGCCGTCCAAAATGGTTGCAAAAGGGGTGGGATTCTCGCGACTTGAACTCAAGACCTCCCCCTTGTAGATGACGCCACACCCAAGGTCTAAGTGGCGCATGCCTTGCCACTTTGCTAGCTCATCA
The DNA here is from genome assembly GCA_025506655.1 of Gossypium rotundifolium. Taxonomy (NCBI): domain Eukaryota; kingdom Viridiplantae; phylum Streptophyta; class Magnoliopsida; order Malvales; family Malvaceae; genus Gossypium; species Gossypium rotundifolium. The sequence continues at coordinate 172,704,003 of CP106727.1, forward strand.
CTTGTGCTATAATTTCACTTAATTTAAATATAAACCCCAACACCTTCTGCTTCTATCCGCTAAAGTCCAAGAACAAGAATTTCACCACCTACCCAGGCTCACACCTAGCCTACAACTAAATCCCGAAAACACCAAAACAACATCATAGCAAGCAATTAAACATGCAAACAATGCCAAATCGAAATAGCCCCTTAACCCGGGATATTACAGGCCCATGCAGAAGGAAGAGTTTAAATATTTTAAAGCTTATTTATATTAAGTTTTGGTTTAAATATTGGTTGTAATAAAAGGCCTCTTAATTTATTGATGGGATCATTTTATTATCTTTTTAATTAGGGTTTATATTATACTTAGATATATTTCCTTCAAATGATTTATAATATAATAAATTATAATAAAGTTTTAATTCACATATTTTATAACGAGCTTATATTAGTAAATAATTTCTAATGGACACATTTTTTTCAAAAGATAACAAAATTTTCAAGTTTTATTCTAAAGACAAAGATTTTCAATCATCATTCAAAGATGACATAACGAGATCCGGTCAAGGCTCGTAAGTAGGGTTTGGGGATGTTACAATTTGGGCCTTGAGCCCATAAGTAGAATTAACAACATAATTAATAACAAAATTAATAGCATAATGAATAACATAATTAATAACATGCATGTAAAAATGAATTTTTCCCTCCCAAACCTAATTCCATCCGCTACACACCCCCGTACCAACCATCACACCTGTGGGGATCAAGTCAACCCACCCCGCCATCACACCAATCGTAGGCATTAAGCCAATTTATATTTGTGGCATAGCCACCGAACTAGATTGTGACAAAGTCACCGAACTAGAGGCATTGAGCCAATTATTATTTTTATGGCAGAGCCACCGAACTAGAGGCAAATAGCCATTTATAAATTTTGTGGCAGAGCCACCGAACTAGAGGCAAATAGCCATAATTTTGTGGCAAAGCCACCGAACTAGATTTTGGCAACAGGCCTTCTTCTCTTCATCATTTTCCCAACCCATGCAATATGTATGCAAAGTAAACTGTGATTATACAATGATTTAATCTAAAAGACCCATTAACAAGAGTCAATATTTCCAATTTTTATTAAGGCCCAAAAATAACATTTGACCCAATTAACAATTTAACAACTTATGCCCAAATTTACGATTTAGCAGGAATTTGGCCCATTTATCAATCTAGCAGGGATTTTAGCCCGTTTAACAATTTTAACAGAGATTAAGGCCCATTATGATCTAACAGAGATTTCGGCCCAATTATCGATCTAACAGAGATTTCGACCCAATTATCGATCTAACAGAGATTTCGGCCCAATTTTCGATCTAACAGAGGTTTCGGCCCAATTATCGATCTAATAGAGATTTCGGCCCAATTTTTACGAGATATACAATTTTACATATTTACAACGAATTTCTCGAGGGCGTTTTCGTAATTTCTACAATTTTTTCGTTTTCATGTATTTTCGTCGAAATACCAATTATTACGTTTTAAGCCGATCTAGACGCGTTTTACAATTTTACTCGATCCGCAATAACATCCAAACCCGAGAAAAGTGTGAAGTTACACACCTTGATATCGAGAGTACTAATCCTTCTCGCTCTCGACACCTAAAACATATTTCGATCCGTTAGAACACTATTTTGTATAAAATACATTATCGATATTAGATCCAAAACCTTACCCTCTTGATTTTGAATCACTTGATTTTAGTTTCTCCTCGTTTATTGGTTCGTTATCGTGAGTATCCACCAACGATAAAAGGCTCGGAAGTTCGTACCACTTCAAATAATTGACTTCTTTGAATATGGTCCGCAACCCGGTGGAAAATCCCGATTGCCAAACCGCTCTTCGTTTAAACTTAGGGGAATAGTGGATCCGCCCTCTTACGATAACTAAACACCGCCTTTTCTTCCCTATTTTGAAAGCCTTCAAGATGAAAAGATTGTTAGCACGTCCTAATAATATTTATATCGATTATGACTAAAGGTTTTAAGAACGAGATTTCCTTACCACAATACTCTTGTTCCACAAGGAGAATCGATCAAGCGTTCTATGTCACTCACGACCACTTGATTTCGATCTTCGTTATCGCACTAAAATATAACCATTGGAAACGTTTAATAGAAGGAATAATAAATTTTGATCCAAAAGATCCTCTTACCACCATTAAAATTCGGCCATGACTACTTCTAACTAAACAAAATTAAAAAGAATTCTTACCCCTTTTGTCCACGGTTGAAAAGAAAGGATTGAAAATGATGTCTCTAAGTGATGGAGGATTCGGCTATGATAACCAAAGAAAAGAAAAAAAATTAATTCGGCTATGGCTCACTAACATTCGGCTATGGAGAAAAACAATGGAGAAAAGATGAGTGAAAAGAAATAAAATAAGAGAAGAGATGATAATAAAGATTCGGTTTTCAAAGAGAAGAAAAGAGAAAGGAAAAGATGTATTAGAGAGCAAGGTTCATTCGGTAATGGAGAAAGAAAACAAAAAGAGAGATATGGTCTTTTTGGTACTAACAATTTCGGCACTAAGAAGAAGCACAAGAGAAAATTCAAAAGATGAACAAAAATGACCAAATGGTCAAAAGAATTAGGATTTACCAAATGCACAATTTCGGCCAAGGGAGAAAAGTTGAGAAAGGATTGCAAAACTTTGCACATATGCTAAGAATGACCAAAAAGAGACTTCAAATCCTAGCCAAACTAACACCAAAAATTCGGCTCCCTCCCTAGACCATATTGCCGTCCAAATGCATGGTCAAATGGCCATGATTTTGTTTCCAAAACATTCTCCTTGATACTTGCCCCATGTCTCCATATCTTTCCTTAAGTTTTTGATTCCATACCATATGTTTACACTTACCTTATTCCTTTGATATACTAACCAAAAATAACAAGGTCAACACTTACCATATTTATGCTTGGCCGACACTTGCTATACATGTGCAGAAAAATTAAAAATAAAATTTACCTAGATGCTAAACAAGGGATTCGAACCTCTCCCCTCATGCTACAACTCATGCGCCAACACCACCATGCCATGTACTAATCTTATGTCACTTATTATCACTTAAATTAACTTAAGTATTAATGACACTTGCTTCTCTTCAATAAATTCTCAAATATAAAATTTATTCTTTGCCCAAATTATGCTATACTCTTCTTCAGGACTATAATAAACACAAAAGTAAAAGTAAGAAAATTTTCCTTCATAATCTAAACACCAATCATGCAATATATCAATACTCAGATTTTTAGGGTGTTACAACTCTACCCTCCTTAAAGAAAATTTCGTCCTCGAAATTTACCTGATTGAAAGAGGTGAGGGTATTGTTGCCGAATTGCATCCTCAGGCTCCCACGTAGCTTCCTCCACTCCGTGGTTACGCCATAGAACTTTGACCAACGGCACGGTTTTCTTTCTTAGCACTTTGACATCTCGGTCTAAGATTTCCACTGGTTCTTCTTCAAAAGACAAATCTGAATTCAACTCCAATTCTTCTACCGGTATAATGTGCGAAGGATCCGATCTATAACGCCTCAACATGGAAACATGAAAAACATTATGAATTTGATCCAATTCCGGAGGTAACTCAATCTGATAAGCCACTGGACCAACACGCTTCAAAGACACGATAAGGTCCAATGTATCTAGGACTTAGCTTGCCCTTCTTTCCAAACCTGAAGATCTTTTTCCAAGGTGAGACCTTCAAGAAAACCTGATCCCCCACATCATACTCGATATCCTTTCGCTTCGTGCGCATCGACTTACATCTATCCGAGGCTTCTTTCAATCGTCCTCGAATAACTTTTACCTTTTCCTCTATTTGAGATATCATCTCGGGACCTAACATCTATCGTTAAGCCTTTCGGTCCAACAAATAGGAGAACGACACTTACGACCATACAATGCCTCGTAAGGTGCCACCTGAATGCTAGGCGATAGTTGTTATTATCGCAAATTCGCGCCAAAGTAGATAATCCTCCCAACTACCCCTAAAGTCGATTACATCCCTTAACATATCTTCCAAAATCAATTACTCTCTCCGATGACCATCGACCGAGGATGCAAAGCCGTACTAAAATTCAACTTTGTCCCCAAGGCTTCATGTAGCTTTCCAAAATCGTGATGTAAATCGGGATCTCATCGATATAATAGATACAGGTACCCATGCAACCTCACAATTTCGGATCGTCGCATTTAGCCAACTTCGCAATAAATAATCCGTCTGTTGGTAGGAAATGAGCAGTCTTCGTCAAACGATCAACAATTACCCAAACGAAATTTTTCTTAGTAGGTGTTAAAGTTATCCGCTCCCATTTCCAAAGAGGAATCCTTACCGGTTGTAACAATCCAGACGGTAATTGATGTTCTGCCTTCACTTGCTGACAAGTCAAACATTTTCCCACAAATTCTAAAATTTCACGCTTCAACCCTGGCCACCAATACTGTTCACGGAGATCTCGATACATCTTATTTCCTCCGGGATGCATAGCATAAGGGCTACTATCGCCTCCATAGAATCATTTGCCTCGGATCCGAGTCCTTAGGCATACATACTCTTCCTCGAAAGCACAACACACCTTCCGTGTTTATTCCAAAATCTTGATTTCACCATTTTCAACTTGTGAAGTGAAGGTCCCAACTTCTCATCGATGTCTGCTTTTCCTTGATTTGTTCCACCACGGAGGCTTCACCAAGTTCGCTAACAAACTACCATCCTCATCTGAGACTCAAATGGGCAAACAATGCTCTCAAATCGAATCGCCTTACGACTTAACGCGTCGGCTACCATGTTAGCCTTTCCAGGATGATATTCGATTGAGAAATCATAATCCTTTAATAATTCTACCCATCTTCTTTGTCTTAAATTCAACTCCTTTTGGGTAAGGAGGTATTTAAGACTCTTGTGATCCGTGTAGATTATTGACTTCTCACCATAGAGATAGTGCCTCCAAATCTTTAGAGCAAAGACAACAGCAGCTAACTCCAAATCATGAGTAGGGTAGTTTACTTCGTGTGGTCTTAATTGACGAGAAGCATAGGCCACCACCTTTCCATTTTGCATCAACACACAACCCAGACCCGTGTGAGACGCATCACAATAAACAGTTAATTCTTTTCCAGCCTCTGGCTGAATCAAAACTAGAGCTTCCGTCAGGATCTTCTTCAATTTCTCGAAACTCTCTTGCTGCTTTTCAGTCCAAATATATGAAGCTCCATTCCGCATAGCAGTTTAGTTAGGGTGCGAAATCAACGAAAACCCTCTACAAAACGTCTATAGTATCCACCAAACCCAAGAAACTCGAATTTCAGCTCTGGATGTTGGTGGTTTCCAATCCGAATAGCCTCAATTTTTCGAGGATCCACCCTTATTCCTTGGTGATACCACATGACCAAGGAAAGTCACTTCCTTTAGCCAAAATTCGCATTTACTAAATTTGGCATCTGATTGCTTATCATGAAGTAGTCAGTAATACTATCCGCAAATGCTTATCATGCTCCTCCTCATTTCTCGAATAAACCAATATGTCATCTATGAACACTACCACAAACCGGTCTAAATATGGTTGAAAACTCGATTCATCATGTCCATAAATGCGGTGGTGCATTGGTTAATCAAACAGCATCACTACAAACTCATAATGTCCGTAACGTGTCCGAAATGCCGTCTTATAAATGTTCGCTTCTTTCACCTTGAGCTGGTGATAACCCGACCTCAAATCAATTTTGGAGAAAACTGAAGCTCCTTTTAATTGATCAAACAGGTCGTCAATTCTTAGCAGAGGATACTGATTCTTGATCGTTAATTTATTCAATTGTCTGTAGTCAATGCACATACGCATCGATCCATCCTTCTTCTTGACGAACAAAACTGGTGCTCCCACGGAGACACACTTGGTCGAATAAATTCCCGATCCAGCAATTCTTGAATTTGAGCTTTAAGCTTAGCCAACTCCTTCGGTGCCATTCTATAAGGAGCAATGGACACTTTGAGTCATCCCGAGCAAAAGCTCAATGCCAAATTCTACTTCCGATCCGAGGTATACCGGAAGTTCTTCAGAAATACATCGGAAATTCCTTCACCGTCCTCACATCATTCACAGATAACTCTTTGGCATCCAAAGCACAGATAAAGGCTAGGAATGCTCCATATCCTTTCCGAACCAACTTCTCTGCCTTTAATGCGATACCACATTTGCCAAGTAGTTCCTTCGCTCACCAAACATTATGACTTCCTTATCATCCGAGGTTCTTATCGACATTCATTTTTCAACACAATCCAATTGCTTCGATGTTTAACCAACCAATCCATGCCGAATGAGATCGAACTCATGAAAGGTAGTTCCATCAAGTTTGCCAAGAATACCTCTTCTTGAATTTTCAAGGGCACGTCTTTAAACATTTTATTTACAATTACCGACTATCCTAAAGGACTAATTACTGTCATCTCACTATCGGTAATTTCAGATTCTAAATTCAGGTTTCCAGATATGGCACTAGCAACATATGAGTGGGTAGAGCCAATATCTATTAAAGCAATAACAGGTACATCGAAGATGAATAACGTACCAGTTATCACATCAGGTGCATTGCCGTCCTCGCGGTGTCTAACTGCATAGACCAGTCCAGGCTGTCTTGCATCCGCGTTCCCTCTGGGACCATTACCTCGTCCCGGTGCACCTTGACCACGTCCATTTCATTACCACCACGACCGGTCCACGACCTCTCGGTGGTCTGCTGATTACCTCGGCGGTGTGCATCATTATTACGAACTTCTTGAGTCGTATCCATACGTCGAGGACAATTTTTGTACTGATGATCCATTGAACCGCATTTGTAACATGCACCCATTTTCCTCTAACACTCTCCAAAATGTCTTTTCCCACACTCAACGCAATCTCGACTTCGATTATTTATTACCGGTGTTCTACCTTGAACTGGTTCATCATTCCGAGGTCTCTTCTGGAATCTCTTTGAAGAATCAGACTGCTGTGTCTCTCTCTTGTTTCAGAATCTTTCTCGGTTCTACCGTTCTGAGTTCTTAGCCTCCTTGGCTATCTTGGCCTTCTCCACAAGAGTGGAAAAAGTTCTAACTTATTGTGGAGCAATCAGAACCCTCAGCTCATCATTAAGTCCATCCTCGAAACGCACACAACGTTCATGATCTGTTGATACAATTGTCCGAGCATAGCGGCTCGACGTAGAAACTTCGACTTCATATCTTGCCATTGTCTTACTTCCTTGGACAAGATTCAAAATTCTTTCCTTGACGTCTACATAACTTTCGTTCCAACGTATTTTCCTTGGAAGGCGGCTTTAAAGAATTCCCAATTAATCGGTCGACTTGGTGCCTTCTCGAACAGATGAGCCACCACCGTCGCCTCATCTCTTAACAAGGATACTGACTTCTTTCGGTTTTGCTCAACAATGCATTCCATATCATCCATAATTCGTTCCACGGCTTGAGCGATATTCACCACATTCGAGCTACAAAAAAACTCCTCTGAAAACTTCTGCATTATTGGACTTAAGTCGTTCTGAAATTGACCCACGAGTTGTTGGCCCAATTCTAGTTCCGGCGACCCTTTCCAAGACTCGCAGCATTGCTTGAGTCAATGCATTATCTTCTTCCATGTGATCGCGTGATCCCGTCTCACTCTCAATTGACGCAGGTGCATCCATTTCCGGCATATGATTTGGTGCTTCAGTTGTAGCACCTCGGCCTCTACCACGGCCACGTCTACCGCGTCCACGACCACGTCCTCTAGTGCTCATGATGGCTTGTTCGTTTTTATCTGATTACAAGTTTTATGAATCAGAAAATTTGTTTCGGTGTTTATTAACGATGTTTTATGAGATTTGAGAAGTAAAGTTGTTTTTCGCAACATATCCTATAGTCTCAATCTCTACGATTTTTCACATCTAAAACTAGAAGTTCTAGAGTGTTCCTATGATCATCATAGTAATCATTAAGCAATAAATACTTACTTGACTTGTTGCCGGATGCTTGTGGTGCCATACTGATCTTTAAAAAAATATAATTGAACGATTTCATACAGAAATTATTTTGCGAACCCAAACCACAGCCGAGTTTTTGAAACTGGCTCTGATACCATTAAATGTAACACCCCAAACCCGGTCTATGCATTAAGACTAGATTTGGTTTGTTACATGAATCGAGCTATCTTAAAATCTTCAATGAGTTGAAATCTACAATATTATTTTTAATTACGGGGTTTAATAAAAATCAGAAGAGTATTTTAAATTTGATGTATATTAGAAAACATTAGTTGAAAAACATTATTAACTTTGTATTATCAAAAACCCTTAGATAATTTAATTAAGAGTTAACAATAATAAAATATTTATAAAGGAATTTCATATATTTGAAAACCCAATTTTGATACAAACATCATATAATCATAAGCCCATATTTAGATGTCCAAAATATAGTTTAAAACCAATCACACATAAAAATCCATAAATTATTAATAGAGGCCCTTATTACATTAACCCAAAATAGTAAAATACTTATTAAAAAGTTCGAGTTTAATAAACCCATGTTTTGCAAGATGGCCTCCACGAAGTCATTCTCGCCCAAGTCCACGTCAATTTCCATTACGAGATGGAAAATTTGAGGGGGTGAGTTACTTAGAACTCGATGTATAACTCACTTACTTTGTTCATCGGGCGATTTTCAAATTATGGATTTGGGCCTTGAGCCCATAAGCGAAATTAACAACATAATTAATAACAAAATTAATAGCATAATGAATAACATAATTAATAACATGCATGTAAAATGAATTTTCCCTCCCAAACCTAATTCCATCCGCTACACACCCCTGCACCAACCATCACACTGTGGGGATCAAGTCAACCCACCCCGCCATCACACCAATCGTAGGCATTAAGCCAATTTATATTTGTGGCATAGCCATCGAACTAGATTGTGACAAAGTTACCGAACTAGAGGCATTGAGCCAATTATTATTTTTGTGGCGAGCCACCGAACTAGAGGCAAATAGCCATTTATAAATTTTGTGGCGAGCCACCAACTAGAGAGCAAATAGCCATAATTTTGTGGCAAAGCCACCGAACTAGATTTTGGCAACAGGCCTTCTTCTCTTCATCATTTTCCCAACCCATGCAATATGTATGCAAAGTAAACTGTGATTATACAATGATTTAATCTAAAAGACCCATTAACAAGAGTCAATATTTCCAATTTTTATTAAGGCCCAAAAATAACATTTGGCCCAATTAACAATTTAACAACTTAAGCCCAAATTTACGATTTAGCAGGAATTTGGCCCATTTATCAATCTAGCAGGGATTTCAGCCCGTTTAACAATTTTAATAGAGATTAAGGCCCATTATGATCTAACAGAGATTTCGGCCCAATTATCGATCTAACAAAGATTTCTGCCCAATTTTCGATCTAACAGAGGTTTCGGCCCAATTATCGATCTAACAGAGATTTCGGCCCAATTTTTACGAGATATACAATTTTACATATTTACAATGAATTTCTCGAGGGCATTTTCGTAATTTTTACAATTTTGTCGTTTTCATGTATTTTCGTCGAAATACCAATTATTACGTTTTAAGCCGATCTAGACGCGTTTTACAATTTTACTCGATACCGCAATAACATCCAAACCCGAAAAAGTGTGAAGTTACACACCTTGATATCGAGTACTAATCCTTCTCGCTCCTCGACACCTAAAACATATTTCGATCCGTTAGAACACTATTTTGTATAAAAATACATTATCGATATTAGATCCAAAACCTTACCCTCTTGATTTTGAATCACTTCGATTTTCGGTTTCTCCTCGTTTATTGGTTCGTTATACGTTGAGTATCCACCAACGTATAAAGGCTCGGAAGTTCGTACCACTTCAAATAATTGACTTCCTTCGGAAGATGGTCCACAACCCGGTGGAAAATCCCGGACTGTCGAAATCGCTCTTCGTTTAAACTTAGGGGGAATAGTGGATCCGCCCCTCTTACGATAACTAAACACCGCCCTTTTCTTCCCTATTTTGAAAGTCTTCAAGATGAAAAGATTGTTAGCACGTCCTAATAATATTTATATCGATTATGACTAAAGGTTTTAAGAACGAGATTTCCTTACCACAATACTCTTGTTCCACAAGGAGAATCGATCCAAGCGTTCTATGTCACTCACGACCACTTGATTTCTGATCTTCCGTTATCGCACTAAAATATAACCATTGGAAACATTTAATAGAAGGAATAATAAATTTCAATCCAAAAGATCCTCTTACCACCATTAAAATTCGGCCATGACTACTTCTAACTAAACAAAATTTAAAAGAATTCTTACCCCTTTTGTCCACGGTTGAAAAGAAAGGATTGAAAATGATGTCTCTAAGTGATGGAGGATTCGGCTATGATAACCAAAGAAAAGAAAAAAAATTAATTCGGCTATGGCTCACTAACATTCGGCCATGGAGAAAAACAATGGAGAAAAGATGAGTGAAAAGAAATAAAATAAGAGAAGAGATGATAATAAAGATTTGGTTTTCAAAGAGAAGAAAAGAGAAAGGAAAAGATGTATTAGAGAGCAAGGTTCATTCGGCAATGGAGAAAGAAAACAAAAAGAGAGATATGGTCTTTTTGGTACTAACAATTTCGGCACTAAGAAGAAGCACAAGAGAAAATTCAAAAGATGAACAAAATGACCAAATGGTCAAAAGAATTAGGCTTTACCAAATGCACAATTTCGCCAAGGGAGAAAAGTTGAGAAAGGATTGCAAAACTTTGCACATATGCTAAGAATGACCAAAAGAGACTTCAAATCCTAGCCAAACTAACACCAAAATTGGCTCCTCCCTAGACCATATTGCCATCCAAATGCATGGTCAAATGGCCATGATTTTGTTTCCAAAACATTCTCCTTGATACTTGCCCCATGTCTCCATATCTTTCCTTAAGTTTTTGATTCCATACCATATGTTTACACTTACCTTATTCCTTTGATATACTAACCAAAATAACAAGGTCAACACTTACCATATTTATGCTTGGCCGACACTTGCTATACATGTGCAGAAAAATTAAAAATAAAATTTACCTAGATGCTAAACAAGGGATTCGAACCTCTCCCCTCATGCTACAACTCATGCGCCAACACCACCATGCCATGTACTCATCTTATGTCACTTATTATCACTTAAATTAACTTAAGTATTAATGACACTTGCTTCTCTTCAATAAATTCTCAAATATAAAATTTATTCTTTGCCCAAATTATGCTATACTCTTCTTCAGGACTATAATAAATACAAAAGTAAAAGTAAGAAAATTTTCCTTCATAATCTAAATACCAATCATGCAATATATCAATACTCAAATTTTTAGGGTGTTACAGCTGAAATCCGGGCATAATAGAGGAAACCCAAAGAGGGTAAAAACAAATCATCAGGTTAATAAATGTTCTGATGATATAAGTATATTAATTTTATGTGATTGCATGGGTTGGGTTTGATGAAATGAGGAAGTTATATGCTGTAGCGGTTTTCACCGTGATTTGTTGTAGCGATTTTTATCGTGATCTGTTGTAGCAGTTTTTACCGTGATCTGTTGTAGCGGCTTTTGCCGTGATCTGTTATAGTGGCTACTGACCATGATCTAATGATGAGCAGCACGACCGCCATCAAGGTGTGTAGCGGTGTGGGTTGTTTGTAGAAATCCCCAATGGTGTGAATGGTTGATGCAGGCGCGTGTAGCGGATGGAAACCTAGGATTTGGGTTGGGCTTGCATATTATTTTTATTATGTATATTAATTCGATTATTTTAGTTTTATGGGGCTAAGGCCCAAATCTAATGGTGCATGAGGGTTGCACACTGAGTCTCATGACTCAACCAATTAATTAACATTTCGGTAGCATTTATTGCATCGGACCGGCCGAGAAGAGCGCAAGGTGGCCATGCAAAAGAACATTTGGATCCAAAAAAAGACTCTAGTTATTATTTTATATTCTTATTTAATGGATTTTAAATCTCGTTGTAATAAGGCCATGGGCCACCGTTTATATTTTGTTTTATTACGGGCTTTTATTACTTTTAGTTATTTAAATTTTATTTTTAATTGAACTAAGGCATGTATTTAAATTTGGGTTTTTAATTCATAAAGGCATATTTTATTTAAAACTATAAATTATAAATTTTCCCAAATAAAAGGTTAAACTTTACCAAAATGTTTTTCTGAACATGCGACATGTTTTGCAAAATTTCTTTAGTGACATACCAGATCCGATTGTAGTGTTTGGGCCGAGTTTGGGGTGTTACAAATTGGTATCAGAGCCAGGTTCAAAACTCGGCTTTGGGGTTTTGGGCTCAAAACGTTTTCAAAAGGTGGGCTTTTGAAACTTGCATGTTGTTTTTTTTGAAATGATAACAAGTTTGTTAGCTCGGCATGGCACCTGCATCTCCGGCCCAAGTCCGCCAGGTAAGTACTCTAAACCATTGTGTGATATATATATATGTGGGCTTGATGGGCTTTATGGGACGTAGGCTAGTTTAATTAGACTTTGATGGACTATAGGCTTAGCTTAAACAACTTCTTAAATTCCATAAGACTTAATTTACCGAAACAAATCCTGTGAACTAATCGCGAGAGTTAGGGTGTGGCAACAGCATACGCATGTCTAGGAGTGGATACAGGAGAGCTTGGTATTTAAGCGTCCTAGTGACTCACCTCATCTTCACTGGAATCCTACAGTGCGTAGTACTGCTCACCCTAACCATGAGGACGTGTTGATGAGCCAAAACTTATAATTAAAACCCGAAAGGGACCAGCCACCTGTTTTTCTCACAAAATTACTAAAATATCCTTATTTTGAAAAAAATATATATATACCCATGATTTGCAAACATACCCCGATTTACAAAGTCAACAAAATTTTTCCATAGAAAACAAAAACAACAACAACAACATCGAAATATCCTTGATTTGTAAAATTACCAAATTACCCTTGATTTGTAAATGACCAAAATACCCCTGATTGGCGAAATTACTAAAATATCCCCAGATTTCAAAATTACTGAAATACCCTAGATTTCAAAATTATCGAAATACCCCCAAATTTCAAAATTATTGAAATACCTCTAGATTTCAAAATTATCGAAATACCCTCGAATTTGCAAAATTACCAAAATACACCTGAGTTGAAAAATTACCAAAATACCCTTATTTTGCCAAATCATTCGGAACCTTATTTTGGAAAATTATGAAAATACCCCTATAGGTTAAAATTACGAAAATACCCCTATGTAGTGAAATGACAAAAATACCCCTATACGTTGAATGTAGGTTCATGAACGTTGTTTGTTTGATGAATGTTGAATGTATGTGGTTTCTAGGAGGTAAGTCTGAAACTGAAACTATAGATAGGCTCGAATTCGAAAGAATCACTCTTAAAACTATTCTTCATAAGATTGTTCGTGGATAATCAGTGGAAAGAAGTAATAACTCATAAAATTTTTAATCAGATAAACGCAAATTGAAAGAATGAGTACAAGAGGTCGTGGACGTCCATCGCGTGGTCGTGGTAGGGGTAGGATGACGGTGTCCGAACCAAAGCAGGTCTCTGCTACGGTCGAGAAATGAGATCTGGTCTGCCAAATGTGTGGAGGAGAATTTTAGGACCAAACGGGTGGAGATGAGGCGATGTCTCGAGCAATGTCATGGGTCCTTGAAAGAAGCGGTGGAGTAGGCACGGGTTCAAGAGCTCGAAGTCTGTGGTTCGAACGACTCGAGCCAACGAGCGAAATGTTTAGGGGAGTTTCTGGCATAGCCCCTAACATAGCTGAGTATTGGTTAGAGGCAACTGAGCACATAATGGATGACCTTGATTTCATGGTGGAGGAGAAGTTGAAGGGGGTCGTGTCTCTTCTTCGAGACAAGGCCTATCAGTGGTGGCTCACGGTGAAGGAGGGTACTTCCGCAGACCGCATTGTTTGGGACTTCTTTAAGGAGTCATTTCAGGGAAAGTATGTTGGGACCAGCTATATGGATGCACAAAGGAAGGCATTTCTAAATTTGGTGCAGGGAAGTAAGTCTGTGGCCGAATATGAAGCAGAGTTTCTATGCTTGAGCCACTACACTAGAGGAATAGTAGTGAATGAATATGAACATTGTGTGCGATTTGAGGATGGACTAAGGAATGAGTTAAGGGTATTGATAGCACCGCAGTGAGAAAGGGACTTTGTTGTGTTGGTTGAAAAAGTTAAGATAGTTGAGGAGGTGAAGCAGACTGAAAGACAAGAGAGAGATAGGAATTGGGATAGAGATAGGAATAAGAGGAATGTCGGATCGTCAGAGTCAACGGAGCATTTTTAGAAAAGGCCTAGGTCTGATGGGCCAACTCGTGCTCCAACGGGTCAGAATCATTCATGTCCCTCGTGTGGGAAGATGCACTATGGGGAGTGCAGATGGAGAACCGGTGGATGCATTAGGTGTGGATCCATGGAGCATATGATCAAGGACTGTCCACAGGTGGATCAGGCACAGCCAGCTGGACGAGGTTCTGATCAGGATAGAAGAGGTGGTCAGCAGCCTCAAAGAGGTCGTGGCCCAGCCAAGGGAGGTGATGGTTATGGTCGCCGTCGTGAAGCACAAGGTAGAGGTGTAGGTTATGCTGAGGCGAGGCAGCCAGCTTTGGTCTATGCAGCACATCGCCAAGGGGACGGAGACGCTTTAGATGCGAATAATGGTGCGTACCCTACCATAGTATACTAAGTGTTTATTTTGGCTTTAGAATTACAGTGCGTAGCCAAAGCATAGTGGTGAGACTTAGGTAGTATGATTTCTAGTTAGTTGAAAATCTCGAGGATGAAATTTCTTTAAGGAGGGTAAAACTGTAACATCCTAAATTTTTAGGCCTATGCGTTTAATGGGTGAATATGTGGAATGAGTTAATTTAAGTGTTAGGGGCCCAAATTTTAAGTTTTAAGGAGCCCAAATCTTTTAATTTAAGTTAGTTAAATTTGGCATTAGGGATTAGGGAAGTGGACGGCACAAGGCTATTTTTTTTGGGGAATTTTATTATATTTATTCTATGTGGATAATAAGCAGATAAAGGCTATTATTTAGGATTTAGTCTTTAAGGATAATAAGCGGATAAAGACTATTTTGAGGAGATAATAGATTAAGATAAGGAAATGGGATAGGAGCTATCATGTGTGGCGGTGTTGGTGAAAATCAATCTCTGCTAAAGGGAGGAATCGGTTTTCTATATAAAGAGGGGGTGTGCCAAAATTTTGGAAGCCTTTCTTTTATTTTCTTTTCTCATCTTCTTCCTCTCAAAAGCCGAAAACCCCCATTTTCTTCACCATTTCTTCCTCTCTAAAATTTCCTGGTTGGCCGAATCTTTTAACCTCTATTGTTATTTTTCTTCTAATCCATAAAATCCGAAATCACATCTCTATTATTCTATTCTTCTCCTTAATACTCATTGGCCAAAACTCTCTTAGCCATCTCTTCAATTCATAAATCTTTTAAAATCGAAATTCTTAGATCTCACCTCCTGAAGTTGCCGATTTTTTTCAGTAAAGTCTGCTTGTGCCGAATCTGAAGAAAACAATAGGTATGTGTCGATTTTGAGCTTCCAATATTTCTCTGACTTTTCAAAGTCCCTAGCCGAATGGCTATTTAGTGACTAATCAAGGGTTTTTCTTATTTTCAGCATTTTGGGATCTGAAGAGGAGTCCAACGCTTAGATCTCTAAGTCAAAGATCAGTAACACTCAAGTCTTGTTATTTTTGGGATTTCAAGGTAAGGAGATTGGTTTATTTATAAATATATGAAATCGGGTAGAACACTAACCATGGTCGAATATAGGAGAGGCCCTATTTTCACATCTTTTCGCTTTTGAGCAAAGTTGTAGATCGGGATAACAAGGATATCGACTAAGAATATTGGATTTCGCGATATCGTGTGTAACACTTTCCCACCATCTAGATCTGTTTGATTAATATATGATTATAAGTCTTATATGTTTTGATAAATGCCAAATCCGCATAATAGAGAAACCCAAAGAGGGTAAAACAAATCATCAGGTTAGTGAATGTCCTGATTAAATGATATAAGTATATTGATTTTATGTGATTGCATAGGTTGGGTTTGATGAAAGGAAGAAGTTATATGTTGTAGCGGTTTTCACCGTGATCTGTTGTAGTGGTTTTTACCATGATCTGTTGTAGCAGTTTTTACCGTGATCTGTTGTAGCGGCTTTTGCCGTGATCTATTGTAGTGGCTACGGCCATGATCTGATGATGAGCAGCACGACTGCCATCAAGGTGTGTAACGGTGTGGGTTGATTGTAGAAATCCCCAATGGTGTGAATGGCTGGTACGGGGGCGTGTAGCGGATGGAAACCTAGAGATTTGGGTTGGGCTTGCATATTATTTTTATTATGTATATTAATTCCGATTATTTTAGTTTTATGGGGCTAAGGCCCAAATCTAATGGTGCATGAGGGTTGCACACTGAGTCTAGCGACTCAACCAATTAATTAATATTTCAGGTAGCATTTAGTGCATTGGACCGGGCTGGAGAGGAGCGCAAGGTGGCCATGCAAAAGAACATTTGGATCCAGTAAAAAGACTCTAGCTATTATTTTATATTCTTATTTATTGAATTTTAAATCTCGTTCTAATAAGGCCATGGGCCACCAGTTTATATTTTGTTTTATTACGGGCTTTTATTACTTTTAGTTATTTAAATTTTTATTTTTAATTGAACTAAGGCATGTATTTAAATTTGGGCTTTTAATTCATAAAGGCATATTTTATTTAAAACTATAAATTATAAATTTTTCCCGAATAAAAGGTTAAACTTTACCAAAATATTTTTCTGAAAATGCGACATATTTTACAAAATTTCCTTAGTGACATACCAGATCTGGTTGTAGTGTTTGGGCCAGGTTTGGGGTGTTACAAGATTTGTGGCAGAGCCACCAGATTTATGTAGCATAGCTACTAGAACTTCTCTTCATCATTATCCCATCCCATGCAAATCATGTATATAATGCATAACAAATCACAATAATTTATTTGGATATTTATTACAAAAGTACGGCTCATTATAATAAATTATCAATCAGGCCCATATAGCAAAATATCAGATTAGCCCATTTAGCAAAATATCAAATTGGCCCATTTAGCAAAATATCAGATTGGCCCATTTAGTAAAATATTAGATTGGCCTATGTATCAAAATATCATATTGGCCCATTTATCAAAGTAACAGATTGGCCCATTTATCAAAATATCAGATTGGCCCATTTATCAAAATAACAGATTGGCCCATTAACACTTTTGCAAATCGCCCATTAGGGCATTTCTATATTTCAGCCCTTTAGAGGCATTTTAAGTAATTGACAATTTACCCACTAAGGGTAATTCGGTAATTTGCAATCCGGACTTAACTACTAATTTGGGCATAACAATTTAAACTGTCCATCTACGTCGTACTAACTAAATTGACTATAACTTGGGTTAGGAATCTCAAAATCTAAATCCGTAAATTTTCCTTGAAACTAAACTCATATATCTTCTTATTACAATTTTTCCAGAATTTTTGGCTTAACCATTTAGTACAGTTTATTCCTTAAAGTTTCCCTTATTTCACTGTCCAACGATTCTGACCTCTCTTACCCAAAATTCAAATATCTCACTGTACAATTTTCATATGTTGTTCCCACTTGTTTCTATTGAAAATAGACTTGCTAAGGAATCTTCACTTTTTACAATTTTATACGATTTTTCCAAGATAGATCAGGGAACCACGAAATCATTCAGAACCAGTCTCACTCAAATTAACATATCTCAGAATATAAAATTCCTTTTCCTTCTCCGTTTCTTCCTTATAAAAATAGACACAGTAAGCTTTTATTTGATATCTCATTCATTTTCTAATTCCCTTTCTTCTATTTTTCATGATTTTTCAAAAACACGTCACTGCTTCTAACTGAAACTGTTTTATTACAAAATATGTTTACCACTACGATCATACACACGCTCGAGTGATCACAAATGCCGGTTTCTGGTTTTCTTCGGTATTTCGACCAATTCACAGAATATTTCATACAAACTTTCCGAGAAGTGTGAGATACACACCATTTCAGATATGTATACGAAAGGTACGGGATTACACACCTGATTTTGATTTCCTAACGAACCACTTGTCGTTGACCTAGAACAATACCAACCAAAAGTTAGCCTCAGATTTCCAAAAGATTTCGTATCACTTACACTTGAATCACTTACCACTATGTCCGAAGGTAGAATATATCGAGTGATTTGTCCCTAAAACATGTAGTCGATTATTTCACATTATTACTCCGTTAGCAACCAATCGAATATTGAATAATATCAATAATCCATAAGAACTCCTTACCTTATTAATATTAGATCCGATTTCTAGCGATTATACAATGACTTCAGAAAAATCCAAGTTTCGATCTTCCACTATATCTCTACGAGGAAGAAAAATGATTTCGAATGAGGGAAAGTAAGGTGATGGTCTAGGTCAAAATGATCATCCAAAACCAAAGAAAATAAAATATTGAGAAGAATACTTACCGATTGATCAAGAAACGGATGTTAATATGGATGAGAAGAAGAAATAGAGAAAAGATGAAAGTTCGGTTATGGAGGAAATTGTATGTTGATATTCGACTATCAATGAAGATGGACAAAAGGTGAATATCAAACCAATCCAAAGAGAAGAAAAATGCACTATTGTGCTAGAAGATTTCGGCAAAGAGAATAGCAAATTGGGAGAAGATGACACTAAAGTTGCAAATATGATTTTTGGCCAAAACAATACCAAGACCCTACCAAATGCCAAAGTAAAATTTCAACTACCTATCTAACCCCAAAATCGTCCACATGCATAGTCATAAGGGTCAAAATTTTGCCAACCATACTTTCCATAGCATTCTTCATGAAATAAGCCACTTGTTCCCCTTACTTGCCTTTTCCTGTTGATTCCTTTCCTCAACCTCAACCTTTCCTTAATTCTTTAGCCTCCATACCAAAAATAAAGAAGTCAAACTTGCCATAAATACCTCTTGGCCGACACTTAAGGAAAGAGTGCAAAAATATTAGTCAAAAATTGCACACAAAGGGATTTGAACCTCTTCCCTCAAGGTACTTCACTTGATGCCATAACCTCTTTACCATAACTTATTTATTTCTATAAGCTTTGAAGCTACTTACCATCTCTCCTTAAAGGGCTAAAATACCCAATTTTTTCTAAGGCCCAATTAAACCTGAGACTTCATAGAAACCTTGTAACATTCCAAATTCACTTAACTAATAAGTCCAATTTGCAATAATGCCATTCTCTTGTTCTCAAAATTTTAAACATTCTTACGCCCAAGGCCCATTGGGCCCAATCCTACTAGGCCCAATTTTGGGATGTTACAGACCCAATGGGCCCAACCCTACTAGGCCCAAATTCGGGATGTTACAAAACTTGATGGATAATTTCAGGGGATTCAAAATAACTTGGATTGTAGTATTCTCCACCTTTATCCGATCTTAAGCACTTGATAAATGATTCACGTTGAAGTTCAACCTCAAATTTATAAACTTTAAATTTATCAAGTGCTTCATCTTTTGAATGCAATAAATATACATAGCAATATTTAGAATAATCATCAATAAAAGTAACAAAATATTTCTTTCCACCTAATCTAGGAATATTATACATGTCACATAAATCACTATGTATAAAATCAAGCAACTTTGTTTTCCTTTTAACCTTAGGGAAAGGGTTTCTTGTAATTTTAGTCAACATACATGTATTGCATTTTCAATAATATTATTAAAATATGAATTAAATCTAACTTATGCATATCATTCAATTTTCTATAATTCAAATGACCTAATCTATAATATTGTAAACAAGAAGATTCAACCATATAAGCAGAAATAGTATTTTAATTCTTATTAATAATTTTGAGTTTGAACATGCCCTTATACGTATACCCTTCCCCTACAAAAATTCCTCCATTAGATAGAATAAACTTATCTGTCTCAAAAACAAGTTTGAAACGAAACTTATTTAACAGACTTTCAAACACTAATTCCTTCCTAACTTCTAGTACATAATATACATCATTCAAGGTTAAAACCTTTACAGAAGTGAATGGTAGTCCAATAGACCCATTGCCTTTGATTGTTGTAGTGGAAGAATTTCTCATGTACAAGTTCTTGTCATATTCACATTGTGTGAACTTTGTGAACATGCTTTTGTTTTTGCACACATGTTTGGTTACTCCAGTATCAATCCATCATGCATTATCATCTTGTGCCATATTAATTTCACAAATCATGGCAACGAACTTTTTGTAATTATCAGCCTTAGAAGATGATTTCTTCTTTAAAAATCGACATTCATTCTTAAACTTCTCGACTTACCACAATGATAGCATGAGCCTTTTTTTCTTTTTGAACTTAGGTGCTCTATCAGTTTGTTTGAACTTTCTCTTGGATGGTTTAGTAGTTTGTACTTCTTCCATAACATGCACTTTGGCATTTTCAGAATCTAGGTGCTGATCTTGCTTTCAATATTCTTCTTCAATACGAAGATGGTTTGCCAAAGCCTTAAGAGATTTTATTTTTCTTATGTTTTAGACTTTTTTTTAAAGTCATTCTAGAATGGAGGAAGTTTGTCTATAATGAAGGATATAACAATCATTTCATCCATTTTCATATCATATTGCTTAAATTGATTCAACATTTTTTCAATATCACAAAATTGTTCCATAACAGAACAATCATCAATCATTTGATAATTATTGAAACGACTAATAAGAAATTTCTTACTTGTAGCATCTTCGGTCATGTATCTTGTCTCCAATTTGTCCCATAATTCCTTAGAGGTGACCTCATTTTGGTAGGTGTCGAACAAACCATTGGATAAACCATTAATATGTGGTCTATGCACAAGTAATCAGCATTGTCCCATTTTTGTCTTTCTCAGGTTGCAACAACAGGTTCGTTTTCATTCTCTTCTAGTCTTGGAGTATCCAAAACATAGGCAATCTTTAAAGTTGATAATAAGAAATGCATCTTTTTCCACCATCATCAGAAATTGCCACCACCAAACCGACCAAGTTTGACAAAGTTGGAAGCCAACTCCCTTAGTGTTCCACTTTCATGTGTTGTAGTACTCATCATGATAATAGAACCTTAAAATTGTTAGTATAAATCTTCAGTGAGGAAAATCTTGAACACATGAATGGAACACGAACAACAACTCAAACAGAAAATGAAGAAATAGGACAAGGCTCCAAAGCGTGTATCAAGCCAATATCTTTAAGGTTCTATTCACCCTCACCTATACTTGGTGTGCAAATGAGTTTTAAGCAAATGAACCTCGATGATACAATAAAGTTCGATGACTATTTGCATTTTTAACTGACGAAAAAAATCCACTAAGCACTGAGTAATGTATGATAAGAAAATCAATTTCTATAAAGAATTTTTGCAGTAACTCTTTATAGAACAATCTAGTAATATTAGAAAATGGAGAAAAGATAGAAAGAATTTTTAGAACTTGTCGGTATATTTCCAAATGAAATCTCATTCCTATTTATAGGAATTTCATATCACTTCTAGAGACATTTTTCAATAGATGTCTTTTCTGAATAATAATATATTTAAAAAGACATAATTATTCATCTAATATCTCTTGATTAACATAATTATTCAAATAATATTGTTTGAATAGTCATAATTCTTTGTCAATAACCAAAAGATATATTTTGATTAATTACACCCTTTCATTTATAGTTATTGAAACACTATAAATATTGTTAAAAATGTTCCAGCAGTGCAACCATCCCCATGACAATATGTGATATGTTATTATGAAGATCAGATATAGTCTTAATGGATCTACTCAGGGACGAAGTCAAGAAATTTTTCTTGATGGCAGAATTAAGTTGTATATTCTTATGGGAGCTAAAATGTAATTTTACAATTTTAATAGTTTATATATTTATAACTTTTAAAAGATTAAATCAAAATTTTATCATTTTGAGGGAGACCAAATTATAATTTTACCTTTTACTAAATTAAAGGATCAAAATGAAAATTTTCATTTTTAAAGGGTCGAGTCTCCTACCCGCCCGTCTTCACCTCTAGATCTACTGCGGAATACCAAGTAGGAGATTCACTTAGTGATCAAGTTACACTCTCGTAATTTATTTTTGTTATTTACTTTTGTTTAAGCTAGATTTAGGTTTAGTGAAAGTAAAATATTATTAAAAAAAAATCTTTGGACCGTGGCTAGTAAACATAATTACCCTTGGATTTTAGTTGATGATTTTAATGATTTTCTTTCTTAAGAAGATAAAGAGAAGAGGACTTCTGGTGTCTCCTACTTAGAGATTTCAATGAATGTCTAAACTTTTGTAAAATGATAAGTAGTACACATGGTCAAACTTACTTGACCCCGTAAACCTCGTTCAAGAAAGATCATATTATGTTTTATCAATCCACAATGATGACTAATTTCATTCAAAGATGCATATGTCGCTTATCTTCCTAGCACTAAGATCCTATCATCGCCCCTACTTTTAACCCTTTCACCCTCAAGACCAAGGCCTACAACAGGCCCTTTTGCTTTCAGAAAAATGTGAATGCAACATTCAGACTTCCCAACCAATCCTCAATCACTTTTAGTCAAATCCTAATATGTTCAGGAGGAAGATGCTTTTGGATTGCCACCACCATTGAAGCTTTCATGGCTTACTTGAAGGATTGGAACCAAAATGCTTTTAGAAGTATATTTAGGGGGAAGAAGCAAGTTCTTTCTTGACTTAGTGGCATTGAAAGGGCAATGGATAACATCCTAAATATGTTTCTATTCAAACTTGAAAATGGCAGGACCCAAAATTTTTTGAAAGTGCAAAGTGACACATGATCTGAACTGCAAAAAGTAGGATTGTGAAAGAATAGAGTGTTTGTTGAACAATTCATAAACAGTTTAGTTTTTGTTCATTTATCAAGCTAAATAAATAAATATGAACAAAATTTGAATGCTCGTTTAATAAACGAACCAAACATGAATAAATCTTATTCAGTTCATTTATATTCGTTTAAAACTTGCTTATTGTTTGATTATTATATAATTAATAATATTATGGTTGCTTGTGCTGCTTATTTTATGTATTCATAATACAATTATTGATATTGATATTTATATTTATATTTGATAATTTTATATCTAAAATATAAGATAAATAGTATTTAGTCTTTATTTGTTTATTATTCATGAACATATTCATTTATATGTTCATAAACAAGTTTGTTTAACTTAAATAAACGAACATGAATCCACATAATTTTAAATAAATAAATACTAACACAATATTAAAATTATTAATAAACATGAACGAACTTAAAAATAAACAAACACATAAATTTATTCAAATTTGATTCATTTAAACACTAAAAAAATATCATGGGTTATCTTATTTAAACTTTGCAGCTCATATGGTTTTTTTCCACAAAGACTGATGAGTAGAGTCAAAGGGAAGGGGTGCATCGCAAAATTGGAATTAGACCTGCTGAAGAGCTTGGGAAATACTTGGGATCTTCTCTCTCCCTTATATTTCTTTATTAATATTTTTCTTTCCTTTTTGTTCTTTTGTTTTGGTTAGTTCTATAAATAAACAACATTGCATTGTGTAGATACTAATTCTTGTCTCTGTCAGCAATCAGAGGACAATATATGAGTATGCATACAATAAAGGGTCGTCACATAGCATGTATCACATAAAATATAATATTTTTGTCGATAAAATGTGTAAAATAGGATGATAAGAAATTGTTTTGTTTTGGTATTGTTTATATAATATTGGGTGAGAGATGATGATAAAACAGTTTGAACGGTGAAGTTTGTCTGCTTTGGTTGGCATAAACTTTTCTGCTTGGGTTTGAAATCAACCCCCGGATATTGTTACTGTCATTTAATTTTTGAATGCACCTATTTCTAATTAAAAATAAAACAATATAACTATCGTTCAAAGTGCCAAACAGGAAAAACTATGTAATTTATAAAATATTCACTCTTTTTTTTTTACAGTTATATGAGTATAACAATAAAATAAAATTCTATACGATAGTTAAAGTCAAAGGGTGACATTATTTCCAAATAATATTTGCCTCAGGCCATCTTCAGTCTTCAAGACTGAGCTGTCCATCAACTCTTTGTATGGTGTAGGTACCTCTGCTTTCTGTCTTGATCATGCAATGGTAGGCCATTGCTGATGATGCTGATATTCATTCTAACTGCTTCAGCAGATCGGCGGATGCACTTCCAGGATCATGCATCGAAAGTCGAATTTGTGATGACATCGCCCTCCAACATCCGAAGTACCTTCACAGTGTAAACACCACTGAGTTAACTGTAGACTGAGGAAGGCTTACATATAAAGTTCTATAAGAATCATAGAGGTGACAGGGTGCTGTTTCAAGAAGCTAGTGAAGTCTGATCGGCTTGTAATTTTGGAATATGGATCGCTTTTGTTGCAAAGTGGAAACACTGCAGAAAGAACCGACAGTGTCTCCCAGAAGATAAACTCCACATGCATATACAGCAGACCTAGAAGTTCTCTTTCAGCTATTGTTCACATTTATTTGCTATGATCATTGAAACAATGATGAGCCGATATATACACAGTTCTTTTTTCAAAGGGATTTTTGCTATGTAAATTTCATTTTCCCAACCTGAGACATGCGAGGCCTTGTATGAGGATCCCGCCTGATGCAAAAGGAAGCACATTGCAGCATGCCATAAACCTCTTGCTCCACATAGCCATTCCCCAAGCGGGGGTCAACAAGTTCCCGTATGGCATGACTTTCTAGTAAAGGGCGTGCCTAATCCATATTCGAACCAGTGAGAAAATCCATTTAGATAAATTCTACAAGTAACAGAAGGTGATCTGTTGATGTTCTTATGACGAAAAGTACATCTAAATTATTAAAGATTTTCAGCAAACACCGATGTATAAGATCATAACCTAAAATAAGTCAAGATTAATACCCATTCTGTGAGGCACTGCTGTCCCTTTGGCCGACTGATGTCTATAGCTTTTCGTCCAGTGATGAGCTCTACCATTACCACCCCAAAGGAATAGACATCAGCTTTTTCTGTGATTTGGCCGCTTTGGGCATATTCTGGAGCTAAATACCTACCAAGAAGTGTGTTTTCCTGAATAAATTTGTCCTTGCTAGATAATATAAGTAACAAGGAATAAACAAGCTAGTATGTACCCGAATCGTCCAATCACTCTAGTTGCCACTCCCCTGTCTCCATCCGGCTGCCACCTTGCCAACCCAAAATCCCCAACCTAAAGAGTCCAGAAGTAGTCAGTTTACAGTCTCTGTCTTATGCTATATGTGCCTAAGGTTTGATACAAAAAGAAGACTATTCACACTTGAATGAGACGAGCATTAAGAAGAACAAACAGCTGGTTTGAGAAATTTGAAATTTTGTTCAGATTGAGCTTAGAAGATGTGACATACTAATGGTTCAAAATCGTGGGTGAGAAGGATATTATTAGGCCGCATATCACGGTGTACAATACAACCAACTCTGCACTCTTCATGAAGGTATCTCAGTCCTCTGGCTGCTCCAACAGCAATCTTTTGTCGTGCTGACCATTGCAATGTATCATGATTATGCCCTGAAAATTTCCCATATTATGATTAAGTTCCAATTTAGAGAAACTATCAATGATTATGAAGGAAAAGGGACAATATTAGACTTGTAGACAGCTTGCTCCAGTACAACTACCAAGCAGCATTTTTCATTAAAGTCAGTTCAAACCCGTGATCGTGAACAATTACATACACTTCAACCATATTTATCTACCAATTAAATGTTGTATCAATGTCATGACTTAAGGACATTCCTGTGAACTCATGTTAGTCAATGGAACTATGGTTCCAAAGTTGGTCAAACTGAAAAACTGAGATAAACATTTCTGATTTCAATACATAAGTGGAGAGGAAAATCTCCCTGGATGTTCTGGATACTTGCTTTCTAGCAGTTTCATGATCATGTTCAGCAAGTGATAACATGAATTAGGGTAGAAGTGAACTTACCATAAAGATGAGAATCCAAAGAGCCATTGCAAACGTACTCATAAACTAGCAATCTTTTTCCATCCTCAATGCAGAAGCCAATCAGCATTACAACATTCCGATGCTGTGCACAACTTAAAACCTCAACTTCCGAGCAAAATTCTCGGTCACCTTGAGAACTAGCCAACTTATGTAGCTTCACAGCTATCACCTGACCATCTGGTAAGACCCCTCTATGAACAGAACCAAATCCACCTTCAGCCAAGAAATTCGATTGTGAAAAGCCATTTGTAGCATGTTCTAGTTCAGCATAAGTGAACCACTTTGGTG
Source organism: Gossypium rotundifolium (assembly GCA_025506655.1). Taxonomy (NCBI): domain Eukaryota; kingdom Viridiplantae; phylum Streptophyta; class Magnoliopsida; order Malvales; family Malvaceae; genus Gossypium; species Gossypium rotundifolium. The sequence goes on from CP106727.1 coordinate 172,730,511, forward strand.
GGTGCCCAAACACAGGAGCTTTGTGCTGACATATTGAACATAATGGAGGAGGTCCAGGAGGAGCATTTCTTGACAGTGAGATAGCTTCCCTCACACTTTTGCTCACCTTCAGATCAAGCCTATAATTAAGGACCCCTACATCAGGTTCTCTGTTCAATGTAGATAATTTCTCCAACAAAATGTTATACGTTGAAGTAAGCGATGAATCATTCAGTCTCTGTAAATCCTTCCCAAGATGCTTAGAGTCAGCACTAGAATTACAAATGTCAGACATCCATGGAGGGAAATAAGATCTTGTTTTAGGAGGATCTAGCTCACAGTCAGTGTCTGAATCAGATTCGAACAGATTTTGGCTTTCCTCAGTAATAAATGAATACTCTTTCTTCAAACTCTCATATAACGCAGGGAGGATCAATGGTGAGGCCCCTGGATCAGAGCCTGATATTGATGAAGTTCCAATATCAGTAGCAGTGAGGGATGATGCACGCTCAGGACTACTGACTGGAGTCACAAATGGCCCTTTTGTTTCATCTAACAAGTCATGCTTGCTTTTCTTACGTTTAGGATATGTTTCAGATTCAAATGATAATGGCCAAGCCAATTGAGGTGCCATGTTCGGTGATCCAACCAAATTCAATCGAAGAACCTTTGGCTGAGATCGCTTCATGACCACAAGATTGCATTGCAGCTCTTCCAGGCAGTGTTTCTTCTCATGTTTTAAGTGTCTGTGCAAGGATTCAAAAGCAATAATAACCATAATTAATTGAACAAAATAGAAGAGTTAAAAGGAAACTGAAGTAAACGAAGAACTTATTGAACATGAGAATGCTGTCCACTACACAAATGAGTTAACTAAGACCTTGTGTAATTTGCAGAGTCACCCTAGCTACAAGCATGCCTTAAGCTAACAAAATGTGATACATCATGCAAGAGAACAAAGTTTACATTGTATATATTACTTGTCCAATATAACCCAGTTGGATTGGGCTTTCTTGGCTTCAGTTGCGACTATTCCGTATGGTGATCCAAGAACAATTTTTATCCTCACTTTTACCTGCAAACATAACATCAAAATTCAATTCCAGGAACAAATAATGTACTAACTAAAGAACCATCAGAAATAATCAATCCACAAACCTTGTCGGGGTCATAAACATCTTTTAACTGGAAAATCATTTGGGAGCATGAATCTGCAATATCTTGTTTTGCATCTGAATTAGCTCCTGAGGCTGAGAGAGACTTCCAATGACCAGTGGCGCAATCACTGGTAAATCTTGAAATACCCCATATCCTTCTACCTGAGAATCAGTGAAGTTACTAACAGCAAATAGTTTGAAGTGAAAAAAGCAGCAGAATGCTTAAACCTCATTTGATATATAACTGAACCTGATAATTGCTTATTAAGATGATAAGAAATTGCAATGAACATTATCTTAGCCTAGGTTTTGAGCATTTCAACCTGAAAATAGATCAATTAATTTTGATAACGTTCTTTGTTAGTCGCCATTTATAATCTGTAAAGCAACTGTATCAAACATAGAATGAAGAAGCTGAGATTAGACGTTATGAACCAACCAACAGCCAATGTTCAACAAAGGATTAAAGGAACATTCTGCAATTTCACCACAAGCTCACTATCATTTACTCATACTAAGTGACGTTAAAAAGCATCATTAACTTCAGAAACATAAAGAATTTCATTTCCACTTCAACATGTACATAGGTAACGAACAAGGACGAAATAAGTTCCTCCAAAACTTTTCTTCCTATTGGATAAAAAGGCAACATATTTTGTTGCAATGACTGCATCTTGCCACTTGTAAGACTTCAAGGTTTCAAGATCCAAACCTTCCAACCAGGCAAAATCTCTATACGCCGACTATTACATTTTAGGCTTTAGATCATCTAGTGATAATTCTTTCCTTAAACATAAGCAAGTGGTGTAGAAGTAGAACATATTAGTTATCAAACATATGAAAAGCAGAATCCAATGTGCTCAATGATTTTATCATCATACAAAAAGTAAAGAGAAAACAAATAAAAGTGAAAAATGTGTTTAAGAGGAAAAAGTAAGTTACTTGAGGAGTGAACAGGAATAACCACAAGCAGCTTAATGCAATCCCCAGGCTGGGCAACATGAGTCAAAGCCCATACCAGAGCAGTCCTTGGGATCTCCCTTGCTGCTTTAACAGCCACCACCACTACTTTACTAGCCAAATCTGAGCTACCCTTCTGTTTCATCTCCAAAGCCAAGCTAGAAACTAAACCCCTAAATACCTTCCACACACCCCATAATCAAAATCCACCCACCCCCCTTTATCCATCATAAACAAAACTCTTGATTAAAAAAGACTGTATTTTTCCTTGATTCACAATACCCAAGATGCCTTTTTTTTTTGAACCCCTTCTTTGAAGTGCTCGGCAGAAAAGTTTGATTTGAAAAAAGAGGGAGTAGCAGACAGGGACGTGCACTTCAAGGTAACTTTATCAAATCAAGTAATAAGCTCTTTCTCATAAAAAGGACGTGTCTAAAACTCTAGTTACCAAGCTGCAAAAGCCCTCTTTGTCTCTTTCTCTCTTTCTCTCTCTGTATTCAAAGAGTTTGGATGCAATAAAGGAACATGTATCCGTTATTGTAACTTGTAAGAACAAGCTCAGCTTTCTTTCACAGAAACTGAGGCTGCCTTTTCTTTAAGATCATGTAAACTGCGTGAGCTTTCTTTACAAAAAGAAAAACGATTCTTGCGCTACAAAAGCAGTTGGCCTAATTTTAGAAGCTTTTCTTTTGTTTGTCTTGTCAACTTCGTTAATGTTCATACATATATATCCTCCAGCTTTCTACAAAATTACAACAAAGCTTAACAGGCAATTATATATTAATATATTATCATATAATTAACAGGCGACAAAAAGAAAACAGGGCATGGTTAAAGACAAGACGACAATTTAATACCAAACCACATGTAATTATGTAAGTAATGAGTTGCATGATTGGAGGAAAGGTTTTTCTTAACCCCTTTTTTTATCTCCCTCAATCTGGACTTTTATAAGCTATGAAAGTTGAGAGTTGGTAATGGAGGGAGGCTAATTGTGTACAGTTTTCAATGTTAGAACATTTTTAAATATTTATAAATGAATGGGTATAATTAATTAAAAGATTATACCTTTTATTTTTTAAAAAAAATTATAACTATTTAAATAATATTATTTGAATAGTTATAATTAAATAAATAATAATGTTTTATTTTAAAAATATTATTATTCGGAAAATCTATTGATTAAAGATATCTCTACGAAGAGACATGAAAATTCCTATAAATAGGAATCAGATTCATTTGGAGACATACCAACAATAAATTGTAATATTTTTTCTTTCTTCCTTCATTTTCTAATATTATTAGATTGTTCTATAAAATATTACTGCAGAAATCCTTTATAGAAATTAAGTTTCTTGTCATACATTGCTTAGTGTGTAGTAGGCTATTCTCATCAGTGCAAAACGCAATTAGCCATTGGCTTCATTGTATCCTCGAGGTTAATTTGCTTGGAACTTGTTTACACACCAAAGATAGGTGGGCGCGAATATAACCTTAAAGATAGTGATTTGATACACGCCTTGAAGCCTTGTTCTATTTTTTCTTCTGTTCGAGTTTCATTCGTGTGTTCGAGATTTTTCTCACCGGAGTTTTGTACTAACAATTTTAAGGTTATATTTCATGATGACTACAACAATTCATGAAAGTGGAACACTAAGGGAGTTGGCTTCCAATTTTGTCAAACTTGATCGGTTTGATGGTGGCAATTTTCGACGATGGCAGAAAAAGATGCACTTCTTATTATCAACTTTGAAGATTGCTTATGTTTTGGATACTCCAAGACCTGACGAGACTGAAAATGAACCTGTTGCTGCAACCCGAGAAAGACAAAAATGGGACAATGCTGATTACATGTGCATGGGTCACATATTGAATGGTTTATCTGATGGTTTGTTTGACACCTACCAAAACGAGGTCACCGCTAAAGAATTATTGGACAAATTGGAGACAAGATACATGACCGAAGATGTTACAAGTAAGAAATTTATTGTCAGTCGTTTCAATAATTATCAAATGATTGATGGTCGTTCTGTTATGAAACAATTTCATGATATTGAAAAGATGCTGAATCAATTCAAACAATATGATATGAAAATGGATGAAATGATTGCTGTATCCTCCATAATAGACAAACTTCCTCCATCTTGGAAAGATTTTAAAAGAAGTCTAAAACATAAGAAAGAGGAAATATCTCTTGAGGCTTTGGCAAATCATCTTCGTATTGAAGAAGAATATCGAAAGCAAGGTCAGAATCTAAATTCTGAAAATGCCAAAGTGCATGTTATGGAGGAAGTACAGACTACTAAACTATTCAAGAGAAAGTTCAAACAGACTGATAGAGCACCTAAGTTTAAAAAAAACAAAAGGGCTCATGCTATCATTGTGGTAAGCCGGGACATTTCAAGAATGAATGTTGATTTTTAAAGAAGAAATCATCTTCTAAGGCTGATAATAACGAAAAGTTCGTTGGAATGATATCTAAAATTAATATGGCACAAGATGATAATACATGGTGGATTGATACCGGAGCAACCAAACACGTGTGCAAAGACAAAAGCATGTTCACAAAGTTTACACAATGTGAAAATGACAATGTCTTGTACATGGGAAATTCTTCCACCGCAGTAATCAAAGGCAGAGGGTCCGTTGAACTACAATTCACTTCTGGAAAGGTTTTAACCTTAAATGATGTATATTATGTACCAGAAGTTAGAAAGAATTTAGTGTCTGGAAGTCTGTTAAATAAGTTTAGTTTCAAACTTATTTTTGAGGCAGATAAGTTTATTTTGTCTAAGGGAGGAATTTTTGTAGGGAAAGGGTATATGTATGAGAGTATGTTCAAACTAAATATTATCAATAAGAATAAAAATACTATTTACGCTTATATGGTTGAATCTTTTGTTTATGGCATTATAGATTAGGTCATTTGAATTATAGGAAATTAAATGACATGTATAAGTTAGATTTAATTCTGCTTTTAATAATAATATTGAAAAATGCAATACATGTTTGTTAACTAAAATTACAAGAAACCATTTCCCTAAGGTTAAAAGAAAAACAAAATTGCTTGATTTGATACATAGTGATTTATGTGACAAGCATAATTCTTCTACATTAGGTGGAAAGAAATATTTTGTTAGTTTTATTGATGATTGTTCTAGATATTGTTATGTATATTTATTGCATTCAAAAGATGAAGCGCTTGATAAATTTAAAGTTTATAAATCAAGTTGAACTTGATGTGAATCATTATCAAGTGCTTAAGATCGGATAGAGGTGGAGAATACTATAATCCAAGTTATTTTGAATCCATTGGGATTGTCCATCAAGTTTCAGCCCTTATACACCACAACAAAATGGTGTAGCTGAAAGGAAAAATAGAGTATTGATGAAATGGTAAATTCAATGTTATCATATTCGTGTCTTGGACAAGGTTTTTGGGGAGAAGTCGTTCTAACGACTTGTCATATATTGAATAGAGTTCCTAATAAGGAAACTAAAATAACCCTTTATGAACAATGGAAGAAAAGGAAACCAAACCTTAATTATTTTAAGGTTTGGGGTTGTAAACTATTGTCAAAGTTCCAACACCTAAAACGTAAAAATTAGGTGAAAGAGGAATTGAATGCATATTTATAGGATATGCACATAATAGCAAGGCATATAGGTTCATGGTAATCGAACCAAATGATTCAATTTCAATTAATATCATTATTGAATCAAGAGATGCTATTTTTGATGAAAATAGATTTAATTCTATATCAAGACAATTACAGCCACAACAATTGATTCATTCTTCAAATGAGAATGAGATTCCATTGTAACAAATTGATAATAATGATGAATCTTGTCAAGAATTAAGAAGAAGTAAGAGGATTAAAAAGGTCAAAGATTTTGGACCAAATTTCATGATGTTTCTTGTAGAAGGAAAAGGTGAAAGTATATGCAATAAGATACCTTATTGTTATAATATAGAATCTGATCCTATTACATTTGAAGAGGCAATGAAATCTCAAGACTCTGCTTTCTGGAAAGAAGCAATAAATGATGAGATGGATTCAATAATGGGAAATCAAACTTGGATCTTAGTTGATCTTCCACCGGGTTCCAAACCAATAGGTTGTAAATGGATCTTTAAAAAGGAAATGAAGGTCGATGGAACCATTGATAAGTTTAAAGCAAGGTTGGTAGCCAAAGGTTTTATACAAAAACAAGGTATTAATTACTTTGATACCTATGCTCCAGTAGCAAGAATTGTTACAATTAGACTCTTAATATCACTTACCTCTATATATAATTTGGTTGTTCACCAAATGGATGTTAAAACTGCATTTTTAAATGGTGAATTGGAAGAGGAAGTGTATATGGAACAACTAGAAGGATTTGTTGTTCCAGGACAAGAGCATAAGGTATGTAAGCTTGTTAAATCTTTATATGGACTTAAACAAGCACCAAAACAATGGCACCAAAAGTTTGACAATGTTGTTTTAGCTAATTGCTACAAAATAAATGAATCTGATAAGTGCATATATAGCAAATTTGAAAATGCAAAAGGTGTCATAATTTGCTTATATGTAGATGACATGCTCATTTTTGGCACGAATTTGGAACAAATAGAAAACACAAAGAAATTCTTGTCAAACAACTTTGCTATGAAGGATATGGGTGTAGCAGATGTTATTCTTGAGATTAAAATAACCTGAGATGAAAGCACTATAGCTTTATCACAATCACATTACATTGAAAATATGCTTAAAAGTTTGATCTTTTCAATGTATACCAAAGATCTACACCCATGGATCCTCAAATAAAATTAGTATCTAATGTTGGTAGGAAAATTGATCAATTGAAATATGCAAGTCTAATTGGCTGTCTTATGTACATAATGACTTGTACAAGACCAGATATTGCATATGTTGTTGGGAAATTGAGTAGGTACACAAGTAATCCAAGTAGTTTGCATTGGCAAGCATTGAATAGAGTACTTAGGTACTTAAATAAAACTATTAACTATGGATTGTGTTATAATGGATATCCTCCAGTTTTAGAAGGGTATTCGGATGCTAGTTGGATTACAAGTTTGGAAAGATCATTCATCTACTAGTGGATGGATCTTCATTCTTGGTGGAGGAGCCATTTCTTAGGGTTCCAAGAAACAAATATGTATTACTGATTCCAAGAAGCAGAATGGTTAAGAAATTTGCTTTATGATGTACCTTTATGGCCTAAGCCAATTTCACCTATTTCTATTCGTTGTGATAGTGAGGCTACTCTAGCAAAGGCATATAGTCAAGTATATAATGGAAAGTCTAGACACATTGGATTAAGACATAGTTATGTCAGACAATTAATCTCTGATGGAGTGATCACTATTAATTATGTGAGGTCAAGTGAAAATTTGGCGATCCTTTGACAAAAGTCTTGCTAGAGATGCGATAAAAGGACCTCAAAAGGATGGGACTCAAGCCCATTAATTAGAGTCATCCATGATGGAAACTCGACTCAACGCTTGGTATAACGTCAAGTCTTGAGTTCAATGAGACAAAGTACATCATTAGTATGTGACTGTTAGCACTATAAATAAATCCATCCTAAGATTAAAGTGCTAGGTACCCGTAATGATAAGGGAAGGATGAGTAATGTACTCTTAATGGACCCATAACATAAATATGTTAGAGTGTTATAATTACGGGAACACTTTTGATGGGATCTACCTATGTGAGTGGAAGTGTGGCCGCTTCTAGGAGCTCAAGGGCTTGGCTCTGGCAGCATTCATGAAAAGAGGACACAGACACATGGCCATAATAGTGTCCCTAGATACTATGCATTGACCAATGTTGAAATCATTGTGTGGATGTGTTCGGTTAATCAAATGAAATAGTTGGTTCAAAGCTTAGTCTACCATGCAATTTCGATTAACTTTAACATGTTTTCACTAAGTGAAGGTTCAATCGTAAGATACATTCATTTATGCAAATTGATTTCCAAGAATATCAAAATCTAAAATATTTTGAAAATGGGGGGAGATTGTTGGAACGTTTTCAAATATTTATAGTTTTCCAATAACTATAAATGAATGGGTATAATTAATTAAAAGATTATATCTTTTGATTTTTGAAAAAGAATTATAGCTATTTAAATAATATTATTTGAATAGTTATAATTAAATGAATAATAATGTTTTATTTTAAAACATTATTATTCGGAAAATACCTATTGATTAAAGATGTCTCTACGAAGAGACATGAAAATTCAATAAATAGGAATCGATTTCATTTGGAGACATACCAACAACAAATTATAATATTCTTTCTTTCTTCCTTCATTTTCTAATATTGTTAGATTGTTCTATAAAGTATTACTGCAGAAATCCTTTATAGAAATTGAGTTTCTTGTCATACATTGCTCAGTGTGTAGTGGGCTATTCTCGTCAGTGCAAAACGCAAATAGCTATTAGCTTCATTATATCCTCGAGGTTAATTTGCTTGGAACTCGTTTGCACACCATGATAGGTGGGGGTGAATATAACCTTAAAGATAGTGATTTGATACACACCTTGGAGCCTTGTCCTATTTCTTCTTCTGTTCAAGTTTCGTTCGTGTGTTCGAGATTTTTCTCACTGGAATTTTGTACTAACAATCAATCTGTTTACTAGTGTTTGGTCATGTGGCTTACCTTCCATTTTGTTTTAACGCTAAAATATTTCTTATGAAAAGCAACAAAAATGTACTTTAAGATCTTGGGATTTCCTATTTCCTGCACATTGAAGTCACCACTATTTGATCTACAGTTTTTTTTAAGGCAACTGTCTCTTGGGACTTGAGACAGTAATCAATTATTTTGTGTCTTAAAAATATACACAGATAAAGTAATGCTTTTTTTTTTTTTAAATGTGGCACTTAAATTAGTGCAGGAACATCAATTAAATTTTCTTTTGTTTTGGGTAGTTCTAACACGACACAGCATGGCAGATTAGTAGTGTGGTAGGACATAATATATGAACCCTACATACTGACAAATGAAGACAAAGAGCTTGTGGTAGGTCATGGCAACATCAATTAGCAACTTGATGCCATTTGAATTCAAAGGAATTGTCAATTTTGTAGACAGCAAAACTTCAGCTTATAGTTTTATCTCTCTTCTAGAAATGAATGTTGTTGGTTTGTAATGATTTAATAATAGAAATTAGTTATTGAATCGATGAAATAATTTATTAATTCTCAATTTAATTAATAGTTAAACAATAATTAATTAATTAATTAAAATTTATAAAAAAATTTAAAAATTTACACAACCACTTGTAAGATAACATATTCAAAAGATCTATGATTCCAATATTTTTAATTTTTCGTATGTCCTCCTTTGCACCGAAAAATTGAAGGACAAATAGTCAACTAGAGATCTACAATTGAAAAGAAAAAATGCAACACAGCTAAATTCAATGGGATATTACATGACAGTTTACAGCAGAAAGGGTGTACTTAATGGTGAAGATAATTTATATTAAGGACTGTAATTTCACATGCAAACATTGAAATCAGGTAGTATAAACTACGAAGAAATGAAGCAGATAAATTGAGAGGTAGGTTAGAATTTGGCATCCAAAAAGCTCCCAATTATATCGTTCTTTATGAAAAGTGGGACCTAAAGTTGGATAGCTAGACGCAATGGACGACTACCTTTACTAAAGATAAATAATAATGAAAGAGAAACTTTAAGATATTCCCTCATCTTATTTTATACAAAACTTTGCTCCAAATCTATTCTTCTACAAACAGGAAAAGAATCAAAATTTAAAGACAAATATATATATATATATATATATATATATTCTAATTCACTCAATGAAACTTTTTGAGATCATCAACTTAAACAACTTTGGTGCTAAATGATTTAGCTTTTGACAATGAATGCAGCAAATAAAAGACAATCTTAATTTCACAATCACATAACAAGGTTACAAACATATATGATTGTTGGCTGCAACAGTTAAACAATGATGAAGATGCTTTCTTTTTATCTTTTGTTTGCTAAGCTAGATTCTGTTTTGGCAGGAAGCACATTTGTATGTTAAATAGTTTTGTTATTTTGGATAAACATTCACACAAATCCCCCAAATGTTAATACATTTATGAACAACAACAGTGATTATGCACCAACATATTGTTGAACTTGTAAGTTGATATTTCCATTTGCCAAGCTAAGATTTAGCCCTAAATGGTTAAGGTTCTTGAGCTTGTGTTTGGCAAAGCCAAGGAGAAAACTTTTTTATACTAGCGGTTGTGGTAAAGGTAAACTCAGTTACCACTTATTACTGTGTCCAAACTATTGTAATATTTGATTTTTTTTGCATATAGAAAAAGCAGGGCGTGTTTAAGAAATTACTAAATTAAGAAACCATTGCTGTGGTAATTAAGACTTAATAAAGGGAAATAAGGCAGATAACTATAAATAGGGATAAATACTAAAGCTATACATTAACTTTGATACAATTTGTAATGTTATATATATTTAACTTTAATTTGGTGCGTTTGTATACATCACACCTTAATTTTGATTCAATTTTCACATTTTACTAACCCCATTATCTATGTGGTACAATTTTCCATTAAGCCATGTGAAAATTGTTGATATAGAATTTTATTAGGTTAAAAACAAACAAATAAATTTAAATTCTTTCCACTTAGATTAAAAGAAAAAAATCTTTAGAAAAGGGTTTCTTATTTCTCCAAAGAAATCTATTTTTTAATATAGGTAAAAATAATTTAAATTTATTTTTAATCTAATAATAATATTATGTTGATTAAACCAAAATATGTGCCACATAGATAACGAGTATTTTGATGTATACAAATATACAAATTTAAAATTGATAAATAACATTGCAGATTTTATCAAAATTAATGTTCAACTTTGATATTAATCCATACCCAAAAATAGGCATTGTGAAACGAAAAGGGTGGATTAAGGCTTTTCCTTTTAAGAAAATTGGGCTTAAGGTTTTAGACAAATTCTTAAATTGGAATGGACTTCAAGGATTTCAAATGCATTAGTAGTGCCGTGAATATTTACACAAGCAGCTCTGAATTGTTAGTACTGTCATAAGCCTTTATATTCATTCATTGAATTATTGATTGTCATGGACAAGGAGTCTTATTAGTGCTCATTGAAGGGCTTCTTCTGAACCCTGAACAGGTCAAGAAACATCTCATAGCATAATTAATGCATGTTGAACCAAAAGTAAATGCACGCATTCATACACATGTGAATTCTGACTAAACATCTCATAACAAGGATTGAATTGGTTCATCCCTTCCCATGTGGAACAAACAGGAAGTGTATCAGATCCTGAAATGTGGTATTACAATATTCAGCGGAGTTTTTCTCCATTATTGATTTCTCGTCCTCATCATCATAAATAAATACAAATCCTCTTTATATTACATACATAATTGAAGGACTCCTTAGTTACTGACTACAAAAGAATAGATTATGAATCTATATGAGAAAACCATTGCGCACTAGCCTCTTGTTTGTATAGGAATTCCAAACCTGTGCACCCTTAAAACTACAAGCTTTGCGGGCATCATGTATGTTACCCTTCCCTATATTCCTTCATTTTCTTCCCTTATATCTACAACCCCACCTCCACATCTGCTTCTACCCTTGTACATTTTCCTTTTTCCAAAGACAAAAAATAGAACCAAAAAGTCTAAAAAAATTAACTAAATAAGTCCATCTTTCTCAACCCCCCAACTTTATCAAGTATAATGTGATACACGGGTTTTTATTGGTTTTAAATTCAAACCCGAGCTTTCAGGAGAGAGAAGCTCGGGTGAGATGCAAGATGGACTTAACGGGCTCCTTGGGCTGTCACTCAAATGGCAAGGTCTATACAATCCATATCCCATGAAGAAGTACTCCATAGGTATCAACATTGCATGTGGTTGTTCTTCTGTCACCATGGATCCACAAGCCTGAACCTGCACAAACAAGCATCCTAACCCAATTAGGCATAATTTTGACACTAATTTTAATTACACAAAGCATTAACTACTAAAGAAAAAGGGACAAAAATCACCCAACAGGCAGGCTGGCCCACCTTTAACGGTATTTTTAGAGCAGGTGATAGACCACTAGATACTCCAGGTTTGCAAATTATTAGGAAAGTAGAGTACTAGATAAGAGTAGCAGACTAGACAAGAATCATTCAACATCATACTAGCAATCAAACACAGCAATCCCTGTTACATAGGTAATTGAAAACTCAGCTACTTACCTCAACTAAGGCACTAAATCTTCTATCCAAATTGGATGTCATGTGTAGGGCCTCAGAATGAAACGGTGAGCTATCGCCAACAAATATTAAGGTTCGACATCTGAGCCTCTTTAGCCCACTGGAAAGGTCAGGTCTCCTGCATGTTAGTGAAACAAAGTTTTGAGCACTTGAAATATCTTAATGTATAAAGAGAAGTAACATGCAAAACACGAAGTGACAATCCAATCTAGTTCCATTATTTTGTAATGTACCCATTAATTGCTTGAAGAAATTGCATCACATTTGATCCATGCCTCTCATCTAGCAACTAAGCAAACAAACATACCATAGGAATAAGTCAACATGACTTCAAAAGAAATTCACTGGTTTAAGAAAAGAAACAGAAACAGAATGCAAATCTAGTATAATGTATTAATGTTATTCAGGAAAGAAGAAAAAGAAATGCTTAAGCACTAACTCTTCTGCACGCTTGAACGATGTCTGACTCAGGAACTTCTGTATTACCGCAAACTTCCTGCTACGATTTAAAGAAACCTCATCATACAACCTCCTCAATAAGTGAGGATATAACCCAAAAAAGGAACTTCAAAGATATATTACTAGGATGGAAATGCTAGGTACCTTGCTAAAATAACGTTGAAGCAAAAGCTCTTTAAGAAGTCCACACATTCCATAAAAATATAACAAGTTTGACATCACCTACAGATTATATCATTTTAGCCATATAAATGAAATTTATGCATAAAACCCAACAGTCTTAGGAAGGAACCTTGTTATAAAACCATTCAGTCCAAGAGGGTGCTCTGAAAAGAGGGGATATAAGAATCAACCCAATAACACGTTTTTTGTATTTCATCTGAAATGGAAAAGCTTGGTCAAAAGAACTAACATAAAAAGCATTTAAACAATACTACTCTTAAGATTCATAAGGAAACCTACTGCAAATAGAGTAAGAATGTAAGCACCCGCTGTCACTCCCATGCACATCACTGCACCAAGCCTGATGCAATCAGAAACGAAGTCATCCTAACTATAAAACTTTTAATAAATACAATCTAGTGCTCTTAATGGGAAAAGAAACCCCTTTTCAACCAAACCACTAATACTGGCTATATCTAATAGCTTTTACTAAGATGCCAACTAATGTAAAATTACCCAAAAAAGTTGAGAACCTCAAGGATTTGATCAGCTAAGTCGTCAACACACCGTGCAGAAGCACTTGGACAAATTGGAGCAGCTCCCAACTGCAAGAACTCTTGTGAAAGTGCCAGAACGGAAACTATGTGAATATAGAAACCAATAATTGATTTAGCATGCTACCAGAAGATAAAATAGACCATATATAACAGAAAAAAGGCAAATAGGCATATGCCAACTAATTTACAGACCTCGTGTCCAGGAGGACTAATATGGTAAATGCAGAAATTGTGGAGCAGCAAGGAGGCCGCTTCGGGACAAAAGAACAATCCTTGGAAACAAGATACATCTGAAGGAAATTATAAAAGAACACTAAACTTGTTAGAAAGCAGATTTGGAGATATACTCCAACTAAGAGTACCCTGTAGGTGTGCATGAATAGAAAATTTGATCCGGTTAACAAAATAAACCATGACTGAAATAGCATGTATATTGCAGAATTAGCAAAAGCAGGTTTTTCCCAAATTTAGTATGACAAATACAAAAGAGGTTATGATATGAACAGCATTATACATACGATTCAAAGCCAGATCAGGATATGTAATTAATGCTGGCTTGTGTTGGTCCCCATAAACTATAACAGACACAGAACCACAGCGCGTTCGTACATGATGTTCCTGGAAGTTATTTACATCAGCACAGATTAAGATTTATACCAATCAAAAATTGAAATAGTTAAGCTTATTATAAAACAATCATAGAAATAGATATATTTGGAACTTAGATACCATATGTCTTCTAGATACGGAAATAGTTATTTAACAAGAATAGCTTTTCAGTTAAGTAATTTATTTTAGTTGACCCTTAAAAAGAAAAGAAACACCTAAATTATTCATCAAAAGCAATTCCCATGTGCACAGTTACCTTTTTTAAGGAAATCCAAGAAAGAGAGAAAAAATTAAATGAGTTATTCCTGATATCAATCATTAAATTCTTCAAAAAAGAGATGACAGTCTAAAAGGAGAGCAAGAATCTCTCAAATTAAAGAAGACCATGACATTAAACACACACACACACACACACACACACATATATATATATAAAAAGAAAAGGTAAATTTGCAGGCAGCCAATTTTAATATAATAAAAACAAAATAAAATAAGAAATAGAGCCAATGTTTCTTCAATGAACTGCAAAGACAGGTGAATAATCCCGAGGAATCCATGATCCAACTTCTTTTGCCATTAGAAGTAACAAACTAAGAATGAAAAAATCTCCAACTAATCGAAAATGAAAAGTTAAAGCAGATATAAACCCAAAGGCAGTAGCAACATGAAATAACGTAAGCGAATTACACGATATTAGCAAAACAATCAAATACATGTATAAATACACGAACAAAATGGAGTCTAACTTTGTAGTTTTTAACAGCTAAAATAAATACAAATTATATACAAACCAAGATAACTCATTTACCGTAAAATGACAAAGAAGGTTGAGAAAAATCCAAAAAAATTGACTGTTATGTATATTTTTAAAAAGAAAGTGGATAAAAGAGCATATTTGACCAAAAAGGAAATGTATAGATATGTTGATACCAGATAATTTCTGGATATCGCAGAAATAAATTTAACATAAATTGGAATAAAATAACCAGAAAAATGGGTTCTCTTCCCATAAAACAAAAAAACCAATGCAGTAATGAAAATGCAAAATAATAAACTGATAACAAAAAATAAAGAATGAAAAACAATTAAAAATGGAAATGTAGAAAAACGATAAGAAAAAAGAAACCTTTCCACCAAAATAGATCTTTTCAGAATGAAGAGGAATGGAATCGTTTGAGTCAGCCATGGCTGTGGCTCTTTCTCTGTTATCTACAGAACAAAGAAAGAAAGACAAAAAAAAGCTTATTTTCTTATTTTTTTTTCTCGAAACAAAACGGCTTTTCTCTGTCCCTTGTTTCTCCCTTGGATAAATATAAGTCTCCGGCTTTTATGGCTTGCAAAATATAAATCAAGCCATTTTCTTTCTTCGAAACCTCGCTCGCTCCTTCCCTCTCTTGTTTGTTTATTTATTTTATTTTCCCCCTTTTTTAGCTTAAATAACTTTTATTTGTTTGTCTGTTTAAATTTCAAGCTCAATGCTTTTTTTGACTCCCTGACTTAATATCAAATCATAACCATCTAAAGAATAATCAGAAAAACGGCACTGCTTTTAAACGACACCGTTGGAACCGACGATTATTTTCAGCTTTAAAAGCATGGCCCGTGAGCCATGGCGGGTTGATTTAAAATAGTGACTGATTGGCTCCCGACTAATTTGTTATGATTTATAATGTGAATTTGATTTTTATTTTTTTAATTAAATCTGGTTATTAATATAGAAGAGTTAAATTGGTTTTTTAATGGAAATTATGACTAAAATATTAATTTTTAACGTTGTTGGCATGATAATTTGTATAACAGTTTATATATACATTTCACGTCGATAAATAATTTAAATTTTATAAAATTAAAATTTAAAAAAATTAGCATTAAGTGTATGTGAATTGTCATGTAGACTATTGTGTTTAAAAATTTAACATTTTAATTAATATTTTTATTAAAATATATCATTTCAACTCTTTTTTAAAAATTTAATTTTTTTTGAAAAATTGAGGATTAAACTTAACCCAAAAAAATAAACAAGGGCTAAATTGGCAATATATATATATATATATATATATATATAAAACTTTAAAGGCTAATCTTGATAGTATACCTATCTTGAATAGATAAAGGTATTAAAAATATAGTTTTCTACTTTCTTTTTTGTAAATAATAAACAGCCTCATCAGGCTCTAAGCTTCAAAACCAGCAAAAATATTGGAAGCAAAGTAGCACAACATTAGGAGGCTGTGTGAAAACATGTAGTCCAACTTCAACTGCAAGACAAAGACGCAATTGAATCAAAAAGGCACTTGGAACCAAGATGTGAATTTGTATAACCCTTCTAAAATAATGTGATTATGGAGCAATTGGTGGACTTAACAACCAATTTTTATTTACCTTAAAAACGTAGAATGTTGAGATTTTTTTTCCGTAATTTATTCATTATGAAAGGCTAATGCAGTAATTTTCCACATGTTACAATAAAAAAATACATACAAAACACATTTATTTTAAAATTGAAAATAATATTATTTAATATATTAATAACAATTTCTTTTATTTGCATAAATTTTACAAAAATCAAAACAATAAATTGAAGAATAACCAAAATTGTTCACTTCCCTCCCAAATTTGGAGAGAAAAATCCTCAAATTTTACTCACCAAAATTAAAAAGATTTCGTGCCAAAATTTTCATTTACCAAGATAACCAAAACATCATTGATAGGTGGTTGGATGCCTTCTTCCAATCAGTCGAGTCTTCAAGCTTGAGACACACCAATCAAATTCCTCAAGCTTTCGAACTTGGTCGAGTCCAGTGCCTTGGTAAACAAGTCAGTCAACTGATTGTTAGTAGCCACAAACTTTTCCTTGAGTGCATAATTAGATTCTTTGCAGATGTTGATAGCTCTTGTGTTATAATAGTAAATAGTAGCCACTAACAATGTAACTTCAAAATCCTCCATCATTTGCTTCATCCATAGCAACTAAGCATAGTAGCTCTTATGTAACGCCTTTAACCCGTATCCGTCGCCGGAACAGGATTACGGAGCATTACCAGAATTTTTAGAACATTTACTGATAATTCATATCAATTACTATACATTTTCCGATATTAACCATAACGTACCTATGACAGACCCTCGAGGCCTAAAATGAATATTAGGATCGGGTTGGGACTAAACCGAAAATATAGGAAAATTTTCGTGAAATTTAAAAAAAAAACTTCCTCATGTATAGGGGTTACAGGCCCGTGTGGGTAGGCCCTGTGACTCACACGGCCAAGTGACATAGGTCACACGGCCGTGTCTCCAACCTGTGTAACTCTCTGACTTACAAAACATTAAGGTGTAGTTTTCACACGGCCAAGTCACATGCCCATGTTCTAGCCACACGGCTGAGACACACGCCCGTGTCTCTGCCCGTGTGCTCAATCTGAGCATTCTGATTCTCAAATTTAAGTTGCAGGGGACACACGGCCAAACCACATGCCCATGTGCCAGGCCGTGTGTCACACACGGTCAAGACACACGCGTGTGTCTACTCGTGTGGACGAAAATAGGCCATTTTAAGACCACTTTTCTCACCCTTTCCAAAATCAACCTGCATACACATTTCCTTATACCAATATAACTTAACCAAACAACCAATTCAAGACAAATATCAAGTTCTAAACCTAATGTGTCATTACACTACTCATTTGCATAACTTACCATATAATTCCATTCATTGACTACTATTAGATAATATTAAATTCATGCACATAAACTAACATATATGTATAAGAGCCATTCATAACCATATTACAAGTTTACTTCCTTTTCATTCAATCCTATACATGCCATATAAACCATAAGTTGTATTACAAAATCTACCGGTGAAATCAGGATAGTGTGTGTAACACCCCTTACCCATATTCAACGTCGGAACAGGGCTCGAGGTATTACCGAACTTATAACACAAACATTCACATAATCCCAAGTCATAAATTTGCGTCCAAATTAAAATCATCCATATTCGATCATGAAGTCCCTGTTACGAGCCTATGAGGACCAAAAAATGTATTGGAAGTGGTTCGGGACTGAACCGAGAACTCGGGAAACTTTTACAAAACTTAGAATTTTTTTGCTAGAATAAGGGCTCACACGCCTATGTGGTCTAAGGGACACGCCCGTGTGACCCCGAGGACACACCCATGCTTCAGACCGTGTTCAAATTAGGGTGCTCTCTGACTTGTGCTACACGGTCGGGCCACACGCCCGTGTGCTAGGCCATTAGGATACACGGCTGAGACACAAGCCCATGTCTCTGCTCGTGTGCTCAATTCTAGACACTCAATTTTACAACAATTAAGGTACAGGGGACACACGGCCAGAACACATGCCCGTGGGGCAGACCGTATGTCATACACGGCCTAGACACACGCTCGTCTGTCTACCCGTGTAGACAAAATAAAGGCTATTTACCAAGCCATTTGCCACCCTTATTTGCACACATCTACACAACATCTCATGGCACAAAATCAAGCATGTGAGAGCAACCAAATAACCACAACCAAGACAATAACATGTCATTCTGATGCTATTATTTATCATGCTTAAAACATCATACTTAGCTCGTCACTAACATACTAATTTCACATTTACAAGAGGGCATTAACATATAAATAAACTTATGATCAACATAAGCCATCATTCATGGCTGTATATAAGATGAAACATTAACAATTACAAGCTAACACATATGGCCAAATTAATAATGACACACATAACAAATTGGACTAGTCGCTATACATGCCATAGACTTAAAATGCTTGAATTCATTTATACTGAAAATGATAACTTGATAGTGTGATAGGATCTTTGGCGATCTCCAACCCGAACTAGTTTAATAACCCTATAAGACATTGAAAAGGAAGGGGGTAAGCTATATATATAGCTTAGTAAGTTCGTACGAAAATAATAAGCAACTCTTACAAATCTTTTATCAAGTTCAACAATTTAAACACAAGATAATACAAATTGCTAAGAATCTCACAGTTATAATTTTTATTTAGTCATAATGTTTACTCTATCAACTTATAAGCATAATTTAATATATCTTGGCATCAGCCTAACAACCATAATCTCTTCTTTGCAACATATTACAACGATTAACAACTCATTTCAAACCTCACAGTAAACATGTACATTAACCTTATGTACTCATATCTTCCCGTACTTCCATAACCATTTTAAATGGGCAATTATGCCAATCCCATGATATTCAACCGAATTTACCATGAATTTTATACATCACAAGTATAGACCAATAGTCACAAGGTTCTCACAAATCATTCTCGTGGAAATCATGAACTCACAATTTAATGAAGTCAGTGCTTACAAAATTTGCGTACATACCTATATCAATTTGAGATACTTACATACTCTTTCTCTTCTTTGACATAAGTGCCACATATGTAGCCAATGCTATCACAATTCTCATACCACATATAAATCAGTTAATTCATCATATTAATATTTTACATACCATCAACTCATATTTCCTTATATCACATAATTAAGTTACACGAACTTATCTAGTTAAATTTGCGTAAATACCAAAATTTAAGGGCATTTTGGTAATTTTCTATTT
Organism: Gossypium rotundifolium; assembly: GCA_025506655.1. Taxonomy (NCBI): domain Eukaryota; kingdom Viridiplantae; phylum Streptophyta; class Magnoliopsida; order Malvales; family Malvaceae; genus Gossypium; species Gossypium rotundifolium. The sequence continues at coordinate 172,750,308 of CP106727.1, forward strand.
TCATAAATTTTAACCCGATCTAATCTAAATTAATAATTTCATACTTTCAATAATAAAATAATCCATTTCATGCAATTTGGTCATTTCCAACATTTTTACAAACTAATCATAAAATTTTACTTTTATTCAATTTAGTCCTTGAGCCTAAAACATTACAAATTAGCCATGCTAGCTGAATATTTATACATATTTTCCTCCTCCTCCTCTCCATTCCACATCCTTAATGTATATAACATGCTATAAGTAACATTATAAATAATTTCACTATTTACTCATATGTATATTCAAAACTGTCCATTTGAGTCATAGTTACTAAATTATTTATATCTTGAGTTATAGAACTCGAAATGAAAAACCGTTAATTTTTCCTGAAACTAGACTCACATATATTTATACCATAAAATTTCCAGAATTTTAGCCTAGCCAATTAGTACAGTTTATTCATCAACTTCACCCTATTCTGTTGTCTGGCGGTGCTGACCCTTCTTCACTAAAAATTAGTTATCTCTTCATACAAGATTTAGATGATGTTCTTGTTTATTTATATTGAAAATATACTCATTCATAATTCTAAACATATAAATTTAAGCCCCTAATTATTTTTATTCAATTTTGATGACTTTCTAAAGATAGAACAGGGATCTCGAAATCACTCTGAACCAGTCTTACAAAAATATAAATATCTCAGAATACAGAATTCCTTTGCTTTCCATGTTTCTTTCATATGAAAATAGACTCAATAAGATTTAATTCTATATCTCACTCAACTTCTAATTCAATTTCTACAATTTTGGTGATTTTTCAAAGTTAGACTACTACTGCTGTCCAAAACTATTTTAATGCAAAATGTTAATTATCAATAGCTCCTTGCTCTCTCTCTTGATGGCAAATCCTAAGTGAAAATGGTGGATTTTTGGTGGAAGGACTAATTTGTAAAGGCCTACTCTCACTTCTCACGTTGGTTAGCATGGGAAAGAGATGATGATCATTCATCATCATACTACATAAATAATAATAAAATAATAATAAATAATAAAATATCTTATCAAAATATCTAATTAAATATTTATAAAATATCATCACTATTATCATTACTTTCTAGATTTCACTCAAGTATCCTCAACATATTAGGTATACCCATTCAATTTGGTCCTAATTCATCCATTTCCTTAGTTTCTAGGGTCGAGTATTTACTCTTAGGTACCAACACCTATCTTGGTACAAATAAATCACATAATCACATGGGTTCCTAGTGACATGTCACTTGTATCCTAATCTACTCAACATATTAGGTTCAACCGGTAGAGATTTCTCTGGGTTCCTAGTGACATGTCACTTGTATCCTAATCTACTCCTAAGGTTCAACCGAGATTTCTCTCTTACCGAAACTTTGTCGAATATGCTCATAGAATCAATCATACATATCATGCAATACCAAAACATTAAAATACAAATATAACATTGCATTATTTATATACAAACTTACCTCGACATAGAAATGACAAAAATGACCTAACCGTCAAATACTTGTTTTCCCCCGTTCTAGGTTCGAACCTCTTTTTTCTTGATCTATAGTATCACATTTAACTTATTTAATCATTATACTATTCAAATCAGCCCCAAATCACATTGTGGCAAAAATTATATTTTTACCCCTAAACTTTTGACATTTTACATTTTAGTCCTTAAGCTCGTAAAATGAATTTCATTTAATTTCTTAAAAACCCAAGCCTAGGCGAACCATTTTCATACTCATAACAGCCCAAATTTCTCATTTAATCACTCTTTTCTACTCATTTTATAGACTTTTACAAGTAAGTCCTTATTGACATTTTTACCGAAAATCACTTAGCAAAAGTCGTTTAACAATCAACAAACATGCATTTTCTACCATCAAACATCAAAATACATACTTGTTCAACATCGGTAAAACTTTATACTTTGACATCTCTTCAAATTAGTGGTAGAAATAGATAGATCGAGTTACAACAACTTTAAAAATGTAAAAAAAATTAAAAACGGGGCAAGAACGGACGTACAATCAAGCTTGGAAGTGGCCAAACCCTAGCTATGGCTTCCCCTTGTGAATTTCGGTCATGAGGAAGAAAATGGACAAATTTTGGCTTGATTTTTGCTTTTTAATTCATTTTAATTACCAAATTACCAAAATACCCTTAATGAAAAACTTTAGAAACATACCAAACCATGTTCATTTTTGTCCACTAACTTAACCAATGGTATAATTATCATTTAAAGTCCTCCAATTTAAAATCTCATAGCAATTGGACACCTTTATCATATAGAATTCAAGTTTTGCACTTTTTGTAATTTAGTCCTTTTAACTAAATTGAGTGCCCAAACGTCAAAATTTTAGAACGAAATTTTCACGAAATTGTTCCATAAAACTATAGACCATAAAAATATAATAAAAAAATTTTATTGTGTCGAATTTGTGGTCTCGAAACCACTGTTCTGACTAGGCTCAAAATTAGGCTGTTACAGTGTGGCCCGATGTGTTGATCCGTTCCTCCGAACTCTTGTTAATCTACAATGAACATTTAACACACAAAAGTAAGCTTATGAAAGCTTAATAAGTTCATAGGCTTTAAAATAAATCTTACCGAACAAGAAATAACAACATATTAAATAGAACATTTCATAAATATTCCCTGCCAATCACAATCTCAAATGATGAATTTACTTATTGAGCTCAATATCACAACTAATTGAATTCTATCACTTTAGTTCATATAACACTTATCAATTCTTGTCAATTTAGAGAACATCTTACGAATTTAAGTACATTGTTTGCTTCAAGCCATAATCTTGCACATATCACAATGCCATAGCCTCGCTATTGTCTTTCACTTTATTACGATGCCATAGCCCAATTATGGCTTTACACGTACACACATATACTACCATGGACTATGTAATAGCCCAAATTTCAGTTATATTAGAAATAGTGGTTCGAGACCATCAAATCCGACAAATGAACTCATAGATTGTATTATTTAATATTTACGAGCCAAATGTAGCTTTTAAAAGATTTTTGAAATAGTAAATTGTGTTTTATAAAGATTTATTTGGTCAAGAAATGGAGAAAAAGAGGTATCGAGATCTCGGTGTTATAAACCAAGTCAAAAATATTTTTATGAATATTTACAGAATGTCAATAAAGTGGTATAAAAATTTCGTTAGGAAATTTTGACGTTTGGGTGGTTAATAAAATAAAAAAAGACTAAATTGATAAAGGTGTAAAAGTTGCTAGAAGGATTAAATAGCTTAATTGTCAAATGTGGAAGGACCTAAAGTGAAAATAAGCCCAAAGGAGATATTTTGGGCGGCAATAGCTGAGAAAAATCAGGAAATGGCTGAAATAAGGGTAAAATTAGAAAATTGTCAAAATTAGTTAAATAAATATGGGACCAAATTGGAATATCTAGAATTCTCTTCATTTCTCTTCATTTTCATCAGCTGAAAAATAGTCATGGAAGAGGGTTCAAGCTGGTTTTCATACTCTGGCTTCATGTAAGTTTAATTAGTGCTTTCTCCTTGAAATTTCTATGTTTTAAACTTTTACAATTGGGTCCAACTTAGTATGTCATTAGTTTTTGATTCTATGGCAAATTTTAAAGTTTCTATGGATGAGTGCTGGAATAATATGATGAATAAATATAGAATTGAAGCTTTAATTTTGATATATGGTGATTTTATCAAGTAAAATTGATGGAAATTGGTTTTAGGACCTAATTGTGAAAGAGTTGAAATTAAGGCCTAATGTTAAAATTCTGATTTTCAAAGGTTATGAAGTTGTTTAAAATGATAGAGAAAAGTATTAAATGAGAAAATTAGCTCAATTGAGGGTTAATTGAGCAAGGACTGAATTGTATGAATTGTGGAATTTGGGACAAAATAGAAATCAACATGTTACACTAAAGCAGTTTTGGACAGCAGCAGTTGTCTAACTTTGAAAAATCACCAAAATGGTAGAAATTGAATTAGAAGTTTAGTGAGATGTAGAATTAAAGCTTTTGAGTCTATATAAAAAGAAACAGAGCAAGCAAAGGAAGTCTACATTTTAAGATATTTAAATTTTAGTAAGACTGGTTTAGAATAACTTCGTGAGCCCCTGTTCTTACTTTAGAAATTCACTAAAATTGTACAAAAATAATTATGCATTATAATTTATATGTATGTATTCCTTAGTGAGCCTATTTTCATTAGAAATAATCAGAAAAACTATATGAAAATTGTACTATGAGATAATTGATTTTAGTGAAGAGAGGTTAGAGCAGTAGGACTGTGTAATAGGGAGAACTTAACTAATAAACTGTACTAATTGGCCATACCAAAAATTTTGGAAATATTATGGTAAGAATATATGTGAGTCTAGTTTCAAATAAAATTTACGGATCTTAATTTGGAGTTCTGTAGCTCAAGATAAAAATAATTTAGTGACTATGACACGGATGGACAGCTTGAATATTCACATAAGTAAATAGTGAAAATAATAGATAATGTTACTTACAAGTGAGTTGTTTATACTAAGGATTGGATGGAGAGGAGGAGGAGGAAAATAATAAATGAATGACTTGTGTATAAATTGATCACATGCTCGATTATAATTGATAAGCGTTGAGGTAGAAATGATATAATGTTTTATTTCAAATATTTATTATGAAACTAAGATTATCGTTATGGTATAAAAATCGAATTGTAAGTTCATGTAACTTGAATTATCTTATTAAATGCTTGAAATGTATGTTATTGATATGAATATAATTTGAATGTTCATTGTATGAAACATTGATATATTTGATAAAAGGGAAGAAATCCGGTTGAATGAAAGGAAAATTCGATGGATCTCGAAAAGGAATTGGCGTAAAAGGATCTAGCCAGACGGGTGATCCTATCCCGATATAGCCCTCCGAAGAATATGTGTGAAAAGGATCTAGCTCGACGGGTGATCTGATATAGCCCTCCAAGAATATGTGGAAAATGGATTTAGCCCGGACGGTAATCCAATTAGGGTCTGAATTTAGCTTTGGTAGTAATTGGATCCAAGCTCATTAGAGTAATTGTCGTTGCGGGATTTAGCTGGGTGGTAATCCCGACAATACTCTATGAGTTTATATTATAGGATTTAGCTCGACTGGTAATCCATTGTAAGGATGAGGTTCATGAGTGTGCTCTCTCTTCTGAGGATTTAGCTTTGGACTACAATTGTAAGGATGAGGTTCATGGGAGTGTGCTCTCTGAAATGGAAATGTGCCCACATGAACATGAATTGACGGACCTGGATTTGTACACTAAAGTGTACCTCTGAAAATCCATCAAAAATTCCAAGAAATTCAACGGGATAAATATGGAAAAATATTAAGGGAATGGAAATATATATATATATATATATGTGATATAAGGAAATACGAGTTGATGAGACATGAGCGTAGAACTTGGTTGTGAATGAGTTCATTTGTGATTATATATTTGTACATCATTGAGTCTATTATCTGTATGAATTGGTATTCCAAATGAGTTAATGAGAAGAGTTCTAATATGAAATAATCTTAATTCTAAATGAAATATTATGAAAACGTATTTGAAATACATTGGTATGTCTTGTATATGTTATTTGAGTTCATAATGTGTAAAGTAATGTATGTGGAAATATGAGTTGATGATACCTATACATGGAATTTATTGGTGGATACGTACATCCAAATTTATATGATAAATTGTAGTGAACATTGAAATTGGGCTCAATAAGTGATTTGTCACTTTAAATTGTGATTGGCAGGAAGGGTTAGTGAATTACATGTTTATGAATTGTTACATGTATTTGTCAAAATACGAGGAAATGATGGTAATTGATACATGGAAATATGAGACTATACATATAAAAACATGGAATATGTTTGATAAATGTGTTCATTCATAATTATAGAATTGTGCATCTCTAGTGCACTATACGTGTAAAGATGATGTTTCAAATGATTTGATAAGTAAAACTCAAATATGAAGTAGTTTGAAACCAAGATAATTTGTTATAAAAATATATATGAAATACAGAGGTGTGATTGTTATAAGTTATATGAATACATAGTGTGAAAAAGTATAAGTACAAGAGAAATTTAATGAGAATTGAGCCCATATACATTTCTTGTTATTTATATGAAGTGTACGACTAACAAATGGTATTAAGTATAAGGCTCAGTTGAATATCTTAAATTGGTTTTTGTATGTATTAAATGTGGGTGAAGAATAAGGATCAAATGAGTGAGAAATATGGCTTGGAAAATAGCCTAATTTGTGAAAATTAACGCCTAATTTGTGAAAATTAACTTTACCCCACGGCCTAGCAACACGGGCGTGTACTAATTCCGTGTGACTCAAGTTCCTTCATAGACGCAAGTCAAAGAGTTATACGGCCCAGAGGCACGGTCATGTGAGCCACACGGGCGCGGGAGCTTTGTAAATGAGATAAACTTAGGGATTTTGCGAAAAATTTCATATGATTCGATTCAATCCGACCCAATCCCAATGCATGATTTGGACTCAAAGGTGCATTAAAGGAAACTTCTATAATCAATTTTGATATTTGAGCGATAAATGGTTTAAATCATCTGTAAGTGTTCCGTAGTCCTCGGTAATGCCTCGTACCCTGTTCCGACATCGAATACGGGTAAGGGGTGTTACATTTAGTAGTATCAGAGCTATGGTTTAGTCGATTCTCGGACTAACATAGCGTGTACAAGAGTCTAGCTATACATGCCATATGTGAACTGTGATAGTGTGACATCTCCCGACTCTAACGAAATTGTTTTGTTAAGACAGAGATAACTTCTAACAGAGCTATTGTCGATAATGCTAAAAATGATATTGAGATGATTGAAATGTTCTTACGATGTATTGAAATGTGGAAAGGTATGAATAGAAGTTCATGATAAGCATGTGTTAATGTGCTTAATGAGATAACCATATGTTGGGAAATGTGGAAAAGTGAAATGAAACGGAAGTCTTTATTGTGATAAGCTCGTTCATGTATGTTAGTATTCATATGATGTTATGTGTCTAACATGCTTGATTAAGTGAGAGTTATGAGTAAATTTACTCAAAATTCATGGAATGTATGTTTAAGTACGCTTGTTTGAATAAGATAATCGAAAAGTTCGTGTAACATGACTAAGTATAAAATTTGCTTAGAGTGAATTATGTGAATATGATGATGTCACATTGATGATGAATGCTAAGTCATATATGTGTATTTATGAGAGTCAAGTTAGAGGCTTTATGACCTCACCCCCTTACTAATATTGCTTTATGATGAAAGTTCGCGAGAATTATGTTGAATAAGTTCATAAGTGAGAAACTAAAGAGTCCAATGGTGGAAAAAAAAAAAAAAAGAGAGTTGAGTATAGTGCGACAAATGAACTCATTTTTAAAAAGAAATATTAGATTATTTTAAAGATTACACAGATTATACAATGTCACGGATAAAGAAGAAGCTAGTCTCGACTATTCGACTCAATTGAGTATGAAGTTTAAAGTATGAATTGCTGATATTCTTCTCGAATTGGTTTTCGTCGGTGAATGGAATGATGCGGGGAACATGATGATAGAATTAGTTAGAGAAATAATAATTGAGTAGTAAAGATGTCTGTGTGTGATAGTTATAGTTGAGATGAATATGATGATTTTTCTGGGTATTCTATATATATTTTTTTATCCTTAGAGATATGTGTGTGATTGTTCAGCTCTGATGGAGTTCTTATGTTATGAGAATGCTAACTAACTATGATGTTAGACGAAAGCCTTATTGGTCGGGTCGATTTATGATCGGTATTTCTTTATCTATTCGGAATTCTATTTTATTATGTTGGAATAAAGTCGATGGTAAAAATTTATGTTGGACTATTCTTCCGTTCTTATTGGATATTATTCATTATATATATAAATATTTGGAAATATATTATCTACTGTTATGATGAAAGTCCAAAGTTGGTAGCGGTGTTTTTCTTACGGCCTTCTCGAGGAATCATCAAGATCTTTATTATTTTTTATGAGTTATGTTCTCGGATTTACGGTATGGTATTGTATCTTGAATTTCCTTATCTTGGTTTTCCTATCATTCATACTTAGTAAATTATTAATCATGGCTTATCTTTAAAGTGTGTTGTTCAACTTGTGATAACTATATACATTATGATTATGCTTTTGGTTTGATCATAGAAGCGTGGTGATTTTGGTATCTGGATTTCTCTAAATTTTGTGTAAGGAATTGACATCGGAAAAGGTATAAGTAGTGAAAATATTTGAACCTTTCCACTAAAGAAATTTTCGAGGACGAAAATTCTTAAAGAGGGGGAGAGTTGCAATAGCTCAAATTTCAGTTATATTAGAAATAGTGGTTCGAGACCATCAAATCTGACAAATGAACTCATAGATTGTACTATTTAATATTTACGAGCCAAATGTAGCTTTTAAAAGATTTTTGAAATAGTAAATTGTGTTTTATAATGATTTATTTGGTCAAGAAATCGAGAAAAAGAGGTATCGAGATCTCGGTGTTATAAACCGAGTCAAAAATATTTTTATGAATATTTACAGAATGTCAATAAAGTGGTATAAAAATTTAATTAGGAAATTTTGACGTTTGGGTGGTTAATAAAATAAAAAAGGACTAAATTGAAAAAGGTGTAAAAGTTGCTAGAAGGATTAAAAAGCTTAATTGTCAAATGTGGAAGGACCTAAAGTGAAAATAAGCTCAAAGGAGATATTTTGGGCTGCAATAGCTGAGAAAAATTGGAAATGGCTGAAATAAGGGTAAAATTGGAAAATTGTCAAAATTAGTTAAATAAATATGGGACCAAATTGGAATATCTAGAATTCTCTTCATTTCTCTTCATTTTCATCAGCTGAAAAATAGTCATGGAAGAGGGTTCAAGCTGGTTTTCATACTTTGGCTTCATGTAAGTTTAATTCTTGCTTTCTCCTTGAAATTTCTATGTTTTTGAACTTTTACAATTGGGTCCAACTTAGTATGTCATTAGTTTTTGATTCTATGGCAAATTTTAAAGTTTCTATGGATGAGTGCTGGAATAATATGATGAATAAATATAGAATTGAAGCTTTAATTTTGATATATGGTGATTTTATCAAGTAAAATTGATGGAAATTGGTTTTAGGACCTAATTGTGAAAGAGTTGAAATTAAGGCCTAATGTTAAAATTCTGATTTTCAAAGGTTATGAAGTAGTTTAAAATGATAGATAAAAGTATTAAATGAGAAAATTAGCTCAATTGAGGGATTAATTGAGCAAGGACTGAATTGTATGAATTGTGGAATTTGGGACAAAATAGAAATCAACATGTTACACTAAAGCAGTTTTGGACAGCAGCAGTTGTCTGACTTTGAAAAATCACCAAAAATGGTAGAAATTGAATTAGAAGTTGAGTGAGATGTAGAATTAAAGCTTTTTCATATAAAAGAAACAGAGCAAGCAAAGGAAGTCTACATTTTAAGATATTTAAATTTTAGTAAGACTGGTTTAGAATAACTTCGTGAGCCCCTGTTCTTACTTTAGAAATTCACTAAAAATTGTACAAAAATAATTATGAATTATAATTTATATGTATGTATTCCTTAGTGAGCCTATTTTCATTAGAAATAATCAGAAACACTATATGAAAATTGTACTATGAGATAATTGATTTTTAGTGAAGAGAGGTCAGAGCAGTAGGACTGTGTAACAGGGGAGAACTTAACTAATAAACTGTACTAATTGGCCATACCAAAAATTTTGGAAATATTATGGTAAGAATATATGTGAGTCTAGTTTCAAATAAAATTTACGGATCTTAATTTGGAGTTCTGTAGCTCAAGATAAAAATAATTTAGTGACTATGACACGGATGGACAGCTTGAATATTCACATAAGTAAATAGTGAAAATAATAGATAATGTTACTTACAAGTGAGTTGTTTATACTAAGGATGTGGATGGAGAGGAGGAGGAGGAAAAATAATAAATGAATGACTTGTGTATAAATTGATCACATGCTCGATTATAATTGATAAACATTGAGGTAGAAATGATATAATGTTTTATTTCAAATATTTATTATGAAACTAAGATTATCGTTATGGTATAAAAATCGAATTGTAAGTTCATGTAACTTGAATTATCTTATTAAATGCTTGAAATGTATGTTATTGATATGAATATAATTTGAATGTTCATTGTATTGATGAAACATTGATATATTTGATAAAAGGGAAGAAATCCGGTTGAATGAAAGGAAAATTCGATGGATCTCGAAAAGGAATTGACGTAAAAAGGATCTAGCCGACGGGTGATCCTATCCCGATATAGCCTTCCAGAAGAATATGTGTGAAAAGGATCTAGCCGGACGGGTGATCCTAATATAGCCTCCCAAGAATATGTGGAAAATGGATTTAGCTCGGACGGTAATCCGAATTAGGGTCTCAATTTAGCTTTGGTGGTAATTGGATCCAAGCTCATTAGAGTAATTGTCGTTGCGGATTTAGCTTTGACCGGTAATCCCGACAATACTCTATGAGTTTATATTCTGAGGATTTAGCTCGACCGTAATCCATTGTAAGGATGAGGTTCATGGGAGTGTGCTCTCTTCTGAGATTTAGCTTTGGGTAGTAATCCATTGTAAGGATGAGGTTCATGAGTGTGCTCTCTGAAATGGAAATGTGCCCACATGAACATGAATTGACGGACTGGATTTGTACACTAAAGTGTACCTCTGAAAATCCATCGAAAATTCCAAGAAATTCAACGGGATAAATATGGAAAAATATTAAGGAATGGAAATATATATATATATATATATTATGTGATATAAGGAAATACGAGTTGATGAGACATGAGCGTAGAACTTGGTTGTGAATGAGTTCATTTGTGATTATATATTTGTACATCATTGAGTCTATTATCTGTATGAATTGGTATTCCAAATGAGTTAATGAGAAGAGTTCTAATATGAAATAATCTTAATTCTAAATGAAATATTATGAAAACGTATTTGAAATACATTGGTATGTCTTGTATATGTTATTTGAGTTCATAATGTGTAAAGTAATGTATGTGGAAATATGAGTTGATGATACCTGCACATGGAATTTATTGGTGGATACGTACATCCAAATTTATATGATAAATTGTAGTGAACATTGAAATTGGGCTCAATAAGTGATTTGTCACTTTAAATTGTGATTGGCAGGAAGGGTTAGTGAATTACATGTTTATGAATTGTTACATGTATTTGTCAAAATACGAGGAAATGATGGTAATTGATACATGGAAATATGAGGCTATACATATAAAAACATGGAATATGTTTGATAAATGTGTTCATTCATAATTATAGAATTGTGCATCTCTAGTGCACTATACGTGTAAAGATGATGTTTCAAATGATTTGATAAGTAAAACTCAAATATGAAGTAGTTTGAAACCAAGATAATTTGTTATAAAAATATATATGAAATACAGAGGTGTGATTGTTATATGTTATATGAATACATAGTGTGAAAAGTATAAGTACAAGAGAAATTTAATGAGAATTGAGCCCATATACATTTCTTGTTATTTATATGAAGTGTCGACTAACAAATGGTATTAAGTATAAGGCTCAGTTGAATATCTTAAATTGGTTTTGTATGTATTAAATGTGGGTGAAGAATAAGGATCAAATGAGTGAGAAATATGGCTTGGAAAATAGCCTAATTTGTGAAAATTAACGCCTAATTTGTGAAAATTAACTTTACCCCACTACCTAGCAACACAAGCGTGTACTAATTCCGTGTGACTCAAGTTCCTTCATAGACGCAAGTCAAAGAGTTATCTGACCCGGAGGCACGGTCATGTGAGCCACACGCAAAAGCGGGAGCTTTGTAAATGAGATAAACTTAGGGATTTTGCGAAAAATTTCATACGATTACGATTCAATCCCACCCAATCCCAATGCATGATTTGGACTCCAAGGGTGCATTAAAGGAAACTTCTATAATCAATTTTGATATTTGAGCGATAAATGGTTTAAATCATCTGTAAGTGTTTCGTGCTCCTCGGTAATGCCTCGTACCCTGTTTCGGCATCGAATACGGGTAAGGGTGTTACAGACTAACCATGGTCTTACGTTCACAATGTCATAATCCAGTTATGATCTTTTCACTGAAATGCCATAGCCCAGCTATGATCTTACATTCCACACTTTTCTATGGTCCAACTATGGTATTATCCGTCAATTTATCACTGATCACAGAACGATCGTACTTAATCCTACGTTCTACTCAATTTGAACTTTTGTTTCGATTTTTATTTTATCACAATAATCATGGTTCCATAACAAAGATATGAAATAATACATTATATAATCTCTAATTTTAATAATAAATCATAAAATTCAACCATATGAACTTACCTGGTGTAGTTTGCAGAAGTTGTAGAAAATTGAGGGACTAATCAGCTATTTTCTCTTTTCCACAACTTTCTTTGAGCTCTTGGCCTATAATATAAAATTTTCCATTCATTAGCATCTAATTCAATTCTAATTCACTTCGCACTTTATGCCCTTCAATTTTCAAAATTATACTTTTACCCTAAATTTTATAATTTTACAATTTTGTCCCTAATCAATTAAACCATCAATTGAACTAATTTTTCTCAATTAACACTTTATTCCATCATTCTAAACTACTACACAACCTTTGGTATTTATAATTTCAACACAAAACCCTAATTCTTAAACTTGTCACAATTAGGTCCTAAAAATCAAATTTCTATTAAAATCACTTAATAAAATCATCATATAATGAAATTAAAGCTTCAATTCCATGTTAATTCATTATAAACTTCCAGCACTCATTCATGGTAAGTTTAAAAATCACCCATAGAATCAAAAATTAATGAATTCATTAGTTGGACCTAATTATAAAAGTCACAAAAACATAAAAATTACAAAGAAAAGTCAAGAATTGAACTCACATGGTGAAAAAATATGAAAAACCAGCTTGATAACTCTCCTATGGCGCTTTGGCTGATGAAAAATGAAGAAAACTCTAGATTTTTCAATTTAGTCTTTGTTTTATTTAATAAATTTGCAAAATTTCCAATTTTGCCCCTATTTCACATTGATTTCTTGCCCATTTCCTTGCCCATACCGTCCAGCACATATAAATTGGGTCTATTTGCCTTTTAAATCCTTCCTCATTAGACACTTAAGCTATTTAATCACTTTAGCAAGTTTTTCACTTTTACAATTTAGTCCTTTTTAATTAATTAACTATCAAAACATTAAAATTTCCTAACGAAACTTTAATACTAACTCTGTAACAGTCCATTTTATACCCTAGTCAAAACAGTGGTTTTGGGACCACAAATTCGAGTCATAAAAAATATTTTAATATTATTTTCTGTGTCTTTGATAAGTGATTAAGCATGTAGTAAAGTTTCGTATGCTAATTTGTCTGTTTATGTGTTTAATTTGATAAAATAATTGAATTGCATCAAGTGTAAAACTAGCATTCTAATTGTTAAAGTACCAATGTGTTGTGGCTTTGTAAAGTTGGAGGCTTTATATGGAAATTAAGCCATTCATAAGGTTAGTGAACGACATATGGTCTAAAATGACCTTAATTTATATGTTAAATATGTTTTATTATAAGGTTAAAAGTGGAAATTGGTTATTAATGAAATTATGAAATAATAAAACATGAAAAAAAATGGACATTCATTCATGCATTCTTCCACCGATAAAACATAAAGAAAAGAAAATTTTTTGAAGCTTTGCATATTCGACTACTTATAAGCCAAATTTAAGGTATGTTTTTAGTCGGTTTTCGATAATTTCTACGTTTTCGTAATCGTTGCTTCGAGTGCTATCAAACCCATGTCTTAATTTTGTGTATTGATGATGTTTGTGAGATATTCCATTGATGATATACTGAGCTTTGTAATGAGTTTAGTTGTTAAATGAAAGATTTGAGCTAGATGAACCTACCTTGTTCTTGAATTTTTGATGAATTTAGCTAATTAAGGCTAAATTGAGAAAATAGTAACTTGAGGGACTAAATTGCAAATTTGATGGAAAATATGGGCTTGTATGAGATGTATGAACATTTCGCTAAGCATGAGTATGTGATGATTTTGTGAATTTGATGTTTTGAGAAAAATAGACTAAATTGATAAATTGTGCAAATGTAAGGGTTAAATTGCAAATAGCCCTAAATGTGTGTCCTTGGATTGAATTGAATGAGTTAGTGAATAAAATAGTTAATTTTGAATATGTATAGATCAAGAACCGAGGAAAACAGACTTAGATCGCGGGAAAGCGAAAGTAATCGAGTAGCCGTTTTCATTTCCGTAAAATCGAATCTGAGGTAAATCATATTGCAAATAAATGTAATTGTATTGAATTGAGCATATTCATATGACTATTGATGATAATGAATGCTTATGAGATGCTATGCATATGAATTCTGAGATAGGATTGATTTAGCGACAATATCCGAGAAGTCCCGTACGAACCTAGGAATAGATAGGATTAGTTGTGTCAGGACATAGGTATCTATTCTGTTTTATCATGTAAGACCACGTCTGGGACGTCGGCGTTGATTTGAGATTTCGTGTAAGACCATGTATGGGACGTTGGCATCGATATAAGCTTTACATGTAAGACCATGTTTGGGACATCGGCATCATATTGATTCGTGTAAGACCCTGTCTGGGATAGTGGCATCGATATCTGAGTACACGTCGCATTGTACGACTATTCCGACCTTTTTGAGTATCCTATTAGATTCCTAGCAGTTCAACGGGCAAAGTGCGAGCTATGAACAATTACGTGAAAGTACATTCGTTTTAGGTACGTTTGGTATGTACACTAAGAGTGTATATAAGGTAAGTACCTATGTGATTTTGATTTGAAGAAATGTATGATTGAATACGAGAATGTGAATGAGATACAAGAATGGTTATGAAATGCTATGTAAATATATGATTCTTGAATTGATGAATGAGGCAAATATGGCCAAGAATATGGATCAAAGCATATATGTGATGAACTTGCTATTAATATGAATTTTGTCAATGTTTCCATATGCTTATATGCTTTACATGATAGGTTTATTTGTATATGACTCACTAAGCTTTTTGGAAAGCTTACTCTCTCTATGTGTTTCTCTATTTTATAGATCGTCAAAGCTACTGAAGGCTCGAGACAGTCGAGGATCGTCATCACACTATTCAACTTATTTTGGTACATTTTGGAAATGTATATAGTTAGATATGGCATGTATAAGCTAGTTATTTGGTTAATATTGAGATGTGAACTTAGCCATGTGATTTGGCTAGATATGAGTTGAAAATATGCTTAAATGAATGTGCTTTGTGATGCATATTTTGGTATATTCTTAGTTGTCAAATGTGCATGAGATGTATTGATGATTGGCTTGTAGGTTTGACCCTAAGTGGGTGGCATTTTGGCCTTACAAATGGCCTATAATGTCACACAGTTGTGGCACACGGGCGTGCCTAGTGACCGTGGGGCTAAGTCAGTAGCTAACTTAGGAGCACACGGCCAAGATACACTGGCGTGTCTAGTAGTCGGTGAAGAAGTCAGTATATGGCCTAGTAGTATACGGCCTTGGCACACGGACGTGCCTGGTAGCCGTGTGGTTTTGACAGGATCGACCACGGCCAGGGTACATGGGCGTGCTTGGTGGCCGTGGGGTAAAGTCAATTTCGACCACGAGGTAGACACACGGGGGTGTCTAGCAGCCGTAGGAGGCACACAGCCTGCCCATATGGGCGTGTAACCCTTGAAACTTAGAAAAGTTTTAAATTTCTGAGAATTTCTATATGTGTTCCAGTTTAGCCCGACCCTGTTTATAAGCATGTTTTAGGTCTCGATGATCTACGTAAAGGGACATTATGTTTGTATTTGATGAGACACTTGATGAATTGTCTGATTAAGTTTTGATCTGTCAGGTAATGCTCTTAACCCTAATCTGACGACGAACATGGGGCTCTTAACCCTAATCTGACGACAGACACGGGATAGGGGTGTTACATTTGGTTGGTATCATAGCTATGGTTTAGTCGATTCTCGGACTAACGTAGCGTGTCAGAGTCTAGCTATACATGCCATATATTTGAATTGTGATAGTGTGATGAATCCTGACGTATAAAATGTGATTTTTGTATAGCAATGGATCCGGAAGAGTCAGAATCGATGACATAAAAGTAATGTGTCTACTCCGCGCAAGGCGGTAGCCCTCGATCCGAGACCGCCACGGCGGTCAAGAGGGAGAAGCTAAACAAGTTTTCTTCCAGATGATGAGTGAGTGGTTCACCCAATTTGTAAAGAATAACTCGACTGTTTCGCAACCCCCGCCCCCGGTTAATCCCCCTCAGACATTCGATATACCTCCGACTATAAATTTGAATCTATGGAATAAGCCTCTAGTTGACAAGATCCGTAAGTATAGGGCCGAAGAGTTCCGGGCTACTAATGATGATGATGATGCTGAAAAGGCCGATTTCTGGTTAGAAAATACTATTAGGCTATTTGATGAAATGTCTCTGACTCCGGATGAATCTATAAAGTGTGTTGTATCGTTACTCCAAGATGTAGCTTACCAATGGTGAAAAACCTTGATTTATGTTATTCCGAAAAAGCGAGTTACATGAGACTTCTTTCAAATTGAGTTCTGAAAGAAATACATTAGTGAGAGATTCATCGATCAGAAACGAAAGGAATTTCTGGAACTAAAACAGGGCAGAATGACTGTTACTGAATATGAACAAGAGTTCGTGAAATTAAGTCAGTATGCCCGAGAGTGTATATCATCTGAAGCAATAATGTGCAAAAGATTTGAAGATGGTCTTAATGAAGATATTCGTTTGTTAGTCGGGATCTTAGAAATAAAAGAGTTTGTTGTACTCATTGATCGAGCATGCAAAGCTGAGGCACTCGGGAAAGATAAAAGAAAAGCTGAGTCTGAAGCCCGAGATATGAGAAAAAGATTTTAGAGCAAATCATTTCAGTCTGCTTCGAAAAGATTCAGAGATGATCAAAGTCGTTCAAGAGATAATGTGGGACATTTGAACAGAAATCGAGCTAGATTGCAGATGAGTTCTAAAACTCCAGCAACTTCAGTGGCCAGTGTTAGTAATGTCCGGACTGGGAGACCTGAATGTAAAAATTGTGGGAAAAGGCATCCGAAAAGTTGTAGACTAAATGAAAGAGTCTGTTTTAGATGTGGATCACTTGATTATTTTATCCGTGATTGCCCTGAGTTTGTCGAGCCAAAGATTGTTAAGAATCCGAGACCTGATAATGCACCTGTGAGAGGTAGACCTTCAAAGAATGTAAGAAATGTTAGTGGTAGTTATAGAACTACGAGAGACACTATTGCAAGATCTAAAGCTAGAGCACCTGCCAGAGCGTATGCTATTCGAGCTCGTGA
Source organism: Gossypium rotundifolium (assembly GCA_025506655.1). Taxonomy (NCBI): domain Eukaryota; kingdom Viridiplantae; phylum Streptophyta; class Magnoliopsida; order Malvales; family Malvaceae; genus Gossypium; species Gossypium rotundifolium. The sequence continues at coordinate 172,767,812 of CP106727.1, forward strand.
GGAAGCTTCATCTCTAGATGTTATAACGGGTACTTTTACACTTTATGATACTTCTGTGATTGCATTGATAGACCCTGGTTCTACACATTCGTATATATGCATGAATTTAGTATTCAGTAAGACTGTGCCTGTAGAGTCTACTGAGTTTGCTATAAAAGTATCGAACCCCGTAGGTAAAAGTGCGCTTGTTAACAAAGTATGCAAGAACTATCTGTTAATGTTTCGAGATAGCTGTTTCCCTGCTGATTTGATACTTTTGCCATTTGATGAGTTTGATATCATTCTGGGTATGGACTGGTTGACATTGCATGATGCTGTTGTAAATTGTAAAAGAAAGACTATTGATTTGAGATGTCCGAATGATGAAATCGTACGGGTTGAGTCTAATAATTTGAATGAATTGCCTGCTGTGATATCTGTATTGAAAGCTCAAAAATATGTGAAAAAGGGATATGAGGCATATTTTACTTATGTGATTGATTCGAAAGTGTCTAAAAAGAAAGTTGAATCAGTGCCTATGGCCTGTGAGTTTTTTGATGTTTTTCCTGAAGAGTTACCGGGTTTGCCTCCGATACGTGAAGTTGAATTTGATATTGATCTATTGCCTAGTACGACACCTATTTCGATAGCTCCGTATAGAATGGCACCAACAGAATTAAAAGAGTTAAAGTCACAGTTGCAAGAGTTGACTGATAGAGGATTCTCTAGACCGAGTTTTTCGCCTTAAGGTGCTCCTATTCTGTTTGTGAAAAAAAAGATGGCACGATGAGAATGTGTATCGATTATCGTCAGTTGAATAAAGTGACCATAAATAATAAATATCCGTTGTCCAAAATTGATGACTTATTTGATCAATTAAAAGGAGCTACTGTATTTTCCAAGATTGATTTGAGATCGGGATACTACCAGTTGAGAGTGAAGGATTCAGATATACCGAAAACTATTTTCAAAACGAGGTACGGGCATTATGAGTTTTTAGTTATGCCATTTGGAGTAACCAATGCTCCTGCTATTTTTATGGATATGATGAACAGAATTTTCAGACCGTACCTAGATCAATTTGTTGTGGTGTTCATAGATGATATATTGATTTATTCACGTGATGAAGATGAGCATGCTGAACTTTTGAGAATCATATTGCAAACTTTACGAGAAAAGCAATTGTGTGCAAAATTCAGTAAATGTGAATTCTGTTTACACGAGGTTAGTTTTTTGGGACATATTGCGTCAGCTTCTGGGATTCGTGTTGATCCGAGAAAGATTTCTGCTATTCTGGATTGGAAACCTCCGAAAAATGTGTCTGAAGTCCGTAGTTTTCTGGGTTTAGCTGATTATTACCGACGATTTGTAAAAGGATTTTCAGTGATAGCTACTCCATTGACTATATTACTTCAGAAAGATGTTAGATTTGAATGGTTTGATAAATGTCAAAAAAGTTTTAATCAGTTGAAAACTCATTATGAAGCTCCGGTGTTAGTACGACGAATCGTGCAAAGAATTTGTGATTTATAGTGATGCTTCGTTAAACGGTCTGGGATGTGTTTTGATGCAGGAAGGCAAAGTTGTAGCTTATGTCTCGAGACAATTGAAGCCACACAAAAGAACTATCTGACGCATGACCTTGAGTTAGCTGCGATTGTGTTTGCACTTAAGATCTGGTGCCATTATCTGTATTGTGAGAAATGTTATGTGTTTTCAGATCATAAAAGTCTGAAATATTTGATGATCCATAAAGATTTGAACCTGCACCAAAGAAGATGGTTAGAGCTGTTAAAAGACTATGAGCTTATGATAGATTATCATCCGGGTAAAGCAAATGTTGTTGCTGATGCATTGAGTTGAAAATCATTGTTTGCATTACGTGATCTGAATGCGCAATTAGATTTATTTGATGATAGTTCTGTGATAGCTAAATTAAAAGCAAAACCGTTGTTTGTACAGCAAATTTGTGATGCTCAAAAGGTTGATAATGATTTGTTATCAAAACGAGCTCAGTGTGATTCGAATTCTGAATCTGAATTTTAAATTGTTGATGATTGCTTGAGATTTCAAAATCGTATTTGTGTTCCGAGAAATCCGGAGCTAATTCAGCTAATTTTGAACGATGCACATAACAGCCGTCTTTTTGTTCATCCGGGAAGTACTAAAATGTACCATGATTTGAAGCGACACTATTGGTGGTCTGGTATGAAACGAGACATTTCTGACTTTGTTTCGAAATGTTTAGTCTGTCAACAAGTGAAAGCTAAACATCAAGTTCGGTCTGGTTTGCTACAATCGATTTTAATTACTGAATGAAAATGAGATAGAGTGACGATGGATTTTGTTTCGGGATTGTCTCTGATTTCGAGAAAGAAAAATGCGATATGGGTCGTAGTTGATCGATTAACTAAATTCACCCATTTTATTTTGGTAAGATCTGACTAGTCACTTGATAATTTAGCTGAGCTTTATATTGCTGAGATTGTGAGATTGCACGGAGTGCCACTATCCATTGTATCAGATAGAGATTCGAGATTTACATCGAGGTTCTGGAAGAAATTGTAAGAAGATTTAGACACGAAACTGTATTTCAGTACAGCTTTTCATCTATAGACAGATGGTCAATCCAAGCGGATCATTCAGATTCTAGAGGATATGTTAAGATGTTGCATTCTTGAATTTGACGATACGTGGGAACAGTATTTGCCATTAATTGAATTTGCAAACAATAATAGTTTCAGTCAAGCATTAAAATGGCACATTATGAAGCCTTGTACGGACGTAAATGTCTTACAGCTCTGTATTGGACCGAGCTCAGTGAGAATAAGCTACTTGGAATCGATTTGATAGAAGATTCAGAACAGAAAGTGAAACTGATCCGAAATTGTTTGAAAGCAGCATCTGATCATCAGAAGTTGTATACGGACTTGAAACGAAAAGATGTAGAATTTGAGATCGGCAACAAAGTATTTTTAAAAGTGTCTCCGTGGAAAAAAGTGATTCGATTCGGACGTAAACGCAAGTTGAGCCCGAGGTTCATCGGGCCGTATGAGATCATTGAACGTGTTGGGACTGTTGCATATAGATTGCTTTTGCCACCTGAGTTAGAAAAGATCCACAATGTATTTCATGTTTCGATGCTCCGTAGATATCGTTCCGATCCGTCACATGTGATTACTCCCTTTGAAATTGAAATCTGATCTGATATGACATACGAAGAGGAAACGATTCATATCTTAGCTAGTGAAGTGAAAGAGTTGAGAAATAAGAAAATATTGTAGAATCGTCATGGAATTGAAGAGGCAACGTGGGAGCCAGAAGATTCAATAAGACAGCAATATCCGACTCTGTTTAACGGTAAGATTTTCGGGGACGAAAATCCCTAAGGGGGAGAATTGTAACAGTCCGATTTATACCCTAGTCGGAATAGTGGTTTTGGGACTACAAATCCGAGTCATAAAAAATATTTAAATACTATTTTCTATGTCTTTGATAAGTGATTAAGCATATGGTAAAGTTTCGTACGCTAATTTGTCCGTTTATGTGTTTAATTTGATAAAAGGATTGAATTGCATCAAGTGTAAAACTAGCATGCTAATTGTTAAAGTACCAATGTGTTGTGGCTTTGTAAAGTTGGAAGCCTTATATGGCAATTAAGCCATTCATAAGGTTAGTGGACGACATATGGTCTAAAATGACCTTAATTTATATGTTATATATGTTTTATTATAAGGTTAAAAGTGGAAATTGATTATTAATGAAATTATGAAATAATAAAACATGAAAAAAATGGACATTCATTCATGCATTCTTCCACGAAAACACAAAGAAAAGAAAAAGTTTTGAAGCTTTGCATATTCAGCTACTTACAAGCCAAAAAGGTATGTTTTTAGTCAGTTTTCGATAATTTCTACGTTTTTGTAATCGTTGCTTCGAGTTCTATCAAACCCATGTCTCAATTTTGTGTATTGATGATTTTTGTGAGATATGCCATTGATGATATGTTGAGCTTTGTGATGAGTTTAGTTGTTAAATGAAAGATTTGAGCTAGATGAACATACTTTGTTCTTGAATTTTTGATGAATTTAGCTAATTAGGGCTAAATTGAGAAAATAGTAACTTGAGGGACTAAATTGCAAATTTAATGGAAAATATGGTCTTGTATGAGATGTATGAACATTCGGCTAAGTATGAGTATGTGATGATTTTGTGAATTTGATGTTTTGAGAAAAATAGACTAAATTGATAAATTGTGCAAATGTGATGGTTAAATTGCAAATAGCCCTAAATGTGTGTCCTTAGATTGAATTGAATGAGTTAGTGAATAATATAGTTAATTCTGAATATGTATAGATCAAGAACAGAGGAAAATAGACTTAGATCGCGGGAAAGCGAAAGTAATCGAGTAGTCGTTTTCATTTCTGTAAAATCAAATCCGAGGTAAGTCATATTGCAAATAAATGTAATTGTATTGAATTGAGCATATCCATATGACTATTGATGATAATGAATTCTTATGAGATGCTATGCATATGAATTCCGAGATAGGATCGACTTAGCGACAATATCCGAGAAGTCCCGTACGAACCTAGGAATAGATAGGATTAGTTGTGTCATGACATAGGTATCTGTTCTGTTTTATCATGTAAGACCACATCTGGGACGTCAGCGTTGATTTGAGATTTCATGTAAGACCACGTTTGGGACGTTGGCATTAATATAAGCTTTACGTGTAAGACCATGTTTGGGACATCGGCATCATATTGATTCGTGTAAGACCCTGTCTGGGACAGTGGCATCGATATCTGAGTACACGTAAGACCTCGTCTGGGACGTTCGCATTGTACGACTATTCTGACCTTTTTGAGTATCCTATTAGATTCTTAACGGTTCAACGGGCAAAGTGCAAGCTATGAACAATTGCGTGAAGGTACATTTGTTTCAGGTACGTTTGGTATGTACACTAAGAGTGTATATAAGATAAGTACCTATGTGATTTTGATTTGAAGAAATGTATGATTGAATACGAGAATGTGAATGAGATACAAGAATGGTTATGAAAAGCTATGTAAATATATGATTCTTGAATTGATGAATGAGGCAAATATGGCCAAGAATATGGATCAAAGCATATATGTGATGAACTTGCTATTAATATGAATTTTGCCAATGTTTCCAGATGCTTATATGCTTTACATGATAGGTTTATTTGTATATGACTTACTAAGCTTTTTGGAAAGCTTACTCTGTGTGTGTGTTTCTCTGTTTTATAGATTGTCAAAGCTACTGAAGGCTCGAGACAGTCGAGGATCATCATCACACTACTCAACTTATTTTGGTACATTTTGGAAATGTATATAGTTAGATATGGCATGTATAGGCTAGTTATTTGGTTAATATTGAGATGTGAACTTAGCCATGTGATTTGGCTAGATATGAGTTGAAAATATGCTTAAATGAATGTGCTTTGTGATGCATATTTTGGTATATTCTTAGTTGTCAAATGTGCATGAGATGTATTGATGATTGGCTTGTAGGTTTGACCCTAAGTGGGTGGCACTTTGGCCTTACAAATGGCCTATAATGTCATACGATTGTGGCACACGAGCATGCCTAGTGACCGTGGGGCTAAGTCAGTAGCTAATTTAGGAGCACACGGCCAAGATACTTGGGCGTGTCTAATAGCCGTGTGAAAAAGTCAGTATATGGCCTAGTAGTACACGGCCTTGGCACACGGACGTGCCTGGTAGCCGTGTGGTTTTGACAAGATCGACCACGGCCAGGGTACATGGGCGTGCTTGGTGGCCGTGGAGTAAAGTCAGTTTCGACCACGAGGTAGACACACGAGGGTGTCTAGCAGCCGTGGGAGGCACATGGCCTGCCCACACGAGTGTATAACCCCTGAAACTTAGAAAGTTTTAAATTTCTGAGAATTTTTGTATGTGTTCCGGTTTAGCCCGACCTTGTTTATAAGCATGTTTTAGGTCTCGATGATCTACGTAAGGGGACATTATGTTTGTATTTGATGAGACACTTGATGAATTGTCTGATTAAGTTTTCGATCTGTCAGGTAATGCTCTTAACCCTAATCTGGCGACGGATACGGGATAGGGGTGTTACAAACTCAATAACACTCCATAAATATTTTTATAAATATTTATGGCTCGGTTTATGAATTTGAGGTCTCGATACCTTGTTTTTGACCCAATTTTTCTAATAAATTCTTTTAATTCACAAAATTCACTAATTCAAAAATACTTCTAATGCCATACCTAACTTATAAATGTTAATTTATTTAAATTTTCAAATTCACTCATCGGATTTAGTGATCTCGAATCACTGTTTCCGACACCACTGAAAATTAGGTTGTTACATACTAGTACCTATGTATTCTTCTTCTACTTGTGAGAGTGACATTGATGCTTGCTTCTTGTTGTACCATGACACTAGGTTTGATCCTAGGTAGAAGCATTCTCCTTATGTGTCCTTCTGATCATTCCTGTTTCTAGCCCGGTCAACATCACAGTAACCAAATTCCCAAGTCTGGTGTTCCATGGACATATCTAAAGCTTCTTTTGACAACCTTAACATGTGATTCTTTAGGATTTTCTTGATATCTAGCGCATACCCCAACACTGAAACACAAATCTAGTCGACTAGCAGTGAGGTACAACAAACTTTCAATTATGCTCGTATAAATTATCTCAGAAGTGGGCACTTCCGTTGCACCTTCGACAATTTTCTCACCAGTAACATAGGTGTTCTAGCAGGCTTGGAATTCTCTAATTCGGACTTTTCGAACTTCTTAACAAGGTTTCTAGCATTCTTCTCTTGTGAAAGGAATGTACCATTCTATATTTTCTTAATTTGAAATCTAAGAAAATATGGCAATTTACCAATCATACTCATCCAAAATTCACTCTGCATCATCTTCACAAAGTTGTCTTTTGTAGATATTGAAGTTGCACAAAAAAAATCATGTCATCCATATATATTTGAGCTTCTGTAGTTATGCCCTTGTGTCTTCTAATAAAAAAAGTTTTGCCAACTGATCCTCTTTGGGAACTTTAACTAACCAAGAATTGTGATAGCCTCACCATATAAGGCTTTGCTCAATTTATACATATGATCACAGCTTGAAAGGCCTTTGAAGTCTTTTGGTTGGTCCACATACACCTCTTCCTTCAAGAAGTTATTAAGAAAGACACTATTGGCATCCATTTGGACAATTTTATGTTGAGGTAGGTCACCGCAATGTTGGAAAATCTTCAAATATTTATAGTGTTCCAATAACTCTAAATGAATAGGTGTAATTAATTAAAAGATAAATCTTTTGGTCATTGGTCAAGAGTTATATCACTTGATTTTTGAAAAAATTATAACTATTCAAACAATATTACTTGAATAGTTATAATATTAGATGAATAAATATGTCTTTTAAAAGATATTATTATTCAAAAAAGACACATATTGGAAGATGTCTCTATGAAGAGACATGAAAATTCATATAAATAGGAATGAGATTTCATTTGGAAATCACACCAAGAAGTTCTAAAGTTCTTTTTATCCTTCCTAATTTTCTAAAATTATTAGATTGTTCTATAAAGAGTTTCTATAGTAATTCTTTGTAGAAATTAAGTTTCTTATGATAAATTGCTCAATACTTAGTGGACTATTCTCGTCAATGCAAAAAACACAAATAGTCATTGGCTTCATTGTATCGTCGAGATTATTTTGCTTGAAACTCTTTTACATACCGAATATAAGTGGGGGCGAATAAAACCTTAAAGATAATGGCTTGATACACGCCTTGAAGCATTGTCCTATTTCTTTGTTTTCTGTTCAAGTTGTTCTTCGTGTTCCATCAAGATTTTCCTCACTTAAGATTTGTTAACAATTTCAAGGTTCTATTATCATGATGACTACTACAAAACATGAAAGTGGAACACTGAGGGAGTTCGCTTCCAACTTTGTCAAACTTGATCGGTTTGATTGTGGTAATTTCTGATGATAGTAGAAAAAGATGCACTTCTTATTATCAACTTTGAATATTGCCTATGTTTTGGATACTCCAAGACTGAAAGAGAATGAAAACGAATTTGTTGCTGCAACCCGAGAAAGCAAAATGGGACAATGCTGATTATTTGTGCATAGACCACATATTGAATGGTTTGTTCAACCCTTACCAAAATGAGGTCACATTTAAGGAATTATGGGACAAATTGGAGATAAGATACATGACCAAAGATGCTACAAGTAAGAAATTTCTTGTTAGTCATTTCAATAACTATCAAATGATTGATGGTCATTTTGTTATGGAACAATTTCGTGATATTGAAAAAATGTTGAATCAATTTAAGCAATATGATATGAAAATGGATGAAATGATTGTTACATCCTCCATTATAGACAAACTTCCTTCATCTTGAAAAGACTTTAAGAAAAAGTTTAATACATAGGAAAGAGGAAATATCTCTTGAGGTTTTGGCAAACCATCTTCGTATTGAAGAAGAATATTGAAAGAAAGATCAGAACTTAGATTCTGAAAATGCCAAAGTGCATGTTACAAAAAAAGACTACTAAACCATATAGACTGATAGAGCACTTAAATTTAAAAAGAAACAAAAAGGCTCATGCTATCATTGTGGTAAGCTGGGACATTTCAAGAATGAATGTTGATTTTTAAAGAAGAAATCATCTTCTAAGACTGATAATAACGAAAAGTTCGTTGCCATGATTTCTGAAACTAATATGGCACAAGATGATAATAAATAGTAAATTGATACTGGAGCAACCAACCATGTGTGTAAAGACAAAAGTATGTTCACAAAGTTCACACAATGTGAATATGACAATGTCTTGTACATGGGAAATTCTTCCACAACAACAATTAAAAGCAAAGGGTCTGTTGAACTGCAATTCACTTCTGAAAAGGTTTAAAACTTGAATGTGTATATTATGTACTGGAAGTTAGGAAGAATCTAGTGTCTAGAAGTCTGTTGAATGAGTTTGGCTTCAAACTTATTTTTGAGGCAGATAAGTTTATTCTGTTTAAGGGAAGAATTTTTATAGGGAAAATGTATATGTATGATAGCATCTTCAAACTTAATATTATTAATAAGAATAAAATATCATTTCTACTTATATGGTTGAATCTTTTGTTTATGGATTATAGATTATGCCATTTGAATTATAGAAAATTGAATGATGTGCATAAGTTAGATTTAATTCCTATTTTAATAATAACATTAAAAATGCAATACATGTATGTTAACTAAAATTACAAGAGACTTTTTCCCTAAGGTTAAAAGTAAAACAAAGTTGCTTGATTTGATACATAATGATTTATGTGACATGCATAATACTCCTACATTAGTTGGAAAGAAATATTTTGTTACTTTTATTGATGATTGTTCTAGATATTTCTATGTATATTTATTGCATTCAAAAGACGAAGCATTTGATAAATTTAAAGTTTATAAATTTGAAGTTGAACTTCAGTGAATCATTTATCAAGTGCTTAAGATCTGATAGAGGTGGAGAACACTATAATCCAAGTTATTTTGAATCCACTGGGGTTATCCATCAAGTTTCAGCCCCTTACACACCACAACAAAACATTGTAGATGAAAGGAAAAATAGAGTCTTGACGAAAATGGTAAATTCAATGTTATCATATTTAGGTGTTGAACAAGGTTTTTAGGAGGACCTGTTCTAGCAGCTTGTCATATATTGAATAGAGTTATTAATAATGAAACTAAAATAACCCCTATGAACAATAAATAAAAGGAAACCAAACCTAAATTATTTGAAGGTTTGGGGTTATAAATTTATTGTCAAAGTTCCAACACGTAAACGTAAAAAGTTAGGTGAAAGAGGAATTGAATGCATATTTATGTTATATGCACAAAATAGCAAGGCATATAGGTTCATGGTAATTGAACCAAATGATTCAATTTCAATTAATATTATTATTGAATCCAGAGATGCTAGTTTTGATGAAAATAGATTTAATTATATTTCAAGACAATTACGGTCACAACAATTGATTCATTCTTCAAATGAGAATGAGATTCCATTGGAATAAGTTGATAATAATGATGAATCTTATCAAGAATTAAAAATAAGTTAAAGGATTAAAAAGGTTAAAGATTTTGGACCAGATTTCATTGTGTTCCTTGTTGAAGGAAAATGTGAAAGTATATGCAATAAGATACCTTATTGTTATAATATGGAATTTGATCCTATTACATTTGAAAAGATAATAAAATCTCAATACTCTACTTTTTGGAAAGAAGTAATAAATGATGAGATGGATTTAATAATGGGAAATCAAACTTGGACCGTAGTTTATCTTCCACTGGGTTCTAAACTAATAAGTTGTAAATGGATCTTCAAAAAGAAAATGAAGGTCGATGGAAGCATTGATAAATTTAAAGCAAGGTTGGTAGCAAATAGAGGTGGGCATGGGCGGTAAGCCGGGTTGGTTCTGCTAGGCCCATTTTTAGGCCCTACCAAAGAAAATTGATAAACCCGAGCCTGCCCGGCCCGCCCATATTTTTTTTAAAGTTTTTTCATTAAATAAAAAATTTTAAAACAAATATTAAAACAAAAAAACAAATAAAAAATATGTAATTTTTTTTAGCTTTTTTCATTAAATAAAAAATTTTAAAACAAATATTAAAATAAAAAAGAACAAATAAAAAATATGTAAATTTAAAAAGTATATTTAATTAAAAACAAAAATATATATTTAATATATAATTGGTAAAGGTGGCTCTCAAGCCAAAAAGTTTTACCTGAGCCCAGCCCATTTTCTAAACGGACCTTGTTTTTTTGCCCAAACCCATATTTCGGGCTTATATTTTTACCCGAACGCTCCCATTTTTCAGGCGAGCCGTCGGGTCGGGCCGGGTAGCCCAGCCCATGCCCACCTCTAGTAGTGAAAGGTTTTACACAAAAATAAGGTATTGATTACTTTGATACCTATGCTCCGGTAGCGAGAATTGTTATGATTAGACTCTTAATATCACTTATGTTAATGTATAATTTGGTTGTTCATCAAATAGATGTTAAAATTGCATTTTTAAATGGTGAATTGGAAAAGGAAGTGTATGTGGAATAACCAGAAGGATTTGTTGTTTCTGGACAGGATCATAAGATATTTAAGTTTGTTAAATTTCTATATGGACTTAAACAAGCACCAAGACAATGGCATCAAAAGTTTGACAAGGTTGTTTTAGCTAATTGTTATAAAATAAATGAATCTGATAAGTGCATATATAGCAAATTTAAAAATGGAAAATGTGTCATAATTTACTTATATGTAGATGACATGCTCACATTTGGCATGGATTTGGAACAAAAAGAAAATTCTTGTCAAACAACTTTGCTATGAAGGATATACGTGTAGTAGATATTATTCTTGGGATTAAAATAACCCAAGAGGAAAGTACTATAGCTTTACTACAATCACATTACATTGAAAATGAACTTAAAAAGTTTGATCTTTTCAATTGTATATCAGCATCTACACCAATGGATCCTCAAATAAAACTAGTATCTAATTCTGGTAGAAAACTTGATCAATTGCAATATACAAGTCTGTACATAATGACTTGTATAAAACTAGATATTGCATATGCTATTGGGAAATTAAGTAGGTACACAATTATCCAAGTAGTTTGCAATGACAAGCTTTGAATAGAGTAATTAGGTACTTAAAGAAACCTATTAACTATGGATTGTGTTATAATGGATATCTTTCAGTTTTAGAAGGGTATTCAGATGCTAGTTGGATTATGAGTCTGGAAGATCATGCATCTACTAGTGGGTGGATCTTCATTCTTGGTAGATGAGTCATTTCTTGGGGTTCCAAGAAACAAACATGTATTACTGATTCCACCATGGCAGTAGAATTTATTACATTAGCCGCTGCATCTAAAGAAGCAGAATGGTTAAGAAATTTGATTTATGATGTACCTCTATAGCCTTAGCCAATTTTACCTATTTCTATTCGTTGCGATAGTGAGGCTACTCTAGCAAAGACATAGAGCTAAGTATATAATGGAAAGTCTAGACACATTGGATTAAGACATATCTATGTCTGATAATTAATCTCTAATGAAGTGATCACTATTAATTATGTGAGGTCAAGTGAAAATTTGGCGGATCATTTGACAAAAAGCCTTGCTAGAGATGTAGTCAACAAGACCTCAAAAAGGACGGGACACAAGCCCATTAATTAGAGTCACCCATGATAGAAACTTGACTCAACACTTGGTATAACGTCAAGTCTTGAGTTCAATGAGACAAAGTACATCATTAGTATGTGACTGTTAGCATTATAAATAAATCCATCCTAAGATTAAAGTGCTAGGTACCTATAATGATAAGGGAAGGATGAGTAATGTACTCTTAATGGATCCATAACATAAATATGTTAGAGTGTTAGAATTATGGGAACACTCTTGATGGGATCTACCTATGTGAGTGAAAGTGTGATCGCTTCTAGGAGCTCAAGGGCTTGACTTTGACAATACTAATGAAAAGAAGACACAAAGACATGACCATAATAGTGTCCTGGATACTATGCATTACCGATATTGAATTCATTGTGTAAGATGTGTTTGGTTAATCAAACGGAATAGCTGGTTCAAAGCTTAGTCTACCATGCAATTCCGATTAGCTTTAATAAGTGAAGATTCAATTGTAATACAGCTTCATTTATGCAAATTGATTTCCAAGAATATCAAAATCTAAAATATTTTGAAAATGAGGGGAGATTGTTGGAACATTTTCAAATATTTATAGTGTTCCAATAATTATAAATGAATTGGTGTAATTACTTAAAAGATAAATCTTTTGGTCATTGGTCAAGAGTTATATCACTTGATTTTTGAAAAGAATTATAACTATTCAAACAATATTACTTGAATAGTTATAATACTAGATGAATAAATATGTATTTTTAAAGATATTATTATTCGGAAAAGACACCTATTGGAAGATGTTTCTATGAAGAGACATGAAAATTCATATAAATAGGAATGAGATTTCATTTGGAAATCACACCAAGAAGTTCTAAAGTTCTTTCTATCCTTCCTAATTTTCTAAAATTATTAGATTGTTCTATGAAGAGTTTATGCAGTAATTCTTTGTAGAAATTGAGTTTCTTGTGATAAATTGCTCAGTGCTTAGTGGACTATTCCCATAAATGCAAAACATAAATAGTCATTGACTTCATTGTATCGTCGAGGTTAATTTGCTTGAAACTCTTTTGCACACCAAATATAGGTGGGGGCAAATAGAACTTTAAAGATAGTGGCTCGATACATGCCTTGGGGTCTTGTCCTATTTCTTCATTTTCTGTTTGAGTTTCGTTCGTGTGTTTGAGATTTTCCTCACTAGAGATTTGTACTAACATGCAACAAGCAGTATCTTATGGTTTCAACTCTTGCAATTGGTGCAATAGTTTTCTCAAAGTCTATTTGTAACACCCCCAACTCGGCCCATGCGTTACAATTGGATTTGACATGTCACACAAAGAAAACTTATAAAGAACTTGTAATTCGTACTAAAATAGGTGTTATTTGATTGTAGTTAAGAAAACAAATTTGATTGTAAATATTTGATAAAATACTACTAATTTCAAGAGGTTGATTGATAAATCGAAAATCGAACTAATGAACCTTAAAATCGTGACTTTTGAAAATGATGTTGATAATTTCGAAAGAAAATCCAAGTTAAATTATTTGTCCATATTTATTATAAAATCCATTTGTTAATCAATTTTGGAAAACCGTTATTAATGATTTTAGAAAATCTCCATTTAAAACAATTTAAGCAAAATATAAGTACGTCAAACATAAAGCAAAAGTAAAATATTCCAGAGGCCTTATTACAACCCAAAAACCCAAAATAGTAGAAGTAATTAAGTGAACGGAATTAAAAATCTAAAGTTCAATATAAATACCATTTCTGAAGTATGGCCTCCACCGAGTCATCCATAGCCGAAGTCCACATCACTGAGTATTATCTACAAGGATTAAGAAGGAGGGGTGAGTTACTAGAACTCAGTGTATAATCCCCTTACCGTCGTCCAATGGGCTTGAACCCGTTTAGCAATATTTTGGGCCTAAGCCCCTTTTACAAAATAAAATATCAAATAAATCAAATGAATGTTATGCAACCCAAACCAACCTAATAATCCATCCGCTACACACCACCAGTACCATCCATCACACCTGTGGGGATCAAGTCAACCCAGCCCGCCAATCACACCAATCGCAAGTATTTTGCCATTTATAACATATTTTGATTGTGGACAAGCCACCAGAATCATAGCGAATCACATTAACAAACATTTTTGTGGCAGTGCCACCGAAATTACTTCTCTTCAACATTTTCCCAACCCATGCAAAATTATGTAAATGCATCATACATAGTAAATCATGATATTTACAAATATAAACAACAATAATTAATTCAGAGATTCATTACAAAAATTCGGCCCAATAATAACACTTTACAAATTGACCCATTAGGGCAATCTATCAAATCGGCCCATTAGGGGCATTTTCGTAATTCGACCCACTAAAGCATTCTAGCAATTCGGCCCATAGGGGCATTTTCGTAATTCGGCCCATAAGGGCATTTTCATAATTTAGCCCATAAGGGCATTTTCGTAATTTGACCCATAAGGGCATTTCGGCAAATTTCACAACCCAAAGGTATTTTTGAAATTTTACCCATCGAAGGTATTTTTCGTAATTTCGCAACCCCGGACTTAACTACTAATTTGGGGCATAAAAATTGAAATTGTCCATCCGCGTCATATTGACTAAATTGACTATAACTCGAGTTAGGAAACTCAAAATTTAGATCCGTAAATTTTCCTTGAAACTAGACTCATATATCTTCTTATTAAAAATTTTTCCAGAATTTTTGGCTTAGCCATTTAGTACAGTTTATTCATTAAAGTTTCCCCTGTTTCACTGGCCAACGATTCTGACCTCTCTTACCTTAAACCCAAATATCTCATTGCACAGTTTTCATATTTGCTCCCACATGTTTCTATTGAAAATAGTCTCACTAAGGAATCTATACATATAAAATATAACTCATAATTCACTTTTTACAATTTTGAATGATTTTTTTCAAGACAGAATAGGGAACCACGAAGTCATTCCAAACCAGTCTCACTAAAATTAAAATATCACAATATATAAAATTCCTCTTTCTCCTTTGTTTCTTTCATATAAAACTAGACACAGTAAGCTTTAATTCAATATCTTATTCACTTTCTAATTTCCTTTCTCCTATTTTTCATGATTTTTCAAAATCACATTACTATTGCTAACCAAAAACTGTTTCATTGCAAAATATGGTTTCTACCACGAACATACGCACGCCCGAGTGATCACAAATGCCAGTTTCTAATTTTTCGATCTTTCGACCGAATCACAAAACATATCATGTAAATATTGAGAGAGGTGTGAGATTACAACCATTTCAAACATGTATTCGGAAGGGTACGAGATTACACACCTTATTCGGATTTCCTAAAGAACCACTCTTTGTTGCCTCCACAATCGTGATCCTTCCCTACTAGGTTCTAAAATCCAGCCTTGCACTTTGGTTATAGCAACGAGTTCCTAAAGTAAATAAGTGATGCATCAAAGGGGTTAGCCTTCATCCAATATTCGGCCCTTCCACAAGAGCAGAAAGTTGATAACATCACCATAAAATAGAATCACATGAGCGGTGTAAAACATCGAAATAAAGAGTAACATCTTACCATCAATATTCGGCCTAATCTCCCACTTACCAATCAACTTCCGAAACCAAGACTAAGAGAAAGATTAGTAGCAGCAAAGGACGGATTGATTCGGCCCTCAAAATGTTGATTAAAGAAGAAAAGAGATGGGTTGTAAAAGAAAAGAAAAGATGGAGAAAGTGTGCGAGATGGTTTTGGCTAAAGCAAAAGAAAAAGAAGTTGGAAAAGAAAGCACTAAAATTGTTCAAAAAGAATGAAAACTTCACAAGCACAAATTTGCATAGAGGCTAAAGGCAAAATTCGGCTACCCTCTCCCTATACCAAAACCGTCCATACCTTGGCAATAAGGTCAAAAATTTTGCCAACCAAAACTTTCCAAAACACTTTCCTCTCTTTGGGCCAACATGTTCCCTATACTTTCCTTTTCTCTTGATTTCTTTCCCTACCCTCATCATTTCCTAATTTCCTTAGCCACTTTGCCAAAATTAAAAAGTCTTCTTTACCATATTAAAGCCTTGGCCGACACTTACCTTATTAGTACAAAAATTTAATCCAAAATATTTGCACTAATTAAGATTTGAACCTCAAACCATTAATACACTCCACACGCCACTTTCCACCTTTACCAATAAACTCCTTATGTTAGCAAAATAAACACTTATTTCCTTAAGTCTTGATGTCACTTACCTTCTCCCCCTTAAATGCATAAACACAAAAATTTTCCTATAGCCTAACTTGAACCCGAAGCTTCCTAGAACCCCGTAAATTTCCAAAATCACCTTCCTAATAAGTCCAATTTGAAATAATGTCGTTCTCTTGTTCTCAAAAATTTTAAACACTCCTACATCCAAAGCCCAATGGGCCCAATTCTACTAGGCCCAAATTCGAGACGTTACACTATTC
The DNA here is from genome assembly GCA_025506655.1 of Gossypium rotundifolium. Lineage (NCBI taxonomy): Eukaryota > Viridiplantae > Streptophyta > Magnoliopsida > Malvales > Malvaceae > Gossypium > Gossypium rotundifolium. The sequence continues at coordinate 172,784,475 of CP106727.1, forward strand.
TTTCAACTTGAATGTATCCCTACACCACAAGTCTTGCTTTGTTGCGAGTTATATGTCCATATTCATCTATTTTGTTCTTGAAAATCCACTTGGTGCTAATGATATTATAATAAGCATTCCTTAATTCATTTGTTCTTTCATCTAGAATGTTAATTCTAGTTGCCTTTTTTGGGGAGATTCTGCTCTAATGCGTTAGCTTGATATTGTCGAAATAGAGTTGGCCAAGCCTTTCTTAGAAACAACAACAATTCTCTCCAACCAAATGTCCACAGAATACTGGAAATGACATAAATGTTAAGGCAACTACCTTTTTACTTGGAATGAGGATCCTATTCCTCTCAAGGATGAAATTTTTATTCTTATCTTGATCATGGGCAATCTGAACCAAATTAAACTTCCCTAAGAAATAAGTGATTCAAGGACTCATTTTTAACATGACAAAGATCACATGTTGTATCAAAACCCTCCACTCTCTTACCAATTTCATCATTGCATAGGAGACTATAATTTGTCTCTAATTTCCAAAGAAAAGCAATAGATTGAGCATGTAATTAAAATATTTTAAAGTTTAAGGACTAATTTAAAATGAGTATCATAATTTTAAGATATCTGATGCAATTAACAAGATTATGAATAATTTTCAACTTTATGCGTTGATTAAGAGCTGCAATTTAAGGTTCCCTTTGGATTCGAAAGAACTTAATATTCTTTTCTCACAGCACTAGTGTTTTCCTTGGATAGAAAATGGTGCACGTTTAATTTTCTAAACTCACTGCATCTCTTCTTTTAACTGAAAGATAACATGCCAATGAAAAGAAAAAGCTACATCAGTTAGAAATGTTTGTTACCACTTCAACACTGATTTGTTTTCCATTTAAACTCTATTTGTTTACATGAAAAATGTTTTACCAAAAATATTTTTTGTATTTTTCTGTGTTTATTTCACATAAAACAATTTGGTCAATTAAAAACGATTTATAGATCAACGTAAAATAAGCCATTTTACTGTAGAATGATTTCCCCTTTTGAAAAGCGTAAATCATTTTCCGGAAAAGAACTTATCTATAGGTAATTTTATTTTTATATAAAATTTAACTTAAATCAAGTTTAATATTATTATTATGAATAAATTTTCTTTTCTTTTTAAAAATATTTAAAAATATTAAAATATTATATTTTCAATATTATTAAACATATATTTAATTATTTATATTTAGTCATATAATAATTTATTAATAATAATTTATTATTGTAATAAATTATTTAATATTTCAATTTTATTTTAATAAAAATTTTAAAATAATAATTTTAAATAATATTCTTCATATTATTGAAAATATTCAATATTAATATTTTAATAATAAATGTTTTGTAATATAAATGTTAAATATGTCATAAGCCTATGTACTCTTTACAAATTTGCAATTTAATCTTTGTACTTTTATTTTCAAGAATTTAGTCCTCTACCTTTCAGATTTGAAAATCAAGTCCAATTGTTGACATTGTTATTTTTTTGTCAATTTTGTTGATTTGAGATCTTTAAATAATTAATACTCATCATGTAACTAAAAATGATAATATTTTTAATATATGCAAAACAAATGTAAAATATAAATTTACAAATATAAAATAAACTCAATTAATTAATGAAAAGATAAGAAAACATCAAATGTATGTTTGTTTTATTGAAAATAACTTTTATAAAATATTTTAAAAAATCATCAAACAACAAAATTATTTTATACTGATTTATCTAAGCACCGAAAAATATTTACTTTTCTAGGGAAGTAATTCATTTTCCATAAATTATTTTCAAAGCCATTTTCAACAAAACAAATAGACCCTTAATTTTATTTTTTTATGCATTCTAATTTACGAGTTCTTGTTGAGTTTATAAATATAATGAAAGTTGGCTTTATAAAATTTAAATATATTATATATAATATAAGCTTAAATTTAATAATTATAGAAATTAAGGCCATACAAATTGTATACCCTTGCTGATAAGTTTTTGTTGAGGGGGGATAGATTCTTTCGGGAGAAATCTTTGAAGTGTTATATCCTTGAGGATGCTGATCTGGTCCCTCAACAACGAAAGGTATTGTCCCCCGAGCCAAAGTGGTACTGTATACCCCAACATTTTACCTATATTTAATAGGCCAAGGGTTTGGAACCCACAAAGGGTAAGATGCTCACGTCTTCTCTTGGTGGGTGGTTGTACGTACATGTATGGTCGAGGCATTCCCCTCAGTGAATCGTGCACGATTTTCCGTGAAATGGGAGAAAAAACTCTCCTCCAAAGGACAATATCTTCCATTGTTAAGGGGTTGGATCAGCATCTTCGAGGACGACACTTTGAAGACTTTTCTCGGAGGAGCCAACCCCCCCCCCCAAAAAAAAAAAAATAATAAAAGGTGTACCACTTTGACTAAGTAGTACCAATACCCCAACAATTGACCTATATTCAATAGGTTAAGGGTTCGAATCCCAGCAAAAGGTGAGACACTCATGTTGCCTCTTAGTGGTGGTTGTACATCCATGTACGGTTCAGGCACTCCCCTCTATGAACCGTACACAACTTTTCGCGAAGTGGGAGACAAGACAAGACCCTCTCATGGGGGACAATTCCTTCCACCGTTGAGGGTCCAGATTAATATACTCGAGGACAACACTTCAAAGAATTCTTCCGGAGGAGCCGATCTCCCTCAACAAGTTTAGATTGGTGATTAGGTTTGATTGAACTTTATTTTTTGGATTATTTAAACTTCGTTATAGTTTAATTTGATTTTTTTTTTCTATATTAAATTTGAATTTTGAATTTTTGTACTTTATTTGGATAAAATTACTGGGTATAACTTTTGGATAATTTATTTGATCAAGTTCCAAAAAAATTCATTAAATATTTTAAAATAAATTAATTTTTCAAGTAAATAAAAATTACCAATGCTCCATATAGTATATAGGGTTTTTATAATAATTTTTATACAAACATTTTAAGTCTTAAATATAAAATATTTATTTTTACATCATAGAAAATTAAAATAATTATACATTAAATAGAAATAAAATTTGATTTGATTTAATTAATATGATTTTTTTAACTTATGAACCGAAACTATCTAAATACTACCAGTTTGATTTTTATTTTTCTCAATTTATTCAAGTCTGACTAAAAACATAAATTAAATTCAATAATTATCAAGTTAAACTCAAGTTATCAATTGAGTCAAATTTGAGGACAGTAATACTCAACTAGAACTACTCATCAGCCTAATCAAACTTTCTATTTTTATATGTTCTTATATCATAAAATTAGTATTACATTTAAACCATTTTTATGTAAAAAAAAAAAAGAAAGACTTATTTGAAAATTGATAGACAAATCTAATCAAACTCAAGTAACTGAGCTCAAATATAACAATTGATGTTCGATTACGCGGGAAGCTCAGTACTGTTTGAGTTTGGGAGGGTCAGTCGATACACAATCTGTTGATACGTCTGTTTTTTAATTGCTCCCATATTTTGTCCACTTGCCTCACACTTTCTATTGTAGATCGGCCTGGATCTATAAGAGTCATCATAACCACCATCTTCATTTCTCAATCGGAAGATGATTCAAACAGAAAACAGCAATATTGAGGTTTCAGGACTTCCAAGTTAAAAATCTAAAAACATGAGACAAAAACTTATAATCCTAATTTACTCATGCAAACATGGTAAAGAATCAATAAAAATTAAAGGGCAACAAATGTTACATTCCATATGAAAGAACCAATATTCTCAAGCAGTTGAGGAATGTTAGAATACAAATGCATTAAAATAGGAGCAGCATCTTCATGCTTTAGCCTAGGCCATAAATTTATGGTGGTGGTTGATAAAAATAGTAGTGAGAGACATTAGCGCATCTTGTAGAATTGAACTCTTGAAACCACACAACGTCGACCACTCAATGAATATTTTACCATTATATCAACATCTCGGGGATTCTTCTTGTTTGGTGCAACAGTCATGCTACCAACTATTGCCTCCCCTTCACATATGGTTAGCACATCCTCTAGGTACAACACCGTTTGCTTCCAATGTGTAGCTCGCGATTTTGGCCCTATATTTTGTTTTTTATTTGAAAAAGTCAGAAACATCGATTCTTTCCTTCTTTTTTTTTTTTTTTTTTTTAATAAAACTCAGAAACATGGATTAATTGTATGAAACATAAGACTTGAGCAGAGATGCATTATTGTATTGCTAGGGCAAAATAATTATAGACAAAGCTTGCTACTTTAAACATAGATATGATGGGAAGGACATAGGATATATAAGATTTTGTAATCTATTGGCTGGAGTGAAATGGAAACAAGGAAACAAGGAAGAAAGAAGACATAAACCTGTAGAGAAGCCCATCAATTTGTGGCACTTGGTAAATGATACATCAAAGTACGCAACAAAAGCATGGATGTAATCATCACGTTGTGCAACAAGCTTAAAAGATGCAGTGAAAGAAGCATCACCCGGAGCCATCTTGGAGATATCCATTGTCTGAATAAAGAAAAGCAAAATAAATATAGCAGATAAATTCCAAGGACAATAAGTGAAGAATTTTCAGCGAGCATATGCTTAAATAGATACACAATGATATATACATATACATAAGTTACGCTTGTGCTATTTATTCTCACCTTGAGAAGGTGGCTATTCGTCACAATTTGATTCTGGTCAACTGTGTCCACAAGAGGTTCCATCATAGCTTGCTTTTTGATGCAACTCATGTCAAACCCGTAAACATTATTCCAAACTGTAGCAAGATGATGCAATGGAGAAAAGATGTGAAATATAAGAATACAAGAACTCAATTGCAAAGAACCACAATAGAAAAACTGATTGAAAGCCAGTAACTACAGATGAACTCGAATACAAAGAACAATATCAAAGTATCAGTCTACTACGCTCACATTCGATCTTGTCGTCTTTGTACTCTGCATCCTCAATTGCTGTTAAGTAAAGAGAAGCCTTATCTGGTAGCATAACACCATCATTGACCTGGCACGGGCAACCATATAAGAAATTTAATTTAAAATATACAGCATATAAGGAACCAACAAAAATTTGCATTCAAGAGCAAAACAATAAACTTAAAAGGCCACTTAGCCACCACATAAAAGAACAAGCAAAATATTGCTCAAAGAGAAGATTAAACAAAGATGTAGTTAAAGTCTCAATCATAAACAGTTATATTTAGACCTCACTTACAGCCCACCTTGTGCACATCATACCATCCAGCAGAGGATGTAAGCAATCATGTTACATATTGTAATCCACAGAGAGAAGTAAAAAAAAGGCCAAGTGGAATATAGGAAATGTCAAGAAAACAAGGATAATATGACCATGCAACATCACTGTTTGTTATAGTAAATTTTCAGATCAGTAGCATCAGAGTGCACTGGATATAAATATCATAGGAAACAACCAATAGAAGGCAACCTGCTTTCACAGTCAGTTTACAACAACCCAACCTAACCCAAGGCATACCTAACACATTATGCCGACTTACTGACCAGTATATGCAAAGCATGTATCCCAGGTTGAATATCAGTTTAACACAGCATACACATAATGAATCATGAAGGAACTTCTGTGTACATAATATATACACACAAGCATATTCCTATACCAGCAACCTTGAAAATATATCAACCAGAAGACATTAGAAGTATCAATAGTAGAAGCAACTTACCAGCCATTTATCACGCGCATATAACACTGTATTCAACATATTCTCAAACAATAAAAAGTAACCCATCCACTCTGATATAATGATGTCTACTTTGGCAACAGGAAGCTCAATTTCTTCAATTTTTCCCTTCAAAACTGTAACCACTGCAACACAAAATAATTCTTGTGTAAACAATGGAATGAAATAGAGAATCAATACAATAAGACACAACAAACTTTAGTGAACCCCACCATCAGACAATCCATTTGTTTCAACAATTTGTTTAGCCATATCAGCCATGTGAGAGCACTCGACCTAGGCATGGGAAAATATTAACCACATTAAGCGAACTTGGGATGGGCACTAGGAATGAAATAAATATGCTGGTCAGAGAAATATAACCAACAGGTAAAACATAAATAAGAAGCAAAAAGGAACAGGACCACATACTGCATAAACATGTGCAGCCCCTGCCTTCGCACAAAACAAGGACAAGATTCCAGTTCCAGCTCCCACATCAAGAACTACTTTGCTCTGGAATAGAAACTTATTCTGATAAATAACGTTTTGATATGTCTTAGTTCGCACTACATCCTTGAGCATTTCCTGAAATGCAGTGACTAGCAGGTTAGCATAGAAACAAGTTTAAGTAAAAAATTATTCAATTCTCCGAAGCTTTTCCACTACAACCAACATGCTTAAGTGAAAATGATAATTGTTTCCCGAAAGCAAGCACAACACATTAAGTCGTGGGTCAGCTTAAATAAATTGAACGATTACAGCTGAACCTTCATTCACAAATATTCAGCAACCAATATTCAGAAAGTAATGGTACCAAAGCAAAACTATTCCATAAAGAACTCAAAAATATCCAAACAAGAAAATGCGCTGCATTCAATAGTCCAAGTCCAGCACACTTACTTCGTGAATTCCTGCATACCAAAAAAGGAAAATTCAAAATAAGCTTCAAAAGAATGTGCTATCTGCACATAAATGATACTATTTAAAGGACAAATATTAGTCAACCCAATGCACCGCCAAATGTATACTGCTAATTTGCCATTTATTAAACGTGTAAGATATAACCAGAAATTGCTACAGCTTCATTAAATCAGACATACGCAAACTATAGAACTGAAAGAGCTCTAAATTTTGCAAAGATTGAAAGTTTCTTCCCTCATTTGAAGCTTCCTCATAAGCAAAGTTAAAGCCAACACTAAAAAATCTCATAGTTTCTCCCAGTTTTCGAATCGACAAGAAAAATAACAGCAAAAAATCAAAGCTACAAAATAAGAAAATATACCAAAGTGAGAGTAAGAATCGAAGTAATAATCAGCACTGGTTTTATCATCACCGGCATCGCTATCTACAAAGGAGACGTCAGGTTCTCCCATGGAAACATCTTCAGTAGCTTTATCAACGGCAAGGATTGATTCGTCAAGATTGGAGCTGTCAGTAGCAACTCCATCGTCGTCGGCGTCTTGGAAGCGAATCTTCATTCCTTCGAATTGGTTCGAAGAGTTCGTCGAGGTTTGGGCCGTGTTGCTTCCTTTGCGGCGACCCATTTTCTTAATGACAGTGATTAGGGTTTAGCGGAGGAAAGTGGGCGAAGGTTAGGGTTTTTGTTAGGGCTTTTCCGCTTTGTGTTGGTGAGAAAGGTTGGCTCCACTTGCGAGCTATATTGCAATTTGCTTGCGTTTAACAAGGATAAAAAAGTAAAGCACCAGCCAAAACACCTTTTACTATGAGAAAAATTAAAATTTTCTATTTTTCATCTGTGAAAAAGTATTTTAGAAACGTTAAAATAATTTCTCCATTGACCCTTATATTTTATTACTTTTTAGTGAAAAAAGACTTTTCTAAAAAAAAAAATTCATCACAGATGGAATGAAGAATAGGCCCTTAGGTTGGTGTACTGTCACGTCCCGGTAGATTTTTAGAGGGCGAATGTCGAAAGTTTTTTCAAAAGAAAATATTCTAAAATAAATGTGCAATATTTCAAATGACGACGTTTTACCAGCGACCGATCTCAGATAAAGCCATTGATTTTTTTTATTTTTTATTTGGGTGTATTATTCCCGTTAGACTATCCATATATTAGGCATATGATACTAAAACATCCAGTGCATAAACAAATGTTTAATTATTTAATTTGGTAAGCTTGATAAGATATAAATATCAATAATACAAACAAGTCAACTTTTATTGGCTGATAGGGAGAGATATTCCGGTCCCCACATTCTCAGGTACATAACAATGTTGAAAAAACTTGACTAAAGCTTCCCCATCACTTTCGGATTAACCAGAGGCCTTGTTGAGTGGCCATGGTCCCCCTGCCATGACAGCTTCAATCTCCCATGTTTCTCGAGGAACTTTTGTCATGTTCTTGCTACCGTTGGCCGTTACAAGCTACAATCGAAGAAAGGAACTGTATGATTAAGAACAATGACACAAACAGATAAAAACGCAGAGCCTATCCTAAATGTATTTTACACAAATGTAGCACAATACACGAAAGTCCTTATGACTAAATTCTTTGCACATGAGCTAGCTGTAAAGTATTCATGGGTTTTATAAGGATTGCATGTATTCAGCAAGAGTCAGCATCCCACAAATCTTGCAATACTTTATCCATACTCCTAGACACTCGAACACCATGAAGCAAATTCATAAACTGAATTGTTAGAACTTAGAACACTGAAGATTCTCAACCAAAACTCTTCAGTTCTTTTATAGCCAATACCTAGTTTTGTCGCTGTGACCCATTTTATTATCAGCATAGGGAAATGTAATACCTATTTCTACATGCATGTAGACGTTAATAAGTGATAGAGTTGATTTGTTTTTAAACTATGATTGACACACAGACCGACTACTTATATATGTAATATAAATAAGGCGGGAAATTTTGGACTTCAATAACTGAAAGATTAAGTAAATATATACCACATCACTTTCTATTCGAACTCCACCAAAATTTTTAAATTTGTCCACTATTTCACGGTTTAAGAACTTTGAAGTGTTTGCGCTTTCCATAGCTGGAACCAACAATGCATCAATGAAATAGCATCCAGGCTCCACTGTTATCACCTACAACAAGAAGACGCAATCTTTAATACATCTCTAAAGCACTACTTGAATTCCATGTGTATTACTTTTATAAGAAAGAACAAAAGATCACTTCTTTGAACCTTCATAGTGATATAATTAATGCAAACTGATTCCTTTTTAAAACAATTTAAGGGCTTCATGCACTACCATGATGTCATAGACTTAAACTAGGAATAACTAATTGAAAATTAAAGGGATGTTACCACAGGGTTTCTTAAGAAAAATAGTTGATATGTCATACGTTATGTTATACCAAAGCACATCAAGAGGTTCAGCTGACTAAGCTTAACTATGAGCAGAGAAACAATAATCAACAAGAACAATTGGTATTAGGACCTTGAATTGTAGTCCTTGGAAGGAGGCAGCTATTAATTTTACAAAAATGGTTTATGTTGTAATTTGAATAAAACATACCATACAAAAATAGTTTTCAAATTTAAACATAAGTGATGGTTTTGCAAATGAAACAAATATAAATGTAAAACATACTTGATCAACATTCTGATTTCATTTGACTACAAAAATAATGAAATGTTTAACCAGTGTATTGTACAACATATTAGAACCCCCCTCTGACAAAAAAAAAAAGGGAAAGAAATAACACTTACCATTCCCTCCAGGAGTTGTCTAGCAGTACGCAAAGACTTCAAACCAGGTTCTTTTGGTCTTTCTATGCCCTGCAAGAGTTTAACCCTTCCAAACCCATAAGTGAAATGAAAATCTGAAAATTGTAGCTACTAACAAACTGAGTAAAGTAAGACTAACATAGAGAAAAAAATCTCTAAGCAGATAAGTTAGTCACAAAGACCTTTGGATAACCACCAGGATCATGAGTATCAATACCCAATAAATGGCCCAGACCATGAGGCATAAAAACAGCACCCACTCGTTCAACCATCATATCATCAAGGTTTCTACAATAATAAAAAATAAGCCAGCTACTAAAAAGATTTACTTCTAATGGTACTAACAAGAAGTGAATCAAAGAAACAAGTACATCATTAAGAAGATAGAATTTACCCAACAAGGATGTTGCCCTTTTCTAGCGACTCTAGAATGATTTTCTCGGCTAATCTGCAACAGAGAAAAAGGAAACAAGAAAATACATATTAAAGATAAAAGAAAAATATTGTAAGAAAAATAATCTCAAGTATTACTTTTCTTTGCCCTTACTTGTGCATATCCACCCAGCTCACACCAGGCTTCATTGCAGCTATAACAGCATTGTGAGCATCAAGGACAGCCTGCAGAACATAGCATGTACGAAAAGGAAGATCAAATAATGACAACTTAAATCGAAAGGATTATTTTTTCTTTTCTTTTTTTTATTCAATAGTCAACTCAATATTGATTCTCATAGGAGGAAACTTGATATACCCATCACTCATTGATCAAAGAATAAATACTTACGTTATATATAAGGCTCTGGTCACTTGTAAACTTCCCATTCACCTGCATACATAGTAGGATTTACTTTAGAGAGGAAACATATATCACCATATACTAGAGAACAAACAAGCCTCTTACTCAGAGTCCTTGTAGTGTGGTAGATTTTTTTATTTTCTGAAGATATATCAGTATTCTCTACAGGGTTTAGAAATATTAGTTATCCTAATAGTCTGCTGATAAGGAAAGACTCAGCCCCAAAGGTCACAAAGATACTTATTCGTAAACCAATACAAGTGACACAAGATTTGGACATGCAAAACCTTACAATTTCTGCTTCAAATCTTAGGACAAATGCCAATGGTAAATGCTATTTTTGGGGGAGAACCAGTCTCAATGGCTTTGAAAAATTAAACCAGAGAACTGAGAGAACTAGGAAAGGAGTCAAACATGTCAGAAGTGAGTTTCTTTTGTGCAGCTGCATTAAATACTTCGATTGAAAAGTGAGCAGCCATATCCAGCATTGAGCACATAAGAAAAGACATTGATTGCAAAACAAATAGACATACTCACAGGGAATGTGCATGTAATATCAGATCCATAGAAACTGTACTCAGCTCCCATGTCAAGCAAGGCCATATCTCCATCTTCTAAGATCTGCAGGAAAGACATACAATGTTGAAACCTTACGAACTACTTCCATTTTATCGGATTAACTTAAATGGATCAATTTGAAACTCTTATTGCTATTCACATCATTAACAACTCAATGGGATTGTGTTCTTCATGCAGATGAAACTATCATATATTTCAAACATTATAGGACAAATATTGAAAATTATACCCTGTCATTAGGAGCTGCAGCATGTCCATAATGTAGAACAGCACTGCAGCATAGAAACATAAGGATTATTATTTTGGTCCAATATCAACATCTCATATGCAAATATTAATCATAGAACAAGTAAAACGTTCCAAAAGAATAGGAGAATTCACAAATTATACAGAATGACAAGCAGAGTACCAGCTGTTGACATTGAAAATTTTTCATAATAACGAGGTATTGTAGTGGAATTTATAACTGTAGCTATCCTGGGTTTTATTCTCTTGATGCTTTACTTAAAAGGTAAATGCTGAGAAAATAGGCATGAAACATTATTAATGTGCAGTTATTACTGCATGGAACGTATTAAACAAGAAACAATCAGGACCTGAGATAATACTAACCTGTTTTCACCAGTAGCACAAATACACGTATATGAACAGTGCCTACAGCCACCATACATGTAGGTATGATGAAGAAACATGCTTTCCAACTGATATTCTTTCATACCTGCTTTAGTTTTTCTCATAACCTAGTTAAATAGAAAAGCAAGTATATGTTAAGTTACCATTCTCAACATTACACTAAGAAAAACGAATCTGCAAAGAAATTAATGATGCAGGCAAAGTAAACAATGAAGAAAGGACAGAAGAAGAAGAACCAAGTAACTGGCTATAAACTAAATGCTAAATCATGAAGAATGACAGATTATATCTGATAATCATTTACTTAAATATGCAATATATATTGTAAAATCTGTAGATTCAGATTAATACTTTAGCTAATTAGGTTACAGGTATATAAAGAGATAAACTATTCTAAGGAAGGAAATAATCCCTAAAAAACTGTAATTATCCTAAGAATCAGTAACTATGATTAACTTCTATTTACATAAGATTTTCTCAATAATCTGTCCCTAATTCTAGGGATTCTAACACTCCCCCTCAAGCTGGAGTGTAGATATTTATCAAACCCAGCTTGCCAACATGTTGTTCAAACATGTTTTTGTTTAAACTTTTTGTCAACATATCTGCAATCTGTTGTCTGGTAGGTAGATAGGTAACACTCACTTCCCCTGAGTGTATTTTCTCTTTTATGAAGTGTCGGTCTATCTCGACATGTTTGGTACGATCATGATGCACAGGGTTGTGAGCTATACTGACAGCAGCTTGGTTGTCACAATACAACTGTATAGGCTTATTATAAGAAACCTTTAGTTCCCTCATCAGCCTTTGTATCCAAATTCCTTCACAAATACCTTGTGCAAGTGCTCGATACTCACTTTGACCGTGCAAGCGTACTACCACAGTGTTTCTTACTCCTCCATGTCACTAGATTACCCCAAACATAGCCGCAATAACCATCGGTTGATCGTCATCATTAATAGAGCACCTTGCCCAACAAGATCGGATACACTTCTACATTTCTGCTGTCATTTTTCTTGATGTATAGGCCCTTACCAGGATTTCCCTTTAGGTACCTTAGTATCCGATATGCAGCTTCTAGGTGTTTTTCCCTTGGGGCATGCATATATTGACTTATGACGCTGACACTAAAAGCAATGTCAGGACGAGTGTGAGCCAAGTAGATAAGTCTCCCTACTAGGCGTTGATATCTCCCCCTGTCGACTTCTTCTCCATCTTCATTAGTACCCAGCTTGAGATTAAACTCCATAGGAGTTTCAGCTGGTTTACAACCCATCATTCCAACTTCTGATAGCAGATCGAGGACATATTTCCTTTGGGAGATAGAAATACCTTTTTGAGACCTTGCTATCTCCATGCCAAGAAAATACTTAAGATTTCCCAAATCTTTAAGTTCAAAAACTGTTCCAAGAAATTCTTTTAACCGTCCAATTTCACTTGTATCATCGCCTGTTACTATTATGTCATCCACATAGACAATTAGAATACAACATTTTCCTTGTGCCGAATGCTTGTAGAACATGGTGTGGTCTGGCTGTCCTTGAGTATACTTCTTGCTCGTCATAGCTTTTGAAAACCGATTAAACCACGCTCTTGGAGATTGTTTCACCATACAAAGATTTTTCAACTTACACACTTGGCCCTTTCTTTCTTCAAACCTGTGGAAGTCCATGTAAACTTCTTCATTTAACTCCCCATTGAGAAAAGCGTTTTAACATCCAATTGGGTCAATTGCCAATTAAGATTAACAAAGAATGGACAAAAGAACTCTAATTGTGTTTAGTTTGGCACCCTGCAAATGTCTCCTCATAATCCAAATTTATAAGTTTGAGTGAAGCCCTTAGCCACTAGACGAGCCTTGTATCGATCAATTTGCCATCGCTTGAATTTGGTAGTAAAACCCATTTGCGACCCACTGCCTTCTTTCCTTTAGGCAAATCCAAAACTTCCTGTGTTCCATTATTTTGAGAGCCTCCATTTCCTCCATCACGGCTTGTCTCCATTCTGTTGACTCAAATGCTTCTTCTATAGTTTTGGAGTTTTATAGAATCAACATTAGTCACAAAGGTTTGATAAGACTTAGATAAGTTACCATAGGATACAAACCGAGAGATAGGATGTTGAGTGCGCTCCTTGTCCCTTTTCTCATTGCAATTGGAAGATAGATGGATGGTGATGGTGGTGAGACTTCATTTTCGTAATACCCTCGGTTGAAGATGTGAGTGGCACTCATCAGACGGGCGAGGGACGCCGATTCCGTCTCGAATAAACTCTGCGCTCGCACACTTTCTTTGTTCTTTTGTCATTGTTGTTTTCCTTGTTCGTGGGTTGCTCAAAGTTAATTTCTTGCGGTATAAGAGAAGAAACAACAAAGATCAAGGGTGGTAGGGTCGGGAGGTATAATAAGAAGGGTATTAAGGTTTTCATCTTCATTAAAACTCTCCTCTCAAGATGAGAAGGTTTAAAGAAAGGTTCGGTTTCAAAGAAGGTGACATCCCGAGACAAATAATGGTGTAAGGTTGGTGAGTAGCATTTGTAGCCTTTCTGAGTAGGAGAATACCCAACAAATATACAGGGGTGAGCTCGAGGATCAAGTTTGGATTGGTTGGGTTGATGATTATGGACAAAGGCTTTGCACCCGAATATTTTAGTTGGAATAGTGGGAATATGAAATAGAGGAAATGATTTGTGAAGAGTGTTTAGAGGAGTTTGAAAATTAAGGACTTTTGATGGCATCCTATTTATTAGGTAGCAAGCAAGAAGAACGACTTCGCCCATAAATATTTAGGGACGTTCATTGTGAACATTAAGGATCGAGCAACATCAAGAAGGTGTCGGTTTTTTCTCTCGGATATCCCATTCTGTTGAGGAGTGTTTGGGCATGAACTTAGGTGTATAATTCCTTGGTCTGAAAGGTATGACTTTAGGACAGAATTAAAGTATTCTCTCCCATTATCAGTGTGGAGAGTTTGGATGGTAGAGTTGAATTGGGTTCGAACCATTGAGTGGAATTTTTGAAAAACTTTGGGAGTTTCAGATTTGTCTTTTAAAAGATAGACCCAACATACCCTAGTGTGATCATCAATAAAGGTAATAAACCACTTCTCACCAGTAATATTTTTCACTCGGCTAGCTCCCATAAATCACGTGTATCATTGAAAAGGTTTGGATTGTGTATATGGTTTGAAAGGATATGGAACACGGGTATGTTTGGACAATTCACAAATATCACATTGCAAGGAATTTATCTTTTATTTCAAATAACAATGGAAGATGCTTTTTAGGTACAAAAGATTTGATGTCCTAACCTACTGTGCCATAACATAATAGTATCCTCTTTACAAGAGATAGAGCTAATCCCCTTGTGTGTCTGTCTTTATTCCACACATACAATCCATCATCAACCTTAGCAAGGCCAATCATCTTCCCGATTGCCTCAGACATATTAACCAAATGCGAAAATGCAAGCAAGCATTTTCCCATCTTTAGTAAGTTTACTTATTGAAAGTAAATTACAGGATAATTTTGGAACATGTAGAACATTATCAAGGAAAAATTCTCACTACTTTTACTTTCCCTACTCCAACCACGGTGAGTATGAACCATCCGCAATCTCGATTCGGAATTGTTATGACAGTGGTGTAAGTTTGGAATAGAGTAAGGTTACTCATTATATGGTCCAAGCACCAATCTAGTATCCATGGAGATTGGTTATTAGATTCAAGAGCAATTGAGAGCAATACCTTGAGTGGCTAAATTCCATGATCGGTAGAGGTACTCGTAAATTTCAAGATTTTCGAGTTGCGTCTTGGTTAGGCCCACATCCAAAGACTTCATCGCAGATTGGAAGATAACAAAGCAATTTTCTTGTCTTTCTGCTTTTTATCCGGATAGCCATGGAGTTTAAAACATTTTTCCTTTGTGTGACCAACACGATTGCAAAGGACTACACCATGGTCTCGTTAGATCCGGACTCATTCCCAAAGACGAGTTTTTGTGTTTGAGGACCTTTGGACACAAGAGCAAAGAGATTCAAAGAAAGTTGGTCACGAGATTTTGGGTTCCCCATCATGATAAGACGGCGCTTCTCTTCTCTCCTCACTTCGCAAAGGCTTCACTAATGGTTGGGAAAGGTGATCGCCCAAAATTCTACCACGAACCTCGCCTAACTCATGCCTCATTGACTAGAAACTCATAAAGACGCCATTGTTGAGGTGAGTCATAAACCTAGTATGTTCTACGCCTTCCCCCAATTAGCTTCATAGTACATGTCAAACTCCCGCCACAATATTTTCGATTGTTGTAGTAGTGAGTTACCTCAAGTGTCCCTTGTCGAATGTCTTTCAACTTGAGTTTGATCTCAAAAACTTGAGAAGCATTTTCAAGATCAGAATAGTTCTCTTTGACTGCATCCCACATGTCTTTCGCAGTCTTGAAGAGAAGGTAAGTTCGGCTTATATGGCCTTCCATAGAATTGATCAGCCATGCCATAACAATTGAGTTATTGAGTTCCCAAGCAGCATAGGTAGGGTCTGCTACATCAGGACGTGGGAGGTCTCCATTGATATATCCCATCTTGCCACGACCACGAATCACCATTAGGACAGATTGAGACCATTGTAGGAAGTTTTTTCCATCTAGTCGATGACTAGTGATTATTAGTGAAGAATTGAGGTCACTTTGATTGATCCCTCGATTGACAGTTTGAGATATTTGTGAGATCTCAGTTTCGGACATGGTGTCATTGTGAAGATCACCCATGAAAAAAAGAGAGGAAATTTTAGGAAGATGGCTGAGAAATCGGAGGAATTTTTAGGAAGATAGACAAGAGAATCGAATAATTCCTAAGGTTCTGATACCATGTAAAATTTGTAGATTCAGATTAATACTTTAGCTAATTAGGTTACTGTATATAAAGAGATAAACTATTCTAAGGAAGGAAATAATCCCTAAAAAGCAGAATTATCCTAAGAATCAAGAATTATGATTAACTTCTATTTACATAAGATTTTCTTAATAATCTGTCCCTAATTCTAGGGATTCTAACATATATATATATATATACAGTTGTTGTCCAAGCTATGAAATAAAGTGATTACCTCAACATGAGCTTCAGAACTTATATTGTTTGCAAATTGGATAAGAGCAAGCTCCAAATCTGACTTGCAAACTCGGCACTCGGTCAATACAGGATGCAGAGTTGTCAAATCTCTCTCAAATTTTTCTATTCCCTAAAATCAAGATAAGGAGAAAAAACTACATAACCCTATAACAAACAAAATGATACATTTACATAACATCATAACTTTGAGTCAAAGGTATGCATTAATTCAGTAACTCTGGCATAAGAAAAGTACACTAGAACTCGAGATATAATATCACACTGTTCTAAAAGTAAAAGGAAAAAGGCAAATGAAAGTAGAATAGAGGACATAATGTAAAACCTCAAACTCAGCAGGTTTTGAGAAATTATTGCTATCAGTGTTAAGCCCATGTAGGAGGAACAATAAAGGTTTTCCAGATCCCTTGTATTGGTCAACCAAGAGTTGAACAATCTCATCAGTGTAGTAGACCATGCTAACCATATACCTTTCCTGCCAACAGGAATGTAAACATAAAATATACTAAACAAACACAATCGCTGGCATAACAAAACAGAGAACATAGATACAATAATAACCTGAAAGTAGGAAACTGGCTTTATTTCCCCCAACCAAACAGCATAATCAGCTGGTAACCTAGGCGCAAAAAGAATGGATTTCCCAGTTGCAATGTCCTTTAATGGGTAAAAAAGGAGAATTTATCAACTTCAAGTCTTCAACAGTTTATAAATTCTTTAAACTCTACCATTTAAGAAAGGATTCAGAAGTTAAAAAATTTGTAATTTAAAAAGAGAAGGTCATACAAAGAACTTACAATAGCACCATAGAAACCAGGCTCCCTCACACCAAACAGGTAAGCGAAGTAACTCTCTTGCCTAAAAACCGATCAATTGTCATTAATGTCAATTATTTTATTCAAATTGAACTGAATTGTAATGTAATTGGAAGTTTAAAAGAGAAAGGCAAAGTCGAGGTACCTGAAGAGCTCGATGTGATCGGTGCAATAGCGCGTTTGCTCTTCGCCACCCTGTTTGATCGATTAATCCAATAAAAATTAACTTCGATGAAGGCGTTTGTGGATGGAAGTTACTGAAATATTACTTAAATAAGAGTACCTGGAGGAGAACGAAGCCATGATGGGGGCGAGAGGAGTTGGAGAGGTGTTGGCGAAGAGATTTGAGGAGCTTTTGACGGTTGGATACGTGGAGCTCCATGGGTACCTTCGGAGGAGAGAGAGACGACGGCGAGGTTGAAGCCATGGAAATGGCTTCTCTCGATGGTTTCGCCATTTTCAAGCAACTAAGCTGAAGACTGAAGAGTAGCAGTACTTCAAATTATTTGGGATTTTCCCATTTCAGAACTACGGACAAGTGCCAACTTGACATCTTAGGTATGCTTGGCCTGACCCGATTGGTGCCTTTTTGTCAAACTTTCAATTTATTTTATTTAAAAACTAAAATAATATGATTTAAAATAAAGTAATTTATTATAGTTTTTATTTGATAATGGATCGAAAATTCAAAATTTTCTTCATAATTATTTTAATTTTTATTTAATAAAAAAGTTGAATAAGATAAAAGTTAGGTAGCTACTTATCTATAAAAAATTATTTTATTTTATTTTATTTTATTAAAATTTAAAATAAAATATTTTAAATATATATATTCAAATTATCATATTTATCTTTCATCTAAAACTATCTAAAAAAATCAAATATTATATTAATAAGATTAAAATTAAAAAATAAACAATCTATTAAAATTCAGTATTTACTTTGCTTAAACAACATAATTATATTAAATATTACTAGTTTATCAAATAATTTTTAATATAAATTTAGCACAATAAAAATAAATTCAGCTTTACCAAACTTTCATGCACTTGTTTTCTTATTAAACAAACAAAAGAAATTTTATAAAAATAACAGGACCAAAATCAAGACAAAACAAATTATGATGGAGAAAATAAAAGTAATCCATACTAATAGGATGACTTTATACATTGGATCCTATGCGTTACCATTTCACTGAATAAGTTGGAACCAATATTAAAAGACAAAATAAAAACGATATTAATAGAAGAAATGTCTCACTTATTGTGGTTTGCGTGTACTAGAACCACCTAAGCAAGCGAGACGATTTTTTAACACCTCTACGTGTACAACAAAAAAATATGTGTCCAAAAAAAATTTAACACCGAACAAATAATGAGTAAGCATCCCAAATTCAGATATAGACGTACAATTACCCAACAATGCAGTCACCAGCAATAAACTGTTGGGTTCAACAATTATATCCACACAAAAAAGCCTTCAACCATCCATGGATCAAGCAAGACCGTTGTCGAACCTGTGAAGCATTTAACCACATGACCCTGTCATCTTGAAGTATTGTTGCATATCCAACCCATCCGCATTCAATGGACCTACAAGCATCAACATTACAATTAGTCCACCCAAGCGGTGCCTTCCTCCATGACGCAGCAGCAAGAGGAACCTCGTTAACACTTATTTTAAGAGATTACAAAATATGCATCTTCCAACAATCATAATTAAAATTAATTCAATACACACCATAATGAATTGAAAATCCAACCTATATTAAAATAAATTTAAATATAATTCACACGCAATATTAAAATTTAAACTAACTGAAAATTTATAAAACATTTAGGCACGATAAAATTCAAACTGAAATACTTCAAGTCTTAAAACCTTAATTTTTACCAACACTAAAAATATTGTATTCGCCACTTAAAATTTTAAATTCTAAATACTGGTTCAACTAGTTCTCAAAAATAAATATTTGTTCATTTCAAACCATATATGAAAATATTACAAAAGTGGCTCTTGTATGCATATTACGTATTGAAAGAATATAACAAGAGATCTATCAAATATTTATGTGTACGTGACAGTAGAATGTATAATTATTATCCATGTCTATACCAATAAATAAAAGTTGTCTTGTAAGGCTTGATTTTATGATTACCATGCAAAGAAAATAATTTTAATGTCAGGAAGCTTAATTAAAAGAGGTTGTTGTCTAATTATTTGAAATGAAATAAAATTAATTAAATAAAGTTACACATATATTTTAATACGTAAAATCGTCATGCTTTTAATAAAATTTAAAATAAGACTTGTGTAAATATTTAATTAGACAATTAATCTTGATTTAAAATTAATTAAGAATCCAAAATACATATGTGAACTTTAAAGTGACCCAACAAGGATTAATAGGTGGTTGGCCATATATGGAAAGAAACATTGTTGTCCAAGCAAGTAAGAATGTGGCATTAGAAGTCCTTTTGGGACTCAGTTTGCGACCAGTGTTGTTATACTCAATCTAGGACTCTTTATTTTATTAGTAATCACTATAGCAAAATTGACTTATAGCGGTGTTTGTAGTGGCGTTTTTATTTAAAACGCCGCAAAACTTAGACTTTAGCGGCGCTAACAAGAAAACGCCACAAAAAAAAGTAGCTAAAGGTAATCAATAGCGGCGTCTATGTTAAAAACGCCGCCAAATAATTTTTATTTCAAAACAAAACGATGTCGTTTTAATTACAATACAAAAATTGTAAAAAAAAATAGCGGCGTTTTGATAAAAACGCTGCAAAAAAAATATTTATTTAAAAAAACGATATCGTTTTCGTGTAAATATAAAAAGTGTAAAAAATTTGCGGCGTTTTTATCAAAAACGCCACTAAGGGTTACCTTTATTCAACTTATTTCAAAACAAAAAAAAGCATTGTTTTGATCACGGTATAATAATTCAATTTTAATTTACGTTTAGTGTTTAAGGTTTTTGCCTTACTGTTAAGGGTTTAGCGTTTAGGGTGTATGGTGTAAGGTGTAGGTCGTATGGTTTAGGGGTTAATGTTTATAGTTTAGGGTTTTATTAGTTTAGAGGTTTTGATTTAAGGTTTAGTATTTATAGTTTTAGGGTTTATATGTTTATAAGGGTTTATGATTTAGGGTTTTATGGTTTATGGTATTTTAGGGTTTAGAGTTTATAAAGGTTTATAGTTTAGAGTTTAAGGGTTTATAATATTTTAAGGTTTAGGGTTTGTGATTATGTGTTTAGGGCTTTATAGGCTTTAGGGGTTTAGAGGCCGGCTTAGGGTCTGGATTTAAACAAACTAGTGTTTATTGCTCCTTACATTCTGATCCATCATCCAAGTGGCTATAATGTATTATTTTGAAAAACTCATGCACTCTTTCATCCTTTTCGATCTATTATTATTTAACTAATTTTTTTATATTAATTAATTAAAATAAAATTTATTTGTAATTTAATTTTTAAAATATTCAAAAAAATTAATGATGTGTAGAAAAATTTAGAACTAATAACATTAAAAAATATATGTTAAAAATAAAAAATTTAAAATACTATTATTTAAAATACTTTTAAACTTTTTTGGGTATATGACTTATATATTATTTTTAAATTATATATTAAATAATTTATTATATAATGGTAAAAGAGATAATTTTATTTGTAATATATTAAAATATCATTATATTTTAAATTATTTAATGATAGTAGGTAAATTTTATGTATAACAAAATTTAAAAAAATTGTAAAAAAGTGAAGTATTAGCGGCGTTTGCAAAAAATAAGCAATACTGGAGCTTTTTTTAACAAATGCCGCAAAAACTAATTTTATAATAGGTTCAAGTATTAGCGGCGCTAGGGTAAAAGCGCCGCTATAAGTCAGCAATAGTGGCGCTAGGAAAAAAATGCCTCAAAGTTTAAAAACTTTTGTAGCAAAACGGCGCGGTTTCTTTATGTTCAGTTTTATTCCCTTTAGTTTTATTCTTGAAATCCCTTTGTCTCTTCACCCAATTTCCCAATCCCTAATTTCCCAAAAATTTGAAACCTCAAATCCAATCCAACCCATCTGTTGTTTTGCCTTCGATTGTCCATTCTGCCGCATCCCATCGGCCTTCATCTGCCTCATCGCGGTTGACAGTCAAAGGAAGACTTCAATAGTGACTTTGGACCAACGTAAAAGTCCTTTGTAATGTTATTTTTGAGACGCTTTTTTAGTTTCTTCAGTCTTGACAATAGAAAAAGAAGGGATTTTTATGAAATTGTGAGTATTCTTTTATTTTCTTTTTTGTAGTTATGGAAGAGAATTTGTTCAGAGACAACTACAGAGATCAACCTTCTTCTTGATAACTGGAGATACCTTCTTGCTGGTCTTATCTTTCAGGTTTCATTTTGTTCAAATTAAACCCATTTTCTATTTTCAGTATCTATTTCATTTGAATAATTAAAAAATCCAACTAGCGAACTTTTTTAGCGTTTTAAGTATTGATGGGCAGTGGAAAAACTAACATTTTACTCTCTTTTTTTTTAAAAAAAGTGAGTTCCTTGTTTTGATTAAAAAATGGTAGGTTCTGTTAAACTGTAATGATCTTTGTTTCATATACTTGGAGAAACGGAGCTTATGCTTTTAGAATAAGATAAATCTCTAATGCGGTTCATACAGATAACGCTACTTTAGCAACGAAAATTTTCACCTAAATGGATTTCATGGTCTACTGATTAAGCTTTTCAGTATAGCTTAGTGTTTTTACTTTCCAAAAAAAAGTATGCTTAATTTATGGTCATTTCATAACTAGATTGTGTCTTCTGTTCTACGTTTGAAATGTGCATTTTTCACCTCTGCAGTATATTCATGGTCTAGCTGCTCGAGGAGTTCATTACCTTCCTTGAGTTTGTAACAAAAAGGGGAAACGAAAAATTATATTATTGTACATATTATAAATCATTGAAAAAAGAGTAGTATGAAGAAAACATTCAGCATTGGTTTGGGTGTTAATTACCTTATCATCATTGCTTGCAGGTGTGATTTTATCCTTGACAATGTTATAGACAAAGTTTTCTTATTGACTCCTAGAAGGGAAAAATACTTATTATTTGCCGTAGTTCGATTTGTTTGCACCATTCTTACTCGTCATGTAAGTTAATTCACTCGTACTTTTGCTATTTATACCGTTTTATTTTTCATTTATTTTATTATTTTCAATTTTATGGATTTTCTTTTTTATTCTTCTTGTAGTCTCCTTTGATATCTCTAGCTACTAGATTAAGGAACTGTGTTTCAGGTTGTAAAGTGTTTTATTGTTTTTGACTTTGTTTTATTGTAGTAAAGTGTGCCCCCCCAATTTGTAGAAGCCAAACTCTGGTTCAAATCAGCTGGAAGCTATCCGCCTTCGCGTAAGCCTAGTTATGTTACATACTTATATTTCTTGTCTGTTTATCCATGGCGTGAGTGGAGAAATATTAAGGATAAGTTTATATTAGATTGTCTTAACTACACGGGATTTTTACTTGTGAGCAAAGACTAGCAAAAGCCCAACAACAACCGCTTGATCGACAAGAAAGGGATTATATTATTAGCCAAGTTATCGCTGCAAAAGGTAATGCATAAATTTTAATAACTTTCTGAGGAGGGCTTATATATTTGCATAGCATTGTTACTTGAAATTTTATTAAAAATCGAAAACTTTTGTTGAAGAATAGAAATTTGTTTTGTTTGCACTATATTTATGATATAAATTCGAGCTTTGCATTCAACTTTTGATATGGATGATATTAGTGATCTGGTAGTGCAAAGGTAGGATGAAAGTTACTAGTGTAGTACTACTAATAGTAGCAGCAGTAGGAATTATATAGACATTGATTGTGTTAATAATTACATTAAAGAGTTAAAATGATTGATGCAATTGGATTTCTACAATTGCAGAGATCAACTGAATGTGCCTTTGTGATCATAAAACCTTGAAATAGGATCAATGGTGTAGAAAGCAAAGAATTTCCAAATTGAGAACACTTGTGTAATGAGATGAAAGAGTACATAAATATACGCATGAGGAAATTAGCAATCAGTACATAATAAAAAAATCATTTATAACCAATAATTCCAAAGATGATGTTGTTTGGTGTAGCATATGCCGTGAGTAGTTAATTTGCATGAGTTGTCAACAAATTGTCAAAATATTAGACTTTATAAGGCTGGTTGAATAAATCCAAGAGGATTGTTGTTGGAGATGTGTAATTATGCACAATTGATTTGTTGCTTATGGCTAAACCTTGAAATTGGTTGCATCATATGGTCAATGCTCTAGATTCCTATGTTGTTTGCTAATAATTGAAATATGAATTGCTTATTAGTTTCTAGAGGTTAAGGCTGTGAATGAATCTGCTGGTTACATTAGAATCGTATTCTATTTGTTGAAAAAAAATCCCAATTATCTCCATTGCAGCAGTTAAACTATTATTAGATCTAACACAAAGTCATATAAACCAGCTACATCTAAAAATTTCAATGGGTTCGTCAGGATGTGGATGAAGATATTTACGAAATATGATGTAGTAAGATTTTACGATTTTTTATTTATATGTAATATTATAATTTTAATATTGGTCATGTTATATAATTTAACTATTTTAAATGTACTATTATTGTTGTTATTTGTTACTAAAATTTTGAACTATTTTATGTGTATTGTAGAAAAATGCCTAGAAGACGATTACGGAGTTAAGTATTGTCCAAAATACTCCAAATTCGTAAGAAGCAAATAGTGAACAAAGAAATGCTTGTTGGATCTTCTAATCGCTGCACATAGATGACGAGCCCGAGAATTTCAAAGTAATGTTAAGTTTATTTTACATTTATGTTGAATTTTATTATTGATTCAGTTTTCAATTTTAATATAATAATATATCATTTTTCAGCTGAAGGTGGTGGGACGCGCAGAGGTCGAGGACGTACATTGCTTAAAGATTTATACGACCTAAATCTTGTCGAGCATGTTAAAGTAAGGAGAAACAGTCATGGCCAGCCTGTTGGATCTGAAGCTCGACTGTTAGCAGGTTATTTGGGCATTGTAGCACGAAATGCCAATATGTTGCCTATTAACTACGAATCATGGCATCACATGCCTGATTCCAACAAAAATCAGGCTCTCGATAATATTAAGGTAACAAAACGTGAATGTAATTTATAATACTTTGGTTTAACTTTCATTTATATTTACTTTCATTTATATTTACTTTTTAAACTTATGTTTTTTCAGGAGAAATTTGCTTTAGAGGTCTCTGATGACTATGTTAAGAAGACATTGGGTAAAAAATGGAGAAACCATAAAAGCACGTTGAAAAAACAATATTTTAAGAAAGACATAAGCCTCGACGAAAATTAAGAAATGTCCCGCCGGGAATGTTGAGGTACTAATGAGAAGATCAAGTTAGATTCTGGAATTCAAAGAAAGGAGAGGTATTACATACATCTAAAGTCTTATAAATTTTTCGGTTTATAGTATTTACTATATACATAATTCAAATTTTATTATGTAGGACCGTGAGCGAGTTGGAATAACCAACAGACAGAAACAAAATTCACGCACACGGCAGGGTCTAGAAGTTTTGGTTGTGTAGCTGAGGCCGAGGTATTATAATTTATTAATTATGTCAAATATTAATGACTTTATACTATTAAATTATATTTTTCCTGCTACAATGTAGGAAGCCTCGTCTGGTCAAAAAGTTGGACGCCTTCAGCTTTTTGACATTACGCATACAAAGAAGGATGGATCTCCGATGACATCCGAAGCCACAGAAATTATGGTATATTTACTTAATAAAATTTGATTTATTATAAATATTTCTAATGTTTAATTATAATAGTTTAATTAATCGTTTGTAGTTTTAAATTTATAATGTTAAGTTATGTTGCATTCCTTCTTATTATATATTTCATTTCTAACTCTTTCATTGATTTATTAGGATAAACTAAAAGAGAAGAAGGCGGAGTATAAAGCGACTGCTTTGACTGATAGTTCTGTTAATCTTGAGTATATTGATAACAGAATTATTACCGATGTTTTGGGTCCTAAAAGGTACGTCTGCTTCAACTGATAGTTATGTTAATCTTGAGTATATTTATAATAGAATTATCACTGATGTTTTTGGTCTTGAAAGGTATGGTCGGGTTCAATTTCAAGGATCTAGTGTTACCCCGACCCAATATTTTGGATCCGGCTCCCAGCAATACATGCCTTCAGGGAGTCAATCTCGTGCTGAAGTTCAGAGGCTAAAAGACCAGATAGCTTAGATGCAAAAGAGCACGGTTGAGCAGAGGCAGGAAATTGCTGATGTTCAAAGAAAATATGAAGAACTCCAGCAATAGGTTAGAGCGGATGTTAAAGCGGCAGCAGTGAGAAAGGCAGAGGCAGCATCGATGCTAGCAGAAAGTAATCGAGAAGTACGATCGGCTCCAATCAAAGATCGTAATATGATGCAGATATTTTAGCAGTCGCAGAAGCCACCATCTTAGACATTTAGTTTATCGTTGTAAGATTATTTAAACATTATTACATTTAACATTATTGTAAGAATATTTTCAGTTATAATTCATTTAATTTATTGAATTTCAAGTATCATTTAGAATTAATACATTTGGTGTGATTTTTATGTTACATTTGCTGTTTTGGGTTGGAATTATATGTTATATTTATTGTTATTGGTTGGTTTTAGTGCAGGAGGGGTATGATATTGAACAAATTATACATTGCAAATCTGTACAAATTAGTGGCGTTTGTGAAAAAAGTGCCGCTAAAAGTCATTACCTTTAGCGGCGTTTGTGAAAAATGCTACCGCTAAAAGCCATGACCTTTAGCGGCGTTTAGGAAAAGCTAAAAGTCATGACCTTTAGCGGCGGAAGGAAAAAGTCACCTTTAGCGGCGTTTTTTCATAAGCACCTTAAAGTTTTTCATAAACGCTGATTTATCGGCGTTTTTTAGCGCTTTTAAACCAAGAATACTTTTAATGGCGCTTATAAACGCCGCTAAAGGCAAAAAAATGCCGCTAAAAGTCTGTTTTACCGTAGTGAATTCTAAATAATTAGAACTTTAATCAGCTCTCTATAAATGTCTCAAATTGGCTGAAGAGAGAAGATTGATGAAAAATCCTCGAGTTCATGAGAACTAAAATTCCTTAGTTGTTAATTCACTCATTAGGCTACAAGAGAGAGTTTGTTTAGGAATCATGTTTCTTTAAAGAGTTACGATTCAATACTTATGTTTATGTTTAGAACGATTCCCACACATCGTGTGATATGTGAGTTAGAGAATAGCAGAGAAGATCCGATTGCTTGCAAGCAAAGATTAAAGTTACGTGAGAATCTGAAAACAATCTCGTAGGATTTTGTAAGGTAATTTTGACTAAATTTTTTTAAATTCTTTGACTAGTTTTTCTGGTGATTATTGTCCTGAATTGTAGATATTTGAGCCCTCTTTGAAATGATTGTTAAATTACCTAATTTCAAGGTTTGTAGCTCGAGATATGGTCATTTCCATAAAGCAGTAAAATTCATAATGGAAAGGTCAAAATTAATCATTGGGTTTTACAAAGATGGCTTATATTTAACTTTTTAAGACCCTCTAACCACCTTTTTTGGCAATTATTGTTCTCAAATTATATATCTTCGAGTTCTACTCGAAACGGTTTTTAAATCACTTGATTTTGAGCTTTATAGCTTGAAATATGATCATTTCCGTAAAAGAGTGTAATTCCTTACAAGTAGTTTGATTTAAGGGTCCGTTTGTTTACATGTAAAATGTTTTACGAAAAATATTTTCTGCATTTTTCTGTGTTTGTTCCACGGAAAATAGTTTGGTCAACGAAAAATGACTTACATGTTAAGGTAAAATAAACCCTTTTTCCTGTAAAATGACTTACCATTTTGAATAGCGTAAGTCATTTTCCGGAAAAGAGTACATCTATAGATAATTTTATTTTTATATGAAAATTAACTTAAATCAAGCTTAATATTATTATATTGATAATAAATTTTATTTTTATTTTTATTTTTAAAAATATTTAAAATATTATATTTTTCAATATTATTAAACATACATATTTAATTATTTATATTTAGTCATATAATAAATTATTAATATAATAAATATAATTTATTATTTTAATAAATTATTTAATATTTCAATTTTATTTTAATAATAAATTTTAAAAATAATAATTTTAAATAATATTATTCACATATTATTGAAAATATTCAATATTAATATTTTAATAATAAATATTTATACAATTATAAATGTATTAATAATAAATGTTTTGTAGTATAAAGGTTAAAATATGTCATAAGTCTATGTACACTGTAATGACCCATTTTTTCCCGGGCCCAAACAATAAAAACAGAAAAAGAAAATGTCCAAATTGCCTTTTTAAAGTCCTATTACAAAGCCCAAAACTTGACCCTAACTACCCATAACCCAATAGACCCAAAAGCACGGGGCCCAAAAAGCCCAATGCTAAACAAGCTTTCAGACCTAGGGTTTCAGAGGAAACCCTAGGCGCCAAATTTTTTCGATTCAAGCAAGAATGGCAAAGACCCTAATCGCCGCAAGCTGGAATCCATCAGTCGCGCCACAACCTCGCCAGACCGATCGTCGCGCCGCAATCCTCGTTCGGCCATCGATTACGCTTCATGCCCATCGTCGTGAGATCTCCAACCTGCAAAGGAAAGTATCAAAGCAGAAAAGAGCAAATCACAGCAAAAAAGGGAAGAACAGATATAGAAAGATATGTTTTTCCTTTTATTTTTGTTTGTTTGGTATAAAAACCCTAGATCAAAGCTGTAATAGGGGGCACACAAACATACACACACAGATCTGTCACAAAACGGTGGAGGAGAAGCACGAAAAAGAGGACACACAGATACAGAGAGAGAAAAAAAATATACTTATACAGAGATACCCAAAAGCATATACGAAATCAATAAAAAACAAGCAGAGGTTTTTTCTTCCTCGTTATTTCTCTTCTCCGTTGAATCTATTTCTTTTCCTTTAAGCATTTTTTTCTTTTTTATTAAAGTTCCTAAAGTAGTAAAAAAAAACTCACATTCTGGGGAATTTCGGCCACCGTACACGGTGGTCGACAACGGCGGTGGACGACTGCGATGGGGAGAGAAGAGAGCTCCTCTCTGTTTTATGTTTTGAAATGAGAAAGAATGAATTTTTTTTTAAAAAATTTTCACTTTATATAGTACCCTAAATCAAGGCTGCTAGTAATGAGGCTAATAGCCCCAAAACGGCATCGTTTCACTGAGGATCCGCGCACAGTTGACCCGACCCGAAGATAAGATCCACGTGTTTTCAAAAAACGGGAAATTTATCCCTTTAGTCCCTCCGCATTATTTCAGTTTTGTAATCAAGTCCTTTATATCCTTTTATTTATAATTTGCCCCCTTAATATCTGTTTTTATTATAATTCGATCCTGATTTCTTAATTTTTCAAACCTTTTTTTATTTTTTTTAAAATTATTATATTATTATATTGAAATATTTTAAAATATTTATTTTATTTTAAATTATTTGTATATTAATTTATTAATAATATATATTTATATTTTTTATCTTTATATTTAATTATTATTATATATATTATTTTACTTATTTAATAATTTATATTATATATTTTTATTTATTTATTTTATTATATTTTGTTTATTATATAGTATTATGTTACATTATTTATTATTTCTAAAGTTTTTTTAAATTTATTTATATTACTTAATCTATTTTATTTATATCGTTTGTATTATGTGTAAATTTATGATTAGTGTATAATATGTATTATTTATTATTTTATTTTGTTATTTTAATTTTCATTACCATTATTTTTTTATATTTCAACTATTCTTTTATATTAACCTATATTATTATTTTCTTATTGTACTATTATTTTTATTTTTGTGTAATTATTTTAATTGTATTTTATTTTGTCTATATTGTATGTTATTGTATTATAATTGTTTTTTTAATATTTGTGTATGATAGTTTATAAATGCAATATTGTCACATGGTTGGTGTTTAAAATAAAAATACTTTTTTGTAAAATTAATATTTTATTTAAAGATTTTTTAAATAAGGCAATGTTTTGGTATTTAGAAATTGTGAAATAATGTCCAATCGTCTGGTTGCGATTTTCCGTTTGGCTAAGTAAGTAAATATCCTTTTAACAAGTTTTATAAATTATGAGATGACTTTAATTACGATGGTTTAAAAAAAATGTCATGTCCAATCGTGCTGGATGTGATGTTTATATTCTTTCGGAATAAAGAAATCTCAAGTTTTAAATAATATAAAAACTTATTCTGGAGAATTCAAAACGTTATATCCTAACTTATTGGGTGTGATGTTTTGTGTCTCAAGGTAAGAAATTTTCTAAAATAAAGATGCACCTAGCTTCGAAATTATAAAATGATGTATCCTAACTTATTGGGTGTGGTATTTTTATTTTTTGAAATAGGTAAGTCTTGGTTTTCCTTCTAATAAGGGATCTTATTTTAAACTTTTAAATTTCAAACATTTGGACATGATTTTATCAATTAGGTACCAATTTTGGGCGTTATGAGGTGCTAACCCTTCCTCATACATGTGAATCAATCCGAACCCATTTTCTTGTTTTTCGGACCAAAATTAAATGTTTTAAAATAAAACGTTTTACAAGGTGATTCAATCACACCTAAGTAAAAAATGGATTGGTGGTGACTTCCACTTTGTTTTTAAAGTCGATCCCCATTTTCTAAACCGATTTTAAAAATGGTTTAGACAACTTGGCGACTCCATTGGGGATTAAGAGAGTCAGGTCGTAAAATTGATAATTTCATGTCCTTTCGTTCGAATTTAAAATTCTGATTTTAAAAAATGATCCTTTTACTTGCATATGATTCTGTAAAGCACTTATGCATTGCATTGCATGACCATTGCGGTCACACCCTTAAGTGGGAGTAAGAAGCTATGCCTTCGTGAGTTTTTCACCTCCGCATGGGTAAGTGGATTACTTCCGGAATACATCTATACCTATGTCTTCGTGAAGTTTTCACTTCCGCATGGCCATAGGGAAATGTATTCCCCTGAATCAACTCGGTCCATATGAGCCTATAATGGGTGAGGATCGATGAATCTGTTGGTTCGGGTACCTCAACTTTAGAGCTGAACCACACGTAGAAAAGCTAAGGGCTTACCCTAGGTAGAACTATGTCAAACCCTAGTGGTCACCCTGATAGGTGTTCTATGTTATTTATTTTTCCTATGCTAACGTGTTCTCTTTTGTTTTGATTGCATTGTATTTATATCATAGAAAAGAGGTGTTGATTTCTAATTTGATTGCTAAATAGAAAAGTTTGTCATAAGAAGACGGGTTTTTTGATAGAGTGGATTATAATACGGTCTCGTCCGAATATAGTCTAAGTGAACACAACAAGAAAAGACTGATAGCCGGCGAAGGAATACAAGGCTTTATTACCCAAAGATTCAAGCTGACAAAGAAAAATCGAGAATCGCCATGTCTCTACTTTCTTGAAGAAGCTAACGAGTATTATGGAGCAGTGAGTCGCGTCCCAGATCAAGCAAAAAGAAACTAGAGGAGGCATATATTAGAAGTTTGCAAGACTTGACTTTTACGAAGAAGGGATTCATGTTTTCACTTGGACTATGAGGACAAGGCCGTGTATGCGATCCGTTTTATGTAAAGAAATTTGTTTTCTAGAAAAGTTTTTCTAATGTAACTGAATTCAGAATCAACACCTCTTTTTCTCTGCATTCATGCATTACATCATATTTTACTTGCTTTATATCTTATTCTGCGGTGCTAATTTTTTGTGTTTTATTTGTGCACACCATTTCATACATTAAGAGGTGTCAATTCACGATCAGTTTCTAAGTTAGAAAGCTGGTTATGGAGAACGAGTTCCTTGATAAAGTGGAAGACAATGCAATCATTCGTATATGGTTAGAGCAAAACCAATTAGAAAGAAGATTTCAATGTATGGATTTGTTTGAGTAAGAGAGAAATGGGGCAGCACTGGAATCCCTGCCTTCTCAGCCACCTGTGCATCTTGATGTTGTTCTGATCAAAGCATAATTGGATGTGAAGAAGATTGTACAACACCCTATGGCAAGGCATGGTGTTAGAACTAAATGGTAAAAGGTAATTATGCTTGTCAATCATTTCAAAGTGAGCGTGGAAGTACGGATAGACACCTCTATCAGTACAACGTTTCTCTTTCACATGAAGATGGTCACCCTGTGGACAGTAAGAGTGTTGGAAGAAAAGTGACTACAGAGTGCATGAGACCTACAAAAATGATTTGGATGGAAAGAATTTTTCCTATGATGGTAAAGGATTTATTCATTACAGGTCTGCTACCAAACAATAAGCTTGAGTTTACTGCTGTACTTGAGGATGTTGCACCTACCAGAAATAATGGAAATGCAAGCCCTGATGGCCAAGATAACCCAAATGGACGTTGGTGGAGTCATCTAGGATTGAAAGATGAGATGTTGTGAACCTCTCGGCTCCTCTTTGTGATCTAAACAACATTGCAAGGGATTTGACTTGTTGTGGAGAAATTAAAGGAATTCGTATTGATCCTCCATTTGATATATTCATCACTATTAAAGCCATAATTCCGCGATCGAGTTAAAGTCAAACCCGAAAGGTAGGATTGAATAGATGAAGCAACATGGCACAGTTGTGAACTTCAGATCGAGCTTCTTGAAACAAGAGAATGGCGTTGGAAGGAAGAGCTTCACTATTCCCATGACTAGGTTAAAAGTCGGGATTACCTCATGAGTGAAACAATAGTTTAGATTCATAAGATAATTGATCATCTTCAGATTTTGGCATCACGGGCTGATACATTGAGCACAAAGTATGAGCTGCGGTCAGATCGTGGTCAAGAGTTGGCTTTGTTGTCAGAACTATAGGATTTGGGGCAAAAGCATATAGTAGTCCATCTTATGTAAAAGAATTTGTTTTCTAATAAAGTTTTCTACAATGAAGTTGACCAGAATCAATGCCTCGTTGCATTCATACATTTGCATTACATTGCAACATTTGCTTACATAACATCATATACATTCAAATCTATAGAAATAGTCTAATTAGTTTAAATTATAGGGGAGAGAGAGAAAAAAAATCTGGAAGCTGAACACCCTTACGGTACACGAGCAAAGTCAAGGAAAATAGACCAAATGATGAAACAATTCCAGAGAGAAATGCAAGAACAGATGCAAGAGCAGATGACAAAACTCCAACAAGAGATGAGGGACCAGATGTTGGAGGCCCAAAAGAACATGATGGCTCAAATAGCCCAAATGATGAGTGGGATAATGGACAAAGCAAAAGGTCTCATAGTCAGTGCTGAAGACAATGAAGACTTTCCTAGGGGATTCACTCCACTACACGTGCAAACACAGCCTGAGGAATATCCCCAAAGGCCACCCATCACAATTAGACCTCAACAAGGGCAAGCTGATCCTAGACTACCCATGAACTTTCAAATAGGCTCGGGATCTAACCTAGGAGATACCCTGCCAACCCCGTCATCTATGATTTGGACATAAAAGAGAGAGAGGGAATAAGAATTGAATATTCAAGAAAGTTGGAGGATCGTTGTAGGTGGTTAGAAGAAAAGTTCCGAGCTTTGGAAAATGCTGACCATCATTATAGTATTAACGCTAAGGACTTGAGTCTGGTCCCTGATCTGGTACTTCCTCATAAATTCAAGATGCCAGAATTTGAGAAGTACAATGGAACTACTTGCCCTGAAGCCCATATCACAATGTTCTATAGACGTATGACGGGCTATGTGAATAATGATCAACTTCTGATTCATTGTTTCCAAGATAGTTTGACGAGTGCAGCGTCTAGGTGGTACAACCAACTCAGTCGTGCTAACATTAGCTCTTGGAAGGACTTGGCCCAAGCCTTCATGAGGCAGTATAATCATGTCACAGATATGACGCCTGACCGAATCATGTTACAAAACATGGAAAAAAATTAAATGAGAGTTTCAGGCAATACGCACAAAGATGGAGGGAAATTGCCATGCAAGTCCAACCACTTCTCCTGAAAAAGGAAACCACTATGTTGTTTATCAACACTCTAAAGCTCCTTTTATCACCCATATGATAGGAAGCACCACTAAAAGCTTCTTAGACATTGTAATGATAGGAGAAATGATCGAGAATGCCATAAAAAATGGAAAGATCGAGGCGAGAGAAAGTAACAAAAGAATGGCCACAAGGAAGAGAGAAAATGAAGTGGATAATACAAGCATGGGGTGCTCAAAGTCGATTGCTGTTAAACAACCAAAAATAGTGACTATTGGGTATCAAAGTTCATCAATGAAAGAATCTGGCACAAGGCAAAGCAATGAGCAACTCCAGTTTACACCAATTCCAATGACATATAGGGAGTTGTATCAAAGTCTATTTGATAAACATGTGGTGGCTCCTCATTACATGGAACCAATACAACCCCCGTACCCCAAATGGTATGATTTGAATACTCAATGTGAGTATCACGCGGGAATAACAGGTCACTCAATTGATAACTGCATGTCATTTAAGAAATTGGTTGAAAGGCTTATTAAAATAGGGTTGTAAAGTTCGATGAGTCAAACGGAGCAGTGATAATTGAAGGAGGAGGCAGGAGAGTTGTGATTCCTTGAAGAAGTCATCAAAAACCTAACAATCGGAGAATCAAAACACCAATGACATATCCGAATAGTGAACCGTGAAATGAAGTTTCTAAACCCTTGTGTACTTGGGAGTGTTTTGAATAATAAAACTGTGGAAGAAATCCTTGTATTTTTAGAGTTAATCTAGAGTAATGTGCAAAACATGCTTGTTGCCTTAAGCCTAGAGGCAATAAGACCCCTTTTGTGAAATAGGCTTGTGTTCTAAAATTTTATTTCAATAAAATGCATCTGTTTGAGCACATATTCTTTCATTCTTTCTATTTTATACTGTACATTCTTTTGTTCTTTAGAACATTCTTTCATTCTTTATTCATGACTATACACCAATAATCATCCTTAGAATCATTTATTCTTTGGATTTCTTGCTTAGGTACTCAGATATCAACGACATGAGTGACATTGTTACTGACTCCCTTTTTGAACAAGATATGGGTCTAGGGGATCTCAGGATTTTGAAGATGACAGAGATTCTGACATATCATCTGACTTGTTAAGAATGGTTTAACAAGATAAAAAACAGACCTTACTCTACAAAGGGTCATTATATTGCGAGCCTAGAAAGGGGTAAAGATCGAAGCCCAGCTTGCCATAGAAATAATGCGAGACATCAAAAAATATTTTTGCATTATCATATCAGGACAAGCCTGGGATACTAAGATGTGGGCTAAACATGAGAATCAAACACTGCCAATTTATATAGAAAGGGGGGTATCAGCCATGCCGAATGTAAAGAGACAAGATTTATATGCCTACTCCAATTCTTCACAAATTTTCCATATGTGGGGCATGGATATGATGGGCCCAATCTCGTTAAATACTTTTAGTTGACATCGATTCATCGTTATGGTCGTCGTCTATTTCACTAAGAGGGTGAATGTTACTTCATATGTCAATATTGCAAAGTCGACAGTAATCAAATTTAAAAAAAAATCAAAAAAATAAGAATAAAGGAAAGGATCAAATGGCAGCACAGAATGTATAACTATACAAAGTTAAAGTTTACAATTTGTCCAAAGATCCGGCAGCATATCACTGTACAGCAAAAGCTGCCAAAAGAAAATACAAAAAAATAAAAAAAATTATTATGAAAGGTGACTTAGACTTGTAAGGATGGCATAAGAAGCTATCGTTACCTTCTGTCTTATTGAACGTCGGCCAGAACCTTTGCTGATGGCAACGTCTTACCCATTGGTTTATGGAATTAAAGCGTTTTGCCAATTGAACCTAATTGAAGAAAAGGTTAAAAGCTATTCATCACGGCCATATGATGCGAATTTACGTTAAAGAAGTTCATCTTAGGGAATTCCACGAAGAAACTTGAGGTTGAAAAAAGATTTTTCCTCTACAAAATGATTTTAGAGGAAAGCATATACCGAACTGGGAAATACCTTATGTTGAAAAGGCCTATTCTGGAGGAGCATTGATATTGACCGAGATGAATGGCGAAGACTTGCCTAATCCGGCGAATTCAGGTTCAAATAAAAAGTATTTTACCTGAAGGGGAAGGTCCAAGGTGAAAACCCGCAAAGGGCAGCTTGAGTACAAATTCAAAAAAAAAAAAGAAGAAGAAGAAGAAAGAAAGAAAAAGAAAAAAGAAAAAGGAGAGGCTAAGGCGAAAACCCGCAAAGGGCACTTTGAGACCAAAGGGGATTTGAGTTGAAAACCCGAAAAGGGTCGGCTCAAATTTTGACCAAAAAGTAGGGCATACAGTAGTCTTGCTATGTCTGAATTAGCAATGAGGAAGTATGTTACGTCTTGGGGCATCGACAAAGTACTCCGAATCCCCTAAACATATATTAAGTTTAAAATGGTCCTCAAGAAGTTGGAACAAAGAAGCTCAGGCTGCGATATCTGGGGCACTTAGCTTCTAGTTTACCCATTTTTGAATTTCTTATCCTTGATTGTTTTATTCTTTTTGAGATGCACCCAAATCAATTTTCTTTTGCCTAGGTTATCTTTAATTAAATTATTTTTCTGAGCTATGCTCCTGACTAATTTCTTTCTCGTCCATTTTTGTGTTCTTTTTCAAGCATTTATTGAAATAACGATCTACGGACTAAAAACTTTCATAAAAGAGTTTCGCATATTACTTTGGAAGCTTCTAAATAATATGAGAATCTGAAATAGGACTATTATTCAGAACATACCAAGCATAAGGTATTGGAAATATTAGAAAATGATTATCTCTTCGGATTCTTATTGGATAAGACAATTTCGTTGGTGGTACCATATCGGCAAATGACGAACAAGGTCAAGCCAAGTATAAAAGGGGATCATTGTCGAGAGACCCTACATTCATAGGAATAGTGGAAAATGATATAAGTTTTATACCTCTGAGTGGTAATAGATTGGATGGAAGAAGCCAAATGTTATTACAGTAGGAGGCACAAACTTCATGTCCCAAAGTTCGAGTGGAGTGGACTCAGATTTACCACGGGGCAAAATAATTGAGCAAAAAATAATACTTTAAGGGGAACGAAGATGAAACCTTGACAGATAAATGAGTGATAACACCTTGAACGGGAATCATACTCATATCATTTTTACATTTACATATCATAGCATGTTTAATTAGGGGCATTTGATGCATTTCAATCAAGGCATCCTAATTATTAGACAAAAGCATATATTCATTCTACAGGTTATGTCCTCTAAAGAACAATGTAGTAAGATTGAATATTCTAGTCTGACATCTCTGAGTTTGCAGTGGAGCAGATTGGAGATAGTAGATCTGAAAATTCCTGAGCTTGTAGGAAGCCGATTAAAGACATTAATCTGGCGATCCCTGAGCTTACAGAGATCAGATTGAAAATAGTAGATCTGACAATTCCTGAGTTTGCAGGAAGCAGATTGAAGACATCAGTCCTATCACCCTGATCAGCAGTGGAATAGGTCAAAAATTATAGATCTTGTCGCCCTAAGCAGTAATCTTGTCTCCCTAAGTAGTAGTGGAATATATTTAAGCCACCAGTCCTATCTCCCTGACCAGCAGTGGAATAGGTTAAAGATTGTAGATCTTGTCACCCTAAGCAGTAGAGGACCAAGATCGAATGGCAAATCTTGTCCCCTAAGCAGTAGTGGAACAGATTTAAGCCACCGGCTCTATCTCCCTGACCAGCAGTGCAATAGGTCAAAGATTGTAGATCTTATCACCCTAAGCAGTAGGGAACTAAGATCGAACGGTAAATATTGTCTTCCTAAGCAGTAGTGGAACAGATTTAAGCCACCGGCCCTATCTCCCTGACCAACCATGGAATAAGTCAAAGATTGCAAATCTTGTCACCCTAAGCAGTAGGGAACCAAGATCGAATGGCAAGTCTTGTCTCCCTAAGTAGTAGTGGAACAGATTTAAGCCACCGACCCTATCTCCCTGATCAGCAGTGGAATAGGTCAAAGATTGTAGATCTTGTCACCCTAAGCAGTAGTGGACCAAGATCGAACAGCAAGTCTTATCTCCCTAAGTAGTAGTGGAACAGATTTAAGCCACCGGCCCTATCTTCCTGATTAGCAGTGGAATAGGTCAAAGATTGTATATCTTGTCACCCTAAGAAGTAGTGGACCAAGATCGAACGACAAATCTTGTCTCCCTAAGCAGTAGTGGAACAGATTTAACCACCAGTCCGGCATCTCTGAGTTTGCAAGGGAGCAGACCGAAGATACCAATTTGGCATTCCTGAACTTTGCAGGAAACAGATTGAAAATGACAGATCTGATGATTCTCGAGTTTGTAGGAAGCAGATTGAAGACATCAGTCTGGTGATCCCTGAGTTCGCAGAAATCAGATTGAAAATATCATATCTAGTCTCCCTGAGTTTGCAGTGGAGCAGATCAAAAGATAGTGGATCTTCATGAAGTTGAAGCTATCAAATTTACTGAAATCAAGATAAAGTTCCAATACCCCTAAAGATGCAGTTCGGATTGAAAGCCATTTGAAGAGGATGAGGATCAAGAAGTTGAAGTACGGCCAAGACCGGACAAAATTGGTCCTTTTATAGTCTTTGCTCTATTCTCGTTACACAACAATGAGCAAAGAGGAGCAGCTGTAATGACCCATTTTTTCCCGGGCCCAAACAGTAAAAATAGAAAAATAAAATATCCAAATTGCCTTTTTAAAGTCCTGTTACAAAGCACAAAACTTGACCCTAACTACCCATAACCCAACAGACCCAAAAGCACGGGGCCCAAAAGGCCCAATGCTAAACAAGCTTTCATACCTAGGGTTTCAGAGGAAACCCTAGGCGCCGTGCACCCTTTCCAGATTTGCGCCGCAATGGCAACACCCCAATCGCCGCAAGCTGGAACCCATCAGTCGCGCCACAACCTCGCCAGACCGATCGTCGCGCCGCAATCCTCGTTCGACCATCGATCACGCTTCATGCCCATCGTCATGAGATCTCCAACCTGCAAGGGAAAGTATCAAAGCAGAAAGGAGCAAATCACAGCAAAAAAGGGAAGGACAGATATAGAAAGATATGCTTTTCCTTCTTTTTTTTTGGGTATAAAAATCCTAGATCAAAGCTGTAATAGGGGGCACACAAACATACACACACAGATTTGTCACAAAACGAGGGAGGAGAAGCACGAAAAAGGGGACACACAGATACAGAGAGAGAAAAAAAATATACTTATACAGAGATACCCAAAAGCATATACGAAATCAATAAAAAACAAGCAGAGGTTTTTTCTTCCTCGTTATTTCTCTTCTCCGTTGAATCTATTTCTTTTCCTTTAAGCGTTTTTTTTCTTTTTTTATTAAAGTTCCTAAAGTAGTAAAAAAAACTCACATTTTGGGGAATTTCGACCACCGTACACGGTAGTCGGCGATTTGATGTGGATCGAATCGACAATATAGGATCTTCGCCAGAAGGACCGCCAGAAATCGCCTGGCATGGGGAGAGAAGAGAGCTCCTCTCTGTTTTCTGTTTTGAAATGAGAAAGAATGAATTTTTTTTAAAAAAAAAATTCACTTTATATAGTACCCCTAAACGGCGTCGTTTAGGGCTGAGGCTAATAGCCCCAAAACGGCGTCGTTTCACTAAGGATCCGACCAACAGTTAACCCGACCCGAAGATAAGATTCGCGTGTTTTCAGAAAATGGGAAATTTATCCCTTTAGTCCCTCCGCATTATTTCAATTTTGTAATCAAGTCCGTTTATATCCTTTTATTTATAATTTGCCCTCTTAATATCTGTTTTTATTATAATTTGATCCTGATTTGTTAATTTTTCAAACCTTTTTTATTTTTTCTTTAAAATTATTATATTATTATATTGAAATATTTTAAAATATTTATTTTATTTTAAATTATTTGTATATTAATTTATTAATAATATATATTTATATTTTTATCTTTATATTTAATTATTATTATATATATATTTTACTTGTTTAATAATTTATATTATATATATAAATATTATTTATTTATTATATTATATTTTGTTTATTATATAGTATTATGTTATATTATTTATTATTTCTAAAGTTTTTTAAATATATTTATATTACTTAATCTATTTTATTTATATCGTTTGTATTATGTGTGTAAATTTATGATTAGTGTATAATATGTATTATTTATTATTTTATTTTGTTATTTTAATTTTCATTACCATTATTTTTTATATTTCAACTATTCTTTTATATTAACCTATATTATTATTTTCTTATTGTACTATTATTTTTATTTTTGTGTAATTATTTTAATTGTATTTTATTTTGTCTATATTGTATGTTTTGTATTATAATTATTTTTTTAATATTTGTGTATGATAGTTTATAAATGCAATATTGTCACATGGTTGGGGTTTAAAATAAAAAATATTTTTTTTGTAAAATTAATATTTTATTTAAAGATTTGTTAAAATAAGGCAATATTTTGGTATTTAGAAATTCGGGAAATAGTGTCCAATCGTGCTGGTTGCGATTTTCTGTTTGGCTAAGTAACTAAATATCCTTTTAACAAGTTTTATAAATTATGAGATGACTTTAATTACGAGGGTTTAAAAAAAATGTCATTTCCAATCGTGTTGGATGTGATGTTTATATTCTTTCGGAATAAAGAAATCTCAAGTTTTAAATAATATAAAAACTTATTCTGGAGAATTCAAAACGTTGTATCCTAACTTATTGGGTGTGATGTTTTGTGTCTCGAGGTAAGAAATTTTCTAAAATAAAGATGCACCTAACTTCGAAATTATAAAATGATGTATCATAACTTATTGGGTGGGGTATTTTTATTTTTTTGAAATAGGTAAGTCTTGGTTTTCCTTCTAATAAGGGATCTTATTTTAAACTTTTAAATTTCAAACGTTTGGATATGATTTTATCAATTAGGTACCAATTTTGGGCGTTATGAGGGTGCTAACCCTTCCTCATACGTAACCGACTCTCGAACCCATTTTCTTGTTTTTCGCGGACCAAAATTAAATGTTTTAAAATAAAACGTTTTACAAGGTGATCCAATCACACCTAAGTAAAAAATGGATTGGTGGCGACTCCCACTTTGTTTTTAAAGTCGATCCCCATTTTCTAAACCGATTTTAAAAATGGTTTCGACATACACTTAACAGATTTGTAATTTAGTCTTTGTACTTTTATTTTCAAGAATTTAGTCTCTTTACTTTTCAAATTTAAAAATCGAGTCCAATTATTGATATCGTTAATTTTTTTTGTCAATTTTGTTGATGTTACATTTTAAATAAAATACTCACTTAGTAGTCATGAAATTAAAAATGACGTTGTAATGAATTTAAATTTAACATAATATTTTTAATATATGCAAAAACAATGTAAAATATAAATTTATAGATAAAAATAAATTCAATTAAACAATAAAAAATCTCAAATGTATATTTGTTTAATTAAAATAATTTTATGAAATATTTTTCAGAAATCTATCAAACAATAGAAAATATTTTACACAATTCCTCCAAACATCAAAAATATTAATTTTTTAGAAAAATAAATTATTTTGCAGAAATAATTTTTAGAAATTATTTTAAGTGAAACAAACGGAATTTTAATTACAAATAGACTTCTCCAACTTGTTAAAGCGGATCATAACACAACTAAGTATTAGGTAATTGATGTTCTATTATTCTTAACTATCTGAGTTGATGCTCACAAGTCACAAGACAAGCCTATGTTAATCTCACAAATGGGATAATTTTATAGGTCAGACCTATATCAGGTTCAATGCAAGGCTCATCCATGAAAAGACCCAATGGGCCATCGAGCTTCCCTTAATTACCTAAATCCAAAAATAACCCTAAAATTGTGGCATATGAAAAAGGAAGGACTCTTTGACCCGTTACTTAAAATTTTTACATCGAACTAGTGACCAACGAAAACCAATGACTTTTTAGCTGTCAACAACCCTATCAAATTGTTGGAAAATTTTGATTAAGAAAATGATTTTACGTTATAATGGAAGTCTAAAAATTTTAAAAACCGAGTTGATTTATGATATTTATAATAAGTCTTTTTTCAAAAAGTATTTGTGCTTTGTGTTAGATGGATCTATATTGCTTTTGACTTTCAACCGAACGACCTTCTCCACTATCCTCGTATCCCGAATTACGTCGAGTATGGGCTCGAGTAACATGAACCAAACATAGAGCAAAAAATGACTTAATCACTTTTAGTAAGAAAGTAATTCTCTCAATAAAAAGTGATAGAAATTGGAATTCTCATAAAATAAAGTTTATTATTAGAAAAT
The DNA here is from genome assembly GCA_025506655.1 of Gossypium rotundifolium. Taxonomy (NCBI): domain Eukaryota; kingdom Viridiplantae; phylum Streptophyta; class Magnoliopsida; order Malvales; family Malvaceae; genus Gossypium; species Gossypium rotundifolium. The sequence continues at coordinate 172,826,334 of CP106727.1, forward strand.
AAGTTCTCACCAGTGTTAATAGCTTTACCAGTGCTATCTATTTAGAGTGAAAGATAAGAGAATCCTGGTTAAATAAGTGTAACACAAATAATATTTATTTAATAGAAAAGCACTCTCCTAGTCTAACTAGAAGAGGGGGAGGGGCGCGACACACCATAGGTAAAAACACTAGTGTTGCCACCCCTCACATGTAAAATGAAGGGAAATAAGTCCCTCATATATTAGGCCCAATGATATGTGCTTCTTTAGACATTTAACCCAAGATTTTATAATTTAATACAACTCAAATTGATTTCTATTCTCAAAATAAATATTATTTATTTAATTTAATTAACTAAGTTAATTTCTCAATTAAATTATTTTCTTAACTGAATTTTAATTCTATTAAAGTTTTAACGACTTTACTATAAAAAATCTATAAGGAAAAATGTTTAATTTCCTTATTCAATTGATTTATAATAATTAATGAATTTAATTCTATTTTTGAACTACAATTAATTAAATAATAATTTGAAAGTTTTAAATTAATTCTTAAATCATTTCTATACTCGGTAAGAAAACGCATTTATTTGTGAATGCGACCCATTTATCTAACTTCATCATTTCTATTCATTTAAGTTCATTTGGTTCTACATGCAGTTTATTTCTGGTTTTAACAAGTTAACGGATGGAACAATTGGATATATGTACTTAAGGCGCAAATAATTTATTATTAAGTTTCAAATTTTTCCTTATTAATTATAAACGTATTTAGTCACAAAGTCATTCCACTATAGTATCATGATTGAGCTCTCCCTAATTACATACCATTACGAAAACTACTTAATCAATATGCATCCAATGACCTTATCATCAATGTGTTACCCTCATAGGATATCTTTAATCTCTTAGGGATAAATTCTTTCTAATATGATCCTATTTTATTTCATGATAATCAGTATATCTTCCTTTATAAAAAGTTAATTACTGTAAAATAGTAATTAAGTCATTACCCCAAAGACAAATGACCCGTGACCACGTTTGTTTTTCATCTATCATGTAATGTTGATGAAAGGATGTCATTTACTCATTAGTTGGGTTATGAATTCCACTATTGTGAATGATGCTACATACTACAAAAGTGTTATATCCAATGCATCAGCTTTCGTTTCCTTATCTATTGAACTTGGGCTTTTACTTACATTAAAGTATAAAAGTCATACATCAATAGTTCATCTTCTACCGGGATTAATGTATGTCACACTATGAACGTCACAAGTGAATAAATCTATAAACAAATGTAGGATCTATTCTACTTGGGTCATGTCTAATGTTTTATCAGTCCAGTTAGTTACATTATGTCTCTATCTTTTAGGAGTCATCTGCTTCGATGCTCAAGATAAAATATCTCCCAATTAGACTTTATAGATGACATATTAGTCTTTCAACCGATTTGCTCATTTCTGATTAGATTAATGACATGTTTAAGTTCATCTGCTAATACAAGAGTGTCATTCCGTATTACAATTCAACCACGTAATACCGCTTAGTATTAGTTAAACATTATATAACTAGTGAGCCAATATGTGCTTCCAATTTTATTTTGCTTTACATGCAAAAATATTAAGGACAATATACAAAGAATATTAATGTAATTAATAAATATTATTATTAAATCAATTTATTTGAAAAATACAAGTATACAAAATAAATGTACTACACTTCAGACATCAAATCCAACACAAATCTATTATCAATTACCTTTAAATAGAAAAATTAGATTAAAGGAAATGCTGAGGGATCAAACAACTTACACAAGATCAAGCATACCGCCCGTTTCAACGCAAGGAATGGAGGCAAAAGGGCTGATCATATCAGCAGGCTCATTAGAAAGAAAGGCAGCTTTATTGATCTCTTAAACGAAGTGGCCTTCCAAACCTTTAACATGTAACCTTATCAGGATCTTCCATTAGTGTTAGAACCCACAATAGGATATTGTGATGGCTTGAAAGACTCTCTAGTAAGCTCTGACCAAAGTATTGCATATTTTCAAACTGCATGTATCTTCTTTTTTTTTTTTTTCTCATTTTCCTACCCATACACTCACCATACTCCTTTTGAATGATTAACTTGCAATGCAAAGAAGATTTTGATTTGCACCACTGCATGATGCCCTGGCTCATGGCTTAAACCATTAGGTAGTAGCTCAACTCCATATCATCCATAGCAATGTCTTTTGTTTTTTGCTCCTTCTAGAGGTTCTTCGAGCATGCCATGGAAATGTCTTCATGAAAGGATGCACTTTCTACTTTAATGACGAAATGAGATATTTTATGTTCTTACACGCAACACGTATGATATTAAACACATATGTCATGGAAATGTCTTCATCAGAGGATGCACTTTCTACTTCAATGATGGATTGGGACATTTCATGTTCTTACACGCAACTCATATGACATTAAAAACTAATATATATAAAAGTACGAGTTGAAAGAAACTTTTGAATTACCAATATAATCTTTGCTGTTCATTATATTATTGATTTATTCATTTTATTTTTTATTTATAAAAGTTATTACATTTATAACTAAAAATTTAATTTTGCTAAAATAATTTATTAAAACCTATTACTTATAAATTTAAAATTTTATTTTAAATTATTATGTTTCCATTAGCCAAAAGGTAAAAAGAAAAGAAATATATATTACATTTCCGATAGCAAATTTTAATTATTTATATACTAAGTAATTTTATATTTCATATATAAGATTTTATAAATAATATATTATATTTACATTATTTATATATTATCTACAATTCGATATTGTCAGTTTAGTGAACCTTAAAAAAAATGAATAGTAAACAATTTATCAATTTTTTATAATTTTTAAAAATGTTTTAATAGTGATTAGAAATTTGCTATTAGCATTATATTTGAATTATCAAAATAATTAGTATATATTAATTATGTTTTTAGTTATTATTTTAGATAATATTTCTTTTCATTAATTAGATAAAGTGAAAATATATTGTATATTGAATTAATTTTCTTAGTGAGTATATAAATTATTTAGAATTATATATGATTTGTAATATTCTAAATACATTACTTGCATAAATATGTACAATAGACTAAATAATTAAAATATGCGCATTTAAAAATAATGATAAATCATAAAGAAAGTTTTAAATTAATTGATATTATTTTTTATTATTAATTAGATGAAGTGAAACGATATTTGTATATTGAATTGATAAAAAATGTTTATGGTTTAAAATTTTATTATTATTATAATATTAAATATTGTTTTACACTAATATGATAGTAATTAAAATAATATTTGAAATATGTACAGTTTATTTTAATTTTTTTATCTTAAATTATAATATAACTATAATATTTAATCTCACATCATCTCTGCTTTTATAGGGTAAAATACTCAAATATATCAAAAAATAACAAAATTTGCGGAAAAGGGTCGATTTTTTGAAAATTTATGGAAAATGGTCGTTTCTCCACAAAACGCGTCCACGTCGGTAGCTTTTGTAGGAAAAACAGAAAGCGTCCTCTTTGTGCCAAATCATCAAAAGCGCATGACGTGACGCTTTTTCTTGATGTGGCACAAAGCGTGTCCCTGAGGGTGCACTTTAGGCCAAAGAATAAAATTACAAATATTGGACTTTTATTTTAGAATTAAATTTCAAAAAATGTAAACAAATTCTATTTTATTAAATATATTAAAGTTAAATTACAAAAATATATAATCAACTATTATTTTATTAAATATATTAAAATAAATTACAAAAAATAAAAAAAATTCTTATTTTATTAAATATATTAAAACTAAATTACAAAAAAAACTTCTTATTTATTCAATATATTAAAACTAAATTACAAAAAAATTCTTATTTATTAAATATATTAAAACTAAATTACAAAAAATAAAAAAAACTTCTTATTTTATTAAATATATTAAAACTAAACTACAAAAAATAAAAAATAAAAAACTTCTTATTTATTAAATATATTAAAACTAAATTACAAAAAATAAAAAAAAAAATTCTTATTTATTAAATATATTAAAACTAAATTACAAAAAATAAAAATAAAAAACTTCTTATTTATTAAATATATTAAAATAAATTACAAAAAATAAAAATAAAAAATAAATTCTTATTTTATTAAATATATTAAAACTAAATTACAAAAATAAAAAATAAAAACAACTTGTTATTTTATTGCATATATTAAAATTAAATTACAATAAAAAATTAAAAATTTCTATTTTATTAAAGATATTAAAATTAAATTACAATAAAAAATTAAACAACTATTATTTTATTAAATATATTAAAACTAAATTACAAAAAATAAAAATAAAAAACAACTTCTTATTTTACTACATATATTAAAATTAAATTACAATAAAAAATTAAACAATTTCTATTTTATTAAAGATATTAAAATTAAATTACAATAAAAATAAAAACTATTATTTTATTAAATATATTAAAACTAAATTACAAAAATAAAAAATAAAAATAACTTCTTATTTTATTACATATATTAAAATTAAATCACAATAAAGAAATTAAACAATTTCTATTTTATTAAAGATATTAAAATTAAATTACAATAAAAAATTAAATAACCATTATTTTATTAAATATATTAAAACTAAATTACAAAAATAAAAAATAGCTTTTATTTTATTAAAAAATCAAATTAAATTACATAAAAAATAACTTCTATTTTAGTGAAGATATTAAAATTAAATTACAAACAAAATTAAAAAAACAACTTTTATTTTATTAAAAATAAAAAAAAAATTATTACAATTTAAAAAATAAAAAGCCCATCCGAATCAATGTTGATGCCGGTCAGAATCAGTGCCACACAGGGGTGGTCGGCGGTTTCGCGCTGGATTCCTCCTTCTAGCTTCCGGCGGGGTCGTGGAACCACGGGCGGGGATTCCAGTTCCTCCAGCAGTGGGTCTGATTGTGTGTGTTGTGAGGATGACCCACCTTGATAAAATAACGACCCCGAAGGTGTTTGCATAAACTACGGCGGGGGTGTCTGAATCCCATATGGCGAAGGAGACTGGTAAAAAGAAGTGCTCCCCGACGGCGCCTCTGTGATCCCTCATGTGACGGCGACCTCAAAATCGGTTGGCCAGTCGGAGTAGTCGGGAATGGACTCGAACTCGGCCATGCATTCCAACTTGGGGTGGGACTGGGAAAAGGAAACATATATGGGTTAGGATACATATAAGGGGTAGGGTACGCACCTGGCATAAAGGGTAAAGGCTGTGATGTCGGTGTCGTCGGCTGAACTAATGGGCCCGATGAATGTGTGGGCACTATTGATGGGCCCGGTGACTGTGTCGGCGCTGTTGATGGCCCCGTCTCATCACCCCTTCTCTTTGGATTTAAAGGGCCCCGACGTTCCTTTTGTTGACGAAGTTGCCGTCGCCTCTCTTCTTCCGACAACAAATACGGCTTACCATGGATCCAAAACCATGGCATGTATTCCGGCACGCACGCTAACTCAAGAACGACGATCTGTTCCCGAATAGGTAAATAGTAATACCGGTTCTCCCACATCTCGATATATGCTGACCAAAATATTGGTCAATCCATGTGCAACTGTCGTAAGTCCACTTTGTACTCATCATCGAGCACCTCAGGTGGCACGGAATCAGTTGCCGGAATCCAAATTGTCGCAGAACCCGATCTGACTGGTGCATCTCCACGGTCGCATAGTTGATCAATGGGACCTTCACATGCCAAAGGTTTGGATTTTGTAAGAACTCCTCTGGAATTACTGCCTGAATTGTCGGATCCTCGTATGGTGTCCATTGAAACTATATTAACATTACTAAAATATTAGTTATATACATAATACTAAACACTAAATAAGAAATACTAAATTATAAATACGAAATTCGAAACTTACTTGTGATTCTGACAGTTGGTCCAATAGAAGCTGTATATCTTCAAGCGAGGTAGGTATTCGGCATAACTCGTGAATGGTTCCATCTAATTAAATAAATTTTAGCATACAATTATACTATAAATCTACGTAATAATTGTAAAATATAACATTAAATTTACCTCGTTATCAGTGGAAATAAATATCGGTGGTCGAGTCGAGGACGTAAAAATGGAAAACGAAACCGTGCCCATGACTGCCGTAGTGATAGGCAACCTCCGATTTTCACTTTATTTGACCGCTTCGCCCCGCACAACTCCCAATACAACCCGATAACACGCGGACCCCAACTCATTTCACCTTGCTCTCTAAAATCAACAAGTTTCATGACCATCTCAAGTGTACGAGGTTTCTAGACAGGTCCGGCATCAGATAACCTCTAATTTTCTGAAGAATATATGCCCGAGCATACCGTATTCTTTCTATTTTGGTCGAATCATCATTCGGCTCCGAGAATGTGTCTCGTAACCAGGCCATCTCGATCCGACCTCCATAAATATTATTCGAAATAGCACCTAGAAGCTCGTAGCATATGGCCATCCAATCGGTAGAAGTTGCGGACCGGTGACTCTGACCCATCCACCGCAATCCCGATCAAGAATCGCACATCTTCAGAGTGATGGTACACTCTCCGCATGGAAGATGGAAAGTGTCGTCTCGGGTCTCCACCTCTCTACCAACGCACTGATCAAAGTCGGCTCCAACTTGAACCCCCGACCTATCGTGGCCACGTGCCAAAAACCTGCTTCCCGCAGGTAATTCTCGATCAACAGCGATGGGAGACCATGCATATTGCAAATATACCATTGCAACACCCGATCTAGAATTGTTTAAAAATTATAAAATAAAAATTAATTAAAATTGCATAAACCTAAAAATATTAAATAATATTGAAAATTAAAATTAAAACTTACCATTTGCATTTGATCGACGGAGATGTGCTTGTTGTCTAGATTTAATTAATTCCCGACCATTGTAATACGATCGAAAATTTTAAAATTTTCCAAAAATATATTAAAAAATTAAAAAGGCTTTTTGTAAATAGTAAAGGACTATTTTGAAATTTGAGAGTAAGTTTCAAGGATTTTAAGAGAATTTTGAGAGAAAATTGAGAGAAAGATGATAGAGGACTAAAGTGTGAAAAAAACAAAAGGGTTGGGGTTTTTATAGGGTGAGTTTTGACGTTGGGCCTCCAATGGTAAAAAAAATTGACCGTTATAGGCCTAAAACGCGCCCCTGAGGACGCGCTTTCCTGGTTTTTCCCCACAAAACGCGCTGAAGTGGACGCGTTTTATGGGGAAACGACCATTTTCTGTAAATTTTCAAAAAACTGGCCTTTTTTCATAAATTTTATTATTTTTTGGTATATTTGGATCTTTTACCCACTTTTATATGATCAAACAAAAATTAAAACTAATTCAGTGAAATTGTAAAATGATCCCTGTAAATTACAAGAAAGAAAAAATAGACCCTAAATTGAAACCCTAAAGGGGGTCATTAGCAAACGAGTCCACCGATCCCAAAACCGTGGGTCTTCTTTCTAAGGTAAAGCGGCGTTAGAAGCCAAGAACAGTCCTCCACTCACCTATCTATCGTCTTTGCCTTCAATTGATCCCAAAAGCGTGGGTCTTCTTTCTAAGGTAAAGCGCTCTCTTTTTCTCTCATCGAAGGTAAAATTCACTTCCTTCTCTTAGATCTGCGATTTATTTTATTTCAAACTTTCTCCTAGAGTCCAGTATTCTCTCATTCTTATTGTTATTATTATTATTATTATCAGATCTATTGATTTTAAAGTTCAATCACTGCCCACAGTTATTTTATTTTTCCATTTTGATTGCTGTTTTTTTATTATGTTATTTTGATTAGCTAATTTCATGTTCTTTTCAATTTCACCATTTATGTTGTTAACTTAGGCTTTGCCTGCCATTTCAGAAAAAAAGGAAAAGGAATGTGTATGTTTTTAATTATTTTATTTTTTATACGGTGCAGGTTTTGATGGCTTCAAAATTGCAGCAGTTGCAATCTAAGGCGTGTCAAGCGTCGAAGTTTGTGGCAAAGAACGGAACTGCTTACTACAAGCAATTGTTGGAGCAGAATAAGCAATATATTCAGGAGCCACCTACAGTGGAGAAGTGCAATGAGCTGTCTAAGCAGCTGTTTTATACTCGACTTGCCAGGTAATTGTTACTTGCCTTTGGTTATGAAGACTTTCAATTTTTGAGAAACTGATAGCAATTTGTTGTTTTAGTATCTTTTCCTCTGATGTTGCTATGTGTCCATATATTTTGCTTTCTGAGTTACTGGATCTGCCTGCATCGGAATTTCTACTAAATGCTAGTATTTTATTAATTTATTGCGCCTACATTATCATATAAACTAGAATTAATGTGTGCCAGCGCTTGACTATCTATGTTAACCGGACTTGAGGATGAGTAGATACAGGTATGCTTAAACTTGTGTAATTTTTTTGGGAGGATCATACCCTCGATCTATATGCAAATACTAGCTCACAAATAGAGTACGGAGAGTAAGTTTATGACTTTATGTTTTTCAATTCCAGTGCCAAAAGTTTTGAGCAATGAAGAAAGTGAGACATGACTTATATTGTGTTGACATGTCAAAGTTCTGTTGTAGAGCTCTAAGATTTGAGGTCTGAAATAACAGAATGATTTTAATTGAGTTATTAAAAACTGCAGTGAAGGAAATATGTTATAACTAGTCCAAATATCAATCAAGTTGAATCTAGTAGTACTTCTTAGGCATAAATCAAGTGTAGAAGTTGTCTTTGGTAGAGGTGACAATGTCTCGGGTTGTTTTATATGGAATTTCAGCTGTAAAGTGAAATCATGCAGTGGTAACAACTTTGTCATGTAGTTGTATCTGTCCACGGCTCCACACTATTGCTAAGCTAATGATTATGGTGCTTTTTATCAGTATCTGCTAAAACTATACGTGATTGTTAAAGGAGAATTGAATTTATTGGCTTGTTAGACTAAAATGGAAGACCTTGGATTTTCTTCTACTAGTAGCAGAATTCATTTCTGTGGGGAAGAATGGGGAAACCATTGTTTAGAGAATTCCCTGGAAAAATGTCATTTTGTTACTCCTCTCTCCGTTTGTGGCTCGTGGTTTGCAGTTGAAAGCTGCCTTGCAGCTTATTAATAAATATGTCAACTATTGAGTTGACGAGGACCTACTAATGCTATTGTGCATTCTCTTCAACATCATGGGAATTTCTGGGACTTTGCTAGTGACATCCTATGAACTTCTGAACAGAAAAGAATTAAGGAACAAAACAACTTGGCTGGTTTGTTTATGATTGGGCATGTTACAAAGAGTAATCATACGGCTCCTTGTACCTTCTTGCTGTGTTTATACCGTCTAAAAATCAGAAACCCGAGGATGCATCAGAATAACTCTTATTGGTGTAAATTTTGCAGTATCCCTGGTCGTAACGAGGCATTCTGGAAGGAGCTTGATTATGTCAAGAATCTGTGGAAGAATAGGCAAGAACTGAAGGTTGAAGATGCTGGTATTGCTGCATTGTTTGGACTGGAATGCTTTGCATGGTTTTGTGCTGGTGAGATAGTGGGAAGGGGTTTTACTTTTACTGGTTACTATCCCTAAGGAAAATCAGCTAGTAGAAGGCAGGGAGTCTGATGGATGTGTATGCCTTTTATCATCGTTTGCATGATTGAATTGCGGCCACTTTAGATGCACATTTTTCTTGTTTCGGTGAAATTTTTGAAGCTGAGAAATCAGTGGTTAACTTGCTAGCCTGAATAATTTTTATAGTCGAAATGGCTTAAGGGTAAGCCTTACTGTTGTGTTCCTGGATATGTCAGCATAATGTACTGCACCCCATTTTTCTTCTTTCTTTGATTTTTCCAATTATTTCATGCCACTGATTGGTGGTATAGCAGGGTGTTAGCCGAACTGCCAATTGGTCTATCCGCAGCCATGAAATTTGGATTATGGGTCAAATTTTAAGAAATTAAAATATCTAAAAAAACCATATAAATTAATGCATTAATATTCAATAAATCAATGTATAATATAATTAAATGTAGGCTTATTACAAAATTATTAAAAAGCTAAAAGAAAAGGCAAAATTGGTGCGGATAGTGACGCGTTTCCTACTCAATAATGCACAACTAAAAGTGAATTCCAAGTCTTCAAGCAGGATGAACGAAGCCAAAGTATTTTTCATCACAGCTTATGGTTTAACTCATCGGTGTTCTTTCAACAGTTTCAGTTAGCTTTGTTGTTTCTATTTTCTAAGGAGGAGTTTGCGACTGTTGAACATGCTAGGAGAAGTGGGGGTGTATAAAGTTGTCGTTAATAGAATTTTTGGAGTCTATTTTCTAGTGTACTTTTGATGATGAAGAAGTGAATATCTTGGAAGCAATGGGTAGGAAGACAGGTGGTTGGAAAGTAAGATAAGATGGAGGGATTGGAAAAAGATATATTTTTATTTAATAATAAATTTATTATTTTATTTTAATTAAAATGTCACGTGCTATAATATAATCGGTCAATAATCATTTTTTAACGGAGTTAATGGTTGGACCAAAAGTATTGCTGGAATCAAAGTTTGAGCGTCATTTTTATCAAAAATAATAATTTATAGTTAATTTTTGTTAAAGTCTTTTGCATTTTATTGCTTGAAGAAAATTAATTTTTTCACATAAATTAATTTGTTTTAAAATAATTATGGGTATTATTATTCAAAATTTTCTTGATTCTTCAATTAAATTTTTTTGTAACTCAAAAAATTTTGTGGGTCAATTCGGTCAATTGCTTCAATTAAGCAATGTACATGGTGGAACCTTTGATGTTACACTCGTGCTGGTCTTGCATGGCGCTGAACCCTGATCTACCTTTAACGTAATACTAAAATGGCATTTGGAAGAAAAAAGAAGACACAGACCGCAATGGGTAAGCAAATGTATGGAAATAATTTCCAACCCCTAAATCGTTTATTTGACGCCACAACTCTACGTCTTCCTTAAATTGCGCCATTCCCTAATTTGAGTGAGTGTTGTAATGGAATTCGTTTACAGACTTAACACTCAGGATAAATTTTAAAAATAGAAAAAAAGGTTGGGAAAAAAAAAATGAAGAAAGAAAAACCTACATTTTCAATTTCCTATTAACATTTTTTTTATTCAGCTCTAACATCTTAATTTCCTTAAATCAAAATCAAAACTCAGTTTGTTTTCATGGTGTCTTCGAAAAAGATTTAAAAACAAAGCCATTCTCTCCTTATCACGCTTCCTAAATAATCAAAATGCTTCGCAGGCGCTTCAAGCCAGAAAAATGGTAAATTATTTTCTTAATTATATTTTAGTAATTGTTTCCTTGAAGTGGTTTTTGGATTGAAGAGGATGTGATCATATGGTTTTTCCCCTTGAATTTATGCAGCAAGATAGCTTTAAAGCTAGCCATACCGCGAATAAAGGTAATGAGGAACAAGAGGGAAGCACAGTTTAAGCAGTTCAAGAGGGAATTGGCTCAATTACTGGAGTCAGGGCAGGATCAAACTGCCCGAATTCGGGTACTGATTCTTTTTTATTTAAAAGTTGATAAACATGATTTTTTTTTTTTTTTTGGTAATGTGGCGGTGGTGGTGGTGTTTATTTTGTTTTTCAGGTGGAGCATGTGGTTAGGGAAGAAAAAACCATGGTAGCATATGATCTTCTTGAGATATATTGTGAACTCATTGTGGCACGTATGCCGAGCATTGAGTCTCAAAAGTGTGTAAAAGTATTTCCTTTAGTATTTCATATTTCGATTTTATTGACTTTTAACTTGAGATTTATATTGAATTATGCTATGTTGTCCCCTCTTATTAAAGGGTCGGGGAGGGGCTACGGGTAGTTCTAGACATTGTATTAAAAAAGTAGATATGATACGAACTTATAAAGAGATTAATGTTAAAAAAAAACTTTAGCATACTTTTGTCTAATATTTACTTCAAGCTTGGGTAATATGAAATTAGGAAGTTAAATGCGGAGAATAAACCTTTACCCTTGGTCTTTAAAATTCTTTACCTGACATTTGATTGAGCTGCCAAAAACTAGTTTGATTTCTATCCTCCTGCAAGAGTTCTGAATGCTTGTTTATTTGATTGGCTGGATATGTGTGCTTAAATGTATAGAAAGCTAATCATGGATAAATGCATTATGGCTAGTTAATAGAGAGGAGGATTTTATAAGAGTTTTAGTTTTTCGACCAGATTAAATTATGTCAATCGCTAACAAACTTGATCATGCAGAAACTGCCCAATTGACTTGGAAGAAGCAATTTCAAGTGTCATTTTCGCATCTGCAAGGTGTGAGGAGATACCAGAACTCAAGGATGTCACCAAACATCTTACAACAAAATACGGAAAAGATTTTACTACTTCCGCTCTTGAACTGCATCCTGATTCTGGTGTTGGTCGAATGGTGAGTTTTCATGAACATAAACGGGTTAACAAACATTTATTGGAATGTAACTTAAAGTTCTATAATACTACTATTGATTGATCCTTTCCTTTTAGTTGGTTGACAAGTTATCTGTCAAAGCACCAGATGGCCCAACCAAACTCAAAATTTTGACTGCAATTGCTGAGGAACACAACATTAAGTGGGACCCTGAATCATTTGGAGCAAAAGAGTCAAAGGTTTATGACAACTTGATGGTAAGAGTAGAATAGTGCAAATTAGGTTTTTTTTTTTTTTTGGTTGTTTGACGTGCCAACATACAATCAATGCTTAGGATCATTCTTGAAGAAATATGGTCGAATGTTATTTGTTTGTTAGAGATGGAATGGTTTGCTTTGAAAACTTATTTCTTTCCATATGAATTTGCTTGTGCAGAATGGACCAAGTACTTTACCAGAGGCCACCAAAATTTCGGCAGGTCCTCATAATACCCAAGCTTCAACAAGTTATTATGTACAGAGACCTCCTAGTGTTCAAGATCCAAAACACATTGCTAAAAGTGATGTACCCTCAAGCTTCTATGAGCACAAATCAACATTATCTCCTTATCCTAAAAACTTTGATTATTCAAATACTAGTGCCAATAATTCAATCTCCTCTGGAGCTTATCATCCAAGATCAAAACCTCAACGTATGTTAATAAGATTAGAACTTGCACATGATTCAATTCTTTTTGGTCTTCTTTTTTTCTTTTTATCATCATCATCATCATTATTTGTGTGCTTTCCTTAGCAGAAACTGAAAATCAAGGGATGGAATTTGAATTCTCAAATACTAGAGCCAATAATTCAATCTTCTCTAGAGCTTATCCTCCAAGATCAAAACCTCAACCAATGTTGATTAAATTAAAACTTGCATATCATTCAATTCTTTCAATCTGTTTTTTTTTTTTTTTTTTGTTTGTTTTGTTTTTGACTTATATTTAGATATTTAAGTACTTTTCTTTGCAGAAACTGAAAATCAAGGGATGGAATTTAGGAATCCATCTTATAGGAATGAGAGTGCTTCACCTAGGGAACATGGGAATATGGAATTCAAGGATGCTACTGCTGCTGCTCAGGTAGCTGCAGAATTTGCAGAGCAAGCGAGTATGGCTGCTCGAGCTACTGCTGAACTTTCAAGTCATGGAAATATTGCCCCTCAGTACTCAATGGAATCTAACATATCAGGTCACGGTATGAGAGACGAGGAACCAAAAAAATATATTGGCTCGGCCTCTCAGTATGAATATCTTGCCAGACATCCAGTTGATACTTCCTTTCATGAAAGGAATTCTACGAAGTATGAACAAACTGACAGAAACGAACAACATAATCGAACAGGAGAGACTGAAACTGGTTTTACTAACTTTGTGAAGAATGATGGTAAATCTACTCACTGTTCTTCTAAGTCGACAGCGGATTCCTTCAATGAAAAACCATCAGTGAATAATCAAATTCCAGATGCATATTCTCAAATAAACTCATCTGTAGGCAGGGAAATGGAGCATTTTTCTGAAGTGACTATGAAGAGAAACTCAGGCAATGAGATGCAGTTTGTGAATGAATTGCATGGTATTAAGAATCCGCAGAATGTTGATGATCATGATGTGAGGGACTGTGAACAGTCAAGCTATTCTTCTCATTCTCGATCAAACACTTTCATCAATGATTGTGATGTCGCTGCTAATTTAGATTGGCAGAAGTCAGAAAATGATAATAGAAACTCAGGTGAAAAGATGCAATTTGTGAATGAACTGCATGATAGAAAGAATTATGATGTTACTGTTTATCAGGAAGAAAGGATTGGGAATCAATCAAGCTTTTCTTCATCTTCTAGTTCAAGTACTTTTAATGATGATGTTGATGTTGTATCAAATTTCAATCATCAAAAGTTGGAAAATGATAAAGGAAGCCTTCAAAGAAACACAATTGAAACAACATATACTTATGATAATGCCTCAGCAGTTTTTGATGATTATGGATCATATAATGATGAAGGTACTTTTGATTTTAAGGAGGAGCACAAGGTACATGAAGACAATATGAACCTTTCATATCCATTTCAAAGATCACCGGCTCATCCATGTCCATGTACAAATTCTTTGGGCTTTAAGCAGAAGGTTGAATCACAAAAAGAGCCCTATTCACAATCGCATATTTTCTCAGAGCAGCGGTCTACTCCTGTCTTCTTTGAAAGTTCAACAAGCTCGGCAGTTCCTTCACATGGCAATGACTTGCCTCCAACTTTTGATAAGTATGGCCCTAGCTCAGAAAGTGAAGATGAAGTAGACAAGTCTGGTAGGAACAACAATCTTAGTATAGGGAGTCAGAAAAGGAATATGGATTCCAACAAAGCTGAAAACAGTGTTTTCAATCAACGGTTGGCTGGAGGCATGGAAGATACTGAACTTTCTAATGATTCTAGTCCAGAAGAAAGTAAGGAATTGAACTTTGGGAAGTTGATAGGTGGCCTTCGAAATAAGGGCTATAGGCATCCACCATATTTAAAGATTCCTCAAGGGAGTGCTTTATCCTCTGAAGAGGCAGAGAATGATACATCTGCTAGAATTAAACAAACATCCCCACCCCTAGCTGTGGAGGATTCAATTAGTACTAGATTTTACAATCAAGAGTGGTGCAGTAGGAAAGGGAATGGTGAAGTGAGTCAAAAACTCAACAAGAGAATATCAGTTACTCGTGTTGATTCTAGTGATGATGACTTTGAGGAGGAAAGACCAAAACAGACTTTTAGTAGCACTCGAGACCTATACAACATACTGCCAAGCTCTGAAGAAAATAAAAGATCAACCTCAAGGGTCCCCATGCCATATTTTGATTCAGGAAATAGTGATTCCGATGAAGATCTTCCTAAAACAGGTTCAAAGGTTCATTCAAGCATTGCTATTTCTCACAAGACAACTGCTTCCCCGAATTCAGGAAAAGGTTCCACTCTTAAAGCTACAGTTTCTTCCGAATCGACGCTAGTTTCTAACCCCATACCATATTTTGGTCCAGGAAATAGTGATTCTGATGAAGATCTTCCTAAAACAAGTTCAAAGGCTCGTTCAAGCACAATTTTTTCTCATAGGACAACTGCTTCCCCAAATGCACGAAGAGGTTCCACTCTTAAAACTACAGTTTCCTCTGAATCGAAGCTAGTTTTTGACCCCATGCCGCATTTTGGTCCAGGAAATAGTGATTCTGATGAAGATCTTCCTAAAACATGTTCAAAGGCTCGTTCAAGCATGATTTTTTCTCATAGGACAACTGCCTCTCCAAATGCAAGAAGAGGTTCCACTCTTAAAACTACAGTTTCCTCTGAATCAAAGGTAGCTTCTGACCCCATGCCATATTTAGGTCTAGGAAACAGTGGTTCTGATGAAGATCTTCCGGAAACAAGTTCAAAGGCTCATTCAAGCTCTGGTTTTTCTCATAAGACAAAGGACTCTCCTTCAAATTCACGAAGAGGTTCCACTCTTAAAACTACAGTGTCCTTTGAGCCAGCGGTAGTTTCCGATTATGGTGGGGAGAAGAATTCCTCCTCAAGCAGTTGTAGTGCTGATGAAGCACTACCGGAGCTTCAGTCTCATAAAAGGAACTCAGATAACAGGAAAAGCTTTCAAAACTCCCAGTTGGCACCAGAGGCCAAAATGAATTCGTCTGATGGATCTTCGAAGTCATCAGAAAATGAACAGCCGTCTACTTCTGTCCCAATGATTGTATCATCAGGTAGCGCAGAAAGTTCGAAGGCTCAAAATTCAACCAAAGGGAGGCCAAGTTATGTTCACCCCAAGCTTCCTGATTATGATACTTTGGCCGCACACTTAAATTCTCTCAGGCAGAACCACCAATGAATATGTATTGTATTTGCATTCTGATATGCAGTTTACCAATATTACTACTGATTTCAATGTGCATGTTTATACATGTTCTTTTCGAGGTTTATAGGAATCCAACTTTATTTGTTTACTGATTTGATTTCATAAACTTGTTTGATTTGTGACTTGTAGTACTGCAATAAAATGTTCAAGTCTTTTGTGATTCAGTCTCGTGTTTTCGGTTTATATTAGCATGCAATATCATCCGTTCTTATAAAAGTAAATATGTAATATGAGTCAGTTAATAAGCTACTAATGTAGACAATCCAAAGCCGCCATCAAATCAAATCGGGTTTATTTATGTAATGGCAGAGCCACTAAGAGACTCCAGGGGCCATGGTCCCTCAAGGCCTAAGATTTTTCAAGGCCTAAGAGAGATGGAGAGAATAAAAAACAAAGAAAATATGAAAGCAACAAAGAATGTACTTTATTCATCAAAATAGGTAATTACAATGTTTCATCAGAGTCTCTATTTATAAGGATAAGAAGTATAAAAGAAATAGAGATCTAATTCTAATAACTATTAGAATTTAAAGTATAGCAAAACTTTATCTTTATTATGATGTACATCCACTTAATAAGATATTTATAACACTCCCCCTTTTATGTCTATTGTTAGATAATGTGCCTCGTTAAAACCTTATTAGGAAAAACCCTATGGGATAAAAAACTTAATGAAGGAAAAATAGTACACAATCTTCTATTACAAGCTGCCTCGTTAAAAACCTTTATTAAGAAAACTCAATGGGATAAAACCTTGATTAAAGGAAAAGAGTACAGCTTATTTTTAGACTTCCCCCTGATGGCAATATTACATTACATCTTTGAGTCGACGCAATTCAATCTTTTGTAGTAGTCCTTCAAATGTTGACGTTGGCAATGCTTTAGTAAAAAGATCTGCTAAATTGTCACTAGAACAAATTTGTTGAACATTTATATCACCTCTTTTCTCAAGATCATGGGTGAATAATAATTTTGGTGAAATAAGTTTCGCTCTATCACTTTTGATGTAACCACCCTTTAATTGAGCTATACATGTTGCATTTTTGTCATATAAGATAGTTGACATCTTTTCCAGTAAAGGAAAATTACATGTCTTTTGGATATGTTGGGTCAATAACCTTAGCCAAATACACTCTCGACTTGCCTCATGTATTGTATTTATTTCTGCATGATTTGAAGAAGCGGCAAGTAATGTTTGCTTTGTTGACTCCATGATATGGCAGTACCCCCACATGTAAATAAATATCCTCTAAAATATCTAAATACATGTTTAATTCCATTCCAATGTCTACATGTTGGAGAAGAACTAAATCTTGCTAACAAGTTTACAACAAAAGCTATATCAGGTCTTGTGTTGTTTGCAAAATACATCAATGCCCCTATGTCACTTAGATATGACACTTCAAGACCAAGAAACTCTTCATCATTCTTGCAAGGACAAAATTGATTTTTATTCACATCTAATGATCATACAACCATTGGAATACTTAATGGGTGTGCTTTATCCATGTAAAATTTCTTTAATATCTTTTCCATATAAGTTGATTAATGAACATGAATTTCATCTTTTAAATGCTCAATTTGTAATCCAAGATAAAACTTTGTTTTCCAATATCTTTCATCTCAAATTCTTTATTTAAACAATTTATTATATTTTGAAGTTTTTCAGAAGTTCCAATAATATTTAGACCATTAACATAGACAACAATTATCACAAAATCTGATCCAAACCTTTTTATAAAGACACATGGATAAATTGGATCGTTTTGGAAACCTTTTTTTAACAAGTATTCATTAAGAAGATTGTACCACATACGTCAGATTGTTTTATTCCATATAAACTTTTCTTTAATATGATTGAGCAATTTTCTCAAAAACTCTATATCTTTTTGGGATTTTAAACCCTTCAGGAATTTTCATATAAATTTTACTATCAAGTGTACCATATAAATAGGATGTAGCAACATCCATTAGATGCATGTCAAGTTTTTCACGTACTGCCAGACTAATAAGATATCTAAACGTGATTGCATCCACCACAGGAGAATATGTCTATTTATAATCAATGCCGAGCCTTTGCGAAAATCCTTGTGCTACAAGTCGAGCTTTATATCTTACGACTTCATCAATTTCATTTTGTTTTCACACAAATACTCATTTATATCTTACCGGCTTTTACACCTTTAGGTGTTTGGACTATAGGTCCAAAAATTTCAGATTTAGAAAGTGAATTCAATTCTGCTTAAATTACATCTTTCCATTTTGGCCAATCTTTTCTATTTTTACATTCCTTAGTAGATTTAGGCTCAATATCCTCATTTTCTTTTATTATTTCAATAGCAATATTATAAGAAAAATTGTTTCGAAAACTACATTTTTTTTATTGCATCTTTTTCTCGTATTGACATAACTTATCGAGATCTCTTTATTTTCATAATTTCCATTTTCACTTTTAGGTACCTAAATTTCTTCTTGAGTTTTATAATTAGTTATGTCATGGGTCACTTCAGGAGCCCCCACCTCCACTATATGATTATTTTGAATGTTTGCTCCTTTCGTTTTACGAGGATTTTTATCTTTGGAACCAACCGGTCTTCCACGCTTCAAGCATAGATTACTTTCTTTTGCACTAACAGTTTGCCCTATTGGGACATCAATTCTTATTGGAACATTTTCAGCTGGTGTGTGAGATTTAATGAATCTGGCAGTTGATTTGTAAAATGAATCATCTGTTGAACTTTTGGTTCACATTGCTTTGTACGAGGATCTTAGACATTGATAATTTATTTCAAGTACTTTATTAATCCAACTTTTTATCCTCTCCCCCTAATGTTGGGAAAACTGACAACTCATGTCATAATTAAATCTCGAATTAATAGCTCAAAAATATTATAAGGAGACTCATATAAATATACATTCCCAATCTCTTATTATGAACCATCTTTGTGCGTTGCGGTGGAGCAGTTGGAACATATATCGCACATCCAAAAATTGTAAGATGGGAAATATTTTGCTCTTGACCAAAAATCAATTGTAATGGGGAGTATTTATAATTTATTGGCTTAATGTGTACAACATGTAAATCAATACAATCTCGTTGAAATAGAAAGTTTTGTTCTCATAAGTAATGATTTAGCTATTAGTTGGAGGCATTTGATAAACAATTCAGCTAAATCATTTTATGTGTGAACATGAGCTACAAGATGTTCAACTTTCATCCCAATTGACATGCAATAAAACTTGGAATGTAAACTCACCAACATTAGTAAGATGAATTGTTTTAGTTGCATAATCTGAAATTAATCATTTAAACAAGTAATCTCGCAAATGACATGTTGCGAGTTGATAATGCATGTGATTATTTTTGCATATGCATCTACCAAAATTATATAATATCAAAACCATCCACATGGTGGATGAAAGGGCTCATTCATTTCAGAAGTGCAAGACATTAAATCTCAACTTTAACTGGTAAGTTTCTAAGAACCGATTTTTTATTGAGAGCAAGCAACAAATGAGAATTTTTTAAATTAAAGAATCTTCTGGTTCTTTAATCGATGTCCATATGAATTCTCAATTAATTTTCGCATCATATACGATCCAGGATGGTCTAATTGGTCACACCAAGTAATAAACACATTTGTATTAGTAAACTTCTGGTTTACTCACTACACCAAAACAGACTTTTAACGGCGTTTTTAGCGGCGTTTCAGTAAAAAACGCCGCAAATATTATACATTGGTGGCGTTTGAAGTCAAACACAGCAAAAAGTTGAGCAATAGCGGCGTTTTTGGCCCAAACGGCACTAAAGATCAGAGCATTAGCGGCGCTTTTATAAAAGCGCCGCTATAGGTCAGAGCATTAGTGGCGCTTCTGTAAAAATGCCGCTATAGATCTGAGCATTAGCGGCGCTTTTGTAAAAACGCCGCTATAGGTCAGAGCATTAGCAGCGCTTTTGCAAAAACGCCGCTATAAGTCTGAGCATTAGCAGCCCTTGTTTAAAAGCGTCGCAAAATATCTAATTATTTAAATACTAAAACGGCACCGTTTTGTTTCCAGGCCAAGCAATAGCGGCGCTTCTGTAAAAACGCCGCTAAATTATATTTTTATGTCAAAACAAAACGTCCTCGTTTTAATTACAGTATAAAAATTGCAAAAAGTTAGTGGCGTTTGTACCGAAAACGCGGCAAAAAATGAACTTATTGCAATTTTATTCAAAACGCCGCGAAATTATTTTTTTATTTCAAAACAAAACGTCCTCGTTTTAATTACAGTATAAAAATTGTAAAAAGTTAGTGGCGTTTGTACTAAAAATGCCGCAAAAAATGAACTTATTGTGGCGTTTTATTCAAAAACGCCGCGAAATTATTTTTTTATTTCAAAACAAAATGTCCTCGTTTTAATTACAGTATAAAAATTGTAAAAAGTTAGTGGCGTTTGTACTAAAAACGCCGCAAAAAATGAACTTATTACAGCATTAAAACGCCGCGAAATTATTTATTTATTTCAAAATAAAACGTCCTCGTTTTAATTACAGTATAAAAATTGTAAAAAGTTAGTGGCGTTTTTGCTACAAACGCCACAAAAATAATTATTTTTTTCAACATGAAACGACGTCGTTTTCTTGTCAATATAAGTTTAGAAGGTTATGAGTTTAGGGTTTATAGTTTAGGATTTAATGTATAAAGTTTAGAGTCCATGATTTAAGGTTTAGGGATTAGTGGTTCGGGATTAGGGATTAAAGGATATGGGTTTATGGTTTAGGGTTTAGGGGTTTAAGGTTTAAAAAATTTAACTGAATATTTAATTTATTTTTAATTGAATATTTAAAATATAAATATTTTATCTTAATTAAAATATAAATTATTTATAATAAAAAATAATAATGACAGTTAGAAAAAATTTGAAAGTAAAAACATAGAAAAATATTTGTTAAAAATGAAAAATTATTAAATAATTTATTATATAATTAAAAGAGATAGTATTAATTTTAAAATATTGAATTAATTCTCATTATAGTTTAGGGTTTACGAAACTTAATTTAGGGTATATATATAGTTTATGGTTTAAGCTTTATGGTTTATGGTTTGGGAAATAAGAATTAGGATTTATGGTTTCGAGTTTAAGAGTACGGGTTAGGTTAGGGTTTAGGCTGAGTTTATAGTTTAATTTTTAGTGTTTAGATTTATGGGGTTTAGGGTTTAGTGCTTAAACCATATCAAACAACAAAGTTAGAGTATTAGTGTTTAGGGTTTAATTAGGGTTTAAGATTTTGATAAAAGAGATAAAATTCAAATTATTTTAGGGTTTACGATTTGCAATAAGATTATTTCTTTAATTACTTCTGCACCTTATAATATATGTATGATTTGCGATTTAGGGTTTAATGTCCATGTATAATTTAATCAAGGTTTATGGTGTATAATTTGGGGTTTA
This sequence comes from Gossypium rotundifolium, assembly GCA_025506655.1. NCBI lineage: Eukaryota > Viridiplantae > Streptophyta > Magnoliopsida > Malvales > Malvaceae > Gossypium > Gossypium rotundifolium. The sequence goes on from CP106727.1 coordinate 172,848,094, forward strand.
GTGTATCATATGATACACTTTTTAGGTGTATAATTTAGGGTTTATGATTTAGGTATGAGAACTTAAATTATAAAACTGTATAATTTAAATATAGTGTTAGAAAGAAAACAAAATTATTTTAAAGGAATTTAATAAATAAATAAACTAAAAAATTATTGGTATTAGCGGCATTTTTTTGAAAAAGCATAAAAAGCATATCAATAAACATATTAATAAACAAAACGACGTCGTTTACATGGGGGCATTAGCAGCGTTAGCCAGTAAAACGCCGCAATAGATTAGTATTAGCGGCGTTATAAAACGCCGCAAAAAACTATTAATTTTAATTCAAACAGCGCTGTTTTCTTTAGAGTTTTAGTGGCGCTTTCTATGAAACGCCGCAAATAACCCGACAATTTAATTGAAACGACGCCGTTTTATTTAGAGTGTTAGTGGAACCAGTTAATTCAAACGCCATCGTTTTTGTAAGGGAATTTAGTGGCGCTTGTTGAAAACGCCTGAAAATGCCAATTTTTAACAAAAGCGGCACCGTTTTTTCCTCGATTACCCGAGTCATCCCCCCTCCCCCAAAAAACAGAACTCCTAATCCCTAATTTCTCCCCAAAATCCCCTAGCGCTCTCATTGGAAATCTCGAGAACCTCTCTTCATTCTCTGTTTCCTCCGTGAAAGGTACGTACGATCCTAACTTGTGTTTGTGTTCTTTACTATTTCATTCATTGATTTTTGTTTTTCTCCGCTTGTAATTTGTAGAACTGTTTTCGATTCAAAAAATAAAAAGTAATTTGTAGATCTGCTTAGTTTCTTTTTTCTGCTTTAGATTTGGTGAATCAGTGCGATGCTTTTCGTAGCTGCTTTTGTTGGGTAGTTAGATTTATGTGTTTCTAATGATCTGATATGGAAATGATAATAATTTTGTTCTGACTTGTAGTTTTTCGATCCTTTTATGTGGAAAATTAGCTTATTCTAAGGTTTTATTTTTTGGATTTTTCTTGCATTCTCTTTGAGAAGTTTAAAAGAAGTTGGGATCAGTTAGTTTAGGTTGATCTGAAAGTGAATTTGGTTAGTCATTGCAAGGAATTTCCTTTTCTGATTAGATTTGTTTTAGTAAATGTCCCTTTTGAATTATAATCTGATTGTGGAAGTTTTTCTAGATTTGTATCTAGTTGTTTGATTCATTTGCTCGGCACTTCACTTTTCTTTTCTATTTTTTATCTTGTAAACTAGATTGTTTGATTAACTTTATATGTTTATGTGTTTCGCATGCACTTGGTAAGCTAAGCATATGTCTCTTGACTATTATGCGATTTGTGGTCTAGTATGGATGATCAAATGAACTGGTGCTTCAAATGAGAATTTTGATCGGATCTTGTTATGGTTGATAGGGTTTTAAATGTGAAAGGTAATGATCCAATGAGCTCAAGTCTCATGGAAGTTACCATAGAATTTTGAGATGAAATTTGTTGCTTATAATTAATGAGAATTATATTTATACCACCTTGATTATTATAAATAATAAACAATACATGGAAAAACTTAGAAAATCTAACCCGAGACATTATTCAATGCTGTTGTTTGTTCTTTTGGCGTTTATCCAATATAAGCTTTCATTCTAATTCAACTGGCTCCTTTGCAGGTTTTATATAGTAACTGAAGCTTAAGTTCTAAAGGATTGACAAAAAGCTGTAATTACCTGGTAAGTATCAAACACATTGAACTGTAAATGTTATGTCAAATTACAAGTATCAAACACATTGAACTGTTCAAATGTTATGTGCTGTTGTTTATTGACTTAACTGCAAATATGCTGATTTTCCTTTTGGGGCTCCGATTTTGTATAGTTTTGATTGCTGATTTTGTCTTCCATTTTGTCATGTTTGCCATGATTTATTTTTATTAAATTTTATTACCATGTACTTTTTTTAATGCTTGAAAATATTTTGTCTACTTTTTATTTTAGTTTTAATTACATTATTAAGTTAAATTGCATATAAACGTTTTTTAAATTGCATATATTTTCTGCTGCCTAATCAAATTTGTTATATGTTATATATTTTGTATTTTTGTATTTTGTGCTTTATAAATAATTATCCCTTGTAATATTACAAGTCATTTTTGACATAAAATATGTCCATTTTTGGCTGAATCTTTTCCCCCTTGCAGGTGGCTGAGAATTTAAGGGGCCTGAGCGTATCGAAAGGCATTATCATAAGCTTTGTAAGCAAGAAAGTGCAATAAAATGCATTGTATTATTGAAAGGGTTTGAAATTCTTTTTCTAGTGTTTCAACTTTGCAACTTCATCCTGATAAGAGTAAACGTCCAAAAGCTGAGGTTGCCTTCAAGCTTGCTTCAGAGATTAGATTTACTTTATTTATTAATTATTATTTTGGTGGCATTGGACCATATAAAAAGTGCCACTCAGGTCAGCTTGGAACATTATAGAGCTTTCAAATTATCACTGCTGGCATGGCATTTCTATAGATAAATAATTTATTATTATTTTTAAAAATTATCATTCTAATTTAAATTATTGAAGAGATAATAGTTAACTTTTAATGTAATTGCTAAGTTTCCATAACAAATTAAATGGTAAAAGAAGGCATCTTTTAGTTTATATATTAAAGAGAGATTTTTAAGACTTGTAAATTAAATTTTATATAATTGTAAAAGAGGTAATATATAAATTTCATATATAATTTTTTTAAATTAAAAGTGTTTCTAACCTGCATCTCTTGAAAAAAAATCGTGCTATATCAAATAATATATATTTAATTTGCCTTCCTTTTCTTGCTTTATATTGTTTCCTTGTCGACTTCTTCTTTGACGGACCATTCCAACCTTCTCCATAAAGCGCTTCTCCTTGCCATTTTGTCTCCTCCTCGATCGTTTGACGGACCATTTTGGTCAATCGGTTCTTTCCTCATAGTCATCAATCGGTTCCTTTCTCACATTGCAGAAAGGCTATTGAAATTGTATAGATTAATCTAAAGTGATGGAAATATTTCGAGTCCGCGTTGATGAGGTATAGTTTGAGCTTTTTGAACTCTTGGTTTTGAAGGAGTAATGATAAAATTTAATTTAAAAAAAAGTTAAATTCACCATATTCAATGATTAATACTCACTCTATAAAAATAATATATATAAATACTAACTCTAAAATTAAAAATAGTGCTTTAGTTGATTGAGTCTTAGTTCTACTGACATCAGTATTGTTGGAAATATAAGAGGACATGAGATTGATTGACATCCTCCTATTTAAAAGATAGTTAAAATTCTTGTCACATCCATTTAACAAAGTATTTGTAGACAACCTATTTAAAAGATAGTTAAAATTAATCACATCCATTTAACAAATTTAATAATTATATTTGATAGAAATTATAAATTTTGATATCAAAAGAAAACATAAATAATTTTTAGTGTGTAACTCAAGTTTTAAAGTTGATTTTATAAAATTCATAATTAGCTAATAATATTAATAATTAAATTTCATAAAATTAACCTTAAAACTTGAATTAAATTGCATTCATCATATTTCATTTGACAAATTAAACGTAAAATTAAATAAATTCACAATTTACTCTAAATTTATTCTATTAAAAATCATAAAATTTAAACTTAATAATATTAACCACTATTTTTAATCAAATCAATTCTAAAATCTGAATTAAACATTAAAAATTAATAACATTATTTTTAAATACCAAAATATATAACATTTATTAAATACAAATACCAAATTAAATAAAATAATAATAACATAAATATCACATTAAAATAAAATGTAGAATTTTAGCACCAAATACTATATTAAATCTTTTAACTTAAACTAAAAAATAATATCAACATCACTATTTGATAATAATAAATTTCATATTTTAATAAATATTTGCATGTTATGAAGAGATTAACGATTATCGATTTGAAATTTTAATTTAACTTACATAATACATAATACATAACTTACATAAAATTATTTAACTTACATAATACATAACTTACATAACTTTCATAGTTTTCATCAAATTATTTAACTTACATAATACATAACTTACATAATACATAACTTACATAATACTTGTATAAAAAAAAAAAGATTCAAAGTGTATAGGCTAGAAACCTGACGGGTTGCCATATATCTCACTGTTAGATATAATGGATCCTCCCTAGGTGTAACAATGCCACGTATGATGAATCTTAAAGAATACATAACTTACATAATACATAACTTACATAATACTTGTATAGAAAAAAAAAGATTCAAAGTATATAGGCTGGAAACATGACGGGTTGCCTTATATCTCACTGTAAGATATAACGGATCCTCCCCAGGTGTAACAATGCCCGTATGATGAATCTTAAAGAATACATAACTTACATAATACTTGTATAGGAAAAAAAGGATTCAAAGTATATAGGCTGGAAACCTGACGGGTTGCCTTATATCTCACTGTTAAATATAAAGGATCCTCCCTAGGTGTAATAATGCCACGTATGATATATCTTAAAGAATACATAACTTACATAATACTTGTATAAAAAAAAAGATTCAAAGTATATAGGCTGGAAACCTGACGGGTTGCCTTATATCTCACTGTAAGATATAACGGATCCTCCCCAGGTGTAACAATGCCACGTATGATGAATCTTAAAGAATACATAACTTACATAATACTTGTATAGAAAAAAAAAGATTCAAAGTATATAAGCTGGAAACCTGACGGGTTGCCTTATATCTCACTGTGAGATATAATGGATCCTCCCTAGGTGTAACAATGCCACGTATAATGAATCTTAAAGAATACATACCTTACTTAATTTTAAGATCAAATTTCATAACTTACATAAATTTAAGATCAAATTTCATAACTTACATAATTTTAAGATCAAACTTCATAACTTACATAATTTACATAACTTACATAGTACTCAGATATATATGATCATATCAAGATTACATAAATTATAAATTAACAATTTAGCCGTGTAATTTATTGTCAACTTTAGACTTCAAGAACTACAAAATGGATAGGACTTGGATGAAATTGTCAAGGGTAAGCAACAGCTATCGAAATGGAGTAAAAACTTTTCTGAATTTCGCATTTCAAAATGCAAGCCAAGAGAATATGATTCTTTGCCCGTGTAAGAAGTGTTGCAATATTAATTGGCATTATCGTGAAGTTGTCTACGAACATCTAGTTGTTGATGGCTTTGTCTGGGGGTACAAAAAATAGATTTTTCATGGAGATTGTACATCTAGTGGAGCATCTTCATCGATGAACCTGGGTTATCCTCATAGTGCTTACAATGACAATGTTAGAGATGATAACATGGAAGGCATGTTGCGAGATGCTTTTAATATGCGCAGTGATGGTTTTGGGTCATTTCCACCTGACTTGGGTGCAACTAATGATTATAATTTTGGCGGAAATACTTTCACCGAAGGGGGAAGAAGTGTACCTGATGAACAGCCAAATGAAGAAGCGGCAAGGTTCTACACGTTACTTGGTGAAATGAATGAAGAACTGTACGAGGGATCAAAATTTTCCAAACTGACTTTTTGTATTCGTCTTTTTCACTTAAAATGTTTGGGAGGATGGACCGAAAACTCGTTGACAATGCTGTTAGAGTTTCTGCAAGAAATGTTCCCGTTTGCGAAAATCCCTCAATCTTCCAAAGACATGAAGAAACTGATAAAGGATTTGGGCCTTGGCTATAACAAAATTCATAGTTGCCCAAATGACTGCATATTGTATTGGGGCAACCGGATAAACCAACAGTGCTGTTATGTATTCGATCAATCCCGTTAGATTAATAGAAATACAGAGGATGGTAACGAAGAAGATTACGATACACAATTAAGAAAGCAGCCAGTTAAGATTTTGCGGTATTTTCTGCTAATACCAAGGCTTCAACGGCTTTTCATGTCGTCGAAGACAGCCGAGTCAATGACGTGGCGCCGTGATGGACGAACCAATGATGGATTGTTAAGGCATCCTGCAGATTCTTTAGCTTGAAAATCTTTTGACTCCAAATTGCCAAGCTTTGCAAGCGATCCTCGGAGTATTAGGCTTGGGCTAGCATCCGATGGATTTAACCCTTACAAACTCATGAGCACAACGTACAGTACTTGGCCTGTGGTACTTGTTCCCTACAATTTGCCTCCATGGGTTTGCATGAAACAATTATCTTTTATCTTGTCTATGATTATGCCTGGAGAGAAACGGCCCGGGAATGATATTGACGTCTATTTGCAGTCACTTGTTGAAGAGTTAAAACAACTATGGGCTGGTGTTCAGACATACAATGCAATGAGAAAAGAGAACTTTAATTTACGTACGGCTTTAATGTAGACTATTAATGACTTCCCGGCTTATGTTAATTTATTTGGTTGGAGTACCAGGGTACGTTATGCTTGTCCGTGTTGTGCTACGCAGACATGTTCGCAATGGTTATATAATGGGAAGAAGTTCTCTTACATGGGGCATCGCCGGTGGTTACCAAAAATCATAGATTTAGATTTTAGAGTGCTCAGTTTGACGGTACTGAAGAGTTCAGAGAAGCTCCTTCGCAGACCGGTGGATCCAAAATATTGTTAATGTTAAAAGATATGAATTTCATTTATGGAAAGATGAATCAACCGGGTAACCCGCAAAGAAATAGAAGATCTAGGGATGAATCTGATGATGAATTTGATGAAGAGGACGATCCTAATGAGGCAGACTTGTTGAAAAAAAGAAGTATTTTTTTGAGTTGCCTTATTGGGAGCATCAGATTTTACGCCATAATCTTGATGTCATGCACATTGAGAAAAGTGTCTGCGAGAACATCATTGGGACTATTTTGAATGTCGATGGAAAATCGAAAGACAATCTTCAAAGTCGACTTGATTTAGTCCACATGAGAATTTGGCGTGAGCTTCATCCCCAAGCACTTCCGAATATGAAATATCGGTTGCCGCCTGCTATTTTTTCAATGTCGAAGACGAAAAAAGAAGTGTTCTGTATGATGTTGAAGGTTATAAAGGTCCTGGATGCGTATGCATCAAATATATCTCGATGTGTGAGTCTTAAGGATCAAAGACTATATGGCTTAAAATCGCATGACTATCACATCTTGATGTAAGACTTACTGCCAGTTGCTATGCGGTGTTGTATGTCAAAAAAGGTGACGTCTTGTGTAATTGAACTGTCAAATATAATGAAAGGCATTTTTGGTAAAGTTTTGAATGTTCAAGAACTTGAGACACTACAAGATTTAGCCGCATTGACTTTATGCAATCTAGAGAAGATCTTCCCGCCTTCTTTCTTCACTATTATGGTGCACTTGTTAATTCATCTCCTGCGTGAAGCAATACTTGGTGGACCCATTTTCTATCGATGGATGTATCCCATTGAAAGGTCTTACTTTATTTGCAAATTATTCCTTCATTCACCTCAATGCCTTTAGTTGCAACTTTTGATAATGTTGTATATCGTGTTTAGGTTCCTATCCAAATTGAAGTCTTACTACCACAATAAGCGTTATCCGGAAGGATCAATTGTCGAGGGCTACTTGGCAGAGGAATGTATGACTTTCTGTTCGAGGTATTTGGAAGATGTTGAAACAAGAATGAACAGACCAAGTAGAAATGCTGGGCTCACAGATCATAACTTGGCCAAAACTTATTTATTTCAAAGGTTTGGAGAACCGATCAGCAAAGTCAAAATTGCAGAATTAGACGATAGATCGTGGGTCCAAGCACATCGATACATTCTTTTTCATCACGATTCAATGGAACCATTTCGAAAGTAAGTTCTAGAATTTGATAAATACTCATCAATTATAATTTGTTTGTCTTCTAACAAAGTAAACCTTTTTTAAACGTAGTGAGTACAAACAAATATTGAGAGCTCGTTCACGATCTCGAAGATTAAATCGGTGAAAAATTAATAAGTTGTTCACAGAATCATTCCATGAATGGTTAAGCCAAATGGTAAGTTTTCATTGACAAGTAATAATGTTTTCTCATAACATTTATAATTACTCGATTTACTTTCGATTCAATAGGTTTGGAGTCGGAATGAAGTTAATGACGAAGTTAAATGGCTTTCACAAGGTCCAAATAGAATAGTGAAAATATATAGTGCCTTCCTCATCAACGGATACCAATTTTATACAAGGTATCGCGAGAGATTGAGGAGAACCCAAAATTGTGGAATCGTTGTTAATTCTTCAATTACAAGTTATGCTAGTGCTAGGGACAGTAATCCTGTCGAGGGGAATCTAGAGTATTACGGACTTATTACTGACATCATTGAGTTGGCTTATTATGGAAAATGCAAAGTTGTCTTATTTCGAGGTGATTGAGCTAATGTGAATACGACTCGCGGAATTAAAAACGATCAATATGGCTTTACAATGGTGAATTTCTCTCGATTGATTCACACCAGAGAACAACTAATAGATGAGCCGTATGTGTTTTCTTCTCAAGTTAAACAAGTTTTTTACTTGGAAGATCCAACTGATGAGGGTTGGTACGTTGTATTTCGAAACACCCCTAGAGACTTGCTCGACATTGGCAGTGGAAGTAGAGATGACATAGTCGAAAGATCAGAAACATTGCCTTTTCTAGAACAAAACTTAAATGAAAATATCCCTAGTACTAGTCAACAATTTCAATGGGTTCGTCAGGATGTGGACGAAGATATTTACGAAATATGATTTAGTAAGATTTTACGATTTATTATTTATATGTAATATTATAATATATATGTTGGGCATGTTATATAATTTAACTATTTTAAATGTACTATTATTATTGTTATTTGTTACTAAAATTTTGAACTATTTCATGTGTATTGCAGGAAAAATGCCTAGAAGAAGATTGCAAGATTTAAGCATTGTCCACAATGCTCCAAATTCGAAGGCAAATAGTGAACAAAGAAACAATTGTTGGATCTTCTAGTCATGCCTCGACATAGATGACGAGCCTCTGTAATTTCAAAGTAATGTTAAGTTTATTTTACATGATGTCGAATTTTATTATTGATTCATTTTTAATTTTAATATAATAATATATCATTTTTCAATTTGAAGGTGGTGGGATGCGTAGAGTCGGAGACGTACATTGCTTAAAGATTTATACAACTTAGAGCCTGCCGAGCGTGTTAAAGTAAGGAGAAACAATCATGGCCAGCCTGTTGGATCTGAAGCTCGACTGTTAGCAGGCTATTTGGGCATTATAGCACGAAATGTCAATATGTTGCCCATTAACTACGAATCATGGCATCACATGCCTGATGCCAATAAAAATTAGGCTCTCGATAATATTAAGGTAACAATAAGTGAATGTAATTTATAATACTTTGATTTAACTTTCATTTATATTAACTGTTTAAACTTTTTTTGTTCAGGAGAGATTTGCTTTAGAGGTCTCCAATGACTATGTTAAGAAGACATTGGGTAAAAATGGAGAGACAATAAAAGACGCTGAAAAAATAATATTTTAAGAAAGACATAAGCCTCGAGGAAAAATTAAGAAATGTTCCACGGAATGTTGAGGTATCGAATGGGAAGATCAAGTTAGATTCAAATTCAAAGAAAGGAGAGGTATTACGTACTTTTAAAGTCTTATAAATTTTTCGGTTTATAGTATTTATTATATACATAATTCAAATTCCATTATGTAGGACCGTGAGCGTGTTGGAACAAGCGTGAGGCGTAAACAAAAATTCATGCACACCGCAGTTCTAAGTTTTGCTTGTGTAATGAGGCCGAGGTATTATAATTTATTATTTCTTTCAAATATTAATGACTTTATACTATTAAATTATATTTTTACTACTATAATGTAGGAAGCTTCCACCGTCAAAAGTTGGACGCCTTGACTTTTTGACATTACGATAGGAAGAAGGACGGATCTCCGATGACATCCAAGTCTGAGAAATTTTGGTATATTTACTTAATAATTGATTTATTATAAATATTTATAATGTTTAATTATAATAGTTTAATTCATCATTTGTAGTTTTAAATTTATAATTTTAAGTTATGTTCCATTCATTTTTATTATATATTTCGTTTCTAACTCTTTCGTTGATTTATTAGGATAAACTAAAGGAGAAGAAGGCATGTATATGAGCGGTTGCTTGAGTGATAGTTCTGTTAATCTTGGGAGATTGATAATGTAATTATTACCGATGTTTTGGGTCCTCAAAATTTTTATGCTACATTTGATTAATAGTTCATTAATCTTGAGTATATTTATATTTTTTATCACTAATATTTTGGGTCTTAAAAGGTATGGTTGGGTTCGATGTCAAGGATCCGGGGTTACCCGACCCAATATTTTGATCCGCTCCCAACAATACATGCTTTACGAGTCAATCTCGTCTTTGAAGTTTAGAGACTAAAAGACCAAATAGCTCGGATGGAAGCGAGTATAGTGAGCAAATTTCTCAACTTAGAAAGAAAATATGAAGAGGCGAGCATATTGCTCAACTTAGAGTGAGGCAAAGGCAAGGAGGAGGCAGAGCAGAACATAAAGTATGAAGAACTCCAGCTATAGCTTCAGACTATGATGAAGATGTTCCAGCAGTCGTAGAGGCCGCCATCTTAGAAATTTGTTTTCTTGTTGTAAGATGATTTTTAACATTGTTACATTTAACATTATTGTAAGAATTGTTTGAATTATACTTCATTTATTAATGTATATCATATATCTTTTATTAAATTTGAAGTATCGTTTAGATTTAATGCTTTTGGTGAGATTTAAATATTTTATTTGCTGTCTTGGGTTGAAATTATATGCAATTATTGCTGTTTTTGGTTGGTTTTAATGCAGGGAGGGTAGGATATTAGAGAAAATGAGCATTACAAATCTGTACAAATTAGCGGCGTTTGTGTTAAAAACGCCACTAAAAGTCCCCGCCTTTAGCGGCATTTTTTAGAAAAGCGCCACTAAAAGTCCTCGCCTTTAGCGGCTTTTTTTTGAAAAGCGCTAAAAGTCCCACTTTTTAGCGTTTTTTGAAAAGCATAAAAAAGTCGCCTTTTAGCGGCGTTTTTTGGAAAAGCGCCGCTAAAAGTCCCTGCCTTTAGCGGCATTTTTTCACAATAAACACCGCTAAAATTTGCAGCGCTTTCTTTAGCGGCGTTTTTTGCGGCGCTTACTATTAGTGGCGCTTAAAAACGCCGCTAAAAGCAAAAAAAACACCGCTAAAAGTCTGTTTTGGTGTAGTGACTTTAACATGTGTTTCAATTGTACTAAATTGTAACAAATTGATAATTTTATTATCATTCTTTTTAATTTCTATCCACATTTAAGTAGTATTGTGACATTTACTACTAGAAATGTCTAAATCAATGTGAAGTCTATAATGCCACTAAGTAAACAAAATAAATATAATTTCCAAACAATTATATGCAATATTCGCTTCAGGGTATATGCTAAAATCTTCAAATATCTAAAAAAAATTGCAATTTTAGGTGCATCCAACCATAACGAGCTTTAGATACAATTATCATATTTTATTGCTCATAAATAAATCTTTCACATTCAAATATTTTGCTTCCTACCCTTTAATGAGGATGATGACAAAAGAAAATCACAAAGATAATCACAATCAATTTAATTTAATAACAAGAGTAATCAATAACTCAATCCTCCCTTTTTCTCATCCTTTCAAAATAGATATTTATCTGCATTCGCAATCTCAATATAATATCCATTATAAATATCTTTTAAAATTAATGGATTAGCCATCACATTGTATTATCAAATATATTAGCTCTTCTAGAGCTTTCACTAATTTTATACTATCAACTATTGGAATAATATTTGTTTGTTTTAGTACCAAATAAGATAAATATTTTCTATCTATAATAATAAAATTCATTACTACATTCTCATATCCTTCTTTAAAGAATATTAATGAAACAAAATATTTGGGTATACACCACATATGTGGCCAATAATCTTTCATATCACATTGATAACATAAGTTATCTTTACCATTTGAAGAGTTATCTTGAGAACTCTTATTGTTCTCTTATTTATTACTATGCACTTTTAGTGGTTCATGAGTATAACTTTTGTTTTCTTTATGTTTACATTCATTTCGGGGAATGTAACAAATCTGGTAGCACTACACCAAAACAGACTTTTAGCGGCGTTTTAATGAAAAACGCCGCAAATATTATACTTTAGCGGCGTTTGAAAAAAAACGCCTCAAAAAGTTAAGCAATAGCAGCGTTTTTTCCCAAACGCCGCTAAAGACCTGAACACTAGCAGCGCTTTTGAAAAAACGTCGCTAAAGATCTGAGCATTAGAAGCGCCTTTAGAAAAACGCCGCTAAAGACTTGGGCATTAGCGGCGCTTTAGGAAAAACGCCGCTAAAGACCGGACCATTAGCGGCGCTTTAGGAAAAATGCCGCTAAAGACCTGAGCATTAGCGACGCTTTTGGAAAAAAACGCAGCTAAAGACCTGAGCATTAGCGGCGCTTTTGGAAAAACGCCGCTAAAGACCTGAACACTAGCGGCATTTTTGGAAAAACGCCGCTAAAGACCTGAGAATTAGCGCTTTTTAAAAAATGCCGTAAAAATAAATAATTTAAGGGTTATGATTTTAGAGGTTGGCTATTAGGCTTTAGGGGTTAGGGGTTAGGGTTATGAATAAAAAATTAATTTATTTTAGGGTCTATGTAAACATTCACATTCTATTTTAATTACTTTTGTCCCTTATAAAATTTATATTTCGGGTTTAGCCACTATAAGAAAAGCAGACTTTATATATATATATATATATATATGTAGTTTAAATTGTTTAATTTCTTATATATATATATATTAAAATTATAATTATAGTTTAAATTATTTTAGAGATAATAGATAAGTTTTATAAATATTAAAATTAAAAAATTGGTAACCCATGTATCAGAGAGAAACAAAATTAATTAGTAAATTGAAAATGTTATTTAAATTTCATAAAATATTGAAAGAATATATAATATTCAAAATTTATCTAAATAATTTAGGGTTTAATGCTATAATTAAGGGTTTAGTGGTTTGTATGGGCTTACTAGAGTTTCAAGTTCAGTATTTCAAGATTTAGTGTTTAGAGTTTATAGTTTACGGTTAGTCTTAAGATTAGGGTTATGGCTTGAGTTTATGAAAAAATTAATAAATTAATATAATATTCAAAATTAAAAAACTAAAAAATTAATATTTAAAAATAAATTTAACTTTAAGGTTAAAATGCAATGTAAGTTTAACTTTAAGGTTTCGGTGTTAGATTCTGTAGTTATGACAAGCGTTTAGGGTTTTAGGGTTTAATGATTTAAAGTTTAATGTTATAATTTTAGGGGTTACGATTTTTAGGTTTGGGGTATGTGTTTAGGACTTAGGATTTTAGGTTTAAGACTTTGATAAAAACGTTAAGGATTAATCTTGAATTTTTTAGAATATAAATCAAAATAAGATAAATATAAATTATTATTTAAAAATATATATATCAAAATGGGTTAAATCCCAAAAGCATACATGAACAATGGTTTAGTGTGCAATTGTATACATGAACTTTAATCGATCCAGATCTTGTAAAATATTAACACAATTATTGATATAATTAACATCATTTTTATTTATATATTGCATAAATAAAATTTATATTTATTCAATATAAAAATTAATTGACGTATTTATATCTTAAAATAATGTGTATGATTAAATCAAAATTAAAGTTTCAACTATACATTTAAACCACAATTAGAATTTCACATCTAGAATTACACATTAAATCAAAACTCATATATATTTTTGAGATGTATCTATATCAAAATTTAAGTGTATACATATAATTAAATGTCATTTATATAAAAATCTAAATAAGTAATGCAGACCATACTTAAAAAATAATGTTGATGTAAAAAGAAAGAAAAAAATATTCCTAAAAGAGTTGATAATGGTAATTAAATTTTAAAATTTAATAAATAAAAATAAAAAATTAAAAATAAAATTAAAAATTAAAATTAAAAATTTAATATTTTAGTTAAAAAGCTCAATACTCAAAATATAATAAAAATAAAAATTTTAAAAATAATAATCTCAAAGACAAAAATTTTAAAAGAAAAACATAGAAAAATAAGATTAAAAATAAAAAATTAAAATTATGTAATTATGACGTTTTGTAGAAACACCACAAAAAATAAGTTATGATGGTATTTTTATAAAAATACCGTAAAAAATAGAGTTATAGTAGCGTTTTTTATAAAAAGGCCACAAAAAATAGAACTATAACAACGTATTTTCTAAAAACGCCACAAAAAATAAGATATAAACAGTGTCATTTTCTCTCTGCTAAAAATCCCTTCAAACCCAATTTTTATTTTTCCAAACCCTAAATTTCGTAAGTCACCAAAATTTCCCTATATCAATTTCCCAAAATCCCCAAACCAAAATCCCCAAATCGATTTCCCCCACCGATTTTTTTCTGTTCTTATATCATTTTAATACATTCTGTTTTTCACCTAAATAGAAAAGGAAATCTTCTATTTGTTGTGTGTTTTTTTCGGTCTCTCTGGGTATACTTTGCTTTCACTGTAAGAGCTTCTGGATATTTTCTGATTTTACTCCTCCACCACTGCCTCCTAACATGAACCCAAATCCCCCACCACAGTTTCCTCCTCCATCGCCTGTTTCAACTACAGTCTTGGCTGCTCCACCCTACAATCAACCCACTCCGGTACTGGTGGCTCCAGGTCCTGTGCATGCTTAGATTTTTAGTTTCCATTTTTTTTAAAATCGCATGGCGTTTTCTTTGTTTATACTTCCCATTTTGTTAAATTAAATAGTAGTGAGATGATCAGATTTGAATTTAGATTTTGATGGATGGTTCATTTTTTTGTGTGTACAATACAAAAAAGAAAAATATTTTTCATCTATGATCTGTAATGGTGGATTTTTTTGGTTTGTTACCGACATTTGTAATTTTTGTGAATTTACTTATGCAATTGTATGTCAAATTCATTGTATGCGCTAAAATGGTCAAAAAGAAGAAATGGTGTCAATTGGTTTGACTCCAATGTCTAATCCTAATCTAAAGTAATTAGGCATTTCTTACGTTAATTGGAGCAATTTTAGGTAACAATAGCCAATTGAGCCATTGTTGTAGATTAAGTTGACCATCCAAACATGCCCTTAGTTATGTTTGAGTGGTGGGTGCTAATTGTCAATGTTGCAATCATGTCTTGTTGGTTGATACAATTTATGGTTTCATCACCATTTTAATGTAACTGGAAAGTCACCATTAAAATCCTGTTCCATAATAACTAATATAATTTTGTTCAATTTTAAAAATTAGTTAACTGTTGAGGTGCTTTCCTCTCCCCAAATAGTAGTGTTAACTGTTGGATGTTTCTTTTTGAAAACTACAAAGCAAGTTTTATTACTTCAGTTCTCTTGTCTTGGCAAGAGTCTACTGACTTAGTTTTGAACATTCTATGTACAAGATATAGTAATTTCCACAATGAATTGTGAATGGTATGCTTCATGGCTCATTTGTTCAAATCTTTTATGTGAATTTGGTTTGGGTCTATAGGAAACCAGAAGAAAAATTGTGATTCTATTTGTCATGCTCTATGTTTTGTTTACCCAACTCATAGATTTGTTTTCGCTTCTTGATGTGATATCTCCTTTTCTTATTGCTTGAAGCCTTCGCATCATTACGCCTCTTCCTCTTGTTTACTAGCCTTGCCAACTTTGAGTACCGGGACAAGTAATATAGCCTTATTTTATGTAGGTTCTGAACATAGATTCAAGCACAACAATTTTAGATGTGCTTGGTGTGGTATGTTTCATTCAAACACTTGATCCCATGTTAATGCTCGAACATTTTGCTACTTAATAGTAGCTAGTCACGATCATTTTCTTTTATCTATGTATTAGGGCTTTAAGAATTTTACCAAGTCGCAAGGGACCTGATTATGCGACTACAAAAGATTGATGGTGACAATTACCTTGAGGTCTGTAGTCGCATTGTACTTGCATATGAATTATGAACTCATGCTTGCTTGTAGCAAAAACTTTATATCTTATATTGAGCTGGAATGTTGCTACTAATGGAATCTGATTTTCCATGTATTTGTCTTTGGTTGAATTGAATGGCATTTTGTTAAGCTTCTATTTGTGTATATTGTTAATATCAGTATGCAAAAAAGGTGCTTTAAGTATGCTTTTTTGACTTTTTACTTTTCTGTGAATTTTGGTTTGGTTTCTGTATAATGCAATTCATTTACCAATTGAGGCCAAAATTTAACTCACATCAGCTCAAATATTTCTTAGTGTCTGCTCAATTGCAATTCAATCAATGTAGTATTTGAGATTTAAATTTCAAAAAGGTGAATTCCAATTTTAAAAGTAATGTAAATTGTGTGAATATATACCATGTTATGAAGAGTGTATGTGATTTTTTGCCCTAAGCTAATAGTATATGTCCATATTGGATTGGAAGTGTTTGATTCATATGTACATGAAATTTACTTCTAGAATTGACCCAAAAATAAAAGTCGAATACATATATATATATATATATATATATATATATATGTATCCCTTTCTTAACAAATTTGTTTTTTATTTGATGCAGCATAAGATCAACAATAGACAGGTACAAGAAGGCTTGCTCAGATACTTCTAACACAAACACTGTTACTGAAATCAATGCTCAGGTATTTATAAATTCCTTATACATGTATATCATATATACTATCATATGTTAGCATTTGCATGAAAAGAATGATACGTGTATATCATCAACTGGGTATGTACTATGTAGTATTATCAACAAGAATCAGCCAAGTTGAGACAATGATTCAAATGTTACGAAATTCTAACAGTACTTTACTTTCACAAATTAACATTTCAATTTAAATTTAAAATAAAAACTTGGATTTTTTTAATTTGTGTTTGTTTGAAGGCACCTAATGGGAGATTCCTTGAGTTCCTTAACTGTGAAAGAGTTAAAGCAGGTAGAAAACAGCTTGAAAGAGGAATTACTAGGATCAGGTCCAAGAAGGTAACTTTATTTAACCTTCATTATTTTTTTCTTTATTCATTTATATTTCATTTTTCTCGTATATGTTTTAATTTGTTTACATTTGGTGCAACAAAGACGAAATCTCATGCTAATGAAATAGAGTTTTGTAGAAAAGGGTGATTTGTTCTAACATATTTTTCCAAGTTTCTACCAATTTTACGACATTTATTATAACTTAATTTAATATGCTATATCTATATATTACAGTGAACACCATGGCAGAATTTGAGTTTCAAGCCATATCCCAACAAATACAACAGGGCGTGAAATTTCACCTAGGTGTCTTTTTTTGAAAGAAATTTCTTCAATGCCTACCAACATGGGATCATTAAGCTTCATGAGGAACAACCAAGATTAACTGTTTGAATAGATGGAAATGCCAATTTAGCCTTTCTCATTAAATGAACTTATATCACATGTGTGAAGCTTTACTTCTTGGATGCCATATTTGAACGTTGATAGATAATTTTAAATATTCATTTAGTTCCTAAATTTATCCGAATGAGTGCATTTGCTTTCTCATTGATCATTCGATAATTTGTTGCTTATTGCCATTGTAGCAAATTGTATGTGTTTCATATGAAAAATTTGCCCAGAGGATCGGCGATTTTCAATCTATATTTTCTATATACTTGATGCGTGTTTTTCATACAAAAGCTAGATCTGTATCATTTTGGAATGTGGTAATATAATATAGTTCAATTAAGTGATATACTTATGGCTATGGTTCAATTTTGCTGCCACAGTAAATGGGAATAATTCTTGCCATTGGAGATTCTGTAAGAAATTTGGAAGTTGGAACTCTGCTGCAGTCATGGTATCGTAACCATTTTTTTGGGAAACGTAAGCACGCGGTCGATTCGATTTTTGAAAAAGAAAAGGAAAGGAGTGCCACCGATCTTTATTTGGTGTGATCGGATCACCTTTGTTTTAATAAAACATTTAATTTACTAAAACAGTGCTTTTTGGTCCACGAACTTTGAGAAAAGCGGATTCGAGGGTCGATTACGTGCGAGGAAGGATTAGCACCCTCGACCGCCCAAAATTGGTACCAAACCGATTGATTGATGTCCTATTTGTTGAAAACTTTAAAGGGTTCAAAATCGATGCTTTTATTTTTAAAATTGGAAGGGCGCTAAGGCTTTCTTATTTTCGAAGAGGTAAAGCATCGCGTCGATGAGTTAGGCACAATGCTTTATCTCCCGAAACTAAGCTCGCCTTTTGAAACTTGATTTTTATTTGGAGAAGATCTTCGCTATTAAGCCAAATGAGAAATCGAACCAGATAAGTTAGGCTCGATTTCCGAGATTTCAAATACTAAGACCGCCTCTAAAAAAAGGCTTATCCCGAAGTATCTAAGTGTCGAGTCCATGAAGTTAGGCACCACATCTCAATTTCGAGATTAAGCTTTTGCTTAGAAATGTATTTGTTTGAAAAGGACATTGATCATTTAGATTAAACGAGAAAATCGCGACTTAAAAGGAGATATCCAGTTGTTTAACATAAACGAAAAAATCGGAACCCGTAAGTTAGGGCTCGATCTTCCGAATTTTCAAACACGAACATCATCCTTATTTTTGAAAATCGATTGATTAATATTAGACAAAATAATGATACTAACAAATTAAACGAATATATGAATAAATCTAATTCTTATTAACGAATGAATGAGCAACTAAATGATGACACAAGGTTGACGATAATGGGACTTTAGAAACAAATAGAATGATAATAACAACAATGATAAGAAAATAAAAGAGTATGATACGTAAATGAATAAATTGCTTTAAAGTATTAATGAGTAAAGAGCAATGAACGAATAAACAATAAGTAAATAAAACGATAATAAATAAAATAATAAGAAATGAATAACGTAAATAAAAAATTTTATAAAATGGTGAAAATTAAAAAAATGGAAATCGAATTCAAATTAAATAATTATAATAATAATAATAATAATAATAATATCAATAATAATAAAGTAGTGATAATCAAATAATAATAAAAAAACAATAATAAAATTAATAGTAAATAAGTAAACAAAAATAAAAAAGGAATGATAATAATAGTAATAATAATAATAATGGCAATAATAATAATAATAATAATAATAATAAAACAATAATAAAATGTTCTAAATTCCATTGGTTTTTATTAATAATTAAAAATGTTTGTAACTAATGTATGATAATATCACCAGAGTATCTTTAAGTCCTGGTTTTCTATTTTTAGTCGTAGTATTCATTTTAATATTATTGTATTAGGTTAAATTAAATTTAATGGTTATAATTGTTTGAAAAATTTAAATTTTATTTTTATTGATTTATTTTTTAAGGAAAATTTAAATGTTTTTTAAGCTTTTGATTTTTTTACGCTTAAATGATAATTTTTAATTTTTTTATTTTAATGTTTTTAGGCATTTTTAATTTTGGGTAAATATTTTTTTATGGTTTTTGGGTTAAAGAAATTTAATTTATTTTTTAAGACTTTGTAGTTAAAGGCTAAAAATATTTTAAAACATGGCTTTACGGCTTTTTAGAAAGCTAAAGTCATGTTTTTTGTTTTTAAAATTGTTGTGTAGGGAAAACCGTTATGAATTAAGCGCTTTTTTATTGAAAGCCCTAAGGTCATCGATTTCAATGGGATGTGACTTGTCTTATTTTAGATTGTTCACGTGCATCTCCGGAGAGATGAGGTCTTTGGTCTTCACCTATCCCACTTCTAGTTAAGGCGATAGGACTAAAGCTTAACCATGCTCCCCACTTGGTTAGGGACAGAATTGCAATTTTGACCTATTCCATTCTTTGGTCGGTGGGCAATAGGAGGGTGGCTTAAATCGTGTTCCCTCTTGGTTAAGGAGCCAAGATTAGCCTTCGATCTTGCCCCACTCTAGGTTATGGTGACAAGATCTACAATTTTGGCCTATTCCACCACCGGTCGGTGGTAATAGGATCGGTGGCTTAAATCGTGTTCCCCACCGGTTGGGAGCCAAGATTCGCCTTGATCTTGCTCCACTTCTTGGTTAGGCGACAAGATCTACAATTTTGACCTATTCCATGGCAGTCGGTGGTAATAGGACAATCTTCAACCTATTCCATCACTGGTTGATGGCGATAGGACTATCTTCAACCTATTCCATCACGGGTTTGATGGTACTAGGGCAATCTTCAACCTATTCCATCACCGGTTGATGGTAATAGGGTAATCTTCAACCTATTCCATCACTGGTTGATGGTAATAGGGCAATCTTCAACCTATTCCATCACTGGTTGATGGTAATAGGGCAATCTTCAACCTATTCCATCACTGGTTGATGGCAATAGGACAATCTTCACTAGTGTTGCTACACCGTCCTTTAGGGACATATCCTGTAGACTCGATTTTGTGTTTATGCCAAATGGGGAGGATGCTATGGTCAAAATGACTCGAATGCCCTAACTAATGGATGACACTTGCATGAAGGCAGAATGTCGTGAGAATGATGATCTTTCGTTAAGATGCAATGATTGTAATAAATCGGATGCTCTAACTAAATGATATTACGGAGGACATTTGCATAAATGCGGGATGTCATGAGAATGGTCTCTTTAAAAGTTTAGGGCTTGTAATTGCTCGTTAAACTCTTAAGGTCACGACACGCATTTAAACATCTTGTCGATGTCTATGCTCGCGAATCAAGAAATGGTCATAATTTTGGATTTCCCTTCTTGAATGTTTCCAACCCCTAAACGCTGGTGGTTCCTAAACAACAGCCTTGTTTTAGGTTCCTACGCTGCTTAGAAGCTTCAGAGTAATAAGCGGGACTCGTTTCATGGAAGTATTACGGGTTAATGGGTCGTTATTTCAATTGCAAACAACACAAAGATTTAAGATAACAATGGAATTTATAAAGAATGGAATTGGATTAATTCAACAAAAGTAAACATTATTGAGTACAAAAGTGGGTAAAAGAAAAAGTAGGTGCCCCTGATATCGCACTGGGCTTCACCACCGAATCCTTTCAAGATCATTTGAGTTGAGAAGACGTTGGGAGATCTGCGATTTTCTGTAGATGTTACGAGGTGTAACATTCCTCCTTTTGCCAATTCGGGGAAAAGATTATCATATACCTCCTTTTAATTTGAGCCGCCTTATCGAAGTTTTTGACTCAAAACCCTTTGGTCTCAAAGCGCCTTTACTGGTTTTCACTTGACCTCTCCTTTTTTTTTTTTTTTTTTTTTGGTAAAGCACCTTTTTCGGTTTTCACTTTAGCCTTTCCTCTTCAAGCATAATACTTAACTAATCAATTTATGGGATTGGGTAGATTTTTCCATCCATCTCACCAAGATTAGTGCCCCTCCAGAGAAAGCCTTTTTCACCACATATGGTCCTTCCCAATTCGGCATCCATTTCCCTCTGAAATCCTTTTGTATGGGGAGGATCTTTTTCAAAACTAAGTCTCCCTCGTGGAATTCCCTTGGACGCACTTTCTTGTTGTACGCTTGCATCATTCGCTTTTGGTACATTTGGCCATGACGGATAGCCCTCAATCTCTTTTCTTCGATTAAGTTCAACTGATCATATCGAGCCTGAATCCATTCACTTCGTCACTTCACTTGAGACAATACTCAAGAGAAGGTATTTCCACTTCGATAGGTAGAACCGCTTCCATCCCATAGACCAACGAGAAAGGTGTTGCCCAAGAGAGTTCTGGACGGACGTTCGATAAGCATAGAGTGCGAACGGTAATTTTTCATGCCAATCTTTGTAAGTCTCACCATCTTCCCCACTATCCTTTTGATGTTTTTGTTGGTCGCTTCCTTTGCCCATTCATTTTTGGGCGATACGGTGATGAATTGTGGTGTTTGATGTTGAATTGGTTACAAACCCCGCTATCGTGCTATTGTTTAAATTCAAAGTCGTTGTCTCGATATGATCCTCCTGGCATTCCATACCGACAAATGATTTTCTTCTTCAAAATCTACTAACCACCGATTTAGTGACGTTGGCATATGAGGCGCCTCTACCCATTTCGTGAAGTAGTCGATGACCACAAAGATGAATCGATGCCCGCTCGATGCCTTCGAGATATTGGCCTAATGACGCCCATGCCCCACATGGAAAATGGCCATGGAGAAGTCATAACATGCAAAGGTGACGGGGTACATGAATCTTGTCTCCATAACTCGCATTTATGACATTTTTTGCATAGTTGATACTGATCTCCTCCATGGTGGACCAATAATATCCGAACCTCATTATTTGTCCGCCATTGTGAAACCATTAGCGTGAGTTCCACAGACACCTTCGTGGACTTCTTCTAAGATTAACTTAGCTTCTGCAAGCGCCCACACACCTTAGCAAAGACTTGATCTTTCCTTTTCTTGTATAAGACTTCTCCATCCAAGACGTAATCGCATGCTAATCTCCTCAACGCCTTTTTTTCATTCTCGTGGCTTGATCGAGGTACTCACGATTCTTCACATACCGCAATATATCGTGGGTACCATGGTGGGTCAATTTTCTTCTTCCTCGACATTGTAGCAATGGGTGGGGCCTCATAAATGCTCATTTGTATAGGTCTCATATCCTCCTTGTTGTTTGCTTGTACCATAGAAGCCAATGTGGCTAGAGCATCGGCCATCTGATTTTCATCCCTTGGTAAATAACTGAAAGTGATGTCATCGAACTCCTTGATTAGTTCTTGGACCAATCTTTTGTATTCGACCAATTTGGGATCTCTCGTCTCCCATTCTCCTTTAAGTTGATAAATTACCAACGCGGAGTCTCCGTATACTTCGGCAGACCTTAATTTTATGTTCAATAGCAGACGGATGCCCATGATACAAGCTTCATACTCGCCATATTGTTTGTACAATCAAAATCCAATTTGCGGTAAATGGATAATGATCTCCGTTTGGGGACACCGAGCGCCCCAATTCCATTGCCCATAGCGTTCGATGCCCGTCAAGTTCGGTTTCAAGGACGACTTTACGTGGTATCTTCTTCTGGTTGCGACGCATATTAGGTCTTCATTAGGAAATCAAAGTCCGAGGCTCATAATCGCGAGCTCTACTAGCTAGAAAATTCGCTATTGCACTCCTTTTTATCGCTTCGGTTTACATAAACTATGTCAAACTCGTAAAGTAAAATTTGCCATCTGCCATCCGTCCATTCGAGTAGTTGACTCCATTAGATATTTCAAAGGGTCTAGCTTGAGATGAGCAGTCGTGTGATACAACATGTACCGCCTCGATCTCCGTGTTGCCTGCACCAAGGCACAACACATTTTCTCAATCGGTGAGTACCTTGTTTCACACTTAGTGAACTTTTGCTAAGGTAGTATATTGCTTTCTCTTTCTTTCCCGACTCATCATGCTGGCTGAGCACACATCCCATTGAATTATCAAGCACCACAAATAGAGGATTAAAGGCTTCTTCGGATTAGGCGGTGCCAATCTTTGGAGGATTGGACAGGTACTGCTTTACTTTGTCAAAGGTCTTCTGACATTTCTCGTCCCACACACCTGGGTTGTGCTTTTTAAGAAGACGAAATATGGGATCACATTTCTCGGTCAGTTGTGAAATGAACCGAGCAATGTAATTTAATCTTCCTAAGAAACCTCGAACTTCTTTTTGCGTATGAGGCGGAGGCAATTCTTGTATAGCCTTGACTTTGTCTGGGTCAACCTCAATCCCCTTTTCACTGACTATAAATCCTAGCAGTTTCCCTGACCTGGCTCCAAAGGTACACTTTGTCGTTAAGCTTGATTGGACTTTCCTCAACCTCAAAATAATTTCCTTAAGACTTCGGATATGCTCCTTTTCGGTCCGAGACTTGGCAATCATATCGTCGACATAAACCTCAATTTCCTTGTGCATCATGTCATGGAATAGGGTCACCATGGCTCTCTGATATGTTGCTCCCGCATTCTTCAACCCGAATGGCATTACCTTATAGCAAAAGGTTCCCCACATGGTTATGAATGTGGTTTTATTCATGTCTTCGAAAGCATCTTTATCTGGTTGTATCCTCGAAAGCCATCCATGAATGAGAACAATGAATAACTGCCGTATTGTCCACCGTGGTGTCGATATGAGGTAATGGAAAGTTATCCTTGGTGGCCTTGTTTAGATCTCTCAGTAGTCCACACATTCGTACTTTCCCATCTTTCTTAGGGCTGGGGCGATATTGGCTACCCATTCTCGAGTACTTAACCACTTGCAAGAATCTGCGTCAAACCGCTTCTTGACCTCTTCTTTTATTTTTAGTAAAACGTCGGCCTCATCCTCCAAGTTTTTGTTGGACCGGCTTGTATTCTTCTTTTATGGGCAAACGGTGTACCACGATATCGATTTTAACCGGGCATGTCTTGATATGACCATGCGAAGACATCCTTGAACTCTTGGAGTAACTCAATGAGGTCTTGCTTTGTCTCTGCGGTGATCTGGCTCCAATCTTCACTTCTTTCTTTTCTTGTTCATCTCCTAGATTCACTATTTCCATGATTCCTTGTGAGGTATGATTTGTTTCTCCTCTTGTTCTACCATCCTTATGTTCAGAGCTAAATCACGCCTTGGTCATCTCCAAAATCCTGAAAATCTTCCGCACCCATATCTTGCTCAAAAAGACATTCTGAGTCATTGGTAGCGTTACCCAAATCATTGATATCTGGAGACCTGTTATGGAAATGAATAAAGGCTCATAGGATCATAGAATCTTGGCATGTTTATTGGTATGATAAATGAAGAATAGAAATGTTTAGAAGAATATTTAAAGAAAGAATAATGAATGAATGAAATGAACATAAAAGAAAATTTGCTCAAAAGATAGCGGAGATGTATTTCATTGAAAATAACGATGGCTTATACAAATTCATGTTTCACAAAAGGGTTCTTATCGCTTCTAGACTTAAAGCAATAAGTGTGTTCCGAGTATTACTCGAATAAGTTCTAAAGGCTATAGGAATCTCCTCTGCGGTCAATTGTCTAGAACGCTACCCTACATAAGGCGGATCCTATTCCGATTTTCTTCCTCAATTCCCCTCGAGATCTGACATTGACATGCGGGACTTCCTCATTTGTGTCTCTCGCCTGGATAGATAACCCTCCGATATAAAGGTCTCACGAATCGAGGAATTATCATTGGTTGCCATTTCATCTCATCTCCCTCGACGCGTGCCTTCCTTCTTTCTTGCTTCTTTTCCAACTCTTCTCTTTTTTGCTTGGCGTTTGGCTTGAATCCCAGACCGAAGAAGTCTCGCTTTTCTTTTAGTCTAGGGACCTCGATTTCTCCTTGGAGGTACCTTCCAAGTCCTTTCTCTGGCACAGCTCCATTCCCGACCATCAGTTGTAGACCCATTCTCGTGGTCTTGGATAATTGAGGTACTGGGACTTTATTCCCCTCAGCGACGAATGTTGCATTAACAAATTCCAAAGAACGGAAGGAACACTCGGCTGCTTCATCGTTGGCTTCTAAATAGGGTGCACTGCTTGTTACGGTTGCGATGATGTCCTCTTCGGCATTTATGGTCACTAAACGGCCCTCTGAGATTAATTTCAACTTTTGGTGCAACGATGAGGGCACTGCTCCTGCCGAGTGTATCCAAGGTCTCCCCAGCAAGCAGTTATAAGACGGCCGGATGTCCATCACAATAAAGTCCACCTCATATGTGCCTGGTCCGATTAAGAGAGGTACCTCGATCCTTCCCATGACTTTCCTCTCGGTTCCATCGAATGCCCTTACTATATTGTGGCAGGCCTTCATATGAGAACTATCAACGGGCAATCGATTCAGTGTCGCTAGTGGTAGAACATTGAGCGCTGATCCATTGTCGATTAGTACCCCCGGTAATGTATATCCCTTGCATCGTGTGGTAATGTGGAGAGCCTTGATGGAACCCGTACCTCCCGGAGGAATCTCATCGTCGTTAAAGAAAATGAAGTTATCGGCACTTATGTTGTCGACCAGCGATCCGACTTATTAATCTTATATTATTCGCAACATAAGTTTCGTTCAATACCTTCATCGGTAGCGTTCGGTGTGCTTGAGCTTAATAGTAAATCTAGCACCGATATCTGAGCAATTTGTTTATGTAGGCGCTTCTACGACCTTGTATTCACTATGCTTGAAACTTTAAGAATTTCCTAACTTCTTCCTCCTTCACCTACTCATTTACATGTGTCTCTTGCTTGGTCCTTTTTCCTTCTTCATTAGCCCATCAAGTTTTTCCCTCTTGAGTGCTCGTCTTTGTATTGGACAAGTCGTAGCGCTTTCCACTGCGCGTGTAGGAGCCTTCCTCTTGGTTTTCTTTTGTAGTGTTGGGCGAATCTCCCCTCTCAGGAACCGTCACATTGCAGTTATAGTTCCAGGGGACCTTCTTGTCATCTTTGTATGAAAAGGTTGCAGGTTTTCTGATCACGATCTTAGGATACTCCTGGCTCCCTTTTGTTGGCAGACCTCCCCTTTTAGGAATTGTCACGTTGCAGTTATAATCCCCGGGAGTCTTCTGGTTGTCTTCGGATGAAAAAGTAGTAGGCTTTCGAATCACGATTTTCGGATTTATTTTCACTCCGTCGCCCTTTGATCGTGAGATGGTGACTAAAGGATTGCTCGCCTCCGAGGCTTTTACTCTTGACTCACCCTCCAGCGTCGAGATGTTACCCTCTTTCCTACCTTCATTGTTTTTAAAGAATTCTAGCTCTTTGTTGTCCATCGTCACCGCACCAAGATTCGAACTCGGTGCAACTTTGGATTTCGTGCTCTTTTGAGTTATGAAATTCACAGCCCTCTCGTGTTTCTTCATGTTCTCCTCTTGGACGTGCCACAACTAGTCTCCTTTTTATCATTTCCTTCTAGACCTGCTTCATTGGGGTTTTCACGTCGGAAATATCCCTTTTTACTCTTCTCCTCACATCTTCGCCTATCATGTTGACCTCATGATTAGGTGGCAGGTGCCCTTGCCGAGGTGTCATCGACTTATAACTCCCATCCGGATCGGTCTTTCCACTAGTTTCTTAAAAGCGAGACAGTGCTCTATAGAATGCCCCACGATTCCTGCATGGTATTCGCGCACTGTGCGTTCGCATCATACCACTTAGGGTACGGGGGTTGCAAGGGTTTTAAGTAATGGGGAGACAACGTGTGCGTCAAATAATTTCTGGTACATTTCCTTGTATGGGACCGGGATAGGTGTAAATTGGATTTTTTCCGTATTTTACCTTGTGCCGGACTCCTGTCTAAAGGAGCTCTGATGATCGGGGGTTGTAGTCCTTGGCTGGCTCACGGTAATAGGTTTTGAATAACCTTTTCCCACGTTGTTTATATCACTCTCTCTCTTCCTTGGGGCCGTCCTTCTGGTACTTTCTCCAGCCTCTATTTTACCGCTTCTGATCGCATTCTCGATCATTTCCGACAAAGACAATATCGAAAAAACTTTTGTAGCACTTCCAAGCATGTGATTAATGAAGGAGCTTTCGGTATTGACAAAGCAAGATGGTTGTCTCTTTTCTAGGAGCGGTGGTGAACTTGCGTGGTTACTTCCTCCACCGTTGGGCATCTTTTGCTCAAACTTTCGTTTGGCTTTTTCTCCATATTTTGGGCGTGATTCGATCAGAGCTATATCGGCTACATGCCCAGTATTGTTTCGGAAGGCTGTATAGGTCCTTCCATGACTTGATCTGAGTAATGACCGAGGTGATTGTACCACTTGGTCTGCGGCCCGGCCAAACTATCTCGAAACAATGGATAAGCGGTTGATCGTTGTTAACATATCCCGCCATCCGCCGATGTAACATCGTGATGTGCGCTTGAACAGCCCGGTCCCATTGTATTTTCAAAATCCGGGTCTTGAACTTTGGCGGAAGTATGAGGTGCAGGACTAGGCTCAAATCTTTAGCGTCCACTCCATAGCGATGGTCGTGATCTCTATTTCCTTAAATTTTCTTCTAACCATTTGCAACGGTCCTCGAGTTGCTTGGGAAGGTTCGTTTCGCCTTATCTATTTGACCATTTCACAAAGTCGGGACTATAGGGTTAGTCGGACCTTCTCCCGGATTCTTGCTGAACCGATCGGAAAGTGCGCCGGCATTACTGGTCTCAACACGCACTTGTGGCTCGATAACAAAAGGTGTCCTTTGGGGACCTATTTACGGTGGTGCTTGAGTGTTTGGCGGGGTAAATCACGGAGGGTAAGCGAGGTCGTCATTATTTCTGAACTAGTAGCGACGCCTTTTCCTCGTTCATTGGCTAATAGTTAAGCCTAACTGGCTCATCATGTTGTTTTGGGACTCTTGCATCCGTTCTATCGAGATCTTCTTTGGAGTTTTGTTATTTGCTCCTGCATCTTTTCTTGCATCTCCTTCGAAATTGTTCAATCTTTGATCCATTTTCTTAGCACGAGTTAGTAGTGATGTCGGTTTCATTTCTTTTTCTTCTCTCTTGTTTCTCTTTTGTTTCTCTGTTAATCTTAACCAATTAGGCTTCTTTTATAAACTTTAATGCATGTAATATGATGTAATGCAAATGCATGAATGTAGGAAGAAGACATCGATTACGATCAACTTCATTTTAGAAAACTTTATTAGAAGGCAAAACCCTTTACATAAAGTAGATTACAAATACGTTCTAGCCCTAAGACCTAAGGTTTTGATTTTTCCAAGCGGAGAGATTAGCTCTTCGTCACGACCGGTGGTAGCCCATATCTCATGCCCACTATGTCGCCTCCTCACCAAGGTGCATGGGTGATCGCCTACTTCTCGAATCTGGATTATTGCTTCTCCCATGATGTAGTCCGGCTTGAACTTGCTCACAAGAATGGTGAAGCTCTTCCTCCCAACGTCTTTCTCTTGTTTCCGAAGCTCAATCCGGAGCTCGTTACTATGCAATGCCGATTCTAACTCTTCAACCCTATCTTTCGGTTCCTCTATTCATTTAGGCTTGACTTTAGTTGGCTTTCCGAGTCTCGACTTGGTGAGTGGTGCGAAGATCGCCCAAGCTCGGCTATTCTAGCTTCTAATCCTTTTTCTCTTTTGGTCCTCTGTCCGCCTTCTCTAAGTCTTCCTTTTAGCGTCGTATTTCATGAAACTTCTTCTCCCAACTGCTAGTTTTGGCTCTTTCCTCTCGACCTCTTGTTGCCACCGCTCAAGTTTTCCCTAATCCAACATTCTTTATCGTTCTGCATCTTCTTGTACTCCGTTTTCAAGTCATCTCGGTCTTCCTCTACTTTTCGCTTTTCCTTTGAGTTTCTCGACCTCGACTTTGACCGTCCACTTCTAACCGGAGGAGCATCTTTTCTTCCTCCAACCTTTCTATCCTCTTCCCGAGTTAGAGCTCATCCGTTCAAAATCTTGCTTTACAACCTCTAATTACGATGGGACCACTCGCATGCATTCTTCTCTCGATCGGGCGCTTACGGGTTTGGCTCGGGAATGTTGTCATTGACCCTCCTAGCCCTCCATTCAATATATTCGGAGTCGTTCTCGCCTGTAGACAATCTTCTCATTCGTGAATCGATTCCGAACTAGAAATCTCTTTAACCCTTTTCTTATAGCTTCCCCTTCAGTATGAAAACTCACACCGAGCTAGCCCGTATGTCATTTGATACGAATCGCCTTGAACCATACTGCCTCAGGACCAGCAAAGGGGCGTAGGCAGTGGCACCCCAAATTCCCAATAGGGGAACCCAGTCAAAGCTTCCGCAACGATAAAGGATCCTGTCGGGAAATCATCCAGGGAGCCTTCCACTCGATGTCGTCCTCTTGAAGGTTTTGAAAGATCGCGATCCAGTTTTCTTCAGACACATCCTCTCTTCTAGGCGTAGTTGCTATCTCTTCTAGTGGGGAGTACTTCTCTGACATGAACCGACAAGACGCCTTCTCTATTTTCCAAAAGTGACTATGGAACCAAGCCAATAACAGCTGCGCACACCCAATAAACCTGCCTTCACCTTTTTTCCGACAAGCGGTCAAGGATCTGAATGTTTCGGCTAAGATGGCAGGAACGGGTGTGACCCCTTTGTCCAACCGGCTGAATAGATCGATAACCGCTTCATCAATGTGCCTCAAAGCTTTGGGGAAGATTACCAGGCCGTAAATACACAAGGCCAAGATGTCTACCTTTTTCTTCGTATCGGGATGCGCTAGGATCAGGTCTCTCAAGCATATCCAGGGTATGCATTTACCCTCGCCCTTCTTTTGCATTCTAGCCGAGAGACCCACTGTTAGCTCATTCGGTGATATTCATCAACTTCTTCGAAGGTTGGGCCATTAACCGCCTTGGAATAAGCTTTGTCAACTTGAATTCTCGGGCGTAGCAAGGTCGTATACTCTTCTCTTGTGGAATCGGATCCACTTTTCCGAGGAGAAACAACTATAAGCGGCATTCGAGGCGGGCCATTGCTCGGAACAAGTGCTTGTCTATTTTGACCTCAGCGGGTAAGGCGGTCGTAGTAAGTACCATAGAAACGGTAAACTTCGCTTCATCATCCCATCGAGTCCAAATTTCTTTCAATTCTTGGAGCTCGCTTCTGCGTGACAATCGATATTGGTGAAGTTAAGTAGCTCAGACACATACCGCCGACTAAGCTATCCCCTTTTCTACTTGGCATTGCTTCGACCATATGCGACTGACGCATTGTCTTCTACTTTATCAAGGAATTCGCTTTCCATAACCAGCTTCCCAACTCGAAAACGGACCGTGAATCGATGTCTCTTTAAAATATGAAATGATATGCACAAAAAGAAAGAAACGCAAGAGTTAGTACCATGGAATATAAAGTAAAGAAAATAAGCAAATGCCTATCGGGTGACCACTAAGGTTTGCGATGGCTCTACCTAAGGTGGGCTCTTAGGGTTTGCTATATGCGCTTTAGTTCTAAAGTTCGAGGTACACGAACCAATGATTCTCGATCCTCACCCATTATAGGCTCATACGGACCGAGTTCGTTCGAGAATACATTTCCCTATGGCCATGCGAAGTGAAAACTTCACGGAGACATAGGTACGGATGTATTCAAAGCGATCCACTAGCCCATGCGAGGTGAAAACCTCACGAAGGCATAGCTTCGCTCCCACTTAAGGGTATGACCACAGCGGTCATGCAATGCAATGCCAAAGTATTTACAAGGCTATTATCGAAGATGCGTCGAAAGAAGCATGATTTTCAAAACCATCTTAATTAAAGGACAAAAATCAATCTTTGGCACGACCTCGCGTCCCAGTGGAGTCGCCAAGTCGTCGTAACCATTTTTTGGGGAAGCGGTGGCAGCGCGGTCGACTCGATTTTGAAAAAGAAAAGGAAAGGAGTCGCCACCGATCTTTATTTGGTGTGATCGGATCACCTTTGTTTTAATAAAACATTTAATTTACTAAAACAGTGCTTTTTGGTCCACGAACTTTGAGAAAACGGATTGAGGTCGATTACGTGCGAGGAAGGATTAGCACCTCGACACGCCCAAAATTGGTACCAAACCGATTGATTGATGTCCTATTTGTTGAAAACTTTAAAGGGGTTGAAAATCGATGCTTTTATTTTTAAAATTGGAAGGGCGCTAAGGCTTTCTTATTTTGAAGAGGTAAAGCATCGCGTCCGATGAGATTAGGGCACAATGCTTTAATCTCCAGAAACTAAGCTCGCCTTTTGAAACTTGATTTTTATTTGGAGAAGATCTTCCGCTATTCGCCAAATGAGAAATCGGAACCCAGTAAGTTAGGGCTCGATTTCCCGAGATTTCAAATACGGAAGACCGCCTCTAAAAAAAAAGGGCTTATCCCGAAGTATCTAAGTGTCGAGTCCAGTAAGTTAGGGCACGACATCTCGAATTTCTGAGATTAAGCTTTTGCTTAGAAATGTATTTGTTTGAAAAAGGACATTCAGTCATTTAGATTAAACGAGAAAATCGCGACTTAAAAGGAGATATCCGTTGTTTAACATAAGCGAGAAAAATCGGAACCCGATGAAGTTAGGGCTCGATCTTCCGAATTTTCAAACACCGAACATCATCCTTATTTTTGAAAATCGATTGATTAATATTAGACAAAATAATGATACTAACAAATTAAGCGAATATATGAATAAATCTAATTCTTATTAACGAATGAATGAGCAACTAAATGATGACACAAGGTTGACGATAATGGGACTTTAGAAACAAATAGAATGATAATAACAACAATGATAAGAAAATAAAGAGTATGATACGTAAATGAATAAATTGCTTTAAAGTATTAACAGAGTAAAGAGCAATGAGCGAATAAACAATAAGTAAATAAAACGATAATAAATAAAATAATAAGAAATGAATAACGTAAATAAAAATTTTATAAAATGGTGAAAATTAAAAAATGGAAATCGAATTCAAATTAAATAATTATAATAATAATAATAATAATAATAATATCAATAATAATAAAGTAGTGATAATCAAATAATAATAAAAAAACAATAATAAAATTAATAGTAAATAAGTAAACAAAAATAAAAAGGAATGATAATAATAGTAATAATAATAATAATGGCAATAATAATAATAATAATAATAATAAAAACAATAATAAAATAAATAGGAGTAGTAAATAAAAAATAACAATACTAGTAATAAAGTAATAATAATAGTAAATACTAATAATAATTAATAATGGAGGAATAGAATAATAATAATAATAATAATAATAATAATGCTGAAAATAATAATATAACATAGTAACACGTAATATTATAGTAATAATAATAATAATAAAACAATAATAATAATAAATAAACAAAAAAAATTAAATAACAATGATAATTAAAGGGGAGGACCGAATTGAATTAAAAATAGAATCTTGGGGCGGATTTATAATAAAAGAAAGGGCAAAGGACCCTATTGTGATGCGCGCAAAAATATGGGGGACTGAGAGCGCAAATTTACCCAGAACAATTAAACACAGCGTTTTAAAAGGGACTAAATTGAAAATCGGGCCAAATCTCTGGGCCATATTTTAAAATAACAAAAACTTAATTGAAAACAATAAAAGAGCGGAAGGGCTAAAAGCGCAATTAGCCCTTCCATTCAAAAACTGTGGATCCTCTGGAGGCGGGTCGGGTCGCTTCTTGGTCATGACAAGCGACGTCGTTTTGGGCCCTTATGTCGAGCCCTAAACGACGCCGTTTTCAAATCTTTATAAATTCAATTTTTGTTTTTTTTTCATTTGCGTGATTCTTAAAAAAATTTCTTTCTGTTCTCTGCTTCTCTGCAGTAGGAGGGGGGGGCTCGTAGAAGTCCGTGGTCGAGACCTCACCGGCCACCGTCTGTGATGGCCTAAATTCAAAGGTCGTCTTTTCTTCTTTTTTTTATATTCTTGATCTATATTTTTGTTTTTGAAAAACCCAGAAACCCACCCCATACGCTCCCGATCTCGGCCGACGATGGAGATGGGACTCAAACGACATCTGCATGGGGCTCGGTAGGTATTCGTCTTCTCCTTTTAGATTTAGTTTTAAAAGATCTAAAAATAAAAATAAAAAAAAAAAATGAAGCGAAAAATAAATAACAAATAATAGTTAATAACATGAGTAAAATCAACCTTTCGTGTTTGGTTTTCGATTTGAGCAACTCTTGTATTCAAGATTTCTACTGTTTTCTTTGAATTCTCTTCCGAAACAAAAAAAGGCTCTCTTTTTTGCTATACTTGCTCTCTGTTTTTTTTTGAAAAGCCCTCCTTTTTACATCATCCGCTTGGTTTTATAATCAAAAAAAAAAAACAAAAAAAGTCCTTCTCTGATTGTTGTCCCTCGTTTTTGTTTTGTTTGCAGTGGTGGTGGGCGTCGGGCAGTGGCGTCTTGAGCTGGCGCAGAGGCGAGGAGGTCAAGTCAAGTCGAGTCTGGCTAGGGTTTTGTTCTTTTACATTTTTTACCGAGGTGATTTGGGTTTGGGCTTGTGTTTTTGGGCTTGTACTTTGTTTTTTTTTATTTTGTTAATGGGTTTGTAATAATTTTTATTCTTTTGTAATTGGGCTTTGTATTTTGTATTTTGCTAATGGGCCTCGGGCAATTTGGGTTCTACAATGACTATTGGATGTTATCTTTGAATTCATGAAGGTATAAGATCAAGTTTATTTATTTGTTTATTCAATATTTTAAAAAATCTTGTGTATCATCTATTCTACCTTTTTATTCCAATATTTAAATTGTTAAATAATTCAATTTTGAAACTAAACATAGGTTCCTTCAAAGCAAATACTTCCAATTCAAGACCGACACGGAAGTTGTTGCTTTGCTTACTTCAGATTAACATCAATCGCTTTGGAAGAGGTACCTTTTATTGCACTTTTCCTTATTAGATGTAGACTTTTGCATTCTCCCAAAATATGACCCCATCTTTCATTTCCTTTTTTAAACATTGTAGCTCTCTAATCACCTTTTTTTTTAATCTTCTTCAATCTTTTTTTTTTCATCTTCTGACTTGGTTAGATGAAATATGGAAAAGTTGTCCTTGTAATCTTCTTCTTTTTGGAGGGATCTGGACAATTTGCATCGAGTTTGTATTAAATTGAGTTGATAATTTGTAATACCAACATTATATGAAAAAAAAAAAGGTAGTAATAACGACACAAAATGTAAGAATAATAGAAAAATAAGTACATGATATAATACGAAATGTATCAAAATTTACATAAGCACAATTTAAATTACTAACATAGGAAAAGATGTGTTTGTCCATATTGTTTGTTTAATAAAGTCCAACTTCAATTCTATTATC
This sequence comes from Gossypium rotundifolium, assembly GCA_025506655.1. Lineage (NCBI taxonomy): Eukaryota > Viridiplantae > Streptophyta > Magnoliopsida > Malvales > Malvaceae > Gossypium > Gossypium rotundifolium. Next base: position 172,882,882 of record CP106727.1, read on the forward strand.
TTAGTATGCTTTTATCTTTGTTACTATAAACTCTTCATTTTCCTTAAAGTTCTGGTGTCAACATAATTCGGATACAGGTGTATAACATATTTGTTGGTAAATAAAAAATTGGAAGTTACAGAACCTACGGACTAGAAAATTTAAATTTATGTAATTGGAAGTTACAGAACCTACAAACTAGAAAATTTAAATTTATGTACTATGTACTATGCATATATGTAATTTTGTCCCAAAAACAATTTTGACATCTGCTGCACTGAATGAAAATTGAAAACCCTTTATATACTTTGTTCCTTCTAAGCATGAGTTATACATTTTCATTTGATCATTAACAAATCATTTAACGGTGAAGTTAAAACATCTAAATATGCTTGTTCTATCAAACTACCATTTTTGAGTAATCCTATTGGAGTTAAACATACAGTACTCACAGTCAATGTTACAGGTGGGTTAACCTGAATGCTATCAAGAGGTTTGTGGAAGCTAATGCACTCAAGATGGAGATCATTCTAAACCCGAAGGTTTGTATCTCTTTCTTACTATGTCGTCTCGGTGGATTTCGATTTCTAAACTATAAAATTGGTGCAGGAGGTCAATGGAATCAAGGTTATTCAATCGGAAATGCAGCTGGTGCAGCAATTAGGGTATAAAATTGTACCAATTATGGTTATGATGTATTAAAATGTAAAAAGGTCTGTCTAACCATGTGTTTTTTATATGTGATTAAGTTCTTTGATCATGCTATTGGTATCAATGTACCTCGATCGCGATTTCTTATATGTCTTGTTCATGAATTTCTATTTTAATACGTATTATTCGTGAATTTTTATTTTAATACGTCTTTAAATTAAATTATATATTTTTAAATTGGATTTGTGACGTTTCTATAATATTTTAATTTTTTTTATTTTTCATGAGATTTTGTGGCGTTTTTGAGAAGAGCGCCGCTAAAAGTATAATATTTTATTTTTTTATTTTTAAGGACTTTTAGCGGCGTTTTTAGTAAAAGCGCCGCTAAAAGTATAATATTTTAATTTTTCTTATTTTCATGACTTTAACGGCATTTTTAGAAAAGCGCCGCTAAAAGTCATGATTTATAGTGGTGTTTTTGGAAAAGTGTCGCTAAAGAACATGGCCTTTAGCGGCGTTTATGGGAAGTGCTGCTAAAAGTTATGACTTTTAGCGGCGTTTATTGGGAAAGCGCCGCTAAAGGTCATGTTCTTTAGCGGCTTTTGTGGGAAAGCACCGCTAAAAGTCATGATTTTTAGCGGTATTTTTTTCTTATAAACGCCGCTAAAGTTTGCAGCGTTTTTAAAAGCGCTGTAAATAGTATTAGTGGCGCTTATAAACTCCGTTAAAAGCCTAAAAAACGCTGCTAAAAGTTTGTTTTGTTGTAGTGTAAGACACACTTCTAAACGTCTCTATTGATTTTTTATTTCATAATCAACATCATAAACATATGTGGATTTTAAATCAGAATCTATCCATTTATGTTGTCATGATTATTCTCTAATTATAATAAATAAAACATAGTAAAATATACCTGAAGATCTTTAAAATCATCTTCATCGCCTTGACTATTATCACGAGCATTCATTTCGAGATTAAATCTTTTAACATCCTAAAGATTAATTTGTAGGACGACTTAGAAATATTTTGAAAAAATAGAGAATCATTGTGCTGATAACGTGTTATAAAATAAAGAGAGATGGTGAGAATAAAGAACAAAAAAATATGAAAGCAACAGAGAATATACTTTATTCATCAAAAAGGATAATTACAATGCTTCATCGAGTCTCTATTTATAGGGATAAGAAGTATAAAAGAAATACGATCTAATTCTAATAACTATTAGAATTTAAAATATATCAAAACTTTATCTTTATCATGATGGACATCCACTTAATAAGATATTCATAACAAAAGTAGTATTAAAAAAATATTTTTGAGAAAAAACAGAGGAAAAAATCTATTGAAGAAGCCAAATTTGGAGAGTTTAAGAGAGAGATTGTTGAAACTTTTAATTCAGACTCTATATTTAGTGATTTTATTTTAAAGAATGTCGTGCACAATTTTATTTTTTTATTTTTATGCTAAAAATTGAGCAATAGCGGCGTTTTCGCAAAAGGTTAGAGATATATCGACGTTTGTATCAAAAACGCCACTAAAAGTAAGCAATAGCGGCGTTTGTATCAAAAACGCCGCTAAATATCTAATTATTTCAAAACCCAAATGTCACCGTTTTAAAAAGGCCAAGCAATAGCGGCGTTTTTATTAAAAACGCCACAAAAAAGCAAATTGTTTCGAAACTAGAACGACACCGTTTTTGTCCTCGTATAATAATTCAATATAAAAACTATTTTATTTTTGGGTTTACTGTTTTGGGTTTATGATTTAGTGGTAATGGTTTAGGGTTTAGGGTTTAGGATTTCGAGTGAAATATGTATGCATGGTGTATGTTTAGGGTTTATTGTTTAAGGATTTAAGGATTAAGGTTTTAGGGTGTAAGATTTGTGTTTAATGGTTTAAGTGTTTATTATTTTGATTTTAGGGTTTAGAATTTTAAGATTTATGGTTTCATATTTAAGGATTTATATATGATTTATAGTTTGGCCACACGTATTCCCAAAATTATGGTTTAATTTATGATTATGGTTTACGGTTTTTGATTTAGGGTTTATGGTATTGGATTTAAGGTTTTGGATTTATGATTTAGGATTTATTGTATATTGAGAGTGGATTTTGGAGTTTGGTTGTATCTAGGTGTTTGTGGTTATGAGTTTATATTTTGGGGCTTAGGTTTAGGATTTAGGGTTTAAGGTTTAGGGTTTGAAATTTAAGGGTTTAGGGTTTGGATTTTTAAAATATATATCTAAATAAGATAAATATAAATTTTTATTTTAAAAAATATATATATCAAATATATTGATGTATTTAATTTTAAAATATGAATTTATTTTTAAAAATGCATTATTCTCTCCTTTTTATTAATTAATATTTTCATTTTATAACTTTTGTTTTAATTTTGGATCAATTTGACTAAATCTTGTATGACACTAATTTGAGAAATTATGTGCTAGTATATTTGTATTTTATTGTTCGCGTATATATAATTTAAAAGAAATTATAAACATTTTTTTAGTTTTGTTGAAATTTTAAATATTAATTGGTATGAAAGGCATTAGCGGCGTTTATCTAAAAAACGCCGCAAAAAGTCTTCATATTTAATAAAAAACGGCGTCATTTTTTGTGGCGAAGTTAGTATCACTAGTGGCGCTTAACCGAAAACGTTGCAATAGTTGATGTATTAACGGTGTTTTTTTATGAAAACGTCACAAATATGTATTCTGCGTTCATGAAACGGCAACATTTTTCGTTATTATTATTGGCGCTTTTAATAAAACTCCAGAAAAATGTTCGTTTTATCCATGTTATTACTGGCGTTTTAGCCCCAAAACGCCACAAAATGGAGAAAAAACGATTGCGTTTTTTGCAATTATTTGTGGCATTTATTGAAAAGTGTCGCAATAGGGTTAATTTTTATACAGAAACGGCGTCGTTCTTTTTCCATAAACTTTAAGCTGATTGAAAGTCTGTTCCCCCATTTTTTTGATTTTGTAAAATCCCTAATCTCTTCATCCCCTTTTGCGGTTCCCCTCCCAATCCCTAAATCCTTCTTCGATTCTGGTGCGAAATACTTCCCCAAACTGATTACTTCCCCCATCAACTATTTATTTCTTGTTTTTGGGATAGGTCAAAGCAACCAATCGGTAAGTTTTTTTCCCTTTTACTTGTTTCGATTCTTTCTTCCATCTATCAATCGGTTCAATTTGGCGAAAGCAAAAATCAAGTTTCCCTGCTTTCATTTATACTGTTCGAGTTTAATGGTGTTATTAGATTGGCAATGAAGTTTTCAATTAATCAAAATCATCTTTCAATCGTTCGTAACGATTTTGAAATGGATTTGGGTAGATTTTGGATTGGGCAGCAAGTTTTGGGGTTGTTTTCTTGCATTTATTTGCTCCATATCTTGTTCGAACGAACTTTGGAACCTGCTATTACCTGCTTTTGTTCTATGAGCTGTTTGAATGGGTTACTAGTTAAGGTCTTGCTCCAGTCAAACAGTTGTTTCGGCATATTTGACAAAACGTGATCATGAGCGACATCAGTCGGTTATTGAACTATGTGAAGCTTTGTTTTTTTTTTTTCTATCTTATTGATCAAATGGATGATGGTTGACCATGAGCTAGTATAATTGGATATGGATTGTTGCTCAACCCCCATTGATTATTAGTTAATTTGGAAGTTTGCTTCAGAAAACTTATCGACTGTTTCAAAGTTCTTATCAAGATATTATTCCTTGCATATTACTCTTATTTATAGTTGGTGAAGTACCATGGTGAAGGGCGACTTGTATGCTAGAAGATTGGATCATTCTGTGAGAAGCATTTGTTTATTTATTTCTAGCTTTTAAATATTGCTGTTAAATTTCTAATCATATTTTAAACAATAATTTTAATTTGGTAAGATTTTATAACATATTTGTAATTTTATAAATATTTTGCCAAGACTCTGCATTTAATTTGATCAATTTTAGTTTATGTATTCTTTGAATTGGTCAATTTTAGCTTCAATAATTTTCAAAATTTGAAACTTTAGTCTCGACCAAATGATAGTAGTTAATTGTGTTTGGAGTTTTATTTTGCTATTAGTCTCAGATTATGATCATGATAGTAACGATGAGTTGCTTTGACCTATCACAAAATCCCCTACTTGGTTGGTGCGGATAGAAAGAAACATGTTGCTAATAATGTGTAAAATGTATTATGTGAATCCATGTTACTTGGGATGGTAAATAACACTTATAAATTTTGATGATTTTAATTATATATTTTAGGTGAAATTCCATCGGTGATTGGAAACCTAATTTCCCTCCTACGGATTGGTGGTAATAACTTAACAGGTATAAAATCATTTTTATTCTTCTTTTTGTTGTTACAATTATGGAATCCCTTTTAATTGTACTAGAATTTTGCTATATTTTACTTGCGTTTTTTTTTAACTAAGTACTTTGGAGTTAGAAAATATCAATAATGTGAATTACAAATTACTTAAATTAAGTATACCAAATATGATAATTTGAATATTAAACTTGTTATCTTAGATTAATGAAACATGTCTATCTTGACATTGCCAAACCAGGAAGCAGTTAATTTTCAAGATCCATCTGTTCTTGGATTTGAAAATGCTACTTTGTGTTTTTCTGATTTCATCTTACCTTTCTAAGTAGAGGGACCAAACCTATAATTTGATCCTTATTTTTCATTTTTTTTATAAGTTGAATTGATTAGTACCGTTTTTGATTATTTTTTTATTTTGCATTATTTTTGCAAGTATTATCACTCTTGAACTCTTGTCTTATTGTGTAATTTGTAAAGCTAATGTAGAAATTGAGATGCTATAACGGTTCTTATGATTGTTGAGAAAGAAAAATGAACGAAATTTAAGCATCATTCTCGTTATATATCCCTTAAACTAGTGCTATATGTTATTTTTCATTTTGTTTAAGCTGATATTCATTAGTTCTGTTATTGAGGATTTGTTGCTTATTTTTGCAAGTAGTGTTACTTTGAAACTAATCTTTATGACTGTTGTTGGTGATGATATTTGTTAAACTAGTGCTGTATTTCATTTTGTTTCATATACCTTAAACTAATCTATACTTCTGTTTTGTATACCTTAAATTGGTGCTATATTTCATTCTATACATTTCTTGCCTTTTGTATTATACCGAAGCTGGTTCTTTCTATTTCACTGCCTATTATCTGTCTGCTCTTATATTGTTTTGAACTTTTTGTTTTGCCTTTTTGGGTTGTTGAATTTCGGATTATAGTGTTTTTGGGAAATAATTAATCTGTCTTGACAAGTAGGTTTCCAAGTTGAAAATATTTTTTTCTATAACTCATATTTTTGAACCTTCTCTTTATGCGACCTCCTTTTTTGTTGGTATGGTGTAGCTTGATACTGCAATTCTGCAATTTCAGAATCAAAAGCTTCTACAAAAGTTAGAGGCTCAAAAGGTTGAGTATTCTTTTCTTGAGGACAAGTTCTTTGAACTGAAGGAGAAACAAAAGTCATATGATTCCACATTGAAAGTGGTGAATAAATGTTGGGAAGCAATAAGCCCTATCCTAATGTTAGACAATTTTATGCATTTTACGCTTATTAGAAAAGATGGAAGTTGTACTTATATCTTTTAGGTCCTTGTTTTATATAGAAATTGACATTAACCTTTTACAATAGCTAATTCTTGACTTGGAATCACATTCCACCAACACAAGGAGTCTATTAGACAAGTTGTTGAATGACGTATACTGGTGAGGATCTTACGCCAAGTTTTGCTTTCTTTTATTGTTGTTATGGGCACTTGTAATGGACTGTTAACAGAATTCCAAGGACCATGCTTTCTTTCTTGTTGGTCATCAGCTAACTAAAGCAAAATTGAAAACATAATGTGCTTGTTAAATAGTGTGTGATTCTTTTAATGCTATTCCAATGTCATGTTATTGGTATGTGCTTGCCGATACTAGGAAACCAATGAAAGTATCAAGTGAATTTGTTGTTGAATCTTAAAAATCATGCAAGCCTTCTGCTGTTTAATTCACAGAACTATTTTCGTGATGCAGATATTTGCTGATCTCAAAGCTCAAATTTTGGCTTCACATGTAAGTTTTTGGTATACAATAAATTTTGGCTTCACAGGTCAGTTTTGGTATACGACATATACAATATGGTTCTAATAAATTGGTTGATTGAAATGATATCATGATTCATTCTAAATATTTGCAACTTGGAAAAACTAGTTATCAGATGTGGTGGGATTTTTCTGAGATAGTACATGTAACTCAACTCCAACATCTTCAATTATGTAGTCACCTTGCATTTGAGCTTCACTAATTCTATCAAATTCATTCAATAACCCTTCACAAAACCAATACTCTATTAATCTCTGCCTTAAATTCATTATATCTTATTCAAGGGTAAAATAGTTTAAATGTAATTTTTTTTATTTGTAAGTTATCTAACTTTATTTTACAATTGTCATCCGGTTTTACGCCTTCAATTCTACATTATCGCAATCCGGTTTGCTTAGCTTCAATCCATATTGTCTCAGGTAAGAAAGGTGTACGTCCTTTGTTTATTTGATATTATTAGATTATGGCATTATTTTGACATTGAAAATCAAATTAGGAATGTGTGATTGTTAGGATGGTAGGGCATTATTTCTTTCTTTTTTATTAAATGTTATTTAAACATATACAATATGGTTATAATAAAACAGTGTAAAATGAAATATTTTATTTTGTCACTTTATTGATGTGTTTGGTATTGCTTGATAAAATTGAAAAAATGAAAATAAATAAAATATGAATCGTCAAAAACTAAATAATTTGAATCCAATAATACAATTTTGTGCACCAATGGTGATGTGACATCGTTTGGTGATTGATTGTGCATAGAATTAATATGTTGACAATAAAATTTAGAAGCTTCGAGGACGACTATAAAATAGTTTAAATATAATTTTGTTTTATTTGTAAGTTATGCTTACTTTATTTTACAATTGTCATCCAGTTTTCTGCCTTCAATTATTTGTTATCTACAATCCAGTTTGCTTAGCTTCAATCCATACTGTCTCAGGTAAGAAAGGTGTACTTCATTTCTTTATTTGATATTGTTAGATTATGGCATTATTTTGGCATTGACAGTTATATCATGATGAATTTGTCCAAATGGCTGTTTATTATCCTGCTTGGTTGGATATATAGTGTTTATTATATTGCTGTCCCAAAAAAAAAGATTCAAAGTATATAGGCTGAAAACCTAACGGGTTGCCTTATATCTCATTGTAAGATATAACGGATCCTCCCTAGGTATAACACTGCCACGTATGGTGAATCTTAAAAAATTTCTGTCCAAATTGCTGTTTATTATCCTGCTTAGTTGGTATATATACTGTTTATTATATTGCTGTCCAAAAAAAAAAAGATTCAAAGTATATAGGCTGGAAACCTAACAGTTGCCTTATATCTCATTGTAAGATATAACGGATCCTCCCTGTGTAACAATGTCATGTGTGATGAATCTTAAAAATTTACATCCAAATTGTCCAAATTTTTATTATCCTCGCTTGGTTGAACTGCTATATATTACATTTAATATGTTGTTTATTATTATATTGTTACAATTGGTATAAAATGACATATTTAATCGTTAGCTTAATGGATCCATTTTATATTAATAATGTTTGATTTATATTAATAATGTTTGACCATATAATTAATTAGTTGCTTATGACATATTTGGTATCCTCTATTCAGCTTGCTTTTAAGTAGCTCTAGATTTAGTAATTATATTGTAAATATGATTAATAAATTAATTTATACACAACGATTAAAAATTGTTAATAAAAATATTTAATTTATTATAAAATTAATTTAAATGATTTTGCAAGCATATTTAAATTAATTTTTTATATTTAAAAACACTGTTTAACAAATAGTATTATTTACAATAATATTGTTTTAAATTTTAAAATACTATTTTAATATTATTTGTAAAACAATTTATAAATATTCTTTTAATTGTTCTAAAAATACAAATTTAACAGTATTAAAATACTTTGTAAAACCCATTGAGAGTGGTGGGACGCGCAGAGGTCGCGGACGTACGCTGCTTAGAGATTTGTACGAATTAAATCCTATCGAGCGTGTGAAAGTAAGGAGAAACAGTCATGGCCAGCTTGTTGGCCCTGAAGCTCGACTTTTAGCAGGCTATTTGGACATTATTGCACGAAATGCAAATATGTTGCCCATCAATTACGAATCATGGCATCACATGCTTGATGGAAACAAAAATCAAGCTCTCGATAATATTAAAGTAACACAACGTGAATGTAATTTATAATACTTTGGTTGAAGTTTCATTTATATTTACTTTCTAAACTTATGTTTTTTCAGGAGAGATTTGCTTTGGAGGTCTCCGATAACTATATAAAGAAGACATTGGGAAAAAATGGAGAGACCATAAAAGCATATTGAAAAAAAGAATATTTTAAGAAAGACATAAGCCTCGAGGATAAATTGCGAAATGTCCCGCCGGGAATGTTGAGGTATCAATGGGAAGATGTGGTTAGATTTTGGAATTCAAAGAAATGAGAGGTATTACCTAGTTCTAAACTCTTATAAATTTTTCGGTTTATAGTATTCACTATATACGTAATAATAATTTCATTATGTAGGACCGTGAGCGTGTTGGAACGAGCAGCAGGTAGAAACAAAAATTCACACACACGGTAGGGTCGAGGAGTTTTGCTTCTATAGCTGAGGCCGAAGTATTATAATTTATTAATTATATCAAATATTAATGACTATATAATATTAAATTATATTTTTACTACTACACTGTAGGAAATCTCATCTGGTAAAAAAGTTAGACGCGTTCAGCTTTTTAACATTACACATAGGAAGAAGGATGGATCTCCGATGACATCCAAAGCTGGAGAAATTATGGCATATTTACTTAATAAAATTTGATTTATTATAAATATTTATAATGTTTAGTTATAATAGTTTAATTCATCGTTAGTAGTTTTAAATTTATAATGTTAAGTTATGTTGCATTCTTCTTATTATATATTTCGTTTCTAATTCTTTCATTGATTTATTAGGAGAAACTAAAGGAGAAGAAGGAAGAGTATGAAGCGGCCGCTTCGACTGATAGTTCTGTTAATCTTGAGGATATTGATAACAGAATTATTACTGATATTTCGGGTCTTGAAAGGTACGACTGATTCGACTGATAGTTCTGTTAATCTTGAGTATATTTATAACAGAATTATCACTGATGTTTTGGGTCTTGAAAGGTATGGTTAGGTTCGATTTCAAGGATCTAGTGTTACCCCGACCCAATATTTTGGATCCGGCTCCCAGCAATACATGCCTTCCGGGAGTCAATCTCAAGCTGAAGTTCAGAGGTTAAAAGAACAGATATCTTAGATGCAAGCGACCATGGTTGAGCAAATTGCTGATGTTCAAATAAAATATGAAGAACTCCACCAACAGCTTAGAGCGGATGCAGAAACGGCAGCAACGAGGGAGGCAGAGGCAGCATCGATGGTAGCAGAGCGAGCGAAAATACGATGACCTCCATTCTGACTTGACATATGATGCGAGATGTTTAAAGATCATAAAAGCCGCCATCTTAGACATTAATTTTCTCGTTGTAAGATTATTTTTAACATTGTTACATTTAACATTATTGTAAGAATACTTTAAGTTATATTTATTTATTATTTTATATATTATATCTTTTATTGAATTTGAAGTATCATTTAGAATTAATGCTTTTAATGTAATTTCTATGCTACATTTGCTGTTTTGGGTTGAAATTATATCCTATATTTACTGTTTTTGGTTGGTTTAATGCAGGAAGGGTATGATATTGGAAAAAAAGGCTTATACCAAATCTGTACAAATTACGACGTTTTTGAAAAAAGCGCCGCTAAAAGTAATGACCTTTAACGGCGTTTGTGGGAAAAGCGCCGCTGAGTTTTTTTCTCATAAACGCTGCTAAAGTTTGAGGCGTTTGTTTTAACAGCGTTTTTTACAGCGCTTTTAAAAGCACCGCAAATACTATTAGTGGCGCTTATAAACGCCGCTAAAAGTCTATTTTGGTGTAGTGGTTTGATGAATTTGTTAATTGGATAGTTGATTAAGGTACAAGTGTATTGACTTTAAAATCAGTAATATTGAAAAATAAGATATCGAGAGCTCGTTTTCGTAAACCGAACTCATAAATACTTTTATAAAATATTTAAGGAATTACTATATAAGTGAAATAAATTTTAGATATTTGATAAATTAGTAGTTAATAAGCTATAGCGAAACAATTGCTAGTGAATTTTTAATTAGAATGTAGGATCAATGATTAAAATGGAAATTGCACCATTTTAATATGCATAGTGGGCAGTTAGGTTGAAAGAATATTAGATTTATTAAGAAAAAGTTTATTTATTTTATAAATTGAATATTTTAATGTATACTATATGTCGGTGGAGAAAGAAGACATTATTCATCATCTTTTTCCTCCCAAGGCCGAAACAAAGAAAAAGAAAAACATAAGGAGCGCTGTAAGCTTAAACCTTAATTGGTAGGTTCAATTTAGTTTATTTTCGTGTAATTTTTGTGTTTTAGAAGTTTTGGGAGTTTGATTTAGTTGACCCGTGTGTTAATTTTCAAAAATTTTAAAGTTTATAAATAGTGCTATTGTTGAATCTTGAATCTTTTGATATTAACTGGTTAGATTTAAAACCTAGATATGAAAAATGACTAGTTTGTAAAATGAAAGTGGTTAGTTTTGAACATAGAGACTAAATTGCAAATATTTCGACCTGCCGAACGTGTCTACCAGATTGTCGAGGTGCTTACACTATCCTGTTATTATTTCGGTAGTCTTTCTATTGTTTAAAGCTTGGTTTTGTGGCATGTAAATAGGTTTCAATATGGCATTAATTTTGTAAGATGATGAAATGGTCCTTATTTTGAATGTGCGTATAATAGGTATATAAGGCTTGGAGTGTATATGTTTGTAAGTGGGGGTTTTCATGTGTTTTAATTATGAATGTGGTTGGTTTTAAACACCTTATTGAAGTGCTTAAAATGTACAGAATGGTATTATGGTTCACAAATGGCTGAAGCTTTCAAATGGTCATATTTGATTGTGAAAAGGGTTGGATTAGTGTGATATAAATGGTATGAAATTGTATTAATTGACTTGAAAGGTTGATAATACTTATATAACTTTGTTGTGAAATGGTGCCAATGAGGCATATTGGCTAGTTGATTAGAGATTGTTATATGATATGTTTTGGACAAGTCTAAAAGTTGATAGATGTATATGTTTGGTTTGTTTGGAAGAACGGTTTTGGTAACTTGCACTAAAAGACACATTTTGGTCCACATGGCTTCAGTGAGTTACACGGCTGGGACACACGGTTGTGTGACTCCTGTTTTACATGATTATCTTTTAACTTCTGAAAATGTTACAACTTAGTTCTTGTTCATGCTCGGGTCTACAAAAGAGCTTTCATAAGCTCAATTAAGGCTCGAATTTAATTGTGCATCTTAATATCTAGGTATTTATGACATGATTGAATATTTGAATGACTTGTTTATGATATACTTGATCAGAAATTTTAAAAATGTTACAAAAAAAAAATCTCCATTTGATTCGTTTGAATAAGACCCTGAAATTAATGTTCATGATATTGAATAAGACTCAGAATTTTAAAAATATTCGTTTGAATATTTAAAGATATTTGTGTAGAAAGATGTAGAATCATCCATCATCATTTCATTCTCTCTCCCACTTTTCTCGTAGGCAATTTTAGCCAAGCTTTCCTTTTCTTTCATTTAGGTCCTTCTCTACCATTTTTCAACCCTTTCAAGCTCAAATTTCTAAATTCTTCCATGGATTCTCAATGAAAACAAGAGAATAACTCCATGGCAAGATAAGTTTCTTGTGAAACAAGGTTAGATGTGTTACACTAACAGGACCACCGGATTTAATCATCCTTTGAATTATCAACTTTGTGTTAATTTATTCAGACTGTTCATTGGTTAAATGCTTAGGATCGATCTTCCATCCATGACTCAACTTTTCAATTTCTCTTTTTTTGGGTTGCCATTCTGCCAATTAAGCTGTTCATTGTCGATTTTAGTTGCTCTAGTGATCTTTTGGATCATGAAATGTCAATGGTGGACATGTCTCCAGATTTTGAAACCATGCTTTTTTTTTTTCCATGTCTATATTTTCAAGTCACACTTAGTTTCCATTATGAACTAACATTATATAATGTGAAGTTATTATTAGGAACAATTTGAGAGGTATGGATAATGAAAAGAAAAGACCAGCAAGTTTCAGCAAGGGATTATTGCAAAGTGGAGAACTGTATCAGGTATTGCTCTCACTTAAATCATTTCATTTCTTTTTATCTTGTTTAGTTTCTGAAGACGTTTTTCAATAATGTGACAGTATGTACTAGAGACTAATGTGTATCCACGTGAACCGGAGCTGTTGAAAGAGCTAAGGGATATGACTGCTACCCACCCAAGGTAGTAGATTACCTTGTAAAATTACTCTGTTAGCTTATGAAATGAAATGAAATGATTTGTACTTAAATTGTTATTTTACAGGGCTATAATGGCTACTGCACCTGATGCAGGGCAGCTAATTGCCATGCTCTTGAAGCTTATAAATGCGAAAAGGACAATTGAAGTCGGAGTTTTCACCGGATACTCCCTTCTCGTTACTGTTTACAATCCCAGAGGATGGCAAGGTATATAATACATCTCTTCCACCAAGACTAATACCTTAGCCCGCAAGTAAGCAAACTGTAGAATTGACCTGTGGAGGTTTGAAGGCCATTTACTCGATGTCGTCTATATATTCTTTTTTACCATTTGTTTTTGTGTAGATTGTAACCATAGATATGAATCGAGAGGCATATGAGATAGGGTTACCAGTTATCAGAAAAGCCGGTGTCGAGAACAAAATCGAATTCATAGAGTCGGAAGCTTTGCCGGTCATTGACTAGCTCCTTGAAGATGGAAGGATGAAGTATTTTAAAATCCTTGTTCTTAGTTTTCATTCATTGTCCTTGCATTTGTCATTATTTCCTGTTTCAGCCTGGAAATGAAAACGGGTCCGACTTTGCTTTTATTGATGCCGACAAGATCAATTACTGAAGTATCACGAGAGGTTGATGAAATTGGTGAAGGTTTGTGGGATTGTTGTGTATGATAACACACTGTGGGCGGGATCAGTTGCAATGCCGGAAGAGTGCACTCCAGAGATACTGAGAGAGGGCAGACAAAGAACAGTGGAATTTAACAAGTTGCTGGCAGCGGATCCTCGTGTCGAAATTTCGCTTGCTCCATTAGGTGATGGGATCACAATCTGGAGGCGTATGCACTGAACCTATTATCCAAAGCTTAAACCATTTTAAACATGTTTGTGGTGGTTCCTTGTTCAATTACTGTATCAGTCAAGGAATAATGAAGTTAAACAAAGAGTCACAAAGGCGGGCAAATATCCCAAAATACCAAAAAATACAAAATTACGGAAGGACGGGTTTCAAAATATTGACCTAGAAGGGCAATTTCCCCAAAAGCGTCCCACGTCGGTAGCTTTTTGAAAATCGACTAAAAGCGGCGTTCACGTGGGGCGCTTTAGGCCACGTCAACAAAAGCGCCCTCGTGGACGCGCTTTTAGTAACGTGGCCTAAAGCGCTCTACGTGACGCGCTTTTCAAAAGAACAAAAAAAAAAGTGACCGTTGGACCCCAACGGTCAAAAACCAACGGAAAAAAAAAAACTATAAATACCCCCAACCCTTCATTTTTTCACACTTCAATCCTTTCTCATTTTCTCTCAATTTTCTCTCAATTTGCTCTCAATTTTCTCTCAAGTTTCTCTCAAAGCCCTTGAAATTTACTCTTAAATTTCAAATAGTCTTCTACCATTTACGAAAAAGCCCTTTATAATTTTTTAATATATTTATTTTTGGGAAAATTAAAAAATCTTTATCGAGTACAATGGTAGGAGATTTACATCGCTTAGACAAGACTCACATTGGCGTCCAAAGAATTGAGAATGGTAAGTTTGAATTTTAATTTTTCAATATTATTAAATTTTTGAATTATGCAATTTTTCATTAATTTTGAATTTTATTATTTTTAAACAATCAGATCGGTGTTGCAATGTTATATTCGCAACATGCCCGTCCCCATCACCATTGATCGAGAATTACTTGCGGAAGCGGGTTTTTGCACGTGGCCCACGATAGTAGGGGTTCAAGTTGGACCCGGTTTTGATAAGCGTTGATAGAGAGGTGGAGACCGAGACGCACACTTTCCATCGCCATGCGAGAGTGTAGCATCACCTTAGAAGATGTGCGATTCTGATTGGGATTACTGGTGGGCCGGCCGGTAGTCACCGGACCGTAACATCTCACGATTGGATGGCCGTATGCTCACGAGCTCTGGGTGCCATTCCGGATAAATTGCAAGGAGGTCGGATCGATATGGTTTGGTTACGAGACACATTCCGCGACCGAATGAAGATTCGATGAAGATGAAAGAATACGGTATGCACGGCATACATACTTGAGATAATTGGAGGCTATCGATGTCGGACGTCTCTAGAAACCTCGTCCACCGAGATGGCTCTCAAACTTGTTGATTTCAGAGCAAATTATGAATTCGGTTGGGGTCTGCCGTGCTATCGAGGTTGTATCGGAGATGTCTGGGCGACGGTGCGGATAAAGCAAAAATCGGAGGTTGTCTATCACTCTGCGGTCATGGGCATGGTTTCGATTTCCATTTTACGTCCTCGACTCGACCGACCATATTCATTCCCATTGATAACGAGGTAAATTTAATATTATATTTTCAATTATGTCGTAGATTTATAGTATAATTGCATGCTAAGAGTTTATTTAATTAGGTGGAACCATCCAGAAGTCATGTTGGAATACCGACTCGCTTGAGGATATCTGACTCCTATTGGAACAACGGTCGAATCACAAGTAAGTGTCAATTTCGTTATTATAATTTAGTATTTATGTATATAACTAATATTTTGGTAATGTTAATATAGTTTCAATGGACACCGTATGAGGATCCCAAATTGGCAAGAATTCGCAGGAGTTCCTCCAAAATCCGAACAGTTGCACGTTAAGGTCCCGCTAATCACCTACGCGACCGTGGAGATGCACCAATCGATCGGGTTCTGCGGCAATTTGGATGTCGACAACCGATTCCGTGGCTCTGAGGTGCTCGATGATGAGCACATGTGGACTTACTGGCGGCGGACACGGATTGGCCAATATTTTGGTCGAACATATCGAGAAGTGGGAGAACAGGTATGACTTTTTACCTAACCGGAACCGATCGTAGTTCCCGAGTTAGCGTGCGTGCGGAGTACATGCCATGGTTTAGAATCCATGGGAAGCCAGATTCATTGTCGGTGAAGAGAGGCGACAACAAATTCGCGGCGAAGGCGTCGGGCCCTTTACATCCAAGGAGAAGGGTGATGAGACGGCCCAACAACGGCGCCTACGATACGATCGCCGCCCATCATCAGGCCTATCTGATCACGGGCCCATCAACGGCTTATCTGATCCACCGCCCATCAACAAGCTTATACAATCACCGCCCCATCGGTTCACCGACAACACCGATAACACAGGCGTCCACGATTTATGCCAAAAGTACCACCGCCTTACATGTATCCTCCTAACCCATATATGTTTCCTTTTTCTAGTCCCCCCCCAGGTTGGAATCCATGGCCGGGTTCGAGTCCGTTCCCGACAACTCCTTTTAGCCAGCCGATCGTGAGGCCGACATCGGGTGTGGGATTAGAGGAGGTGCCGTCGGGGAGCAGTTCTTTCTACCAGACTCCTTCACCGTACGGGATGCAATCACCCCCGCCGTGGTTTATGCAAACACCTCCGGGGTCATTATTTTATCAAGGTGGGTCATCATCGCAACACCTGTAACTGCACCCACTTCTTGGGAGGGCCGGATTCCCACCGAGGTTCCACAACCCCACGGAAACTAGAAGAAGGAGGAATCCAAATACAGAATCACGAATAGCCTCGTGTGGCACTGGTTCCCACCGACATCCGCACTAAACCCTAAACCCCATAATTTGAGTAATTGTAAATTAATTTATAATTTGAGTTTAATTTTTTGTATTGATCTCGTTTAATTTTTGTAATTAAGTTGTAATATATATTATAAAAATTGAGTTTGTTTTTTTTTGTAATTTAAATTTTTAATTTATTTAATTTTAATAACTTTGACAAAATATGTTTGATTTATTTTTTTTGTAAGTAGGTTGTATTATTTTAATACAATTTGAGTTTTATTTTTGTAATTTAATTTTTTAATTTATTTAATTTTAATAACTTTGACAAAATATGTTTGATTTATTTTTTTGTAGTAATTAAGTTGTAATATATTTAATACAATTTGAGTTTGTTTTTTTTGTAATTTAATTTTTTAATTTATTTAATTTTAATAACTTTGACAAAATATGTTTGATTTATTTTTTTTGTAAGTAAGTTGTATTATTTTTAATACAATTTGAGTTTTATTTTTGTAATATAATTTTTTAATTTATTTAATTTTAATAACTTTGACAAAATATGTTTGATTTATTTTTTTGTAAGTAAGTTGTATTATTTTTAATACAATTTGAGTTTTATTTTTGTAATATAATTTTTTAATTTATTTAATTTTAATAACTTTGACAAAATATGTTTGATTTATTTTTTTTGTAATTAGGTTGTATTATTTTTAATACAATTTGAGTTTTATTTTTGTAATTTAATTTTTTCATTTATTTAATTTTTTGTAGTAATTAAGTTGTATTATTTTAATACAATTTGAGGTTGTTTTTTTTAATTTAATTTTTTAATTTTTAATTTTTTTGTAATTTCATTTTTTTAATTTTTTTGTAATTTAATTCGAGTTATTGTACAAAAGTTCACCGTTTTCCTCCAAAAAATGTACATTACATAGCCAAAGAAGAGACAAACAAGCTAAGAACACGGTCAACTAGTCCGATTTGGACACGAGCGAGATGTATGGCGGGTTCCTACACCACCCGGCCGACTTTGGTTGGTCGGTTCTCGGATATCCATATTGTTGCGTATTCTAGTCGAGGAAGGTCGACCTTTTGGTTTCGTCTCAATTCTCTATCAAGCATGCTTATACTGTGCAAGCGATACCGATGGCCACTTACGCTCATCTGGGGTCGGTGGGAATACGTGTCTCCACACGTTGTACATGTTTTCTAATTTGTAGACTTCGACGACATAGCTCATGGGGTCAAGACGAAGATTATGACAAGCCGCAAGTACATGAGCACATGGGTAACGGTGCATCAAATATCCACGATCGCATGTCCTATTTGTCAAGTGTACACGATAATGCCCGCCAACAATACCTTGGCTCGATCATCAAACTCCGTGACCGAAACCATAGTCGTCGCGATCGTGACAAATCGTGCATAGTGTTCGCCGTGCCTTCCCACGGTTAATTTCTTGCAAGACCTTCGGCTCCATACATGGCCTCCTTGCATCGCCCTCGATAACTCGCCGCTCTCTTCTAAATAGTGCGCTAAACGAAAATATGTCTCCCATAAAACCGCCAGAATCGGCGGATGACGGGTTCCTTTTAGCAAAATTTATGCATTCGGCCGGGTTTGTGGTCATATGACCATATCGTAGTCAGCATCATATGCTTGTGTCCACTGCTCAAAAGGAATATTGCACAGTAGTCTGCGCCTTGAGCGTTATCTTCGCATAACCGCCAACATCTCGTGAAAACGGTCTTTATTGATCTCGTACCACGCCAATATACGTTGATATCGAATATTACATACCACTATTCAAATTGCGAATAAATCGAAAATTTCAAAAGAAATTATATTAATAGAAATTTCATACCCATATCGGTCTTGCCGTTTCGTCTTTTAGATCGGTGTTGCCCATAGTAGTTGGATGCCACATGCCTCGGATAATATCGATGGTGTGTGCGATGCCACATGCTTCCCTGTCGTTCTATTGCCGCAAGTATTCCGGGCCCCGATCCGATATAACGATATGTCGTTGAGGCGGACATGCCTCCTTAACCTAGATAGGAAGAAGTCCGATCATCGGTGACTCGTGTTATTGCGAGCGCAATCGGAAGGATTCTCCCACGGTAGTCTTGTGCCCACACTAGCAATAGCCGTCGCGATATCTACCATACATGAAGGTACCGTCAATTTGTACCAATGGCTTGCGGTATGTAAAAGCATCTCGGCATTGCTTAAATGTCCGTAACAGCGCTTGAACATGCGCATCCACGGAGGCGCGACGATCATTGTAACGCGGTTCCGTTTCAATGTCTCATTGTCTTTCGACATATCTCTCCAAGACTTTACACCACCGCCACACTTCATTATATGAAGCGTCCCACCGATGTGCAACTTTTCCAGCGCTTCGCAGCTATCCAAGCCTTTCAGAAGAGGGCGTGTACCCCATTTGCTACGAATATTGCCAATTAAGGCCTCAAGACCTTTGTAGTTTTGGGATCGGCCTTCACCGTCGGATTATTAAATCACCAACATGTCTCGAATCCATCCTCGGATGATCTTGTGTTACACCACAACGAATTACGTTAAATAATGCAACATTACATAATATTAGTGTTATTCAAATCATTGAACACATAGTGGTACTGTCTGCAGTAAGACATGTATCGCGGACCTTTGTACTTCTTCACCTCCCACATCCCGTCCTTTTCCTCAACGACGCCATGATTTTCCATGCACATGTGCCGTCTTGCACAAAGACACTTCCGCCTCGTACCTATCGAGCTTTGATTTAACCATGGTGTAGTTAACCCGTTCACGATCTCAGATTGTTTCAATGCACCAAGAAAAGTGTTCTTGTTGGAAAACGGTTACCAACTTCTAATTGGTCCGAATCCAACGAAGAATTTGTGCAGTCACGCGTCCGATGTGGTAGTTCGAAACTCCAATGCATCATCTTGAGATAGATCGACATTATGCATGTGCTACGCTGAGGCGAGTATGCCCCGAATAGCGGATCTTCTTCTTCTTCGTCTCGAACCGCCCTCAACATCTTCAGTACAATTGGAGCGGCTCCGGTTGTAAAATAGTCCAACTTCGCCGTCAGCCCCTGCTCCCGAGGTGGATCCACATCGGATTCATCGTCCGATCCTCCATAACTCGCAACAAGCGAGGGCCCTCACGGTGGATGCCGTCGGTAATACATCATCCTCCTTAAACATCTTTCGTAAAGATTCCAATCGTATGTGGATTGCCATCCACTAGAAGTTGATGACGTCCCCAATGCGTATTTACGTCATCCGACGTCGATTGACGAATATGCATGTCCCATCCACCAACCGAAAGTGTCGTGCGGGGTTATGTTTTCCATACTACCACCGCACACGGGCACTTCGTGTTTGCCTCCCACTTACAGTGTCGACACGGGTCGTGTATTCCCTCGAACGATACTAGATGTTGAGGTCGCACGGATCACTTGGAGATGAAAATTCTACATATAACTCGAGATAGGCGATCCATCGACAAAATGATTCTCCACCATTGCCTCAAGGCTCAGGGACCTTTGATGTCGAATCGTCATATCTCACCGGATCGGCCAAAGCGCAAAATCTATACTTAATAGATCGAACTTTCATTGGCGTTGTTCAATATTTTACGCCTAATTCTTTTGCGGTTCCACCAAATCGACGTTTGATTAAAACTCAATCTCCAATAAGAAAATAACACCATTTTGTGTCACGCACTTCACCATCGTAGTAAATAACACTATTAATACGTTCACTCATTTTCGGTTTTTTTCTTTTTGCTTGAATGCTTTACGCCAACCGAGAATGCAATTTACCGATTTATAGCCTAATTTTGCTGCGCATCGTAGCAAAGTGCGTCCACGTTGGGCGCTTTTCACCGCTTCCGGGTAATAGTGCACCGCCGGAGCGTTTTTGGCTACGGTTTGTTGACGTCTCCTCAAAATAATTTTGCGGAGACCATTGTCAGCAAAAGCGCCCACGCGAGAACGTTTACCGACTTTGTTTCAAACGCTCTCAAAATTATTTTGTTCTACGATTCGAGATCAAATTTTGATGTCACGCACTTACCATTTTGTTTGGAATTTAAATTCATTTTCACATTGCAAGTGGATCGGAAAGATCGCCTAAAGCGGCGTCCACGTGGGAAGCGTCCCTCAAAATAATTTTGCGTCAAAAAGCGCGCCCACGTGAGGCGTCCACGGTTTGTTGAAGCGCTTTGGCGGCGTGGCTAAAGCGCGTCCCACGTGGGCGCTTTTTTAGTCGATTTCAAAAATCGCTACCGACGGGCGCCGCTTTTTGGGGAAATTGCCCTTTCCTTCCGGTCAATATTTTTGAAACCCGTCCTTCCGTAATTTTGTATTTTTTAGTATTTTGGGATATTTGCCCACAAAGGCCACCATTTTCATTCAAATGTTTGGTCTTGGGCTTTAATTTGCTTCTAGTTTAGGATGGTAAGGGTTTGGTTAGATTTGTCCTCCAATTTTCTTCTATTTAATTTTTCTTAACACCTAAATTTAAAATTGTTTGTTAAATTACTCAAAAATATTAATGCCTATTAATTTTGTTGGTATGATATTTAGGTGGATGTCTTATCAATAAATAAATAATTTTTAATATTTAAAATTTCAAAAAATTAAAAATTAGTTTCAACAATTCTTGTTCTTTACATTTCTTCTTATTAAAAAATATAAAAAATATTTTTAATTTTTAAAAGTTAATTAATTATTGGGTGACAAGTAAAAGATCCCTAAAAACAAATAACTAGCATAGCATTCAGTTGTCGTTTTAATAGCTTGTATGGCTTTTTAGACATTTGCAACAATCACTGGAGTTGTTATCGTAATTTTGGATACAACCTGAAAATGGCATTTTGGATATTAAAATGAAAAACATGACCATTATGTAAGTTGGTCAGATTCTGAATGGTAGTAATACCGTTTGAAACAATTCCAACACCTTCCATTCAGCTGTCTTGTCTTATTTTCCCTTTTCCTTTCCAATTTTTCTCAATGGATGATCTTCCCCCATCTCTTATCGTTGATATCCTCAGTCGACTCACTGATTCTGCCGACGTTGCTCGGTGCCGAGTCGCCTCCAAAACACTGGACTCTCTCACTCGCGAGGTCCGTT
The DNA here is from genome assembly GCA_025506655.1 of Gossypium rotundifolium. Lineage (NCBI taxonomy): Eukaryota > Viridiplantae > Streptophyta > Magnoliopsida > Malvales > Malvaceae > Gossypium > Gossypium rotundifolium. The sequence goes on from CP106727.1 coordinate 172,904,743, forward strand.
CCCTTAACCTCCTCTGCACCTTGTCTCGCTACCTCAAATCCCGCTCGCCGGAGACCAAGGACCACGTCACTCCTTTCAAGGCAATATTTAATAACCTTGTCGGCCAGGCTCCCTGTCTAAACTCAATCTCAATTGGAGTCGATAAATCGCTCAGGAATATCTCGTATGACGACGTGGATGACGAGTCGGATGATTTGTATTTGACTGATGTGGGGTTCGTCAAGGAGTGGTTGCCCAAGGTTTGCAGCGACCTAGGGAAGCTGTCGATTTCGGATTTTTGGATACAGTCTTGCTGGAGGAAATCTCAGATTTTGAGCTTGATTTCTTCTTGTTGTGAGTTTCTTGGCACTTGCAATTTCATTTTATTTCTTATTTGGTATTTGGATACACTATAATTAGTTTGAAATTGAACTTAATGGAGTCGTTTTAAGGTAAATTGTATTTGTGAAGCTTAAATTGTGTTAAAATTTTGAGAGATAGGACAATGAATGATGGTTAAGCATACCTTTAGAAATGAACTCTGTTACTACTATCTCCCGTCCATTTTGAATCGCTTGTGTTCCAATCCAGTAAGAGCAATTATCCCGTTAACATATATAAATAAACACAAAAATTATATGTACAAAAATGGTAAACAATCTAATGTAGTGAGTTGGGTTACTCGTACTGAACCAGTCCGGTCCGCATTCTTGATAACATAGGAAATGAATTCAGTGTCAGTTTTGTTTTGGTTGCATAAAAGATTAAAGCTTTTCTCTTATTCTTTTAGTTATATTGTTGCTTATGCAAAGGCCATTGCCTTTGTTTTTTTGTGTATGTAGGCAATGGTCTTATGGAGCTAGAGGTGAAGAACGCTTGGCTTTCGGTTGATGGATTAAATCCAATGACTAGGCTAACAAGTTTGACACTTGAATTTATTAGACTTGAAGATGAGGACCTAAACAAAGTTAATGAATGTTTTCCTTCTCTTCAAGTTCTAAATTTGGTTGGCGTTGGAGGACTTAAAGATCCCAAGATTCATCTCTTGCATCTTAAATCATGCTTGTGGACGGTGTCAAATGCTCCTCTGTCTCTGACTATCTTTGCTCCCAACCTCGTGAAGCTCAGGCTAAAATGTATCAAGCCGAAATCTCTTGTTCTCGACGCCCCATTGTTGTCAGATTTCCATCTTTCAGTCGAGGAAGCATCTGATTTTAGAGTGAAAGAGTTCCATAATTTGGGAAACCTTCACCTTGAATCTTCGAGTCTTTGCTGCCTCCTTGGCATGTTTCCATCTGGTAAATCAGTTAGGAAGCTGACAGTGAATTCTCTCAAATGGACTGCAACAATTAAATTTCGCTTGGAAGCAGTGTTTGATGTGTTTCCGAATGCAACATATCTTAATATAGGCCCTGGGGCTTGGTGTGAAGCCGAGAATTGCTTTCGGAAAGGAGGTTTGGAAGATAGGAATGCATTGAAGGAGTTGAGAGAGATAGTGGCAAATTTAGTTGTGTATGATATTGAAGTTACCCTTTCGTTTATATTCTCTATCTTGGATAAATGCACCAAGTTATCAGACATGGCGTTACTCTTCCACCCTAAAGGAGATTATAAACTTGCTAGAAGTCTCATCCCTAGGTGTACAGCTTATTGTCCAAGAGTAAAATGGAGATGGGGAATACGGGAAGGGCCAAAAGACACCTGGGTCTCTGTTGGAATGTAATTTGGTTCTCTTTCCTCAAAAGGAAATAGGAATGCTTAATCTTTTATGTTCTGTGTGTTGTTTCTCTGGTTTAAATTAACCTTCCTGAGTGAAGATGGTGAAGGTTTTTCAGTAAATCTCAAAAGCTTAGAATAAAGATTTTTCTTGTAAATACATATAGGATTATAGGTGGCTGGTATGGTATAAAGGCATCAGTAACTACATGACCTGTACAAATGAATATAGTTGCTTGGAAGGTGAAAGCATAACGAATCATAGATGAAGAACAAGGCAGTTCACCCACCAAGCACCACAACATCCCGCCTTCCAGTAGAAGGAAAGGAGAAGAGAATACCAAGCATTAGCATGAAGTTGATGTCTGGTTGTTGATGGTGTATTTTTATGTTTTCTTTCAGGAGTATTTCTTAGGTTGTATGTGGTCTGACATTGAATGGTTAAATCTGTACGGATCTAGATGGAAAACAGAACTGCCGAAATCAAGATCACTTTTCACGTAGAAAATATGTAAAGCATTCATAAATTCGGGGCGTTCCGAGAATCGAACACGGGCCCCTCGCAGCCTAAGTGATAATCATACCACTAGGCCAAACGCTCCCTTGATCCTTGGCGGCTTAAAATATATATTGTAATCCTTTAAATTGATTAGGGTTTTTCGCTATAAGGGCACACAACTGAAGTTACAAATAGTGATTCCATAATCATTTAGGCGACACTAAACCCTCTCTGCCGCGCTCCTCCCTTGCTCCATTGTGGTAACTTCTTCTCCTTGTCATTCAAATAATTCCATTGCTTGTTTCCCAAACTTTGATTTCGGCTGAAATTTACTTTTCTACGATCTTGAATTCGTTTCCCCAATTCCCCATTTTTGTTTCGCAACGATCTGATATCTATCCATTGTTCTCAGGTAAGTAAAATGGCGACGGTTCCAGGACAGTTGATTTGGGAGATCGTGAAGAGAAACAACTGTTTCTTGGTGAAGGAGTTCGGTCGAGGCACCGCCGGCATTCAGTTCAGTAAGGAGAGCAACAATCTCTACAATCTTAACTCTTACAAGCACTCTGGTAATCTCATCCTCCATTTTTGGTTTGCATTTGTTTCCCTACTCCTAAAATGAAAAAAAAAAAAAAAAAAACCCAAAGATGTTAATTTTTATGTTGTTATAGGTCTTGCTAATAAGAAGACTGTAACTATTCAGCCTGGTGGGAAGGATCAATCAGTGTTGCTTGCCACCTCGAAGACTAAGAAGCAGAACAAACCTGCAAGTGTGCTTCATAAATCTGTTATGAGAAAAGAGTTTCCTAGGATGGCTAAGGCTGTTGTCAATCAGGTATTCCACGAATTTGTTTTACTAGTAAATGCGCTGATGTGTAGTTTTAGCTTCTATTCAATCTATGTGCTTGACAAGCATTAGTCGGAAGTCTTTAAGTTCTTATGTTTAGCTGTAATGATAATATTCAGTAATGCCTATCCAGAAGAACCCATGCCAACCTAAGCCAGCGTTTAAATATCTGTTTAATCATCTGTTTTGATGATCGTTGTTGGTAACTTTTATCTTGGAACAATTACCTGTGGACTCCATGATAACAAAAGCTGGCATCCAAATATCTGTGTAATCTTCTGTTTGGTGATCATTGTTTGAATAATTGCCTGCAACCATCCTTTTAAATTTGGTTTTATCATAGTTGCAGTGATGAGAAGCTAACATGTAAGAAGATCCCATCTTATTGAGGGGTTTTCAATGAAATATACCTGTTACGCTTGGCTTCTGAGCTTGCACCCTCAACCATTGATTGGCTTTTTTCGTAATTCTCTGTAGTCTGTTCTATCTTTGTTGTTTTTCTTAACATTCTATACTTTGTTTGTTCAGCTGTTGGCCACTTGCTAACAATAATTACTGCTGTCAACTATCAAGCGCTGTATTCCTTGTTGAATGTCTTGAATTAATCTTTTTCTTTCTTTATTGTGTTGGTTGCAAATGCTACTCGTTTTGCAATTAGGGAAATTTTCTATTTGCATTCTTGTCCTACTGTCATCAATAGACTTTGAGGTTGAATCAACAACTCCCCCAACAAAAAAAAAAAAAAAAAAGAAAAGGCACAAATTTTATGGCTAATATACCTATATCCATGGATGAAGAGTTGAGGAATATGAGCCTTTTACTGACTGCTGTTTGTTTGATGATGGTTTCAGGTTGTAGCTAATCACTACCGACCGGACTTGAAAAAGGCAGCCCTTGCAAGACTTAGTGCTGTCAACAGGAGCCTTAAAGTAGCCAAATCTGGGGTCAAGAAGAGGAACAGACAGGCAGTTAGGATCCGTGACAGGAGTGAAACATAGATAGTTAGGGAAACTGTCATGCCTGAATTGGTGATGGTTTTCTTTGGTTACAAAAGTTGCAGACAGTAGATTAATTTGTCATTTCGTGTTAATGTATTGGAAAATTTGTCACCTCTGCTAGAGATGGTTAAGCCTTGGATTTGATAATTGCATTTTGAGTTTTAAGTTATGCGCTAATGGGAATTTCAATAACATTTGTACGAGACTATTGCATGTTGATTTTGTTTTGGATTGTTGGTTGAAAAAATTATTTCAATAACTGGACCTATTTTCATGAACAAAAGAATAAGGTTGTGATTGGCATCTTGCTATCTTTGCTAATTGCCGGATTATGGGTGGATATCTTCTGGCTAGTTAAATTAGAAAAGGAAAAATCCTGTCATTTTTTTGGCCTAAGTACTGGTAAAATCCCTTGTGCTTGAGTAGATTATGTGTGTAACGTTGTTCCCTGTCTATTGACAAGTGAGCGAGTGAGCAAAACAGTCTTTTTAAAGTTAAAACTGCATTGTTGAATGTTTGTTTTGGTGTTTATATATAAGTAATAATTATAAATTTAGTTTTCATTTTTTACATATTTATTCAATTTGATCCCTATTTTTTTATTGGAAGTAAATTAGAAACTTTTAAAACTAATAAGGTTAAAGGGTAAAAAGATCTTAGTAACAAATTAGAAAAATCAATTAAATCCTTTTAAAAGAATTATAAATAAAATTATTATAAAATAACAATACTGGGCCAATTTTTTTGAAGTCTTATATTGGGTCGGTATTGCTAATAATTTTATATCACAGCTATTTTTAAAAATACAAATATAAATTGATATATATTTTATATTTCAAGAAAAAGAAAAATAATGGAAGAATGAGGTTATGGTGGCCTTTAGTTTTCTAAAAAGCCCATCATTTATGGGCAAAGAATAAGGTAGTAGAAGGTTCAAATAAAAATTTAAATAACCTTCCTTTCTATCTACGTCACGTGGTGAGTACCCTTCTCTCTCTTTGCGACTTCACTTTGATTTATTATAAATAACCTAAATAATCCCCCCAATTTGTACAACATAATTTCCCGCCTCACCGTTCTTCATTTCCCGCTCTGCAAAACCCTAACTCTACGCCAAATGGGGCAGAAGCAACAACATCCCAACGCCGATCCTCTCCCCGAACCCAAGAAAAAGCGACGCGTCGGTTTTTCCAACATCGGTCAGTCCCCTCTTCATCGATTTCATCATTTTACGTTTTTAGCTTTTCCATCCAAATTACATTTTCCTTTTTTTCCCAACTTCACTTCCCCTCACTTCGCTGTAAATTCCATTTTATTTACTTTTCAAATAGTTGGTTTCTGATTTCGCTCACTGTTGTTTCTTATTTGTTTGGCCTTGAAGCAGATGCTGGAGTTGAGCCCAATGACTGCATTAAGATTTACTTGGGTGAGTTTCTTTTTCTTTTTTAAAATATTTTTATAACTTGTTTTAGTTTTTGTTAATTCTACTGTTATAATCTAAACTCTTTTTGGTTTTGCTATATGCTGATGGAGAAAAAAAGTTTAAAACATAAAGTTGAATTTCCTGCCTTCGTCAATTGAAAGCTCTAATTAACTGTGTTAATTGACGACAAAGACAATATTTTGATTTAGTCTCGACATGAATGGTATTTATGAGACTTAACTTTTCTCTTGCGTGAGTAGAGGCAGGCATAATATGCAATAATTCGCTTATAACATTTTGAAAGTAGCTTTGCTGTATGACCTGTCAATATTCAAGTTGGATTCTCAATTGGTTTAAAAGAATTTGTTATATATGGCATGGGAGTAGAGGTGCTTCTTGATTGCTGTCAAATGGTTGGTTCCTGATAATAACAAGAAGCTGTATTTGGTGAATTTTTAGTTTTGTATTTAAATTCTGCTACTTTTTGTGTGAGAACATTCTTCTGTATTACTTATTTGCTTAATTGATATTGATTTAGTTTCTAAGAAAGAGGAAGTCGGAACTTCGGATGGTTACTGTATCAGCCCTGTTGATTTGAACAGCTTTTTTGAAGAAGATGAGAAGATATACGGTTACCAAGGGTTAAAGGTAATATGCCTTCATAATTACAACATAATGGCCTTCAAATAGTATTTTGATCTTGTTGATAGTTTATGTTGATGTATTATTTCATTTTTGCTAGATAACCATCTGGATAAGCAGCATTTCTTTTCATGCGTATGCTGATATTACCTTCCAAAGCACATCTGATGTAAGTTGAAATCGGCAACCCTGAACTACGAGAAATGGTTTTAGTCTTCTTTTTATCATATATTGAGTCAGTGTAGCATTTTTTTTTTTTTTTGTCTTTTCATGGTATTTTAATGATTTTCACTGTTGTTTATTCAGGGGGGAAAAGGGATCACAGACCTGAAATCTGCTCTTGAGGTATACATTAGTTACCATGTTTATCCTTTACTTAAATCTCTTATATCTTGAGGCTTTTCTGATTGTCCTTTTTGTACAGAAAATTTTTGGTGAGACTCTTTTGGAGAGCAAAGATGACTTCCTGCAAATCTTTTCAACTGAGAATAATTTCATTAGGTATTATGCCATGAAAATCTTGTACGCATGTAAAGATGCATTGCTCTTTTACCTTTGCAATGTTCGCATTCTATTTTCTTTTTCTTATGGTTTTGCAAATTCAATATGTATACCTTTTTCAGTTCTGTTGTTTCCAATGAAGAGAAGTTGCAAACCAAAGCCTCCAATGGCCATACAACTCATTTTAACGGCAGTTCAGAAGTAGCGTTTTCTGATCTGGAGGTAATTTTACTATCTATGCATGAAAGTAAGTGTTTGTTTTGTTGCTTAAATGTCACTGTTATAGCTATCTATTCTAAGTTCCATCTCCCAAAGTGAAACCTCTGGTCTAACACTTTCATTTGGTTTCTAAATTTTGCACTGGACCTGGCAGCATTCTCTGACTCCCTGGTCTTTTGCTAGTATCTTTTTGTTAGATTCTTCTTTGTTGTTTCCCGTCTTCATACAAGTTTCAGTCTTGTTTTGGTCTCATCTTTGTGAGATGCCACCTTTTGTGAGATTTTTTTACATTTCATGAAATTTTCAAGTATCCATAATAGAAAGGATTTTTTTACCATTCCTTTCCAACAATCATTTCCTTTTTTTATGTAGGCCCCTTTGGACAGTGAAGGGGTTGTCTGTTTTATGATAATTTACATGCTTAGGAGGTTAGTTGTGATGATACTGCTCCTTAACAGTTCAAACCACCATGGAAAGTCCAATGAAGTATATTGTAGGGAAAATATTTTAATAGATTTAAGGTACCTTGATGTTGACTTGCTGGTAGTTTACATTATTATGTAAGCAATGGTGTTGAGTTGCATGTATTCAAATGTTAGCTATGATTGATTTGTTTTCTTTCTGTATTAGGTTGTTCGCCTGATGATGAGCAATTTGGCTGCTGGTCATCTTTATAGTCGCTTGGTACCTCTTGTTCTTCTTCTTGTTGATGGTAGCTGTCACTCTTCACCGAATATTAATGACAACTTTTATCTCATTTTTAATGTAGTCTAAATAATTATGTTTTCATGATTAGGTAGCAATCCTATTGATGTAACTGATCCAAGCTGGGAGTTATATCTCTTGACTCGGAAGAAAACTGATCAGCCCGCGAACACTCAGCATATATTGCTTGGTTTTGCAGCGCTCTATCGTTTTTATCGTTACCCTGATGGTTCACGCTTGCGACTCAGCCAGGTTAATCTCTTTCACTGTCATTATTCATGTTAGCATCTAAGGTAGACTGAATGGAACCCAAAGTATTGCCAGCACCACTCTTCAACAACTGTTACACGTTGCTAATATTTTATTAATCACAAATAGCATTTTTATGAAATTATTCTCCCTGTTGGCAGATTTTGGTATTGCCTCCTTACCAGCACAAGGGTTTTGGCAGCTACTTTGTGGAGGTGCTGAGCAATGTTGCAATATCTGAAAACGTCTATGACTTGACAGTTGAAGAGCCTCAAGAGTACTTCCAACATGTGCGCACCAGTTTTGATGTAAAACGACTGCTAGCTTTTGAACCAGCCCAGAGTGCTGTTAAATCAGCTGTCTTGCATCTTAAGCAAGGGAAGTTGTCAAAAAAAGCCCAGGTTCCTAGATTCTTGCCATCCACCGATGTCGTTGATGAAGTCAGGAAAACTTTGAAAATTAACAAGAAACAGTTTCTTCAGTGTTGGGAGATTTTGATATATCTTGGCCTCGATCCTATAGAGAAGCACATGGAAGACTATGTAACAATAATTTGCAATAGGGTGAAGGCTGATATACTAGGTAAAGATTCTGAGACAGCAGGAAAGGAAGTAATTGAGGTCCCAAGTGTTCATGACGAGGAGACGTCATTTGTCATGTTCAGGTTGCAGAACAGCAAGGCTGGGGGTATTCAAATGGATGAAGATCAGACAAAAACCCAAGAACAGCAGCTGCAGCAGTTGGTCGACGAGAGAATCAAGGAGGTGAAGTTAATTGCACAAAAGGTGTCTCACAAACATGTATGAAGGGTACCACTTTCTTGGCATGATGCATTGACCTGGTTATAAGCATATTACTGATAATTTCTAGTAAAGCTAGCACTGTTGTAGGATTAGTAAATTTGAGGCTTGTTCTGTAAAATTTTTGAGCACTACTTTAATTTAAGCTTATCTTAGAATATTAGCAGACGATATAGTCTATGTGATAACTTTTTAACACATGTTAATTCCAGTATTCCCTTGAATGTTGAATGCTTGCTAACTGATTTTTTATTCTTTTCCCATTTTGCATTATCAATATTGACGGCATGTCTGGTTGTTGATATATTATAGCAGCTGATAAACCCCCCACCCCCAAAAAAAGAAGAGTTTACCCTACTAATCATTCATTTAACCATTTATTCTTACTGAATAAGAGAAAATAAAAAGCTATATTCTGTGCTGTGCTATTAGTATGCACTTGGCTATAGTTTTTGTAGTTTAAACACAATGGTGGAGAAGGAAACTCCAGCAGGATTCAAAATGTGCAATGATTGATAGCCTGTGGTGCGAGAAAAGGGTGGCCCTTGGTACGGAAATGGCACTTTAACAAATTTTACGTTCTTTGGTACGTAATTTGTCACCTTTCTGCATCACTACTGACCTGTGGTAAGGAAGGTGAATATATTTTATTATTATATTTTAAATAACCAGTTTCATAATTTTAATTTAAATCTATATTTGCAAACATCAAAATAATATTTAATATAAAATTTATTTTAATAATTTCTTTTAAGAGAAAAATGAACTAAAACACATACTAAGGGTGTGTTTAGTTTACAAAAAAAAATGTGTTTTAATTTAATTTTTAAATTGTGTTTGATAACTCTAATCAATTTACTTAATTCAAAATTTTTAATAAAATAATTTGAATAGAATAAGTAGATAGATAGCTACTTATTATTTAAATTTTCAAAAAATAAATTAGTTTTATTTTTAAAACATAAATTCACAATAAATTATCTCTTTACTTTTGTTAAAAACATGAAATGTTCAAATTATTCCATTTAATTTTAATTAAAATTATGTAAAATAATATAAAATAATATATTAATAAGATTAAAATCATGAAATAATTAATTTTCAATAATTAATATTTATTATTATCCCTTTTAAAAATATATTATTATCAAAAGATGTAATTATATTCAACACTAACTTTTACAAACAAATCAACTAACTTTATAATATGAATTTAACACTTATAAAATTATGGGCTATACTTCAATTTTCAACACTTAATTTTTTTAATTTATCAAACGGCACTTAACTTATATTTCCTGACTGAAGTTGGGTCCTTAGCTTATCTACCACCAACTCAATTACAAGAAGGCATAATAATTTATTTAGTCCTTCAACTTTACAAAAAAATTATTTTAACTTTTCATTAATTTTTCATATTTTTAGCTCTTAAACTTGTGTTTTTTTGTCAAATCACCCTAAAATGGATAGAAAAATTAAATTTTGCAGACATGGATGACACACCAACATTTAATTAATTTTAAAAATTAAAAATTAAAATATATAAAAATTATTTTTAAAACCATTAAAAGTATTTAAAAGTTTAAAAATTAAAAATTAATTAAATGTATAAAAATATTTTCATGTTAAAATTAAAAAAATTAATTAAGTATTAAAAACAAAGAAACATTCCTTTTTTTCCTCATATATATAACTATATATAAAGTAACTACGCACGAATTTGTTATGTATATAAATTATTTAAAATATAATATATTTGTAATATTTGAATAGATTACATACATAAATATTGTGGAAAACTTTACTAAGATATAAATAGTATTAAAATATTTTAAAAAGTATATTATAAAAATTATACCATTTGAAAAATAGCATGTTTAGAAATTAAATCATAAAATTAAATAATAATAATCATTGTAGAGTTAATCTATGTTAATGTTGTTCCACACTTTTTTATAATTTAATATAAATGAATCATTATGTCATAGTCTTTAGGATATATGTTGTCACACTTGGTTTTTCACAAAGTCTGAGAATTAAGAAATAATTGAGAGGTTGAATTGAAAGAAACCATAAGTTTGCGGTCTCTACTAGAAAGCCAGGAGAAGATAGTAATTGAAATTGGACAAGGTTGAAATCCGATTCTGGTTCGGTTGGATTAGAACCAACAGTTTCTTTAGTGAGAGACAAAATGATTATGGATGAATGGTTGTCATACGGTGAAAGACTGCGCTTGAAGGGTTATAAACAGTTGGTAAATAATTTCTCGGGGAGGATTTCACTTCATTCTGTTTCATTTTCCTCTTTTTTTCATCTTCTTCCTTAGTTGTTTCAAAAAAGAGATGGTTATGGGAAGCTCTGCATAGAGTGATGATCATGAGGTTTGAATAAAAAAAGTAGAAAATCTAGTAAACTAGTAAGGTTTTTAGTCCCTTTGTAACAGTTAGATTAAGAAAACAAAGATAAGGATTTCTAGAAAACCTTTCAAGGGGTTTTGCATGATTATGGAAAATCAAGTTTTAAGTTGTGAATACTGAAATTAACTTGTGATTTTTGGTTATCATGCTTAGCTGCCAGGAAAATGAAAGTTCTGGTGTTTGGAAAAGCTAAGTCGATAGGGCAAAAAATAATTAGGTGAGTTTTATACCCCATTTTTGGGATATTATTTGAATAGCATGAATTTGATTAGAATGGTTGAGGTGATGTATGTATAAGTTGGTTTGTTCCACGTTACTATGCTTATGTGATCTCATACATGTGCGTGTGTATTCCAAATTGTGAAACACGGTGGGAAATATTGACGGGTTAGACGCAGTTAGGATTGAGAAATAGGTGATTCTGTTAGATACCGCCATATGGTGTTGTTGAGTGCACCCGTTATGTGCGAAGCTCTAGGCATTGCGAAAGGGACATTGCGGTGTTCGAGCATCAAGGTATAGTACGACAAATGGAAGAATGGGCAGAGAAATAGGGAAAAAGGAAAATTGGAATTTCGTTTTGACTCCGCCATCCGGGATTGCTAGGAGCAAACTGAGATGTGCGAAGCTCTGGGCCTTGCGGAGGGGACACTTCGATGTTCGAGCATCAAGGTGGATATATGATAAGACGATATTGACAACTATTAGGTTCTTTAGAGCAACACTGTGATGACAGTCAGTAGGCTCTATAAGGCGACATCGCGATGACGGTAAGGTCATTCGAGGCGACACCTCAAAGAGGCATAATGTGTAAGACCATGACTCGACTATAACAACTAGTATAGTTCGCCAGGACACTAAACACGAGTAGTCTATCAAGAAACCAAATACAGGGTAGTCCACCGGGACAATAAACACGGGTGGTCAACCAAGATGGAAATCATGGGAGAAACTTTACGAATAAGTAAAAAATTATTTAAAAGGAAAGTGGAAGTATGAGGTGAAATAGTTGGCCAGCGAGTCGAAGAGATCCACCAATTAATGGGGAACGAAATGAAAGTTAGAAATGATTGTTAGAGTAGTAGTTGTGAAAGCTAGTAGATCATATGAGTGGTAACCCAACAAGAAATAGTCACAGGAGTTGACGCACTAGTGGTGCCTAGTATATAGGTTAACGAAATAGGGTTTGAATGAGGATCGTAGTTAAAGATCTGCCATTCAGAATCGCCAAAGTGTGCCTAAAGAAACCCTGTAAGCTAGAGATGTGACGCAAAGAACGCGAGTTGGTATTCAAGAAAAAGAAAGGTTGGTTAGAACCAATTGACAAAGAAGGATACATCGGGTGATAGATATGTCTATCAAGAATATTCCTCTTTAAAGGGGAAACTATTAAGAAAGCATCAGCCAAATGGTTAGTTTTGTAGGGAACCAAAATACAGGAGAAATCATGAACACAAATGATCACTCCGACGATAGTCTGCTGGGTACTGAATGCCAAAATGGTCCATAACAAATGGACATAACACACTCACGAGCATGGTATCTTAAATAAGGTGGATTACAAGGAAGTAATCTAACCGCTATTCATCCCAAGTGGAACTTAGTCTACCAGAGTGACGGGGAACCTCATTAGTTATCCCAATGGAGGGAATGTCAACAAGTCCTTTGGGATTATGGTAAGGAGGAGAAATCCACCATTGACTAAATAGATTTGGAAAGTTCGCCAATAGGCATGGTCCTTTCTCGTAGGCCTTATGAGTAGGATAACTGTGTATCCGCCAGGACTATGGCACTTCCTATCCAGAACAAAACGGAAAGGAGTATTCCTGACAAGGTGTGTAGGGTAAAGTGAAAATCGACCAAAATAAAAAGACATTTAGAAACTTCAAAAACTCTGCCATCGGGACATAGGTTCCACCAAGAACTTAAGGTATTAGTGGTCAAATCACCATTAAATTTCTCTTGTACTTATTTTTTTTTTTACATTATGTATTCATAATATATAACAATCATACATCTGTATTTCGTATACATTTTTCATAATATTTCATTTAGAATTCAGATTATTTCATATTAGAACTCTTATCATTAACTCATTTGGAATACCAATTCATATGGATAATACACGCAAGGGTGTACAAATATAAAATTACAAATGAACTCATTTATCAACCAAGTTCTATGTTCATGTCTCATCAACTCGTATTTCCTTATATCACATAATACTATGTAACACTTACCAAACTTTGTCAAATTAATGAACATCTTACGGAATTGGTCTGCACCGGTATGCACTGTATTTCACTGATAACCACTGATGCCAAACATGGCTGTGGTCTTTTCACTAGAATGTCATAGCCCAACCATGATCTTACATCTTCACTAGCAGAGATATTCTTTGTTTCTTTGAACAGCAACATCAACCCAGTTCATTTGTTGAAAAAAAAATCTAAAACACAGAAAACCAGCCCAAGCTAGAGTACATCAATCAACTATGACAAAAGGCCCCAATTAACATAGAAAATCTCAACAAAGTTCATCTTCTTTTCTCCACTTCAGTGGCAAAGCATGCATTGTTTTAGACTTATATCCCCTAAAACCCATACACCTAAACCAGTAAAAGGTAGAAAAAGAAAACCCAATTATTATCCCCATTCAAACCATAAATTCAACTCCAAAAGCTTTAATTTCTCTAGTTGAATTACTTTAGAAGGAAAGGAACAAAGAATATTCACCTGTTGTCTCCTTGAAACTAATTTTCGTTAGCTTTCAAAGATTAGAAGGAAAAAAAGGGCATTCACTAGATCAAAAGAAAAAGATCCGGTTTGATCTTAAAACCCAATCAAGATTGTCCACCAAAAGCAACCTACAAAATTAACAAAACAACTTAAGAAAGAAAGAGAGCTTTGGTCCCAAATGAAGAATAAAAAAAGAAAATGAAGGTAAAATCCTACACTTACAAACACTCTTTTCTTTCTCAGAAAGAGAAAGGGAGACATTTTAGAACTTAAAGAAAAGTAACGAATTTAGGGGGAAAAACTCATCATATATCAAAATTAAAGCTTCAATTCTATATTTATTCATCATATTATTCCAACACTCATCCATAAAAACTTTAAAAATTAGCCATAGAATCAAAAACTAATGACATACTAAGTTAGACCCAATTGTAAAAGTTCAAAAACATAGAAATTTCAAGGAGAAAGCAAGAATTAAACTTATATGAAGCTAGAGTATGAAAACCAGCTTGAACCCTCTTCCATGGCTGTTTTTCAGCTGATGAAAATGAAGAGAAATGAAGAGAATTCTAGATATTCCAATTTGGTCCCATTTTTATTTAGCTAATTTTGGTAATTTTCCAATTTTGCCCTTATTTCACCCATTTCCTGATTTTTCTTAGCTATTGCCGCCCAAAATATCTCTTTTGGCTTATTTTCACTTTAGGTCCTTCCTCATTTGATAATTAAGCTATTTAATCCTTCTAGCAACTTTTTTACCTTTTTCAATTTAGTCCTTTTTCTTTAATTAACCACCCAAACGTTAAAATTTTCTAACGAAATTTTAGTACTACCTTATTAACATTCCATAAATATTCATAAGAATATTTATGACTCGGTTTATAATACCGAGATCTTGATACCTCTTTTATTTATGACTCGATTTATAATACCGAGATCTCGATACCTCTTTTTCTCTATTTTTTGATCAAATAAATCTTTATAAAACAAAATCTACTATTTCAAAAATCTTTTAAAAGCTACATTTGGCTTGTAAATATTAAATAATATAACTTACAAGTTCATTTGTCAGATTTGGTGTTCTCGAATCACTACTTCTGATATCACTGAAATTTGGGCTATTACAATTAAAGAAGGCCGAGATATGAAATTTGGTAGTGAAGAATCTCACTAAGTTCATTGAACTTACCAAGATGTTGGCCTGTGTTTTGCAGGATTTCCAAAATAAAGGACTTAAGAGTGACCAAGCCAGACCGTATTAGATCATGGAACTCCGTAGTAAGGTGTAATGCACATAGGAAAGGGGGATACCTTTAGAAACTTCACCATGGGGGTGACTATATTGTATCTATGTAGTTCCTTTAGAGTCCGAAATTTGGACAATGAACTTTTATTTAAAACTTTCATTTTTGTTGTAAGTTTATTTTTATAAATAGGTAATACAATCTAACTATAAAATAATGAATTCCAATCATTTGCGACGCTCCATGCCTAGATTCGGCGAACGGGTCAGGTAAGGGTGTTACATATGTTAGTTTTTTTAAAAATAAACATGTAAAATATTAATAAATAAAATTATATGACAAACAAATTTGTGTGTTAAAAATAAACTAGAGTAATGAAGTTATAGAAATCAAAACCAAAATGGTAAGGACCTAATTATTAAAAATAGAATATTAAGAGCTTAAATTACAAATTAAAAGAAAAGAAGAATTGATATGAGTTAAAAATAAAATAAATCAAGTAGTATTTTAAAATAAATTGAAAAAATACTTAAATATAAGTCTAAAAGTGGTAATAATAGTAATTATGACTTCAAAATGAACTAGTTCAAAAAGTGAAAATGTTTTTTTTTTCATGAAAACACCCAAATTATTAATGAACAAAGAATATATTGATTATAAATAAACGTAGGGCGCACATAAATTTATAATATGATACACCATATTTTGTATTTCTACCTTGTTATACAAGGTATTTTTACTTTTCTTATTCATCTATGTTTTCTAATACCACATTTTTTTTAAATTTTCTCCTAATAAAAATATTTTTATTTATATATATAAAAGAATTTGAAATGTAACAATCATAATTTTAAAATATATAACAAAATGGTCAAATTATAGTTTTAGTCCCTAGGTTATACTCAAATTCAAATTTGATCCATGTGCTACATTGAATTTAAAATTCAATCTTTACACTTTTAACATCTTGATATAATTTGATACCTTAATTTTTATTAGCCCAAATATGATTAAAATATTGATGTAACTTTCAAGAGTTGTTAACATTAATAAAATTATTTGTTAAATTTAAGTCCATTGTAATCACATCTTTTCTCAATATTTTTGACTTAAAAATAATTAATAATTAATAATTAATCTTAACGCGAAACGTGAAAAGATCCCTACTAGTGCAATTTTTTTTTTTTTTATAGAAAACAATTTTCGTTTTTGTTGGATGGTCCACAATGTTTTAGGAAAATTCATACCAAGAAAATGGGTAATTTACCACAAAATATTTATTTTTTCAAAATTTACGAAAATGACCTATTCATTAATTTTTTACCGAAAAATACCATTTCCCCCGAAAACGCGTCCACGTCAGCGCGTTTTCAAGGGACGCAGCAGGAAAACACGTCCATGAGGGAGCATTTTCTACCACATTAGCAAAAAACGCTTCCTTGAGGGCGCGCTTTGCTGATGTGGTAAAAACACTCCCCCAAGGACGCGTTTTAGCCCGTATTTTTTTAAAAAATATATTCTCGAATTAAATTTTCAAAAAAAGTCATTTTTAGATATTATAAAAATAGACAAATTTTTTTAAAAATTTACAAGAATAAAGCTTTATAAAGGTTCAAAGTGACAATACATTTTTTTAAGGTGTTATCAATTAATATGGAAATATAACTTACAAAGAAAATCTTTATATAGACCTAAAGTCTCATTTCCCTTGTTTTCTTGAGTAATGTGGGATATGAGATATGTGTATATATAAACTCATGAATAGTTTTGCAGCTTGTTCCTAAATAATGTGGGATTCTTTCATCTTTTAACTAACAACATGATATTAAATGCTACACTATATTTGATTTTTTTTTACAAAATACTTTCTTTTTTTATATATATTTTGTTAACATTTTCTTATATTATAAAATTATCTTTTGAGATCTTTAATCTTATTGCATTTTAGAATTGTTAACATATAACTATTAAAAAAGAGAACAAATTGCACATATGAAACTTGTACATGCAATAATCTTCTATTCAATTTTAAATGTTTGAAGTCAATATCAATACAATTCTAATTTTAAAATAATTTTCCATTATTTAAATTTAGAATTCATACTTTTAATTTTTATTATTTATTTTATTTTATATTATGAATGTTTGATTAATAAATAAATGGTGAGTATTTGTAATTGAAATAGTATTTTTTGTAATTTTAAAAATTGATATATCTTTTAAATATTTATTTATTTTTAATATTTTACTATACTAATTAATTTTTAATTCTAATTTAATTTAATTTTCATCACCTAATGAATGCCGATAAATTTATTTCAGATATATTTTGACTAGATAGATAATCTATTTAAACATAGTTTATAATTATATTACATAAGTTTTTTATAGAAATATATAATATACATAAAATATAATAATTATTTTTATATTTTATATCTAGATTAAATTATATTAGTAGTCACTTAACTATATTTTTAGCTATAGAATTATAAAACTTACAAAATGATCACTCAACTATTATTAATTTTTAAATATTTATTTTAATATTTTACCATACTCATTTTATATTTTATATTTTTTTACTTATAGAGTTTAAAAGTTTTATTTATAATGTAACAAATGTTAACTTTTGTAAAAAATTTAACTCTAAGTAAAAAAATCAAATATAGTGTAGCCTTTCATCTCATGTTGTTAATTAAAAGAGGAAGAATCTCACATTATTTAGGAACAAGCTGCAAAACTGTTTATGAGTCTATATATACACATATCTCATATCCCACATTGCTCAAGAAAATAAGGGAAATGAGACTTTGGGTCTATATAAATATTTCCTTTGTAAGTTATATTTTCATATTAATTGATGACACCTTAAAAAAAATGGTGTTGTAACTTTGAGCCTTTATAAAGGTTTATTATCGTAAATTTTTTAAAAAATTGGTCTATTTTTATAAGCTAAAAAATGACCTTTTTTGAAAATTTAATTTAAGAATAGTTTTTTTTAAGAAAAAAACGGGCTAAAATGCGTCCTTGGGGGAACGTTTTTGCCACATCAGCAAAGCGCGCCCTCAAGGAAGCTTTTTTGTTGATGTGGCGTAAAACGCCTCGTGAACGTATTTTTGGTCGATGTAACAAAGCGCCCTCGTGGACGCACTTTCCTGATTCATCCCTTGAAAACGTACTGACGTGGACGCGTTTTCGGGAGAAATGACCCTTTCCGATAAATAATTATTTTTTAGGTCATTTTCTGTAAATTTTGTTCAAAATTGGTATTTTCTGATAAATTGGCCCAAGAAAATCGCATAAATAGACTTATAATTTATTTCCTAAATTAATTTAAAATAAAAAATTATATCCTTGTTATTATTTAATTTTTATTTTTAACTATAAAATAATAAAAATATAATTACTTTAAAATCATACTGAATTACTATAAAATAAGGGTTATTAATTTGGTACATTGATAAAGAAAGTTGAGAAATTGACATGAGTCTTAAAGTTAAATTAAAAAAAAAATACAAGACAAGTGGCAACTTCACAACTCTGCTAGGATATGTATCAAATAAAAACTCTAAAAATAATTATAATTGTATTATATTCAGGTTGAAGTAAAATTAAGGGGTAAAATACTCAAATATACTAAAAAAAATAAAATTTATGGAAAAGGGTCAGTTTTTCGAAAATTTACGGAAAAGGTTCGGTTCCCCACAAAAGCGCTTACGTCGGTAGCGTTTATGTGGGAAAAAAAAGCGCTTTAAGGACGCTTTTGTACGGACAAAAGCTTTGGCGCTGATGTGGCACAAAGTGTGTCCTCAGGGGCGCGCTTTAGCCCCGCAATGGTCAAAAAATTTTTGACCATTGGAGACCAACGGTCAAAAATTAAAACCCTATAAATACTCCCCAACCCTTATATTTTTTTCACACATTAGTCCTCTATCATCTTTCTCTCAATTTTCTATCAAATTTCTCTCAAATTTCTCTTAAAGTCCTTGAAACTTACTCTCAAATTTCAAAATAGTCCTTTACTATTTACAAAAAACCCTTTTTTAATTTTTTTAAATATATTTTTTGAAAAATTTTAAAATTTTCGATCGTATTACAATGGCTGAGGAATTAATTCGTCTAGACAACAAGCACATCTCCATCGATCAAATGCAAATGGTAAGTTTTAATTTTAATTTTTCAATATTATTTAATATTTTTTAGGTTTATATAATTTTAATTAATTTTTATTTTATAATTTTTTAAACAGTCTGTAGATCGGGTGTTGCAATGTTATATTCGCAATATGCATGGTCCCCCATCGCCGTTGATTGAAAACTACCTGCGGGAAGCGGGTTTTTGGCACGTGGCCACGATAGGCCGGGGGTTCAAGTTGGAGCCGACTTTGATCAGTGCGTTGGTAGAGAGGTGGAAACCCAAGACACACACTTTCCATCTTTCATGCGGAGAGTGTACCATCACTCTGAAAGATGTGCAGTTGCGGTTGGGATTGCCGGTGGACGGGTTGATAGTCACCGGGTCCGCAACTTCTACCGAATGGATGGTCGTATGCTACGAGCTTCTGGATGCCATTCCGGATAACATTCATGGAGGTCGGATCGAGATAGCCTATTACGAGACACATTCCCGGAGTCGAATGATGATTCGACCGAAATAGAAAGAATACGGTATGCTCGGGCATACATTCTTCAGATAATTGGAGGTTATCTGATGTCGGACCTGTCTAGAAACCTCGTACACTTGAGATGTCTGCTGAAACTTGTTGATTTTAGAGCAGCCGGTGAAATGAGTTGGGGGTCTACCGTGCTATCAAAGTTGTATCGGGAGCTGTGTGGGGCGACGCGACTGAGTAAAGTGAAAATTGGAGGTTGCCTATCACTACTGCAGTCATGGGCACAGTTTCGATTTCCATTTTTACGTCCTCGACTCGACCACCCATATTCATTCCCATTGATAACGAGGTAAATTTAATGTTATATTTTACAATTATTACGTAGATTTATAGTATAATTGTATGCTAAAAATTTATTTAATTAGGTGGAACCATTTAGCGAGTTATGCTGAAATATTTACCTCGCTTGAAGATATACGGCTTCTATTAGACCAACTGTCGGAATCACAAGTAAATTTTGAATTTCGTATTTATAATTTAGTATTTCGTATTTAGTGTTTAGTATTATGTATATAACTAATATTTTGGTAATGTTAATATAGTTTCAATGGACACCGTACGAGGATCCCAATTGGGCAAGAATTAGGAGGGTTCTTGCAAAATCAAACCTTTGACACGTGAAAATCCCATTGATCAACTATACGTCCGTGGAAATGCACCAGTCAGATCAGGTTCTGCGACAATTTGGATTCTGGCAACTGATTCCCGTGCCACTTGAGGTGCTCGATGATGAGCACAAGGTAGACTTACGGTAGTTGCACATGGATTGACCAATATTTTGGTCAGCATATATCGAGATGTGGGAGAACCGGTATGACTATTTACCTATCTGGGAACCGATCGTTGTTCCTGAGTTAGCGTGCGTGCCGAAATACATGCCATGGTTTAGGATTCATGGTAAGCCGTATTTGTTGTCGGAAGAAGAGAGGCGATGACAACTTCGTCAACAAAGGGATCGTCGGGGCCCTTTAAATCCAAGGAGAATGGGTGATGAGACGGGGCCATCAACAACGCCGACACGATCCGGCCCATCAACAAATACCACACATCCATCGGGCCCATCGGTTCAAAGAACGACACCGACATCACAGCCTTTACCCTTTATACCAGATGCGTACCCTACCCCTTATATGTATCCTAACCCATATATGTTTCCTTTTCCCACTCCCACCCTAGGTTGGAACACATGGCCGGGTTCGAATCCGTTCCCGACTACTCCGACTAGATAGTCGATCTTGAGGCCGCTGTCGCGTGAGGGATCACAGGAGGAGCCGTCGGGGAGCACTTCTTTTTACCAGTCTCCTTCGCCATACGGGATTCAATCACCCCCGCCGTGATTTATGCAAACACCTCCGGGGTTGTTATTTTATCAAGGTGGGTCATCCTCGCAACACCTACAACCAGACCCACCTTGGGAGAATCGGAATCCCTTGAGGTTCCACTACCCCAGGAAGCTAGAAGAAGGAGAAATCAGCAGCGAATCACGACCACCCAGTGTGGTATTGATTCAACCAACATCAACATTGAGTCGGATGGGTTTTTATTTTTAAATTGTAATAAATTTTTTATTTTTTAATAAAAAAAAGTTATTTTTATTTATGTTTGTAATTTAATTTTAATATCTTCACTAAAATAGAAGTTGTTTATTTTTTTGTATGTAATTTAATTTGATTTTTTAATAAAATAAAAGCTATTTTTATTTTTTGTAATTTAGTTTTAATATATTTAATAAAATAATGGTTGTTTAATTTTTTATTGTAATTTAATTTTAATATATGTAATAAAATAAGAAGTTTTTATTTTTATTTTTGTAATTTAATTTTAATATATGTAATAAAATAAGAAGTTTTTAAATTTTTTGTAATTTAATTTTAATATATGTAATAAAATAAGAAGTTTTTTAAATTTTTTGTAATTTAATTTTAATATATTTAATAAAATAAGAAGTTATTTTTTCTAATTTTTGTAAATTATTTTAATATATTTAATAAAATTATAGTTACTTATATGTTTTTGTAATTTAATTTTAATATATTTAATAAAATAAAATTTGTTTAATTTTTTTTGAAATTTAATTCTAAAAATAAAAGTCTAATATTTGTAATTTTATTGCAGGCCTAAAGCGCGCCCCTGGGGACGCACTTTGTGCCACATCAGCAAAACGCGTCCACGTCAGAGCGTCACCAGAGGCGCGTTTTGTGGGGAAACGGCTCTTTTTCCGTAAATTTTCAAAAAACGGGCAATTTTTTGTAAATTTTGTTTTTTTTGTATATTTGGGCATTTTACCCAAAATTAAGTATTTTAAAACTTTATTTAATTTAATTTTATATTAGATTATTTTTTTAAATTAACAACCATTATGTTTAGAGCATTTTAATGAGAATTAAAATAAAATATGAAAGCATATAAATAAAGAAAAAACATCTCAATGTTAATCTTTAATTAAATTAAAAATATTTAACATGTATGCATATAAAAATATATATTAAAAAGGAAAAAAATTATCATTCATAGCATTTTAAATTTAAGATATTATTATATTAAAAACTGTAGATAAGCAAATGATTTAGTATAAAAAAAAGGATTTTATTACGTATCCAACGACCTAAACTCTATAATCACTGTCATAAAAAGATTAAACAGATGGGGGAGGTGCGGTGGCGTTGATGGCCATTTTCATTCCGCCGGCACAAAGATCGGCAACGGTGTCGATGAAATAATTAGCTCCGAAGGCAAGTTGAATTTTATCGTTCCCGGAGTTAAACACTTTGGCTCCTTTATTAAGGGAGCATGAATCATGCCCGGTTTGATTTACCACCGCTACATTGAACAGCTGACTATCATATGTGAAAACTACATAAAATCATGTTTCAAAAAAACAATGTAAATCAAATAATATGAAGAAACATAAATCATAGAGAAAACTGAATGCGTACCCAGAAAATCACCGGCATGGAAGTTTTTTCCTTTAGTCCAACCTTCCATGTCAAGGCCTGAGTCCCAGCCATCTTCGTCTCCAACCATATAAGTAGTTGGCTTTGAATGAATGGCCCCAAATTGTAGCACCATCAAAATTACCATTATTATTGCTCTTCTCCTCATTTTCCTTTTGCTCTCTTTTCTTAAAAGGACCGATGATTTTCTACAGCACCCTGTGGCTGTGGTATATGTAATATATATTCATACTGTGCAGCACAATATGGAAATAAATAAATTTAACTTTAAAATTGTACCAAAATTATGCCACACATTTTTACCACTTAAAATTAAGTATTTATTTTGATTGACTCTTAATTCGATTGGCCAGTGTAAGAGGACATTAATTCGAGTGTGTTAAAACATATTATCCTCCTATTTAAAGATGTTGGAAGGAACTATGAATAATTTTAAGCTAAAAAATATTAAGATAATTATCCTATGAAATCTCAAGTTAATTTGTTTATTTATGGTGTGAATTTCCTTTGATTTTAATATGCAATAAATAGATAATTTGTCTTTAATAATTAAATGTTAATAAAATTTGTTGTATAATTTTTTAAGATTTTACAAATAACGTTTATTAAATTATGTTTTATTTGATGCTTAACTTTTTCTTAATGCTACGTGGTTTAGTCCATGTTTTTAGTTTAATTTATTTTTGCTATGGTATCTAGATTATTTTTTACTAAAAATTTTGTTACAATCATGTATTTACAACATAAATGAGTATTAAAAAATTTATTAGATTATGTTCGAATTTTGGAGACGATATTGTTGGGAGGGGCAACTACGAACCCCGAATATGAATCGTAAAATAGACATGAAGAATATATATAAAAAAACCCATAAATGTGTATTTAAAGATAGTATACAATAAGTAATGAAATGTAAACTTTGAAACTAATTAATAATAGCACATTGTCGAAACCATTTTTGAACAAAATGAAAATTTTAATTTAAAACATTGGGTTTTTAGTTAAGAACATAAAAATCGTCACCGATCTTTCTAGCTAGGTGTGATCGGTCAATTATAACTTACCTTTTAAAAGGATAATTTACGTGTCTACATTAAAATCTAGAAAAAAATTGGATTCGGGGAGTCGATGCCTTTACTAATTATGTGTTGTTTTTAAGATTTGAGAAATATACATTTTATTGTTTGAGCGAATTTAAAGCAAAAATTATATTGTATCACATATAATTCAAACTTTCCAAGTTTAATAAAGAAAATTGCATCAGCAGCACTAACTATATCCACAATATTAGGGCAATTTACTTTAGGACAATAAATATATCATTATTACTAATATATTGCTTGATAGCACAACAATCACCCCATGTCATAGTCTATAATAATAATTTTATTCCCATCACAAAATAGCAAGTAGGGACTAAAGTGAAAGTAAATCAAACATATAGCAACTCCCATCTCAAAATACACAGTCCACGTGTAGTTTTTCAACTAAATGCACCAATAAATTCTTATACATACACTTACATATACAATATCATATAAGTATAAAGTTTTAGTCCAATATTTAAGTATAAAGTTGTCAAAACAATTTACAACTTTCACTTTTGATTTTTTTTTTTTCTTTTCTTTTAATTGTATTGTTACTTTACTAGATGTTCTCATATGGCGTGGTGATAAAACAGAATGTTACACGGTCAAAAGTGGATACAAACAAATCATTACAGCTGAAAGTCCTAGAGTACAGAATGAAGATAGTGCTAATTTCTTTACAAGGTTGTGGGAGCTCAAAATTCCTAGTAAAATTTGCATTTTCTTTTGGAAGCTGGTACACAATTTTCTACCAACGAAAGCCAATCTAAACATGCAACATTTGATGGTGAGCACAATTTGCCCAGTGTGTCAAGGAGGAGTTGAAATGGTTGACCACCTATTTCGTGATTGTTGTTTCACAAAACAGATCTTGCAGGGACTGGATGTTGCAGACTCAGAAGACAATAGAGAGCCAACATGGAAGGATTGGTTAGTCAAGGAGTTTAATTTGCAGAATACAACAACATGCAAAATTAAAGCTATTGTTTATGGGGCTATATGGTATAATCGCAACAAGATCCATCATGAAGGGGTAAGGGTTCGCATTGGCGACATATTGGCATTCATAAAAGCATATCATGCAGAAGTTTCAGTTATGCGAGTACTAATAACACAGACAACGGGCATTCATAACGAAAGGTGGGTATATCCGGATGGTAATATTATAAAGATCAATTTTGATGCCTCTTATAATCAAGTTACGAAAAGATCGACCTCAAGCATTATTGCAAGGAATAAAGATAGGCTGGTGATCGCTGCATGTACCTGTCCTTGGGATAATATTCTAGATCTGACTACGGCGGAAGCAAGAGCGTGTCTTCAAGCTCTTGATATGGCGGAGGGAATGGGATTACATGAGATTTGTGTGGAAGGGGATTCTCTGACTGTAATAAACAAAATAAACTCAACAATGGAAGACAGATCTATTATAAGCAGTCTGATTCAGGAGATTAGGGGGAGACTTCCCAAGTTCCGAGTTCTGAGTTTTAGACACATACCTAGAGCAGCAAATAGAGCAGCACACGAAATGGCGTGTGAGGGGAAAAAATATGCTGAACCCAGGTACTGGATTGAAGAGGCACCACCGTCGGTGGAAAGATTGGTGGCTCATGATAGACGAGAAAGTGAAGGACGCGAGTAGTGGATGCTTGGAGTCCGGACGATTGGTAGGATATGGTACGATGAACTCTTTTTTCAAGGGACTGCGTAAACTGGAAGAATCTTTTAAGGAGGAAATCGGTTCCTTTGGCTGATAGGGTTTGGTACTGAAGGGTCGCAGTAGGAAATGAAATGAAGTGGATTTTAGGAGTCGGATTTTTAATTTGTTTTTTAGCATAATGGTATTTGTTTAATTCTGTTTGTTTCTGCTTTGTTTTAATGCGCTGTTTGTGCGGCCAATAGGACTAAGATGGTTGTTTTCTATTCCTTTATGTTTTACTGATTGTACCCACTTCATTTTCTCCGTTAATGCATCACCGATATTTTCAAAAAAAACTATAATTATAATAAAAAATCTAAATAATAATATTTAGAAAATATATAATTTGATCTCAATTCGAGCTTGACTCGATTGTGACCAGACAGAATATAGTTACTACAAATATGAAATATGTAAAATATTAAATTAAAAATAGATTAAATAGTGAGTAAAATTAAAATGTATAAAAAATCAAAATAAAATTTTAGTTGTAGTAAATTTAAGATTTTATTAATGCAATTACTATGGGTCCAAATTTTGCTATATCCATTTTATTATTATTTTAATTAAAAGACTAATGTTGAATAATATAACTTATTTTAAATATGAAAAATATTTTAATAATTTTTCTATCCGAATTGATGTTCGATTAATTTATGATACCAACTCAATCAAAATTTAAATAATAGTATAGATATTATGTTGATTATTTATTAATGTCATTGCATGAAGACTCGATTTATTGTATAACTGAGTTAATTTGATCATATTTTGCATGATAAATATTAATTTTGTTTTGGGTAAAATTCTAAATGATTTGTTTTTAGTCCAATATTAGTTTATTTGATTAAAATATTTTACAATTTCTCTATTTGAAACAATTTTAATTTTTAGAAATATTTTTGAGTTTTGAACAAATAGTATATAAATTTTAAATATATTTTTTATTATTGTATATGAATTTAGGTTTTAAATAAAATATTTAAGATACTACTTTAAAAAGGTAAATGTTAAAGATGGAAATAAAATTAAATTAAAATATTTTTTAAAAATTATTATAAATATAATATTTTATAGAACATCAAATAGTTTTTATTACCAAAGCCGTGCTCACCTGTTCCATGGATTTTTTTTTAATTAAACATTGTTTAATTAAAAAGATATTTTATTTTTTGACCTCAATATTTTTATCAATAAGTGTTGGGTGCAATGGTAGGGCATATTACATTTTTAAAGGGAGACAAAAGTTCAAACCTTCGAGACGACATTGTTGGAAGAGGAAGCCTTGAATATGGACCGTAAAAATGAACATGAAGAATACGAAAAAATAAAAAAAGATAATGATAATTTTACACATTACTAGTTTCTAATGTCACATGCTTTGCATGTAATTTTACACCTTTAATTATTAACGTATTTTTAATTATTGTTTCCTATCATAATATGATAATTTCTCTTAGTTTTCAAATAATATACAAATTTTGAACTATACAAGAAAGTAAAGTATAATGTTACTTTTAAAAAATAGGTGGATAAAAAATCACTGGTAAAGATAATTTCACTATAATGGCAAAAACGAATAGTACAAAGATAGAGATAAAACTAAACCCCGAAACCTAAAAATAAGAACTCTCAAAACGTAAAAACAAAATTCTTTGAAAGCTTGAAAAAGCTAATACCTAAATATGTAATGGGAAGAGCTTGACGAGAAGGTATTATCTGTAATTCAATTGTGCCTCACGAATAATGTATTGTAGGAGATGTTGATGGAGAAAACGGCATACACCTAGTGGAAAATGCTAGAAATCCTTTACGAGACAAAGTTTATGGTTAACCAATTGGTGTTGAAACAACGGTTGTACACGTTCCATATTAACGAATGTGAGCACCTTAAAGGTCACATCAGTCAATTTATTACTCTTTTGAATGATTTGAAGAATGTTGAGGTTTAGGTTGATGATGAAGATCAATCAATGCTATTATTTTACTTTTTACCCCCTTCATACAAGTTTTTCAAAGAGACCCTGATTTATGGTAAAGATAATCTCGTTTGAGGATGTGAAAGGTCATTTGTTGAGAAAAGAAAAACTCGACAATGAGTTTGGTTTGGATAACAAGTTAGATAGACAAGCCTTGATTTTGGTAGCATCAAGAAAGCAAGATAAGAGATGTCGCCAACGGTTGTACACATACCATATTAACGAAGGTGAGCACATTAAAGGTCACATCAGTCAATTTATTACTCTTTTGAATGATTTAAAGAATGTTGAGGTTTAGATTGACAATGAAGATCAATCAATGCTATTATTCTACTTTTTACCCCTTCATACAAGTTTTTCAAGGAGACCCTGATTTATGGTAAAGATAATCTCTTGTTTGAGGATGTGAAAGGTCATCTGTTGAGAAAATAAAAACTCGACAATGAGTTTTGCTCGGATAACAAATCAGATAGACAAGCCTCGATTTTGGTAGCATCAAGGAAGCAAGATAAGAGATGTCGCCATTGTAAGAAGTTAGGTCATGTCAATGCAGATTGTTACAAACTGCGAAATAAAAGGGCTATTGAGAGTAACGAGGAAGATTTAGCTGGTGTTAATTTGGTCGATGACAAGGGTGATGATTTCTTGTTGTTCTCAACAAGTGCAAGCTTCGAGCTTACATCCGATGGATCTTGGATTCAGGGTGTTCTTTCCACATGTGTCCCAATAGGGACTAGTTCCCTATATACATTTTAGTTAAATGTGTAGTTGTGCATATGGGGAATGATTCACCTAGTAAGATAATCAGTATTGGTACTGTTCAGATCAGGATGCACAACGAGACAATTGGGACACTATCAGACGTCAATCATGTACTTGATTCAAAGAGAAATCTAATCTCCTTGGGAAATTTGGACTCAAAGGGTTGTAGAATTAACATCGAGTCAAGCGATATTAAGGTATCCCGTGGGGCTATCATTTTGATGAAAGGTAAAAAGATTGGCAGTCTTTATGTTCTGGAAGGATCAACAGTGGCCGGTGAAACAGAATGTCCCTCGTCTATTAAGGAGTCGAGGTCGAGTCGTTTGAAGTGGAGACAACTTGGTCATAGAAGGGAAAAATGTATGACCGTTTCGTATAAGAGATGTTCTCTTTTGGATGCATGTTTTGAAAAGATAGGGCACTGCGTTCGTGAAAATCAGACTCGGATCAGTTTTGATTTAGCAGTGCACAAGTCGAAGGCTAGAAGTATTCCAGCTTCAAAGCACAGTTTCGACTCAATTAATATCTTGAAAAATTTGAGGTCATGGCGGGCTTTGGCAAAGAAGGCATTATGGAAATACGAGTCAAGGTGGAGATTTGAGAGTGTGCTTCACATTTCAATCAAATTAGGACACAATCAGAGAGTGGCTTCGCAATGAGGAAGAGCTCTTCATCCCGACGAGCTGTCGACATCACAACGAGGAGAAGACCGTCGTCTCGACGATGTTACGCCACTTCGTCCCAATGAAGCGAATTCCATGTCACAACGTGGCGACGTGCCATACAATTTTCTCAGTTTTCTTCTCCTAGTTAAACTTTGATTATTTGTTTCAATTGAACTCTAATTAGTGAAGATTATTTTAATATTATTTGACCTATGAATTTAACCTATAAATAGGCCTTTTACAAACTTAGAAAGATCAACCCATTGCACATTTAGGTATTAGTTTTTTTAAGCTTTCAGAGAATTTTGTGTTTACGTTTTAAGAGTTCTTATTTTTAGGTTTCGGGGTTTAGTTTTATCTCCATATTTGTACTCTTTTTTTTTGCTGTTATAATGAAATTATCTTTGCCCATGATTTTTTATTCTTTTCGGAGGGATTTTTCCACCTAAAATATTTGTGCTCAATCTTCTCAATTTCTTTGTTATTTTATTTGTTCGTTGCTTAATCAGGTTTATCCTTTACAAACTGGTATCAAATTTACAGTTCAGCTTTCGCAGATCGACTTGTTCGGTGACACAATAATGATTTTGGATATCGAGAAATTTGACGAATCACAAATTTTTGTTTCTGGCAGTTTCGAATTATTTTAGAGGTAGCTAATATGGCAGAGGACAAGGGTGATGATTCGTTGCTCCCTACATAATCCAGTTGAAGGTGGAGTCATGTCAAATGCCAGGCTCATGGAAGCCAATGTTATGTGGGAAGGGTTGATTTTCAGAACTTTGAGTAAACTGTTTAGTAAATAGGGGTTAGTTAGAACCCAATGACTGAAAGAGGTATTAAAAAGGATAGACCGGGGACAGATTTATCTTTCAAGACTATGCCTCTTTAAAAGGGAAATCTATAGAGAAGTAACCGCCAAAAGGCTAGTTCCGCAGATAATCCTTGCATGAGAGAATTAGTGAACTCGAGTAGTTTCTCGGATGACAGACTGGCGAATACTATAGACCCAAGGGGGTCCATAACTGACGAACATGCACCTTAAGAGCACAGTATCGTTGTTAAGGTGGTTCTTAAGGGAATAACCCAAACAACATTGCAACACAAATGTAGGGTGGAATGAGATTTGGACCACTAGGGTGGCATGGATCCTCATTAGCTAAACCCATATGTGGGGGGTCAGTAAGTTCTGCAGGACTCAAGCAAGAATATAAAGTCCTCCATGGACGATTTGAATTTGCTATGCCTGCCAAGCAAGACGAGCAAAAGGGGAGAAAAGGATCTGATACTAGCAGTTGACCTCCCAACCATGTGGTTAGGGATTAAAAACTATGGGTACAAGTATGTTCGTTAAGGAAGACAATCAAAGGAAAGAAGGATGAAAGGAATAAATAGAGTTTGCTATTATGGCGGGATACCTGAGAAGCTGTCAAGACTTGTCGAATGGTATAGCTTTAACTAGGGAAAGATCGGTTAGCGGTCTATCGGCCTATAAATAAACTTAGGGAATGAACCAAATACAGCCAACCTAGATTGAATGAAATTTTCCAAGACTATTTCGGATTTAAATATGTCTTTTTACTCTTTTTAAATTCCTTGGCAAGGTTGGAGATAATTTGCATAATATAGCAACGAAACTCACAAAGTTCTTTTGAACTTATGAAATTTCAGCTTATGTATGTAGGACTCGTCGGATGAGAAAAGACCTTGAAGAGGGACCAAGCTAGACAGTTGAAGATCAATGAACGATCATTGATCGATGTCATGCACATAGGATGGGAAACCATTAGAGGCTTCGCCTCATGGTCGAGTTGTAACTGAATAGTTCTCTTAGAATCCGGAGTTGAGACAGTGAACACTTATCCTAAATTATTGTTTCTATTTTAAAGGTTTTTAAATAAATAGATAATACAGTCTATTTTTAAAATAATGTGTTCAAATCTTGTACGTGAACTGTGATGCCCCAAACTCAGGTGGGACGGTCCGACCTGAATTTCGAACATCATATTAGCCACCGAAGTGGCTCTTCATTTAAAACTTTACGAACCACACTAACCAACCCTCCACACCACACATTTGCAGAATATTTCAAATAGGAAATTAAACCTAAGTGCATGCTTTTCTATATTAATTATTTCATTCACACAATCAGAAGGTATAAGGCGTACCTTAATACTTGGCGGTCTCCGTAAAATTTGTTAGTTCATTTAATTATCATCAAATGGAACAAGTAATAAAACCATCTAAATAAGCAATCAAGCAAGGAATTATAATGTTCAAAAAAAAAAAACAAACTGTCTGTAATGTCCGTTTACAACCCGTTGAAAATTTTATTTAAAAATTCTAAGTTTAATTTTAGTACTAAACCCTTGGAACAACCCACATTTCCTTCACTTCAGAGTTTAAAATCTCAACACACATACTCTAGAAAAAATGACTTGCGATGGATCACCGATTTGCCACCCTCCTTGCTAACCTGTGAACTGTTTATCTGCAAGGTATAGTAAGGAGTGTGAGCTTAGAGAAGCTCAGTGAGTACACATGCATACAACACAAGTAAACACACTAACACATGTTAGGATTTAAACATACCTTAACAATACACATATAACACAATTTTCATACTCAACACAATGATATATATTGGCAATTCATGAATATGAAACATAGTCAAATTAATGCTCATTGGATAAACGGATCTCCAAAACACACCACATGACTCATAAAGTCTTATTCTATCTCCATGTAAGTTTAGCATGTATGCTCATGCTCTCCAAACACACCACACTATCTACAACGAATAGAGCTATGCTCGACATTCCCCTATCTCTCTAATGTTATCTCTGGGTCACAATGCCCAACACATAATAAAAAGGGTGAGCACTCACAATTCTATGGCATGCCAATGATATCCAACTGTTTCAAGTGTTCACATTGCTAACATATCTATTTAATCACACAATATAACTGGCTCGCATTACTGTTGAGCTCACACTTAGCATTTCAGAATAATATAATTTTGCACTAATCAAAACTCACAATATCATAAATCTCATAATTCACTTACTGGTTCGTGCATGCATAAGGGTGCATTATCAATAAATTTTACATGTTATAAAAATCCATATTATATTATTTATTTTATATTTGTTCACAAGCATTACATAACCATATATGAATATATATTACATATATATACGTACCTATTTAGTGACCTTTTTACGTCAAATTTTAACATACATTAGAAGTCTCATAAATGTATATGTACTGAATAAAACAAAACCTATAAATATATATATATATATATATATATATAATAAAATAATACACACATAATATATATACAACCGCACTCATATATATATTTTATATATATACACATATATATATATATATATATATATATTACAAACACTCCCATTTATATATTATAAATACAACACGCATATATATGTATATTGCCAACTCCCCATTTATATTATATATATATATATATATATATATATATATAACACCACTAATATATATTGTAAGTTCATGCATTTTAACTAAAATCACACAGTGTATATACGTAACGATTCAGCCAAATTTGCAAGGATTTGCATAAGGAAGAAGTCAAGGTTCGCATACCATAAATGGGGATTCGCAAGTGTCACTTCGACTCCTTAGATATCGTAATTCATGCTAAAATACAACATACAAATGCACTCACCTATAACTCATCACGGCTCGTTGAACTAGACAACTTTATGCTTGCCTTTATCCTGATTTGTTGAGCCTCGACTAACGTTTTAGCTTCGCACAAAAATATACATATTACTAAGCATTCAAAAATAATCTAGCTTACTCTCTTTATGTTCATACAACGGCTCTCCACTCACACATACTTATTCAACTTATTTGTACAATCTATTTCGCTTAATTTCTTCTTTTTAACTTAATTAAATCCTTAACTTCTACCTCCTAACCCCTTAACTTGTGCCTAATTATAGATCTATATCTCTAACTTTGCTCAATTTCTTTAATTAATATCTTCTTCGGAAAAACATTGTCCATCCTCATTCTCAAAAGACAACCATTTAATTCATGCAATTACTTAAAGATTTTGATAAATTGAATTTGTAAACCTCTTAATCTCATCAAATATGCTACAAATCATTTTAAAAACATCTCTTAGCTCTTTATTATGATATTCACCAGTTTTATGCAAAAGATAGCTTTAAAACCATGGATCTTTAATTTTCTTGCTTTAAAAGACTTGTACATGCTAGTGACGAGACCTACATTAAAAAATTTAGGATGAATAGAGTTACTTTTTTTAAACTATGTGAGATGTTACAAACTTTAGGAGGATTGAAGTCGTCAAGGAACATGCTTGTTGATGAGCAAGTGACAATGTTCTTACATATTATTGCTCATCATCTTGAAAATCGAGTTATCAAACATCACTTTAATAGGTCCAAGGAAACCATTAGTAGATCATTTCACAATGTTTTAAATGCTGTCATACGCTTACAAGATGTGTTATTTAAAAAGGCAGAGTCAATTGCAGTTAATTCCACAGACCAAATGGGGAAATGGTTCAAGGTATTGGAGTAAGTTCCATATATAGCTTGTACATAATTTAGTTGATTGGAGTAAGTTCCATATATAGCTTGTACATAATTTAGTTGATTTAGATTTAAATAAGTTCCATATATAGCTTGTACATAATTTAGTTGATTTAGATTTAAATATAGTATCCTAACTCGAAGTTTTATACATATGATGTAGAATTGCTTAGTTGTTTTAGATGGAACTGTAAGAGTATGCCCAAAGATCAATCATGAGATGGTTGTAATAACATACTTGATTTACCATGTTTATTAATATAAAGCGTTGTCATTATTATTTCAATTTTTCTTTCTGTGTGCACAAATAAACTGTTTTATAATAATGTCCTGAGAATAATATGATTATTCTTAAAAGATCCTTAGTCAAGTATTATTGTTGACTAGGATAACAATAATGCATTAAGACTAACATGTAGTTGATTGATGATAAAGAGTTGTCATTGATATGGAGTGTCAAAATCAATGCATGAATATGTGTGTTAGAGAACAACATATTGGATTGACCCGCTATGAGTATGTTTCTTGGATTATTATGTAATTGTCACAACATTACTCATAGTGATTAATATGTATATGATCCTCGACTTGAGATCATCATTATCCCAACATCGTGAGTTGTATATTTTGATACGATCAAGCGTACAAATAACGAAGTTGTTCTATAAAGGCGATGTTGGATATACCACAATCTATGTAGAGGATATGGTTGATCAATATAGGATAATTCCTCCTACATAATAGGAGTAATATCTTAGGCCACTTGATTGAGTGAGACTAGAAATGCATGGCCATGCTCAAATAAGTTGATATGAGATGTCATACTAATTTGTATATCATAGTCTACTCAAGATATCGAGAAACATGGGATGGGCTATACAAGTGTGACTATTCCATAACTTGTGTCCGTTCCAGAGATAAAGGACTTAAGGATTAATGCATGAAAGGTTAATCACAAAAAGTTATGTCGAATCATGACTTCTTGTAACTTAGGTAGCAATGATGCATTGCTAGATGCCACTCATTGTTTGTAACATTAGAATCGTCTAATATTACTGCTAATGTTACAAGAACCTACAGGGTCACACCCTATGGTTGAAATGAACGGAATAAAACATAGTTGGTATTGTGTTTGGTTGTCACATGAATTAAATTAATTAAAGAATTAATTTAATTGGACAATCAAATATTGAACATATTATATATGTACAAGGATGTTGTACACATAATGAGAACATAGTTCTATTAATATATGAATTTGGTTCAGTATATAAATTTAAATAAATATAGTTTACCAAAATCCATGTTATAATTATTGTAATTATAATTTTCGGATATAATTAATGTAGTTATAATTTTGGTTAAAATTTTATTGTATTTATTTAATTTTATGAATCATTAAAGATATACCAATTATATAAAAGGTAATAAAAGATATAGACCTTAAAAAAAAAAAACCTAAGAGAGATAGCTTGTTAAGTCTAGCGAATAGTCAAGCAAATAAACCTCCAAAAATAGTTTTGGAGATTTCTTCCGTTCATAGTCAAACCGGGTGGATTACGTAGAGGCTGACATCGGAAAAGGTTGCGGTTTGGTTCGATAGTAGATTAAAATTCTTGTTGCCGATGCGTCGCTGTCTACTTAGATTGAAGTTTCGGTAATTTCAAAACCTTTATTTCACCCCAATTCATTCTTCACACATGGATTCATGGTTTGGATCACCGGAATTAATTTTATTTTGCTGCGCCATGGGGGTGCTGGCGTTCCAACAAGAACCCACATTAAGATTAGGGTTCCAACAGTTGATAAACCTAGATATCGAACGCGAAAAGGTGACATAGAAACAAATGTGTTAGGTGTTTGTACACCTGATATGCATTTTGTTTATGTTCTTCCTGGTTGGGAAGGTTCTGTTGCTAATGGACAGGTTCTTCGAGATGCCATTAGTAGGAGACATGGACAAATAGTTCATCATGGTAAAGTGCAGAATTGGAGGAATTTGAAATAATTTTTAAGATCATACTTTTTTTGGGAAATTTACCATGATAAATAATTTTTCTTATAGGTTGTTATTATCTAGTTGATGCTGGATGCACAAACTATGAGGGATTTCTTGCGTCTTTTAGAGGACAAAGATATCATTTGAATAAGTGACGTTAGGGTTACCAGCCAAGTACTCCGAAAGAATTTTTCAATATGAAACATGCTTCAGCCCGTAATGTTATTGAAAGATGCTTTGGGTTATTGAAACTTAGATGGGGAATACTTGGGAATCCATCATTTTATTCTGTGAGGGTGCATAATAGAATCATTATTTACTCCATAATTTTATTCGAACCTATATGAGTCTTGATCCTATTGAAGCGAAGTTTTGAGAAAGATTACCTAGTAATATGATAGATGACGACGAACCGAATATCGTAAATATTCATCCATCGAATGCATGGGCCACTTGGAGAATGGAACTAGCCAATCAAATGTTCAATGAATGGCAAGCATCTAGAAATTACTTAGGTTTAGGGTAAAAATAATAAACATTAATTTGTTTATGTTATTTCATGTATCTAGTTTATAAAACTTTGGTGGTGGTTGAATTTTTTTTCTATATTGTACTAGACTTGTTGAATTATAATTTATTTTCTTTTGATTAATCATGTGTTATAATTTTATAAAGTGTTGACCTATTGATTCATTATATTGAACTTAATTTTATTTTTATTTTTCTTAAAATAATTATGTCAGGTTTTTCACGATCAAGTGTTTCTTCCCAAAATTCTCGAGGAACCAAAAGGAAATAGGTTCCAGAAGAAGATGCTGTGCTAGTTGTCTGTATGGTTGTAACATCCTAGATTAGGGGTTATGCGTTTGTGCATAATTCATGAGTAGTAGGTTTTGGCGGTGTTTGGAAGTGAATTAAGGGTTTTAAAATCCTAGGATGGAAGAGAAAGCTTTGGACAATTATTGGTTTTAAGTTAAAACAAGAAGTGATGTGGAAAAGTGGCAAGGGACGCCACCTAAGGTGCAAGGGTTATGGCATCAAGTGAAGTACTTTGAGGAAGAGGTTCGAATCCCATTGTGTGCATTTTGCTTAGTTTTATGAAATAGCATGTTTATTGTGATATGGATGTGTGGTGTGCATTTTAGAACCTTGGAAATGTAAGAAATGTATGGAAATGCATGGAAATGTATGGAAATGTATGGAAATGTATGAAAATGTATGGAAATGTATGGAAATGCAAGGAAATGTATGGAAATGTAAGGAAATGTAGAGAAATGCAAGGAAATAAAAGGAAATGTAAGGAAATGTAAGGAAATATAAGGAAATGTAAGGAAATGAAAGGAAATGAAAGGAAATGAAAGGAAATAAAAGGAAATGAAAGGAAATGTAAGGAAATGTAAGGAAATGTAAGGAAATATAAGGAAATGTAACGAAATGAAAGGAAATGAAAGGAAATGTAAGGAAATGAAAGGAAATGAAAGGAAATGAAAGGAAATGTAAGGAAATGTAAGGAAACTTGGAAATGATTTAGAAATGTTAAGTTTCAAAAGGAGGAAAGTAAACATTTTGGAAACCTAAGCTAAAAGAGGAAACTAAACATTTTGGAAACTTAAGTTAAAAGAGGAAAGTGAACATTTTGGAAACCTAGGAAATGTCAAGCTTAAAGAGCCAAACGAAAATTTTTGGAAACTTAGAAATGACCTAGAAATGTCGAGTTTTAAAGTTTAAAAGAGGAAATTAAGGTAAGGTGGCCTTAAGAGAAAAAGTATGTGAAAATTGACACACAAACAGGCTTGGAAAAGTGGCTTGAAGATGCCACTTAGGGCCTCTGGAAATGGCGCCACATGCAAGTGTATTTGGGCCAGGGATCGAGTCACTTAGGAAGTAAATAAAAGAAGTTTTATTTTGCTACAAAGAAGCGGAGAGGTGGACGACATGTGGGCTCTTAAAAGAGGAGTTTTATTTTCTTTAGAATTTTGGCTAATTAGGAGATAATTGTTGGATTAATTCTTTTGATAAAGTGATAATTATCACATAGGAAGAGTGGTGACCAAGTTAAGGACTCTAGCTAGTAATTTGACTACAAAAGGAAGAGAAGGCCATTCATTCATTCATTCACTCTTCCTTTGCCGAATTTCTTAAGCAAATTCTCCTCTCTCGCCAAAATTCCTCAGCTTTATTCTTCCTTCTTTTCTTTCTAATCCTCCAAAAGCCGAAAGTTGTGAGAGCATCATTTAGCCATAGCCGAATCTCTCGAAGGTTGAAGTGAAGGTGCAATCGATTCCTTCAAATAAGGGTAAGATCCAAGTTTAGTTTCCATTCTTTTATATTTTAGACTTATCGAAATTTGGGACTAATTTCGATTATTAATCTTGGCCTAATCATGGAAGGAGAAGTTCTTTTCCGAAGGTACACCATAGGCCGCTTGTTCCCGAAAGTTATTCGGTGAATTTCGGATTTAAGATCCTTAAGGTAAGTGACTATGAATATTCGCCAAGACCCTATTTTTGTAGTAGATCTATTATTATGTGTTTTAAGTGAAAATTAACCGATTCAAGGGATCTAGTGATTTGTCGATTTCAAAGGGAAGAATACAAGTTTTGGATTTGATTTTTATTCAATCAAGATTAAGGTAAGTACACAAATCCTACTAGGATTTGGTTTTATGGCCGAATAGGCCTTTGCTAAATATTACCATGTTGGCCGAATGTAGGCATTAAAAACCTAAAGCAGTAGATCGGATTTCGGGATTTCGAGTGAAATCGTTAAGCGAATCAGGTGTGTACCCCACACTAATCTTAATAGATTTATGGCTTAAACTTGATATATGTGTTAATATGAAAGTGTAAGAATGTGGCTAAAGTACCATGTTATGGTACAAAGTACTCAGGTACGTTTTCCTACTCCTACTAGGATTACGAAATATGTTATACTTAACATGTGAAAAGTGACATGAATGTGAATTTAAGTATGATATGCATGATATGAATAATATGGGGCATTCGGGTTATTTGAGAAAAGGGAAGTGAATGTGATGACTTCGGTCTCACTATCTGAATGTGGTGACTTCGGTCACATTATCTGAATGTGGTGACTTCGGTCACATTATCTGAATGTGGTAACTTCGGTTACATTATCTGAATGTGGTGTCTCATGACACAATTATCGAGTGGCTATGCCACGAATTTTATATAGGCGATGAGCACGCCGATCCGCAATGACGCCTTCAATGGTGTGTAGCGGATGGAGGGTTGACTTAGTAGTCCCCACTTGCAGTGTGATGGTACGGTGGAGTGTAGCGGATGGCATATAGGTTTGGGTTCGGATTGCATCATCATCCCGAATCATTAAATGTGAAATTATGATATGTATGAATATGATTTGTTATGCCCGAATTTGTTAAGACTTAGTGTTTGTGTACACATTGAGTCTGTTGACTCACCCGTTGTGGGAACATGTTTCAGTGACGAGTGATGGATGGACCGGGTTCTAAGCTTAGGGATGGCCATACACAAGAAGAAATTTACGACTTGGACTTTTATTTAATTTTAAGTAATTTATAGTTTATTTTGGTTTTAATTTTGGGAAATTATTTGATGTAATAAGTAGTAGTAAGCGTTTACTTTACTTTTATTTATTGAGCATACAATCTTTATATTTATTAAAAGATTAAGTAAAATTAATTTAATTCAAAGCCCAACGTTTTGTCACCTAAATCAAAAGAATTTTAATAACGAAATAAACTGTTTTCAACTCAAGCCCAACCCAAAACAAACTTTCTTTAAAAACACAAGTTTTTCCTAAGTAACAAAAGAATTTGAAACGGTTTACACCGGGAACATACCAGATCCGGTCAAGGCTCGTGAAATTTGAGTTTGGGGTGTTTTAGTTTGGTATCGAGCCCAGCTTTAAACTCTCACCTTGGGTTTAAAGCCCAAAATGTTTTCCAAAGTAAGCCCAAAGGAATTTTCAAAAAAATTTTTCGAGTTTTTCCGCATGGCCCACTAAGTCTCCGACCCATGATCCACCGTGTAAGTACTTGACTTCAAGTGATTTGAATATGTGAAATGTATGGGCTTTTATGGTAACGTAGATTAGTGAACTAGGATCTGTTGAACCCTAGGACTAGTCTACTCAAAAACACAAGTACATAAGACTTAAGGACCATTAGACAAACCCGTGATTAAGTCGCCGAGCCAGTGTGTGGTAATCATTGTGCGCATGTCAGGAGTGGATTCAAGAAGAGCTTGGTATTTAAGCGGTCCTAGCGACTCACCTCCTCTTTACTCGAATCCTACCAGTGCGTAGTAAACTGCTCACCCTAACCAAGAGGACTTATACACTGCTAAACCCCAACTAAAACCCGAAAGGGACTAATAGTATTTTATGGAAACCCTAGTTTTAAAATTTCTAAATTATTTTCTTGATTTGAAAAAGATTATTTTATAAAATTTTCTTGAAATATTTCAGATTTATAAAATTACAAAATACCCTTAATGGTAAAATTATAAAATGCCCTTGGTTTATGATATTTTTAAAATACCCACGCTTCCTATCAAAATTTCATTACGTTATAAAATGTTCAAAACCCTAATTTGCAAAATGACAAAATACCACGATTTTAGAAAAGATTACGAAATTACCCCTACCCTACAAATTACCGAAATACCCTCGAGTTACAAAATTACCAGGATGACCCCCGATCTTCAAAAATTTCTGCAACAACACTGATTTGGAAAACAAATTCTCAGAAACAACCTTCAAGTTTTGTAAATTCCAAAATATCCTTGATTTATTAAGATTTATAAACTTACCACGGTTTATTCTTGAAATACCCTGTAATTTCAAAATTTAAAAAATACCCCGAGATTTCAAAATTACCAAAATACCTTATTGACAAAATCACCAAGGAACATTATTTTGGCAAATTACGAAAATACCCCGTAGGGCAAATTACGAAAATACCCCAGGTAGTGGAAAAACAACAACAATGAAAACTACAACATTTCTCCGAAAGAACGAAAGTTCATAATTGATTGATGGATGTATGAATGTAAAGACTATGTGCATGTATGAATACGAAAGAACCACTTCTAAAAAAATTCTTTCCATAAAACTTCTTCGCTGTTAATCGCTGAAACAAAATTTTTAATACATAAAACTTCTTAATCGATTAAATCGCTGACGTTAGAAATGAGTTCTAAGGGACGTGAACTTAGAGATTGTGCTGGAAAGTATGATGGTTCTATTAAAATCAAAGTCGCAGTGTAAGCATAAGTGCGGTGAGAAGGATTGTACGATTGTTAGTAAGTAATTTCGAGGACAAAATTATTTTAAGGAGGGTAGAACGTAACATCCTAGATTAGGGGTTATGCGTTTGTGCATAATTCATGAGTAGTAGGTTTTGGCGGTGTTTGGAAGTGAATTAAGGGTTTTAAAATCCTAGGATGGAAGAGAAAGCTTTGGACAATTATTGGTTTTAAGTTAAAAATAAGAGTGATATGGAAAAGTGGCAAGGGACGCCACCTAAGGTGCAAGGGTTATGGCATCAAGTGAAGTACTTTGAGGGAAGAGGTTCGAATCCCATTGTGTGTATTTTTGCTTAATTTTATGAAATAGCATGTTTACTGTGATATGGATGTGTGGTGTGCATTTTTAGAACCTTGAAAATGTAAGGAAATGTATGGAAATGCATGGAAATGTATGGAAATGTATGGAAATGTATGGAAATGTAAGGAAATGTAAGGAAATGTATGGAAATGTAAGGAAATGTAGAGAAATGCAAGGAAATAAAAGGAAATGTAAGGAAATGTAAGGAAATATAAGGAAATGTAAGGAAATGAAAGGAAATGAAAGGAAATGAAAGGAAATGAAAGAAAATGAAAGGAA
This sequence comes from Gossypium rotundifolium, assembly GCA_025506655.1. NCBI lineage: Eukaryota > Viridiplantae > Streptophyta > Magnoliopsida > Malvales > Malvaceae > Gossypium > Gossypium rotundifolium. Next base: position 172,946,040 of record CP106727.1, read on the forward strand.
ATGAAAGGAAATGTAAGGAAATGTAAGGAAATGTAAGGAAATGTAAGGAAATATAAGGAAATGTAAGGAAATGTAAGGAAATGAAAGGAAATGAAAGGAAATGAAAGGAAATGAAAGGAAATGTAAGGAAATGTAAGGAAATGTAAGGAAATGTAAGGAAACTTGGAAATGATTTAGAAATGTTAAGTTTCAAAAGGAGGAAAGTAAACATTTTGAAAACCTAAGCTAAAAAAGGAAAGTAAACATTTTGGAAACTTAAGTTAAAAGAGGAAAGTGAACATTTTGGAAACCTAGGAAATGTCAAGCTTAAAGAGCCAAACGAAAATTTTTGGAAACTTAGAAATGACCTAGAAATGTCGAGTTTTAAAGTTTAAAAGAGGAAATTAAGGCAAGGTGGCCTTAAGAGAAAAAGTATGTGAAAATTGACACACAAACAGGCTTGGAAAAGTGGCCTGGAGATGCCACTTAGGGCCTCTGGAAATGACGCCACATGCAAGTGTATTTGGGCCAGGGATCGAGTCACTTAGGAAGCAAATAAAAGAAGTTTTATTTTGCTATAAAGAGCAGAGAGGTGGACGACATGTGGGCACTTAAAAGAGGAGTTTTATTTCTTTTAGAATTTTGGCTAATTAGGAGATAATTGTTGGATTAATTCTTTTGATAAAGTGATAATTATCACATAGGAAGAGTGGTGGCCAAGTTAAGGACCCTAGCTAGTAATTTCGCTATAAAAGGAAGAGAAGGCCATTCATTCATTCATTCACTCTTCCTTTGCTGAATTTCTTAAGCAGATTCTCCTCTCGCCAAAATTCCTACGCTTTATTCTTCCTTCTCTTTTCTTTCTAATCCTCCAAAAGCCGAAAGTTGTGAGAGCATCATTTAGCCATAGTCGAATCTCCGAAGGTTGAAGTGAAGGTGCAATCGATTCCTTCAAATAAGGGTAAGATCTAAGTTTAGTTTCCATTCTTTTATATTTTAGACTTATCAAAATTGTGGACTAATTTCGATTATTAATCTTGGTAGAATCATGGAAGGAGAAGTTCTTTTCCGAAGGTACACCATAGGTAGCGTGTTCCCTAGTTATTGGGTGAATTTTGAGATTTAAGATCCTTAAGGTAAGTGACTATGAATATTCGCCAAGACCCTATTTTGTAGTAGATCTATTATTATGTGTTTTAAGCTGAAAACTAACCGATTCAAGGGATCTAGTGATTTACCGATTTCAAAGGGGAAGAATACAAGTTTCCGGGATTTGATTTTTTATTCAATCGGCATTAAGGTAAGTACACAAATCCTACTAGGATTTGATTTTATGGCCGAATAGGCCTTTGCTAAATATTACCATGTTGGCCGAATGTAGGCATTAAAAACCTAAAGCGAGAGATCGGATTTCGGATTTCGAGTGAAATCGTTAAGCGAATCAGTGTGTACCCACACTAATCTTAATAGATTTATGGCTTAAACTTGATATATGTGTTAATATGAAAGTGTAAGAATGTGGCTAAAGTACCATGTTATGGTACAAAGTACTGTGTACGTTTTCCTACTCCTACTAGGATTACTTAAATATGTTATACTTAACATGAGAAAAGTGACATGAATGTGAATTTAAGTATGATATGCATGATATGAATAATATGGGGCATTCGGGTTATTTGAGAAAGGGAAGTGAATGTGATGACTTGGTCTCACTATCCGAATGTGGTAACCGGTCACATTATCCTAATGTGGTGATTCGGTCACATTATCCGAATGTGGTAACCGGTTACATTATCTCAATGTGGTGTCTCATGACACAATTATCTGTGGCTATGCCACGAATTTTATATGGGCGATGAGCACGCCGATTGCAATGACGCCTTGATGGTGTGTAGCGGATGGAGGGTTGACTTAGTAGTCCCTACTGTGCGAGGATGATGGTACGGTGGAGTGTAGCGGATGGCATATAGGTTTGGGTTCGGATTGCATCATCATCTTGAATCATTAAATGTGAAATTATGATATGTATGAATATGATTTGTTATGCCTGAATTTGTTAAGACTTAGTGTTTGTGTACACATTGAGTCTGTTGACTCACCCTGTTAGGGAACATGTTTGGTGACGACGGTGATGGACCGAGTTCTGAGAAGCTTAGGGATGGCCATGCACAAGAAGAAATTTATGACTTAGACTTTTATTTAATTTTAAGTAATTTATAGTTTATTTTGGTTTTAATTTTGGGAAATTATTTGATGTAATAAGGCCGTAGTAGCGTTTACTTTACTTTTATTTATTGAGCATACAATCTTTATATTTATTAAAAGATTAAGTAAAATTAATTTAATTCAAAGCCCAACGTTTTGTCACCTAAATCAAAAGGATTTTAATAACGAAATAAACCTGCTTTTCAACTCAAGCCCAACCCAAAACAAACTTTCTTTAAAAACACACAAGTTTTTCCTAAGTAACAAAAGAATTTGAAACGGTTTACACGGGGGAACATATCAGATCCGGTCAAGGCTCGTGGGCCGGGTTTGGGGTGTTTCAATGGTCGACTTGCTCAATGTTGGAACCTTTAAGGTAGATACGAGATTCAAAACCAGTTATTTAAATGAGTTGGAAAAAAATGTCAGAAAAAGTTTTACCCCATGCTATGTTAAAGGCTAAACCTAATCTTGAATCGAGGATTAGGATATTGAAAAGGGATTGGGCAACCGTTTATGACATGTCTAGTGGAAAAAACAATAGTGACTTTGGTTGGGACGAGCATAAGCAACTTATTGTTGCTAAAGATGATGTGTGAAACTCATATATAAATGTAAGAATTTTTTCAAGTTTTTATTATAATTTGGATTCCTCATTTTTTTATAGAGTCATAAAGAAGTCGGTCAATTCAAACATCGTAGCTTCCATTATTATGACCAACTTACTGCCATCTACGCAAAAGATAGAGCTACTGGGAAAGATGCTCAAACAACCGTTGATATTATTGAATAAATAGATGTTGAGGATGTAGCTACTACAAATATTTATAAAGAAATAAATTATTTCCATGGATGCGAAGCTGATGTTTCTTTGGATGACATGGATCTTTCAGCTACAAACCGCAACCACCTAGAAACCAATGTGATTCCACATAATCAAAGAAGAAAAAAAAGATTTCTGATGCAAGTGGTCATATTTCTTCTATTTCATTTATTGATGCTACCACTTTATTGGTGGAAAACATACAGAATGTTGGCATTGAAATCAGTAGGAGCATTGCCTCCAAAGTGCTAATTCAACAAAAGTCAAAATGATCATTCAAGAAAGTGCTCTAAAATTATATCCAACCTTATGTGAAGTAGAAAGTTTAATTGAGGATGAGCACTATCTCACGTTGATTAAAATTATAGACTATCCAATACAAATGCTCATTTTCTTTAGTTTACCTTCTTATATGCGATTGGAATGGGTGAGAAGATCTCTTGCTGACCATTGAAAATCATGGTTGTGTTGGTGATGTTTCGATAATTTTTGTGTTTGTAATATTTGGGTGGTATAATGACATGATAGAATGTTATTATAATGTTGTAACTTTTTGATGTTGTAAAATTTAACATGAAGATTATGACATATAAGCTAATGAAATCATGTAATTTTTTGTTAATATATGAATATTATGTTTGAATGTGAAATATAATTCTCAAGCTATTTATTACTTCTAATATTTTGTTTTTATTTTAGAATAATTAAATTATTTGTTTCACTAATGATATTTTAGCACATTAAATATGTATTTCAGTTTAAAAATAATAAAGTAGATTATATATTATTTTATAGTATTATATATTATGATTTTTTAATTCATATTATAATAATTAAATTAAAAATATTATTAAATTATATATTAATTTATCAAATTGTATTTAATAATAATTATGTTAAAATATGATTAAATTATTTATTATTATATTTATTAAAATATATTTAACAATAATTTTATTAAATTATTTAATTATATTTATTAAAATATATTTAATAATAATTTTATTAAAATTTAATAATAAAATAATCATCTATCTAAAAAAATTCAGCTAAAGGTACTTTGGTCATTTAAGCCTTTTCCTTAAACTATTACAACATCTATTCTATTCAACCAAACACAAAGAATGCTATTATATCTATATTCCATTCCATTCAACCAAACAATTGAATTACTGATTACAGCTTTATTCCAGTAACAGCTCGTTTTCAGTGAAATTAGAACAGTGGTTTCGGGACCATAAATTTGAGTTCGAAAGAAAAATTATTTTAATATTATTGCATGGTCTGCATTATGGTAGAGAATTCATATGAAAATTTCGTTAAGAAAATTTTACCGATTTTATGTTGAATTAGGGGGAAAGACTAAATTGCATAAAATGTAAAAGTTGAATTCTAGTAGCTAGAAGGATCAAATACCTATGGAATTCAAAATTTGAGGTCCTTATAAGGGAATTAGACCATTAAGAGAAGTTAGTAGATATTTATGATGATTCATCCATGGAAATTTAAGAGAGAAAAGGACTAAATTGGAAAGTGGAAAAAATAAAATATGATAATTAGACAAAATATCATTTTATATCATCATCTTCCCCAAAATTTTCTATGGAAACCCTAGATAAGAGAGAGAACTTCAAGCAAACTTAATTGGGTAAGTAATCATGTCCCGTTTTTAGTAATTTCTATATTTTCGAGATTATAATAACCTAATCTAGCTATTTTGGGGATTAATTTGCAAAGTTATCAAAGTATCAAAATTTTTCCATGGATTTGTATGCTGAAATTTTGAAATTTATGGTAGAAAATGAAAGGTTGTTGATAGATAAACAACTTTTGTAAAGGAAATTTTCATGAAATTGTGATTTAGGGACTAAATTGAAAAGATAAAAATTCATGGAAAATTTCTGATTTTTGTGAAATACATGGGCTGAAAATGTTATATGAAAAATTCGGCTAGGCTTGGAACAAGGATTAAATTACATGAATTTCATTTTCCGAGCTTAGGGACGAAATCGCCATTAATTAAAAGTTTAGGGGCAAAATGGTAATTTTTCCTAAGACGTGAATTGGATTGAATTTAATATGAATTGTAATAAATTGATGATTAAATTCATTCATATAGATCTGGAAAGATCAAATAAGGAGTTAGATCGAGGAAAAGAAAAAGTATCGGATTAGTAGATTCTCGTATACGAACCAGTGTCGAGGTAAGTTCGTGTAACTAAATTGTGTAAATTTACATGCTTGAATGAAATATTGTATATATGAGTTGTATAATTGTTATGTTATGAAATTAATTATAAATCCGATAGTGCATGATAAATATGAAATCCTGTTTGAATACATGAAAATAGATTAGATACAGGGCTCCCGTATTGGTTGTGATCTTGCATATGTTGCAGACACACCATAGCTCGAAAAGCATCTCGTTAATAGCTCTCATGAGCTTCCCGTTATATGGTTCTTGTGAGCTTCCTGTTATAGCTCTTCGGAGCGTCTCGATAGGTTGTGATTCTGCATGTATTGTGGACACACCTTAGCTCTTATGAGCTTCCTGATTATAGGCTCTTCGTGAGCTTCCCATTAATTGACTCTTTGTGAGCTTCCGATATGGCTCGCTTGAACTTCCCGATATATGGTTATCCGAAACTCTCCGATAAATGACTCTTCAAAGCTACCTGTTATAGGCTTGCTTTAGCTTCCTGAATATTGCTCTTATGAGCTTCCTGTTTTAGCCCGGATAAGCTTCCTGTTTATTTACTCTTACAAGCACTCCTGAATATGAGTTGACGGACTTACCGTATAGTACACTTTGAGTGTACTGCCCATGCATCCATCGATATTTTAAATAATTCAACGGGTAAAGTTTCCGGTATGAAACTATATAAATTCAAGATGAAATACTATGAGAAATACTTGAAGTACAAAAATATGAAATGTACATGCTATTTGAACACTTGGAGTGATAGATACATGTATGTGGTAATGGTACATTGATGAGCTCATCTATATTCTTTGGTATTTATATGGATTTACATAACTAACATGCTTAATGAAGATTTATGTGTGTATAGGCTATTGATTTTATTGATTTGGATGTACTATGAGTGCTTATTTTAAATGAACATGATTGGTAAGTTAATTTTCTATTATACGAACTTACTAAGCATTATATGCTTACTTTGTTTATTTTTCCTCTATTTTATAGTGCTCGGAAGCTCGTAAAGGTTGGAAATTGGTCAGAGCATCATCACACTATCCTTCAGCTCGTTTTGGTATAAATAGCAAACTCATTTTGGTATAATGGCATGTATAGGTTAAATTGGTCAATAATGGCATGTATATGGTTGGTTGTAACTAGCCATTGGAATGGCTAGTGATGGCATGTTTGATGTATGTGTAGGAGGTTATATCATGTTTAACATATATGTACTTGGTATGATAGATTGAATTTTGATAAACTTAGATGATTATACAAATAGGTAAGTTTGAATACTTAAATACATGTGATGATATATCATGCATAAGATTGGTTTTGGCTCGGTTTTAATGTCTTGAATTGGTTGGTGAATGTATCCAAGAGTTGTTGTGGTTGAAGGCAAATTTGGGTGAGAAAAGTGGCCTTGAAAATGACTTATTTTCGTCCACACGGGTAGGCACACGGGCGTGTGTCTCAACCGTGTGTGACATACGGCCATGTGCACGGGCGTGTGGTTTGGCCTTATGTCTCCTGCATCCTTAAAATTGAGAAACAGAATGTCATATTTTCACACTAGCAGAAACATGGGCGTTATCTCAGCCGTATGTGTCTAGCACACGGGCGTGTGACTTGGCCGTGTGAACCCTGCACCTAATTAATACAAGTCGGTATGCTCACACGGCCTAGCACACGGACGTGTGGCTTGGCCGTGTGACTCAAGTCAGTAAGCAACCTAAATTAGACACGGCCTGAGACACTGGCGTGTCACTTGGCCATGTGAGCCATACGGCCTATCTACACGGACGTGTGTCCTCTGAATCTAAGAAAAAATTTGAAATTTCGTGAAAAGTTTTCTGAGTTTCCGATTTAGTCCCGACTTGTTTCTAACGCGTATATTGGGCCTCGAGGACCCAATTAAGAGACAATATGATTGATTACGTTTGGTTTCGAATATGAATAGTAAATTACATGAATTAACTGTATTTGTTCTGTAAACTCCGGTAATGCTCCGTAACTCTGTTCCGGCGACGGATATGGGTTGGGGGTGTTACGATTCCAGTACAACTTTATTTCATTACAACTCTATTCAATTACAGCCCTATTACAGTGAAGTAAAAGTACCCTTGTATTCTTTACAAAGTTTAATAATTTTTTAATATATTATTTATATTCTTTACCAAAATTATCAAATTTCCTCAAATTGACCTCGAGCTAGAATTATTTAAGTTTGAATTTTCTCGAGCTCTAATTTCTTTTTGGGCTCTAGTAGTTAAGAAATTAGAATTTTTTTATATTCGAAAATTATTACCGACTTGGATCGACATGAACAAGGTTTCGAGTTTGGGCCTAGCTTTAGTGTTAGATTATATGTTTGGTATGTAATGAATAAAACAAATAGAATTCGAAGTTGGATTTTATTTATTTTGGGTAAATTACACCATGATGACTATAAAATAGAGTTTGTTTTATTTTGGTCAGTTCAAATTTTTTCTCAATTTAGTCATTTTAATAAAATAATTGTGCGAATTAGTCACTGTAGTTAAAATTTACGTTTTGTTTTAATGAATTTCTAATGTGACACATCAACACATTGAATGACTAACATGTGATTTTTTTTGTTGACTTTTGACTAAAGTTTAGAGATCTTTCTATAAAGTTTAGGAGGAAATAATTTTAGATTAATTCTAGGAAAGCCCCTAATCTTTAGTCAAAAATCAACAAAAATACCACGTGTCAGTCACTAAATATGCTGATATGCCACATTAGAAATTCGTTAAAAGAAAACATAAATTTTAACTGCAGTGATTCGCACACTAATCTCATTTAGAGTAGCTAAATTGAATTTTTTTTTTTTTTTTTTTGAAATAATCAAAATAGAATAGACTCTATTTTAGATGACCATGAGATAGTTTACCCATTTATTTTTAGGCCGCGAGACCATGGATTTAAGTGTCACAATGAAGGGCCAATAACATGGTCCATTAATATGCGGAGAAACGGCACCGCTTTGTAGAGCCGTATGCAAACTAGGGTTTTCTTATTTGTGTTTATTTTAACTTGAGCTCTTCCATTCTGTATCCTCTCTTCGGCGCGCTTCTGCTTTCCTGCAATCCAATCCAGGTCTCTTTCTCTTTCTCTCTCTCTCTCTCTCTCTCTCGCCGTTTCCCTCCATCAGGTTTCCGAGAAAACCCAACGAGGTACTCAGAACTTAAGAAAGATCTCTAATACTTTTTGATTTTGAATTGAATGCAGGTAAGGGCTAAGGCAAGAGTGAGTGAAAATGGTTGAGAAAACAAGAGGAAGAAAGGAAGAGGTGGTAACCAGGGAGTACACCATCAACCTTCACAAGCGCCTCCATGGCTGGTTACTGATCTTTCCCTCACTAGCAAAAATGAATTTCTTTTCTTTGTTTCCTTTTTCCCTTCTATTCTTACTATTGTGATCTTTTCTTGGCGGGTATTTTTTTTTATTTTTGTTGTAAATTTTGCCTCTTGCTTTGAAAGTTATTTGCTTTACTTATTACTCTTTTCTATATTTCCTAATGTTAATTTGACTTCAATTGTTTGCTTTATTCACATTGTTAGTGAAAAGTAGTTTAAACTATTATACCAATGGATTTAGTTGGCTAAATAATGATTTTCATGGGTATAAGAAATGGCGCTATAGGGTTGAGCTTGTAAATGATAGTGAGGTTCATGATTCTCATTGTTTTTCCAATGTTTGGTAAATGCCTTCAAGTGAAAACGGATAGCTTAAGGTGGCACCACTGCTATTAAGTTAATTGTGCTTGGAAGTCGTATGAATGGATTTTGGTTATAGGAAAATAATGCTAGATTGAATGCCAAATATTACATATTTTAGTATATGGCTTCTTGTTCTTTTGGCAGCCATAGCTTTATGGATAATCTAACTATGATTCTGTCTTTGGATTGGGTGGAATTTTAAGTTATTTCTGCACCTCTGTTCCTTTTTTCTGGGAATATGTTTAACCTTATGGTAGTTTTTTTTTTTTTTAAAACTTAATGGTTATCTTGTAAAACAGCACATTCAAGAAGAAGGCTCCCAAAGCTATAAAGGAAATTAGGAAGTTTGCTGAAAAAGCAATGGGGACAAAGGATGTGAGAGTTGATGTCAAGCTGAACAAACACATCTGGAGCCGAGGGATCCGAAGTGTTCCTAGAAGGATTAGGGTCCGCATTGCTCGCAAGAGAAATGATGATGAAGATGCGAAGGAAGAGCTCTACTCTCTGGTAACTGTTGCTGAAATCCCAGCTGAAGGACTGAAGGGTTTGGGCACTAAGGTCATCGATGATGATGATGAGTAATTTATTGATGTTTAGTTTTATGAAAACTTGCACTTGTTCACCAAGAAATTTACCCGATTTTTGGCTAGTGTTACATTTGTGACCTGTGAGACATCATTCTACTCGTATATTTGGTTTATTGTTGTCAAGACTATTTAAGCTTGTTCCTCGTGCAATTGAAATTTCCAGCAGATTTTAGAGTATCGTGGTATTGAAGCTTAAGCTACTATTAAATTGTTATGAAGTAGGCCCGGTAAACCCTGTTTTCATTTGGCCATTACAGGACACTGTTGGGTTCCCAGCCTTTTGATGATAAGAACAAAATTACCAAGTCTAGGTCTTGGCATGAATATTATCAAAGCCTTGTCAGTTGTCACCATTCTCAATTGTATATACAACGGTAGATTAAATAAAAACAAACCTGGCATGTTGAGTCTTAAATTTGGAGCTTCTGTTCTTAGATTGCATATGTAGGTTTAGAATTTTATTTCTTGTATGCATAAACCCCTTTTTTATCTCTAAATCATGATGTCATCTACGACCCTTGTCTTTATCCCTAGACTGTACCCTTGTCTTTATATCATGATCAGAACATATTCCTTACACTCGGGCTTTTCGATTAACTGGCTTTTTAGGTGTAACCATGACGGAAAGACCTCACAAATACCTGGGATGTCAGATGGGACACATCCTTAACGGAAACAATTCTTTCAATCCACCCTTGAACGCATTCAAATCTAACTGGCAGGATGGAAAGCCAAACTACTATCGCTGGGAGGTACCCCGTAAGTTGGTACTGATAAAAGCTACTTTGACGTCCATACCAATTTATTCTTCATGTATCAAGGCCCCACAAAATATTATAGACAAAATACACCGAGTTATCAAAAATTTTTGTTGGGGTCACAATTCCAATACAAAAAAACCTACAACTACGTAGCTGGAAACTTCTACGTCGTCCGAAAAGAGAGAGTGGACTAGCTAGCTATACCCCAAACAGAGCTTTTGAACGAAGCGCTTCTATGTAAGCAAGCATGGCTTATTCTCACATAACCACACTCCTTCGGCCAGGCACTACTGTCAAAATACTGCACCAACAGCTTCCTTGAGGTTGGACCGAAACCAGTGGATTCTTGGACATGGAAGAGTATCCTAAAAGGCCGTGACATATGTTTACGAGGACTTAATATCTAGATCTGGTCTAGCCGCAATGTCTCTATCTGCGGCAACGGTCTAGCACTCCGGCAATACCAATCACAGAAATTACCGAGAATTCCATTAACAGACATGCAAGATACAGAAAACAAACAGTGGCGTTCCCAGTTTATACAAGATCGACTGAGAGACAACTGGACCAATGAACTACATTAGAGAAGTTTCTCTTTAACCGAAAATGAGGACAGGTATGTATGGAAACATAGCTTCTCAGGTGAGTTCTCAGTAAAAGCTGCCTACAACATGCTAATCGAGGAAAACAACCCTGAACCCAATAACAGCCAGTTTCACATAAACTAGGAGGCTCTCTGGCGCATTAATGTCCCACACAAATACAACGAAACCCTATGGAAGTAATTTACCGTGTAATAACTAATCATAGTGAATGCAATGGGGCCTTGCAAACAAAGGGCACCTTACAACCTATCTGGACAGCAGATACAGGGGTTGAAAATAACAAATATTTGGAACCCCAATACATCAATTCAAGAGAGGTCTACTTCTGCCTATCACCTAACATTATCGTTCACCTACAATCACCAATACTCAATATAGGGCGCAACAGCAGCCCTCACCGTTGAAAGCCCGCTCCAACGGCTCCGAATTTCAGAATTTCAACATGTGTTATTTATCTCCCCAACAGGAAACGGGGCAAGTATTTCCTTGGCCAATGTCAAGTCCATTGGAAGACTCCCTAACAGATATAATACACTTGCAAAAAGGGATCCAAACACACGTACATGAGGAACGTCATCCACTCCAGGCACTAGTTAACAGGTTGGCGTATCGAGCAGCACACTCGAGGTTCTCAAAGCAATGGTCAACGTAACTTAGAACTACTATGTTTCATTTGTAGATTACCCAAAAAAAAAAAACTGAAAAAGGGCTGAGAAGAGAAATGAAGAGCTAGAAGAGGTGTCAAGTAGTGATTTTCGTTCCACTGAGAATTACTGGTTAACAGGTCTTTGAAAAGCAGAGCTAAAGTTGCTTCTAATTCTCATCATGCTAAACAAGATAAATTCTGCTAAAAAATGAGCCTCGATGAGCTGAAATACTGCTTAAATTGAGCTTATATAAGATGTGTAAATATCTCCATTAGTAGAAAGCAAGTATTGCTTCTATTTAATTCCTGCTATTTGAGCTCATTTTTTTTTTCTGATCTTTGCAAGAAATTACAAAAGAAAACATACTACTTCCCATGGAAATCAGACATTGTCTTGTTTCTAACTCAGGGTTCAAATATTTACTAAAGACAGTAGTTTTATCATTTAATTTATTACAAAGCTAAAACTGTAGGTTTTAGACATGAGGTAAAGAAGACGAATATATTATTGCATTAGATGATAACACTAACATCCATATATAACAAACATGTGGTGCTGTTACGGATGAACAGAGAAAGAACAAAAATGAAGAAACAGTTTTACTTTTACAATTCTTTTCAAAGTACGTAAAATGTTTGCCAATGCGCAAAAATTACTAAAACCCATGAGTATTAAACTGAAAATCAAGACCATTTTCTCAGATCATCGTAGAAAAATCCAATCAGAGATCAGCTCTTCCTGGATATCTTGGGAAGGGAATAACATCTCTAATGTTCTCGATGCCAGTGGCAAAGAGAATCATTCGTTCAAAGCCTAGCCCGAATCCACAATGTTTAACAGTTCCGTATCGCCGCAGGTCAAGATACCACTCATATGGCTCAAGAGGCAACCCCAACTCCAAAATTCTGCGAGGAATAGCAACAAACTCATGTTCACTATAATTTTCAATATCCAATGCCAACGATAAAACCATGACAGCTCAGCAGTACAAAACAAAAACACCATCATGGCATGAACCAGGGAAACACTCCCACATACCTTTCCCGAATGACCTCATAACGTTCTTCCCTTTGGCTTCCCCCGATTAGTTCTCCAACCTGAAATATTTGAAAAATATTAACTCGAAAACGTGACAAAGCAAAAAGGTAAGATTGTAAATGAATATGTAACGACAGAATAGGAAGTAAATGCCGACCTTGGGCACAAGGACATCCATAGCAGCAACAGTCTTCAAGTCATCATTGAGCTTCATGTAGAATGCTTTTATTCCCTTTGGGTAGTTATAAACAATAACGGGCTTCTGAAATTTAACTTCAGTCAAGTATCTGCAAGGCCAACGCAAAATAGGATTTAGCATCCACATAAAGCAGGTAGAAGAAACAATTAGAAAGACTTGCATACCTTTCATGCTCAACATTTAAAGCAGGTAGAAGAAATAATTAAAAAGACTTGCATACCTTTCATGCTCAGAAGCCAAATCAATCCCCCACTTCACTTCATTCTCAAATTTCTTACCACCTTTCACAGCTTCCTCTAAAAGCTCCACCGCTTCTGTGTATGATATCCGTACAAAGGGAATTGAAGCAACCATTCTCAACCGATCAATGCAACCTTTATCATAACTTTTAGCCATGAATTGCATATCGTCAAGGCATTTATCAAGCAACCAATTGCACATATACTTCACATAAGCCTCGGCACAGTTCATGTCATCCTGTAAAAGCATCCAATCTTTTGACTTAATTTTCTACATAGATGAAAGTAAAGGAGTACTATGAACGCCAGCCATACCTGAAGATCTGCAAAAGCTATTTCAGGCTCTATCATCCAAAATTCTGCCAAATGCCTTGAAGTGTGAGAGTGTTCAGCCCGAAAAGTTGGCCCAAATGTATACACGTTACTAACAGCACAAGCATATGTTTCAACCTGCAGTTGCCCAGAAACTGTCAAAAAAGCTTGGCGGGCAAAGAAGTCTTGAGTGTAGTCGATCTTCCCATCCTTCTTGGGAATCCCAGGTTTCAATTTAGATCTCTCCTCCAGCTTAGAGAGATTCTCCTTTGCTTTGTTAAGTTCAGCCACAGAAGCAGTGATTTCCGATTTGCTTGCTTTGGCAGCTTTAAGCTGTTTAACAGCCTCTCCTCTCTCGCTCACAACTTGCCTAGCTGCTTCCATGTCAACCTCCGATGGAGGAGGGTTTTTAATCAGTTCCTTCTCCAGCTTTTCAGATTCACTAATCAAAGTTGTGACTTGAAACATCTCACCAGCACCCTCACAATCACTAGTAGTTAAAATTGGAGTGTGCACATAAAGGAAATTATTCTCTTGGAAGAATGAATGCGTAGCAAAGGCAAGTGCGTTCCTAATTCGAGCAATGGCTGCAATCTGAATCCACATATAATTACCAAGAATTACAAAATAACAAAACAAGTAGCAAAATACCTATTGCACAGCATTAAAAGGTTCCTAAATTTAACAAATTTGGTTTCCAATTGAACTCAGCACTGTTCACTTGTCAGGAATATTAATAACTATACCTTCAACATTGTTTAGTAGTAGTAAAATTTTAAGCTTTTTTTCAGGGAAATAGTATTATTTTTCAACGTTCCATAAAAAGAAGGGATGAGCATTCAATTTGAGTAATGATTCATACCGTGTTGGTCCTAGCTCGAAGATGAAGATGATCTCTCAGAAATTCAAGCGTGAGCTTCGTTTTTGGAATCGGGTACTTAGCAGGATCCACCTCGCCTACAGAAACCACTTTTTCGACCCGAAGCTCAATCTTCTGCCTCGTGCCTTCAGGTGGCACCTTCAATATCCCATCCACCACCACGCAGGTGCCGGTCGCCACCAGCTTGCTCAGAACAGCCAGTCCGTCGTCCACAATTACCTGCAAGTTCGCCGGGCACGACCCATCATTCAATTCCAAGAAAGCGAAAGTTCCTTTCCCTTGCTCTCTCCCTGTCTTTACCCAACCACCGGCCCGGACTCGTTGCCCAGCAAGGCCAGCCCCGCCATCTGACCGACCCACGATGGAACGGATCAGGACACGGTCAGAAAATGGGTGTTTCTCAACGGTGTCGGTCAAGTTCATCGCGGCGAGTTGGTCCGACGGAGGCGACGCCTGATCTGTTTCCGCCATTGGATATTTTGAGCGTGACAGAAATGAACGGGGAAAATGAAGGCCTTAGAGAAACTTAAGTGATATAAACCCTAAAACTAGACTTTATATGTAATCAGGAGAGATCTGTTGCAGCCAAGACTACATTAATTTCAATGTACTCCAATGGGGCAAGATCATAATGTCTTTTCGTACACGTGTGTCTTTATAATTGGTGCATAATGAGTCCCACGGAATCTTTGATTTCTTTTGCGTCTGAAACTGACGAAAAAACTACCAAGGATTCAGAGAGCGCGTTATTTTAAGGTGGAATCTTGTTTTCATGCTGGCGCTGCTACAATCATACTTCATCTAAAAACTTGTTTTTTTTTAATTAATTTCATTTTTAATTCTTTATTATAAAAAGTAAAAAATAAAAATAAAAACAGATTTAACTTCTTTATAGTAAAATGTAAATATGGCAACTAAACAATTTGCTTGTCTCATAAATTATTTTTCATTAGTTTATTGATATGCGCATGCATGAGTTAATATTATATATATAATTTGATATGTTGGTTAATCAATTATGTTAAATTCTAAGTTTAGTGACAACAACGAGATGTAATGTAATGATCCATTAGAGGGAATGTTTTCTTGAGTTATGATGCATTAGAGAGAATGTTTCCTTGAGTTTTAACTGTGTTAGCAATCATAAAATATTAGAAATCTTATTACATACGTATACATGTATATAAACCAACAATTGTAAGCTTATTTGAGTTAGCAATGACTAATCTTTTTTACATTCCATTTTGTTAATATCACTATTTTCATCTTTTATTGTTCTCATGCCTTGTTACCTCTCTTTCGTGGACAATGACAACATGATATTAGAGCCACCATTTGCGGAGGTTACTGGTTAATCATTTCTCCTTCTTTGTGGTTTTTCCTTTGCTTCTGTTTACTTTGCTATTTGCTTTATTATTATTTTTTTGGTGACTTGTTTTTCTATACGGTTCTTGGTTTCTCTATTGCAATGACCATTGCAGATTTCAATGGAAGAGGTGGAGAGCCTGTTACCATGGACTACAATAATCCAATATACCTGCATCCTTCAGATACACTAGACACATAGTTGGTTTCGCATAAGTTAATGGATCATGAAAATTATGGCATTTGGAGCCGATCCATGCGAATTGCATTGCTGGCCAAGAATAACCTTGATTTTGTTGATAGAGAATTGATGCAACCAATTTTTCAGTTACAATGTGATCGTTGCAATGCGATTGTTCTTTCATGGATCTTGAACAATGTTAATATCGATCTGTCCATTAGAGTCATGTTTGCAACCAATGTTGCCCAAGTATAGAAAGACCTTAAGGAATGTTACAATAAGGCCAATGGGTCACGTATCTTTTTTCTTCACTAGGAGATTGCTCCGCATATTCAAGGTACTACCTCTATTTTGATTTCTTTACTCGATTAAAGTTGCTTTGGGAAGAGTATAATGCCTTGGTGCTAGTTTCTTCATGTAATTGTGAAATGTCCTCAAGATTTTAAAGCATGTTTAACAACAGAGATTGTTTCAATTTCTCATGAGCTTGAATGATCTTTATGTTGCTATATGTAGTCACATTTTTCTTATGCAACCATTACCTATGATAAATCTTGCATACTCTATGATGATTCAAGAAGAATCCCAATGGCAACATACTTCAGGAGTTTCCTTTAATGACCCAACAGTCTTGTATTCTTCAAACATTCAACAACAATCTAAGAAAAAAAAAAGGTTTAATGGAATATGTGATCATTGTAAGGTAAATGGGCGTAAACAAAATCTTGCTACAAGTTGATTGGATTTCCTCCAGACTTCAAATTCACTAAACGCAAGTCAAATACTTCAATGGCAAATCAAGTTGGCTCGAACGAATTGTCAACTGAAACTTCTATTGCTACAAATTCTCTACCTTCAACCCGATATTCACTTAAGAGTAGTACTAGCAAATTTTAAATCTCTTGAGTAATGATTCGAAGTCAGTAGATAATTTGATTGAAGGTGCTACAAATATGGAGGTATGGTTTCTACACCATTTTCCTTCTAGTGGATTTTGGATATTGGAGCTACAAACCATATGATATCTGATGATCGATACCTGGAATATCTGATTTCATGTGCTTTAATTTCATTGTTTGTTCAATTGCCTAATAGAAAGTCGGTACCAATTGTTAACAATGGTTCATACACTTTATTTCCCTTTGCCAAGCTTACTAAAATTTTTCATGTCCTAAATTTCAATTTTAATTTGCTTTCTATTTCAAATTTAACCCGATACTTACATTGTTTCGTTTCTTTTCCCCCTCATTTTTGCCTTCTTTAAGACCTCTACAGTAGACAGGTGAAAGCAATTGGTTGACAAACATGGTCTCTACATTCTCTTTCCACCACCTTCTCCAAATTCTCTTCAACAAACCTTCTATTACACCACCACTTTCATCTTTGGCCACACAAGATTCTTCATTTCTTTGGCATGCTCGTCTTGGACATGCTTCCATTTCCAAAATGAATAAATTAAATAATGTTCTATGTAATGTTTCGAACAAAAAGTGTATTTCTCAATGTCATATTTGCCCTTTAGCTAAACAAACATGACTTCCATTTACTATAATTCATACACGAGCTATTGCACCTTTTGATTTGGTATATCTCAATTTATGGGTTCCTTACAAAATTCCAACCCATTTGGGACATCGATTCCCATTTGGGACATCGATTCTTTCTTACTATTGTTGATGATTTTTCGAGAATGACATGGACTTTTATTCTCAAACTTAAAAGTGATACTATTGTTATCTTAAAACAGTTTATTGCTCTTGATAATACTTAAATTTCTTTGTCTATCAAAGGTTTTTGCAGTGATAATGGGACAAAATTTTTTAATTCCAAGTGTAAATCGTTGTTTGCTTAATAGGGATTGTGGATCAAAGTTCATGTGTCCAAACACCACAACAAAATGAATTCATTGAACGTAAACATCGTCATCATTTGAAAATATCTCGAGCTCTCAAATTTCAGTCAAATGTACCAACTAAATTCTAGTGTAAGTGTGTGTTGCCAGCTTGTTACTTAATAAATCAATTGCAACTTTTTTCTTAATTAGAAAAATCCTTTTGAAAAACTATATCATAAACCACCTTTTTTATCTCATTAATAGGTGTTTGGTTATCTTTGCTATGAAAAAAAAAATTTAGTCCAATCAAATAATTTTCCCCTCGATCATTGCCATTGGTTTTCATAAGTTATTCAATTGTTTAGAAGGGTTATATTTTGTATAATTTGGAAACAAATTTTTTTTTTGTAAGTTGAGATGTACTATTTTATGAGGTTGTATTTCCCATTAAATTTGATCTGTGTCATCAATCCTTATTTCCTCCTAACACGTCCCATCCTTGCTTGGACAATGAATTTCTTACCTTCGCTCCTCTTGATCAAAATATATTAGCTCCACCAACCCCACATGTGTTTTTTCTGACCTTTGCATTGTCACATGACCTTACATTTTTCTTCAATCGATCGTTGTAGGCCTACTCATCGTACTTTCACTCTTTCCATTACCCACTGTGTTTTCCATTCCATTACGTCTTACCCCACGATTATCTAAGCCTCCAACCTGGATACAAGACTATGCTTGCTCCTCTCATTCGGCTTCTTCCTCTCCACTTCAGGCAGGTTAGTATCCTCTTACTTATTTTATTTCTTATCATCATTTACTTTCTCATAAAATTTCCTTTGTTGCTTCCATTTCCCACATACCTAAACCTTGAAATTATGTTGAGGCTATTAAGGACCATCGATGGGTTGAAGCTATGCAGCAAGAGATTCGGGCATTGGAATCAAAAACCATTTAGGATGTAGTTCCTTTACCCCTGGTAAAATACCCATTAGTTGCAAATGGGTCTTTAAAGTCAAGTATAATGCTAATGGTTCGATTGAATGGTTTAAAGCTCATCTTGTTGGTCAAAGGTTTACTCAACAAGAGGGTATTGATTACCATGACACATTTTTTCTGATTGCCAAACAAATCACAATGCATATTGTCATTGCCCTTCCTGCCCAACATGGATGGTCATTGTTTCAAATGGATATTTATATTGCTTTTTTACAAGGTGATTTACATGAAGAAGTTTACATGTTTCTTCCTCCCAGTTTTTACACTCATGGGGAGACTTGGGTTTGTTGACTACGAAAATTACTTTATAGATTGAAGCAAGTATCAAAATAGTGGAACACGAAGCTTACAGGGGCTCGTTTACTTAATGGCTATTCATAAACTAAGCATGACTATTCTCTTTTTACTAACAGTCGATGATCAAATTGTTATCATGCTTACATATGTTGATGACTAAGTGATAATTGGAATGATGGGGAGCTTATTGATGAGTTGAAACAAGTGTTACTTCAGAGTTTCAAGATGAAAGATTTGGGAGAACTTAAATACTTTTTCGGTATTGAAATTTTTCGATTAGAGAGTATGGTTGTATTAAACCAAAGAAAGTATTTTCATGAACTAATTTCAGATATGGACCTCACTAGAAGGAAAGTAGCTATTATCCCTTTAGAACAAAATCAGAAGTTAACTTCCATTGAATACAATGAAACAATCCAAGTCAATCAAGATGATGAAATGTTATCATATGTGCAAATATGTCAACAACTTATTGGGAGATTGTTATACTTGACTCACACAAAGTGAATATTGCTTTTGCAGTTTAACACCTAAGTCAGTACATGCAATGACAAAAAAGTAACACTATAAGGCAACATTATGAATAGTAAGATATATGAAGAAAGATTTCGGTAAAGGGCTGTTCTTTCCAACGAATGGGTCCTTATAGTTAATAGAAGGGTTGTTCTTTCCAACGAATGGGTCCTTATAGTTAATAGAATATTGTGACTCAGATTGGGTATATTGTTCAATATCGAGAAAGTCAGTAACATGATTTTGTGTGAAAATGGAAGAATCATTGATCTCATAGAAGTAAAAAAAAAAAAACCATCTCAAGGTCATTAGTAGAATACAGAAGCATGGCCTTGACAATATCTGAAATTGTATGGTTGAGAGGGTTATTAGACGAGCTTGGTGTTAAAGGCAAGGAGCTAGCCACCTTATTCTGTGATAATAAAGCAATAATTCAAATAACAAATAATCTTATCTCTTACAAGGGAACAAAACATATAGAAATCAATTGCCACTTTGTGAGAGAAAACATACAAAGAGGGTCGGTTTAGACTAAGTATATGTCAACAAAAAATCAACTTGCAAATATCCTAACAAAAAGACTTGGAATTCAGCAACATGAATACTTAGTTGGCAAATTGTTTTATTTCACCCTCATCCACCAACTTGAGAGGGAGTGTAGCAGTTGCAAATATGGTTAGGCAGTTTAGATAGTTACTAAGTTTGTTTAATAAGCAATTAATAAAATAATGTATATAAACTAACGATTGTAAGCTTATTTGAGTTAGCAATGAATAATCTTTTTTACATCCCAATTTGTTGATATCACAATTTTCATTTTTTATTGCCTGAAGAAATTAATAACATGTAAAATGTAACAAAGGGCTATCAACCATATCCTTGATTGGATGTATACTTTAATATTTTCAAATTACTTTATTAAGATCGATGTTTGCTTGTTTTATTATAATTTAAATTATTGTGCAATGATGAGTGACATTAGATGATAAAGTAATCAAATTTATATAAAATAATTCATTACCCTCTGAGTTTAAATTGTTTCTATAAATGGTGAAGACATGAAATTTTGTGGGCGATGATAGTAACTTAACGCCTTCATCTAGTATTTTTCCAAGTAAGGCTTTTATGGGAGATGCTACACTTAATGAAGGATTTGATAATTCAAATGAACATAGTAATGGGAAAGATGATTTTCGCAATAATGAGACATCCTAAACCCTTTTCTTAAAACTTTTAATTGGAGTAAGTAGACACTTGAGGTTGTACATGATAAAGGTAAAAAATCAACTTCAAGTAGAAAATCATCACAAAAGATATTAACTACTCAAATTGAGAAGTTGTGTGAGAGTATGGCTACTCAAAGGAAGTTAATGGATGAAATTATTTTCCCTAGTTTTCAATATACTATTTCAAATGCAATGGATGCATTATGTGCTTTAGAAATTAGAAGATAAAATTCCAAAAAAGAATGATTTTTACTTTTTGTCACCAAAATATTCTAAACCCTAATAAAACAAGAGATGCTTTTTAACTTAGATCCTAATGTTGGGGTTTGGTGCCTTTAACGTGAGTATGATGATCAAAATGTTAATACACATTTTTCATCCTTGCTAGCAGCATCCTCATATGGCTTTTTAACCATTTCAACAACCGTCTCCACCACAAGGTCCTTAAGATTATTAATGTGATATGATATGCTATCATTTTGTCTTAGTATAACTTTGTTATGTCATTTTAGATTGTACTTGCAAACTTTGTTATGGTTTTTGGGGTTGTATTTGCTAACTTCATCCAAAACTTGATGTGTAAATAGGAGCGGAGCCATAAAAATATTTTAGGAGTTGGAATTAAATTATATATTTTTGCGATAGTAAAATCTGGAATTATAATTTTTAAAGGATTAAATTAATTTTTTATTATTTTTGGAGGGTCAAAGTGTAATTTTAGCACTACTAATTTAAAATTTTATAAATTATAAAGGGGCCTAAATAAAAATTTTTCCATTTTAAGGAGAGTCGAAACCCTTGCTTGCCCCTTGGCTCTACCCCTTTGTGTAAAATTAATGTATGATACTTTTTTTATGTATGATGTTTTTTATGGTATTTTTTTTATTAAAGTGTCTTTGTATTATATAGAATGTCATAAAATATGTAACACCCCTAACCCTTATCTGTCGCCAGAACAGGGTTACAGAGCATTACCAGACTTTTCAGATCAAAAACAAACATTACATATTATTTAACATACATGTCATAAATCAATCGTATTGTCTATTATATGAGCCCTCGAGGCCCAAAATATATGTTAGAAATAAATCAGGACTAAACCGGGTACTCATAAAATTTTTCCGAAAACATCAAAATTCTTCAAAGAAAAAGCGCACACACGCCAGTGTGACCAGGCTGTGTGGCTCACATGGTCAAGAGACATGCCCATGTCTCAGGCCATGTGAAAATTCGAAATAGGGACACACAGCCGTGTCTTATCTCGTGTCTATACCAGTGTAACTCTCTGACTTGGGTCACACGGCCAAGCCACATGCCCGTGTGCCCTATCGAAATGGCTTCACACGCTCGTGCGCTAGCTGTGTGTCTCACACAGCCCAGCCACACGCTTGTATGTCTGGCCGTATGGACGTAATATGTACCTTTAACAACAAGTTTACCATTCCCTGCAAGCTTACACACTAAGCAAATCAAAAACTATTCATTTAACCAATTCAAAACACAATTGAACATATCTAAAACATGTCAAAACAATCATTCTAGATGTCTAACAAATGTACCCTCATAGGCACCACAATTATATCCTCAAAACATATCAATGAAACATCAATCAAATCTAATTTGTAAACATTCCAAATTCAATCTATTTTACCTATTCCATGTTATTTAAACATTAACTTAATTATGCCATAATATGACCTCAAACATAAACACATATTTATATGTATATAATCATCCAATATTAACTTATAATCTTATTTACAAACAATCCATAAAATGATCAATATTTAGACACCCTAGGTACATGCCGACAAAAAGAAAAACATCACCATATTTGAGTTCGGATCGTTGTTGGATGCTGAATCGGTGATCAAAATTAAGTACCTAACCTGCGCACAGAATACAAAACCGTACGCTGAGTATAAACTCAGTGGTATTTCTATAATCCGAATATAAAAAATAAAATCACAATTATACAATCTAATTATTTCAATAACCATATCACATTTCATTTGTTTCACAATATCTCAATTCTCATATTTGCTATATAAATAGCATTTCACAATATAATACACATATGATTTAAACAATAATTTTGTTCATTCCATATCCAATTCATGAATACACAATTCATGTGCCTCAATCCATATTTCAATTCATTGTCCCATTTTCATTTCGCTTACAGTATCATCTAACATCAATCATAATACAATTTTAATTAATTACCCCTATTAACACGACTCGGAATCAGACGGATACACGGATCCAACCAAACACACCAGTTTGACACCCAGTGCCTCATCGGATAATTCAAGTAATAATTTGATACCTAGTATCTCATCGGCTAAACCGAAGTAATTTGGCACTCAGTGTCTCATCGAATATATCCGAAGTAATAATTTGACACTCAGTGTCTCATCGACTCGAAGTCGAAGAAATCCTTGAACTCTTCTAATCCTATGGTATACCGTCTATATCCGACTTAGCCCGATATAGTTAATAGGGTTTAATCTCACATTTCAGATATAATCAATATCCAATACTAATTTTTCATATAATCACATAATTACACATATATTCATTTCAATTCAAAAATCAATCCATTCAATATATATATATATATATATATATCTACTAATTCAATTCATTTAATCAATTATCAAAACATCATTTACTCACCTCAACACTTACCATATACATTAAAAAATTACAACAATTAATAACTAGCTTCGGATTATAGAAATACAAACTGGAAATACCGAGCTATTCCTCGTCGACTTTATATTTTTCCTTTTTAGGCGAGGGTTCTGGTACGATGTTAGCTACGGAATTAAAATAATTAAAATTCATCAATACAACACATTCAATCTCATATTTAATATTTTAAATTTTTACTCAATATTTACATAAATTCCAATTTAGTCCCTAAACTGAGACTAACTTTATTTCTTTACAATTAATCCTATATTTTCATAAAAATTCCACTTTAAACTAAATTTAACTCCGTAATTTCACTTAAATCCTTAAATTTTAAAATTTTCACAATTTATTCCTATTACTCAAAATTTTACAATTTATTATACAATTCAATCCTTTTCATTTCTAACTTAAAATCAATCAATTTAATCCCTAATACTAAAATTATTCAACAAAGACATCACTTAAAAACTCAATAATTTCTAAAATTGACATGATTCGGGTAGTATTTAATACCGGAATTTCAAAAACATAAAAATTACACGAAAAGGGATTAAATTGACTAACCAATTGAGCTTTGAACTTTGAAACCCTAATTCTCCTTACTTTTTTCCCCTTTTTCTTTTCTTTGTTTTTCTCGATGTTTGGTTTCTATCCTGTTTCTTTCTATTTCTTTTTGTTTCTTTTATTTATTATATTTACTTATTATAATATATAATATAATATATATACTGAATAATTAAGATATAATATTATAATATATATTTTAACTTTAAGTTTTATAAATATCTATCTTATGCCGCCTTAATTATGACCATTGGCATAATTGCTTATTTAGTCCCTTTAATTTTTCTTTAATCTATAATTCAACTTTCACCTTTTATGCAATTTAGTCTTTTTACCTAATTACTCTTAATTCAAGCAAATTCACCAAACCAAAACCTAGTTAATTACTTTTAAAAATATTTACGAATCTAATTTACGGTAATAGAGTCTCGGAATTGCACTTTTCAACACCCGTGACTATCGAGTCGGTATAATTCTCCCCCTAAATAAATTTTGTCCCCGAAATTTAACTGAAAATATGTGGGGGTACTGAGATCTCATAGTTTCTTCCAGTTCCCAAGTCTCTTCTTCAACAATATGACTACACCATAATATTTTCACTAACAGAACTCACTTATTACGCAACTCTTTCACCTCACGTGCTAAAATCTCAACCGGTTATTCTTCATATGACAAATCAGGTTAAATTTCAATATCTTCCTACGAAATAACAAATACTAAATGATATGCAACTGGTTCCACTCTTTCTGTGATCTCATATGGTCTAATAAATCGAGGATTCATTTTCCTTTTCGACCAAATCTCAAAATTTTCTTCCAAGGTGAAACTTTAAGAAATACCTTATCGCCAATAGAATATTCAATATCTCGGCGTTTCAAATCTACATATGATTTCTGTCTGCCAAAAGCTGCCTTTAATCTGTCTCGAATTTTCTTAACAATGTCTTCCGTTTCTTGGATCAATTCCGGCCCGATCATTTTTCTTTCACTCAATGCCATCCAACAAATAGGTGATTGACATCTACGACCATATAAAGTTCATATGGAGCCATTTGAATACTTGATTGAAAACTATTGTTGTACAAAAATTTGGCCAAAGGTAAGTAACGCTCCTAACTTAATTTAAAATCAATAACACAAGCATGAAGCATATCTTCCAAAATCTGAATAACACGTTCAGATTGTCCATCAGTCTGTGGATGAAAAGCTGTACTAAAATTAAGTTGTGTACCAAAAGATTTGTGTAATTATTTCTAGAATCTCGAAGTAAACCGCGGATCTCGATCAGAAATTATCAACATGGGAACACCATGCAATCTCACAATTTCTTGAAGATAAACTTCAACAAGTTTTTGAAGTGACCAATCAGTCTTGACTGCAATAAAATGAGCCGATTTCGTAAGTCGATCCATTTTTCTTACATGCCGATAATAGTAATCCCGTTACAAAATCCATCGTGATGAAATCCATTTCCATTCAGGAATAGAAATAGGCTGAAGTAATCCGGTAAGAACCTGATGTTCCGTCTTAACTCGCTAACAAGTTAAACATTTAGCCACATACTCAACCACATCTCTTTTCATTCCTGGCCACCAATAATATTCTTGCAAATCACGAAACATTTTCGTTCCTCCATGATGCAAAGCAAAATAACTATTATGAGCTTAGCGAAGTATCAACTCTTTCAATTTAGAAACATCCGAAACATAGATTCGGTTATGAAATCTCAAACAACCATAACCATCAATACTGAAATTTTCTAATGTACCATTATGAACCATTTCTCTTTGTTTCACCAACTTGTCATATTCTAACTGCGCTGACGTGATCCGATCAAACATCAATGATTTAATATTCAATTCAGCCAATAGATTTCCATCATCACTGATACTGATTTGAGCAAACATTGCTCGCAATTCAATTGCTTCTTTTCTACTCAATGCATCAGCTACAACATTAGCTTTACCAGGGTGATAATCAATAACACAATCAAAATCTTTCAGAAGTTCTATCCAATGACGCTGTCTCAAATTCAACCCTTTTTGAGATAAAAGGTATTTGAGGCTCTTATGATCGGTATAAATATAACACTTTTCGTCGTACAAGTAATGTCTCTTGATCTTTAGAGCAAAAACGACATCAGCTAGCTCTAAATTGTGTGTGGGATAATTACATTCATGCTTTTTTAGCTGACGAGACGCATAAGCAATCACTTTCCTATCTTGCATCAAAACACAACCAAGACTGTTGAAAAAGTCAAAATCTACACTTCAGTCAACATCTGCTTCAATTTTTCAAAACTTTCTTGACACTGATCATCCCAGATGAACTGAACATTCTTATGCAATAATTTTGTCATTGGCAAGGCTATCTTTGAAAATTCATTTACAAATCTTTGATAATAACTAGCCAACCAAGGAAACTACGAACCTCTGATACATTCCTCCGTGCTTTCCACTGAACAATTGCCTCAATCTTTTTTGGATACAGACCCAAGAATACAACCTCTAATCACCAGAATTCACATTTAATAAGCTTCCCGTATAACTATTTCTCCGTAATACTTGCAAAACAATTCCGAGGTGTTGCCCATGCTTAGATTTAGGTTTCAAATAAACCAAAATATCATCAATGAAAACTACTACAAATTGGTCCAAATGCAGTTGGAAAATACGATTCATGAGATCTATAAATGCTGCTGTAGCATTTTTCAATCTAAAAAGCTTTACTAAAAATTCATAATGACCATACCGTGTACGAAATGCCGTCTTTGGTACATCACTTTCTTTTACTTTCAAATGATAGTAACCTGATCTCAAATCAATCTTTGAAAAAACAGAAGCTCATTTTAGTTGATCAAATAAGTCATCAATTCGGGGTAAAGGATATCGATTCTTAATTGTCAACTTATTCAATTGTCAATAATTAATACAAAACCGCATCGAACCATATTTCTTTTTGACAAAAACCATTGGAGCTCCCTAAGGCGATATACTAGGAGGTATAAAACCACGATCTAGTAAGTCTTGCAATTGTACTTTTAATTCTTTCAACTCTGTAGGTGACATAAAATAAGGGGGTATTGACACTAGAGTCATGCTAGGAAATACTTCAATTGCAAATTCAACCTCCTGATCTGGTGGTAATCCCAGTAATTCCTCAGGAACACATCAGGAAATTCACAAATAGTTCGAATCTTACTGCACTGACTTTCAACAGAATCTGAATTGATAACATAAGCTAGAAAAGCTTCAAAACCTTTATGAAGAAGTTTATTGGCTCAAATTGATGAAATGATACGAGTTGAACCATTTATTTGAATACCATTCATTATTTCACTCTGAACAAAAAATTTCTTTTTGCAACAATCCAAAATTACCCCGTGTTCCGTAAGCCAATCCATTCCCAAAATCACATCAAAATCACCAAATGGGATTATCAACAAATCAACAGGGAAGGTTATATTTTGTATCATTAATGAAAATCTTCTGCACACCTAATCCATTAACACAGATTGCCCCAATGGACTAGAAACCACTATGGATACTCTAATCATCTCAGATTTTAAACTTCCCGACTCAACCAATTTAGTATTAACATATGAATGTGAAGATCCCAGATCTATCAAAGCATAAACAGGTTCTGAATGTAATAAAAATATACCTGTCACAACATCATTTGCATCACCATCCTTACAAGTCCGCACAGCATGAGCTCGAGCTGGCGTTCTGCCTTGGTTGTTGGGTAACAACATCATTTCCCTTTCTAGCACCACATCTAGAAAATAAACTACTTCAACTTGACCCGAGACCTCTAGAAGCGGCATAGATCTCTGAGAAGTGACAGGTGTAGCATTTTTATTCTTCGGACAATCTCTAATAAAATATTCTGTAGATCCACAACGAAAATAGCCTCGAGTTAATTTCCAGTATTCACCACGGTGCTTTTTCTTGCAATGTTCACAATTCAAAATTTTAGTATCCCGAGATGGATTTCGTACACTACCCGTAAACACTGTCAGTTGTCATCATTGTTTCTATCAGTTCTCTCTGACTTAAAATTTGATCTCTAGCTACCACAAAATTCTTTTGATCTCTTCGATTGTGGATTTGAACTAACAGCTCCAGAACGCTTTGCAACAGTATTGGTATTCTTAGTCTTTTTATCAAAACTCAATACTTGTTCTACCATTCTTGCCCTTTCAACTAAATCTACAAACTCAGTGATTTTGTGTGGTACCAATTGTACTCGTAACTCATCGCGTAAACCACACAGAAATTGCTTGTAACTGTCAATTTCAGTTGGCACAAATTCAGTAACATATCTACTAAGTTGCGAAAACTCTCTTTCATAATCAACTACAAACATTTCATCTTGTTTCAGCATAAAAAACTCTTATTTCTTATCTTCAATATACAATTCACCCATATATTTCTTGTTAAATTTTTTTGTAAAAATTTCCAATTTACCTGATCTGCGGATGATGTGTCATTGACTATCACCAGGTATATGCTTTTCCTTGCAGTAGAGAAACAACACATATTAAACTTTCACGCGGGTTGCATTCGAGTTGTTACAAGATACGTTTTGTAGATTCAATTCAAATTTCAACTACAGAAGGATCAACTCCTTTCGATCCCAAAAATTCTGTTGAACAATATTTACATAATTCTGTTATCGGAGCTCAACGAACAGTAAGGGTAGATGTCGTAGCGGGTGTAGTTCCCGCCACTCGCTGAAGAGAATTAGCAATAGCTCTAAGTAATTGTAAATTATCCCTTTCTTCAATATTACCTCGTTCAACATTAGGTTGTTGAGTACTAACTGGATTAACACTCGGTGTTGTCAATTCGGTTTCATCTAATTCATTGGAAACATTATCTTCGGCATACATTTCTTGATCAACATCATCATTATAATCATCTGACATTTTCAACTATAAATATATATATATAAACATCTAAATCCCGACTCAACTTAACTCAATTACGACATGTTCCTCTAGACTCAATTCCAAGCTTGATTTAGTCTGAGAATCAGCTAAACCTGTAAAGTTCTGATACTAATAAATTGTAACACCCTTAATCCTTATCCGTCGCAAGAATAGGGTTTCAGAGCATTACTAGACTTTTCAGATCAAAAATAGACATTACATATTATTTAGCATACATGTCATAAATCAATCATATTGTCCCTTATATGAGCCCTCGAGGCCCAAAATATATGTTAGAAACAAATCGAGACTAAACTGGGTACTCAGAAATTTTTTTGAAAACATCAAAATTTTTCAAAGAAATAGGGGAATCAAGAGGCATGCCCGTGTATCAGGCCATGTGAACATTTGAAATAGGGACACACGGTTGTGTCCCAGCCCGTGTCTATACCTGTGTAACTCTCTAACTTGGGTTACATGGCCAAGCCACATGCCCGTGTACCCTATCGAAATGGCTTCACACGCCTGTGTGTTATCTGTGTGTCTCACAATGCCTAGTCACATGCCCGGGTGTCTGGCCGTATGGACTTAATATGTACCTTTAACAATAAGTTTACCATTCCCTTCAAGCTTACACACTAAGCAAATAAAAAACCATTCATTTAACCAATTCAAAACACAATCAAACATATCCAAAACATGTCAAAACAATCATTATAGATGTCTAACCAATGTACCCTCATAGGTACCATTATTATATCCTCAAAACATATCAATAAAACATCAATCAAATCCAATTTGTAAACATTCCAAATTCAATCTATTTTACCTATTCCATGTTCATTTAAACATTAACTTAATTATGCCATAATATGACCTCAAACATAAACACATATTTATATGTATATAACCATCCAATATTAACTTATAATCTTATTTACAAACAATCCACAAAATGATCAATATTTAGACACCTTACAAAAATAAGAACATCACCACGTTTGAGTTCGGGACCGTTGTTGGATGCTGAATTGACGATCAAAATTAAGTACCTAACCTGCACATGGAAAATAAAATCGTACACTGAGTATAAACTTAGTGGTATTTCTATAATCTGAATATAAAAAAAATATGAAATCACAAATATACAATCTAATTATTTCAATAACCATATCATATTTCATTTGTTTCACAATATCTCAATTCTCATATTTGCTATATAAATAGCTTTTCACAATATAATACACATATCATTTAAACAATAATTTTGTTCATTCCATATCCAATTCATGAATACACAATTCATGTGTCTCAATCCATATTTCAATTCATTGTCCCATTTTCATTTAGCATACAATATCATCTAACGTCAATCATAATACAATTTCAATTAATTACCCCTATTAACACGACTAGGACTCGGACGGATACACGGATCCAATCAAACACACCAGTTTGGCTCCTATTGCCTCATCGGATAATTCAAAGTAATAATTTGACACCCAGTGTCTCATTGGTTAAACCGAAGTAAATTGGCACTCAGTGCCTCATCGAATATATCCGAAGTAATAATTTGATACTCAATATCTCATTGAATTGAAGTCAAAAAAATCCCTGAACTCTTCCAATCCTATGGCATGCCATCTATATTCAACTTAGCCCGATGCAATTAATAGGGTTTAATCTCACATTTCAAATATAATCAATATCCAATACTGATTTTTAATATAATCACATAATTACACACATATTCATTTTAATTAAAAATCAATCCATTCAATATATATATATATATATATATCTACTAATTCAATTCATTCAATCAATTATCAAAATATCATTTACTTACCTCAACACTTACCATATACATTAAAAAAATTTACAACAATTAATAACTAGCTTCGAATTATAAAAATACAAACTGAAAATTCTGAGCTATTCCTCGTCGACATTATCTTTTCCTTTTTAGTTGAGGGTTTCGGTACGATGTTAGCTACGGAATTAAAAAAATTAAAATTCATCAACACAACACAATTCAATCTCATATTTAATATTTTAAATTTTTACTCAATATTTACTTAAATTCTAATTTAGTCCCTAAACCAAGACTTACTTTTTTTCTTTACAATTAATCCTATATTTTCATACAAATTCCACTTTAAACTAAATTAAATTCCTAATTCCACTTAAATCTCTAAATTTCAAAATTTTCACAATTTAGTCTCTATTACTCAAAATTTTACAATTTATTCTACAATTCAATCCTTTTTCATTTCTAACTTAAAATCTATCAATTTAATCCCTAATATTAAAATTATTCAACAAAGACATCACTTAAAAACTCAATAATTTCTAAAATTTTGACATGGGTATGGTAGTATTTAATACCGGTATTTCAAAAACATAAAAATTACAAGAAAATAGATTAAATTGACTAGCCAATTGAGCTTTGAACTTTGAAACCCTTATTTCTCCTTCCTTTCTTTCCCTTTTTCTTTTCTTTCTTTTTCTCGCCATTTGGTTTCTATCTTGTTTCTTTCTATTTCTTTTTGTTTCTTTTATTATTTATAATTAAGTTATAATATTATAATACTTAATAATTAAGATATAATATTATAATATATATATTTTAACTTTAAGTTTTATAAATATCTATCTTATGTTGCCTCAATTATGACCATTGGTATAATTGCTTATTTAGTCCCTTTAATTTTTCTTTAATCTATAATTCAACTTTCACCCTTTATGAAATTTAGTCCTTTTACTTAATTACTCTTAAATTAAGTAAATTCACCTAACCAAAACCTAGTTAACTACACAACTAGCTTTGTAAATATTTTTAATAAATATTTACGAATCTGATTTATGGTAACGGAGTTTCGAAGTGCACTTTTTGACACCTGTGGCTACCGGGTCGTTACTAAATATGGGTTTTTTATTTGTTTACTTTTTCAGGTAATGGATGATTTTATGTACGAGAGTTTTGATATGAATTATGATAATATTGAATTAAATGAAGAATTTCAACAAAGAATAGCCACAATTGTTACATAAGTTGAAACAAGGAAGATCATGTTTTGGATTCAATTTATATTGATACATTATAAAACTTATTTCACTAAAAAACCATGTATGGATTCAAATTATGCAAGTTAAAAGTGGGTGGAAGAAGTGTTAACTGCGTATGAAGATCATTATATGTAACACCCCAAACTCGGCCTAGAAGTTAGGCCCGAATCTGGAATGTCACATTAAAGGCACAATTCAAAACGATTTTGCTAATTAAGAAATTAAGGCCCAAAAGCCCAAAATCTAATAGACTTATTAATTAAAGATAAAAACCCATTTTATTATTTTAAGTATTTGAAACCAAGTTTGAACATAAGAGCTTACTTAAGCTTAATAATTAAATAAACAATTGATCTCAAAACCCAAAATAAATCAAGTCAAACGAGTACAAGGCCTTATTACATCCACCGAAAATTAAGTAAATAGAAACATGTACTTTGAAATAAATAAATGATAATTCAAGCCTCTTATAGTGTGGCCATCTCCGAGTCCTCTCCCACGTCGAGTCATCTATTCGGGATTACCTGAAACATTAAATTAAAGGGGTGTGAGTTTCGAAACTCAGTGTGCACAACCCTTGGAAAACAAATCACTTACAAATATCCACATTGGGCCTAAGCCCTATCAAAATCGGTGGTCTTGGGCTTTAGCCCACAATAACCTCATATCATATCATAACGCATCATATACACACAAGATAATGCAAAACCCACCCCAAAAATCCATCCGCTACACACACCATTTCCCTTCTAACCTTATGACTCCTGTGGGGAATTCTAGCTCGACCCACCCCTTCGCTACAAACCAAGGGTAGCCCGGTTACGATACTACTGAACGTTGCTGCTAATCAAATATTGGGCTTAAAGCCTCCGATGGATCCATACTATACGGCCATCCGATCCTAGATCCATACCATACCATACGGCCATGCGATCCTCAAATATTGACACAGAGTCATCAATATATATATGTTAGGCACATAGCCACGGTAAATATGATTGGCACAAAGCCATAATAACAGCACAAAGCCTTCGGTATTGGCACAAAGACCATAATTACTGCACGAAGCCCATATTAATGGCACACAGCCCTCGGTAACATTATTGGTGTAGCATGGCTATTCGGTGGCTAAAAGCCTGCGGTGGATCCATACCATACGGCCATGCGATCCTGGATCCATACCATATGGCCATGCGATCCTCAAATCTTCCTCCGTACCATAATTCCCACCCATATGCATCCTAAGCAGAACATCATATGAATGCATCAAACACAAAAGTAACATCCACAAACTCATATTCGTCACATAGGGTTATTTTCGTCATTTCACTACCCAGGGGTATTTTCGAAATTCTACTCTACAGGGGTATTTTGGTAATTTTTCAAATTAGGGGTATTTCAGTAATTTCACAAATTGAAGGTATTTTGGTAATTTCACAAATCGGGGTATTTTGGTAATTTCGTAAATCGAGGGTACTTTGGTAATTTCACAAATCGAGGGTATTTTGGTAATTTTGTAAATTAAAAGGGTATTTTGGTAATTTTACAAAATAGAGGTACTTCGATAATTTCACAATTTGGGAGTATTTCGGTAATTTTACAAACAGGGGGTATTTTGGTCCCTTTCGGGTTTTAACTAAAATGAACGGACACTGCGCACCAGGTAGGATTCCAGAAAAGAGGAGGTGGGCCACTAGGGCCGCTTAAGTACCAAGCTCTCCCTAGATCCAATCCTAGACATGCGTATGCCCGTTGCCACACTCCAACCCAGCGACTTATTTACGGACATATTTAATTATTAGAAAGTCTTATGGAATTTAAGAGTTGTTCAAACTAGGCCTAAGGTCCATAAACCCTAGCATACTTGTCTACGTCCCCATAAAGCTCATCAAACCCAAATTACATCATTACGCCCATCGTGCCCAAGTCTCATCATATGGCCAAATAGGCCTAAAACAAATTCAGATCATGTATCATGCATGTCTAATTCAATTCGTATAACCAACCAAACCATTTCGTCAAACTTAGCCTCAGGGCCCACCGGGCCAATTTTGCCACTTTCAACTTTTCAGTTTTTCGGCATTGCCGATATCATGTGTGTAGTGTTTGTATACACCTGGTAACCACGCGCATTGCAAACCTCTTAGTCACGAACCTACAATCGACATCACCTAACGATTAATCATAACTTAATATACACTTATCGAAAACCGAAACCTCATCGTACTATTGGCGATTATCCTCTAGGTCTGCACCCAAACGCCAACCAATGTATATTAACTCTCCTCATGGAATACTCTATATATAGCTAGCTTCTCACCTTCCTTCTTTGTATCTTTCCGATGTGGGATCCTTTCGTTAGCAGAGTTTAAATCCAACTCAAACTCTTCTCGTCCAATCCGCAGAATAAATACTCCCTTGCTTGTCATGAGATTCGAACCCAAGCTCCCTTGCACCCTTAATAACGCCTTGCCACTAGACCATTCACTATCTTGTGTCTAAAATCATGCGCAACTAAATATAACCCTATGGCAAAATTCTAGAGTCCATTTAAAAAGAAATCCAAAATGCAAGAGCCAAGACTTGAACCTTGGACCTTCTTCCTTCCTTGTATGCGTCACCTCCTTGCCCTTATATGGTGTCACTTTGCCACTACACACATTACTCCACTTGTGTCATTTTTTCCACATTTTATTCTTAAAGCCTACCTACTAACTCCCAGGGTTTTATTCACCTAAAACCAAAATTTTCCTAAAGCCAAAGTTTGAACCCGAGACTTCATAGAAGCCCCTTAACCTTCCAAAATCACTCACCTAATAGGTCCAACTTACACTAATGCCGTTCTCTTATTCTTAAAAATTTTAAAAGCTCCCATGCCCAAGGCCCAATGGGCCCAATTCTTCTAGGCCCAATTTTGGGATGTTACAAATCTACCCTCCTTAAAGAAATTTCGTCCTAGAAATTTCCAACTAACTACTAAACGCACCACTCAAGTCACACCACTATGCTTTCGCTGTGCACTCTGATTAAGAATTTTATGAAATTAGCACTTAGTTCCACTTGTTTAGGGTACATGTCTTATGTAAGTAACAATAATTTCTTAGAGTTATTCCGCGGTCGAGAATTCACTACAGGCTTAAGTTTCCTACGGGCTTTAGTCTCTAAAAGCCTATTTTTAAGTAGCCCGTTATCTATACAGTTCAATAATTCAAACAATAACAGAAAACTTACTTGGCTCAACGTCGAGGGCTTGATGAACCACACTTCAAGAATCTTGCCAAAAACTTTTTAAAACCCAAAATTAAGGCCCATTCACAGCCCCAACTTTACAACCTAGGCTCTGATACCACTAAATGTAACACCCTAAACCCGACCTAGAAGTTAGGCCCGAATCTGAAATGTCACATTAAAGGCACAATTCAAAACGGTTTTGCTAATTAAGAAATTAAGACCCAAAAGCCCAAAATCTAATAGACTTATTAATTAAAGATAAAAACCCATCTTATTATTTTAAGTATTTGAAACCAAGTTTGAACATAAGATCTTACTTAGGCTTAATAATTAAATAAACAATTGATCTCAAAACCCAAAATAAATCTGAAGTCAAAATGGAGTACAAGGCCTTATTACATCCACCGAAAATTAAGTAAATAAAAACATATACCTTGAAACAAATAAATGATAATTCAAGCCTTTTATAGTGTGGCCATCTCCGAGTCCTCTCCCACATCGAGTCGTCTATTTGGGATTACCTGAAACATTAAATTAAAGGGGTGTAAGTTTCGAAACTCGGTGTGCACAACCCTTGGAAAACAAATCACTTACA
The DNA here is from genome assembly GCA_025506655.1 of Gossypium rotundifolium. Taxonomy (NCBI): domain Eukaryota; kingdom Viridiplantae; phylum Streptophyta; class Magnoliopsida; order Malvales; family Malvaceae; genus Gossypium; species Gossypium rotundifolium. The sequence continues at coordinate 172,981,761 of CP106727.1, forward strand.
AATATCCACATTGGGCCTAAGCCCTATCAAAATCGGTGGTCTTGGGCCTTAGTCCACAATAACCTCATATCATATCATAACGCATCATATACACACAAGATAATGCAAAACCCACCCCAAAAATCCATCCGCTACACACACCATTTCCCTTCCAACCTTATGACTCCTGTGGGGAATTCTAGCTCGACCCACCCTCCGCTACAAACCAAGGGTAGCCTAGTTACGGTACTGCACCAACGTTGCTGCTAATCAAATATTGGGCTTAAAGCCTCCGATGGATCCATACTATACGGCAATGCGATCTTGGATCCATACCATATGGCCATGCGATCCTCAAATATTGACACAGAGTCATCAATATATATATGTTAAGCACATAGCCACGATAAATATGATTGGAACAAAGCCATAATAATAGCACAAAGCCTTCGATATTGGCACAAAGCCCATAATTACGGCACGAAGCCCATAGTAATGGCACACAGCCCTCGATAACATTATCGGTGCAGCATCGCTGCTCGATGGCAAAAAGCCTGCGGTGGATCCATCTCATACGGCCATGCGATCTTGGATCCATACCACACCCATATGCATCCTAAGTAGAATATCATATGAATGCATCAAACACAAAAGTAACATCCACAAACTCATATTCGTCACATAGGGTTATTTTCGTCATTTCACTACCCAGGGGTATTTTCATAATTCTACCCTACAGGGGTATTTTGGTAATTTCTCAAATCAGGGGTATTTTAATAATTTCACAAATCGGGGATATTTTGGTAATTTCACAAATTGGGGGTACTTTGGTAATTTCACAAACTAGAGGTATTTTGGTAATTTCATAAACTGAGGGTATTTTGGTAATTTTACAAAATAGGAGTATTTCGATAATTTTACAATTCAGGGGTATTTTGGTAATTTCACAAACATGGGGTATTTTGGTCCCTTTCGGGTTTTAGCTATGAACTTTGGCCCATCAACAAGTCCTCATGGCTAAAGTGAACGGACACTCACAAGCTAGGTAGGATTCCGAAAAAGGAGGTGGGCCACTAGGCCGCTTAAGTACCAAGCTCTCCCTAGATCCAATCCTAGACATGCGTATGCCTGTTGCCACATTCCAACCCAACGACTTGTTTATGGATATGTTTAATTATTAGAAAGTCTTATGGAATTTAAGAGTTGTTCAAACTAGGCCTAAGGTCCATAAACCTTAGCATACTTGTCTACGTCCCCATAAAGCTCATCAAACCCAAATTACATTATTACGGCCCATCAGGCCCAAGTCGCATCATATGGCCAAATAGGCCCAAAACAAATTCAGATCATGTATCGTGCATGTCTAATTCAATTCGTATAACCAACCAAACCATTTCATCAAACTTAGCCTCAGGGCCCACCAGCTCATTTAGCCACTTTCAACTTTTCAGCTTTTTGGCATTGCCGATATCGTGTGTGTAGTGTTTTTACACACCTGGTAACCACGCGCGTTGCAAACCCCTTAGTCACGAACCTACAATTGACATCACCTAATAGTTAATCATAACTTAGTATACACTTATCGAAAATCGAAACCTCACCGTAACCTTACCGTGCACCTCATGTTATAGTAGCCCTTCCTTCGCTACTATTAGCGATTATCCTTTAGGTCTGCACCCAAATGCCCACCAATGTATATTAACCCTCATCATAGAATGCTCTATATATAGCTAGCTTCTCACCTTCCTTCTTTGTATCTTTCCGATGTGGGATCCTTCCGTTAGTAGAGTTTAAATCCAACTTAAACTCTTCTCGTCCAATCCGCAAAATAAATACTCCCTTGTTTGTCATGAGATTCAAACCCAAGCTCCCTTGCACCTTTAATGACGCCTTGCCACTAGACCACTCACTTTCTTGTGTCTAAAATCATGCGCAACTAAATATAACCCTATGGCAAAATTCTAGAGTCCATTTAAAAAGAAATCCAAAATGCAAGAGCCAAGACTTGAACCTTGGACCTCCTTCCTTCCTTGTGGCGTCACCCCCTTGCCCCTTATATGGTGTCACTTTGCCACTACACCGCACACTCCACTTGTGTCATTTTTTTCCACATTTTATTCTTAAAGCCTACCTACTAACTCCCAGGGTTTTATTCACCTAAAACCAAAATTTTCCTAAAGCCAAAGTTTGAACCCGGGACTTCATAGAAGCCCACTAACCTTCCAAAATCACTCACCTAATAGGTCCAACTTACACTAATGCCGTTCTCTTATTCTTAAAAATTTTAAAAGCTCCCGTGCCCAAGGCCCAATGGGCCCAATTCTTCTAGGCCCAATTTCGGATGATACATTGTATGAATAGTTTTAGGATGCCAAAAAATATATTTTTATTGTTTGTTGCATGAATTGCAAACAAATCATGGATTAAAGTATGAGAAAGTATCATCAATGGAGAAGTTAGCAGTAATATTGTACATTCTAGGAAATAGAGAATTAAATTCGAATGTAGCAGAGCGATTTCAACGATCAGAGGAATTGATAGTTGAATTTTTACTGATTTATAATTGCTTAAATGAGAATAGATACAACAAACCCATTGAAGGTCAATTCGAGGAAGTACTAAGTCATATTCAACATGATCCAAGATATTGGCCTTACCTTAATGTAAAATTTGTTGGTAATGCAAAGTAGGTGTATGTAATAACCCGTTTTAGACCCTAGTTGGAACAATGGTTTCGGGACCACAATCCGAGGTTTGAAAAATATTTTAATATTATTATTGGTGTTTATAATATGTGATTGAGTATGTGTGAAAGTTCTGTGTGAAAATTTAATTGATTGTGTGCTTAATTTGAGAAAAGGACTAAATCGCATAAAAGGTAAAAGTGGTCTATTAATTTAATAAGTGGCGAATTGTCATTGTTCTTATTATGTGAAGTCCTTAAAATAGAAATATGGCATTAACATGATAGATGGACGGTAATGGACATAAAATAGTGAGATTTTAATGTTAATTTACAAGGTTAATTTGGTAAATGAATTATTAAAGCTTTTATAATAAAACAAAAGGCTAAAAATAAGCCACTAATGTTCATCTTTTCCATCGAATGTTGAAAGAAGAAGAAAGAGTTTTAGCTTTGTTATAGTCGGCCTTGGTTGAGCAAAATTAAGGTATGCAATTTGCTCGATTTTTGATAATTTCTACGTTTTTGTAATCGTTGCTTCGAGTACTTTAAAACCCATGTTTCAATTTTGTGAATTGATGAATATTTCAAGTTAAGCAATTGATGATATTGCGATCTTTGTGATGTTTAATGGGGAAATATGAAAGTTATGTGATAGATTAACATAGTTTGTCTTTAGATTTGTGGTGATTTTGAGTAAATTGGACTAAATTATGAAAATAAGAAATTGGAGGAATAAAATGTGAAATAAATGAAATATATTAGCTTGTATGAGTATAAGGAGAATTCGTCCTAAGCATGGTGTAGTGAAATTTTGTGTATTTTGTGATTTTGTGAATTAGGGACTAAAGTGTCAAAATGTGAAAATGCGAGGGCTATTTTGTAAAATGCCTAAAATATGTGTTTTGGACTAAATTGAATGAATTGGTGATTGAATGAGTTAAATTTTAATATGTATAGACCAAGAAAGGAGAGATTCGGATCGAGATCGAGGTAAAGACAAAGTACTCGATTGATCGGCTAGTTTCGGTATTTCGAAGTCTGAGGTAAGTTCGAATATAGTATAAGTTGTTAATTTATATCTATGTGATGTGAATTGAATGATAGTTATCGAATTAGAAATGCTATATGTATAAGATTGAGAAATGAGGTACTAAGTGTGCGTAATTGAAATCGAGACTGAGTTGAATAGCACTGTTTGTGCGAAGTAATGGAAGCTTGACTTTACTGATTGGCACTATGTGTGTGATATCGAATTAAGTTCAGTTTTGTATCGAGGCACTAAGTGTGCGATGTTAATTAAGCTTCGGCTATAATTTGGGCACTAAATGTGCGATTGAGTTGAAAAGATATCGAGTAGTGAATGTGATATGTATCGAGCATCAAATAGCAAGAACGTTTGTTAACTAGGTGTTGGCAAAGGTATGTTTGAACCTATGTGGTTGATGATAGTTTTAAAGGTTAAAAGAATGGATATTTGGGCATATGGTTGAGGATGATGTTGTACCTAATTGAGCATCAATCTATGTGATGGTTTAATTATGTATTGATGTTACATTATTGAGTAGCATGTAATATATTACGAACTTACTAAGCTTTTGAGCTTACTGTGTGAATTGTTTCTCTCTTTTACAGTGTCTTTAAAGTAAGCTCAGATCTGAGGATCATCTGTGACTCAATTACAGTATCGGCTAACTATTTTGGTACTTTTGAAAGATGTGTATATTGAATATGGCATGTATAGGCTAGTTAATATGGCATGTTTTGAAATGTTGAACCTTGCCATGTGATTTGGCTTGGAAGTTGAATAATGTTAGTTTTTATTTATGAGCTATGGAAATGATGAATATGGCATGAGGTAGTGAAAATGGAAGTGGTATGTTTCATGCTTAAATGGTTGATGAGTATTTTGGTTTGAATGTGAACTTGTGGCATGGATTATATGATGCTTGAATTATATGCTTTGGTGAATGAAATTGGTATTTTTGAATGAACTAAATTGAGTGGAAATTGAGTATGGATATGGATGGTATAGTTAGTGATTAATTGGTGTGTGTATTGGTATGTTTTGGTTGCCATTTGATGTATAATTGCATGTGATTTGAGGCTTGTAAGTGATTCTAAGTGTGGATATGGTAATTTGGCCTTGAAAAATGGCCTATAATTGCCTATACAGTTGAGCACACGGGCATGTGGCTCGACCGTGTCATGCAGGTTTGTAATTTGGTGCAAGTCAGGCTCGACCATGGGGCTAGACACACGAGCGTGTGACTGGCCCTGTGGTGCAAGTCAGTGTCGACCACGGGTGAGGCACACGGGCGTGTCTCAGGCCGTGTGAACAAGTTAGTATGTATGCCCTGTTTTGCCACGGCTTGGACGCATGGGCGTGTCCGAGGCCGTGTGAGGCACACAGGTCACCCACACGGTGTGTGACCTCTGTAACTTAGAAAAATATTAGAATTTCAGAAATTTTTGTATGAGTTTGGTTTAGTCTCAACCCCTTTCTAATATGTATTTAAGGTCTCGTAGACCTCATTAAGGGACTATAAGTTTATATTTTGATATGTTTCAATGATGATTGACTATGTGTTGTAAAATGTCACTTAATACTCGGAAATGATTAGTAATGCCTCTTAACCTTAATCCGGCGACGATTACGGGTTAGGGGTGTTACAATGTATCCCACATTGATTGAGTATAGGCTACTAAAAAGTTTATATATAGTCTTCTCTATCACCTTTATTGAGTAATTGGGCTAAAGTCCTAACACATGTACGTTGTTTTTACTATTGCTAAAATGGTGGGTCAGGCTTGTTGCTTTTCTCATTTTTTTTTTTTTTTGTGTTAACCTTGGGGAATAATGTCCACTACATGATTACGCCGATCAGGGCCAATTTGCTTCTAAGGAAATGGTCCTTCCACGACACAGTGATTCTTTCTTTTATTTACTCTTGGTTTTGTAACACCCCTAACCCGTATCCGACACCAGAATAGGGTTAGATGCATTACTAGACTTGTAACTCAATCAATCAAACATTTCATGTTCGTATGTCATTCAAATCAAAAACCATTCATAAACATTCATATGGTCCCAAATACGAGCCCTCGAGGCTCAAAATAGACATTAAAAGTGGTTCGGGACTAAATCAAGTACTTAAGAAATTGTTAGAAAACTTTGCAATTTTTCAAAGTGCAAGGGACACATACCCGTGTGGCCAGGCCATATGTCTCATATGGCCAAGAGACACGCCCGTGTCTCAGGTCGTGTGGGCATTCGAAGTGGAGACACACGACCGTGTCCCAGCCCGTGTCCGAGCCCGTATAACTCACTGACTTGGGTCACACGGCCAACCCACACACCCGTGTGCTAGGCCGTGTGAAAACTGAAAGGTATACTGACTTGTGCCACATAGCCAAGCCACACGCCCGTGTGCTAGGCCATGTGAAGCTACTGACTTGGTTTATATGGAAGTTACAGGGGACATATGGCCGTGTGTCACACACGACTGAGACACACACTCGTATCTCTGCCTATGTGGACAAAAATAGGTCATTTTCCAAGCCATATTTCTCACCCAAATTGGTACCAACCTACACACATCAATATGCATACAACCATGGCACAAATAGGCATTCAAAACCAACCAACGTCAAGTTTATAACATGTAATAATGTCACTTACCATCATGATACAGATAGGCACCTCAAAGGGCCACTCATAATCATGCAAGCTATGTATCTAAATGCACCTAATTGGTCAAACACATAAATGAATATTTGTGCCTAAAACTTAGCATGTATGCCATTTATAAATCTCAACCATTTGATACCCAAAATACCAATTCAAAAATAAAGATATTCACATAACTTCCATACATCATATACTATAAGGCTATTTATATATATACATAACCAAATTCAAGCCAAATTAAATGGCTACCACACAACAAAACATTTAGGCGGATTAGCCAAAAGACCTATATATGCCATTTATCCCAAATATATATAATATAAAAGTCAAAAGTACCAAAATATTGTTTGATAGTGTGATGTGACCCTTGACGACTTCCAATCAGAACGAGCTTCCGAGACACTATAAGATATGGAAAAATAAACAGAGTAAGCAATTAAGCTTAGTAAGTTCGTAAAACATAGAATTAACCTAACCATATAACCATAATTTTAGGTAAGTAACTCAAAGTATAACTCAATTCAATTTGGCCAAAGCCTATTACATAACCATTCACCAAGTTAGCCATGTATAACATTAAAATCGAGAATTATGTATGAATTCAACAATTATTAAAATTTCATGTACATGTAACATCTCTATCGTATATCTGTGTATCATATATATAAACCATCTCCATGTAGATATATGTACTAGTTCGTATCGAACTTATATAATCTCGTAATAACACTATGCCCGTTGAACCACTTAGAATCTCATTAGATACGCGGGTAGTATACGCGATGTGTACTGAACTGTAATTTGTCAATTCCTGTACATGTAGGCTCACACGAGCGATAAATGGTAAGCTCCTCCGAGCTGAATATCAGTAAGATAATACGAGCTGCAAATCGGTAAGCTTATATGAGCTATGGTGAGTCAACAACATATGCAAGACCTCAACCAAAACGGTAACCCTAATGAAATATCATTTGTATCCTACGAATTTCTAAGGTTCAAATAGGGCTTGGTATTCTTCGAACATCGTCGATTGTGTGCTCGATAATTATACATAATAATTAAACTATTTACATACATATATTTAAATTAAAACATATAAATACGCAATTTATCTACACGAACTTACCTCAAACTCGAACGGAGAAATACGATCGTTTAGTCCACGACTTTATCTTTTCCCCGATTTAGTATCGAATGTTGCTTTTCTTGATCTATATAATCAAATTTAACTCATTTAATCATTATTCTAATCAATTTAATCCAAATTTCATGTTATGGAAAAATTACCATTTTGCCCCTAAACATTTAACTTATTTACAATTTAGTCCCTAGGCTTGTAAAATGAAATTCATCCAATTTGATCCCAAACTAAGCCTAGCCGAATTAACTATATGCATATAACAGCCCACACACTCCACAAATTCACACATTTAACACACAATTTTACATTTCACAAATTAATCCCTAATTGACAATTTCAACAAAACTCATTTAACAAAAGTTGTTTATTTAACAACAAAGATTCATTTTCTTCAATTAAACTTCAAGAAAAACTAAAACACTCTCAGGAAAAACCCTATAATTTCAACCATTTTGCAAATTAGTCCCCTTATTAACTAGGTTAAGCTAAAACGATTCCAAAAACATAAAAATCAACAAAAACAAACACCAAATTCACTTATATGAAAGAGTTTATTTTTGCTGAAATTTTGAGCTCTTTGATGGCCAAAACCTTGCTGAAATTTTTGGTTGTATGTATGGGAAAAAGATGACCATTTTCTTTTATTTAATTTTGACCTTTAATTGGCTAATTACCTAATTACCCTTACCTAACTTTAAAAATTACTCAATTACTAAGCCATGCACATCCTCTATAACCTTTAATGGTCTAATTATCATATAAGGACCTCCACTTTAATATTCTATAGCTATTTAACACTTTTATCTAATAGAACACAACTTTTACACTTTATGCGATTTAGTCCTTTTTCACAAATTGCGCATAAAAGGGTAAAATTTCTTAACGAAATTTTATACTATCATATTATCATGCTGTAGATATTAAAATAATATTAAAATAAATTTTTTAACTTCGGATTTGTGGTCCCAAAACCACTGTTCCGATTTCACTGAAAACGGGTTGTTACAAATTTATTTTCCAATCAGTGCTAACGATTTTGTTTGTAGTCGTATATTCTAAAAAAAAAATTACATAAATTTTTTTATTTTTGAATAAAACTGAATACTAATTTTTATCACGTTGCATGTATTTATTTTAAAGGATTGTATTGGGACCATAGATGATAAAACATGCATTTCACCTTCTCATCAAATACCTTTTATTGGAAGGAAACATTGCAGTTTGTGATTTCAATATGTGCTTTATTTTTTCATTTATTGGTTGGAAAGGAACAACACATTAATAGTAACATTTTTTCCAAGCACTTGGAAGGCAAGAGTTAAATTTTCCACACCCTCTACCAAGTTGAAGTTTATTTATTTTAGTTAATAATTACATAAAAACAATATTATATCTTTAATTTAATTTTAGTATTTTTGAGATTAATATCATTTCTACCTTTTACATAGGAAAATATTATCTTGTAGCTTCAAGATATCCATAAATGACAAGTTTTCTAGGACCATATAAGAGAGAATGATATCGATTACCTAATTTTTCATCGAGGTAACTGTCGGTATCATGAAAAAAAAGAAATATTTAATCATGAGTATTCTTCTTTACGCTCTGTGATTGAACGAACATTTGAAGTGTGGAAGAAAAAATTGCCAATATTAAGAGATATTCCAAGTTACTCATTCAAGAAACAAGTTTTAATTGTTAATGCAACAATAATTTTGCATAATTACATTCCAAGACAAGCTGGACCAAGTTATGAAGATTTTAGAGAATTTAAAAATATGTCTGACATACTACTCTCTTGAAGTCATTTTGATTAAGGTGAATTGAGTTCTTTTATCATGGAAATTATGATTTTAAGGAAACTATTTCAATGAGTTCATCTTCCTAAAGAAACTTTATATCTTAATTTAAATTCTAATATTAATGTAAGTTGTTATGTATTATGTTAACTTAATTTACTTTCCAATATTAATATATTTTATTGTATTTAAAAATATTCAAGTAGATTCTTTAAAAAATTTAAGTATAGTGTTATTATTAATATTATTATTTTGGTGGTGTTATTATTTTGAAAATAATATTGGGCATTTTTAAAGAAATTAATTATTTATAAATAAATCATATTTGTCATTTAATATAATAGATAATTTAAAATGAATATGAAATAATTAATTAAAATATTTATAAAAATATTATGTTACACATTATTATTTTATTAAATAAAATTATAATTTCACATACTTTTAATAATTTCATAAAAACAAAATAATTTAAAACTTTTACTATATTTCATTTTTAATCTAACGTCCTTAATAGTTACTTTCCTTTCTCACATCACCGATATAGTTGCATTTGAATCCAAACACACACCCCACCACTATTTTCAATCTCACAGCTAAAAATAATTAATCTCATCGCTATTGTTGTTTTTAAACTTACCAAGGACAAACTCACCGTCCATCCAAAAGAAGCCTAAGTAGTTATCAGTTCCATTTGTTCCCTCAACAAAAGCCATTGTTTTCCAACCTAAATTTCTTTCTTATCCAAATCCAAATATGTGGATATTTCTTTCAAGGCTTTCCTCAACTTTTCATTCGTTTGTGTTAACACTCATTTCTTTAAACCCTTCATTAAACAAGGAAGCCTTTGGGCAAATCCCACTCAAGTTTCTTGAATTTTCCAAGAAGCCAGAGATTATGGATTGGATGATTGGTACTAGAAGAAACGAACATGAAAATCCATAACTTGGTTATGAAGAATTTGATGTTGGTAGTGTGAAGGGTTGGTGTTAGTGGGTATATCCCACATTTATTAAGTACAAGCTACTAAGAGTGTTTTTATATAGCTTTACTTTTTACTCTTATTGAGCAATTGGGCTATAGGCCTATTACACATGTGTTGCTATTGCTCACCTTTGCTTGTATCCTTGAAACATATGATGTGTATATTTATTTTGGATAAAAAAATTATTATTTTTCAGAAAATAATATTTCCAACAATCTTATTTTTTCCAATTACTGATCTGAAAAATCTGGAATTTTGGCTGTTGGGGCGGGAACAGTGGGGGTAGTTTAAGTGCATTTTTTACTTATGTGCCCCTACCTTTTTACCTGTTTTGTCCTTCTGTTATTAGTATAAATAAAGGGTTGATTTTCTCATTTTTCACACTCTAAATAGAAACACAACCCTCTGTGAAAAACACTCATCTTCTCTACTTTCTGTCTGCAATTTCTTTATAAACATTGTTGTTTTTTCCCCTAATCACTTTAGAGAAAATTATGCTTAAGAGTTTGGGTTTTAAGAAAATAGATTGTGACCCCTTAAACTTTCTTGGGAATTTTTTCTATTGTGATTTCCTGAAAAGAGAAACACCAATTGAGTTCCATCTTCCATATTAGGGTGTACAGATATCGAAGAATTGTGTTAATCTTGAGGGATGACGTACACTACACGTTTACACCGATCTGACAAATTCATTTCTAAGGTAATAAATTTACCATAGCGCAATAATTTCTAATTTCATATTTAATTATTTATTCTTTCCAGTTAGTGCTAACAGATTTGTTTTGCAGTAGGTTTTTTCCAACATTTGAGACTAGTAAGCTTTAAGGGTTGAGCTTTATCTGATGGGCATCTCTTATAAATACTCGATTGTTGTTACCAGCATTGTCGACTAAATTGGCATTGGCAAGCCTCCTTTTGTTTCATGCAAAAAAGAGATGGATGCTCTTGCCATGGAGGTAGTCTTTGTCAATATTGACTTTGTTAGGCAATAGCATCACTTTCACGAAGTAGCATATTTTGTAGGGTTTATGAGCTTAGATTCAATAAAAAAATTCAATACCTTCTCTATTAAGAGAGTTTTTTTATATTAAATTTCTTTGAGAGGGAATTTTGGATTGTTAAAGTAACTGGTGGAGTGGGAGCACAAGAGCAAAGTTCTTGGAAAGATGCATGCTTGACTTGGAAGTGTTGTTTATTAGCTACCCAACCAAACCCCCAACACTAGTTGGTATGAGCTCAAGCTTAAGGAATTGGATCGGGCCTTGCGTGACACACAACCATTTACCAAGCGATGTGCATGTCTCGCATTTGGTAGGATTCAAATTCTCAACCTATAACATATAAGTCATTGTCAAGAGGTATGGTACCACTTGATCTAACTCCTACTCTATGAACTTCGCCTCAAGCTCAAGCTTTAATTAGAGTTGGAAGATAAAATCCTAGTTCGACCTAAGGACAATATCGACCATTGTTTGGGTTTCGGCCTATTTCTCAATGGATATCAAAATGATTTGCAAGTTTCTTTTTATATTTTCTTTGTTGATTCTGAAAAAGTCTTCAGTTTGCATCCATTTCAACTTTGTTATTTGAACCTTTGTTAGAATAAATGTTGAGATAGATCAATTTATAACAGGGTAAAGCAAGAAGTAAAATATGGAGAGAAATAACACATAATATTTGTTAATGCAATTCAAATAACAATCCTACTCTACAGAGCCTTACTCAGATAATAATTTTATTAAGCAATTCATCCGAACAAACTATTTGCTAAAACTCAAACTACCATTTACACACAAATACTTGCGGCCCCAAAATTAAGCCTTATTGAGGGGGGGCAACTCCTTTGGAAGAAGTCTTCAAGTGTCATCTACCGAACTGTTGACTGGTCCCCCAACAATAGAAGGTACTGTCCCTCTGTTTGAGTTTTGTCTCCTATATTCTATCAAGAGCCAGCATGCTATGAGTGGTTGCTTGAAAGGCCTAGTTCACAAAACTAGAAGTACCTCAGTTGATGGACTTGCAAAACCAAAGAAAAAGGTGTCAGTATAGGACGTGGGAATATTATGAAATTACTTGAGTGCAAGGTGACTCGAACCACGAACCCAAGGCTTATGACCTACTTATGTTCAACCATGGTGAATTTTTAAGCTTCATTAGTTTTTCATGGTTGTGAGTGAGAATTTTATTATATTATACTTTTTATGATGCTTATGGGTCGTGTTGGTTGGACTCATGTATAATACTAATATCATACATAATTGTTTAATCTCAATCTAACTCGAAATATGAATATTAAATTTTATCTAAATTCATCCATATTTATAAATAACTAAACTAAATCGATTTAAATATATCCATATTATTATTTAGTTATATATATTATTTAATATTTAGTAATTATATATTCTTTTATTTTAAATTGTAATGATAAACAACTTAATATCTATGTTCTTAACGGGGATAAGTGCAAGGGAAAGACAAGGACCTTGTTCTCCAAATGATATAAGGTTTGATTAAAAATATAATATTATAAATTAGAATACTGGTAAAATTGTCTTTAAACTTTTTTCTACCTTCACTGATGATTTTTATATTTATATTATAAAATTATATATTTAATATTAATAAAATATAAAATAAAAATAATACATTAAAAATTTAAAATGAGCCAAGCCATGAATTTACTCAAGTCTAGCCCATACTCTAAATTAGTATTTTTTTTGGTCTAATATTTTTAAACCCTTAGATATCATACTCACCTGTGGCTAGGTTCTTTAACAAATTTAAAAAAAGTGAAAATATAATGTCTATCCCAGTTCTTCAATAAAAGAACTAAAATTAAACATTCTTAAGTTCAACCTCATTAAAATTTATCTTTAACATGTTAATTAGATGAGATATGATTGACAAAAATAAATTTATTAATCAAAATTTGACAATCTAACATTATTAGAATTTATAAGATCAATTTTGATAAAAATAGATATGCCAAGTTAAAAAAAAATTGACGAAAAATAAAATATCAGTGGTGTCAATAATTGACTAAAATTTTAAATAACTTTTTAAGTATATTTGAAAAAAAGCAAGACAGATGATTTAAAAAGATTTTTTCAAAGTTGTAAGAAATATGATGCTTATAATTTTAGCTGATAGAAAAGCAATTTGACTATTAAATGTTGTTCAATTAGTCACAATCTTGTCTTAATAGAATAACATGGATTGACATTCAAGGTTGCTTTTTGTGTTTAGTAATACTTTTTTGAAGTACTTTTGAAGAATAAGCAATTTTTTTGTTGAAATTGTTGGTTTTTTAAAAAGCACTTTTCAAAGCTTGATTACTTTTCACAGCACTTTCCCTTCTCTTTCATTTTCTCCAAGGTTTTTGTTACTCTCTTTTTACTTCCCTAATCTCATCTTCTCATTTCAACTCCCCATTTAACTTTCTCATTTTCCCCCATTTCAGGTTAACTTTCTCGTTTCACCTTTGATTTTCTTGAGTTTTCTGTTTGGTTGTTGAGATTGATTCTTTTGCTGAGTTTAATTTTCTTGGGACTTACAATGAAGCTATTAAAAGAGTCCTTAAATGGCAAACACACACAACAATTAACCCCTAATAAAAGAGAAACGGTGAAAAATGGGAATTCTCTTTTACAACATCAATTAGATGAATAGAAAGAATTTATTGAGAAATAAAAGATAACAGAACTTGACAAAGTTTTTAACAATGAAGCCGTCATTAGTTACTATACTATGTTTTTAAAGATTGAAATAACGGGGTAGTCGCTACTCGCTATCCTTGGGACTAGTTCTTTTCTGGCCGCTGACTAGTTTTTGGCTGCCAAATTTGTTTGGCTTCAAGGATCAAAAACTTTCATGATCTCTTTCTTTCAAGGAAAATCCAGATTGAAAATCCCCGTTTTGGTTCCTTGAGTATGTCCCTTTTTTTTTTTTTTTTCTTCTTTTCTCTTGGAAAGGAATGAGCTTTTCCTTGTGTTCTTTGAATGTTCAATTCGATGGTTGTCTTTTTGGTTTTTTTCTCTTTTTTGTTTCATTAATAGTTGTGATTAAAGCTGAATTAAGGTTGTTGGCTTGAAATGGCGCAAAGTTATTCCAAGACACGAACTTTTTCATTTTTTTTTTCATGGTAAAAGGGGATGTTGGGAAATATTTATAGCTTGGGATTTCATGCTAATGGAAATCTTGATATATTTTTAGGTGTATTTGGTTAGGAAGAATATCTAATTTTGCTTGGTTCATTTGATTTCAGCTGCCTTTTCTTTTCTTTTCCTGCTGTTCTAAATTGTGGGTACGTTTACAAAGAACATTTTCAAGCTTGGTTTAGCTGAATTTAGATGTTGGGACTTGAAAGATCAGTCTTGAAAACTTAGCACCGGTTCATAAAAAAAATTGTTCTTTTTTCAACTTAATTAGCATAGCCTCGTATGACGTGGCTAAATCATAACACCTTTCCTTCAAAGGAAATCTAAAGTTGAAATGTTTTTTTATCAGCCAACTTAGTATTGTATATATCTGTGTGTATGTACTAGAGAGAGAATTCTTTTTCTGCTGATCTATATTTCTCAGGTTAGCTTCGATTTTCTCTTTATGACGTGCGATTATTTATATGATTGTTATTTGGTAAATTACCGCTGTGGATACACTGTATATCTAATATATTGGATATTGTGATGATAAAATGTTGTTTCAATACGACTCAAGTTTTGCTTCTCATAAACACCTTTCTTTAGCCTATATGTGACATCCTTTGCTAATACCAATATGAACTTTCTAATAAAATGGATGGTTACATTCATATATCTATATCGTGTTGCACTTATTTCCTTGCACAGGAAATAAGAAGACTGTAACTTGTTTTGATTTCAAATTATGCTACCCTGGCTTTATTCTGTTAAATCCTTGCGTGTTAGATAGTGAATAATGAGCTTAGAGACC
Organism: Gossypium rotundifolium; assembly: GCA_025506655.1. Taxonomy (NCBI): domain Eukaryota; kingdom Viridiplantae; phylum Streptophyta; class Magnoliopsida; order Malvales; family Malvaceae; genus Gossypium; species Gossypium rotundifolium. The sequence goes on from CP106727.1 coordinate 172,996,992, forward strand.
TTAAAGTAATGATCTCCTGTTTCTTGATTGGGCAGTATCCTCTGATAGTTTATGGGTTGTTTCTGGTTGGTTTTTGGATATTGAATTTGTGTTCATAGGTCCAGCGGTGATGAAAGGGAGAAGAAAAATATTTTAATTGGGCATATGAGAATGTTATTGATCTAGAAGATATGCATGATGAAAAAAGTGACAGTGAATCAAATAATTCAACTGATTTTGAAATGAAATTAACAAGAGATGCTATTCATTCTAGATTAATGAATTCACTTTAAATTACAAATATTAATATAAAATTTTTAATATTTATATTTGGTATATAAAGATTATCCCTTTTGAAATTTTAATCCAAATACGTGTAATATTTTAATTTATTATGTTTATGTTTTCTATATTAGAGAAATATCTAATATGAATTATATATTCAAATTAAATTTTAAAATAAAAATAATACAAATGCATTAAAATCATTAATTAAATTTTTTTAAAATAATACAAATATGTTAATATCTAATGGTTATATTTAGATATTTAAAATATAATTTATATATTCTAATTAAATTTTATAAATAATTAATATTAATTGCTTAAAAATATTAACAAATTTATATTTCATATATTAAAATATAAACAAGTTATAATAAATTATTTTTATATTCTTACTAAAATTTTATAATTTTAACTAATTTGAACATTATTTAAATGCATATTTGTTATTTTATAATACCATGTTTAAAATATATATTTTATTTCTCAAAACACTTTTCTTACCGAATACTAAACACTCAAATCTTAAATTAAGCTTTTCAAAAGTAGTCTATACATGGCATTATTCATAATAGCTTGGATGAGATATGCAACTACATACTATTAGAGTTCATCACGATAACTTACTTCTGGAGGTGAAGTATATTTGGTTGGATTTTGCAATAGGTATGTTGTCGCCAACGATGCATGTAAAGCTGCACCGTATGGAAAAACATCTTCATTTACTCTGAAGTAGGGTGAATGTCCCGAGTGAACTGCTCCTTCCGTCTCCTTCATTCCAAGAAAGAAAAAAAGTCCAGGGATCGACTCTGAAAAGAATGCAAAATCCTCTCCTCCCATCAGCGGCTGTGTTTCTATAATGTTCTCAAAGCCCAAAATCTCCCCTGCAACCTTTCTGAAATGCTCATACAACTCTTTGTTGTTTGAGTTCACAGGGTACATGGACCTTTTGTCGAATATCACTGTCGCATTGCATCTTTGTACGCTTGCTTGTTTCGATATAACCTGTAAGTTTGCCTTGTGTGATTACATCAATAAATAAATAAAGCTATGTACATTAGAAGTAAGAGACAAGTGCACCTCCTCAATCCTTTGTCTGAGTTGAAGAAAGCTTTCTTTTGAAAATGCCCTGAAAGTGCCACCAATGGTGACAGAATCTGGAATGACATTGAATGCACCACCGCCTTGGAATTTCGCAATGCTGACCACCTGTCAAATTTCTGTTTACATGAGCATATATGTAAACAAAGAATCTGGAACCTATACAAATATCTTGAATTGCAACCAGATAATACTTTAACACAAGTGAAATCTATAAAAAAGAGTCAAAGAAACCGATAAAACATGAACAGCATAATGCTATAAATGAAATGGATTAGTTTCAAAACCAAAAGCTATACAGGTTATGTAAACTGAAAATCATTAGATGCAATTTGCATAAGTTCTTACTTGACAAAAACAAGGATGGGGGAGATTAAATACATGAATGGGCTTGAGGCAGGTTTTCCAAGGTGAAACCTTAGGAGCATTTCTAATTAACAGGGAGCAAAAGGAACCATGGAAACTAAGTAGAGCAGGAGCGCAATACAGAAAAGTATTACCTGAGAATCCAAGGGATCAGCTTCACGTGAAACTAGATGTTGCAAGCTAACAATCACATTGGAAGCTGCTAAAATGGGGTCTACTGTATGCTGAGGAATTGCGGCATGTCCCCCTTTTCCATTAATTACAGCCTCAAAGAAACCCATTGCAGCTGAAATCGGACCAGGTCGAGAGGCCACCATACCGATGGGGACTCTAGCTGTAACATGGAGTGCAAAGATGGCATCAACATTGTCTAAAGCCCCTTCATCTAACATTATTTTGGCTCCCCCACCCCTGTCCTCTGCCGGTTGAAAAATAAGAACAACTGTTCCCTATTAAACAACGATTTTGAAGTTCATATGTACGGCGATGTACCAAATCAAGCAACCTAAGTTCAATTAAGAATTCAATTGCTACTTGCGAGGTCAAACCTATAAAACAAGGGAAAATATAGCAAGGAACCTGCAAATCATTTTGATTATGTTGAAGCATCTTTGCAGCACCAAGAAGCATAGCAACATGAGCATCATGTCCCCAAGCATGCATCTTTCCAGGAACCTTGCTCTTATGCTCCCACTCCACCAGTTCCTTTAACAATCAAAACCCAAAAATACCTTCTCACAGAAATTTCATATAAAAAGAAACTATAGTAATATTGAAGGTACTGATAATTTTTTCAACTTAGATCTAAGCTCACAAACCCTACAAAATATGCTAGTTGATTAAAGTGATGTGATTGCCTAAACTAGTCAATATTGTAAAGGACTACCTCCATGGCAAGAGCATCCATATCTGCTCTGAGTGCGACAAAAGGAGGCTTGCCGGTGCCAATATAGCCGACAACACCGGTAACAGCAATCGGGTACTTGTAAGGGATGCCCATAAGATCAAGCTCAGCTCGTATAAGCTTACTAGTCTCAAATTCTTCATAACCAAGATCCCGGTTTTCATGTATTTTTCTTCTAATATTAACCATCCAGTCCATAATCTCTGGTTTCTTGGAAAATTCGAGGAAGCTGAGTGGGATTTGCGCTAAGGCTTCCTTGTTTAATGAAAGATTTGAAGAAATGGGTGTAGGCATAAACGAATGAAGAGTGAAAATCAGTAAAACCCACTTGAGGAAAGCCATGAAAAGAAAAAAGACTCGGATTAGAAGAAACTTAGGTTGGTAGTTAGAAAACAAAAGGTGTGAAGGAAACAATGGCTTTTGCTTGGGAACAGAAAGTAGAAGAGCATAAAAGGGAACTAGTAAGTACTTTAGACATGAAAGCATGTCACATGAAAAAGAAAGAGGCTCGGATGGATGTTTCGGCCTTTTGGTGAACTTATCGGGTCAACCTACAGTTTTAACTGTATATATATTTAAAAAAAATTAAATTTTATAATTCAATAATAAATTGACATAAATATTAATTTAATTTCTATAAATTTTAAAAATAAATAAATTGAACTCTCAATAAAAATTTAAAAATTAAAATAATTTTTAAAATTTAAAATATTTATAAAATTTTAAAATTTATATTTTTAAAAAATTATAAAAATTTAAAAATTCTAAAGAAAGTTTTTTTAATTTTTAAAATAATAATTTTATGACCTAAATAAGTTAATTAATGATTTAATTTTATCATATTAAAATATCTTTTTATTATTTTGCTTTGAATTTTTTCAAATATATATAGTTTCAAATTAGTGTGTTCTAACATAGAATTAGTTTAAATCATTTGTCACATGTCAATCATAATTGATTATTTTTGCTACCATATAAAAAAATATTTTTAGTATATTGGAGTAATTTGTAAAATATTTGACAAGTACCAAATCAAACAAAAAAAATTAAGTATCAAATTAGAAGGAGTTAAGTTTAGGTGCCAAATTAAACCCTAAAAATATTAAGCACCAACTTAAGAAAAGTGTTAAATTTAAGTACTAAATTAGAAAAAGTTTCAAATTTGTATACCAAATTTTTTTAAAAAAAGTGTTTTCTTATATATTTTCAACGATTACTTTATTCCACATCATTTTCATGTCCTATTATAATTAAAAAAAAATTAACTCAAAACTACAATACACCGTTTTGGATGCTTTAAAACCCAAAAATTGATACAAATCATCTTGTTCATTTCAATGTTCTTCCATCATAAAGAAAGGGCAAAGGGGAAGCAACAATAATGAACGGAGAATGGAGCTTCCAAGAGTCTTTTCAATCACCGATCAAGTTCAAATAAACTAAAAAATTCCCAAATTTGTCCCGACTCCAACAAATAAAACAACTTCTCCTAGAAATTTCAATATTTCTGTTTAAAAAAACACATAAAATTTCCCTTCCCTTTGAATAGACACAACAGAGTGAGCAGAAGGATTACCACGGTTTGGAACTTATCACGATTTTTTTAACCTATTCAAACCCCTTTTATTTACCCATATTGTAGTTTTGGGTTTATTCTTTTTAATTATAATATTACATGGAAATGATGTTGAATAAAAATAAGTCAGACGACAGGACTTAGAATTTTTATTATGTAGTTTATACTTTTTTAAATGGAAGGTTAGATACATTTAAGATTTAGTACTTGTATTTAGTATTTAATATTTAATATTAGTGGTTAAATTTTAAGGTTTAAAATTTAGGATTTTTAAGTTTAAGATTTAGAATTTTAGAGCCAAATATTTAAGATTTAAGAATTTTATTTAAATACAAAATTTTAATATTATATCAAAAAAAATAATGGCCAAGATTTTGTAAGTATTATTAGTGAAGTCCTTCCCTATTTTTTTTTTAACTATGTATCTAGAAAAATTATGGGTAAATTGTCAATAGTTACTTAAGTTTTAAGGCGTTGTTTGTAGCACTTCACACTCAACCCGATTGTCGGGTCCAAACATGTGACACCATATTTATTGTTGAAGCAACTTGGACTAACTTCTCTTTAAAAACAACAACATAAGCATCAAACATTTATCACATTTTTAATTAAAAACAAATTCAAGTAATTTTAAACACTTTAAAAACATTTTTAATAGAGTTCTAGGTGTTTGGGGATGATCGAGATCAAGTTCAAGTTTTTGAGGGGGCTTGTTTCGCCACACTTGTATTGATATAAATTTGGACTTCTATCAATAGAAGTCCATGCTATTGTTCATTTTTGGCTAATGACTTGTTCCAATACATCTAACCATTTGTACTAGTAGAAGTTTGCCAAGACCTAAAATGACCTCAAAACACACCTAGTTTGATCCAAAATAATATCAAATCATTTCCAAACATTATGGGACATCAAAATCATATTTAAACACCATTTAAGCATACTTAAACATGTTTGCACAGATGCTTTCAACCATAATCACAACATTACCAACTTCAAGCATCAAATTCTCTTACTTAGCATATAAATAACACCTAAGTTATGACATATCTATTGCATTAACACTAACATACCAACATAACCATGAATAACTTATTTACACACCATTTACATATATAATTATATACCATATACAAATTCCTAGCATAGTAAATACCAAAATGATAACAAGGTCTCCAAATTCAAATTATGACACTAGGTTCATGCCAACTTGCTACAAAATGTACCAAAAGCTATACAAACTTTGTCAAGCCGAGAATTGTGTCTTGGATGTTGTTGACTTCACAAACCCTCGTGATCTAATCAATACTTGTGCACAAAAAAAAAAAACATACATTGAGTAATAGAGCATATTGAAAACAATATAAACAAGTATCATCCAATCAAATACATACATTAATTATGTAATTCAAATATAATTAAACCATGTCAACATTTCTTGTCTCATGCCTTTATTACCATGCTTTCAAGCTTGTTATAATATATCACATATTAACATTTTGAACTCAACCATCATACTAATTTAATACCATTTCAATTACATGAATATATACATATTCATTTCTCATTTCACAATCGAATCCATTGATTCATTTTGATAACTTTATCAACCCTTAAGGCTTGCAATTCTAGAATCGCTTGATCTTTCACATGCTACCTTTCAATGCATTAATATTCATATACAATATCTCAATCAACATTTAACATTCAACATCCAATGTCATTTAGCATATCACATGATTTATAATCTCTATTAACTGGACATTGACTCAAGACGAATACACATATCAACCAACCATTACACCAATATAATTTGCACGTACTTCATCATCAATATGTCTGAAGTAATGTGCGTTTCGTGCCTCATCGGTATAAACAGAAGTAATATATATAAATGTGCCTTGCACCTCATCAATACATTTGAAGTAATGTGCGCTCCGTGCCTCATTAGTATAAATCAAAGTAAATCCCATACACTAATCCTATAGCATGTCAACTATACTTGACTTTATCCGAAATTGTTAATAGGGTATTCAATGTTTCAAAATATATATGTTTCACATGTTATAAACTATTACATAGCAAATTCATATCATTCTCAAATCATTTATATACCATTACATGTCATTATTATGTTTCCACATTTCATATACAATCAATATGACAATTTACATCATTCATGTATCATTTACATATCAATTCCATTCTTTTGCATATCTTTTACATATGTATTCATACTTTCACTTACCATTATCACATTTATCTCATAGCCATATTGTAACATCTTCAACCCGATCCATTATGTTGGATCTGGATCTTGAGTAGTACCAAACGAATACATACAAAAACTTAATCTACTTAAACAAGTTACAATCAAACTGAACCTTCTTTGTTACAGATTTCAAACTTTACCTAAGTATATACAATAAGAAAATACAATTACCACACATGGTAATTAAATTACAACGATATACAAATTGAAATCCTAATCTATTGCAGATATCCACTACACCAAAATAGACTTTTAGCGATGTTTTTTTTGGCCTTTAACGGCGTTTATAAGCGCCACTAAAAGTATTTGTGGCGCTTTTAGAAATGCTGCTAAAACAAATGCCGCAAAATTTAGTGGCGTTTATGAGAAAAAAAGCCACTAAAGGTCATGGCCTTTAGCGGCGTCTATAAAAAAAAAAACCGCTAAAAGTCAGGACTTTTAGCGGCGCTTTCTCAAAAAACACCTCTAAAGGCCATGATCTTTAGCGGCGCTTTTCCCACAAATGCCGCTAAAAACCATGACTTTTAGCGGTACTTTAAAAAAAACGCCGCTAAAGGCCATGACCTTTAGCGGCGCTTTTCTCACAAATGCTGCTAAAGGGCATGACCTTTTGCGGCGCTTTTCCAACAAACGCCGCTAAAGGCCTGGACTTTTGCGACATTTTTTTTTACAAATGCCGCTAAATATAGTGATTTTTAGCTGCTCTTTTTTTGAAAACGCCGCTAATTTGTACAGATTTGTATTGTTCATTTTGTTTAAAATCAGACCCCTCTTACACTAAAACCAACCAATAACAGCAAATATAATATATAATTCCAACCCAAAATAGCAAATGTAGCATAAAAATCACACCAAATGCATTAATTCTAAATAATATTTAAAAATGAATAAAAGATGTATGATATAAAGTAATGAATGAATTATAACTGAAAATATTCTTACAATAATGTTAATTGTAACAATGTTAAAAATCATCTTACAATAAGAAAAGAAATGTCTAAGATGGCGACCTCTGCGACTGCTGGAACAACTTCATCATAGTCTGAAGCTGTAGCTGGAGTTCTTCATACTTTAGATTCTGCTCTGCCTCCCTCGTTGCTGCCTCCACTCTAAGTTGAGCAATATGCTCCTCCTCCCTCACTGCTGCCTCCGCTCTAAGCTGAGAAATTTGCTCAACTGTGGTCGCTTCCATCTGAGATATCTAGTCTTTTAGTCTCTGAACTTCAGCACGAGATTGACTCCCGGAAGGCATGTATTGCTGGGAGCCGATCCAAAATATTGGGTCGGGGTAACACCAGATCCTTGACATCAAACCCAACCATACCTTTTAAGACCCAAAACATTAGTGATAATTCTATTATAAATATACTCAAGATTAACAGAACTATCAATCGAAGCAGTTGTACCTTTCAGGACCCAAAACATCAGTAATAATTCTGTTATCAATCTCCTCGAGATTAACAGAACTATCAGAGGAAGCAACCACTTCATACTCTGCCTTCTTCTCCTTTAGTTATCCTAATAAATCAATTAAAGAGTTAGAAACAAAATATATAATAAAAAGGAATGCAACATAACTTAAAATTATAAATTTAAAACTACAAATGATGAATTAAACTATTGTAATTAAACATTATAAATATTTATAATAAATCAAATTTTATTAAGTAAATATACCAAAATTTCTGCAGCTTCGGATGTCATCGGAGATCCATCCATCTTCCTATATGTAATGTCAAAAAGTCAAGTCATTCAACTTTTGACTGATTTAAACTTCCTACATTATAGCGTAAAAATATAATTTAATAGTTTAAAGTCATTAATATTTGAAAGAAATAATAAACTATAATACCTCGGCCTCAGCTACAAAAGCAAAACTTCTGGAACCTGCCGTATGCGTGAATTTTTGTTTCTATCTGCTGCTTGTTCCAACTCGCTCACGTTCCTACATAATGGAATTTGAATTATGTATATAATAAATATTATAAACCAAAAATTTATAAGACTCTAAAAGTACATAATACCTCTCCTTTCTTTGAATTTTAGAATCTAACTTGATCTTTCCATTGGTACCTCAACATTCCCGGCGGAACATTTCTTAATTTTTCATCGAGGCTTATTTCTTTCTTAAAATATTATTTTTTCAAATGCTTTTATTGTCTCTCCATTTTTTACCCAATGTCTTCTTAACATAGTCATCGGAGACCTCTAAAGCAAATCTCTCCGAACAAAAATAGTTTAAAAGTTAATATAAACGAAAGTTAAATCAAAGTATTATAAATTACATTCACGTTTTGTTACCTTAATATTATCCAGAGCCTGATTTTTGTTGGCAGCAAGCATGTGATGCCATGATTCGTAATTAATGGGCAACATATTGGCATTTCATGCTAAAATGCCCAAATAGCTCGCTAACAATGAGCTTCAGATCCAACAGTTGGTCATGATTGTTTCTCCTTACTTTAACACGCTCGACAGGCTCTAAGTCGTATAAATCTTTAAGCAATGTATGTCCCCGACCTTTGCGCATCCCACCACCTTTAGCTGAAAAATGATATATTATTATATTAAAATTAAAAAATGAATCAATAATAAAATTCAACATGCATGTAAAATAAACTTAACATTACTTTGAAATTCTGCAGGCTCGTCATCTATGTCCAGCAGAGTAGAAGATCCAACAACTATTTGCTTCTTCTGAATTTGGAGTATTGTGGACAATATTTAAATCTCATAATTGTCTTCTAGGCATTTTTCCTGCAATACATATGAAATAGTTCAAAATTTTAGTAACAAATAACAATAATAATAGTACATTTAAAATAGTTAAATTATATAACATGATCAACATTAAAATTATAATATTACATATAAATAATAAATCGTAAAATCTTACTAAATCATATTTCAGAATATCTTCGTCCACATCCCGACGAACCCATTGAAATTGTTGACTAGTACTAGGGATATTTTCATTTAAGTTTTGTTCGAAAAGGCAAAGTTTCGATCTTTCGACTATGTCATCTCTACTTCCACCGCCAATGTCTAACAAGTCTCTAGGGTGTTTCAAGTACAACGTATCAACCTCATCGTTGATCTTGAGAAAAACTTGTTTAACTTGAGAAGAAACACATACTATCGTCCATCGCTTGTTCTTCGTGTGAATCAATCGAGAGAAATTCACCATTGTAAAGCCATATTGATCCTTTTTAATTTCATGAGCCGTATTCACATCAGCCCAATCACCTCGAAATAAGACAACTTTGCATTTGACGTAATAATCCAACTCAATGATGTCAGTAATAAGTCCTTAATACTCCAAATTCCCCTCGACTGGATTACTGTCCCTAGCACTAGCATAACTTGTAATTGAAGAATTAACAACAATTCCACAATTTTGGGTTCTCCTCAATCTCTCACGATACCTTGTATGAAATTTGTATCCGTTGATGAGGAAGGCACTATATCTTTTCACTATTCTTTTGGACCTTGTGAAAGCCATTTAACTTCGTCATTTACTTCATTCCGACTCCAAACCTATTGAATCGAAAGTAAATCGAGTAATTATAAATATTATGAGAAAATATTATTACTTGTCAATGAAAACTTAAATTGCATACCATTTGGCTTAACCATTCATGGAATGATTCTGAGAACAACTTATTAATTTCTCGTCAATTTAATCTTCGGGATCGTGAACGAGCTCTCAATATTTGTTTGTACTCACTACGGTTTACTTTGTTAGAAGACAAAAAATTATAATTGATGAGTGTTTATCAAATTCTAGAACTTACTTCAAATGGTTCCATTGAATCGTGATGAAAAGAACGATCGATGTGCTTGGACCCACGATCTATCGCCTAATTACGTAATTTCGACTTTGCTTGGTTTGGTTCTCAAACTTTGAAATAAATAAGTTTTGGCCAAGTTATGATCTCGAGCCCAAAGATTTCTACTTGGTCCATTCATTCTTGTTTCAACATCTTCCAAATACCTCGATGAAAGTCATACATTCCTCTGCCAAGTAGCCCTCGGCAATTGATCCTTCCGAATAACGCTTATTGTGGCAGTAAGGCTTCAATTTGGATAGGAACCTAAATACGATATACAACATTATCAAAAGTTGCAACTAAAGGCATTGAAGTGAATGAAGGAATATTTTGCAAATAAAGTAAGACCTTTCAATGGGATACATCCATCGATAGAAAATGGGTCCACCAAGTATTGCTTCACGCGGGAGATGAATTAACAAGTGCACCATAATAGTGAAGAAGGAAGGCGGGAAGATCTTCTCCAGATTGCATAAAGTCAATACGGCTCGATCTTGTAGTCTCTCAAGTTCTTGAACATTCAAAACTTTACCACAAATGCCTTTCATTATATTTGACAGTTCAATTACACAAGCCATCACCTTTTTCGACATACAACACCGCATAGCAACTGACAGTAAGTCTTTCATCAAGATGTGATAGTCATGCGATTTTAAGCCATATAGTCTTCGATCCTTAAGACTCACACATCGCGATATATTTGATGCATACGCATCCGGATCTTTATATCCTTCAACACCATACGTAACACTTCTTTCTCCATCTTTGACATTGAAAAATAGCAACCAAGAACTGATATTTCATATTCGAAAGTGCTTGGGGATGAAGCTCACGCCGAATTCCCATGTGGACTAAATCAAGTCGACTCAAGATTATCTTTAATTTTCCATCGACATTCAAAATAGTCCCAATGATGTTCTCGCATACATTTTCTCAATGTGCATGACATCAAGATTATGGCGTAAAATCTGATGCTCTCAATAAGGCAACTCAAAAAAAAATACTTCTTTTTTTTCACAAGTCCGCCTCATTAGGATCATCTTCTTCATCAGATTCATCATCAGATTCATCCTTAGATCTTCTATTTCTTTGCGGGTTGGCCGGTTGATTCATCTTCCCATAAATGAAATTCATATCTTTCAACATTAAGAATATTTCGGATCCACTAGTCTGCGAAGGAGCTTCTCTGAACTCTTCATTACCGTCAAATTGAGCACTATGAAATCTAAATCTATGATTTTCCAGTAATCATCGACGATGCCCCATGTAAGAGAACTTTTTCCCATTATATAACCATTGTGAACATGTCTGCGCAGCACAACACGGACAAGCATAACGTCCCTTAGTACTCTAACCAGATAAATTAGCATAAGCCGGGAAGTCATTAATAGCCCACATCAAAGTCGCACGTAAATTAAAGTTCTCTTTTCTCATTGTATCGTATGTCTGAACACCAGCCCATAGTTGTTTTAACTCTTCAACAAGTGGCTGCAAATAGACGTCAATATCATTCCCGGGCCCTTTCTATCTAGGTATAATCATAGACAAGAGAAAAGATGATTGTTTCATGCAAACCCATGGAGGAAAATTGTAGGGAACAAGCACCACAGGCCAAGTATTGTATGTTGTGCTCATGAGTTTGTAAGGGTTAAATCTATCGGATGCTAGCCCAAGCTCACACTCCGAGGATCGCTTGCAAAGCTTGGAAATTTGGAGTCAAAAGATTTTTAAGCTAAAGAATATGCAGGATGCCTTAATAATCCATCATCGGTTCATCCATCACGGTGCCACATCATTGTCTCGGCTGTCTTTGACGACATGAAAAGCCGTTGAAGCCTTGGTATTAGTGGAAAATACCTTAAAATCTTAACTGGCTGCTTCTTTGATTGTGTATCGTGATCTTCCTCGTTACCATCCTCTGTATTTTTATTAATTCAACGAGATTGACCGCATACATTACAAAGATCGTTGGTTTATCCAATGCCTAATACAACATGCGTCATTTGGGCAACTATGAATTTTGTTGTAGCCAAGGCCCAAATTCTTAATTAGTTTCTTCATGTCTTTGGAAGATTGAAGGATTTTTGCAAACGGGAACATTTCTTGCAGAAACTCTAATAGCATTGTCAATGAGTTTCCGGTCTATCCTCCCAAACATTTCAAGTGAAAAATACAAATACAGAAAGTCAGTTTGGAAAATTTTAATCCCTCATACAGTTCTTCATTCATTTCACCAAGTAACGTGTAAAACCTCGCCGCTTCTTCATTTGGTCGTTCATCGTACACTTTTTCCCTTTCGGTGAAAGTATTTCCACCAAAATTATATTCATCGGTTGCACCCAAGTCAGGTGGAAATGACTCGAAACCATCATCACAAGATATTAAAAGCATCCCACAACATGCCTTTCATGTTATCATCTCTAACATTCGATTGTAAGCACTATGAGGATAACCTGATTCATCGATGAAGATGCTCCACTAGATGTACACTCTCCATAAAAATCCATTTTTGTACCCTCGACAAAGCCATCAACAACTAGATGTTCGTAGACAACTTCACGATAATGCCAATTGATATTGCAACACTTCTTACACGGCAAAGAATCATATTCTCTTGGCTTGCATTTTGAAATGCGAAATTGAGAAAAGTTTCTACTCCATTTCAATAGCCGTTTCTTACCTTTGACAATTTCATCCAAGTCTTATCCATTTCGTAGTTGTTGAAGTCTAAAGTTGATAATAAATTACACGGCTAAATTGTTAATTTATAATTTATGTAAGTAAGATATGATCATATATATAAATGAGTACTATGTAAGTTATGTAAATTATGTAAGTTATGAAGTTTGATATTAAAATTATGTAAGTTATGAATTTGTAACACCCCAAACCCAATCAAGACACTTCGACCAAATTCGGCATGTCACAGAGAAAGATCATTTTGTTAAAACCATTTGTTGACTTAAGTTGTAGAGAAAACGTTTTGCTTTATGGAAATCGAAGTTTGTTTGAATCAATTGCTTAAACCGTTTCAAAATTTGTTCAAAAGAAAAAAAAATACCAAGTTAACTTGTTGATGTTGTTCACTTTTTTCCCGATGGTAAAGTTTTGGAAAATCCCGAAAATTCATAAAGGTTTGTAAAAACATTCATTTTATTGATTCTTTCCCATTTTAAACGTGCTTTAGTGGTTAACCCAAATGCAAAGATATTCAACGAAGTAAATAATCCCGAAATACCAATTTAAATGGCCTTATTACAACCTAAAGCCAAATTTAATGAAAATTAAATTCGAAGTAATAATTTAAAAACAAAGCCCAAAAATATCATGCATGGCCACCTTAAGTCCATCTCGGCTCCACATCCACGATCTAAGAATCATTTGCATAATACAAAAGGGAGAGGTGAGTCACCGAGACTCAGTGTATAAATCCCCATCCCACAGATATAAGCCCTTACACAGTTTCATAAGTAATTAAGTATGCCATGCAACCCAAACTAAGCCATCCGCAGCTCCTGTGTCTACCCCATGTGGTCAAAACCACTGGTGGTCAAAACCACTGGTGACCGAAGTCACAAACAATATATAGGTGGTCAAAACCATTGGTGACCGAGGTCACAAATAATGTATATGTGGTCAAAACCACTGGTGGTCAAAACCACTGAGACTTAGTCACAATATCATAATAAGCGGGGCTAACCCACTGTGTAGTCAAAACCACTGGTGACAGTCTGAAATCATACTTTTCCCATCCTTTCATCACCCTTTTTTATAAACATGCTTTTCATGGCAAAATAATCATGCTTAATATTCAGAAGTAACATAACCTGGCATATGCAACCTTAACCGAGGCATTTAACATAAGTCAAAACAGAATGGACTTACCCGGAGTCTTCGCTTATACCCACAAGGGTAACATATCGATTTCTACAATTATTCTGGCTTTTGACAAATCATGAAATAATATCAAATTAACTTACGAAGTGTGTAAGAGTTACACACCTGATTACTCGTGTCTGACGCCTCTATGTCGATATCGTCATTAACCGACACTACCGCTTATCCGCCATCGCTTTGCTCAAATCTGGCCCATACCTCGGTGGCAATCAGCAACGACCACACAGCCTTCTTCTTGAACTTAGGGGCTGGATTCTCCGATACAACCCCTCTTACTGCTTGACCAACCTTCGAATCCATAACACACCTTATCACTAAATTGGGTTAAAGCAGAGAAACAAATTGAAAGAGATTAACGATTTAGGCTAAGGCCCTCACCTAGATCGACAACTCTCGAAGCTCAAGATCTAAACCACGAACCGAGTAATTCCCTAGAATCCAAACACATGTGACACTCCCCTTCCTATAATCAGCCAAACCTATCACTATTAAGTAGATAGCCATACGGCTTTGGTTAAGAAATCCCGAAAGAGATAACGCAAAATACAAGGGATCGCCCCCTTACCTTAACCTATCAGATTCGATCACCCTTCAGCAAGAATCGACAAAAGCTTGAAATAAGAGAGAACCCAATAAGAAATCGAAAATAGAAATACAATCTTCAACTAAATGCCTAGGGGTTTCGGCTTCCCTGCCCAAAGCAATTGAAAGAGAAAAGAATTGGAATGAAAGAGTTAGGGGAATTCAGCTTAAGGCCAATAACTTATGCAAATGCCGGAGGTGTTCCACTTAAGCACAGAGAAGGATGAAATTGAAGAGGAATCCTTTAGCAGATGATATTTGACCAAGAGTTAAAAAGAAAGGAAAAAGAGAGAAGAGTACCAGAGGTTTCGGCAATCAAGGAATGAAAAGATGAAGAGAAAGAATGGGAATGTGGTTTCGGCTAACAATGAATGAACACAAAGAAGAAAAAGGGAATGAAGTTGCGATAGGGTATAGCTTCAGAGGGTTTTGGCTCTTCAAGAAAATGAGAAGAAATGTATGAGGGATTTTGATTTTGTCTTTTTGAGAGAAGAGAAAACGCAACCAATGTGCTATGGGGTATTTCAGCACAAGAGAGAGAGATTGGGAAGACAAAATGAGGATGGCTAGAGGGTTCGACTATGGGAAGAAATTTGAAGAGGAGAAGGAAGAGTCAGAGAGTTTCGATTTCGATGCTATTGGCAGATGAAATAAACGAAAATGATGAACAAGGAGCAATGCAAGTTTTGGCCACATAACAAAATAGAAAAGGGGAAGAAGAAGCTTAGGAGATCATTCGATTTTGGTATTTGAAAGAAAGAAAGAATGTAAAACAAATATGAAAGTGTGGGAGTGATTCAGTTTCAGCACAAAAGAAATGGGAAGCAAGGACCTCTAGGTGCTCCCTACTAGCCGAATTCTCAACCTCCCCCCAATGCACACTCCATCAATCGGCCACCCACCTAGGCTACCCTTAAAACCGATTGCCCCCCTCCTATAGTGTTTGACATTCGGCCAACTCTAAGCTCAAGTGTCGATCCCCCTTTTTCCTCCACGAAATTCTCCTGGCCACTCATTCAAATTTGTTTGAATGATTCAAATCCCTACATTTTCTCTTCTCCATCAATTCAAATGTGTTGACTCCTTCCACACATATCCACCAGTGTCCATCCTGAGCACAACTCTTCCCTTGTCCTGGCGTCAAAAATAACAAGCAGAAAGGGGGATCTTCACAGCTCGAACCAAGGCTCCCTCACATCCCTGAGGCGTCACTTCCCCAAGCCCTAAGTGGCGCCTCCTTGCCACTCTACCAAGGCCTCTCTTGCGACACAATCTACCACCAATTACCCTTAACACCTAGCTCCATCAGCTCCCCTCTTCTAGAAGCCCAAAATGCAACTTTCAAGGAAACTCAGGCCTATCCATGGCTCAAGCCTAGACCCTAAAATAGCCTAAACTCACACAACAACCCTACTATCTACATGCTAACACACAAAATGCAAAGGCCTCGATTTAAGGATGTTACAGTTCTACCCTCCTTAAAATAATTTCGGCCCCAAAATTACCTGGTCAAAAGAGTTGAGGGTATTGCTGCCACATCACATCCTCTGGTTCCCACGTGGCCTCTTTCGTTCCATGATTCCTCCATAACACCTTCACTAAAGGAACTGATTTTTTCCGCAAGACTTTGACATTCCGATCCAGAATCTGCACTGGTTCTTCCTCAAAGGACAAATTCGGGTTCACTTCAATCTCCTCTATCGGCACAACATGAGATGGATCTGAACGATGGCGCCTAAGCATAGAAACATGGAATACGTCGTGGATCTGACTCAATTCTGCTGGCAACTCGAGCTGATAAGCTACTGGTCCCACCCGCTTCAACACTTTATAAGGCCCGATGAACCTAGGGCTCAGCTTGCCCTTCCGACCAAATCTCAACACCTTCTTCCACGGTGACACCTTCAGGAAAACTTTGTCACCCACTGCAAACTCTATATCCCTTCGCTTAAGATCGGCATAAGATTTCTGTCTGTCCGAAGCTTCCTTTAGAGGAGTTCAAATTAGCTTAACCTTATTCTCCGTTTCAGCAACCAATTCTGGACCCAACAACTGACGCTCACCCAACTCTGTCCAACACGTAGGAGTGCGACACTTTCGCTTATACAGCGCTTCATACGGTGCCATCTGGATACTTGCCTAATAACTGTTGTTATACGCGAACTCCGCCAACGGTAGAAATTCTTCCCAACTACCTCTAAAATCTAAAACACAACCCCTCAGCATGTCTTCTAATATTTGGATTACCCTCTCTGACTGCCCATCTGTCTGCGAATGAAATGCCGTGCTGAAATCTAACCTTGTACACAATGCCTAATCCAACGCTTTCCAAAACCTTGATGTGAATCTAGGATCCCTATCTAAGATAATCGACATTGGCACTCCATGCAGTCTCACGATTTCTGCTATATACAGCTTAGCTAACCTCTGAAGTAAGTAATCAACCCGAACCGGTATAAAATGTGCCGACTTTGTTAGACAATCAACAATCACCCAGACCGAATCCTTCTTACTAGGCGTGAGGGGTAACCCACTGACAAAATCCATCGTAACCCTTTCCCACTTCCATTGCGGAATTCTTACCGGCTGTAATAGACCTGAAGGTAACTGATGTTTAGCTTTAACTTTCTGACACGTCAGACACTTACTTACAAATTCTGTTACCTCACGCTTGCCCTTACCACCAAAATCTGTTCCTCAAATCCCAGACATTTTACTACCTCCAAGATGCACAGCGTATGGGCTGCTATGAGCTTCCTGAAGAATACTCTGCCTTAACTCAACATCTCTCGGCATACAAAATTTCCCTTGGAAACACAACACTCCATCGCTGCTCAAGCTATAACCCTCTAATCCACTATTCTGCACTTGCAAATACCGAGTACTTAAGTCCTCATCCACTAATTGTTTCTCCTTAACCTGATTTACCCACGTTGGCTTCACTTGCAATTTCGCTAACAGACTTCTATCATCATACAGACTAAGATGAGCAAACATTGCTCTCAAGTCCGCTACCACCTTATGGCTCAACGCCTCAGCCACCACGTTAGCCCTACCCGGATGGTATTCAATCGAGCAATCGTAGTCCTTCAACAACTCAACCCACCAACGCTGTCTCAAGTTCAATTCCTTCTAAGTCAAGAGGTACTTCAAACTCTTGTGGTCCTTGTAGACGATCGACTTCTCCCCATACAAGTAATGCCTCTAAATTTTCAGAGTGAAAACCACTGCAGCCAACTCCAGATCATGCGTTGGGTAATTCACTTCGTGGGGTCTCAACTGTCGAGATGCATACGCCACCACTTTTCCCTCTTGCATCAGCACACATCCCAAACCAGTATGCGACGCATCACAGTAGACCGTAAATTCCTTCCCTGCCTCAGGCTGAATTAAGACCAGAGCTTCTGTCAGAATCCTCTTTAACTTGTCAAAACTTTCTTGCTGTTTGTTGGTCCATACGAACTGAAACACCCCAAACCTGGCCCATGAGCCTTAACCGGATCTGGTATGTTCCCCGATGTAAACCGTTTCAAATTCTTTTGTTACTTAGGAAAAACTTGTGCGTTTTGAAAGATAAATTGTTTTGGGTTGGGCTTGAGTTGAAAACAAGTTTATTTCATTATTAAAATCCTTTACTTTAGGTGACAAAACGTTTAGGCTTTGTTTTAAAATAAATTTACTTAATCTTTTAATAAATAAAAGTTTGTAAACGTAATAAATGAAAGCAAAGTAAAGTAGTTCTACAATGGCCTTATTACATCAAATAATTCCCAAAATTTAAATTCAAAATACTTAAAATAAAATAACCCAAATAAAATGAACTTCTTCTTGAACATGGCCAACCTTAAGCATCTGCAGCCTTTGCTCATCATCGATCATCACTTGAAAATGTTCCCTACAACGGTGAGTCAAATGACTCAATGTGTAACCAACACTAAGATTTAACAATTTAGGCATATGTTCACATATTACATGCATATTCATATAATGAGATAGGAAATAATGATGCAACACGAACCCAAACCTATATGCCATCCACTACACATCACCCGTACCAACCTTGTACACCGTGGGGACTATTAAGTCAACCTCCATCCGCTACACACCATCGAAGGCGATTTAAATGACGTGCTCATCGCCATCTTATAAAATTTGTGGTCTTAGGTCACCACATTCAAATATCGTGGTCTTAGATCACCACATTCGAGATATCGTGGTCTTAGGTCACCACATTCGGATATCGTGGTCTTAGGTCACCACGCTCACTTTCTCCTTTCTCATAATATCCCATATGCCCCATATCATACATATCAAGCATATCATGCTTTAATTCACATTCTCATCACTTTTCACATGTTAAAATACATATATTCATAATCCTAGTAGGAGTAGGAAACGCGTGCTCAGTACTTTTGTACCATAGCATGGTATCTTAGCCATATTCACATTCTTATAAACATGCACATATTAATTATTGCCATAAATCTTATTAAAAAGTAGTGTGGGGTACACACCTGATTCGCTTAACAAATTCGCTGAAATCCCGAAAAGCTTGATCTAATGCCTTAGATCTTAAATCTCTACATTTAATCAATCATTTAATACTTAGTAAAGAGCCATTCGGCCATAAATCCAAATCCTAGTAGGATTAGTACACTTAAATCCTTACCTTCTTTCAGATTGATGTCTAATCAAATGCCGGAAACTTTGTATCCTTCTTTCTTGAAATCGGCAATCACTAGATTACTTGAATAGATTAGTTTCGACTTTTAAATATTAATGAAACACATCTATTTACTCAACATGGCCTTGGCCGAATGCTATAGATACTTACCTTGTGGATTTTAAATCCCAAACTCATCGAATAACTAGGGAACACGCGCCTATGGTGTACCTTCAGAAAAGAATTTCTCCTTCCTTGTAGTCGACACTTAGTAAATCTGAAAGATCTCTTCAAAGTTTTAAGAACAAGATATTAATGGGTTAGTCCTAGATTTGACAAATCTTAAAAGAAAAAGGATGAAACCGAATGAGATCTTACCCTTACTTTAGAGAACGGCAATCCTTGCTTGAACCTTTAGCAATATTCGGCTATGGTCTTGATAATAGCAAGTTTTCGCTTTTGGAACTTAACAAGAAATCGGCTAAAGGTTATCTCGTGTTGTCGGTTTATCAAAAGAAAAGAGAGGAAAAGAGTCACTAGGGGATTCGACAATGGTGGACTTATGGAGAAAAGATTTGACTATGGCAAAATAAGAGAGAAAGGAGAGAGTTTGCTAGGAAATTTTCGGCGAGACTTCAATGGAAAAGAGAATATTGATGAATAGCCTTATTTTCCTCCTTTTGTCGAAATTACTAGGCCAAGACTCCTTTACTTGGCCATCACTTCTCTTATCTTTATTAAAATTAATGGAAATAATCCCTTAATTATCTCTTATCTCTTAAACAATAATTATCCATCATTGATCCACCTATTTAGCGAATTTTAAAGAGAATTAAACTCTTCCCCAAGTGCCTTGGTGCCGTCCAACTCCTTGCTCCTTGCAGAAAATAAAACTCTTTTATTTGCTTCCCACATGACTCGAACCTAGGCTCCTTCCCTTGATTGTGGCGTCACTTCATCGGGCTTTAAGTGGTGCCTCGTAGCCACTTCTCCAAGCCCGTTCTTGTGTCAAATTTCTTATATTAATTTTCTTAAGACCACCTTGCCTTAGTTTCCTCTTTTAAACTTAACATTTCTAAAACATTTCCTTACATTTCCAAGTTTCCAAAATGTTTACTTTCCTCTTTTAAACTTAACATTTCCAAGTTTCCAAAATGTTCACTTTCCTCTTTAAACTTAACATTTCCAAGTTTCCAAAAATGTTCACCATACATTCATAACACATAAGACATGCCATTTCGTATAATTAAATCAAAAATGCATAGGCCCATTTTCAGGATGTTACAGTTCTACCCCCCTTAAAATAATTTTGTCCTCGAAATTGCTTACTATCGTTTAAACCTAACTCATCACACTACGCCTTTGCCGCGCACTCTGATCTTAACAAAACTAACACATTTCTTAGATACTACCTCGACCACGTCCACTAGAACTCATTACTAACGTCGCGATTTAATCTGATTAAAAAGTTTTATGCATTAGTTCTTTGTTCCACTATTTATCCGCGAATAGTTTTATGAAAAGGAGTTTAATAGTGGTTCTCTCGATCAAACAAAATCTCAGTTCAAGTTCACTATTCTAATTCAGAGATTCACATTCACATTCACATTCATCCATCTCAAAAGAGACACATTCATTCACGACATTCACTTCACTACTTTGGGCATTCTCGATCATCCCCTGTGGGTGATTTCTTCATTTTCCTATAAGGTATTTTGGTAATAAATTGGGCCACTTTGAAAATAATCTTTATAAATCAAAAGTATTTCAAAATTTACAAAACTCGAGGTTATCTTGAAAATTTGTTTTCCAAATCGGTGTTGCGTAAATTTGAAATCGGGGTTATTTCGATAATTTTAGAAGTTAGGGGCATTTCAAGTAAATTCTCCAAATCGAGGTATCTTGATATTTGTAAAACAAAAGTTTTTGGTAGTTTTTGTAAAGTAGAAACATTTTAGCAAAAGTCGAGGGTATTTTTGAAAATCTTAAAAACTAAGAGTATTTTATTAATTTACAACACAGGGGCATTCTAATAATTTGGCAAACCGAAAAAATTTTTCGAGAAATTTTCAAAATAGATTTTGTTACAAATCGAAGGGGTAATTTAAGGATTTTAAAAAAACTAAGGTGTTTATAAAACACGGTTAATCCCTTTCGGTTTTAATTATCGAGTTTAGCTTTGTGAATAAGTCCTCTTGGTTAGGGTGAACCGTTACTACGCACTGGTAGGATTCGAGTAAAGAGGAGGTGAGTCGCTAGGATCGCTAAGTACCAAGCTCTTCACCGAATCCACTCCTAGACATGCGCACAATGGTTGCCACACCTTAACTCTCGGTGACTTAGACACAAGTTTGTTTGATTGTCCTTAAGTCTTATGCATGTGCTTGAATACACTAGCCCTAGGGTTCAATAGCCCTAATATTCTAATCTACGAGCCCAAATAAGCCCATAACATTCACATATAAATCACTTCAATAGTCAGAGGTACTTACTGGGTGGACCTCGGGTCGGAGATACAAGTGCCATGCCAAAATCAACCTGAAATCGTTCATAAAATCTTATATTTTTGAAAAGCCCATTTTGGAAAAATGTTTTTGGGCCCCACAACCGTCAAAGTTGAGTTTTGAACCGGGCTCTGATACCAAATTGAAACACCCCAAACCCGGCCCACGAGCCTTAACAGGATCTGGTATGTTCCCCGGTGTAAACCGTTTCAAATTCTTTTGTTACTTAGGAAAAACTTGTGCGTTTTGAAAGATAAATTGTTTTGGGTTAGGCTTGAGTTGAAAACAAGTTTATTTCATTATTAAAATCCTTTACTTTAGGTGACAAAACGTTTAGGCTTTGTTTTAAAATAAATTTACTTAATCTTTTAATAAATAAAAGTTTGTAAACGTAATTAATGAAAGAAAAGTAAAGTAGTTCTACTATGGCCTTATTACATCAAATAATTCCCAAAATTTAAATTCAAAATACTTAAAATAAAATAACCCAAATAAAAATGAACTTCTTGCTGAGCATGGCCAACCCTAAGCATCTGCCGGCCCGGTCCATCACTGATCATCACCTGAAAAATGTTCCCACAACGGGTGAGTCAAACAGACTCAATGTGTAACCAACACTAAGATTTAACAATTTAGGCATATGTTCACATATTACATGCATATTCATAAAGCAGATAGGAAATAATGATGCAACCCAACCCAAACCTATATGCCATCTGCTACATCACCCGTACCAACCTTGTAATCGTGGGGACTACTAAGTCAACCCTCCATCCGCTACACACCATCGAAGGCGGTCGGCTGCAATCGATGTGCTCATCGCCTTATAAAATTCGTGGTCTTAGGTCACCACATTCAAATATCATGGTCTTAGGTCACCACATTCAGATATCGTGGTCTTAGGTCACCACATTCAGATATCATGGTCTTAGGTCACCACATTCAGATATCATGGTCTTAGGTCACCACGTTCACTTCCCCTTTCTCATAATATCCCATATGCCCCATATCATACATATCATGCATATCATGCTTTAATTCACATTCTTATCACTTTTCACATGTTAAAAATAACATATATTCATAACCCTAGTAGGAGTAGGAAACGTACCTGAGTACTTTTGTACCATAGCATGGTATCTTAGCCATATTCACATTCTTATAAACATGCACATATTAATTATTGCCATAAATCTTATTAAAAAGTAGTGTGGGGTACACACCTGGTTCGCTTAACAAATTCGCTAAAATCTCAAAAAGCTTGATCTAATGCCTTAGATCTTAAATCTCTACATTTAATCAATCATTTAATACTTAGTAAAGAGCCATTCGGCCATAAATCCAAATCCTAGTAGGATTAGTACACTTAAATCCTTACCTTGCTGCCGATTGATGTCTAATCAAATGCCGGAAACTTTGTATCCTTCTTTCTTGAAATCGATAATCACTAGATTACTTGAATAGATTAGTTTCGGCTTTTAAATATTAATGAAACACATCTATTTACTCAACATGGCCTTGGCCGAATGCTATAGATACTTACCTTGTGGATTTTAAATCCCGAAACTCACCAAATAACTAGGGAACACGCGGCCTATGGTGTACCTTCGGGAAAAGAATTTCTCCTTCCTTGTAGTCGACACTTAGTAAATCCCGAAAGATCTCTTCAAAGTTTTGGCAACAAGATATTAATAGGGTTAGTCCTAGATTTCGGCAAATCTTAAAAGAAAAAGGATGAAACTGAATGAGATCTTACCCTTACTTTAGAGATCGGCAATCCTTGCTTGAACCTTTAGCAATATTTGGCTATGGTCTTGATAATAGCAAGTTTTCGGCTTTTGGAACTTAACAAGAAATCGACTAAAGGTTATCTGTGTTATCGGTTTATCAAAAGAAAAGAGAGGGAAAAGAGGCACTAGGGGATTCGGCAATGGTGGACTTATGGAGAAAAAGATTTCGGCTATGGCAAAAATAAGAGAAAAAGGAGAGAGTTTGCTAGGAAATTTTCGGTAGAGACTTCAATGGAAAAAAGAAGATTGATGAATAGCCTTATTTTCCTCCTTTTTCCGAAATTACTAGGCCAAGACTCCCTTACTTGGCCATCACTTCTCTTATCTTTATTAAAAATTAATGGAAATAATCCCTTAATTATCTCTTATCTCTTAAACAATAATTATCCATCATTGATCCACCTATTTAGCGAATTTTAAAGAGAATTAAACTCTTCCCCAAGTGCCTTGGTGCCGTCCAACTCCTTGCTCCTGCAGAGAAATAAAACTCTTTTATTTGCTTCCCACGTGACTCGAACCTAGGCTCCTTCCCCTTGATTGTATGCGTCACTTCATCGGGCTTTAAGTGGTGCCTCCTAGCCACTTCTCCAAGCCCATTCTTGTGTCAAATTTCTTCTATTAATTTTCTTAAGACCACCTTGCCTTAGTTTCCTTTTTAAACTTAACATTTCTAAAACATTTCCTTACATTTCCAAGTTTCCAAAAATGTTCACTTTCCTCTTTAAACTTAACATTTCCAAGTTTCCAAAATGTTCACTTTCCTCTTTAAACTTAACATTTCCAAGTTTCCAAAATGTTCACCATACATTCATAACACATAAGACATGCCATTTCAGTATAATTAAATCAAAATGCATAGGCCCATTTTCAAGATGTTACACTAACGGAACCCCTTTCCTCGGCAACTTGGTTAATCTGCTACGCAATCAAATAAAACCCTCTACAAATCTTCGTAATATCCCACTAAACCCGTAAAACTCCAATCTACTCACACAGACTTAGGTGGTTTCAAATTCCAATCTTGCCTCAATCTTCCGAGGTCTACCTAATCCCTCACCGACACCACATGACCTAAGAAGGTTACTTCTTTCAGCCAGAACTCGCACTTGCTAAACTTTGCGAACAACTGCTTCTCTCTCAAAATCTGTAAAACCACACGTAGATGCGCATCATGTTCCCCCTCTGATTTCGAGTACACCAAGATGTCGTCTATAAACACTACGACAAACTGATCCAAGTACGGCTGAAAAACCCAATTCATCATGTCCATTAATGCTGCCGGCGCGTTAGTTAACCCAAACGGCATTACCAAGAGCTCGTAGTACCTATAACGCGTGCGAAATGCCGTTTTATAGATATCGGCCTCTTTTACCTTAAGCTGGTGGTACCCCGACCTCAAATCAATCTTAGAGAAAACTGACGCTCCTTTCAACTGATCAAATAGGTCGTCTATCCTCGGTAACGGGTACTTATTCTTAATCATCAACTTGTTTAGCTGACGATAGTCTATACACATCCGCATTGTTCTGTCTTTCTTCTTAACAAAAAGCACAGGCACTCTCCAAGGTGACACACTTGGCCGGACAAAACCCCGGTCTAAGAACTCTTGAATCTGTGCTTTCAACTCCACTAACTCTTTCGGCGCCATCCTATATGGGGCAATAGACACTGGTGCGATTCCTGGTAGCAGATCTATCCCAAACTCAACTTCGTGATCGGGAGGCAGACCCGAAAGCTCTTCCGAAAATACATCAGTAAATTTTTTCACCGTTCGGACATTTCCCACAGCTATTTCCTTAGCCTCCAATGCACAAACATGAACCATAAACGCCTCACATCCCTTCCTCACCATCTTCTACGGCCAACGCGGATACCACATTGGATAGAAAATTCCTTCTATTACCTATCATCACTACCTCCTCACCTCAGCAGTTCTCAATACCATACGCTTAGTCACAGATCTAAACTTGCTCGGTACTCCACTAACGGTCCATCCCTAGGATCAAATCGAACTCCCAAATGGCGCTCCATCAAATCACCAAATACTACCCTTGAAGTTCTAGGGTACATCCCTATACGCTTTGTTTGTTTGCTTCTGAGTGACCTAGAGGACTAATTACAGTCATCTCCTTAGAAGAAATCTCATAAGCTAAATCCATGGTTCCTACTATACTACTAGCAACATAGGAGTCGTCGATCCAACATCTATCAAAGCGATAAGGTAATCCAAAAATTAAGAACGCATGGATTATGACGTCCGGGTCGTCCACCTCCTCTCGACGCCTTCTGCGCATACACCAACCTAGGCCGTCTTGCATCGATTTCGACACCTCTGCCTGGTATTCCACGTCCTCGACCAGAACCATTACGTCCCTCGCTAGACCGCAACCCTCTGTGGTTGCTGGCCATCCTCCCTGGTGTGTACGTCCCTGACCTCGATGGATTCTCACCGATCTCCACGATACGGTCCCTTACGGTGCCTCATTGACCCACGATACCCACCAGATTCAGAACGCCACAGCGCATCCATATAAGCGGACCGGCGATTTCCTCGATAAGTCGCCTTAAAGAAGTCTCAAGTGAGATCATCGGTTGTCGCACCATCCCGGACCGTGAGCCACCACTGATAAGATTCATCCCGGAGAAGAGACACTATCCCTTTCAACTTCTCCACAACCGTAAAGTCCAAATCATCTATTATACGTTCAATCACCTCTAGCCAGTATTCTGCTGTATTGGGAGCCACACCAAAAACACCCCGGAATACTTTTGCCCCATTGGCTCGGAGTCATTCAGACACAGATTTTCGAGCCTCTGTACCTTCTCCTACTTCACCACTCTTCTAGAACTGCAGATCGCTGTGATACCGCATCTTCACCACCCGTCTGATCCTGAAACTCAACGCCCACAGCTGGCGGCGGCGGTACCTCATTCTCTGACCCATGGCCTGGCCCTGCCAGTTCCGATATAGTCATCCTGCCTCTACCACGCCCGCGTGTATTGCGCCCACGTCCTCGGGTGCTCATGTTTACCATTCCCAAATTAATCTGATTTAAGGATTTTATGTATTAGCTTTCTTCCACTATTATTACAGCACAATTTTATGAATAACTTAGAGTTGTTCTCGTAAGTTCATACAATCCTATGGGCTTTAGTCTCTAAAGTGGATTCCAATTACTAGCATCTATATCACAACTATCCAAACCATGCAATCAACAGTTAAGGGACTTACCGTTGTGGATTGGTGCCGGAGACTCAGGTGCCATGCTTCCTAAAACATGTATTTTTCTTTAAAGTTATTTCGCAAACCCTTTATTGAAAATGTTCGGGCCTCAGACCTCTGATGAGCTTTTGAACCTGGCTCTAATACTAAAATTGTAACACCCTAAACCCAGTCAAGACACTACGATCGAATTCGACATGTCACAGAGAAAGATCATTTTGTTAAAACCATTTGTTGACTTAAGTTGTAGAGAAAACATTTTGCTTTATGGAAACTGAAGTTTGTTTGAATCAATTGCTTAAACCGTTTCATTTGTTCAAAAGAAAAAAAATACCAAGTTAACTTGTTGATGTTGTTCACTTTTTGCCCGATGGTAAAGTTTTGGAAAATCCCAAAAATTCATAAAGGTTTGTGAAAACATTCATTTTATTGACTCTTTCCCATTTTAAATGTGCTTTAGTGGTTAACCCAAATGCAAAGGTATTCAACGAAGTAAATAATCTCGAAATACCAATTTGAATGGCCTTATTACAACCGAAAACCAAATTTAATAAAAATTAAATCTGAAGTAATAATTTAAAAACAAAACCCAAAAATATCGTGCATAGCCACCTCGAGTCCGTCCCGGCTCCACATCCGCGATCTAAGAATCATCTGCACAATGCAAAAGAGAGAGGTGAGTCACCGAGACTCAGCGTATAAATCCCCATCCCACAGATATAAACCCTTACACAGTTTCATAAGTAATTATGTATGCCATGCAACCCAAACTAAGCCATCCGCAGCTCCTGTGTCTACCCCGTGTGGTCAAAACCACTGGTGGTCAAAACCACTGGTGACCGAAGTCACAAACAATATATAGGTGGTCAAAACCACTGGTGATCGAGGTCACAAATAATGTATGTGTGGTCAAAACCACTGGTGGTCAAAACCACTGAGACTTAGTCACAATATCATAATAAGCGGGGCCAACCCACTGTGTGGTCAAAACCACTGGTGACAGTCTGAAATCATACTTTTCCCTTCCTTTCATCACCCCTTTTTATGACATGCTTTTCATGGCAAAATAATCATGCTTAATATTCAGAAGTAACATAACTTGGCATATGCAACCTTAACCAAGGCATTTAACGTAAGTCAAAACAGAATGAACTTACCCGGAGTCCTCGCTTATACCCACAAGGGTAACACATCGATTTCCACAGTTATTCTGGCTTTTGACAAATCATGAAATAATATCAAATTAACTTACGAAGTATGTAAGAGTTACACACCTGATTACTCGTAATACGATGCCCTCTATGTCGATACTGTCGTTAACCGACACTACCACTATCTGCCTATTGCTTTGCTCAGATATCGGCCCACACCCCGGTGGCCAATCACGAACAGCCGACACAACCCTCTTCTTGAACTTAAGGGCTGGGTTCTCCGATCCAACCCCTCTCACTTCTTGACCAGCCTTCGAATCCATAACACACCTTATCACTAAATCGGGTTAAAGCAGAGAAACAAATCGAAAGAGATTAACAATTTAGGCTAAGGCCCTCACCTAGATCGACAACTCTCGAAGCTCAAGATCTAAACCACGAACCGAGTAATTCCCGAGAATCTAAACACATGCGACACTCCCCTCCCTATAATCGGCCAAACCTATCACTATTAAGCAGATAGCCATACGACTTTGGTCAAGAAATCCCGAAAGAGATAACACAAAATATAAGGGATCGCCCCCTTACCTTAACCTGACAAATTCGATCACTCTTCAGCAAGAATTGGCAAAAGCTTGAAACAAGAGAGAACCCAATAAGAAATCGAAATAGAAATACAATCTTCAACGAAATGCCTAGGGGTTTCGACTTCCCTGCCCAAAGCAATCGAAAGAGAAAAGAATTTGAATGAAAGAGTTAGGGGAATTCGGCATAAGGCCAAGAACTTACCCAAATGCCGGAGGTGTTCCACTTAAGCACAGAGAAAGATGAAATTGAAGAGGAATCCTTTAGCAGATGATATTCGACCAAGAGTTAAAAAGAAAGGAAAAAGAGAGAAAAGTACCAGAGGTTTCGGCAATCAAGGAATGAAAAGATGAAGAGAAAGAATGGGAATGTGGTTTCGGCTAACAATGAATAAACAGAAAGAAGAAAAATGGAATGAAGTTGTGATAGGGTATAGCTTCAGAGGGTTTCAGCTCTTCAAGAAAATGAGAAGAGATGTAGGAGGGATATTGATTTTGTCTTTTTGAGAGAAGAGGAAGCACAACCAATGCGTTATGGGGTATTTCGGCACAAGAGAGAGATTGGGAAGATGAAATGAGGATGGCTAGAGGGTTCGGCTATGGGAAGAAATTTGAAGAGGAGAAGGGAGAGTCAAGGAGTTTCGGTTTCGATGCTATTGGCAGATGAAATAAACGAAAATGATGAACAAGGAGCAATGCAAGTTTCAGCCAAATAACAAAATAGAAAAGGGGAAGAAGAAGCTTAGGAGAGCATTCGATTTTGGTATTTGAAAGAAAGAAAGAATGCAAAACAAATATGAAAGTGTGGAAGTGATTCAGTTTCGGCACAAAGGAAATGGGAAGCAAGGACCTCTAGGTGCTCCCTACTAGCAGAATTCTCAACCTCCCCCCTAATGCACACTCCATCAATCGGCCACCCACCTAGGCTACCCCTAAAACCGATTGCTCCCCTCTCCCATAGTGTTTGACATTCGGCCAACTCTAAGCTCAAGTGTCGATCCCCCTTTTTCCTCCACGAAATTCTCCTGGCCACTCATTCAAATCTGTTTGAATGATTCAAATCCCTACATTTTCTCTTCTCCGTCAATTCAAATGTGTTGACTCCTTCCACACATATCCACCAGTGTCCATCCTGAGCACAACTCCTCCCTTATCATGGCGTCAAAAATAACAAGCAGAAAGGGGGATCTTCGCAGCTCGAACCAAGGCTCCATCACATCCCTGAGGCGTCACTTCCCCAAGCCCTAAGTGGCGCCTCCTTTCCACTCTACCAAGGCCTCTCTTGCGACACAATCTACCACCAATTACCCTTAACACCTAGCTCCATCAGCTCCCCCCTTCTAGAAGCCCAAAACGCAACTTTCAAGGAAACTCAGGCCTATCCATGGCTCAAGCCTAGACCCTAAAATAGCCTAAACTCACACAACAACCCTACTATCCACATGCTAACACACCAAATGCAAAGGCCCCGATTTAAGGATGTTACATAAATAAGTTATGTAAATTATGTAAGTTATGAAGTTTGATCTTAAAATTAAGTAAGTTATGTATTCTTTAAGATTCATCATACGTGGCATTGTTACACCTAGGGAGGATCCATTATATCTAACAGTGAGATATAAGGCAACCCGTCAAGTTTCTAGCCTATATACTTTGAATCTATTTTTTAAAAAAAAAATTTGATTTTTAAAACAAATTAAGTAAGTTATGTGTTCATTAAGATTCATCATACGTTGCATTGTTACACCTAGGGAGGATCCATTATATCTAACAGTGAGATATAAGGCAACCCGTCAGGTTTCCAACCTATATACTTTGAATCTTTTTTTATCTATACAAGTATTATATAAGTTATGTATTATGTAAGTTATGTATTATGTAAGTTAAATAATTTGATGAAAGCTATGTAAGTTATGTATTATGTAAATTAAATAATTTTATGTAAGTTATGTATTATGTATTATGTAAGTTAAATTAAAATTTCAAATCGAGAATCAGTTGATGTGTGAACATATATGGCATGCATTACTTCTTTTTAAAAAAGAATTTATTTTTATAATAAAACGTATTTAAATAATGATCAATATTATTATTATATTGATAACAAAATATTATTACCATTTTGGAAAACATTGAAAATATTAAATATTAAAATCAAACATTAATATAAAATTAGTAATTAGTAATTAGTAATTAGTAATTAGTAATTAGTAATTAGTAATTAGTAATTAGTAGTTTTCATTTTAAAAGTTTTAAATTAATTTTAAAAAATAGAATTCGATTTTATATTAATAAAGATATATTTAAATAATGATCATTATTATTATATTGATAAAAATTATAAGTTTTAAAAACATTTAAAAATATTAAATATTGAAATCAAACATTATTAATATAAAAATTAGTAATTTGATTTTTATATGAAAATATATTTAAATAATGAAAAAACCATTTTAAGAATTTTATGTTGGGGTTTGACTAAAACAAAATCGATTTCTAAAAAGAAATTTAATTTTAGCATATTAGAATATTTAAGATGTTGGTATCAAATTATAAACCAATGTTGTTTTCATAAAATATCGGAAGCTTAATCACTATCAAAATATTCATGGATCATAATTTGTTTGTTATCGTAATTGATTTTTATATTAAAAAAGAAACCATAAGAAAACTATCTAAAATGCTTAACATCACATTTTATAATATATTGCTTAACATTTTATAATATATTGCTTAACATCATAAACCCAAATTGGATGATGAGTTATTAAATTTATTGCTTGAGTACAAGTTGAAACAATATAATAAACATCAATTTTTCCAAAATCATCATGCTATAATAAATAGCAATATAATAAATAACATATATACCAACCAAGCGGGATAGTAAACAACAATTTGGATGAGACATTTTTGAAGATTCATCATCATGGCATTGTTACACAGGGAGGATCCATTATATCTTACAATGAGATATAAGGCAACCCGTTAGGTTTCGACCTATATACTTTGAATCTTTTTTTGGACGATAGTATAACAAACGATATATACCAACCAAGCGGGATAATAAACGACATATGAATTACCAACAAATCAATCCAACAAAGATATATACCAACCAAGCGGGATAATAAACGACATATGAATTACCAACAAATCCAATCCAACAACATATATACCGTTAAGTTATTACCAACAAATCAAATCCAACGATTCTGAGGAGCAATAGGAAGCGATGGCGAAATACAAACAACATATGAATGAACAAGTGTTATTGATTAATAATGCTATTTACTAAAACTAATACTCACATTATTTGATGAAAGAAATATAGTCAATTCAAGATTTGAACTAAGTCCTCTTCAATTCTACTCACTTGCAAAGTACGGATACCTTTCTCAATACAAATCAGTAACAAATACATATGAAATTTATTAAAACAAAAGTCTATTCACATACATTATTAAACACTAATATGAAATTTTATACAAATATATGTATATGTATTACACATATATTCAAATTAGTATTCTTATTTTATATCACTTTTTTTAAGTACCTATTACTTTTATTATACATACACATATGTATATTGTGTTCATGTCCTTTACAATAATCTATATATAGTCCAACTATTAATAAACACATAAATTTAGAATGTCGATTGCTAACTAATTTGTCGCTTATAATTTCCTAAACTAAAAATTGTAATGTTAATTTAGGAGGAAAGTATAATTGTATTACCTACTTAGACTAATTTTCAAGTTTCATAAAATATAATTACCAAATTCAATCAATTTTAAGTAAAATAAAGAGAAAATTACAGCAATTTAAACACCTCAATTAACAACATATTTAGACCTCAATTACAGTAATAAAACATCTCAATTTCCAGCAAATAAACAATTCCAATTGACAAGCCTTTACATACAGTTCACAAAATGCATCAACTATTTGAAAATCATAGATAAATATACTATAATACTAATAGCAGCAGTAAAGTAAATGTAACACCCCAAACCCGGCCCATGAGTCCTGACCGGATCTAGTATGTCACGGAGTATAAGCGTTTTGATAGACATTGATTTTCTGGTGAAAACTTGTTAAAATATGGCTAAGGTTTTTGAAAAAGGGGTTTTGAAAACTTAGTTGGGCTTTTTATAGACATGGTTGTGTTGAAAGCCTTTGAAAACATTTAATCATTTTAAAATTTAAAATCGTCAAGGTTATAATTGACTTGGTGAATTTTGTTACCCGATGGTAACTTCTTTGAAAAACCTGTAGAAGTTATTAAGTTGGGAAAAGTTACTTTTATCCGGTTTACTTAACATTTAAAATTTCATTTGTAGCATGGCATAAGTAAAATAAAATAACATCGTAAGCATCCAAATAAAAATTTAGCGGCCTTATTACAACCCAATTTAAAACTTAGGAAAGAAAATAAATGAACTTAAAGATAATAAATTAAATTCAAATCCTTCAAATAAGCATGGCATCCTCGAGTCCTCTCCGGCTCCATCTCATGATTTACTCATCGCAAAATGGTAATGGAAGGGGTGAGTCACCAAGACTCAGTGTGTAAATCCCCACAGGAAAATACAACTCATACACATTTTATTAATAAACATGCACATGCAACCCAACCTAACCATCCATACTCCTTAACTACCCTGTTTGGTCAAAACCACTGGTGGTCAAAACCACTGATGACTAGTGTCACAAATAAATGATGGGGCCTACCCATCGTGTGGTCAAAACCACTAATGACCATAGGTCACAATATATCAAGTGTGGTCAAAACCACCGGTGGTACCAAACTACTGGGACTTAGTCGTAATTTATCAATCGATGTGGTCAAAACCACTGATGACCATAGGTCACAAATAATCTGATGGGGCCAACCCATCTTGTGGTCAAAACCACTAGCGACAGTCCATAAAATCATTCCCCCTCCTCTCATCAATCCCACCATCACATGCTTATATATCAATTTTCATATATCATGTATTTAGGCATAGCATTTAACATCATGTGGTGGCATGCAAAATCATAAATCAAAGATCACGTAATAAGGGACTTACCCGGAATCCATGCCTAGCCATAAGCAAATCACTACCAAAAAGGTAAATAGGCAACAACATAATCATGTAAACTAATAAAGTGTGTAATGAGTTCTTACACACCTGATACTACCACGAATCCTAGATCCCGAAGATCCGATCTACGTCGCTAGATCTTGACCCTACATTCGGCCAATTATTAATGTTAATACCAAAGGCCCATTCGGCCATAACCAAATTCATACCAAAGGCTCTTTTGCGGACTTACCTTAAACGGATTCGACTTCCAACAAATTCCAAAGCCTTAATTAGTCCCTAAATCCATGGCACACATTAGTTTCGGCATTTAACAATAAACTTTTAACAAAAGGGCCCTTGGCCGAATGATGTACCCCACATATCATGCTCACCTTAAATCCCAAAAGACCTCTCAATTCTCCTTAATGTTGGCTTCTAAGAAGGGTTACAAATCCAAGTCCCTGAATAGATTTGGTCAAACAAGAACACATGATTAAGCCCCATGGTTTCAGCTAGCCATACAAGAACAAAGATTTAACACAAGGAAGTCCCTTACCACACCATGAAAATTGGCAGCACCTTTAGTTAGGGAGGTGAGATTCGACCTAAGCACAAGATGGAGGGCTGGAATTTTGATTAGAAGAGCGGTTGGTTCGGCTAAGAAGAAACAAGAGAAAGAGAAAGAAGAGATGTAGGGGAAGTAGTGGTGGGTTCGGCTTGGTAGAAGAAAAAGAAGCTGGAAGTTTTGAACAATTTAGGCAATGCAACAAGGGAGAATTCGGCAGCAGCAAGAGAGAAAAAGAAAGGAATAGTTGATGAATTTTGGCACTCCTTTGCCATATCAAAACCAATTATGGACAGCCCTAGAGAGTCCCAATTTCGGCCATTGCCTCCCATGAGATAAAACTTTACCTTTTAACTATCTCTTAATCTCTTCTTTAAACAAATAAAATAAAAATAAAGTATAACAACATCACAACTCTTCTCCAGCTGAAAATTTCAAAAATTTAAGCCTTATCTTTATCAATTAAAGAGTCCAAATTCATGCCATTAACTCCCTCTCCATGCACGCCAGCCTTGAAAAAATAAAACCAATCTGCTTGCTACTCGGTTCGAACCCACGACCTAGGCAAGCAATCGCATGACCTCCTTAAACGCCTCTTGCCACTCTTCCCATTAGACTTTCATGTCATGAGCCCTCACCATTTAATCTTAAAGCCTTCATCCCTAGCCCCTTTTTCCTTAACGCCAAAAAGCCCAAAAAATAAAATGCTCCTTGCGTCCCTTATGTCTCGAACAGAGACCCGCCTCTAAACTCTTAAGTAGCACCCAAGCCACTCCACCGAACGCCTTTCACCGCCCAAACCTTGCCCAAAAAATCATTTCGGGCCTTTCTAATTAGCCCTTCTTTTAACGTCCCAAAAGCCCAAAAGGAAAACACTTCCCTTTATTCTGCAGAGACTCGAACCTCCTTCCTAGCCACCCCTTAGGCGCACCAAGCCAATTGTGCCAAGCCCATTCTTTATGTCATGCTTCTCCCTAAAGTTTATTTAAGCCCTATCTCACCTAGCTCCCTCCTTTTAGATACTTAAAAAGAAATTTTTTTAATACTAGGTCAGGCCTAGCTCGGGGTTATTTTTAGACCCTAAAACATGCCAAATAATCCTAGAATTTAATTCTTCAAGCACACACATGGGAAAATATTTAAATTACAAATAACCCCTAATTTAGGGTGTTACAGTAATGTAGCAAACAATTATTTAATATGACAGCATCTAAACATAAGAATAAAAATAGGCAACCACAGCATTTGCTTAGGTCTAACCGAAATAAAGATGCTTAGTACAACAATACAAAATATAATAGTTCCTAAGAGCATAAGAAATTGCCTCCTGGGTTCAACCCTCAGCACAACAACCAACATTTTACATAGTAATTATAGGTTTGGCTATCTAGGAATTATCTCAACCCCATTGTAACATTATCTGATTCCAAAAAGTTTATCAAAAAGAAAAAAAGATGAAAGCGGGATCTTTTCTAGTAACAACTGAGCCATTACAGATTATGCACTGTTCCTAAAGCCATTTAAGAGCCATGATTTTAAAGCCAAACATGTTAAAGTTGTCTATCTCCTATATGTTCCTAAAGCAAACCTTCTATTGACTAGAAGCACCTGTTGTCCAGACTGATTAGTTGAAAGGCCTCTATGATTTCAGGGTCTTAAACCCGTAATGCGGTTTGAAGCACAAACTAGATCTTTATACGGACGGTATAAATATATAGATCTCAAAGTGCAAGCTCACTCCAGGTTAAATGACTCATAAATTGAAGGTAATGAGATGAAACATGTGGTTTGAACAATCAAATACATCTCATGCATTTCTTGCTTATGTTTATCAAAGTGATACATAGTGAGTTCATGACCATAATTTTGCATGTGTCGACAATGAGCCAATGGTACGCCTATATGTAGCGAACAATCCTTATTTTGAAAAGAGGTTATAATGACAAATCAAAATCCAAACCATCTAGCTAGCCGAGAAGAAATGAAAATGTGATTTAAGTAGGAAATAAGGAGATGAACAAACTAATGATTTTGTTAAAAGAGATAAAGAGTGAAAGGCTATATAAGATGGCGATTCTATGTCTAACCTTCAAAACCGGATTTGAAAGTAATTTATGCAACCAGGTCCAACAATTAAGAATGCCCCAATAACAAAATTTTAGAAGGTATCCAAGCATGCTATAAACACTTTCGGCATAGCGACTACATATCGAATTTATAAGCAGATGAGAACAAAACAAGGAAATTAACTCATCATTACGTACATAAGCAACTAAAACACACAAAAATCATGCCGCATAGGAATAAGTGTGGTGGGGGTTACGAACATAACAATGAACAAAGAAGATTAAGACAATTAATGAATTTAGAAACAAATGAATCTTTGATTAAATATTTGAAGTTTTTAAGTAACATACTTGACTTGGGATTTGCCTCCTAGAAAGCGATTTGAAATGTAAAAGATTCGAGAAGTGTGCCTTGAGGAGGACGGATATTGACAGTGCCGTCAGGGAGGACGGAGCCGAGAAGTGTGCCGATGATACGCTCGGCTTGGTCGGGACGCCTGACGTAGCAATCGTAGATGATAAATATGACGAACCAAATCTAAAGCAGAAAAAAAAACTAAGCAGATCTACAAATTACTTCATATTTTTTGAATCGAAAACAAATATACAAATTACAAGCGGAGAAAAACAAAAATCAATGAATGAAATAGTAAAGAACACAAACAGAAGTTAGGATCGTACGTACCTTTCACGGAGGAAACAGAGAATGAAGAGAGATCCTCGAGATTTCCAATGAGAGCAGTAGGGGATTTAGGGAGAAATTAGGGATTAGGAGTTCTGTGTTTGGGGGGGAGAGGGGGATGACTCGGGGTAAAAACTGAGGAAAAAAACGGTGACATTTTGTCAAAAGCAAAAAAACATTTTGCGGCGTTTTTATACAAGCGCCACTAATGCCTGACATTTAGCGGCGTTTATCAAGTAGCACCACTAAACCTATTGCATTTTAAAAAAAAAAACGATGTCGTCCCGCTTATAAGGGGTTTTCGGATGGATGGTAAAAATGACATCGTTTAAACAATAAATTTTGTAGCGCTTTTCAAAAACGCTTCTAATGTACGACCTTTAGTGGCGGTTTCAGTAAAAATGCCGCTAATGCATGAAACGACATCTTTTTGCTAATTTTTTGCAGCGTTTTTGGTCAAAAACACCACTAATCTCTTTCATATTAATAAATTTTAACAGTTTTATTTTTATTAAATTCTTTTTAAACTAATTTTGCTTTGTTTCAAACAATATACCTTATTTGTAAAAAAACCAAGAATTTACAATGAAATTATTTTTAACTTAGCCAATAAAATTATTTTTTTAAATTGAGTTTTAAGCAATCTAGTTTAATTAATATATGATTTCTTTTACGTTTAAATAATTAAAACTATAATGAAAATTTAATGTAATAATACTAATATTATCTTTGTTGCATTTATATAAGAAATTATTTAATATATAAATTTAAAATAAATCAGTCATATATATACCCATATATCTTTATTGTTATTTTAAATAATTGTATTTTCATTTTTTCATTTTTAACATATATTTTCTATGTTATTTATTTCAATTTTTTCTATGTGTTATTAATTTTTTGTAAAGATTTTAAATATTAAATTAAAAATATTACGTTTTAATT
Source organism: Gossypium rotundifolium (assembly GCA_025506655.1). Taxonomy (NCBI): domain Eukaryota; kingdom Viridiplantae; phylum Streptophyta; class Magnoliopsida; order Malvales; family Malvaceae; genus Gossypium; species Gossypium rotundifolium. Next base: position 173,035,035 of record CP106727.1, read on the forward strand.
AATATAATTAAACTAGTTAAATAATAAATAGAAGAGGCTAGATGAAAGAGTGCTTGACTTTTATTACAGTTTTGGCTCATTTAGTCAAAATCCTAAACCTTAAACTCTGGCTAAACCCTAAACATTCAACCATAAGCCCTAAACTATACCTCTAACACATAAACCCTTAACACTTAACCCTTAAACCCATAAACCCTTAATCTTAACCCCTAACCACTACCAGTACTTAAACCTTAATATCGTTAAACACTAAGATCTTAAACCCTCAAGATTAATCCCTAAATCATAAATCTAAGACCTTAAATATTATACCCTAAACCACAAACACAAAAACATAAACCTCAAACTAAAAACCCAAAACCATAAATCTTAGACCATTAAACTCGAACCCTAAACTCTAAACTGCAAACCTTAAACCATAATCCAAGACCAACTTTTTGGGATTTCATGTGGCCAATGTTAGTGTAATACAAAACATATATTTTAATAGCTAACACATTAACCATAAATCCCTCATGAGGGATTTCAGTTTCAGGATTTTGGGTCATATAGCTAACAGTCTAAACCCTAAACCCTAAAATCCTAAACCTAAACCATAAACCCTAAACTCAAAAACCTAACACATTAACTATTTCACCCCAAAACCCTAACCCTAAAACCTTAAACCATAAACTATAAACCTTAAACCCAAAACCCTAACAATTAACCATTTTCCCTAAACCCCAACCACTAATTAACACTTAAATCTTAATACTAGTAAACACTAAGATATTAAACACTATACAATAAACCCAAACAACAAACTTTAAAACACTAAACCCATACACCAAAATAACAAATCCTAAACCATGAAATTAATATACTAAATATTAAACCTAAATCAATTTTAATAGCTTAATTTGTAACTTAAATGAAAACTTCTAAATTGTTTAGTTAGCAATTTGTAACTTTTCATAATTAAGTAACTAAAATGAAACTTTCTCATTGCTTATAAGTGAATTTATCAAAATAAAATATAATTCAAAGCAAGATTAAGAAAAAAATACAAAAAACTTTTAGCGGCGTTTCTTCAAAAGCGCTAAAATCGAAACATTAGCGACGCTTTTGAGAAAATGCCGCTAATGCTCGACCTTAGCAACTTTGAGAAAACGCCGCTAATGTTCGACCTTTAGCGGCGCTTTTGAAAAATGCCACTAATGCTCCGACCTTTAGCGGCGTTTCTTTAAAAACGCCGCTAATGCTCCAATCTTTAGTGGCGTTTTTCTTTAGCGGCACTTTTGAAAAACGCCGCTATATATCATTTTTAGCACAAAAACGCCGCTATTGCTCTTTTTTTTGCGGCGTTTTCCTTCAAACACCACTATTGTGTAATATTTGCGGCGTTTTTCTTTAAAATGCCACTAAAAACACTGCTAAAAGTCTGATTTGGTGTAGTGATCCTAAAGTATGGATTTTTATGTAACAATTCAGACTTTAAACTCGCCGCCAGACTCGTTCTATATGCATAATAACTTGATACGCCATTTCTTGGCGTAGTCCTGACATCGTCCCTCCTGATGTAGTCCCACATCAACTCATTTGTAACGTAACACACCCAGATAAGTTCATAAGAACTTAGTGAGGAAAACATCATTTACATTAGTCATATTTGCATGTTGCAACTGATAATTAATATATATAGACGGTTTCATCGTTCTTAACTCAACCTTATGCGTGGTGAATGCTTCCTCAAGTTCTATTCCTTTACACTCATACATTAATGTACCTTAATTTAAAACTATTTCCTTTTTCAACAAAATGTTTTCATTACATCACTTACATCCTTCAATCTCTGAGGCATCACCTCATCCCGATTCAAGAAGAAACACATACGCTGAGCAGATGCTTCCTTTGAACATATAAATTATGTCCTTAATCAGAATACATTTTCGATACTAACTCATTACGTTTCCATGTCTTCTTAATTTTTTATTTCCAAATGAATCTTAGTCTTGTGTGATACTTTACCATATGATCCATGGGTACATTATCCTTACTAGTTTCACATATTACATTTAAGAGTCATGCTGAATACACCAATTACTCAGCGTAGAGCTCGCCATAAAGAACATCCTTCAAAGTTCTTCACTAAGATCCTTATTAGGACTTGCCATAAGGGCAATCCAATTGGAGTGTGCCATAAAGGCTTCCATTATAAGATTCGCCACGGAGGCGATTCTTTCATAATTCACAATGGAGGCGATTCTTGCAGGATTCGCCACAAAGACTATTCTTTCATAATTTTTCATAAAGACTATTCTTTCATAATTTTCCACAAAGGCTATTCTTTTAGACTTCGCCACAAAGGTCATTCTTTTAGGCTTCGCCACGAAGGCTATTCTTTTCTGACATGTTTATGATATGGATTTGCCTAAACTCACATTACGTGATATTTTTCCATCATCATCTTGGGATACGGAGAGAACCCCATTAGGTAATCATCATTCATAATTCCTTTTCAAAAGGTACCATACATGTAAAGTTACCAGTCCAAGCTAAACTTTTAAAATGACAATAGATTACTAGTCTAGGCTAAATCTATGTCACATGTACCTTCGAGTCTGCAACAAATGTTGGAGCTCGGTCTCAACTAGACTTCCTTTACAGACTTTCATACACTAACACAAACTAAGCATAATCATTCTAAACACCACTACATAACAAAAGTACTTGCATCACATAACATACTGTCTAGACATAAATTCATATCAATATTTCATCACATACTTGAACTTATCAAGTTCCATACCAGATTTACATACTATCCTCAACACATGTTTATACAATCATAGATATCCTTTAATAATCACCCATAGAGTCACATACTATACATTTCTTGATAAGTTTCCTATAGATATTATGGTATGAATAGTACACATGCAAGAGTCAGTATAGAGACTTACTTGACAACCACGGATAGCAGCTTTAACTCTAGATTCAACATCCAACAATAAATTGCAACAACCACTGCTTATAAAATATAAGAACACCATTAAACTTATTCGTGTGACTTTTACCATCATCGCAAACCCAGATTGCCCTCAAACAAAGCCTTATTTCTTCATTTTACTATTTATGCTCTCTTATTGACTTAATCTTTCATAACATAACATGCAGAGTCATAAATTTGATGTGGGGTAATCATTGATAAAGATCTAGATCTACAATTTCAGCTTAAAGGAGAAAAGAATATTTTAGGTTCCTTAAGGTTCAAATAATAGTACTTCTTGAAGAAGGAATAAGAAAAACTCCCCTTTTCTCTTACCTAAATATCTATTTTACAACCTAAGTCCTTATTGGAACTTGACACATGTTAAATTCTTTCAAAATCACCCCAATAGTGGTTTACAACTATGGAGAAAATATAAAAGAAAATCTAATTTTTTATACACCTCTAGTTGTTCCATTAACTCCTAACCAAATCATTTACAACGTAACTAGCACAGTAACCCAATGAACTTGGCCTATACTACCTTCGGCGATAACCTAGTTTACCCAAAAATCCTCAATACTCTTGCCAAACTCTCATTTTTTACAACTCAACACGTTTTGAGGTAGATCTTTACGTAATATTCTAACATCTACTATAGCGCCCGATCTATACGCCAAAGTAACAGGTTGGTGGGTAGAACAGTGTCTCATAGATTACTCTCAGTCTATACGCCAAAACTTAGGACCCGCCAAACTGGGGTGTTACACATATTTTTACTTCAAAGCACCTTGTAGCAACTCGTTTTTCAGTGGTGTCGAAAATAGTAGTTTTGGGGCCACCAAATCTGACGAGTAAGTTCGTAAATATTATTATTTACAAGTTAAATGTGATGTTTTAAAAAAATGTTTTTAATTTGATAATTTATGTTATATAAGTGATTTATTAAGTTCAAGTGGTTTTAGAAAATGAGGTATCAGGACCTTGTTTTTATAAACTGAGCCGTAAATATTTATCATTAAGGTGGTATTAAAGTTTCGTTAAGAAATTTTAATGTTTCGATAGTTAATTAATTAAAAAAGACCAAATTAAAAAAAAAGTACAATCTCGGGACTCCGTTCCCGTAAATTAGATTAATTAGGTTTTGATTAGGTGAATTTGCATAAATTAACAGATAATTAGATATAAAGACTAAGTTGCATATAGGGTGAGCGTTGAATTATAGGTTAAAGAAAAACTAAAAGGGACTAAATAAGTAATTATGCCATTGTTCTTTGGGTGAGGCGACATAAGTTAGATATATGTGAATTTAATATATATATATATTATATTAAAATAAGTTTACTTAATATATAAGTATATATATTATATTATAACAATAATAAAACAAATAAAATAAAAGAAATAGAAACAAAGTGAAACGAAACAAAAGGAAAAAGGAGAGAAAGAAGGAGAAAGGAGAAAGCTAGGGTTTTAACTGTTCAAAGCTCAATTGGTTAGTCAATTTAGTTCCTTTTCTTGTAATTTTTATGTTTTTGAAATCCCGGTATTAAATACTACCCGACCCATGTCAAAATTTTAGAAATCATTGAGTTTTTAGGTGTTGTTAATGTTGAATAATTTTATTAGGGACTAAATTGATAGATTTTCAAGTTAGAAATGAAAAAGGATTGAATTGTAGAATAAATTGTAAATTTTGAGTAATATGGACTAAACTGTGAAAAATTCAAAATTTAGGGTTTTAGTGAAATTAGAGAGTTAAATCTAGTTTAAATTGAAAATTGAATGAAAATATAGAATTGATTGTGAAGAAATAAAATTAGTCTCGGTTTAGTGACTAAATTTGAATTTAGACAAATGTTGAGTAAAAATTGAAATATGCAATATGAAATTGAATTATATTGTATTGATGAATTTTAATTGTTTTAATTCCGTAGCTAATGTCGTACTAGAATCCTCGACTAAAAAGGGGGAAAGATAAAGTCGACGTGGAATAGCTCTGAATTCTTGGTTTGTATTTCTATAATCCGAACTTAGTTATTAATTGTTGTATTTTGATTTAATGATTATGGTAAGTGTTGAGGTAAGTAATTGATATTTTGATAATTGATTGAATGAATTGAATTGGTAGATATATATATTTAATAGATTATTTTTAATTGAAATGATTATATGTGTAATTATGTGATTATATGAAAAATCGATATTGGATATTGATTATATCCGAAATGAGAAATTAAGACCTATTAAGCTGTGTCGAAGTTGAGTTAGATATAAATGGCATGCCATAAGATTGGAAGAGTTTAGGATTTCTTGACTTTGAGTCGATGAGACATAGGTGTCAATTTACTACTTTGGATTAATTCGATAAGGCCTTTGGGTGCCAATTTACTTTAGTTTAGCCGATGAGACCTGGGTGTCAAATTATTACTTCGAATTATCCGATGAGACACTGGGTGTAACATCCTAAAAGTTAGAGTATTTTCTTATTATTTGTGTTGGCTTGGGTATGAATTTTGTGTGTTTAGCATAGTCATGTAAAGGCTTGATTTTATTTAGGAAGCTAGAATAATTCTTAGTATAGTATATTTAATGAAGTGGATTAAGTGAACTTGACACTTAAGTTAATTTAAGTGTTAAATTAAGCACAAGAGGAGTTAGTGGCAAGATGGTTAGGATGCAGGAAGAGTTGCTTGAGGTTAGAGGTTTGAGTAGCATGACTAGTATTTTGAAGACTTTATTTTTGTATCCTAGCATTAATGGACGGTCAAATTCTAATTATGATAGGTTGGACTTTCAATTTTTGGTAAGTTAAATATTGGTTTAGGAAAGTTTGTACTTTGGGAAAGGAATCTTAAGGTTATGAAAGGATGGGGGGACATAAGGCTTGGCTTAAGGAAGATGTTTTGGAAACTATTCCAAGGCCTTTAGTGCTTGAATGTGGATGGCATGTGTGGCTAGGGGGGTGGCCGATTGTTGATAGGAAGTTTGGGGGGGAAAAGTTGGCCAACTTGAGCATTTGTGCACCTTTTGGCATTTGTTTCTCTTTCTCTCCAAAAACTCCCTCTTTGGCCGAATGTACCTAGGCATTTTTGTGCAAATTTGCTTTGGATTTTAGCTCTCATTTTATGTTGAACCAAATTCTAATTCTTTCTCTCATTTCTCCTTTGAAACCGAAAACACATTTTGCATTTTAGTGCACTCTTTCTCCCATCTCTCTCTTTTTCTTTCTTTTGGTATTTGCTCAAAATCACATTTCCTTTTTCTTTCTTTTGGCGAACCTCTCTCTTCTCCAAACTCTCTTTCTTTTCTTCCATTGTTGATTAAACCAATGCTCCCTCTCTTATTTTTATTCTCTCCTCTACTCTCGAATTTCATTTTTTTAGTCTCAAATCAATTGATTTCTTCTTTTCAAAACCATAGCTGAAAATCCTTCACCTTTTAACCATTTTGCCAAAACTTTCCACTCTCTTTTGGTGTTGTTTTGGTAGAATATCAATAAGGGTAGATAATCTTTGGGTTTCCTTCAATCGGTTTTGGAAGATAGGTATGTGTTCATGGTAGTATTTCGTTATTTCTTTCTCTTTCTAAGTTGTTTTCTTGTGGACAAAGGCGAATCTTTTGGCAATTGTTTGCAAAGTTCTAACCAATTTTAGGAATCGATCATTCTTTTAGGCTCTTTGGGACTTCGGAAGCAATCGATCTAAGCCCCATTCCTTTAGCAATCGAAGTTCGTAAGTCAAGTGGTAAGGATTCAATATTCTTTAAGTTGGTTGAGAAAGCCTAAGGCTATTGGGGTTAAGATATGATGTTGGCGAATGGTCTTGATTAAAGTATTGTGGTTTGGTAGAATGTAGGACAAGGTGATCTAGTCTGATAGATCGGATCTTTGGAAGTTAGTATTTGCGTTGGTGAAAGGTGTGTACCTTACACACTTTATAACTTCGGTAATATGTATATATGTGTGTTAAATAACTATTCATGTTGTTAAAGCGAAAACTATGAGATCTTGATATGATACCATGATGGGTATAAACAAGGAATCGGGTAAGTCCGTTTCGATATGACTTTTGCAATATGATGCATGATGATACGATTTATGATATGGAATTTCTATGTGATTTCCTAATAAAGTATAATGACATGATTTGTTTATCTATTGCATTGGTATGGGTGATATGAGAGGAGGGGGAAGATTTGATATCCGTGTCTTTGGACACCAGAGGTTTGGCACCTCCAGTGATTTGGTATCACACTTGTGTCTTTAGACACCAGAGGTTTGGCACCTCATAGCGACTCGTCCCTGTGGTCTAGCACCACCGTGGGTTGGCCCCACTTTTGAGATATGGGATCGTCGCCAGTGACTTTGTATCACACGTGGGTTGGCCCTACAACTTGATTATTCGTGACTTTGGTCACCAGTGATTTGGTATCACATTATTGGATATCGTGACTTTGGGTCACCAGTGGTTTGGCACCACCAGTGGTTTGGTTAGAACTCGAGGATGAGGAGCCGGATGAACTCGAGGAGGCCATGCAATAAAATTTGATTTTTTATGAACTTCGATTTGGGGTATTTTAATTTATTTTAATTTGGTTTTGTTTTATTTTGGGTTTGTAATAAGGCCTCTTTAATTATGTTTTTGGATTATTTATATGCTTTGGATATGTTTTTAATATGGCTTATAAATTATTTGGTTAATTTAATAATTGAGCCCAAAGTTTTCTAAAATAATAAAAAGCATAATGGTTTTAAAATCTTACCATCGTAATATAAATCGTTTGATAGTAAAATATAAATTAAGTGTTTTCTACAATTTTAATGATTTCCAAATATTAAGTTTCTACATTCAAAATGCAAATGGTTTTCAAAGTAATAATTGAGTTTTCTTAAAATGATATAAATGTTTTCTAACCTATGATTTATCAACTAAGTTTTAAAGTTTTATTTATGAAATTACAAAATAAATTATCGGTTTAAACTTATTATACACCGATTTCTACAAATATAAAATTTTCAAAGAGTTTTTCACAAAATTTAATTGTTATTCGATTCTTTTCAAAATGTTTTCCTCGGTGACATACCGTTCTATTGTTGTGTATTGACCGGGTTTGGGGTGTTACAAATTAATATCGAGCCAAGTTCAAAAGTTAATTTGTGGGCACGAGGCCCAAAATGATTTATAGTTTTAAAATGTTTTTGTTTAAAATTATATGGTTGGAAAAGCATGGCACCGAAGTTTTCGACCGATCCGCCTTGTAAGTACTTCAAATTGTTGATTTTGATATGATGATGGTATGATTGTATAGTAGTAGGAACTACTCTAGAGACCCAAAACTATAGGTTGGATGTACTCATGAAAACAACTTCTTATTAAAATTATTCATAAACTGTGTTTTAAAGATAGTGGAATGATGTCTTAAGCATAAAACTTTTAATTCGGATAAGTCAAGATTTTAGATATGAGTACTCGAGGTCGGGTCGTGTTATGCGTGGGCCAGATCGTGGTAGGATGGTACGTGTACGAGCCATGAAGGTCGGGTCAAGGATCCGAGAATGAGGTACCACCACCACCACCAACGGTTGGAGTTGAGCATCAGGATCAAATGGGGATGATCACGGTGTCTCGAGCGATCTTTGCGAGTTCTTGAGAGGGTAGTTGGAGTAGGTGGAGGCGCGGGAGCTCGAAATCTATACTGGCGACTCGAGCCAATAGATGAGGTATTTCGAGGTGTTTGGTGTAGCTCGGTTAATTTGAATATTGGTTAGAGGCGACGGAGCGAATCATGGATGATTTGGATCTGAATCTTGAGGAAAAGTGAAAGGATAGTGTCACTTCTTCGTGATGAGTCATATCGATTGGTGGCTCACGATGCGAACGATCTTTGTGGAGGATCTCACTTGGGATTATTTTAAGGCAGGGTATCAGAAGAAATATATTGGGTCTGGTTATGTTGATGCGCAGCGTAAGGCATTTCTAAGTTTGGTCCAAGGGAGTAAGTCCGTATCAGAATATGAGGCAGAATTTTTAAGATTGAGTCGGTATGCTGGAGGTATCGTGGCTTCGGAGCACGAGCGATGTGTCCGGTTCGAGGATGGTTTAAGAGATGAGCTGAGGTTGCTGATTGCTCCACACCAGGAGCGAGAGTTTGCTGCGTTAGTTGAAAAGACTAAGATAGCTGAAGGGATAAAGGAATCTGTAAGGCAGAATCACGACAGGAACAAACATAAGAGAAGTTTTGGATCATCCGGGTCAGCCGATAATTCTCGAGAAGAGGCTAGGCGAATGGGCGAATCAATCTGGGAGGCTCACACTACTAATCGAGGACCAACACGATGTAATCGATGTGGGAAATATCATTGGGGTGAATGTTGGACCGGGAAGAAAAGGATGTTTCGAGTGTGGCTCGCTGGATCATCGTGTGAGGGACTGTCCACGTAAGCTAGCCAGGAATCAGTCTGAGGGTCAAGGTCGTGCTCAGTTCAAAAGGAGGGACAGTCACCACAGAGAGGTCGTGGTAATGGTAGAGGAGGTAATGGTTCTGGTCGAGGCCGCGGATCATCGGGCAGAGGTGCGGCGACAACGAGGCAAAACAAACTGGTTTAGTGTATCTTTGCGAGGCGTCGAGAAGAGGCGGCCTTGCCGGACGTCATAACCGCAGACGTTCTTAATTTTTGGTGTTCCATATACTGCTTTGATAGATGTGGGTTTGATGCATTTGTATGTTGCTAGTAGCATAGTAGAGACCATGAACTTAGATTAAGAGATCGCTTCAGGAGGATGACATGATTTAGTCCTCTAGGTCACTCTGTAGAAGTAAATAAGCGGTATAGGGATGTACCCTAGAACTCAAGGGGTAGTGTTTGTGGTCGATCGATGGAACCGCCGTTTGGGGAGTTCAATCGATTCTTGGGATGGACCGGTTGGTTAAGTACCGAGCAAGTTTGAATTCTTGTTGCTAAGCGCATGGTTTTGAAGACAATGAGGGTAAAGAGGTGGTCATGATAGGTAATAGAAGAGATTATCTATCTAACGTGGTATCTGCGTTGAAAATTTGTGAAGATGGTCGGGAAGGGTGTGAGGCATTTGTGGTCCATGTGTGTACGTTGGAGGCTAAGGAATCTACTGTGGGGAATGTTTGAATCAGAAGGAATATCTTGACGTATTTCTAGAAGAACTTTCGGACCGCCTCCGGATCGTGAAGTCGAATTTGGTATAGATCATTGCGGAGCAGGCCGCCAGTGCCTATAGCTCCGTATAGGATGGCAATCAAGGAATTGATGGAATTGAAGGCTCGATTCAAGAGTTGTTGGATCGAGGTTTCATTTGACCAAGTGTTTACGCCTTGGGGCGCCTGGTTCTTTTGTCAAGAAGAAGGATGGTACGATGCGGATGTGTATAGACTACCACCGGCTCAATAAGTGACGATCAAAAACAAGTATCCTTTACCGAGGATAGATGACTTGTTTGATCGACAAAGGGCGTGGTTTTCTCAAGATTGATTTAAGGTCGGATATCATCGCTTAAAGGTGAAAGAGGCCGATATCCATAAAACGGCATTTCGCACTCGGTATGGGCACTACAAGTTTCTGGTGATACCGTTTGGGTTGACTAACGCGCCGGCAGCATTCATGGACATGATGAATCGGGTATTCCAGCAGTTTTGGATCGGTTTGTTGTAGTATTTATAGGCGATATTTTGGTATACTCTAAGATGGAGGAGGAGCATGATGCGCATTTGCGAGTAGTGTTGCGATTCGAGGAAAGGCGACTTTTGCTAAATTTAGTGAGTGCGAGTTCTAGCTTAGGGAGGTGACTTTCTTAGGTCACGTTGTATCAGCCGAGGGGATTAGAGTGGATCCTCGGAAGATTGAGGCAGTGTTGGATTGGAAGCCGCCTAAGTCGATGGTGAGATTCGAGTTTCCTAGGTCAGCGGGTATTACCAAGATTTGTGGAAGGATTTTCTTTGATAGCAGACCGATGACCAAGTTGTTGAGGAAAGGAGTTCCATTTGTGTGGACCGAGAAGCGCAAGAAAGTTTCAAAATTTGAAGAAGATTCTAACTGAAGCTTGGTTTGATTCAACTTTGAAAGGAGCAAGGAATTCACGGTTTATTGTGATGCATCACATCTTGGTTTGGGATGTGTCTTGATCTGAGGAAGGGAAGGTAGTGGCTTATGCATCTTGGCGATTGAGACCGCATGAGGTTAATTATCCAACGCATGACTTGGAATTAGCGGCGATGGTTTTCGCTTTGAAGATTTGGAGACACTATTTATGCGGAGAAAGTCGATAGTCTACGGATCACAAGAGTCTTAAGTATCTTTTGACTCGGAAGGATTTGAACTTGAGGCGTAGAGATGGATTGAGTTGTTGAAGGACTACTGATGCTCGATTGAGTATCATCAAGGCAAGGCTAACGTGGTGGCGGAACACGTTGAGCCATAAGGTTGTATTAGATTTAAGATCGATGTTTGCTCGTCTTAGCTTATATGACGATAGGAGTCTTTTGGCTGAACTGCAAGTCAAGCCGACTTGGTTAGATCAAATCAAGGAGAAACAATTAGAGGATGATGGTTTGAATGATCGGAGGTTGCAAGTCAAGCCGACTTTTGCAATATGATGCATAATGATACGATTTATGATATGGAATTTCTATGTGATTTCCTAATAAAGTATAATGACATGATTTGTTTATCTATTGCATTGGTATGGGTGATATGAGAGGAGGGGAAGATCCATGATATCTAATGTCTTTGATATAAGGCAACCCGTCAAGTTTCTAGCCTATATACTTTGAATCTATTTTTAAAAAAAAAGAATTTGATTTTGTAAGTTATGTATTCATTAAGATTCATCATACGTTGCATTGTTACACCTAGGGAGGATCCATTATATCTAATAAAGTGAGATATAAGGCAACCCGTCAAAGTTTCCAACCTATATACTTTGAATCTTTTTTTTTATCTATACAAGTATTATATAAGTTATGTATTATGTAAGTTATGTAAGTTATGTATTATGTAAGTTAAATAATTTGATGAAAGCTATGTAAGTTATGTACTATGTAAGTTAAATAATTTTATGTAAGTTATGTATTATGTATTATGTAAGTTAAATTAAAATTTCAAATCGAGAATCGCTTGATGTGTGAACATATATGGCATGCATTACTTCTTTTTAAAAAAGAATTTATTTTTATAATAAAACGATTTAAATAATGATCAATATTATTATTATATTGATAACAAAATATTATTACCATTTTGGAAAACATTGAAAATATTAAATATTAAAATCAAACATTAATATAAAAATTAGTAATTAGTAATTAGTAATTAGTAATTAGTAATTTTCATTTTAAGAAGTTTTTAAATTAATTTTAAAAAATAGAATTTGATTTTTATATTAATAAAGATATATTTAAATAATGATCATTATTATTATATTGATAAAAAATTATAAGTTTTAAAAACATTTAAAAATATTAAATATTGAAATCAAACATTATTAATATAAAATTAGTAATTTGATTTTTATATGAAAATATATTTAAATAATGAAAAACCATTTTAAGAATTTTATGTTGGGGTTTGACTAAAACAAAATCGATTTCTAAAAAGAAATTTAATTTTAGCATATTAGAATATTTAAGATGTTGGTATCAAATTATAAACCAATGTTGTTTTCATAAAATATCGAAGCTTAATCACTATCAAAATATTCATGGATCATAATTTGTTTGTTATCGTAATTCGATTTTTATATTAAAAAGAAACCATAAGAAAACTATCTAAAATGCTTAACATCACATTTTATAATATATTGCTTAACATTTTATAATATATTGCTTAACATCATAAACCCAAACTGGGTGATGAGTTATTAAATTTATTGCTTGAGCACAAGTTGAAACAATATAATAAACATCAATTTTTCCAAAATCATCATGCTATAATAAACAACAATATAATAAATAAAGATATATACCAACCAAGGTGATAGTAAATAGCAATTTGGATGACATTTTGAAGATTCATCATACGTGGCATTGTTACACCTAGGGGGATCCATTATATCTTACAATGAGATATAAGGCAACCCGTTAGGTTTCCAGCCTATATACTTTGGATCTTTTTTTTTGGACAGCAGTATAACAAACATCATATATACCAACCAAGCGGGATAATAAACAAGATATGAATTACCAACAAATCCAATCCAAAGAACAGATATACCAACCAAGCGGGATAATAAACAAGATATGAATTACCAACAAATCTAATCCAACAACATATATACCGTTAAGTTATTACCAACAAATCAAATCCAACAGCCAGGGCGAGGAAGCGAAGAATCGAAATACAAACAACATATGAATGAACAAGTGTTATTGATTAATAATGCTATTTACTAAAACTAATACTCACATTATTTGACTGAAAGAAAAATAGTCAACTCAGTATTCAAACTAAGTCCTCTTCAATTCTAGTCACTTGCAAAGTACGGATACCTTTCTCAATACAAATCAGAATAAATACATATGAAATTTATTAAAAAAGGTCTATTCACATACATTATCAAACACTAATATGAAATTTTATACAAATATATGTATATGTATTACACATATATTCAAATTAGTATTCTTATTTTATATCACTTTTTTTAAATACCTATTACTTTTATTATACATACACATATGTATATTGTGTTCATGTCCTTTACAATAATCTATATATAGTCCAACTATTAATAAACACATAAATTTAGAATGTCGATTGCTAACTAATTTGCTACTTATAATTTTCTAAACTAAAATTGTAATGTTAATTTAGGAGGAAAGTATAATTGTATTACCTACTTAGACTAATTTTCAAGTTTCATAAAATATAATTACCAAATTCAATCAATTTTCAAAATAAAGAGAGAAAATTACAGCAATTTAAACACCTCAATTAACAACATATTTAGACCTCAATTACAAGAATAAAACATCTCAATTTCCAAAGAAATAAACAATTCCAATTGACAAGCCTTTACATACAGCTTCACAAAATGCATCAACTATTTGAAAATCATAGATAAATATACTATAATACTAATAGCGCAGAAAGTAATGTAGCAAACAATTATTTAAAATGACAAGATCTAAAAATAAGAATAAAAATAGGCAACCACAGCATTTGCTTAGGTCTAACCGAAAGAAAGATGCTTAGTACAACAATACAAAATCTGATAGTTCCTAGGAGCATAAGAAATTGCCTCCTAGGTTCAACCCTCAACACAACAACCAACATTTTACATAGTAATTATAGGTTTGGCTATCTAGGAATTATCTTAACCCCATTGTAACATTATCTGATTCCAAAAAGTTCATCAAAAAGAAAAAAAGATGAAAGCGGGATGTTTTCTAGTAACAATTGAGCCATTACAGATTATGCACTGTTCCTAAAGCCACTTAAGAGCCATGATTTTAAAGCCAAACATGTTAAAGTTGTCTATCTCCTATATGTTCCTAAAGCAAACCTTCTATTGACTAGAAGCACCTGTTGTCCAGACTGATTAGTTGAAAGGTCTCTATGATTTTAGGGTCTTAAACCCGTAATGCGGTTTGAAGCACAAACCAGATCTTTATACGGACGGTATAAATATATAGATCTCAAAGTGCAAGCTCACTCCAGGTTAAATGACTCATAAATTGAAGGTAATGAGATGAAACATGTGGTTTGAACAATCAAATACATCTCATGCATTTCCTGCTTATGTTTATCAAAGTGATACATAGTGAGTTCATGACCATAATTTTGCATGTGTCAGCAATGAGCCAATGGTACACCTATATGTAGGCGCGAACAATCCCTTATTTTGAAAAGAGGTTATAATGACAAATCAAAATCCAAACCATCTAGCTAGCCGAGAAGAAATGAAAAATGTGATTTAGGTAGGGAAATAAGGAGAGGAACAAACTAATGATTTTCTTAAAAGAGATAAAGAGTGAAAGGCTATATAAGATGGCGTTCTATGTCTAACCTTCAAAACCGGATTTGAAAGTAATTCATGCAACCAAATCCAACAATTAAGAATGCCCCAATAACAAAATTTTAGAAGGTATCCAAGCATGCTATAAACACTTTCGATAATGACTACATATCGAATTTATAAACAAGATAAGAACAAAACAAGGAAATTAACTCATCATTACGCACATAAGCAACTAAAAACACACAAAAATCATGCCGCATAGGAATAAGTGTGGTGGGGGGTTCGGACATAACAATGAACAAAGAAGATTAAGACAATTAACAAAATTTAGAAACAAATGAATACTGTGATTAAATATTTGAAGTTGTTTAAGTAACATACTTGACTTGGGATTTGCCTCCGGTAAAGCAGATTACGAAATGTAAAAGATTCGAGAAGTGTGCCTTCAGGGAGGATGGATATCAACGGTGCCGTCAGGGAGGACGGAGCCGAGAAGTGTGCCGATAACGCGCTCGGCTTGGTCGGGACGCCCAACGTAGCAATCGTAGATGATAAATATGACGAACCAAATCTAAAGCAGAAAAAAACTAAGCAGATCTACAAATTACTTCATAATTTTTGAATCGAAAACAAATCTAGAAATTACAAGCGGAGAAAAACAAAAATCAATGAATGAAATAGTAAAGAACACAAACAGAAGTTAGGATCGTACGTACCTTTCACGGAGGAAACAGAGAATGAAGAGAGGTTCTCGAGATTTCCAATGAGAGCGGTAGGGGATTTGGGGAGAAATTAAGGATTAGGAGTTCTGTGTTTGGGGGGGAGAGGGGGATGACTCGGGGTAAAAACTGAGGAAAGAAACGGTGACGTTTTGTCAAAAGCAAAAAATATTTTGCGGCGATTTTACACAAGCGCCACTAATGCCTGACATTTAGCGGCGTTTATCAAGTAGCACCACTAAACCTGTTGCATTTTAAAAAAAAAAAAACGACGTCGTCCCGCTTATAAGGGGTTTCCAGATGGATGGTAAAAATGACATCGTTTAAACAATAAATTTTGCGGCGCTTTTCAAAAATGCTTCTAATGTACGACCTTTAGCGGCGGTTTCAGTAAAAATGCCGCTAATGCATGAAACGACATCGTTTTTGTTAAGTTTTTTGCAGCGTTTTTGGTCAAAACGCCACTAATCTCTTTCATATTAATAAATTTTAATAGTTTTATTTTTATTAAATTCCTTTTAAACTAATTTTGCTTTGTTTCAAACAATATACCTTATTTGTAAAAAACCAAGAATTTACAATGAAATTATTTTAACTTAGCCAATAAAATTATTTTTTTAAATTGAGTTTTAAGCAATCTAGTTTAATTAATATATGATTTCTTTTACGTTTAAATAATTAAAACTATAATGAAAATTTAATGTAATAATACTAATATTATCTTTTTGCATTTATATAAGAAATTATTTAATATATAAATTTAAAATAAATCAGTCATATATATACCCATATATCTTTATTGTTATTTTAAATAATTGTATTTTCATTTTTTCATTTTTAACATATATTTTCTATGTTATTTATTTCAATTTTTTCTATGTGTTATTAATTTTTGTAAAGATTTTAAATATTAAATTAAAAATATTACGTTTTAATTAATATAATTAAACTAGTTAAATAATAAATAGAAGAGGCTAGATGAAAGAGTGCTTGACTTTTATTACGCTTTGGCTCATTTAGTCAAAACCCTAAACCTTAGACTCTGGCTAAACCCTAAACATTTAACCATAAGCCCTAAACTATAACCTCTAACACATAAACCCTTAACACTTAACCCTTAAACCCATAAACCCTTAATCTTAACCCCTAACCACTACCAGTACTTAAACCTTAATATCGTTAAACACTAAGATCTTAAACCCTCAAGATTAATCCCTAAATCATAAATCTAAGACCTTAAATATTATACCCTAAACCACAAACACAAAAACATAAACCTCAAACTAAAAACCCAAAACCATAAATCTTAGACCATTAAACTCGAACCCTAAACTCTAAACTGCAAACCTTAAACCATAATCCAATACCAACTTTTTGGGATTTCATGTGGCCAATGTTAGTGTAATACAAAACATATATTTTAATAGCTAACACATTAACCATAAATCCCTCATGAGGGATTTCAGCTTCGGGATTTTGGGTTATATATCTAACAGTCTAAACCCTAAACCCTAAAATCCTAAACCTAAACCATAAACCCTAAACTCAAAAACCTAACACATTAACCATTTCACCCCAAAACCCTAACCCTAAAACCTTAAACCATAAACTATAAACCTTAAACCCAAAACCCTAACAATTAACCATTTCCCCCAAAACCCCTAACCACTAATTAACACTTAAACCTTAATACCAAGAAACACTAAGATATTAAACACTATACAATAAACCCAAACAACAAACTTTAAAACACTAAACCCATACACCAAAATAACAAATCCTAAACCATGAAATTAATATACTAAACATTAAACCCTAAATCAATTTTAATAGCTTAATTTGTAACTTAAATGAAAACTTCTAAATTGTTTAGTTAGCAATTTGTAACTTTTCATAATTAAGTAACTAAAATGAAACTTTCTCATTGCTTATAAGTGAATTTATCAAAATAAAATATAATTCAAAGCAAGAATAAGAAAAAATACAAAAACTTTTAATGGCGTTTTTGAAAAGCGCTAAAGGTCGGAGCATTAGCGACGCTTTTGAGAAAACGCCGCTAATGCTCCGACCTTTAGCGACGCTTTTGAGAAAACGCCGCTAATGCTCCGACCTTTAGCGGCGCTTTTGAAAAAATTCCACTAATGCTCGACCTTTAGCAATTTCTTCAAAAACGCCGCTAATGCTCCAATCTTTAGCGGCGTTTTTCTTTAGCGGCACTTTTGAAAAATGCCGCTATATATCATTTTTAGCACAAAAATGCTGCTATTGCTCATTTTTTTGGGATGTTTTCCTTCAAACGCCACTATTGTGTAATATTTGCGGCGTTTTTCTTTAAAACGCCACTAAAAACACCGCTAAAAGTTTGATTTGGTGTAGTGATCCCAAAGTATGGATTTTTATGTAACAATTCAGACGTCGAACTCGCCACCAGGCTCTTTCTATATGCATAATAACTTGATACGCCATTTCTTGGCGTAGTCCTGACATCGTCCCTCCTGATGCAGTCCCACATTAACTCATTTGTAACGTAACACACCCAGATAAGTTCATAAGAACTTAGTGAGGAAAACATCATTTACATTAGTCATATTTGCACGTTGCAACTGATAATTAATATATATAGACAGTTTCATCGTTCTTAACTCAACCTTGTCTGTGGTGAATGCTTCCTCAAGTTTTATTCCTTTACACTCATCTGTTAATGTACCTTAATTTAAAACTATTTCCTTTTTTCAACAAAATGTTTTCATTACATCACTTACATCCTTCAATCTCTGAGGCGTCACCTCATCCCGATTCAAGAAGAAACACATATGATCCATGGGTACATTATCCTTACTAGTTTCACATATTACATTTAAGAGTCATGCTGAATACACCAATTACTCAGCGTAGAGCTCGCCATAAAGAACGTCCTTCAAAGTTCTTCACTAAGATCCTTATTAGGACTTGCCATAAAGGGCAATCCAATTGGAGTGTTCCATAAAGGCTTCCATTATAAGATTCACCACGGAGGCGATTCTTTCATAATTCACAACGGAGGCGATTCTTGCAGGATTCGCCACAAAGACTATTCTTTCATAATTTTCCACAAAGACTATTCTTTCATAATTTTCCCCAAAGGCTATTCTTTTAGACTTCGCCACAAAGGTTATTCTTTTAGGCTTCGCCACGAAGGCTATTCTTTTTTGACATGTTTATGATATGGATTTGCCTAAACTCACATTACGTAAGATTTTTCCATCATCGTCTTGGGACACGCAAAGAACCCCATTAGGTAATCATCATTCATAATTCCTTTTCAAAAGGTACCATACATGTAAAGTTACCACTTTTAAAATGACAATAGATTACTAGTCTAGGCTAAATCTGTGTCACATGTACCTTCGAGTCTGCAACAAATGTTGGAGCTCGGTCTCAACTAGACTTCTTTTACAGACTTTTCATACACTAACACAAACTAAGCATAATCATTCTAAACACCGCTACATAACAAAAGTACTTGCATCACATAACATACTGTCTAGACATAAATTCATATCAATATTTCATCACATGAACTTATCAAGTTCCATACCAGATTTACATACTATCCTCAACACATGTTTATACAATCATAGATATCCTTTAATAATCACCCATAGAGTCATATACTATACATTTCTTGATAAGTTTCCTATAGATATTATGGTATGAACAAGACACATGCAAGAGTCAAGATAGAGACTTACTTGACAACCACGGATAGCGACTTTAACTCTAGATTCAACATCCAACAAGAAATTGCAACAACCATCGCTTATAAAATATAAGAACACCATTAAACTTATTCGTGTGACTTTTACCATCATTGCAAACCCAGATTGCCCTCAAACAAAGCCTTATTTCTTCATTTTACTATTTATGCTCTCTTATTGACTTAATCTTTCATAACATAACATGCAGAGTCATAAATTTGATGTGGGGTAATCATTGATAAAGATCTAGATCTACAATTTTAGCTTAAAGGAGAAAAGAATATTTTAGGTTCCTTAAGGTTCAAATAGTAGTACTTCTTGAAGAAGGAATAAGAAAAACTCCCCTTTTCTCTCACCTAAATATCTATTTGTACAACCTAAGTCCTTATTGGAACTTGACACGTGTTAAATTCTTTCAAAATCACTCCAATAGTGGTTTACAACTATGGAGAAAATATAAAAGAAAATCCAATTTTTTATACACCTCTAGTTGTTCCATTAGTTCCTAACCAAATCATTTACAACGTAACTAGCACAGTAACCCAATGAACTTGGCCTATACTACCTTCGGCGATAACCTAGTTTACCCAAAAATCCTCAATACTCTTGCCAAACTCTCATTTTTTACAACTCAACACGTTTTGAGGTAGATCTTTACGTAATATTCTAACATCTACTATGCGCCCGATCTATACGCCAAAGTAATAGTTTGGTGGGTAGAACAGTGTCTCATAGATTACTCTCAGTCTATACGCCAAAACTTAGGACCCGCCAAACTGGGGTGTTACACATATTTTTACTTCAAAGCACCTTGTAACAACTCGTTTTTCAGTGGTGTCGGAAACAATGGTTTCGGGGCCACCAAATCTGACGAGTAAGTTCAGAATATTATTATTTACAAGTTAATTGTGATGTTTTAAAAAAATGTTTTTAATTTGATAATTTATGTTATATAAGTGATTTATTAAGTTCAAGTGGTTTTGGAAAATAAGGTATCAGGACGTTGTTTTTATAAACTGAGCCGTAAATATTTATCATTAAGGTGGTATTAAAGTTTCGTTAAGAAATTTTAATGTTTCGATAGTTAATTAATTAAAAAGGACCAAATTAAAAAAAGTGCAATCCCGAGACTCGTTCCGTAAATTAGATTAATTAGGTTTTGATTAGGTGAATTTGCATAAATTAACAGTAATTAGGTATAAAGACTAAATTGCATATAGGGTGAACGTTGAATTATAGGTTAAAGAAAAACTAAAAGGGACTAAATAAGCAATTATGCCATTGTTCTTTAGGTGAGACGGCATAAGTTAAATATATGTGAATTTAATATATATATATATATATTATATTAAAATAAGTTTACTTAATATATAAGTATATATATTATATTATAACAATAATAAAACAAACAAAATAAAAGAAATAGAAACAAAGTGAAACGAAACAAAAAGAAAAAGGAGAGAAAGAAGGAGAAAGGAGAAAGCTAGGGTTTTAACTGTTCAAAGCTCAATTGGTTAGTCAATTTAGTTCCTTTTCTTGTAATTTTTATGTTTTTGAAATCCCGGTATTAAATACTACCCGACCCATGTCAAAATTTTAGAAATCATTGAGGTTTTAGGTGTTGTTAATGTTGAATAATTTTATTAGGGACTAAATTGATAGATTTTCAAGTTAGAAATGAAAAAGGATTGAATTGTAGAATAAATTGTAAATTTTGAGTAATATGGACTAAACTGTGAAAAATTCAAAATTTAGGGTTTAAGTGAAATTAGAGAGTTAAATCTAGTTTAAATTGAAAATTGAATGAAAGTATAGAAATTGTGAAGAAATAAAATTAGTCTCTTGTAGTGACTAAATTTGAATTTACAAAAGTGTTGAGTAAAATTGAAATATGCAATATGAAATTGAATTATATTGTATTGATGAATTTTAATTGTTTTAATTCCGTAGCTAATGTCGTACTAGAATTCTCGACTAAAAAGGGGGAAAGATAAAGTCGACGTGGAATAGCTCTGAATTCTTGGTTTGTATTTCTATAATCCGAACTTAGTTATTAATTGTTGTATTTTGATTTAATGATTATGGTAAGTGTTGAGGTAAGTAATTGATATTTTGATAATTGATTGAATGAATTGAATTGGTAGATATATATATTTAATAGATTATTTTTTAATTGAAATGATTATATGTGTAATTATGTGATTATATGAAAAATCAGTATTGGATATTGATTACATCTGAAATGAGAAATTAAGACCTATTAACTGTATTAGGTTGAGTTAGATATAAATGGCATGCCATAAGATTGGAAGAGTTTAGGGATTTCTTCGACTTTGAGTCGATGAGACATAGGGTGTCAATTTACTACTTCGGATTAATTCGATGAGGCACTGGGTGCCAATTTACTTTGGTTTAGCCGATGAGACACTGGGTGTCAAATTATTACTTCGAATTATCCGATGAGACACTGGGCGCCAAACTGGTGTGTTTTGGTTGGATCCGTGTATCTGTCCAAGTCTGAGTCGTGTTAATAGGGGTAATTAAATGAAATGAAACTATGATCGATGTAGGATGATATTATCTGTGAAATGAAAATGGGAATGTGAATTGAAATATGGATTGAGACACATGAATTGTGTATTCATGAATTGGACATGGAATGAACATTATTGTTGTTTAAGTGAAATGTGTATTATATTGTGAGAAGCTATTTTATATCAAATAATGAGAATTGAGTATGGTATAAAATGATGTGTTTATGAAATTGATTAATTGAATGATTAATGTTATGGTGTGATTAAATGTATATATTGTAATATCTTATCTTTAAATTATTCGGATTATAGAAATACTACTAAGTTTTACTTAACGTATGGTTTTGTTTTTCGTGCGCAGGTTAGGTATTTAATTTTGATCGCCGATTCAACATCCAACAACGATCTCGAACTCAAATGTGGTGATGTTTATTCTTTGTGTCGGCATGTACCTAGGGTGTCTAAATAATAGTTATTTTGTGGTTTGATTGTAAATGAGGTTATAAGTTTAATTTTGGTTGGTTTTATACATATAAATATGTGTTTGTTTTTGAAGCCTTATGGCATGGTAAATTAAACTAAATCTAGATAGGTGCATGTGAATTTAATTCTATGTTTAAGTGCTCATGAACTAGGCCAAATTGATTTGGATTTGATATGTTTATAATTTGGATTAAAATGATGCTTTGATGACTTGTTTTGATGATATGAAATGTTTGAAATTTCTGTTTGTTTGATTTGTAAACTCCGGTAATGCTCCGTAACCCGATTCTGGTGAGGAATACGGGTTGGGGGTGTTACAATATACATAAAAATACACAAAATTTCATCACATTATAGCCACTTACCATATTACACAAGACAATTTATTGTGTTACCTTAATGAAGTTATTACTTAACAAGTTATATATTGAATTCAAATTCATGAAAGCATAAACTGGGATAGAGTTATTCATTTACAACCTTTACCTTTCCCTTATCTTGCGATGTCTCATCATCATCTTTAGCTACGTACGATAAATTCATTGTAGAAACTATATTAGTTTCACACAAACACATGAAAACACATAAATTAAATATGATTTAAATTTTATTCATTTTAGTCCCTATAAGCCTTAATATCTGGAATGCTTGTATCTTTTGTTATTCAATATCAAATCAAAATATAATTTCATATTTATTCACTAGAGACCTCTAGCTTCGAATCCATGACAAAATTTTCTAACATCTTTTAATTTATTCAATTTAGTCCCCAGTGTCACAAATCAACTAAATGTCTTACCTTAAATTTAAGCTAAATTCATTACTTCCTACTAATTTCCAACAAGCTATATATTAACATAGTCCAAATCCAACACTCATTAATCTATCACATCCAAGCTTCAATTCACAAAAACTCATTAATGCAACTTGAACAAATCTTTCTAATTGAAAAATCTAAAAGTTGGGTCAACTAAACCAAGCTCACATGATCTAAAATCCATAAAAAATTCAACAAAAGATCACTCTTACATTGTGAATTTTAGATCTACAAAAGCTTGGAAAACTTTCATTTTTTTCTTTCCTATGTTATGGCCGACAATTACATGGGATGATGATAATTTTTTCTCTCTCCTAGTCACTTGTATATTAATACTAAAGATTAACAAATTAATCAAGCTTAATTAAACCTAATGAATGTCATGGAATTAGAACCAAAGTGGGAATGGATGGATGAGATTTTCTTATCCTACTAACTCTGAGTTAATGATGGTTAAATAACCATCAAGTCCTTAGTTGATTTGTTATATAGGTCTGTTTACATTTTTAATTTAAAACTCAATAGTGATTGCACTTTTACAATTTAGTCTTTGTACTATAATTAACAACTTTCTTGATTTAATTACTCAATTTTCCAATAATATATTATCATACTAAATATGTAAATCCTTCTATTCATAAATTCAATAACTCAATTTAGGGAATTAGATTTTGAAACTGCATTTTTCAACATTGGCTAAATTCAGGTAGTTACATTGTTATTCTGATCACAATTTTTCTTAAAAAATTTCGTGACTCTCTTTAAATCAATTTTAAGTTCTAACCATTCCACTGTTAAAAAGTAATTGGTCAGCAAATGAAATGCTAATATGGCTTTTTTATTGGTATAATAGCAAATTTAGCCATCAAAAATTACATGTGACCCTTTTTCAATTTTTTTTTCAAAAATTTTAAATTAGACAAATTTAATATAATATGTAAATGTAGATGATTAAATTTGTTGATTTTTTTTTAAAAATTGAGAATAAATTAGCAAAATGTATAAAATATTAAGAGCTAAATTTGTTATTATACCAATCAAAAGAAGGCAACGTCAACCTTCCAATTGGTGGCCAAATATATTTTAATGGTGGTATGGCTAGAATTTGAAATTGATCTAACATGGGTGACGAAATTAACAAAAAAATATTGGTGACCAATATATGAGTGCCCTCAAACTTGAGTGGCTATTTTGGTAGTTTATCCAAAAATAATTCACATGTTAAATAGAGAGGTTTTTTATTCAAATATTATAAGCAATAAAATTAATTTTCTAAAAAGGAAGGTTTGGGAATTTTTTTTCAAAATATACATTTTAGAGAAGTATTTTGGCACCGTGGGTATTGAGATTATTTTTTAAGCAAGAATCTAAGAGAACCTAATGTTGGAAAATATGGACATCACATATATAATAAAGGTAATTACATGTTATTATTTACTATCATGATAGGCTAGCCCAAATTAAAAGTGATTTAATTTGGTTAAAATTTTATTGGGTTTTAATTATTAAATAAAGTATGTGTCAAATGTGTGTAGATACTCTAGTAATTGAGTTCTAATTGAATTTGATTAGAACTAATATGCCAATGTTATAAATATTAAGGTTACGGTTCTCAAATTATACACAAGATATCTTTTCTAATATCCCATCATTAGGGAAGAGAGCAGATATTCTCTGAATTTCTTGTGTGCTAATTTGGAAGATCAAATCCCCAAGATCCGGTAAAACTTCAAGAAATTCATGGATTCAGGTACGCTTCCGTATTTAATTTTATTCTTGATTTATTCTTGATTATTTGACATGATAGATCCTGGTTTATTAAGTTTTATTTCAGATTTATTTTACAAATCTAACAAGTGGCATCCAAGCTTTGTCATGTTGAATCATTGAGAATGAATTGATTCTTCATGGATTTGATATTTTAATTATATATTATGTTGAATATTTGAGATTCCGATAAATTTTTGGGTTTAATTCTTTAAATAAAGTTTTAGGGTTTTATAAATATAATCTAGTTTAATATTTGCATATGCTATTCGAAAGATGAAGGTTATTTATTTATTTGATAAAAATCTTTATCTTCTTTTCACACAATTATTTTATAAATTTTGGTTAAAGTCATTATTAAATTAAAATTACGGACTCACAACTTTTTTGCAATTGAAGAATTCCAATTGGGTTGTATAATTGGTTTTGAAAGTTAATTCACTTCATAATCGAATAAATGAATGTTAGTAAGATTTTTTTTTTTCGCAATATTTGTTTTAAATTTTCATTTGTGGTTGAATATATGTGGAATCATCATATATTTGAATGATTACTTTTGGTTTCTATTATAATTATTTTATATAAGTTTTAGTCCTTATGGAATCGACTAAAATTAAAATATTTGGGATTTTTAAAATATGGTGGCTATGAATTTTCATATGTAGTTGCCCATATAAAGACTTTTATATAATTTGGGATTCTTTTTATATTTAGTGGTTATGGATTTTTTAAAGTATTTTTGCGAATAAAGAAGTTTTATGATAATGTCTTTAGTCATGAATATAAATTTAAGTTTACATGATATATGTAAGGCAAGCCAATATTATTTTATATTATTATAATTGTGTGTATATATATTATATGCATATTAATGATTTTGAGGATTAATGCATGATTATAGTTTGTATGAATAGGTATTTATAACCATTATTCAATAAGATATCTTTTATAGTTTAATTGGTGAAATTAAGTATTGAAGGATATTGTTGAAGTTTTTTTTTTTTTGTTATGGTTATATATTCAATTTTATGGTCGCTTTAGTGCAAATTCATGTAAACTATATACATATTTAAATATTTTGGTTTTAAGTTTGGCTCTATAATCTTAGGTTTTGGCATCTTATGGTTCCAAATATTGGGTTAAATTATGATGATATGGTCTATGGTATGAATTATGGGGTATGTCAACTATTATAATTTTATTTACGAGATATATTGACTTGAAGTTTTATTTTTCAAGTATTCATGTGAATATCTGCTTAATCATAAATACAACTTTGAATTTACATGGTAAATTCAGGTAAGTTTTTCTATTTTATTATGAATATATGTATATGTGTGAATTGCTTTAGTGTTTTTATCCATGCCAAAATTATGAATACATGTGCTTGTTAATTATTTGGATTTGAACCACTACATTATTTCTTTTGGTTTTGATATATATGGTTTTGGAACAAAAATAAATAGTCAAAATTTAAGGTTTTAGGTTTTTATTGCATTATTAAGACAATCTTATTTAAGGTTATTTGGAGTTTATAAAGCAATAAAAAAATAGTTTTGAAATTTGACTATTGGGAAATTTTAATTTTGAATATTGTATGTTTCTATATATTTTAAAATAACTTAATTGAAGCAATAAGTCACCAAAGTGGTTTTTTGTATAAATTATTTTTTTAAATATAAAAGTTTGTGTGCATGTAACTTAAGTTATGTTGATATTGATCGGCCCAAATGAAGGATAATAATATTACATGTGCAACTATGGTGATAAACATGTGACGATTATTCGATTTTACATGTGAGTAATAAATCGACCTAAAGGAAGATTTATTGTTCGACATGCTCTTATTGTCAATGTTTAATTACTACACCAAGATATCACTTACAAGTTAATATTTTGTCCAAAGATGAAATATTAATGGAGTTTCCGATATCTTAAGATGAGGTTTATCTTTATTCAAATTATTTTGGTTTAAAATTGAAGTCTTATGTGAAGTTGTTTATGGTTTATGATTTATTCAACTATTATTATATTTGCCAACATCACTCACTACAGCAAAAAAGGGCTTTAGCGGCATTTTTAGTGGCGTTTGGATGAAAAACGCCGCAAAAATTATACATTAGCGGCGTTTGCAAGAAAACGCAAAAAAATAAAATAGCGCTAATAATGAGCGGCGTTTTGTTCTTGCTAATAAAATGAGCAATAGCGGCATTTTTGTTCAAGCGCCGCTAATAAACTGAGCAATAGCGGCGTTTTTATACAAGCGCCGCTAATAAACCGAGTAATAGCGGCGTTTGTACAAAAACGCCGCTAATAAACCGAGTAATAGCGGGTTTTTATACAAACGCCGCTAATAAGCTGAGCAATAGCGGCGTTTTTGTACAAACGCCGCTAATAAGCTGAACAGCCATTTTTGTGTAGGGACTCGTTTCGATTTGATCCGATTTAAATTTCAAAATTTTTTCTTATTCTTGTTTTGAATTATATTTTATTTTGATACATTCACTTATAAGCAATGAAAAAGTTTCATTTTAGTAACTTAATTATGAAAAGTTACAAATTCTAACTAAACTATTTAGAAGTTTCATTTAAGTTACAAAGCTAGTAAACTTGATCTAGGGTTTAATATTTAGTAAGTTAATTTTATGGTTTAGGTTTTGTTAATTTGGATTATGGGTTTAATGTTTTAAAGTTTGTTATCTGGGGTTTATTATTTAGGGTTTAAAATCTTAGTGTTTAACGATATTAAGGTTTAAGTGTTAGTGGTTAGGGGTTTAGGTGTTTATGGGGTTTAGGGTTTATGGTTTATGTTTTGTGGCTTAAGGTTTACGGTTTAGGGTTTAGAGTTTAGGATCTAAGGTTTTGCTGGTTGTGGGTTTAGGGTTTATATTTTGAAATTTTTGTTTTGTTTAATTACATAAAAAATTATATAAAAATATGTCATGTAATCTAATTCTTTTAAATATTGGTCAAAGTTTCAAAAATTATTTATTTAAAATTGATATGAATTATATAATAATTAAATATAAAATTGTAATAAAGGTCAAGCAGTACTCTTTCATCCTCTTCTAATTATTATTTTATGGTTTAAGGTATATAGTTTAGGGGTCAAGGTTTAAGACTTACTATTTAAAGGTTTATAGATCATGGGTTTAGGGATCATGTTTAAGTATTATGGTTTAAGTGTTGGAGTTTAAGGGTAATGGGTTAGGGGTTATGGAGTAATGGTTTGGGGTAAATGTTTAAGGGTTATTGTTTTATGATTTAAGGTTTTAGGGGTTATATTTTAATATTTAAGTTCTACGAGTTACTATTTCAAGGGTTTAGGGTTTAGGGATATTATGCATGGTTTATGCATTCTGTTTAGAGTTTAGGTTTATATTTTGGAGTTTAGGTTTTGGTGTGTATGGTTTAGGGTATAATTTTTAGGATCTAGGATTTATGATTTAGGGATTAATCTTGGATTTTTAAAGTATAAAAAAGATAAATATAAATTATTTTTTGAAGAATATATATCAAAATGGGTTAAATCCCAAAAGCATACATCAACTTTAATTTGATCCAGATATTTTAAAATATAAACACAATTATTGATATTATTAACATCATTTTTATTTATATATTGCATACATAAAAATTTATATTTACTCAATATAAAAATATAATGATGTATTTATATTTTAAAATAATGTGTATGATTAAATCAAAATTAAAATTTCAATGTATATATATTTAGGGTTTAATTAAGGATTAAAGTTAATGGTTTTAGGGAATTTAAGAAATAATTAAACTATAAAAATTACTATGAAAGACATTAGTTGCGTTTTTGACAAAAAAAGCCGCAAAAACATACCACTTTAGCCAAAACGATGTCGTTTCAGTGGTGTTTGTTGTGGCATTAGCGGCTTTTTTACTGAAAACGCCACTAAAGATCAGGAATTATAGGCGTTTTTCAAAAGTGCCACAAAATGTAAAGTTAAACGATGTCGTTTTTGTTTCATCCATTCCCGAAACCCTTTATTGGACGACGTCATTTTGTCAAAATGCAAAAAAAGTTCTAGTGGCGCTAGTGGATAAACGCCGCAAAATGTATTTTGATTTTGAGCAAAACGGCACCATTTTTGTATGCTTGATTTTATCCCCATTCAAATCCCGAAATCCTTAACACCCTAACCTTATTGTTTTCCCCTAAAAAATTACCCCAAATCCCTAACTCTCAGAATCTGCTCGGTCAAGTCATATCTCACCTCTCCTCCGCCGTTAATGAACTCGTTGAGAATAGCCTCGACGCTTGCGCCACCAGTATTGAGACAGACTCGTTGAGAACAGTCATATTAGACCTCTCCTCTGCCGTTGAGAACTCATTGAGATCTGCTAATTTCAAGGTAAAATTCCACCATTAGCCGCACAATGTTTTTACCTTTTGTTTTATTTATATTTTTAAATGTAAACCTGATAATGGCTTGCGGATTTTCCAGACCTTGAATCTCTAACTTCGTTTGGATTTAGAGGGGAGGCATTGAGTTTGCTTTCCGCTTTGTGCTTTTCAATTAAAATATTGACTAGGTTTTTCTCAAAAAACCCTTTTCTAATTCATCATTTTGACACGATTTCTTTCATTTGTGAGCAATTTAATTATTTGGACTAAACAATGGCATTATAAAAGTAAAGAGACCAAATTATGTGAAATAAAGTACATATGCTAAATCTGATATTTGAGTAGAGGGACCAAACCTATAATTTGATCCTTATTTATTTTTTTTTTTAAAGTTGAATTGATTAGTACCGTTGTTGATTATTTTTTAATTTTTTATTTTGCATTATTTTTGCAAGTATTATCACTCTTGAACTCTTGTCTTATTGTGTAATTTGTAAAGCTAATGTAGAAATTGAGATGCTGTAACGGTTCTTATGATTGTTGAGAAAGAAAAATGAACGAAATTTAAGCATTATTCTCATTATATATCCCTTAAACTAGTGCTATATGTTATTTTTCATTTTGTTTAAGTTGATATTCATTAGTTCTGTTATTGAGGATGTGTTGCTTATTTTTGCAAGTAGTGTTACTTTGAAACTAATCTTTATGACTATTGTTGATGATGATATTTGTTAAACTAGTGCTATATTTCATTTTGTTTCATATCCCTTACACTAATCTATACTTCTGTTTTGTATACCTTAAACTAGTGATATATTTCATTCTATACATCTCTTGCCTTTTCTATTATACTGAAGCTGGTTCTTTCTATTTCACTGCTATTATCTGCCTGCTCTTATATTGTTTTGAACTTTTTGTTTTGCCTTTTTGGGTTGTTGAATTTCGGATTATAGTGTTTTTGGGAAATAATTAATCTGTCTTGACAAGTAGGTTTCCAAGTTGAAAATATTTTCTTTCTACAACTCATATTTTTGAACCTTCTCTGTATGCCACCTCCTTTTTTGTTGGTATGGTGCAGCTTGATATTGCAATTCTGCAATTTTAGAATCAAAAGCTTCTACAAAAGTTAAAGGCTCAAAAGGTTGAGTATTCTGTTCTTGAGGACAAGTTCTTTGAAATGAAGGAGAAACAAAAAGTCATATGATTCCACATTGAAAGTGGTGAATAAATGTTGGGAAGCAATAAGCCCTATCCTAACTGTAGACAATTTTATGCATTTTTGCTTATTAGAAAAGATGGAAGTCGTACTTATATCTTTTAGGTCTTTGTTTTATATGGAAATTGACATTAACCTTTTACAATAGCTAATTACTGACTTGGAATCACATTCCACCAACACAAGAGAGTCTATCAGACAAGTTGTTGGACGTGCAGCCAATAAGGGTGATGATCCTCTACCAATTTTTTCTTTCTTTTATTGTTGTTATGGGCACTTGTAATGGACTGTTAACAGAATTCCAAGGACCATGCTTTCTTTCTTGTTGGTCATCAGCTAACTAACGCAAAATTGAAAACATAATGTGCTTATTAAATAGTGTGTAATTCTTTTAATGCTATTCCAATGTCATGTTATTGGCATGTGCTTGCCGATAATAGGAAACCAATGAAAGTATCAAGTGAATTTGTTGTTGAATCTTTAGAATCTTAAAAATCAAGCAAGCCTTCTGCTATTTAATTCACAGAACTATTTTCGTGATGCAGATTTTGCTAATCTCAAAGCTCAAATTTTGGCTTCACATGTAAGTTTTTGGTATACAATAAATTTTGGCTTCACAGGTAAGTTTTGGTATACGACATATACAATATGGTTATAATAAATTGGTTGATTGAGTTCATATCATGATTCATTCTAAATATTTGCAACTTGGAAAAACTAGTTATCAGATGTGGTGGGATTTTTCTGAGATAGTACATGTAACTCAACTCCAACATCTTCAATTATTTAGTTACCTTGCATTTGAGCTTCACTAATTCTGTAACATCCTAAAGTTATGGGCCTGTGCATTTTATGTGGTGTTTGCTTAATATGTTAATTTGAGAATTTGGGGTGAAAATGGGGCTTAGGTTTGGGTTGGGGCCTTGATTAAATATTTTGTATAGACACTCTAAGGCTTAAAATAAAGTTTTGGGTAATTTAGTTGATATACTGGGCTTGTGGCTCGGCTGACTAGGGCGCTTGATAAAGGAGGGCTATGATTGGCGTCAATAGGCAAGGGAAGAGGTTCAATTTGTGGCCATTTGGAGCCCAAGTTATAGGGCCAAATTCGGCACTTACAGGGAGCCTTAGGGGGGACGACAAGAAGGCTATTATTTAGGATATTTTTAGTATTTAAAATATGTGGGTTTTATGCTGATAAAGGATGAGGAGTTGGAGCTAATTAAGTCTCTTTTGAATGAGTCAGTAGATAAGATAAGGGAAAAGGATATGAGCTATCTTTTGGGTTGCAGAGTTGGCCGAAAATCAACTACAGGGGGGAGAGAATCGGTTTAGTATAGGCAAAAGTATGTGCCAAAATTTGCTGTCAGGTTCTCATCATCTTTTTCTTTTCTCTGCCAAAATCCCCACTTCATTCTCCCTCTCAAATTTTTCTTTCTTTTCTTTTTCCATTAGGCCGAATCCTCTAAAAACTCCTTTCTTATCTCTTTCAGACACTTTAGCCAAATCTTCAAACCTCTCTTTGCTTTCTTTTCACTTTTGTTTTTAGCCGAAACCATATCAGTTCATCTTTTTCGGGATTTTCACAAAAGCCAAAATCATAAGATCTCGTCTCCTGTGATTGCCGAAATCACTCTGGGGTATCTGCTTGTGTCGAAATCTGAAGGAAATCTTAGGCAAGTATTGACTTGAGAGATCCAAATCTTTTTTGATTTTTCAAAGTCTCTAGTCGAATAGCCATTTAGAAACTAATCTCTTGTTTTCTCTTATTTTCGGCATTCCGGGATTTGAAGAGGAGTCTATCGCGTAGATCTCTAAGTCATAGTTTAGTAATACTCAAATCGTGTTACTTTCGGGATTTCAAGGTAAGGAGATCTATTGATTTTAATGTGTAAATTTGAGTATTTATTAATCCTTGGTCGAATGTAGGGGAGCCCAAATCTTCGTGTTTTTTTAGCTTTTGAGCAAGGTTTTAGACTAAGGGTTGTAGATCCAGATAGTAAGGATATTGACTAAGGGTGTAAAACTATGCGATATCAGGTGTGTAACACTTCCACACTATTTAGATTGCCTGATTAAATCTGTTATAAATCTATAATATTCTATAAAATGCCGAAATATCGGTAAGGCTGTTGAAAACCCGAGGAGGGTAAAAGCGAATCACCAGGTTAGTGATCCCTGTCATTCTAAGTGAATGTTCTGATTAAATGATATGAGTATGCCGATTTTCTATGATTGCATGGGGTTGGGTTTGATGAAAGGGGAATACTTCTGTTGTAGCAACTTTTGCCGTGACCTGTTGTAGCTGCTTTTACCGTGACCTGCTGTAGTGGCTTTTGCCATGACTTGTTGTAATGGCTACGGCCATGATCTGACGATGAGTAGCATGACTGCCATCAATGGCATGTAGCGATGTGGGTTGATTGTAGAAATCCCCAATGGTGTAAATGGCAGGTAAGGGTGGCGTGTAGCGGATGGAAACTTAGGATTTGGGTTGGGCTTGCATAATTTTTGTTATATATATTAATCTGTTATTACATTACGTGGGGCTAAAGCCCAAATCTAATGGTGCATGAGGGTTGCACACTGAGTCTCACGACTCAACCTATTATTTAACATTTCTTCAGGTAGCACCTAGTGCTTCGGACCAGGCTGGAGAGGAGCGCAAGGTGGCCATGCAAAAGAACATTTGGATTCAGAAAAGAAAAGACTTTAGTTTATTATTTTATATTTTTATTTAATGGGTTTTAAATTTTAATGTAATAAGGCCATGGGCCAACAGACTTTATCATTTTGGGTTTTATGTTGGGTTTTATTATTAGTAAACACTTAATTTTATGTTTAAATTAAGTTAAGGCATGTAACAAATTTTCGATTTTATTTAAAAATCACCAAGGCATTTTATAACTTATATGAACTTATAAATTATTAAGTTTTCGGTATAAATGTTTAGACCTGATAATTGTTTTTCCAAAGTGCCACAAGTTTTATAATATCTCCTTAGTGACATACCAGATTCGGTTGTAGTGTTTGGGCCGGGTTTGGGGTGTTACAAATTGGTATCAGAGCCCAGTTCAAAACTCGACTTTGAGGGTCTTTGGGCTCAAAATATTTTCTAGAAATGGGCTTTTGAAACATGCATGTTTATAAATGATAACAGGTTTATTAGCGGCATGGCACCTGCGTCTCCGGCCCAAGTCTTCCAAGTAAGTACTCTAAACCATTGTGTGATATATATATGTGGGCTTTATGGGACGTAGGCTAGTTTAATTAGACTTTGATGGACTATAGGCTTAGCTTAAACAACTTCTTAAATTCCATAAGACTTAATTTATCCAAACAAATCCTGTGAACTAGTCGCCGAGTTAGGGTGTGGCAACAGGCATACGCATGTCTAGGATTGGATCCAGGGAGAGCTTGGTATTTAAGCAGTCCTAGTGATTCACCTCCGCTTTTCTGGGAACCTACCTGGTGCGTAGTGACGTTCACCCTAACCATGAGGACGTGTAGACAGGCCAAAACTTATAATTAAAACCCGAAAGGGACTAGCCACCCTATTTTGTAAAATCCTAAAGTAAACCCTAGTTTTGAAATCACCAAATTACCCTTGATTCGTAAAAATTTCCCTGGTTTTGGAAAATGACCAAGGTATCTCTGGTTTGTAAAAAAAATCTAAATTACCCCTGATTTGTGAAATGACTAAAACACCTCTGATTTATAAAATTACCAAAATACCCCCAGATTACAAAATTACCAAAATACCCCAGATTACAAAAAATTATCGAAATACCCCCGGATTGCAAAATTAAAAATACCTCTATTTTATAAAATCACCAAGACACCTTATTTTGAAAAATTATGAAAATACCCATGTAGGTTAAAATTACGAAAATACCCCTAGGTGATGAACGTAAGTTTGTGAATGCCTCTGTATGCTGATTGTGAATGAGATTCTCTGAATTAGAGTAGTAGACTTGAGACCTAATTTCGAGACATGTTGCGATGCGAATTGCACCACTCACATTGTTCATAAGATATGTTCGTGGTTAATCGGTGGAAGAAAAACTAATAAATCATAAAATTTCTAATCGGATAAATGTCGATCGAAAGAATGAGTACAAGGGTCGAGGATGTCCACCGTGGTGGTGTGGTAGGGTAGGATGACCATGTCGAGCTAGTAGGGTCTAGCCACGGTCAGAAATGAGATCTGGAGAATCGCCACTATGGAAGGAGAAACGGGTGAAAGCGATCAGACGATCGATGTCTTAGGTAATGTTACGGATTTTGAGAGAGTTCTTTGGGCGAACGCAGTTTGAGCTCAAAATTTGTGTCTGAACGACTCCGAGCCAACAGAGCAAAGATGTTTAAGGGAGTTTCTGGCGTAGCCCCTAACACAGCTGAGTATTGGTTAGAGGCAACTGAGCGCATAATGGATGACCTTGACTTTACTGTAGAGGAGAAGTTGAAAGGGGTTGTGTCTCTTCTTCGAGACGAGGCCTATCAGTGGTGGCTCACGGTGAAGGAGGGTACCGCCGCAGACCGGATTGACTGGGACTTCTTTAAAGAGTCATTCCAGGGAAAGTATGTTGGGGCCAGCTATATGGATGCACAAATGAGGGCATTCCTGAATTTGGTACAGAGAAGTAATTATGTGGCTGAATATGAGGCAGAGTTTCTGCGCTTGAGCAGCTACGCTCGAGGAATGGTGGTAACTGAATATGAACATTGTGTTCGGTTCGAGGATGGGGTGCGGAATGAGTTAAGGGTTTTGATAGCACCGCAACGAGAGAGAGATTTTACTGTTTTGGTAGAAAATGTTAAGATAGCTGAGGAGGTGAGACGGACTGAAAGACAAGAAAGGGATAAAGATCGGGGTGAGAATAAGAAAAGTTTTGGGCCATTAGGAGCATCGAGAAATTTTCAGAAAAAGCCTAGGATTGATGGGCCAGCTCGTGCTCTAACGGGCCAAAATCGATCATGTCCCTCATGTGGGAAGGCACATTATGGGAAGTGCAGAATGAAAATCGGTGGATGCTTTAGGTGTGGATCTACAGAGTATCTAATTAAGGACTGCCCTCGGTGGATGGGGTGCAACCGGTAGAGGTTCTGATCAGATTAGGAGAGGTGATCAATCTGGACCAAGGGGTCGTGGCGCGGCCAGAGGAGGAAATGGGCCTGGTCGGGGTTGTGAAGCACCTGGTAGGGGTGTAGGTAATGTAGACGCGAGGTAGCCGGGTGTAGTTTATGCAGCTCACCGACGGGAGGATGGTGACGCACCGGATGTTATAACCGTATGTTTTTTATTGCTGATAACCCTCTTCTTGCCTTGATTGATATTGGGTCAACCCATTCCTATGTTGCATGTTCAGTATCTGAGACCCTAAGTATAGACTCTAAAACAACTACTAGGAAGATGACTGTAGTTAGTCCTTTAGGAAAATCTAGGGTAGTGGGCAAACTGTTTAGGGATGTACCTCTAGAGACTTAAGGGGTAGTGTTCCCAGCAAACTTAATGGAATTGCCGTTTGGAGAGTTTGACATTATTTTAAGAATGGATTGGTTGACTAAGCATCGTGCTAAGTTGGATTGTGAGACTAAGCGTATGGTGTTGAGTACCCCGGAAGGCGGGGAGGTGGTTGTGTTAGGAGAAAGAAGGAACTATTTATCCCACGTAGTTTCAGCATTGA
This sequence comes from Gossypium rotundifolium, assembly GCA_025506655.1. Classification (NCBI taxonomy): domain Eukaryota; kingdom Viridiplantae; phylum Streptophyta; class Magnoliopsida; order Malvales; family Malvaceae; genus Gossypium; species Gossypium rotundifolium. The sequence continues at coordinate 173,071,328 of CP106727.1, forward strand.
AAGCTGTTAAGATGATTCGGAAGGGATGTCACACGTTTCTAGCCTTTATCAGTGCACTGGATGCTAAGGAAGTGACTGTCGATGAGGTTCAAACAGTCAAGGATTTCGCGGATATTTTTTCGAAAGAGTTGCCAGGATTACCCCTGGATCGCGAAGTGGAGTTTGGAATCGAGCTACTTCTAGGTACAGCCTTGGTGTCCATTGCTCCTTATAGAATGGCGCCGAAAGAGTTGGTGGAGCTCAAAGCTCAGATCTAGGAACTGTTGGATCGAGGGTTTATTCGACCGAGTGTGTCTCCATGGGGAGCGCCAGTCCTATTCGTGAAGAAAAAAGATGGATCCATGCGTATGTGCGTGGACTACCGTCAACAGAATAAGCTGACAATTAAGAACAAGTACCCACTGCCAAAGATCGACGGCCTGTTCGATCAGCTCAAGGGAGCTTCGATCTTTTCTAAGATTGACTTAAGGTCAGGATATCATCAGTTAAGGGTAAAAGAATGAGACATTCATAAGACGACGTTTCAGACTCGGTACGGACGTTATGAGTTCTTGGTGATGCCATTCGGGTTGACGAATGGGCCAGCAGCCTTTATGGATATGATGAACCGGGTGTTTCAACCATATCTTGATCGGTTCGTTGTGGTGTTCATCGATGATATCCTGGTTTATTCTAAGTCTGAGGAGAAGCATGACGAACATCTTCGCGTGGTGTTGCGAACTCTGAGGGAGAAGCAGTTGTTTACAAAGTTCAGTAAATATGAGTTTTGGCTAAGGGAAGTAACTTTCTTAGAACATGTGGTTTCTGCAGAGGGAATTAGGGTGGACCCTCAGAAGATAGAAGCCGTATTGGATTGGAAACCACCGAAGTCTGTGGCAGAAGTTTAAAGTTTCTTAGGATTGGCCGGGTACTACAGAAGGTTTGTTGAAGGGTTGTCATTGATAGCGGAACCCTTAACTAAGTTGTTGAGGAAGGGAGTATCGTTTGTATGGACCGATAAATAGCAAAAGAGTTTTGAGAAGTTGAAAAAAATTCTGACAGAAGCACCGGTGTTAATTCAGCCAGAGGCAAGAAAAGAATTTACCGTCTACTGTGATGCGCGACACACAGGGTTAGGGTGTGTGTTGATGCAAGATGGAAAAGTGGTTGCTTATGCATCTCGACAGTTAAGACCGCATGAGTTGAACTACCCTACGCATGATTTGGAATTGGCGGCGATGGTGTTTTTGCCAAGATCCGGAGACACTACTTATGCGGGAGAAGTCGATTATTTATACTGACCACAAGAGCTTGAAGTATCTCCTTACTCAGAAAGAGTTGAACCTAAGTCAGAGAAGGTGGATCGAGCTATTAAAGGACTATGACTGTTCGATTGAGTACCACCCGGCAAGGCTAACGTAGTGGCGGATGCGTTGAGTAGAAAGGCGATAACGAATTTGAGGGCGATGTTCGCTCATCTTAGCCTGTATGAGGATGGCAGTTTGGTAGCTGAACTACAAGTAAGACCTATGTGGACAAGTCAGATCAAGGAGAAGCAACTTCTGGATGATGTCTTAAGTACTCGGATTCAACAAGTGCAGAATGGTGAAGTAGAGGACTATAGCTTGAATTGTGATGGAGTTTTGTGTTTCAGGGAGAGAGTCAATATGCCGAAGGATGTGGAGTTAAGGCAGATGATTCTGCGAGAGGTGCATAGTAGTCCGTACACTATGCATCCTGGAGAAGTTAAGATATATGGGGATTTGCGAGAGCAATTTTAGTGGCCAGGTCTGAAGCGAGAGGTAACGAAATTCGTGGGTAAGTGTTTGACGTGATAGTAGGTGAAAGCGGAACACCAGTTGCCTGCGGGGTTATTGCAGCCGGTCAAGATTCCGCAGTGGAAGTGGAAAAGGATCACGATGGACTTTGTTAGTGGGTTACCCCTTACGCGCACTAAGAAGGATTCGATTTGGGTGATTGTGGATTGTTTGACAAAGTCGACTCACTTCATACCGGTTCAGGTCGACTATTCTTTGCAAAAGTTGGCTAAGTTGTATGTGGTTGAGGTGGTGAAATTGCATGGTGTACCGGTGTCGATCATATCGGATAGGGACCCTAGGTTCACATCCCGATTCTAGAAGGCTCTTCATCAAGCAATGGGAACTAGGTTAGATCTTAGTACCACTTTTCACCCACAAACTGATGGTCAGTCTGAGAGGGTAATTCAGATCTTGGAAGATATGCTAAGGGGTTGCATCATTGACTTTAGGGGTAGTTGGGAGGAGTATTTACCTTTGGCGGAATTCGCATACAATAACAGTTATCAAGCTAGTATTCAGATGGCGCCTTATGAAGCGTTATATGGAAGGAGATATCGTACCCCAACTTGTTGGACGGAGTTGGGTGAACGTCAGGTGTTGGGTCTAAAATTAGTTTCAAAATGGAGGAGAAAGTGAAGATAATAGGGCTCGGTTGAAGGAAGCGTCTGATCGGTAAAAATCTTATGCGGATCTAAAGCGGAAGGAGGTGGAATTTGCAGTAGGAGACCAAGTCTTTTTGAAAGTATCTCCATAGAAGAAGGTGATAAGGTTTGGACGGAAGGGTAAGTTAAGTCAACGGTTTATTGGGCCTTATCAGGTACTAAAACGTGTGGGCCCAGTGGCTTATCTTTTGGAGTTGCCTTTAGAGTTAGAATAGATACATGTCGTGTTTCATGTCTCGATGCTAAGACGTTATCGTTCTGATCCATTGCACGTAGTGCCGGTGGAAGAGATTGAAGTAAGGCCAGATTTGTCTTTTGAGGAGGAACCAGTGCAAATCTTGGATCGAGACATAAAAGTGTTGAGAAGGAAGTCTGTCCCTTTAGTCAAAGTTTTGTGGCGGAATCACGACACAGAAGAGGCAACGTGGGATCCAGATGATGTTATGCGACAGCAATATCCCCACCTTTTATAATCAGGTAAATTTCGAGGCCGAAATTTAATTTAAGGGGGGTAGAACTGTAACATCCGAAAGTTATGGGCCTGTGCATTTTATGTGGTGTTTGCTTAATATGTTAATTTGAGAATTTGGGGTGAAAATGGGGCTCAAGTTTGGGCTGGGGCCTTGATTAAATATTTTGTTTAGACACTCTAATACTTAAAATAAAGTTTTGGGTAATTTAGTTGATATACTGGGCTTGTGGCTCAGCAGTTAGGGGCGCAGTAAAGGAGGGCTATGATTGGCGTCAATAGGCAAAGGAAGAAGCCCAATTTGTGGCCGTTTGGAGCCCAAGTTATAAGGCCAAATTCGGCACTTATAGGGAGCTTAGGAGGACGGCAACAAGGCTATTATTTAGGATATTTTTAGTATTTAAAATATGTGGATTTTTGCTGATAAAGGATGAGGAGTTGGAGCTAATTAAGTCTCTTTTGAATGAGTCAGTAGATCAAGATAAGGGAAAAGGATATGAGCTATCTTTTGGGTTGCAGAGTTGGCCGAAAATCAACTACAGGGAGGGGGAGAGAATCGGTTTAGTATAGGCAGAAGTATGTGCCGAAATTTGTTGTCAGGTTCTCATCATCTTTTTCTTTTCTCTGCCGAAATCCCCACTTCATTCTCCCTCTCAAATTTTTCTTTCTTTCCTTTTTCCATTAGGCCGAATCCTCTGACAACTTCTTTTTCATCTCTTTCAGACACTTTAGCCGAATCTTCAAACCTCTCTTTGCTTTCTTTTCACTTTTCTTTTTAGCCGAAACCACATCAGTTCATCTTTTCTTGGATTTTCACAAAAGCCAAAATCGTGAGATCTCGTCTTCTGTGATTGCCGATATCACTCTGGGGTATCTGCTTGTGCCAAAATCTGAAGGAAATCTTAGGTAAGTATTGATTCGAGAGATCCAAGTCTTTTCTGATTTTTCAAAGTCTCTAGTCGAATAGCCATTTAGAAACTAATCTCTTGTTTTCTCTTATTTTCAGCATTCCGGGATTTGAAGAGGAGTCTATCGCGTAGATCTCTAAGTCATAGTTTAGTAACACTCGAGTCGTGTTACTTTCAGGATTTCAAGGTAAGGAGATCTATTGATTTTAATGTGTAAATTCGGGCATTTATTAATCCTTGGCCGAATATAGGGGAGCCCAAATCTTCGTGTTTTTTTGGCTTTTGAGCAAGGTTTTAGACTAAGGGTTGTAGATCCAGATAGTAAGGATATTGACTAAGGGTGTAAAACTACGCGATATCAGGTTGTAACACTTCCACACTATTTAGATTGCTTGATTAAATCTGTTATAAATCTGTAATATTCTGTAAAATGCCGAAATATCGGCAAGGTCATTAAAAACTCGAGGAGGGTAAAAGCGAATCACCGTGTTAGTGATCCTGTCATTCTAAGTGAATGTTCGATTAAATGATATGAGTATGCGATTTTACGTGATTGCATGTAACACCCCAAACCCGACCCATGAGTCCCTAATCGGATCCGGTATGTCACCGGGTAAAATAATTTGAGTCATTTTGAAATTCGTGAAAACTTGATAAAATTGGGCTAAGGTATTTAAAACGGGTTTGAAAACTCGATTGGGCCTTTTATAAATACAGATTGGGCTTTATAAACCCTTTTGAAAACATTGATCATGTATCATTTAAAATCATCAAAGTGATAGTTGACTTAGTTTATTTTTGTTACCCGATGGTAACATCTTTTAAAAAACCCGTAGAAATTTATTAAGTTTGAAAAATTATTTTAATCGCCATTTATCAATTGAAAATTTCATTTGTAACATATCATAAGCAAAATAAAGAAAATAACATCCACAAAATAAATAGCGGCCTTATTACATCCCAAATTAAAGATACTTAGGAAATAAAACAATTAAACTTAACGAAAACATAATTTAATTCCAACATTAAGCATGGCCGCCTCGAGTCCTCTCCGGCTCCATCTCCGCGATTTACTCATCTGCAAAATGTTAAAGGAAGGGGTGAGTCACCAAGACTCAGTGTGTAAATCCCCTACCCTAAAATACAACTCATACACAATTTATCAATTAAACATGCACATGCAACCCAACTAGCCATCCATACTCCTTTTCTACCCCGTGTGGTCAAAACCATCGATGACTTAAAGTCACAATTTAATTGATGGGGCCAACCCATCGTGTGGTCAAAACCACCGATGACCATAGGTCACAAAATATCAAGTGTGGTCAAAACCATCGGTGGTACCAAACCACCGGGACTTAGTCGCAAATATTCAATCGTTGTGGTCAAAACCACCGATGACCATAGGTCACAAATAATCGATGGGGCCAACCCATCTTGTGGTCAAAACCATCGACGACAGTCCATATTTCATCCCCTCCTCTCATCAATCCCACCATCACATGTTTTAGTAAAAATTTTCATAAATCATATCATAGCATTTAATCATCATGTGATGGCATGCAAATCATATATCAAAAGTCATAAATTTAGGGACTTACCGAAATCCATGTTTAAGCCCACAAGCATATCATAGATCACTACCAAAATTTATACACAAGACAATAAATTACAAAGTTTAATAATAAAGTGTGTAAGGAGTTTACACACTGCTTCTACCGAATTCCTAGATCCCAAGATCCGATCTACAACACTAGATTTTTGTCCCTTGAATGGATTTGATTTAATCAAATCAAGCCTAACTTAGTCCCTAAATCCATGGCATACGTTAGTTTCGCATTTAATCATAGACTTTTTAATTGAAAGGCCTTTGGTCAAATGTGCTTACCAACTTTCCTTGGAAAATAATTCCAAAGCTTCCCTACAATCGGTTTAGACATAATGTTATAACCATAGATCTTGATCCAACAAAATGTAACATTCGGACGAGATCCACTTACCTCTTCTAACCGATTGAAGAAAAAGAGCACCCTTTGCTTTGATGTTCACAAAACTACACCAAATCGGGAGGAGTAGATTCTGCTAAGGAAAACAAAAGATGATGCTGGAATTTTGAGTGATTTTGGGCGCTTGTCTAAGGAGATTTTGGCGACAAGGTGGTAGGGTTTGGCTAATGAAGGAAGAAAAGATGAAGGAAAAGAAGTAGGGGTTCAAGGGGTTTTCGACTTGTAAAAGAAGAAGAAAAGAAGCTGGAAAATTGAGCAATTGCTTAGGGAATTTCGCAAGAAACAAGTGAGAAAAGAAGAAAAATTGAAGAACTTTTGGCCCTTCCTTGTCAGTAAAAAAAAACAATTATGGACAGCCCCTAAGGAGTCCCAAAGTCAAAATTCTCTTTATTTTGTGATAATTTCCAGCCTTGAATTATCACAAAATAAATCTAGCTTTAATCTCCTAATCCCTCAACAATTTAATTGTAATTAAACTACTAATAACCCCTCTTCCAAATGATTATGAGCAAAAAAATGCCTTATCTCTTATCAAAATTAGAGTCCAAAATGCTGCCAATTCGCTCCTCACGCCAAAGAAAGGGGGAAGAAAAAGAGGAAAAAATAATCAAGTTGTTTGCTCCTAGGTTTGAACCCAGACTGCTTTGAGGCTCCCACGCCTCACCACTCGCTACCACCGCTCCTTTCTTGTCATTTAACCGCAACATTTAATTATAAACCTTCTTACTAAAGCCCAAAGATCGCATATGGAAAAAAATAAAATCCCAAATCGCCGCTTCCGTGTCTCGAACCAAATGACCTCCGCTTGCCCCTTTCTTAACACCTTGCCATCTTTCCCGAATACACTTTCGGTCATAACTCGTCATGACATTTTTATAAGCCATCCTTCATCGGCTCCTTATGCTTTGGCGCTAAAACAAAAATAAACGCGGACATGTGCTACCCCAGACTCGAACACGAGTCCAAGTGTCATGATTCTTTCTTCCAGTACCTTGCCACTTCTCCCAACCTAACTTTCATGTCCGCTCCTTACACGAAATTTATTTAAAACCTTTCTTACTCGGCCCTTCCTTTAGCGCCCAAAAAATTTCTCCTTGCTATTTCATGGATCGAACCCAAGACCCCTAGCAACCTCTTAGGCGCTCCACGCCACTTGTACCAAGCCTATTCTTGTGCCATGTTCCTCCTAAATTTTATTTAACCCCTATCCCCAAACTTCCTTCCTTTTAGACCCTTAAAAAATATTTTTAAAACCAAATTAGACCCAAATCGGGGTTATTTCTAGACCCTAAATTATGCCAAATAAAATCATATTTATTTATTTCTTGAAGCCCACATGGAATTTATCTAATTTACAAATAACCCCTAATTGTGGTGTTACGCTTCTACCCCTTAAAAATAATTTCGTCCTCGAAATTACTTACTAACGAATAACCGTACATCTTTACTCACCGCACTATGCTATCTGCTGCACTCGATCTTAAATAATTATCATGCTTCCTAGACACAATCTCTAAGTTCCCAACCAAGGTTTCAAGCACTTCCTAGTAAAACAAGAAAACTCTACAATAGTTAAAGCAATTAGGGGTATTCGAATTAAGGAACGCATGCGTTGTCACGTCTGCACATCTTCCTCCTCATGACGGCCAATTGCATAAACCAACCTTGGTTGCCTCGCCTCTGCACCTTCAAGACCTCGGTCACGCCTGTTACCATTTCCATTACCCCTAGTCGCACCTCGACCCTCTGTGGTTGTTGGTTATCCCTTCCATTCGTTGCATGGTCCCGATCTTCCGTTCTCACTTTAGCCGCCTTCTTAGGACAGCCTCTAACTCAATGCTCCATAGACCCACATTCAAAGCATCCACGATTACCATTCCAACACTCCCTTGTGAAACTTGCCACACTTATCACACCGTATGGCCATCGAGGATTAGCAAGAAGCAGCTAGCAGCTTGATCCGACCCACTAAACTTTGACCTCTTTTGCTGATTACGAGAGAACTCGATGGTTCCGAGCTCCTCTTATTCCAATTTACATCTGGTTCCGTCTAACTGACCGTCTTACTCCCTCAAGAACTTTAGACTTCTCCACAAGGACAAATAACTCTCGTTCTGTTGTGGAGCTATCATCATCCTCACTCATCTCTAAGGCCATCTTCAACTCGACACAATACTCATGCTCGGTACCCACAATACCACGAGCATATCTACTTAATCGGAGGAACTCGGCCTCATATTCTCGCCATCGACTTATTTCCTTGAACCGTGTTCAAGAAAGCCTTCCTCCGGCGTCTACATAGCCGGTTCCAATGTACTTCTTTTGGTAGGCTCCCTGAAAAATTCCCAAGTAAGGTTTTACGCCACTGCTCCATCCTTTACGGTGAGCCACCACCGATACGCTTCATCCTTCGAGCGACATCGCTCCTTTAACTTCTCCTCATTAGTCGTCAAGATCGTCCATAATCCTTTCAATCGATTCTAACCAAGATTCCGCCAGACCGGTGCCACTCCCGATACACCCCTAATACCTCCCTGCTTGATCGAAGTCGCCGGCATGACTTTCGAGCTCCCATACCTCCATTCGCCCGACCACCATCTCAAGGACTCGCAACACAAGATGCGTTACTGCCTCACCTCCGCCCCGATCCTCGCTCTCGGTTCTAAAATCGGGGTGGTGGTGGCGGTGGTATCCCATTCTCGATTCCCGACCCGACCTCACGGGTTCCGACACTTACCACCTTCTCGCTCTACCTCGGCCACGCGACGGACGTCCACGACCTCTTGAACTCATTCTAACGATCACGCTTATCTGCTTAAGAATTTTTATGTATCGATTCCTTAGTTTCACTTGGTTATCCGCGAAGAAATTTTATGATAGGAGTTTAGGAGTGGTTCTTTCGTAATCAACCAAACACACGCCTTCCATTCATTCAATCAAAGAGACGTTGTTGATTTCATTGTGATTGTTTTTCCACTACCTGTGGTATTTCCGTAATTTTTCCTAAGAGGGTATTTTCGTAATTTTCAAAATGAGAATTTTCTTGATGATTTTGCCAAAATTATTTTAAAACTCTTAATTTCCTGATCATTTTGAGAAATTTTGAAATTCGGGGGTCTTCCGGTGAATTTTGAAACTCAGGGGCATTTTGGTAATTTTCCACAAATCAGGATGAATTTATAAAATTTGATGAATCGGGGATATTTCAAAAATTGTAAAAACTTTGAAGGCTCTTTTTGATAATTGCATTTTCTAAAATAGTGATGTTTACAAAATTTGAAAGTTAGGGGTATTCTGGTAATTTGTAGGTTAGGGCAATTTTGTAATTTTACAAAATCATATCGTTTTTGAATTTTACGATTTTTGGGCACTTTTCATGTGATGAAATTTCTTGATTAAAATCGTGGGTATTTTGGAAATTTCATAATTCAAGGCTTTTAATAATTTTACCCTAAGGGTATTTTAGTAATTTTGCATAATCAAAGTTATTTTCACAAAATAATTTCCAAAATTGGGTTCTACGATTTTCATAAAAGAAAGATATTTTGAAAGTTTTTTTGAAAAAAAAAATTTCATCTGAGGGTATTTTACAAACCGGGGTATTTTGGTCATTTTTCAAACTGAGGGGTATTTTGGTCTTTTTTTTTTAAACTAAAATTTTAATTATTTCCAAAACAAAACGGCTAGTCCCTTTCGGGTTTTGGTTATCGAATTTAGCTCGTGAGTGTGTCGTCTCACTAGGATGAACAGCTTCTACGCACTGTGTAGGATTCAAGTGAGTAGGAGGTGAGTCACGAGGATCGCTTAAATACCGTGCTCCCACCAATCCAATCCTAGACATGCGATAACGATTGCCACATCCTTTGCTCGTTGACAACTCACGTGGTTTGTTTAGGTAATTATTAAATTTTATGAAATTTTTTTGTTGGGGTATGCTAGCCCTAGGGTTCAACAGCTTTCTACTCTAGTAGTCTACGTTCCCATTTTACCCTTCTACCCTCATCCAAAAAAAAAAAAAAAATTCACGAAATTGATAGAGGTACTTACAGGCGGATAGGTGCCTGAGACTCGGTGCCATCTTGATCAAGCCAAAACAATTTCTCAAACATTATAATAAGGCCTACTATCCAAAAACCAAACATTTTGGGCCTTGGGCCCCACAACCGAAGTTTTGAACCTGCTCGATACCATTTGTAACACCCCAAACCCGCCCATGAGTCCTGACTGGATCTGGTATGTCACCGGGTAAAATAATTTGAGTCATTTTGAAATTCGTGAAAACTTGATAAAATTGGGCTAAGGTATTTAAAACGGGTTTGAAAACTTCAGTTGGGCCTTTTTATAAATACTGGTTGGGCTTTATAAACCCTTTTGAAAACATTGATCATGTATCATTTTAAAATCATCAAAGTGATAGTTGACTTAGTTTATTTTTGTTACCCGATGGTAACATCTTTTAAAAAAACCCGTAGAAATTTATTAAGTTTGAAAAATTATTTTTAATCAGTTACTTATCAATTGAAAATTTCATTTGTAACATATCATAAGCAAAATAAAGAAAATAACATCCACAAAATAAATAGCGGCCTTATTACATCCCAAATTAAAGATACTTAGGAAATAAAACAATTAAACTTAACGAAAACATAATTTAATTCCAACATTAAGCATGGCCGCCTCGAGTCCTCTCCGGCTCCATCTCCGCGATTTACTCATCTGCAAAATGTTAAAGGAAGGGGTGAGTCACCAAGACTCAGTGTGTAAATCCCCTACCCGGAAAATACAACTCATACACAATTTATCAATTAAACATGCACATGCAACCCAACTAGCCATCCATACTCCTTTTCTACCCCGTGTGGTCAAAACCACTGATGACTTAAAGTCACAATTTAATTGATGGGGCCAACCCATCGTGTGGTCAAAACCACCGATGACCATAGGTCACAAAATATCAAGTGTGGTCAAAACCATGGTGGTACCAAACCACCGGGACTTAGTCGCAAATATTCAATCGTTGTGGTCAAAACCACCGATGACCATAGGTCACAAATAATCTGATGGGGCCAACCCATCTTGTGGTCAAAACCACCGACGACATCCATATTTCATCCCTCCTCTCATCAATCCCACCATCACATGTTTTAGTAAAAATTTTCATAAATCATATCATAGCATTTAATCATCATGTGATGGCATGCAAATCATATATCAAAAGTCATAAATTTAGGGACTTACCCAAATCCATGTTTAAGCCCACAAGCATATCATAGATCACTACCAAAATTTATACACAAGACAATAAATTCATAAGTTTAATAATAAAGTGTGTAAGGAGTTTACACACTGCTTCTACCGAATTCCTAGATCCCAAGATCCGATCTACAACACTAGATTTTTGTCCCTTGAATGGATTTGATTTCCAATCAAATCCCGAAGCCTAACTTAGTCCCTAAATCCATGGCATACGTTAGTTTCGGCATTTAATCATAGACTTTTTAATTGAAAGGCCTTTGGCCGAATGTGCTTACCAACTTTCCTTGGAAAATAATTCCCGAAAGCTTCCCTACAATCGGTTTAGACATAATGTTATAACCATAGATCTTGATCCAACAAAACAGAACATTCGACGAGATCCACTTACCTCTTCTAACCGATTGAAGAAAAAGAGCACCCTTTGCTTTGATGTTCAGCCAAAACTACACCAAATCGGGAGGAGTAGATTCGGCTAAGGAAAACAAAAGATGATGCTGGAATTTTGAGTGATTTTGGGCGGTTTGTCTAAGGAGATTTTAGCGACAAGGTGGTAGGGTTTGGCTAATGAAGGAAGAAAAGATGAAGGAAAAGAAGTAGGGTTCAAGGGGTTTTCGCTTGTAAAAGAAGAAGAAAAGAAGCTGGAAAATTGAGCAATTGCTTAGGGAATTTCAAAGAACAAGTGAGAAAAGAAGAAAAATTGAAGAACTTTTGGCCCTTCCTTGTCAAAAAAAAAAACAATTATGGACAGCCCTAAGGAGTCCCAAAGTGGCCAAATTCTCTTTATTTTGTGATAATTTCCAGCCTTGAATTATCACAAAATAAATCTAGCTTTAATCTCCTAATCCCTCAACAATTTAATTGTAATTAAACTACTAATAACCCCTCTTCCAAATGATTATGAGCAAAAAAATGCCTTATCTCTTATCAAAATTAGAGTCCAAAATGCTGCCAATTACGCTCCTCACGCCAAAGTGAGGGAAGAAAAAGAGGAAAAAAATAATCAAGTTGTTTGCTCCTAGGTTTGAACCCTGACCTGCTGGAGGCTCCCACGCCCAAGCCACTCGCCACCGCTCCTTTCTTGTCATTTAACCGCAACATTTAATTATAAACCTTCTTACTAAAGCCCAAAGATCGCATATGGAAAAAAATAAAATCCCAAATCGCCGCTTCTGTGTCTCGAACCAACGACCTCACCGCTGCCCCTTTCTTAACACCCTTGCCATCTTTCCCGAATACACTTTCGGTCATAACTCGTCGCGACATTTTTATAAGCCATCCTTCATCGGCTCCTTATGCTTTGGCGCTAAAACAAAATAAACGCGGACATGTGCTACCCCAGACTCGAACACGAGTCCAAGTGCTCGCAGATTCTTTCTTCCAAATACTTTTGCCACTTCTCCCAACCTAACTTTCATGTCCGTTCCTTACGAAATTTATTTAAAACCTTTCTTACTGGCCCTTCCTTTAGCGCCCAAAAAATTTCTCCTTGCTATTTCATGATCGAACCCAAGACCCCTAGCAACCTCTTAGGCGCTCCACGCCACTTGTACCAAGCCTATTCTTGTGCCATGTTCCTCCTAAATTTTATTTAACCCCTATCCCCCAGCTTCCTTCCTTTTAGACCCTTAAAAAAATATTTTTAAAAACCAAATTCGACCCAAATCGGGGTTATTTCTAGACCCTAAATTATGCCAAATAAAATCATATTTATTTATTTCTTGAAGCCCACATGGAATTTATCTAATTTACAAATAACCCCTAATTCAGGGTGTTACAGCATGGGGTTAGGTTTGATGAAAGGGGAAGTATTCTATTGTAGCGGCTTTTGCCGTGACCTGTTGTAGCGGCTTTCGCCGTGACCTATTGTAGTGGCTTTTGCATGACCTGTTGTAGTGGCTACGACCAAGATCTGATGATGAGCAGCATGACTGCCATCAATGGTGTGTAGTGGTATGGGTTGATTGTAGAAATCCCTAATAGTGTGAATGGCAGGTAAGGGTGGCGTGTAGCTGATGGAAACCTAGGATTTGGGTTGGGCTTGCATAATTTTTGTTATATATATTAATCTATTATTCTGTTCTGTGGGGCTAAGGCCCAAATCTAATGGTGCATGAGGGTTGCACACTGAGTCTCGCGACTCAACCTATTATTTAACATTTTTTCAGGTAACACCTAGTGCTTCGGACTGGCTGGAGAGGAGCGCAAGGTGGCCATGCAAAAGAACATTTGGATTCAAAAAGAAAAGACTTTAGTTTATTATTTTATATTTTTATTTAATGGGTTTTAAATTTCAATGTAATAAGGCCATGGGCCAGTAGACTTTATCATTTTGGGTTTTATGTTGGGTTTTATTATTAGTAAAGACTTAATTTTATGTTTAAATTAAGTTAAGGCATGTAACAAATTTCAAATTTTATTTAAAAATCAGCAATGCATTTTATAACTTATATGAACTTATAAATTATTAAGTTTTCGGTATAAATGTTTAGACCTGATAATTTTTTTCCAAAGTGCCACAAGTTTTATAATATCTTCTTAGTGACATACCAGATCCGGTTGTAGTGTTTGGGCCAGTGTTTGGGGTGTTACAAATTCTATCAAATTCATTCAATAACCCTTCACAAAACCAATACTCTATTAATCTCTGCCTTAAATTCATTATATCTTATTCAAGGGTAAAATAGTTTAAATGTATTTTTTTTATTTGTAAGTTATGCTAACTTTATTTTACAATTGTCATCCAAATTTTCTCGCCTTCAATTCTCATTATCGCAATCCGGTTTGGTTAGCTTCAATCCATATTGTCTCAAGTAAGAAAGGTGTACGTCCTTTGTTTATTTGATCTTTGTTAGATTATGGCATTATTTTGACATTGAAAATCAAATTAGGAATGTGTGATTGTTAGGATGGTAGGGGCATTATTTCTTTCTTTTTTATTAAATGTTATTTAAACATATACAATATAGTTATAATAAAACAAAGTAAAATAAAATATTTTATTTTGCCACTTTATTGATGTGTTTGGTATTGCTTGATAAAATTGAAAAAATGAAAATAAATAAAATATGAATCGTCAGAAACCAAATCATTTGAATCCAATAATACAATTTTGTGCACCAATGGTGATGTGACATCGTTTGATGATTGATAGTGCATAGAATTAATATGTTAACTATAAAATTTAGAAGCTTTGAGGACGACTATAAAATAGTTTAAATGTAATTTTGTTTTATTTGTAAGTTATGTTTATTTTATTTTACAATTGTCATCCAATTTTTACCTTCAATTCTCTGTTATTTACAATCCAGTTTTCTTAGCTTCAATCCATATTGTCTCAGGTAAGAAAGATGTACTTCCTTTCTTTATTTGATATTGTTAGATTATGGCATTATTTTGACATTGACAGTTATATCACGATGAATTTGTCCAAATTGCTGCTTATCATCTTGCTTGGTTGGTATATATGGTGTTTATTATATTGCTGTCCCCAAAAAAAAAAGATTCAAAGTATATAGGCTGAAAACCTAACGGGTTGCCTTATATCTCATTGTAAGATATAATGGATCCTCCTAGGTGTAACAATGCCACGTATGATGAATCTTAAAAAATTTCTGTCCCAATTGCTGTCCAAATTGCTATTTATTATATTGTTTCAACTGGTATATAGGCTGTTTATTATATTGCTGTCCAAAAAAAAAAGATTGTTTATTATATTGTTCATTATAGGCTATTTATATCATGATGATTTTGGAAAAAAATTGCTGTTTATTATATTGTTTCAATTGGTACTCAAGCAATATATTTAGTTAGCCCATCATCTAGTTTGGGTTTGGGATCTAAATGTGATGTTAAGCATTTTAGATAGTTTTCTTACGGTTTCTATTTTAATATAAAATCGAATTAAGATAACAAAAAATTATGATCCATGAATATTTTGATAGTGATTAAGCTTCGATATTTTATGAAAACAACATTGGTTTATAATTTGATACCAACATCTTAAATATTCTAATATGCTAAAATTAAATTTCTTTTAGAAATCGATTTTGTTTTATTCAAACCCCAACATAAAATTCCTTTTAATATAAAAATCAATTCTTTTTAATATAAAAATCAAATTCTTTTTTAAAAAAGTAAATTAAAACTTCTTAAAATAATTTTTTTGTTACTCATTAATTACTTTGTTAAGTTATTTATTTTTATGGTTTTTTCATTATTTAAAATATTTTAATTTAAAAATCAAATTACTAATTTTTTATATTAATAATGTTTGATTTTAATATTTAATATTTTAGATGTTTTTAAAACTTATAATTTTTTATCAATATAATAATAATGATCATTATTTAAATACTTTTAAAAGAAAAATCAATTCTTTTTAAAAAAAAGTAATTTAAAACTTCTTACAATGAAAATTTATTTTTGTTACTCATTAATTACTTTGTTAAGTTATTTATTTTTTTATGTTTTTCATTATTGTAATATATTTTAAATTTTTTATCAATATAATAATAATGATCATTATTTAAATAACTTACATAATTGACATAACTCACATAACATACATAACTCACACAACTTACATAACTTACATAATACATGTAGTTTAATGTAATAATTTCCTTAAATGCATTTAGTTTAAAGATCAAATTTCATAACTTTTATCAAATTTCATAACTTATGTAATACATAACTTACATAATTTCAAGATCAAATTTCATAACTTACATAAGTTTAAGATCAAACTTCATAACTTACATAATACATAACTTACAATGTCATGTATGATGAATCTTAAAAAATATATTTTTTAAAAATCAAATTCTTTAAAAAAAAAGATTCAAAGTATATAGGCTGGATACCTGACGGGTTGCCTTATATCTCACTGTTAGATATAATGGATCCTCCCTAGGTATAACAATGCCATGTATGATGAATCTTAAAGAATACATAACTTACATAATTTTAAGATCAAATTTCATAACTTACATAATTTTAAGGTCAAACTTCATAACTTACATAATTTACATAACTTACATAGTACTCATTTATATATATCATATCATTACTTACGTAAATTATAAATCAACAATTTAGCCGTGTAATTTATTGTCAACTTTAGACTTCAACAACTACTGAAATGGATATGACTTGGATGAATTTGTCAAGGGTAAGCAACAGTTATCGAAATGGAGTAGAAACTTTTCTAAATTTTGCATTTCAAAATGCAAGCCAAGAGAATATAATTCTTTGCCCATGTAAGAAGTGTTGTAATATCAATTGGCATTATCGTGAAGTTGTCTACGAACATCTAGTTGTTGATGGCTTTGTCCGGGGGTATAAAAAATGGATTTTCCATGGAGAGTGTACATCTAGTGGAGCCTCTTCATCGATGAATCTGGGTTATCCTCATAGTGCTTACAATTAGAATGTTAGAGAAAATAACATGGAAGGCATGTTGCGGGATGCTTTTAATATGCACAGTGATGGTTTGCAATCATTTCCACCTGACTTGGGTGCAACGGATGATTATAATTTTGGTGGAAATACTTTCATCGAAGGGGGAAGAAGTGTACCTGATGAACAGCCAAATGAAGAAGCGGCGAGGTTCTACACGTTACTTGGTGAAATGAATGAAGAACTGTATGATGGATCAAAATTTTCCAAACTATCTTTCTAGTATTCGTCTTTTTCACTTAAAATGTTTGGGAAGGTGGACCTGAAACTCTTTGACAATGCTATTAGAGTTTTTGCAAAAAATATTCCCGTTTGTGAAAATCCTCAATCTTTCAAAGACATGAAAAAACTGATAAAGGATTTGGACCTTGGCTACAACAAAATTCATAGTTGCCCAAATGAATGCATGTTGTATTAGGGCGACCGAAAAAACCAACAGTGCTGTCATGTATGCGGTCAATCCCGTTGGATGAATAAAAATACAGAGGATGGTAACGAGGATGAAAACGATACACAGTCAAGGAAGCAGCCAGTTAAGATTTTGTGGTATTTTCTACTAATACCAAGGTTTCAAAGGCTTTTCATGTCGTCGAAGACAGCCGAGTCAATAACGTGGCACCATGATGGACGAACCGATGATGGATTGTTAAGGCGTCCTGCAGATTCTTTAGCTTGGAAATCATTTGACTCCAAATTTCCAAGCTTTGCAAGCGATCCTCGGAGTGTGAGGCTTGGGCTAGCATCTGATGGATTTAACCCTTACAAAATCATGAGCACTGCATACAGTACTTGGCCTGTGGTGCTTGTTCCTTAAAATTTACCTCCATGGGTTTGCATGAAACAATCATCCTTTATTTTATCTATGATTATCCCTGGAGAGAAAGGGCCCAAAAATGATATTGACATATATTTGCAGCCACTTATTGAAGAGTTAAAAAAATTATGGGCTGGTGTTGAGACATACGATGTACTGAGAAAGGAGAACTTCAATTTACGTGCAGCTTTGATGTGGACTAGTAATGACTTCCCAGCCTATGCCAATTTATCTGGTTAGAGTACCAAAGGACGTTATGCTTGTCCGTGTTGTGCTGCGCAGATATGTTCGCAATGGTTATATAATGGGAAAAAGTTTTCTTACATGGGGCATCGTCGATGGTTATCGAAAATCATAGATTTAGATTTTAGAGTGCTCAGTTTGATGGTACTGAATAGTTCAGAAAAGCTCCTTCGCAGACCGGTGGATCCGAAATATTCTTAATGTTGAAAGATATAAATTTCATTTATGGGAAGATGAATCAACCGGCCAACCCGCAAAGAAATAGAAGATCTAGGGATGAATCTGATGATGAATCTGATGAAGAGGATGATCCTAATGAGGCGGACTTGTGGAAAAAAAGAAGCATTTTTTTTAGTTGCCTTATTGGGAGCATCAGATTTTACGCCATAATCTTTATATCATGCACATTGAGAAAAATGTCTGCGAGAACATCATTGGGACTATTTTGAATATCGATGGAAAATTGAAAGATAATCTTCAGAGTTGACTTGATTTAGTCCACAAGGGAATTCGGCGTGAGCTTCATCCCTAAGCACTTTCGAATATGAAATATCGGTTGCCGCCAGCTATTTTTTCAATGTCGAAGACGGAGAAAGAAGTGTTCTGTATGGTGTTGAAGGATATAAAGGTCCCGGATGTGTATGCATCAAATATATCACGATGTGTGAGTCTTAAGGATCGAAGACTATATGGCTTAAAATCGCATAACTATCACATCTTGATGCAAGACTTACTACCAGTTGCTATACGGTGTTGTATGTCGAAAAAGGTGACGGCTTATGTAATTGAACTGTCAAATATAATGAAAGGCATTTGTGGTAAAGTTTTAAATGTTCAAGAACTTGAGAGACTACAAGATCGAGCCGCATTGACTTTATACAATATGGAGAAGATCTTCCCGCCTTCCTTCTTCACTATTATGCTGCACTTGTTAATTCATCTCCCATGTGAAGCAATACTTGGTGGACCCGTTTTCTATCGATGGATGTATCTCATTGAAAGGTCTTACTTTATTTGCAAAATATTCCTTCATTCACCTCAATGCCTTTAGTTGCAACTTTTGATAATGTTGTCTATCGTGTTTAGGGTCCTATCCAAATTGAAGCCTTACTGCCACAATAAGCGTTATTTGGAAGGATCAATTACCGAGGGCTACTTGGCAGAGGAATGTATGACTTTCTGTTCGAGGTATTTGGAAGATGTTGAAACAAGAATGAACAGACCAAGTAGAAATGCTGGGCTCACAGATCATAACTTGGCCAAAACTTATTTATTTCAAAGTTTCGGAGAACCGATCAGCAAAGTCAAAATTGCAGAATTAGACGATAGATCGTGGGTCCAAGCACATCGATACGTTCTTTTTCATCACGATTCAATGGAACCATTTCGGAAGTAAGTTCTAGAATTTGATAAATACTCATCAATTAAAATTTGTTTGTCTTCTAACAAAGTAAAACTTTTTTTACCGTAGTGAGTACAAACAAATATTGAGAGCTCGTTCACGATCCCGAAGATTAAATCGACGAGAAATTAATAAGTTGTTCGCAGAATCATTCCATGAATGGTTAAGCCAAATGGTATGCAATTTAAGTTTTCATTGACAAGTAATAATGTTTTCTCATAACATTTATAATTACTCGATTTACTTTCGATTCAATAGGTTTGGAGTCGGAATGAAGTAAATGACGAAGTTAAATGGCTTTCACAAGGTCCAAACAGAATAGTGAAAAGATAGAGTGCCTTCCTCATCAACGGATACAGATTTAATACAAGGTATCGCGAGAGATTGAGGAGAACCTAAAATTGTGGAATTGTTGTTAATTCTTCAATTACAAGTTATGCTAGTGCTAGGGACAATAATCCAGTCGAGGGAATCTAGAGTATTAAGGACTTATTACTGACATCATTGAGTTGGATTATCACGGCAAATGCAAAGTTGTCTTATTTCGAGGTGATTGGGCTGATGTGAATACGGCTTGCGAAATTAAAAACTATCAATATTGTTTTACAATGGTGAATTTCTCTCGATTGATTCATACTGGAGAACAACTGATAGATGAGCCATATGTATTTTCTTCTCAAGTGAAACAAGTTTTTTACTCGAAAAATCCAACTAATGAGGTTTGGTATGTTGTACTTCGAAACACCCCTAGAGACTTGTTTGACATGGGCAATGGAAGTAAAGATGACATCGTTGAAAGATCAGAAACTTTGCCTTTTCTTGAACAAAACTTAAATGAAAATATCCCTAGTACTAGTACACAATTTCAATAGGTTCGTCAGGATGTGGACGAAGATATTTACGAATTATGATGTAGTACAATTTTACAATTTTTATTTATATGTAATATTATAAATTTAATCTTGGTCATTTTATAAAATTTAACTATTTTATATGTACCATTATTGTTGTTATTTGTTACTAAAATTTCAACTATTTTATGTGTATTGCGGAAAAATGAGTAGAAGAAGAATACGAGATTTAAATATTGTATGTAATACTACAAATTCGAATAGGCGATAGTGAACAAAGAAATGCTTGTTGGATCCTCGAATGTGCCTGACATAGATGATGAGCCTGTAGAATTACAAAGTAATGTTAAGTTTATTTTACATGCATTTGACTTTTATTATTGATTCATTTTTCAATTTTAATATAATAATAATATATCATTGTTTAGCTGAGACTGGTGGGACGCGCAGAGGTCACAGACGTACGCTGCTTAGAGATTTATACGAATTAAATCCTATTGAGCGTGTGAAAGTAAAGAGAAACAGACATGGCCAGCCTGTTGGCCCTAAAGCTCGACTTCTAACAGGCTATTTGGGCATTATTGCACGAAATGCAAGTATGTTGCCCATCAATTACGAGTCATGGCATCACATGCCTAATGGAGACAAAAATCAAGCTCTCGATAACATTAAAGTAACAAAACGTGAATTTAATTTATAATACGTTGGTTGAAGTTTCATTTATATTTACTTTCTAAACTTATGTTTTTTTAGGAGAGATTTGCTTTGGAGGTCTCCGATGACTATATAAAGACATTGGGAAAAATGGAGAGACCATAAAAGCACATTGAAAAAAGAATATTTTAAGAAAGAAATAAGCCTCGAGGATAAATTGCGAAATGTCCCACCGGGAATGTTAATGTATCAATGGGAAAATGCGGTTAGATTTTGGAACTTAAAGAAAGGAGAGGTATTACCTAGTTCTAAACTCTTATAAATTTTTTGGTTTATAGTATTTACTATATACGTAATAATAGTTTCATTATGTAAGACCGTGAGCGTGTTGGAACGAGCAGCAGGCAGAAACAAAAATTCACGCACACAGTAAGGTCCAGAAGTTTTGCTTCTGTAGCTGAGGCCGAGGTATTATAATTTATTAATTCTGTCAAATTTTAATGACTTCATACTATTAAATTATATTTTTACTACTACACTGTAGGAAGTCTCATCTGGTCAAAAAGTTGGACGCGTTCAGCTTTTTGACATTATGCATAGGAAGAAGGATGGGTCTCCGATGACATCCGAAGCTGGAGAGATTATGGTATATTTACTTAATAAAATTTGATTTATTATAAATATTTATAATGTTTAATTATAATAGTTTAATTCTTCGTTAGTAGTTTTAAACTAATAATGTTATGTTGTATTTTTTCTTATTGTATATTTCATTTCTCACTCTTTAATTGATTTATTAGGAGAAACTAAAAGAGAAGAAGACAGAGTATGAAGTGGCTGCTTCGATTGATAGTTCTGTTAATCTTGAGGATATCGATAACAGAATTATTACTGATGTTTTGGGTCCTGAAAGGTATGGTCGGGTTTGATTTCAAGGATCTGGTGTTACCCCGACCTAATATTTTGGATCCGGCTCCCAACAATACATGCCTTCTGAAAGTCAATCTCGAGTTGAAGTTCAGAGGTTGAAAGACCAGATAGATGAGTTGCAAGCGAGCACGGTTGAGAAAATTTCTCAACTTAAGGCGGAGGCATAGCAGAACAGAAAGTATGATGAACTCCAGCTACAGCTTCAAACTATGATAAAGATGTTCCAGCAGTCGCAGAGGCCGCCATCTTAGACATTTATTTTCTCGTTCTAAGATAATTTTTAACATTGTTACATTTAACATTATTGTAAGAATTCATTTATTAATTTATATCATATATCTTTTATTGAATTTGAAGTATCATTTAGAATTAATGCTTTTGGTGAGATTTTTATGCTACATTTGTTGTTTTTGGCTAGAATTATATGCTACATTTGTTGTTTTTGGTTGGGTTTAATGTAGGAAGGGTATGATATTGGAAAAATTGTGTATTGAAAATCTGTACAAATTAGCGACGTTTGTGGGAAAAGCACCGCTAAAAGTCAGGACCTTTTGCGGCTTTTGTGGGAAAAATGCCGCTAAAAGTCATGACCTTTAGCGGTGTTTGTGGAAAAGCGCTGCTAAAAGTCATGACCTTTAGCGGCATTTGTGGAAAAAGCGTCGCTAAAAGTCAGGGCCTTTAGCGGCATTTTTGGGAAAAGCGCTGCTAAAAGTCAGGACCTTTAGCGACGTTTGTGGGAAAAGGCCGTTAAAGTTTGGGACATTGTTTTTAGCGGCATTTTTTGCAGCGCTTTCAAAAGCGCCGCAAATACTATTAGTGGCGCTTATTGATCGTCTAGAATTGTCGAGTTTTAAAATTTATAAAGAGAATGATCGAACCTGGGAACTAACTCTGACAATGACTTAAGGCAAGTGCACCTATCGAATAGTAGTATAGTTTAGGCAAGACCAGATTGTCGAACCCAAGGGAATTAAAAGTACTAATACTCACTTTCTTTCTATTATTTAGCCTAAATATTAAGTGATTGGTTGATTAAACTAACTGACTACTAAGCTAAAGACGCAAAGACAAAAAGAAAAAATTGAAGAAATAACTTTTGGAAAAACTCAGTTGATCACAACGATACCCTAAAAGGAATCCACCTAGACTTCACTTGTTATCTAACACTGAACCAGACGATTTATTCACTTAGCTTGATCCTTAAGACTCTCTAATTTATATTAAACCCTCTCTCGAGGCGAATAACGTCTAACCCTAGGTTGATTAATTGAAATCTCTTTCTATTTATAACCCCTAAAATCACATTAACTCGATCTATGGAGTCCCATATTAGGTTTCACCCTAATCCGGCAAAATCTCGTCACCCTATCTCTAGGCGTGCGATCAACTCCACTTAATTATACTAGATCTACTCTTAAGCAGAGACTTTTGCTCCACCACCTAAGCACATTTAACTTGAATCAATATCCCGAAAATATTAACACAAGAATTAAGCACACATAATTAAGAACAAACTAAGTTTTTATCATATAGTTCAGAAAACAATAACAAGATTCATCTAGGTTTCATCCCTTTCAGGTATCTGAAGGGTTTAGTTCATAATGATAAAAGAAAACATCTCAAGAGAAAAGATAAAACAAAACATAAGAAATCCCTAAAACCCCCAGAAGGAAGTGAAGGAGAGATCCGCCGTCTTGAGTAGAATTCTGGCTTCTTGAGATGGATCAACTGGCTATCATCGAGTGATTCGCACAAATCCGGCCTTCTGGCTCGGCTCGTTGGCTTAGCTGACTACCTAACTGACCGCCAAAAGCCCTGGCAGAAGGCTTCAGTCGAACTCTAAATGTCCTTTAAGGGTTGGCCTCTAGGGTCTTTATATAGGCTTTGAGATGCCTTACTTGGCCTCTAAGTATCCTAATTCAAGTATAATTCCTACTCGGGTTTTTTAAGAGGCTTTGGAATGTGTTTCTTTGCCTTAAATTATCCTATTCTGAGTAGAATTACTCTTTTCTGAGGCAAGGACACGCCCTAGGGCACACGTCCGTGTTAATCGACTTCAGGCCGTGTTCGGGTCCGTTGATGGAGGCACGACCGTCTGAATCATTGTTAGGACATGTTCTAGTTAATTTTCTAGGCACGGCCGTGTGGCTTGAAGTCCAGGCTATGTCGATTTCTTCATTGGCCCCAATTGGCCTGTTTTAAGCTCGTTTCTCATTCTTTTCGTCCCTAGGTGCTTTCCTGAGTATAAAATGAAACACCCCAAACCCGGCCCACAAGTTTTGATCGAATTTGATATGTTCCTCGAGTAAAGCTTTAATTAAATCTCGTTTTGTTTATTAAGAAAATATGATGGTTTCAGATAAAATGATTAGCTTAGTGATCGTGTTGAAAATCGTATTGTTCAATAAGTTTGTATCTTCTTCAAACGTTATCTTTATGAGAAAGATTATAAGTTAAAAGAAAACCAAATTTAAAACTTATTATTATTGTGAAAACCATATGTGTTTAGGTGTCAAAATAGTTTAAGTTATTTTTCAAATCATTTAATTATTTAGTAAATATTTGATCGTAGCAGATTAAAATTTAAAACTTAAAAATAAAACAGTTTAAAGCGGTCTTATTACAAAAACATAACCCAAAATAAATCCAGAATAATAAAATAAACGTAGTGGGTTTAATTAAAAGGAAACCGAAATCTCGAGTTGAGCAATGGCCACCACATAGTCCTCATCGACCGATCCATCACGCTAAGCGCCACCGAAAAGATAACCCACGGGGTGAGTCAATGACTCAATGTGTAACATAACACTAAAAACCCAATCGATCATCGCCATAGAGCCTATTTAAATCACATTTAGCCATAAGCCCATAATATAGCAAATCAGATAATAACAGATTAAATCACACGTACATATACAATGAAATGCAATCCCGAGCCCACCTAGATATCCATCCGCTACACACCACCCGTACCTACCAATCACACCGTGGGGATTACTAAATCGACCCTCTATCCGCTACACACCATCGAAGGTAGTCGCTGCAGTCAACTACACATCGCCCTTATAAATTGTGGCATGGCCATCGGATAATTGTGACAGAGTCACCGGATTCATAATATGTGACCGAAGTCACCGGATTCATAATATTGTTATCGAAATCACCAGATAATGTGGTAAAAACCACCAGAACACTTCCCCTTTTATCAATATCACCCATATGCCCATGCAATAAACATATTATTTCGATATTAAGCCATATACCCCCAAAATCATAACGGAATCATACACATTTCATATTCATGCTTATAGCATTATTAACGAAGTATTAGAGGTAAACATACCTGAATACCATGTACCACTGAATGGTACCCGCAACCATTATCATACATATTTTTCTTAACACATGTAAATCATTAATATTATCGATCTATTAGAAATTTAGTGTAGTGCTACACACCTTGTAATCACGAAGAACGATAGAATACTTAAGATTTTTGACTTTTGCCTACAACGTCGACAGTACCTACATAACACTATATGAGAAATCGATTATCACTAAAAAGATATGGCCTTTGGCCGAATATCATTATCTCCTTACCTTGGATTATTCAAATTCTGAATGATCTCCCCCTAAACGTCGGCTACAAAGGAACCCCGAAACTTTCCTTCAAGATTCGGCCAAAGAAATTAGGAGAATTAGAATCTTGATTTTCGACAGTCAAAGATAAATAAAGGAAATGAGATTAACCTAAAAGAGATCCTCATCAAAAAGAATGACCAAAACGCAAATGGTCAAAAACCTCCAAAAAATTCGCGATGAAGTAGAGAAATAGATTCAAATGAGAAAGATGATAGGTTTTGGTGCTTAGAAGCAATCGGTTTCAATGGTGTCAATGAAGTGAAACTTTCGGCTTTAGAAGAGAATAGCAAGGTTATAGATTCGACTTTAACAAAATAGAACGAAAAGAAGAGAAAGGAAAAGTAAAAGAAAAGAAGAAATGATCAAAGAGGCTAAATGGTTTCAAGTTATGGAAGAAATTGAACAAAGAAAAAGTTTTTGATAATGGTGCACATTCGGTCAAGTAAAAGAATGAAACAAAAATTCCTTCAAAAGTAGTAATATTTCTACTAAAAAGAAAGAAAAGCTTGAGAGGAAAAGAAGAAAAAGAGATACCAATATGGTCAAAGATGGTAGCCAAAACAAAACAAAATTTTCACCTAATGCCAATGACAAATTCAGCTAAGGAGAAAGATTTTGGAGAAAAGGGAAAAGATGCACAAAATGCTAAGAATTTGGCCAACTATCCTCCCCCTAATCCCATACAATATTCGGCCAACCCCCCTAGCCACCTATGCCGTCCACATTATTGGTCAAAATGACCATGAAAAATTTCAAAACATCACCCATTCATCAAGCCTTATGTCCCTTATCCTTCCATAACACCTTGATTCCATACCTTAACTAATAACTTGCCTTTTTCCTTTAGTCTACTATCCAAAATGAAAGAAAATCCATCCATACCAAAAATAGAGCTTGACCGACACAATAGGAAAGAGAACAAAAAATAAAAATCCTTCCAATTGCTAACCAAGGATTCAACCTCTCCCTCATGCATTCACCCATGCGCCAACACCACTTTGCCAATTGACTTGTTGTGATTAAAACCTCATACCAATTGTAACATCCTCGAATAGGCCTATGCATTTCAGTTTAATTGTATGAAATGACAAGTTTTAAGTACTATGAATAAAATTTTGATACTTTTGAAACCTAGAAATGCATGAAAATGGAAATGAAAATGGAAATGAAAATGGAAATGAAAATGGAAATGGAAATGGAAATGGAAATGGAAATGGAAATGGAAATGGAAATGGAAATGGAAAGGGACATTTTTGGAAACTTAGACATTTTTGGAAACCTAATGGAATTAGGAAAGTGAACATTTTGGAAAACCAAACCAAAATAGGAAACTAAACATTTTGGAAACCAAACCAAAATAGGAAACTAAACATTTTGGAAACCAAGCCAAAATAGGAAACTAAACATTTTGGAAACTTGGAACATACAGAGCCGCGCGAAAATTTTAGGAAACTTAAAAATGACCCCGGAATGTCGAATTTAAGAGCCCAAAGGGAAGCTTAGGGCCAAGTGACCCTAAAAATATAAAGAACATAAACTTTGACCCAATAACGGACTTGGAAATATGGCACAAGATGCCACCTAAGGCCTTAGGAAATGGCCCAAATGCAAGAGGTTTTGGGCCCGAGTTTGAGTCATCTAGAAACAAATAAAAGAAATAAAATTTTGCTCCATGAGTGGAGGGTTGACGGCACAAGGAAGAGGAGTTTCTATTCAATAAAAACTCTTGGCTAACTAGGAGATTTGATGGAGTTTCATATTGATAAAACTAAACCTTATCACAAGTGAAGAATTGGTCAACTAGGGACTCTAAGGATAATAGATTCTACCAAAGAAAGAAAAGAAAAGAGCCATTCTCCTCTCTTCAACATCTTGTCAAACCTTCAAGAGAAAGTAGCAACAATCTTTCCTCTTCTCTTTAGCCGAAATTCCTTGTCAAAAAACTCTCTCCATCTTTTTCTTTCTTTTCTTTTCTTCTACTATTCAACCACAAAAGCCAAAGCTTTGAGATCCACCATAGTGCCATAGCCGAATAGCATAAGGGATCTTTCGGATTCAAAACAAGGTAAGTACCTCATTATACAATCGCAAAAGACCCTCCTTGATTAAGTAATAGATCAAATCTAACAAGTGATTTCAAGTAGAATTTGAAATAAAGATCAACTTGGGATTTGAGGTAAGTGAGTCTATACATTCTACCAAGGCCAAATCTCACCAATTAGATTAAATTGATCAAAACTAATCTACTCAGAGATCTAGGAAGTTGCCTATTACAAGGAAAAAGGGAGGTGAAGTTTCGGGATTTTAAAATCCACAAGGTAAGCCCATAAAGGTATTTGGCCAAAGATATGTGATTACTAAGATTAGATCCGTAATTATTAAAAGCCGAAAACTAATTTATGTTGAGGTTTCAAGGTTGGCCGGATATCAAGTGAAGGAAAACAAAATTCCAGATTTGAATAAACATCAAATCGGCATCAAAGGTAAGCCTCTTTACAAATCCTACTAGGATTTGGATATTATAGCCCAAAATAGAATTTATGCTAAGTAATATTTGATAAACCAAATGTAGGAATTAGGATCTAAACACTAGATCTTGCTTTCAAATCTCAAGGAATCGCTAAACAAATCGTGTGTATTCCACACTATTCTTAATAGTTTTATGGTTTAAATATGCTATATATGTTAATGTGAAAGTGAAAGAGAGTGGCTATAGTGCCATATTATGGTACAAAGTGCTAAGGCACGCTTTCCTACTTCTACTAGGATTACGAAATAAATGTTATACAAGTGAAAAGTGATGTGAAAGTGAAATAAAATATGTTATGCATGATATTTATAATTTGGGGCATTGGGATTTATGTGAAAGGGGAAGAAGGTGTTGACTACGGTCTCACCAACGTTATAAGTGAAAGTGATGACTTGGTCTCACTAAGTGAATGTGATGACTTCGGTCTCACTAAGTGAATGTGATGACTTCGGTCTCACTAAGTGGTAACCGGTTACATTACGTTGGTGGCTATGCCACAATATTATCGATGGGCGATGAGCACGCCGATTGCAATGAACGCCTTCGATGGAGTGTAGCGGATGGAAGGTTGACTTAGTAGTCCCCACTGTACAAAGTTGGTACGGTGGAGTGTAGCGGATGGCATATAGGTTTGGGTTCGGGTTTGCATCATGATTTTGAATTTTTTTGTATGCATATGATTTTTATGGTGTGCCTAATTCTATTATGTTTAGTGTTGAGTTACACACCGAGTCTATCGACTCACCCGCTGTGGGAATATGTTTGGTGATGAGCAAGAATGGACCCGACTACAGAACTTGTGGTGGCCATGATCGACTTGAAGTTCGATTTAATTTGAATATTTATTTAATTTTTTAAGTACTTCGTATAATTTATTATTTTGGGTTTCATTTTATGTAATAAGGCCACCGTGATTTAATTTTTATTTCTACTATAATTACTATGTTATGAGTTTAGGGCTTTATAAAGAGTAAGCCCACTTAGTATGAAATAAGTTTAAATATTTTTATCACTTGAAGCAAATGGGTTTTGTTATAAAAATAAATTTGTTTTCAACTCAAGCCAACCCACAACGAGCTATCTTCCAAAAACTCATAGTCTTCAAAACAATCGAATGAATTTGAACCGGGTTACTTCAAGGAACATACCAGATCCAGTCCATTCTCGTGGGTCGGGTTTGGGGTGTTTTAATTTGGTATCAGAGCCCAGTTCAAACTCTCGGCCTGTGGCCTAAGGCCCAAACTATTTTTTTTACAAGGCCAAATGAGTTTTATGAAAGTATTTTTACAAATGGACAGGTATAAAGACATGGCCCATAAGTCTCCAATTCATGATCCACCGGTAAGTACCCCAACTCTATGTGTGATTCTGTGATTTATATAAGGGTAGAAAAGGCATGGAACGTAGAATAGCATGATAGGAACTTGAACCCTAGGATTAGACTACTCAAACACAAACACATAAGATTTAAGGCACTAAACCAACCTATGACTAAGTCAATTAAGCTTAGGTGTGGCAACCATGGTGCGCATGTCTAGGAGTGGATCCCAAGAGCTTGGTATTTAATTAGTCCTAGTGACTCACCTCCTCTTCTTGAATCCTACAGTGCGTAGCTTCGGCTCACCCTAACCTAGAGGACTTATTGGGTGTGGCAACCCATGACGCATGTCTAGGAATGGTTTCAGTGGGAGCTTGGTATTTAAGCGATCCGCGTGACTCACCTCCTCTCCACTCGAATCACGCCTCGTGCGTAGCTTTGGTTCACCCCGACCAAGAAGGCTCACCATAAAGCAAACTTAATAACTAAAACCCAAAGTGAATTAGCCATTTTTTTACACTTAATATTAAAATTTTAAATCACTTTCTTTCTCTTATCCTTAATTCACGAAAACTATTTCAGACACAATTATTTTCAAAAATTTTTGATCCATAAAATTACAAAAATGCCCTTAGTGGTAAAATTACCAAAGTGCCCTTGGTTTATAAAATGATTCAACTACTCAACAAACTTTACCAAAATTTTATTATTTTATAAACATTCAAAAGCCCTAACTTGTAACATATCAAAATACCTCGATTTTGGAAAAATTACAAAATTGCCCCTGACTTACAAAATTACCAAAATGACCCTGATTTTCAAAATTTTTGCAACATTCCCATTTTGAAGGAACAATTTTCGAAAAGAACCCTCAGAGTTTTACAACTTTTGAAATACCACTGATTTATTAAATTTTACAAATTTACCCTGATTTGTGAAAAATTACCAAAATACCCCTGAGGTTAAAAACTACCGAAATAACCCCAGATTTAAAATTTTTTTCAAATTACCCTAGACTTCAAAATTTTCAAAATAATTCTTGACAAAAACACCAAGGAACGTGTTTCTTCTGAAAAATTACGAAAATGCCCCTATAGGACAAAATTACGAAAATACCCCCGGGTAGAGGACAACAACAACAACAACAAAAACTACAACATTTCTCTGAATGAACAAAAGTTCATACTTGTTTGATGGATGAATGAATAAGACTGTGTGTTTGTATGAATACGAAAGAACCACTCTTAAAACACTTTCCATAAAACTCCTTCGCTAATAAACAAGTGGAACAAAGACTAATCCATAAAATTTCTTAATCAGATCTCGACGCTAGAAAATGAGTTCTAGAGGACGCGGTCGTCAAGGACGCGGTAGAGGAAGAATAACTGTGTCAGAACCCGTTAGATCAGGTCAAGGTTCTGACAATGAGTTACCACCGCCACCACCACCCCCACCGTTAATGTCGGCAAAGGCTCGACGGGATGAGGCCGTGTCGCAGCCATGTTGCAGTATTGGAAATGGTGGTGGCGCGGTGGAAATTCGGAGCTCAAAATCATGCCGAGCGACTCCGAGCCAATAGGGGCCGAGGTGTTTCGTGGAGTGTCCGGTGTGGCACCCAAGATCGCCGAGTATTGGTTGGAAGCAATCGAAGCGATTATGGATGAACTCGACCGACCCACGAGGAGAAGTTGAAAGGAATAGTAGCCCCTACGTGATGAAGCATACCAATGGTGGCTAACTGTTCAGGATGGTGCCACGGCAGAGAATCGACGTGGGAGTATGCTAAGGAGGCATACCGTAAGAAGTATGTCAAGCACTTTCGATATTGATGAGCGGAGGAAAGCTTTTCTAGACTAGTTCGGGGAACAAATCGGTGGCATATGAGGCTAAATTTCTGAGGTTAAGCCGATATGCTCAAGGAGTAGTCGCGACTGAACATGAACGCTGTGTCTGTTTTGAGGACGGATTAAGGGATGACCTAAGGTTACTGATAGCTCCACATCAGGAGCGGGAGTTCTCCACGCTGGTTGAAAAGGCTAAGGTAGTGAAGGAATCAAGGACTCGACTAGGCAGAATTCTGACAGGAATAGACCCAAAAGAGGTTATGGATCGTCGGGAAATGTGCGTAAAAGGCCCGAATCGAGGGGTCAAAGGGTCGCAAGTTGATACCGAGGCGATGTCGGCCTTGTGAATATTGTGGAAGGAAGCACTCGGGTGAGTGTTGGAAGAAGATAGGAGCATGTCTTAAATGTGGGTCTAAGGACCATATGCTCAAGGACCGTCCAAAGATATCGATGATGATGACCAAAGAACACGTAATGTTAATCAGCCGGTAGGGAGGACAGCAATTTCAACGAGGTCGAGGTGCGAATAACGAGTTAATAATCTTTGGCAGAGGACGTGGCGGAGGTGCCACCAATCATCGAGGCAAGACAAACCGGGTTTGGTTTATCGCGTTCGTCGAAGGAGGATGAAGATGCGCGGGACGTCATAACCCAGACGTTCCTCATTCATGGTAAACCCTATTATGCTTTAATTGATGTGGGCTCGACCCATTCTTATGTTGCCTCAGTAGTGTAGTTGAGACACTAGGCCTAGACTCGAACTTTCGATAAAGAGATGACGGTAGTAAGCCCATTAGGTCAAACTATAGTGGTAAATAAGATCTTTCTAATATACCCCTAGAAATTGTGGAGCGAGCTTTGGTGACCTAATGGAATTACCTTCGGGAATTTGACATTATACTTGGTATGGATTGGTTAGTAGAACAAGCCGTATTGGATTGTCGGCTAAACGAATGGAACTAAGGACCCATGAGGATGAGGTGGTCATTATGATAGGAGAGAGAAGGAACTATTTGACTAATGTAGTTTTGGTGCTTAAGGCGGAAAGGATGGTACGTAAAGGGTACGAGGCGTTCTTAGCCTTTGTAAGTGCGTTGGATGGAAATAAGGAAGGTGTCAAAGTAGTCAGAACAGTAAGGGACTTTGAGGATGTGTTTCCAGAGGAATTACCAGGAATACCCCCAGATAGAGAAGTTGAATTTGGAATAGACTTCTTGCGCCAGAATATAGCGCGCTGTGTCAATTGCTCCATACCGAATGGCGCCAAAGGAATTAGTGGAGCTTAAGGCTCAAATCCGGAATTATTGGATCGAGGATTTATTCGCCCAAAGGTGTCTCCGTGGGGAGCACCGGTCTTGTTTGTCAAGAAGAAGGACGGAACTATGCGTATGTGCATAGACTATCGCCAATCAATAAGTCGACCATCAAGAACAAGTATCCCTTGCCAAGGATCGATGACTTGTTCGATCACCGAAAGGAGCCGCAGATGTTTTCGAAGATCGATTCTGGTGGGGATACATCAGTTGAAGGTGAAGGAGGTGATATCCATAAGACCGCTTTTAGGACAAGATATGGTCACTTTGAGTTTGTAGTAATGCCGTTTGGGTTGACAAACGCTCCACCGCGTTCATGGATATGATGAATCGAGTGTTCCAACCTTACTTAGACAAAGTTTGTTGTGGTATTCATCGATGATATCTTGGTATATTCTAAGTCCAAGAGGAGCATGATGAGCATCTCCGAATTGTGTTACAAGTATTAAGGAGAAGAAGCTTTATGCCAAATTCAGCAAGTGTGAATTTTGGCTTAGAGAAGCTTTCTTAGGACACGTGGTGTCCGCCGGGAATAAGGGTGGATCCTAAGAAAATCGAGCGGTGTTGATTGGAAACCACCTAAGTCGGTGGCGAGAGATTCGTAGTTTCTTAGGGTTGGTAGGCTATTATCGAAGGTTTGTGGAAGGATTCTCGTCGATAGTCGCGCCATTAACAAAATTGTTGAGGAAGGAAGTACCCTTTGTGTGGACGGATAAGCAACAAGAGAGTTTTGAAAAACTTAAAAGGTATTAACTAAGCTCGGTGTTAATTCAACCCGAGGCGTGAAAGGATTTTGTGGTATACCGTGATGCGTCACATACGGGTTAGGATGTGTTCTTATGCAAGATGGCAAGGTAGTCGCTATGCGTCCCGACGCTTAAGGCCGCATGAAGTGAACTATCCAACCCATGATTTGGAATTGGCGAAGTGGTCTTCGCTCTCAAGGTGTGGAGGCATTATCGATGGAGAAAGGTCGATGATCTACATGACCACAAGAGTCTCAAGTATCTGCTGACTCAAAAGGAGTTAAACCCGAGGCAAATAAGGTGGGTGGAATTATTGAAAGACTATGGTATTCGATAGAATATCATCCGGCAAGGCGAATGTAGTAGCCGATGCTTTAAGTAGGAAGGTGGTGATGACTTAAGAGCAATGTTCGCTCATTTAAGCTTATATGAGGATGGAAGTTTGTTGGTTGAGTTACAAGTCAAGCCAACATGGTTGAAGGAAGTGAAAGAGGACAGTTGGTTGATGAAGATTTAAATGTTAAGCTACAAAAAGCACGAATCGGAGAGTTGGAGGACTATGAGATTAACGATGAAGGAGTATTATGCTCTGAGAGGAAAGTCTCAGATGCCAAGAGACAAGGAGTTAAGACAGAAGATCCTTGAGAAGCGCATAGTAGCCCTTATGCTATGCATCCCGAGGCATTAAGCTATACAAAGACTTAAGGAACAATTTTGGTGGCGGATCTTAAACGAGAGTTACGAAATTTGTGGGAAGATGTCTGACGTGTCGCAAGTTAAGGTTTGAACACCAAGTTCCATCTGGATTGCTTCACCAATCCAGATTCCACATGGAAGTGGGAAAGAATTACCATGGACTTCGTTAGTGGGCTTCCCTTACGCCTACTAAGAAGGACTCGGTATGGGTTATAGTAGACCGTTTGACCAAGTCCACACATTTTATCCCAGTAAGAATAGACTATCCTCTTCAAAGGCTAGCCAAGTTATATGTGGCAGAAATTGTGAGGTTACATGGAGTACCAATGTCGATCATCTCGATAGAGACCCAAGGTTTACGCCTCGATTTGAAAGGCACTTCATCAAGCTTTAGGCACCAAGTTGATTTCACTACGGCCTTCCATCCACAATCGGACGGGCGATCAACGAGTAATACAAGTGTTGGAGGATATGTTGAGAGGATGTGTGATGGATTTTCGAGGAAGTTGGGAGGACTACTTACCTTTAGCAGAGTTCGCCTACAACAACAGTTATCAGGCTAGCATTCGAATGGCACCATATGAAGCATTGTACGGACGGAAGTGTCGTACTCCTACTTGTTGGACTGAGTTAGGAGAACGTCGAGTTTTGGGACCGTAGATAGAAGGCGTAAATGTAAGAGAAGGTTGAATTAATTCGAACACGGTTAAAAGAAGCCTCAGATAGACAGAAGTCTTATGCTGACCTCAAACGGAAGGAAATAGAGTTTGAAGTAGGAGACCAAGTGTTTCTAAAAGTCTCACCATGGAAGAAAGTGATGAGGTTTGGTCGGAAAGGAAAATTAAGCCCAAGATTCATCAGGCCCTATCGGTACTAAAGCGAGTGGGACCAAGTGGCATACCGACTAGAGTTGCCACCAGAGTTGCAACAAATGCATGACGATTCCATGTGTCCATGCTACGTCGGTACCGATCGGATCCCTCTCACATAGTACCAATGAAGAAGTGGAGCTAAGGCCGACTTAACCTACGAGGAAGAGCCGATTCGATTCGGGCGTGACGTGAAAGTACTACGAAGGAAGTCCGTTCCTCTAGTTAAAGTATTATGGCGCAATCATGGATCTAAGAAGCTTCGTGGGAGTCGAGGAGACCATGAGACAAAGAATACCCTCAACTATTTTAGTTAAGAAATTTCGAGGACGAAATTTTGTTTAAGGGGTAGAATCGTAACATCCTCGAATAGGCCTATGCATTTCCAGGTTTAATTGTATGAAATGACAAGTTTTAAGTACTATGAATAAAATTTTGATACTTTTGGAAACCTAGAAATGCATGAAAATGGAAATGAAAATGGAAATGAAAATGGAAATGAAAATGGAAATGGAAATGGAAATGGAAATGGAAATGGAAATGGAAAGGACATTTTGGAAACTTAGACATTTTGGAAACCTAATGGAATTAGGAAAGTGAACATTTGGAAAACCAAACCAAAATAGGAAACTAAACATTTTGGAAACCAAACCAAAATAGGAAACTAAACATTTTGGAAACCAAGCCAAAATAGGAAACTAAACATTTTGGAAACTTGGAACATACTGAAATGCATGAAAATTTTAGGAAACTTAAAAATGACCCCGGAATGTCGAATTTAAGAGCCCAAAGGGAAGCTTAGGGCCAAGTGACCCTAAAAATATAAAGAACATAAACTTTGACCCAATAACGGACTTGGAAATATGGCCTGAAGATGCCACCTAAGGCCCTAGGAAATGGCCCAAATGCAAGAGGTTTTGGGCACGAGTTTGAGTCATCTAGAAACAAATAAAAGAAATAAAATTTTGCTCCATGAGTGGAGGGTTGACGGACAAGGAGGAGGAGTTTCTATTCAATAAAAACTCTTGGCTAACTAGGAGATTTGATGGAGTTTCATATTGATAAAACTAAACCTTATCACAAGTGAAGAATTGGTGAACTAGGGACTCTAAGGATAATAGATTCACCAAAGAAAGAAAAGAAAAGAGCCATTCTCCTCTCTTCAACATCTTGCAAACCTTCAAGAGAAAGTAGCAACAATCTTTCCTCTTCTCTTTAGCGAAATTCCTTGTCAAAAAACTCTCCCATCTTTTTCTTTCTTTTCTTTTCTTCTACTATTCAACCACAAAAGCCAAAGCTTTGAGATCCACCATAGTGCCATAGCCGAATAGCATAAGGGATCTTTCGGGATTCAAAACAAGGTAAGTACCTCATTATACAATCGGCAAAAAGACCCTCCTTGATTAAGTAATAGATCAAATCTAACAAGTGATTTCTGCAGAATTTGAAATAAAGATCAACTTGGATTTGAGGTAAGTGAGTCTATACATTCGCCAAGGCCAAATCTCACCAATTAGATTAAATTGATCAAAACTAATCTACTCGAGATCTAGGAAGTTGCCGATTACAAGGAAAAAGGGAGGTGAAGTTTCGGGATTTTAAAATCCACAAGGTAAGCCCATAAAGGCATTCGGCCAAAGATATGTGATTACTAAGATTAGATCCGTAATTATTAAAAGTCGAAAACTAATTTATGTTGAGGTTTCAAGGTTGGCCGAATATCAAGTGAAGGAAAACAAAAATTCCGGGATTTGAATAAACATCAAATCGGCATCAAAGGTAAGCCTCTTTACAAATCCTACTAGAATTTGGATATTATAGCCCAAAATAGAATTTATGCTAAGTAATATTTGATAAACCAAATGTAGGAATTAGGATCTAAACACTAGATCTTGCTTTCGAAATCTCAAGGAATCGCTAAACAAATCAGGTGTGTATTCCACACTATTCTTAATAGTTTTATGGTTTAAATATGCTATATATGTTAATGTGAAAGTGAAAGAGAGTGGCTATAGTGCCATATTATGGTACAAAGTGCTAAGGTACGTTTTCCTACTTCTACTAGGATTACGAAATAAATGTTATACAAGTGAAAAGTGATGTGAAAGTGAAATAAAAATATGTTATACATGATGTTTATAATTTGGGGCATTCGGGATTTATGTGAAAGGGAAGAAGGTGTTGACTACGGTCTCACCAACGTTATAAGTGAAAGTGATGACTTCGGTCTCACTAAGTGAATGTTATGACTTGGTCTCACTAAGTGAATGTGATGACTTGGTCTCACTAAGTGGTAACTTCACACATTACAAATGGTGGCTATGCCACAATATTATCGATGGGCGATGAGCACGTCGACCGCAATGATCGCCTTCGATGGAGTGTAGCGGATGGAGGGTTGACTTAGTAGTCCCCACTTGCAATGAGTTGGTACGGGTGGAGTGTAGCGGATGGCATATAGGTTTGGGTTCGGGTTTGCATCATGATTTTGAATTTTTTTTGTATGCATATGATTTTTATGGTGTGCCTAATTCTATTATGTTTAGTGTTGGTTACACACCGAGTCTATCGACTCACCCCGCTAGGGAATATGTTTCGTGATGAGCAAGAATGGACCGGACTACAGAACTTGTGGTGGCCATGATCGACTTGAAGTTCGATTTAATTTGAATATTTATTTATTTTTTTACTGATCTTGTACAATTTATTATTTTGGGTTTCATTTTATGTAATAAGGCCACCGTGATTTAATTTTTATTTCTACTATAATTACTATGTTATGAGTTTAGGGCTTTATAAAGAGTAAGCCCACTTAGTATGAAATAAGTTTAAATATTTTTATCACTTGAAGCAAATGGGTTTTTGTTATAAAAATAAATTTGTTTTCAACTCAAGCCAACCCACAACGAGCTATCTTCCAAAAACTCATAGTCTTCAAAACAATCGAATGAATTTGAATCGGGTTACTTCAAGGAACATACCAGATCCAGTCCATTCTCGTGGGCCGGGTTTGGGGTGTTTCACCAATTTTTCTTAAGACTAATCTTGCTTCGCTCCCCTTTTAAGACTCTAAAAAATCTAATATTTTTCTAAAGCATTCTCCTACATTCTAAAATTCCCGAAGTCCTCAAAACACATACAATCAGCACACAACATATCACTGCATGCATTCAAGCGAAAAAAATTCATAACCCCTAAATCTTGGATATTACAGTTCTACCCTCCTTAAAAATAATTTTGACCTCGAAATTACCTGACTAGAATAAGTGAGGGTATTGCTGTCGCATTGCTTCCTCCGGCTCCCACGAAGCTTTTTCCGATCCATGATTACGCCATAACACTTTGACAAGAGGAACTGATTTCCTCCGTAACACCTTCACATCCCGTTCTAGAATCTGAATTGGCTCTTCCTCGTAGGACAAATCTGGTCGTAGTTCCACCGCCTCAACTGGCACTACATGAGATGGATCCGATCGGTAACGACGTAACATCGAAACATGGAACACATCGTGCATTTGCTTCAACTCCGAAGGCAACTCTAACTGATATGCCACTGGTCCAACCCGCTTCAAAACCCGATAAGGTCCTATAAACCTGGGGCTTAACTTTCCTTTGCGACCAAATCTCATCACCTTCTTCCAAGGCGAAACCTTTAGGAACACTTGATCCCCCACAGCAAACTCTATATTCTTCCGCTTAAGGTCTGCGTATGACTTTTGCCTATCAGATGCCTCCTTCAACCACGCCCGAATTACCTTAACCTTTTCTTCAGATTCTACCACAATCTCTGGACCCAAAACCTGACGTTCCCCTAATTCTATCCAACATGTAGAAGTGCGACACTTCCGTCCATATAGTGCTTCATACGGTGCCATCCAAATACTGGCTTGGTAACTGTTGTTGTACGCAAATTCCGCTAAAGGTAAGAACTCTTCCCAGCTTCTTCTGAAATCTATCACACATCCCCTTAACATATATTCTAACACTTAGATTACTCGCCGACCGCCATCCGATCGTGGATGAAATGCCATCTTGAAGTCCAACTGTGCCCAAAGCCCGATGTAATGCTTTCCAAAATCGAGACGTAAACCTCGGATCCCTATCTAAAATAATCGACACGGCACTCCATGCAACCTCACAATCTCACCACATACAACTTCTCCAATTTACAGAAAGAGTAATCAACCCGTCTCGCGATGAAATGTGCGATTTCATCAATCGATCCACTATCACCCATACCGAGTCCTTCTTAGTAGGCGTAAGGAAGCCCACTAACAAAGTCCATGGTGATTCTCTCCCACTTCCATCGCAAATCTTTATCTATCAAGAAATCCGAAGGTACTTGATGTTTAGCCTTAACTTGTCGACACGTTAAACACTTCCCTACAATTCGTAACTTCCCGCTTAAGACCGTGCCACCAAAACCGATCCCAGAAATCCCGGTATAACTTGCTCCCTCCAGGATGCATAGCATAAGGACTACCATGCGATTCCTAAAGAATCCTTTGCCTCGCCTTATCCTTCTAAGATACGACCTTACCCTTGAAACACAATACTCTATTGTCATTAATACCATAATCTTTCAACTCCTCACTCTGCACATGCCGTAGCTTAACACTTAAATCATCATCTACCAATTGTCTTTCTTTCACCTGACTCAACCACGTCGGCTTTACTTGTAATTCTGCCAGCAAGCTTCCGTCATCATAAAGACTAAGATGTGCGAACATCGCCCTTAGATCCGGCACCACTTTTGACTTAGGGCATCTGCCACTACATTCGCCTTGCCCGGGTGATACTCTATAGAACAATCATAGTCTTTCAACAACTCCACCCACCTTCGCTGTCTCAAATTCAGCTCCTTCTGTGTCAGCAGATATTTCAGACTCTTGTGGTCCGTATATATCACTGACTTTTCCCCATATAAATAATGCCTCCATACCTTAAGAGCAAAGATTACCGCTGCCAATTCCAAGTCATGCGTCGGATAGTTAACCTCGTGTGGTCTCAATTATCGAGATGCATAAGCAACCACCTTCTCATCTTGCATCAGAACACATCCCAATCCAGTGTGAGATGCATCACAATACACCACGAAATCCTTCCCTGCCTCAGGCTGAATCAAAATCGGAGCTTCAGTCAAAACCCTCTTAAGCTTTTCAAAACTCTCTTGCTGCTTATCTGCCCATACGAAAGGTACCTCCTTTCTCAATAATTTCATTAAAGGTGCAGCTATCGATGAAAATCCTTCGACAAATCTTCTGTAGTAGCCTACTAATCCTAAGAAACTGCGAACCTCAGTTATGGACTTAGGTGGTTTCCAATCTAATACTACCTCAATCCTCCGAGGATCCACCCTTATCCCTTCTGCAGACACCACATGGCCTAAAAATGCAACTTCTTTCAGCCAAAATTTGCACTTGCTGAATTTGGCATAAAGCTTCTTCTCCCTTAACACTTGTAACACTATCCGAAGATGCTCATCATGCTCTATCTCAGATTTGGAATATACTAGGATGTCGTCTATAAACACAATGACGAACTGATCCAAGTAGGGTTAGAAAACCCGATTCATCATATCCATGAATGCAATTGGGGCGTTCGTTAATCCGAACGGTTACCAAGAATTCATAATGCCCGTATCTTGTTCGGAAAGCTATCTTATGGATATCCGCTTCTTTTACCTTTAGCTGATGATACCCCGACCTTAGATCTATCTTCGAGAATACCGCAGCTCCCTTAAGCTGATCGAACAAGTCGTCGATCCTCAGTAAAGGATACTTGTTCTTGATGGTCAGTTTATTCAACTATCGGTAATCTATACACATTCGCATTGTTCTGTCCTTCTTCTTCACAAATAGAACCGGTGCTCCCCATGGAGACACACTGGCTCGGATAAACCCACGATCAAGCAACTATTGAATCGAGCCTTAAGCTCAACCACTCTTTTGGTGCCATTCAGATGGAGCGATAGAATCTTGGCCGATCGTGCAACAAGTCAATCCCAAATTCTACCTCCCGATCCGGAGGCAATCTTGGAAGTTATTCCAGAAAGACATCCACAAATTCACTCACAGTCATGACCTCTTCAACAGTTGCTTCCTTAACCTCTAAGGCACTAACCAACATCAGAAAAGCTACACATCCTTTTCTTACCAATTTTTCTGCCTTAAGAGCAGATACCACATTTGATAAATAGTTCCGTCTCTCGCCATTACCACAACTTCCTTATCATCAATAGTTCTTGGTGACATCTGCTTAGCAAAGACAATCTACATTCGCACGATACTTCACTAGCTACCATGCCTAAGATCGTCAAATTCTCGAATGGCAACTCCATTAAGTTAGCCAAAATGCGTCCCTTGAACTTCTAAAGGCACTTTCTTAAAGAGCTTATCTACTACTACATCATTCTAAAGGACTAAATACGATCATCTTCCTAGGTATAGTCTCGAGTTCACATGCGAGTTCCGAGATACTTCACTAGCGATATATGAATAAGTTGACCCTATATCTATCAAAGCAATAAAGGGCAACCTGTAAATATGGAACGCACCGTTATAACATCAAAAGGCCACTATCTTCCTTCCGATGAATCGCATACACTAGACCTAGGCCTCTCGCCTCAGTCTACCATCGCCTCGCTTGGGTCCCGCGACCTCTACCGTAACCATTACCTCGCCATTCGGACCATGACCCTCATCGGCCATCGTCCACCTCTCGCCAACTGATTAAAACCGACCACTGGACGGTTCCTATCTCAGTATCCATCGGACGATCCTTAATCATATGATCCTTAGACCCGCACTTAAAACATCCCCGCCTTTTCCAACATTCTCCCGGTGCATCTTTCCACACCGAGCACAAGTACGCAGATCGTGTCCTCCCAGTAGCAACCCTCTTTATGCCCATCAACTCTAGGTCTCTTTTGAAAATTCTCGGATGACCCTGAAGACCCAAAGATCCTTTTATTCTTATTCTGACCTCTGTCCCGATTTTGTCTCTCGGTCCGCTTAACTTCTTCAGCTATTCGCGCCCTATCCACTAAAACTGCAAAATCTCTTTCCGACTGGAGCAATCAACACTCATGACTCATCTCTCACCCATCCTCGAATCTGACACACCGCTAATAATCAGTAGCCATATCCTTCTGGCATACCGGCTAAGCCGCAAAAACTCCACTTCATACTCAGCTACCGACTTATTTCCTTGCACTAAATTCAGAAACGCCTTTCTCTGAGAGTCGATGTAACTAGCTCCAACGTATTTTCCCTCAAACTTAATCTTAAAATACCCCAATCCACTCGATCCGCAGGGTACTCTCCTTGACAGTGAGCCACCACTGGTAGGCCTCATCTCAAGCAAATAAACAAAGACCTTTCGACTTTTCCTTAGCAAAGGGTCCAAATCATCCATGATCCTCTCGATTGCCTCTAACCAATACTTCGCTACATTCGGAGCTACCCCAGATACTCCCCTAAAAACCTCGACTCCGTTTGATCTAAGTCTCTCAGCTACTGACTTTCGAGCTCCATTACCCATACTAGCTCCCACTACTCGCTCTAGAACTCGCAACATACCCTGCGATATTGCATCATCTCCTCCAGTTTGCTCTTGAAATTTCGCCTAACAAATGGTGGAGGTGTCTCATTTTCAAAACCTCGACCAGATCTAACTAGTTCCGACACAACCATTCTGCCTCTACCGCATCCACTACGACCACGTCTCCTAGAACTCATGTCTACTTTGCGTCTTATCTATTTTTACGAAAATTTTATGCATTAGATTCTTTTCACTTCTTATTTAAAGAAAGTTTTGATGCAATGTAGATTTATTCGATGGTTTTCCATAAAAGTACAAACATATACCTAGGGTCCATGTCTCTACAGTTTCCTAGGCCTATTATTTAGAGTATCATACGTCAACATACACAAATAAATTAAAAGAACTTACAGCGGACTGGCCGAGATCTCAAAGCCATGCTTCCATAAAACCATCTTACCAAAAATTTTCAAAAAGTCATTTGGGCCTAATTTTGAAAATGTTGTGGGCTTCAAAACCCAAGGTCGAGTGTTTAAAACTGGGTTCTGATACCAAGTTGAAACACCCCAAACTCGGCCCTCAAGTTTTGACCGGATTTGATATGTTCCTCGAGTAAAACTTTAATTAAATCTCGTTTTTTTATTAAGAAAATATGATGGTTTCAGATAAAATAGATTAGCTCATGATCATGTTGAAAATCGTATTGTTAAATAAGTTTGTATCTTCTTAAAATGTTATCTTTATGAGAAAGATTATAAGTTAA
Source organism: Gossypium rotundifolium (assembly GCA_025506655.1). Classification (NCBI taxonomy): domain Eukaryota; kingdom Viridiplantae; phylum Streptophyta; class Magnoliopsida; order Malvales; family Malvaceae; genus Gossypium; species Gossypium rotundifolium. The sequence goes on from CP106727.1 coordinate 173,114,042, forward strand.
AAGAAAACCAAATTTAAAACTTATTATTATTGTGAAAACCATATGTGTTTAGGTGTCAAAATAGTTTAAGTTATTTTTCAAATCATTTAATTATTTAGTAACTATTTGATCGTAGTGATTAAAAATCTAAAACTTAAAAATAAAAGCAGTTTAAAGTCGCCTTATTACAAAAACATAACCCAAAATAAATCCAAAATAATAAAATAAGCGTAGTGGGTTTAATTAAAAGGAAACCGAAATCTCGAGTTGAGCAATGGCCACCACATAGTCCTCATCGACCGATCCATCACGCTAAGCGTCACCGAAAATATAACCCACGAGGGTGAGTCAACAGACTCAATGTGTAACATAACACTAAAACCCAATCGATCATAGCCATAAAGCCCATTTAAATCACATTTAGCCATAAGCCCATAATATAGTAAATCGATAATAATGATTAAATCACATGTACATATACAATGAAATGCAATCCCGAGCCCACCTAGATATCCATTCTCTACACACCACCCGTACCTACCAATCACACCGTGGGGATTACTAAATCGACCCTCCATCCGCTACACACCATCGAAGGTAGTCGCGATCAACTACACATCGCCATTATAAATTGTGGCATGGCCACGGATAATTGTGATGAGTCACGGATTCATAATATGTGATCGAAGTCACCGGATTCATAATATTGTGATCGAAATCACCGGATAATGTAGTAAAAACCACCAGAACACTTTCCCTTTTATCAATATCACCCATATGCCCATGCAATAAACATATTATTTCGATATCAAGCTATATACCCCCAAAATCATAACGGAATCATACACATTTCATATTCATGCTTATAGCATTATTAACGAAGTATTAGGGGTAAACATACCTGAATACCATGTACCACTGAATGGTACCCGTAACCATTATCATACATATTTTTCTTAACACATGTAAATCATTAATATTATCGATCTATTAGAAATTTAGTGTAGTGCTACACACCTTGTAATCATGAAGAACGATAGAATACTTAAGATTTCTGACTTTTGCCTACAACGTCGACGGTACCTACATAACACTATATGAGAAATCAATTATCACTAAAAGATATGGCCTTTGGTGAATATCATTATCTCCTTACCTTGGATTATTCAAATTTTGAATGATCTCCCCTAAACATTGGCTACAAAGGAACCCCAAACTTTCCTTCAAGATTCACCAAAGAAATTAGGAGAATTAGAATCTTGATTTTCGATCACAAAGATAAATAAAGGAAAAGAGATTAACCTAAAAGAGATCCTTATCGAAAAAGAATGACCAAAATGCAAATGGTCAAAAACCTCCAAAAAAATTGGCGATGAAGTAGAAATAGATTCAAATAAGAAAGATGATAGGTTTTGGTGCTTAGAAGCAATTGGTTTCAATGGTGTCAATGAAGTGAAACTTTCGACTTTAGAAGAGAATAGCAAGGTTATAGATTCTACTTTAACAAAATAGAAAGAAAAGAAGAGAAAGGAAAAGTAAAAGAAAAGAAGAAATGATCAAAGAGGCTAAATGGTTTTGGTTATGGAAGAAATTGAACAAAGAAAAGTTTTGATAATGGTGCACATTCGGTCAAGTAAAAGAATGAAAGAAAAATGCCTTCAAAAGTAGTAATATTTCGGTACCAAAAAGAAAGAAAAGCTTGAGAGGAAAAGAAGAAAAAGAGATACCAATATGGTCAAAGATGGTAGCCAAAACAAAACAAAATTTTCACCTAATGCCAATGACAAATTCGGCTAAGGAGAAAGATTTTGGAGAAAAGGGAAAAGATGCACAAAATGCTAAGAATTTGGCCAACTATCCTCCCCCTAATCCCATACAATATTCAGCCAACCCCCTAGCCACCTATGCCGTCCACATTCATGGTCAAAATGACCATGAAAAATTTCAAAACATCACCCATTCATCAAACCTTATGTCCCTTATCCTTCCATAACACCTTGATTCCATACCTTAACTAATAACTTGCCTTTTCCTTTAGTCTACTATCCAAAAATGAAAGAAAATCCATCCATATCAAAAATAGAGCTTGCCCGACACAATAGGAAAGAGAACAAAAAAATAAAAATCCTTCCAATTGCTAACCAATGGATTCGAACCTCTCCCCTCATACATTCACCTATGCGCCAACACAACTTTGCCAATTGACTTGTTGTGATTAAAACCTCATACCAATTTTTCTTAAGACCAATCTTGCTTAGCTCCCCTTTTAAGACTAAAAAAAATCTAATATTTTTCTAAAGCATTCTCCTACATTCTAAAATTCTCAAGTCCTCAAAACACATACAATCAACACACAACATATCACTGCACTCATTCAAGCGAAAAAAATTCATAACCCCTAAATCTTGGATATTACATAAAACATGAAAAGAAAGGATTAAGAGCACCTTTTTACATAAATCAAGGAATAAATCATCCAAAAGTACACTAAATGTGGGATTAAAATATGTTACTTTTATGGTTTATCACTTTTAAACGCCGCTAAAAGTCTGTTTTGGTGTAGTGACTGTATGTTGTTTTGGGATAACTATATATACATATATATACTAGTATCTTTTAATTTGATTGAAACATGAAATTAAAATATATATTTTGAAACAAATAAATTCAAATTTTGGCTTTGGGTTTTAATTAAGGATGTCTAATATTTTAAATAGATTAATTGAAACAAAATGCTGCCAAAGTGACCTCTTTTGTGTAGATTAGTTTATTTGAAATATCAAGATGATTAAATATTTTTTTGATTCATGCGTTTATTAATTGACCCAAAGGTAAGTTAATATTTGGCAGAATTTCAACGACATCTGTGGTGATAAATATATGACAATTATAAGGTATTTATGTGAGCAATAAGTTAGTCCAAAGATTAATTAATTGTTTGACATAATTTATTGTCAATGTTTGATTACTACAGCAAGAGTACCGTTTACTGTTAATATTACTATCCAAAGACTTGATATTAATGTTGTGTTTGGTATCTTGAGATGGGATTAGCCATTATATTGAATTTATTGTTTACTTATGAATATTGATGTGAGCTTATTTTATTTATTTTTTTGTTCTATATTCAGCTAATTCATCTTTTATCGCCACAATATCTGTAATATAAATCCTATACCCATGCTTAATGGGACTAATTTCAATGAATGGAAGAGGCACTTACCTATAGTGCTTCGTTTTATGAACATAGACCTTGCACTAAGGGAAGAACAACTTGCACCTCTCACTGCGGAAAGCACCCCTATGTTAAAAGGGATTTTAAGAGGTGGGATCATTCAAATTGCAAGAGTCTAATGATCATGAAGCACAACATTTTAGAAGCCTTTAGGGGTAAAGAATCTAAAAAGATTACTCATGCCAAAGTTTCCTTGACGAAATTGAGAAACGTTTTGCTAAAAATGATAATGTTGAAATGACATCACTTCTAACTTCTTTGATGTCTATAAAGAATAAGGATCAAGGAAATTATGTGCGATCTAAGGGCTATGAGTTTTATGATCCCACAATTAGGAATATTTTTGAGATGAGAATTGCAACATTCTTTTAGGATGTCGAGTTTGGAAGGAGAAATAAGGTTACAGACATTGCATTTGAGGAGGAATTGGATTCTAACTCAGTTCTTACTATCACTTTTGATGATGTTTAGGTTCTCATACCTATTATTGATTAAGAAGTGAATCTAGAACCTCAATAAGATAATGTTGAACAACTCCCTATTTAAGATGAGGTAATTGTTCCAGAAGAACAAACTCAACAACCTCAAGAATGAATGTCATTAAAAAGGTCTACTAGAGAAATGGTTATAATGGCTTTAGTGGAATATTTTGACATTAAGCTACATCAGATGAATATTAAGTTAATGGTTTCTTAATGGTAACATTGATCATACATTTATATGGAGTAATTAGAAAGCTTTGTGTCTAATAATGCAAAGTTAATGAGTTGCAAAGAACTTCATCTATGGGCTTAAACAAACTTCTCGTCAATAATATTACAAGTTTCACCAAATGATTATCTCATTCGGTTTAGAGATGAATTTTATTGATAATCGTCTATACCATAAGTTTAGTGGGAGTAAGGTTCTATATTTGGTTTTATATGTTAATGACATACTGCTTGTCAATAATAAGTATAGCCTCAATCAATGCCCTATGAATGATTTTGATATTACAAAAAAATGCATTAAATTTTTTACATTTTAGCTGTAGAAAGTCTAATGTATGTTCTGGTTTGTATACATTGGAATATTGTGTACACTATTGGGATGTTAGGCAGATATTTTAAGCAACCCTAGTTTAGACCTTAGATAGTATCCAAGAGGGTTATAAGTATTTTCAGAGAACAAAAGATTACATGCTCACATATCGGAGGTCTAATCAGTTAGTGATCATCAGGTATATGGACTCCAATTTTGATGGAATATGGATATAGGATTTTGTCACTAAGGTGCAAATTGTAAAAACAAATTACAGTCTTTTATTTCAATAGCAACAAGAGCACATCAAAATAAAAACACACAGACTTTAAGTTCTTGGTTGTTAAAGTAAAAGTTCAGAATGGTTAGGTGCTTATAAAGCATATTAGGACAAACTCCATGATTGCGGATCCACTTACTAAGGAATTAGACCTACGGGTTTATAAGAGCACACTGCTCATATGGGTGTAATGTCATTTAAAGGATATGTAACATCTTTGATTTAGGGGTTCTACATTTTAGGCTTTTCTGTGTGCTTAGTTGTTCTACTTGTTATTTAGATGTGTTTAGGGGTCCTGGTGAGGCTTGGGTTTAGGCTAGAGCCTTGGTAAATTTTTTTTGTTTTGGGCATCTAAGGGGGGAGAGCTAGTAGGAGCAGGCCTTAAGTTTATTTGCGTGTGGTTGTTGACACAAAGAAGTTTGTGTCCAAGTGGAGGTAGCGTCACTTGTAAGAGTAAAAGGGGAGGAGTTCGAATCCTATAAGCCTCATTATGAAACATTACTTTTGGTGCCAAGATGGAGAGAAGATGGTTTCGGCAGGGACTCTTCAAGGGTGGTGGTTGAATGGGTCAATGCATTCAAATGGATGGACAAGAGTGCTTGAAGGAGTTTGAATTGGTCAAACCAATTTGAATGGGTGATGGAGAGTGGAACTAGGAGGAAATCAAGGGATTTGGTGATGGTGGAGGTGTTTGCCGAATGTGGGGAGCTTGGAGGGGGATTTTGGTTTAGTTGCTAGGATACGTGAGTGTGCTAAAATTCCTATTGGTCTAAGGCATTTTTTTGGCATTTTCGATCATATAGGGTGAGTGCCTATTTTTGCAAAAGTCTCTTAGAGTTTTCTTTTTCTCTTATTCGGTTTCCTACTTTTCCTTGTGCCGAAACTTTCAGCCTTTTCTCTTCATTTTTTTGCTTCTTTGACACTAGCTGAAACTAGTGTGACCATTCGGGAATCTCTTTCTTCTTCTTTTCTCTTTTATTTCCTTTATTTTCTTTAGTCGAACCTTATTCTATCTTTGAGCCGAAACTCTCTTCTCCTCTACTTCTGTCTTCTCTAGTCGAAACATACTTCTCACTCCTTTCTCTTGTGTGTTTCATTTCTATAAATTTTCTCCATAGCCGAATCTCCTTTGACACCACACTAATCGATTCTTACACTTTTTACTATCAGCCGAACATCACGAAGTAAGGTGCTAGGAATCTTTGGCCGAAGGGAGTCTCTTCAATCGATTTCTATTGGTTAAGGTAAGGGGAGACTCTTTCATTCCTTTCTTTTTTTTTCTCTCGATTTTGTGTGGTCATAGCCAAATGGCTACTTTGTTCTTAGTGTTTAGATTTCGACTAACCCATTTTCCTTTTCTTTTTTTCTCTCGTTTCGAAACGTTTGCTTCGGGAAACTCCATTAGCCTAACATTTTTTGTCCAAAGCCTGAAGGCCTATTGATTTTCAATCTAATCACTCCATTCGGGTTCTTAAGGTAAGGAGCCATCTTTACGATTTCTTGGTTATTTCATCCCTTTCAATTGTAGTATGTCTTAATCAAATTCAATTGTAGTCTGTCTTAATCAAATTCTTTTGTTAGTCAACCTATGTTCCTCCTTGAGTATTGATCAAGATTTTTCTACATGGATACGAGTGCCAGTCATTCCAAGGAGGGGAGTGAACTCGTAGTCTGTGCCTCTAAATTTAAGCGAAGATGCAAAGGTCGATGGTTCGAGACTTTCTACCGGTGACGTGGTAAGGAGCCGACGCTCACCGAGATAGACAAATTGCGGTTGTTTCTTCTAATGAGAGTGTCGACAATCTAGAGTCTAGTCTTCGCTGTCGTGTCGTGTGTAATGCTCACACTTTACTTTATTAATTTATGTTAACAATTGTGTTGGCTAAAAGTCGAATGACAGTTTACCCTTGACTTGGAGACACCGTAAGTTTCGCTATGATGTTACTTTCAAATATGTGTATGTATGAATTAATTATCTATGGTACATTGAAAGTATGTCGATCCATCTCAAGATGATAATATATTGCATGGGCTTGGGAAATGATTGAAAAGGGAAGTGTGATTCGGTGACTTACATCACGGTGGTGCAGGACCACGATGGGTTGGCCCACATATACTTATCGAGATTGTCACGTTGGTGCAGGACCACGGTGGGTTGGCCCCATATACTTATCGAGATTGTCACGGTGGTCAGGACCACGATTGGTTATTACGCTTATAAATTCGTGACTCTGTCACAAGTGGTCGGGGACCATAGTGGTCTAGGACCACAGTGGCTTGATGCCACGGGTGTTTGGCCGATTCAGGTGACCTAAAGAATGGAAAACTAGGTTAGGTTGGGCCGCATTGCATGCATGTTTAATATGCTATATTGTGTGGGCTAATGGCTAATGGACATTTGTGGGCTTGGGGCCCAGATTGCGTTATAAAGGGATTTACACACTGAGTCTAGGTGACTCACCCCTCTACTTAATCTTGCAGGTAATCCCTAGATTGCGGATTTAGAGTCGAGGCGGACTTTGAGGTGGCCATGCATTATTTTCTCGTAAACTTTCATTTCTTATTTAAACTTACTTTTTAATTTTGGGATTTTGCAATGTAATAAGGCCTTTACAACTTTAAATTGGGATTTGCTTTAACTCTATTAGTATATATTTTCGAAGTCACAAATACAGGGATTTCCTAAAATAAAATACAAACAAATATTTTAAGCTAAATAATCTGGAGTTTTTAGTAAAATCTCAACATTGTTTTCATCTGTCATGTTTCATGAAATTCCCAATTTTGGCTTTCGTAAAATAAAATTATTTTATGGCTTCTAGTTCAATCTAATCAGGAAATTGGTAAGAACTCTCGTACGAAATTTTAAATTATCTTCAAAATAAAAGCACTAATCATAAAGTTTTTCCAAATTACGATGTTTAGTTAGAGATTTCAAAACTTTCTTTCCTGTAACATACGAGATTTGGTCTTAGTGTATTGACCGGGTTTGGATTGTTATAATTATGGTATCAGAGCCATGTTGTAAAACTCGACTGTGGGTTTGAAGGTCGAAAAAAATATTTTCAAAAGTTGGTTTGGAAAATGGTTTAAATAAATACGTGTTTTCTGAAAGTATGGCACCTGGCACCTGAGTCTCCGGCACCAATCCGTACTGTAAGTTTTCTAATTATTACTTGAATTCTTATGAAATATTATGATAAATAGTTTTAAGAAATACAAATTTAGAAATAGAGACCTTTAGAAATATTTTTTGCGAGAAACTACTTCTAATGCTATTTTCATAAGACTGTCCGATAATAAACAGTGGAAGAAATACTAACTCATAAAATTTTAATCAGATTAAGTCGAATTCATAATCATGAGCGCTAGAGGATGTGGACGTGGTATGTGCGATCGTGTTAGAGGCCGGGGTGTTGAGGCTGAACCCTCAGAATCAGGGCATAGGCCGGAAGGTGAAGTGCCAGCATCACCAATTGCGGAAGCGGGATTTCAAGACCAAACTAGTGGAGACGATGCTGTGTCTCAAGCTATGTTTTGTGTTATGGAGCGGATTGCTGGAGCGAGCACAGGATCAGTAGCTCGAAAATCTATTTCTGAGCGACTCCAAGCTAATGGGGCTGAGATGTTTAGGGGCATTTCTAGTGTATCTCCTAACGTAACTGAGTACTAGCTAGAAGCGGTTGAACGAATCATGGACAATCTTAATTGTACCACGGAGGAAAAGTTGAAAGGAGTAGTGTCTCTCCTTCGATATGAAGTATACCAGTGGTGGCTCACGGTAAGAAATAATACATCAGCGGGCCGTATTACCTGAGACTTCTTTAAGTCAGCATTCCAAGGAAAGTATGTTGGGGCAAGTTACGTGGATGCTCAGAGGAAGGCATTTTTAAAACTGGTCCAGGGAATAAGTCAGTGGTTGAATATGAGGCAAAATTCCTACGGTTAAGTCGTTATACCCGAGGTATTGTCGCAATAGATCACGAGCGTTGTGTCTGATTTGAAGATGGTTAGAGGGACGAGTTGCTAGTACTGATAGCTCCGCAACGGGAAAAAGAGTTTGCTATTTTGGTTGAGAAGGCTAAGATAGCCAAGAGGTGAAGCGATCTAAAAGGCAGAATCAGGATAGGGACAGGGGTAGGAATAAAAGGAATTTTGGGTCATCAGGATCTGCTGGGGGTTTTCAAAAGAGGCCTAGGTTTGATGGGCCGAGTCAAGTTGCGAAGCCTATTGTTGTTGGTCGGTCTCAGCAGTGTGCTAGATGTGGGAATTATCATTTAGGGGAGTGTTGGGAAATAAGTAAAGGATGTTACAGGTGTGGATCTGTCGATCATCTAGTTAGGGACTATCCACAAGAGTCGAATAAGGCATGGCCAGTAGGTTAGGGATATGTACAGCCTGGAAGAGGTGGGCAACAACCACCGAGAGGTCGTGGTCCGGCTGGGGGAAATGGTTTTGGTCGAGGGCGTGGAACACCTAGCAGAGGTGCTTGGAATACAGATGAGAGACAGCCTGGGTTGGTCTATGCAACTAAACACCGAGAGGATGGCGATGTACCGGACGTCATAATTAGTACATTTTTATTTTTGGTTTGCCCTTTACAACACTGATAGATATTGGATCTACACATTCGTATGTTGCTAGTACTGTGTCGGGAAATTTGAACATAGAATCTGAGGTTGGTTCTAGAGAAATGACTGTGATTAGCCCTTTAGGAAAATCTGTAGTGGTAAACAAACTCTTTAGAAGTGTACCTTTAGAAGTTCAAGGGATGGTCTTCCCAGTTGACTTGATGGAATTGTCGTTCGATGAGTTCAATTTGATATTAGGCATGGACTAGTTAGTTAAGTATCGAGCATACTTTTAGTTAAGTATTGTGCTGCTAAGCGCATGATACTGAAGACTCTCAAGGATAAGAAGGTGTTGGTGTTAGGTGAGAGAAGGAATTACCTGTCCAATGTGGTGTCTACTCTAAATGATGAAAAGATGGTGAGAAAAGGGTGTGAGGCTTTCCTAGCTTTCGTTAATGCTTTGGAAGACAATGAGTTATCTGTAAGAGATGTTTGAACGGTGAAAGAGTTCTCAGATATTTTTCCAGAAGAGCTTCCAGGATTACCTCCGGATCGCGAGGGAGTTCGCATTGATCTTCTTTCGAGAATAGCTACGGTGTCCGTTACCCCATATAGGATGACGCCGAAGGAGCTGGTGAAGTTTAAAGCTCAGATTCAGGAATTGTTGGACTATGGTTTTATCTGACTAAGTGTGTCACCGTGAGGAGCACCGGTGTTATTTGTCAAGAAAAAGGATGGGTCAATATAGATGTGCATTGACTATAGGAAAATGAACAAGTTGACGATTAAGAACAAGTACCCATTGCTAAGGATTGATGATATGTTCGATCAGCTACGAGGTGTTTTGGTCTTCTCGAAGATAGACTTGAGGTCAGGTTATCATCAGCTTAAGGTCAAGGAGGTAGATATTCATAAGACTACTTTTCGAACTCGTTATGGTCATTACGAGTTCTTAGTGATGCCGTTTGGGTTGACAAATGCACTAGCTGCATTTATGGATATGATGAACCAGGTATTCCAACCCTACTTGGATTGGTTTGTCGTAGTATTCATAGATGATAACTTGGTATATTCAAGGACAGAAGAGGATCATGATTAGCATCTTCGGATTGTTCTGCAGATTTTAAGAGAGAAGCAACTGAATGCCAAATTAAGCAAGTGTGAATTTTGGTTGAGGGAAGTTACTTTTCTGGGGCGTGTTGTGTCTGCTGAGGGGATTAGGGTTGATCCCCGAAAGATTGAAGCTGTTTTAGATTGGAAACCACCAAGGTTTGTAGCTGAAATTCAAAGTTTCCTTGGGTTAGATGGGTATTACAAAAGGTTTGTGGAGGGATTTTTGTTAATCGCTGCACCTTTAACCAAGTTGTTACGGAAAGGGGTACCATTTGTCTAGTCTGATAAGCAACAGGAAAGCTTTGAGAAGTTGAAAAGGATTTTGACGGATGCACTAGTGTTGATTCAGCCTGAGGCGGGGAAGGAGTTTATCGTCTATTGTGATGCATCGCACATAGGGTTAGGATGTGTGTTGATACAAGAGGGAAAGTAGTAGCGTATGCGTCTCGGTAATTGAGACCACATAAAGTGAACTATCCCACTCATGATCTAGAGTTAGCTACGGTAGAGTTCACCTTGAAGATTTAGAGGCATTACTTCTATGGAGAAGTCGATCATCTACACCGATCACAAGAGTCTGAAATATCTCCTTACCCAGAAGGAGTTGAATTTAAGGCAGCGGAGGTGGATTGAATTGTTGAAAGACTATGATTGCTCGATTAAGTATCATCCGGGTAAATCTAATGTAGTGGTGGATGCATTGAGCCCTAAAGTGATATCTGATTTGAGGACAATGTTTGCTCATCTCAGCTTGTATGATGATGGAAGCTTGTCAGCTAAAGTTCAAGTGAAGCCTTCAAGGGGTAAGTCAGATTAGAGAAACATTTGATAGATGAATGGTTAAGTTCTAGATTTCAGCAAGTGGAAGATGGTGAGACAGAAGATTTTAGTTTGAATAGTGCTGGGATATTATGCTTTCATGGAAAGGCTTATATGCCGAAGGATTTCCAGTTGAGACAGAGGATTCTACAGGAAGCGCATAGTAGTCCATATACTATGCATCCCGGTAGGAGTAAAATGTATTGGGATTTACGTGAACAATTTTGGTGGCCAGGTCTGAAGCATGAAGTTACCGAGTTTGTGAGTAAGTGCTTGACGTGTCAATAGGTAAAGGCAGAATATCAGTTGCCTTGAGGTTGCTACAGCCTAGTGAAGATTCCACTTTGGAAGTGGGAGAGGATAACTATGGATTTTGTTTGTAGGCTACCTCTTATGCCTACTAGGAAGGATTCGATATTGTCAATCGGTTGACAAAGTCCGCTCATTTCATACCGATTCATGTTGATTACTCATTACAGAAGTTAGCCAAGCTATATGTAGCAGAAATTGTGAGGCTACATTGGGTACCGACGTCTATCATATCAGACAGAGACCCCAGGTTAACATCACGATTCTGGAAAGCATTGCACAAAGCGTTGGGTACAAGACTGGATTTCAGCACAGCATTTCATCCACAGACTATGGTCAGTCAGAGAGGGTAATTCAGATTCTAGAAGATATGTTGAGAGGCTGTGTTATCGACTTCAGGGGTAATTAGGAGGATTTCTTACCATTGGCAGAATTTGCATACAATAATAGCTATCAATCAAGTATTCAGATGGCACCCTACGAAGTGTTGTATGGTTGTAAGTGTTGTACTCCTACGTGCTGGACAAACTTGGGCGAGCGACAGTTGTTGGGTCTAGAATTGGTTTTAGAAATAAAGGAAAAGGTTAAGTTGATTCGAATCGATTGAAGGAAGCTTTCGACAGGCAGAAATCTTATGTAGATCTGAAGCATAAGGAAATAGAATTCGCAAAGGGTGATTAGGTCTTTCTGAAATTTTCACCTTGGAAGAAGGTTTTAAGGTTTGGACGAAAGGGCAAGTTGAGCCCCAGGTTCATCGGGCCTTATCGAGTGTTGAAACGTGTGGGACTAGAGCTTATCAGCTCGAGTTACCTCCGGAGTTGAGTCGGATACATGATGTATTTCACGTTTCAATATTAAGGTGCTATCGTTCAGATCCATCTCATATAGTACCAGTAGAGGAAATTGAAGTAAGACTTGATTTGTCTTTTGAAGAAGAACCCGTTCAGATATTAGATCGAGATACTAAAGTGTTGAGAAGAAAGTTAGTTCTATTGGTTAAGGTTCTATGGCAGAATCACGGTTCAAAGGAAGCCACATGGGAGCCAGATGATGTGATGCGACAGCAATACCCTCACCTCTTTTGATCAGGCAAATTTTGAGGCCGAAATTTCTTTAAGGGTGTAAAACTGTAACATCCTAGATTTAGGGGTTCTTTATTTTAGGCTTTTCTGTGTGCTTGGTTATTCTGGTTGTTATTTAGTGTTTGAGGGTCCTAGTGAGGCTCGGGTTTAGGCTAGAGCCTTCTAAAGGGGGAGAGCTAGTAGGAGCAAGCCTTAAGTTTATTTGCGTGTAGTTGTTGACACAAAGAAGCTTGTGTCCAAGTCGAGGTAGCATCACTTGTAGGAGCAGAAGAGGAGGAGTTCGAATCCCATAAGCCTCATTATGAAACTTTATTTTTGGCGCCAGGATGGAGAGAAGATGGTTTCGGCAGGGACTCTTCAAGGGTGGTGGTTGAATGGGTCAATGCATTCAAATGGATGGACAAGAGTGCTTGAAGGAGTTTGAATTGGTCAAACCAATTTGAATGGGTGATAGAGAGTAGAACTAGGAGGAAATTAATGGATTTGGTGATGGTGAAGGTGTTGGCCGAATGTGGGGAGCTTGGAGGGGGGATTTCGGTTTAGTTGCTAGGATAGGTAAGTGTGCCGAAATTTCCATTGGTCTTAGGCATTTTTGGCATTTTCGGTCATATAGGGTGAGTGCTGATTTTTGCAAAAGTCTCTTAGAGTTCTCTTTTTCTCTCATTCGATTCCTATTTCTCCTTGTGCCGAAACTTTTAGCCTCTTCTCTTCATCTCTTTTTGCTTCTTTGACACTAGCCGAAACTAGTGTGACCATTCGGGCATCCCTTTTTCTTCTTCTTTTCTATTTTATTTCCTTTATTTCCTTTAGCCGAACCCTCTTCTATCTTTGAGTTGAAACTCTCTTCTCCTCTACTTTTTTTTCTAGCCGAAACATACTTCTCACTCCTTTCTCTTGTATGTTTCGTTTCTACACATTTTCTCCATAGTCGAATCTCCTTTGACACCACACTAATCGATTCTTACACTTTTTACTGTCAGCCGAACATCGTGAAGCAAGGTGCTAGGAATCTTTAGTCGAAGGGAGTCTCTTCAATCAATTTCTATTGGTTAAGGTAAGGGGAGACTCTTTCGTTCCTTTTTTATTTTTTCTCTCGATTCTGTGTGGTCATAGCCAAATGGCTACTTTGTTCTTGGTGTTTAGATTTTGGCTAACCCCTTTTCCTTTTCTTCTTTTTCTCGTTTTGGAATGTTTGCTTCGGAATACTCTATTATCCGAACGTTGTTGTATTGTCCTAATCACTCCATTCGAAGGTAAGGAGCCATCTTTATTTATTGATTTCATCCTTCCAATCGATCCACTTAATCAAATTCGTAATGGCCTAAATTCAAGGTATCGTAACAATGGTTTCGTAACATAAATCCGATTTGAGATTTATTTTAATATTTTGCATGAATATTTATATGATAGGAAAATCCGATAGAAAAATTTTACCGATTTAGTGGTTAGTTAGAAAAAGGAATTATTGAAGGAATTGGGTAAAAACAAGGTATCGAGACCTTGATCTCATAAAATTGAGTAGGAAATATTTTTATAAATATTTATAAAATGTTATTAATGTGGTAGTAAAATTTCGTTAGAAAATTTTAACGTTTGAGTATGTAATTAAATGAAAAGGACTAAATTGTAACAAATACAAAATTATGAAAATGATTAAATAGTTTAAAGGATAAAAGAAAGAGGGCTTAAAAGGAAAATAGACCCAAGGTCTAATTGGGCTGGACGGCAAGGGTATGAAATCAGCAAGAAAATAAGGAGAAATAAGGGTAAAATGGGAAAATAACAAAATTTGCTAAATAAAACTAGGACTAAATAGGGATATCTAGAAATCTATTCATTTTTCTTCACTCTCATCAGCTAAAAACGCCATAGGAGGGGTATTTAAGCTGGTATATCATAATTTTTGCACCAAGTAAGTGAATCCTTGCCTATTTCTTGTAATTTTGTGTTTTTAAAGACTTTTACAACTAGGTCCTACTATTAAATTCATTAGTCTTTGATTTCATGGATGAAATTGAAAGCCACCATGGTTGGTTTATGTAAGTTTATGATGAAATAGCATGAAATTTAAGCCTTAATTCGTTTAAGAGATGATTTTATTAGGTAATTTCAATAGAATTTGATTTTGGGACCTAATTATGAAAGTGTTTGGAATTAAAGTCTATTACTGAAATTATGATTTCCAAAGGTTATAAAGTAGTTTAAAGTGATAGAATAAAGTGTTAATTGAGAAAAATAAGCTCAATTGAGAGGTTAATTGAGTAGGGACGAAATTATCATTCATTGAAAGTTTAGGGAAAAATGGTAATAACCAGCTTGCACTAAAACAGTTTTGACAGCAGCAGTAGTCTAACTTTGAAAAATCACCATAAATGGTAGAAGTTGAATTAGAAGATGAACAAAATATTAAATTAAAGCTTATTGAGTCTAGTTTCTTATGGAAGAAACGTTGTAAGCAATAGAATTGTAAATCATGAGATATAATAGGTTTTGTGAGACAAGGTCAGAATGAATTCAGGTTCCCTGTTCTGAATTTGAAAAATCATAAAAATTGAATAAAAATAATTATGGGGAGTGGTTTATATTCTTAGAATCCTTAGTGAGTCTATTTTTTATGGTACAAACGAAAACATTATTTTAATTCTGTACAGTGAGATATCTGAGATTTTGTGAAGAGATAGCAGAACTGTCAAACAATGAAACAGGGAAACTTTAATGAATAAACTGTACTAATTGGCTAAGCCAAAAATTATGAAAATTTTATGGTGTGAAGATATGTGAGTCTAGTTTCAAGGAAAATTAACGGTTCTTCATTTGGAGTTCTGTAGCTCGAAAATAAATAATTTAGTGACTATGACTCAAGTAGACAGCTTTAAATGAACTATAAATAGTAATAGAATTATAATGAATGGTACATGTGAACATGAAATGTATTAAATTGATGATTGAATTTATTCATTTAGATCCGGAAAACTCAAATACAAAGCTAGATCGAGGAAAGGAAAAAGTCCCGGATTAGTAGATTTTATATACGAACTAGTATCGAGGTAAGTCCATGTAACTTGAATTATCTTCTTAAATGTTTGAAATGTATGTTATTGATATGAATATAATTTGAATGTTCATTGTATGAAAATTGATGAAACATTGATATATTTGATAAAAAGGGGAAGGAATCCCAGTTGAATGAAAGGAAAATTCGATGGATCTCTGAAAAGGAATTGACGGTAAAAAGGATCTAGCCCGGACGGGTGATCCTATCTTGATATAGCCCTCCGAAGAATATGTGGAAAATGGATTTAGCTTGACGGGTAATCCAAATTAAGTCTCAATTTAGCTCGGATGGTAATTCAGATCCAAGCTCATTAGAGTAATTGTCGTTGCAGGGGATTTAGCCTGGACTGGTAATCCCGACAATACTCTATGAGTTTACATTATGAGGATTTAGCTCGATCGTAATCCCATTGTAAGGATGAGGTTCAAGGGAGTGTGCTCTCCAAATGAAAATGTGCGCACATGAATATGAATTGACGGACTCGGATTTGTACACTAAAGTGTACCTCTGAAAATCCATCGAAATTCGAGTAATTCAAGGATAAATATGGAAAATAACAAGGAAATGGAAATCATGATATTGATGAGCTCATCAATCATAGTATTTGTATTATTGATATATGGAAATTATTGAACTGACTTGAATGTTGAGTTTGTGAATGTTAGGGTAATAATGCATTGAATGGGTATATGAGTGTTTATTGCTTGTATTGAAAATATTGGGTAAGTATAATTCTTGTTTCATGGGCTTACTAAGCACAAAGTGCTTACCCTATTTCCTTTTTCCCTGTTTTGTAGTGTTAAGAGCTCGGAGATCGGATCGGTGGGAGACTCATCACACTATCAACCCCAATATTTTGGTATTTAAAGAAACTTTAGTTTGGAAATGAATGGCATGTATAAGCTAATAAAATAAATGTTAATATGAAATGAATGTAAGGTCCACCATTGGTATGGCTAGCAAACCTTGGTTTGGTATGTGTTGACGTTATCTTATAAATATGCATGAATTTATTTTGAAAATATGTTGAATTGGAATAGTCTCGGTTTAGAACTTGCAGGAAATGCTAGATATCTATAAATGGGTTATATCGAGTAAAAAAAATCGTAAACTCCGTAATGCCTCGTATTATTCCGACAATGAATACGGGTGGGGGTGTTACATTTGTTGGTATCGAGCTACGGTTTAGCTTTAGGACGGACATAGCGAATATGGATTAGCTATACATGCCATTTAAATTATTTTGATAGTGTGATATCTCCCGACCATTTAAATTGTGTTTTCCTTATAGTAATGTCATCCCACCAAGCTCAATCAAGAAGTCGGGAGTCATGCTCTTCTTCATAGCGAAGAGAAGGCCCTAGATAAGGGTCAAGGAGGAGGCAAAATAGCCTTCTTTCAAATGATGAATGAATGGTTTACCCAGACATAAGAACTAACCCTACAAAGGCAAAGAAAACTCAAGCTCCCCTCCTGCTCCTCCACCGATTCCCGAGATTCCACAGTGTGTAATCGAATTTGTCAAAAAGAGAAAGCTCCAGATAAAATCCAAAATATGGGGTCCTTGATGATGATCCCGAAGGGCTGAATTTTGTTAGAGAATACTACTCGGGTTTTGGAGGATTTATCTTGTACACTAGAAGAATGTAAATGTGCCGTTTCACTACTAAAAGACACATACCACCATTGGTGGAATACTAAAGCTTCAGCTTTGTTCGAAGAAGAAATTACATGGAATTCTTCCGCATCGAGTTCAAAAAGAAATATATCACCAGAGGTTCCTTGACCGTAAAAGAAAAGAATTTCTTGAGTGAAACAGGTAATAGATCTAAGATCCCGAGTATGAAAGGAATTTGTTCTATTGAGTAAATATGCTCGAGAATGGGTCCAATGTAAGTGAAATGTAAAAGATTCAAGAAGGTTAAATGAAGAAATTAAGCTACTTATCGAATTCTAGAAATTGAGAGTTTGCTACATTAGCGAGCGAGCTTATAAAGCGTAAGAATTGAGCAAAGAAAAGAAACAGCTGAAAGGAAGCTCGATTTTTAGTAAAAGACCAACGGAAAATCCCAATTTTCTACTCCAAAGAAATTGAAGAAGTACCAGATCGTTCTACCTCACCACCGGGTATTCGGGCAGAGAGCGAGGTTCTCAACGCAATAATCCAAGACCTTCCACTCCATCGGTGACCGGTTGGCGTGTTGGTACCCGTAATCGAGATGCCGTATTGTAATAAAGCTCATTTTGGTGAATGTCGATTTAAGGGCTGGGCTTGTTACCGATGTGGTTCTTTTGACCATTTCCTCGAGATTGTCCGGAAAGGGTGAAAAGAAGTGAATATATATCGGCCAAGTAATCCATCTTTGAGGGTAGACCATCTCGACCATCCCAGAATGTCGGTAGCCGAGGAGCTACAAAAGATACTGCAAGTAGGTAGAGACACGAGCGCCTTCTAGGACATATGTCATGCGTGCGGAGAAGATGCCTCAAAGACCGATGTTATTACCGGTTATTGTTTCTGGTGATTTGATGTTACCGCCATTTGATGAGTTTGATGTGATATTGGGCATGGATTGGTTAACTCAAGACGATGCAAGAGTAAACCGTAAATGTAAATATATTGTGTTGAAGTGTCGAATGGCGAATTACTCGGGTTAATCGATCGATTGAGGGATTATCGATGTGATTTCAATTATTACCGCCGAGGTATGTTAAAAAGGGTATGATGCTTTTCTTGCTTATGTACTCGACACCAAGGTATCTCGAGTCAAAGATAGGCAAAGGCAATGGTATGTGAATTTTCGATGTGTTTCGGAGGAATTACGTGGTTGCCACCGTAAAGGGAAGTGGAATTCTCTATAGATTTGATTCCTGAACTACTCCGATTTTCATAGCTCGCATCTGGATGGCTCCTACGTAATTAAAGGAATTAAAGACACAGCTTGCAAGAACTTGTTGATAGAGGTTTTGTCCGACCGAGTCATTCACCTTGGGGTGCTCCAGCTTTGTTTGTGAAAAAGAAAGATGGGTCTTTGAGATTGTGTATCGACTATCGGTAGCTTAATAAAGTAACTATAAAGAATAAGTACCATTGCCCTGCATTGATGATTTATTTGATCGCTAAAAGGTGCTACTATATTTTCAAAGATTGATCTCCGATCGGCTACTATCGCCACGGGTAAATGAGTCGAGATGTGCCAAAGACGACTTTTCGAACCGTGTGCGGGCATTATGAGTTTCGGTTATGCCATTTGGTGACTAATGCACCCGCAGATTTATGGATTTGATGAATCTGATATTCGCACCATATTTAGACAAAGTTCGTGGTAGTTTTCATTGATGATATTCTAGTCTACTCGAGATGAAAATGAGCATGCGAACATTTGAGAATAGTGTTGCAAATTCTGTGACAAGAAGCTTTATGCTAAATTCAAGAATGTGAATTTTGGCTCAGAAGTGGGTTTCCTTGGACATGTTGTATCACCAAGGCATCGTGGTAGATCCAAGTAAAATCTCACTATTGTCAACTGGAATCCACCAAGACCGATCTCAAGTTAGAAGTTTCTTGGGTTTAGTGGTTATTATCGGAGATTTGTACAGGATTCTCTATGATAGCTCTCCGATGACTCGATTATTGCGTAAAGATGTAAAGTTCGAGTGGATGATGAATGTCGCCAGAGCTTCAACCGATTAAAAGATCTACTAACGAAAGCACCAAGATAGTGCAAATGAACCGGTAAGGAATTTGTTATTTACAAGGATGCCTCATTAAATGGTTTAGGTTGTGTCTTGATGCAAGAAGGTAAAGTAATAGCCTATGCTTCAAGACAACTTAAACCACATGAACGAAATTACCTAGGTACATGATCTTGAATTAGTGCTATTGTATTTATATTGAAGATATGGCGGCATTACCTATATGGTGAGAAATGTCATATTTATATCGATCATAAAAGCTTGAAATATTTGATGACATAGAAAGATTTGAATTTGAGACAGTATGGTGGCTTGAACCGATAAAGGACTATGATTTGATTATTGATTATCATCCGTAAGGCTAATGTTGTGGTGATGCTTTGAGTCAAAAATCTCTGCTTGCTTTTACGAGTTATGAATACCCGGTTGTCACCGATCGATGATGGTTCAATCATAGCTGAATTGAGAGCTAAACCAACATTTCTCAAAGAAATATGTGAAGCTCGTAAAAATGATGAGGAGTTATAGGTTAAACGGGCACAATATGAGTCGTCTCGATTCAATTTCAAGTTGGGATTGATGGTTGTTTATTATTCGTAGATAGGTATGTGTACCCAAAATTTCAGAGCTCATACGTAAGATTTTACACGAGGCTCACAAAGGTATTATGTCCGTACATCCGGAAGTAATAAAATGTATAATGATTTGAAGAAGATGTACCGGCGGTGTATGAAACGTGATATTTCGAGTTTGTATCAAGATGTTTGATATTTCAACAGTCAAAGGTAACATCGTACCTTCGGATTATTTCACCAATTACTATACCGAATGGAAATGGGAAAGAATCACTATGGATTTTGTATCGGGTTACCGTTGTCTCCGAGGAAAAAGATGCTATTTGGGTGATTGTTGACCGATTGACAAAGTCACAAGACCTGGGAACCGGAGGAGACAATGAGGAAACAATATCAAACCTTTATCGTAAGATTTTCGAGGACGAAAATCTTAAAAGTCTTAATCAAATTCTTTTGTTAGTCAACCCGATTTAGTGGTTAGTTAGAAAAAGGAATTATTGAAGGAATTGGGTAAAAACAAGGTATCGAGACCTTGATCTCATAAAATTGAGTAGGAAATATTTTTATAAATATTTATAAAATGTTATTAATGTGGTAGTAAAATTTCGTTAGAAAATTTTAACGCTTGAGTATGTAATTAAATGAAAAGGACGAAAAATGATTAAATAGTTTAAAGGATAAAAGAAAGAGGGCTTAAAGGAAAATAGACCCAAGGTTCTCCTTGAGTATTCATCAAGATTTTATAATAGGTTTTGTGAGACAAGGTCAGAATGAATTCTACATGGATATCTGAGATTTTGTGAAGAGATAGCAGAACTGTCAAACAATGAAACAGGGGAAACTTTAATGAATAAACTGTACTAATTGGCTAAGCCAAAAATTATGAAAATTTTATGGTGTGAAGATATGTGAGTCTAGTTTCAAGGAAAATTAACGGTTCTTCATTTGGAGTTCTGTAGCTCGAAAATAAATAATTTAGTGACTATGACTCAAGTAGACAGCTTTGAATGAACTATAAATAGTAATAGAATTATAATGAATGGTACATGTGAACATGAAATGTATTAAATTGATGATTGAATTTATTCATTTAGATCCGGAAAACTCAAATACAAAGCTAGATCGAGGAAAGGAAAAGTCCGGATTAGTAGATTTTATATACGAACTAGTATCGAGGTAAGTCCATGTAACTTGAATTATCTGTATGAAAATTGATGAAACATTGATATATTTGATAAAAAGGGAAGGAATCCTAGCCCGGACGGGTGATCCTATCTTGATATAGCCCTCCCAAGAATATGTGGAAAATGGATTTAGCCGGACGGGTAATCCAAATTAAGGTCTAATTTAGCTCGATGGTAATTCAGATCCAAGCTCATTAGAGTAATTGTCGCTGTGGATTTAGCATTCAAGGAGGGAGTGAACTGTTGAGTTTGTGAATGTTAGGGTAATAATGCATTGAATGGGTATATGAGTGTTTATTGCGTTGTCTGGGCTTACTAAGCACAAAGTGCTTACCCTATTTCCTTTTCCCTGCTTTGTAGTGCCCATCACACTAAATTTAAGTAACGTATAAGCTAATAAAATAAATGGTGTTGGCGATTCTAGACTTTTCGCTAGAACTTGCGGAAATGTAGATAGGTTATATCGAGTAAAAAAAATCGAAACGCCTCCTATTCGACAATGGGATAGACAAATCGTTTTTCTACATGGTCGTTTCTTCTAGTGAGAGTGTCGACAATCTAGAGAGTCTAGTCTTATGCGTGTCGTGTGTAATGCTCACACTTTATTAATTTGCATTAATAACTATATTGGTGAAAATTTGGATCGACGGTTTAGATAGTCGAGGTACCCTTATGGGTAAGGTTGGAGACACTGGGTAAGTTCCTCTATAATGTTACTTTCGAATATGTGTATGTATGAATTAATTATCTGTGGTACATTGAAAGTATGTTGCATCCATCTCAGTATGATAATATGTTGCATGGGCTTGGGGAAATGAGTGAAAGGGGTAGTGTGATTCAGTGACTTCTGTCTCAGTGGTCTGGGGCCACAGTGGTTTAGAACCACGTATACATATATTTATCAATGACTCATCTCAGTGGTCTGGGACCACAGTGGGTTGGCCCCATATTTACTTATCAGAGATTGTCACAGTGGTTTAGGACCACAGTGGGTTGGCCCCACGTTTATAAATTCTGTGACTCTGTCACAAGTGGTCGGGGACCACAGTGGCTTGATGCCACAGGTGTTTGGCCGATTTAGGTGACCTAGAGGATGGAAAACTAGGTTGGGTTGGGCGGCATTGCATGCATGTTTAATATGCTATATTGTGTGGGCTAAGGGCCAATGGGCATATGTGGGCTTGAGGCCCAAATTGCATTATAAGGCGATTTACACACTGAGTCTAGGTGACTCACCCCTCTACTTAATCTGGCAGGTAATCCCTAGATCGCGGATTTTGAGCCGAGGTAGACTTTAAAGTGGCCATACATTATTTTCTCGTAAACTTTCGTTTCTTATTTAAACTTACTTTTTAATTTTGGGATTTTGCAATGTAATAAGGCCTTTAGAACTTTAAATTGGGATTTGCTTTAACACTTTTAGTATATATTTTCGAAGTGACAAATACGAGGTTTTCCTAAAATAAAATACAAATAAATATTTTTCTAAATAGGTGTTAACAAAAGATGACAAACAAATAAAAGTTTAAGCTAAATAATCAGGAGTTTTTAGTAAAACCTCAACATTGTTTTCATCTGTCACGTTTCATAAAATTCCCCAATTTTGGCTTTCGTAAATCAAAATTCTTTTACAGCTTCTAGTTCAATCTAATCGGGAAATTGGTAAGAACTCTCGAACGAAATTTTAAATTATCTTCAAGATAAAAGCACTAATCATAAAGTTTTTCCAAATTATGATGTTTAGTTAGAGATTTCAAAATTTCTTTTCCTGTAACATACCAGATTTGGTCGTAACGTATCGACCGGGTTTGGGGTGTTACAGGATATTTGGTTTTAGTGGGTTAGTCTCAGGGTTACTTGGAAAGCTACCTAATGCTCGTTCAGAGATCAGCTTTGCGAGTTGCCCTAACTGGTTCTCGATTCCTTCAATCGATGCTTGTTGATTTTTAAGCGTTGTCTCGGTGTTTTGAAAATGAGTTTCAGACACCGCTATGAATTTTGTCAGCATCTCTTCAAGGTTCGGCTTCTTTTCCTATGGCTAGGGCTGTTGTTGGAAGTTTGGAGGGGTAGTTGTTGTCTCTGATTACCTTGAACACCCCATGAGAAATTGGGGTGGTTCCTCTAACCTGGATTATAAGTTTTACTATAAGGATTATATTGGGATCTAAAATTGTTACCCGTATAGTTTATCTGTTCGCTTTCTATGCCATGATTATAGGGTGGGTACTCAGGATTTGCCATACCTCCTAGATTTGAGTCACATGGCATAACTAGATGTACCTGGAAAGAACCACACAAACAATCAATCTTTTTATTCATCATCTCTACCTGGTTTGATAGCATGGTGACTGTGTCGAGGTTCAAAACTACGGCTGTTTTGGTTGGCTTTGTCCTTGTAGCTTGCCACTGATAGTTATTCAGTGACATCTCCTCTATGAATTCATAAGCTGCTTCATTATTTTTGTTATTCAGGGTTCCGCCGGCTGCTGAGTCAATTAACTGCCAGTTGGGGGTTCACACCATTGTAAAAAGTGTGGACCTGTAACCACAAGGGTAAACCATGATGTGGGCACCTTCTCAACAAATCTTTGTATCTCTCCCATGCATCATATAATGTTTCTAAATCCATCTACACAAAAGAAGAGATATCATTCCTTAATTTGGCCGTTTTGGCTGGAGAAAAATATTTCAGTAAAATTTTTTTGGTCATTTGGTCCCATGTAGTGATTGATCCTCGTAGAAGAGAATGTAACCACTGTTTGGATTTATTTCTCAAAGAAAAGGGAAATAACTGAAGACGAATGGCATAATCAGAAATGCCATTTATTTTGAAGGTATCACAGAATTCTAGAAAATTAGCTAAATGAGTATTTGGGTCTTCGTCCTGCAAACCATCAAATTGAACAAATTGTTGAATCATTTGTATAGTGTTAGGTTTTAATTCAAAATTATTAGCGGCTATAGCAGGCCTAACAATACTCGATTCAGCTCCTGTTAAATTAGGTTTAGCATAATCATACATAGTTCGAGGAGCATGATGATCGGCCATATCTTGATGTGGCGAATTATTCTCAGCCATTACTTCAGTATTATTAGATTCGTCCTCTTGCTCTTCTTGTATGTAATTTAAGCCTCACCTTGCTTCTCTATGATTTCTGCGTAAGGTTCCTTCAATATCATTGTCGTAAAGTAATGGCCTTGTTGGGTTCCTTCTAGTCATAAACTAGAGGTACCTACTAGGAAAAGAGAAAAAGAAAGAAATTTAGAAAGGTAAAAATAAAATTTAATTGCAAAAAAAAATATGGCTAAAGTATTAAAAATTGAGCGTTCTTAATATTTTAGTTCCCCGGCAACGGCGCCAAAAACTTGATCATATCTATCGAGTTTTAAAAATTTATAAAAAGAATGATCGAACCTAGAAACTAACTAAGACAACGATGGAGGCAAGCGCACCTATCGAACAGTAGTATAGCTAGCGGCAAGACTAGATTGTCGAACCCAAAAGAACCAAAAGTACTAATGTTAACTCTCTTTCTATTATTTAGCCTACGAATTAAGGGAATTTTTTATCTAATCTAAAATTAACTAATTAACTAAGCTAAATATGCTAAGACAAAGAGGAAATTGGGGAAGGACTTGAGGGAAAACCGATTGAATTAGACAATACCTGAGAAAGAATCCACCTAGACTTCACTTGTTATCTAACTCGAACTGCATTTATTTATTCACTTGACTTGATCCATAGGATTCCTAAGTTATACTAATACCTCTCTCGAGGCTACTAACGTCTAACCCTAGGTTGATTAATTGAAATCTCTTTCTAATTAAAACCCCTAGAATTGCATTAACTCGATCTATGGACTCCCATATTAAGTTTGACCCTAATCCGACAGATTTTCATTACCCTATCTCTAGGCGCGCGAGCAACTCAGCTTAACTATGCTAGATCTACTCTTAGACAGGGTCTCTTCCTCCTCTGCCTAAGCACACCACACTTGAATCAATATCCCGAAAATACCAAAACAAGAATTAAGAAGACATAGTTAAGAACAAATCAAGTATTTATCATACAGCTCAGATAACAATAACAAGATCCATCTTAAGTTTCATCCCCCTCAAGTATCTGAGGGTTTAGTTCATAATTGTAAAGGAAAACATCTCAGAAGAAAAGATAAAACAAAACATAAGAAAACCCTAAAACCCCCTGAAGGAATTGAAGGAGAGATCCTCAGTCTTGAGTATGATTTCGGCTTCTTGAGATGAAACAACTGGCTTTCTTTGAGTAAATCCCTGAATTTAACTGCTCTGGCTCGGCTCTTTGGCCTAGCTGACCCCCCTACAGGTTGGCCTCTAGGGTCTTTATATAGGCTTTTGGAATATGTTTCTTTGCTTCTAAGTACCCTAATCCGAATAGAATTCTTATTATCTGCGGTAGAGACACGCCCATGGCACACGCCCGTGTAAATCATGGCGTGCCATGTTCAAGCAAATCATTGATGAGGAAACTGATGATGAGGAACGTGTATTTGGGGTCCAGCCGTGGTCGGCTTTCTTCTTAGGCACGGTAGTGTGGTCTTGGGCCCAGGCTGTGTGGATTTCATGCTTTAGCCCATTTTCTTCGTTTTCAGCCCATTTCTCATTCTTTTCATCCTCCGGTACTCTACTGAGTATAAAACATGAAAATAAAGGATTAGGTGTAACACCCCTAACCCGTATCCGTCGTCAGATTAGGGTTACAAGGCATTACCAAATAAGACATCACTCAAACAGGCATATATTTTCTTTTCTTTTATTATGAATATATATACATATGTAATCATATTATTTGAATCGTTTTAAGTACAAATGACTATCAAGAATTTTAATCAAATCACTTACTAATTAATTAGCCTATATATATACATGTTAAATCACTCAAGTAATCACAAATACACATTCTACCAATCATATAATCTTCCATACAAATAACCTCGATTATAATCATCATTCAATTAATTTACAATTTAAAACTTAACTCTAAGTATATTCCAAATTTAAAAATCACAAGCTTATAGAATCCATAACTAACCATAAATAAATCCTCAATAAAGTATACCAATAATTCATTTAAGCATAGCCAATATATGCAAATATATATATAATTCTTTATTTGAATTTCTATCACATTACATCATATAACCAATTTAATCTTGAAACACATCTATTAGCTTTCACATAACTAAAATTTACATCATTTAGTAAGTAAATCAAACTTTACACAATGCACAACAAATATACAATTACATAACACTTAATCGAATTCAACATATCCCTATTGTCATCACTTACTTATAGCCAAAATATCCAAGTTTACTTTTGGTTCAAGTCCACATTTTAACTAATTCGGTTCATCATACCAAACATAACCAATATACATATATTAATCACATAACCAAATTCAATATGTCTAACTTAAAATTAAACATAACACATACTTACCTATCATGAACATATACTGTAATCACATATGCATATTTTTAATGACCATTATCAACCATAAACACAGAACCCAAATCAATCAAAGAAGATAAGCCATCTTCGCATGGCTATTATTTACATTCAAAGTACTTAATTCCTATTCCACCTTTTACTATGCTATACATGCCATATATTAAATTTTCAACTTAGTAAAATACCAAAGGAAACTGTCAATAGTGTGAGTAGTCTTGCTGACGATCCCCGAACTCGTAACATATATCCAAATCTATAAACAGAAGTAAACAAGAATACACATAGAGTAAGCTATTTAAGCTTAGTAAGTCTTAAGCAATTATATATATAGCAACTATTATATATTAACACTAAGTTACCAAACCGAATATATTATCATTTAAATCTTTCATACACATATCATATGGCTAACTGTACAAATACACATGAACTTATATAAATCTCACTATTAATATCACATATACCCCATTTGGCCAAATATACACATTCACATATGCATTCACATTTTTCACATTTGTAACTTTAACAATTATATAATCAATTCAACAACTGACTTACCTTATTTTCACATATATACAATAGCATTTTGTCAAGTTACTTGCTCAATAAACATCACATATGCACTGGTCAAATACAACTTACCTCACTGATACCTGGTTATTAAGCTATCATGCAATACTTACTCATGTATCATTTCCCGTTTATCTCCCTTCATCAATTCATGTCTCCGAAGTCTCTATAATCCCGCATACATAGTGCAAATTTCGTAACGTATCGTACACTTAGTGTCGTTACTTTAGAAAGAGCACACGTAGTGCCATTTAACAGTAATGTATCGCACACTTAGTGCCATTAATTATTATTCCGCACACATAGTGTCATTTAACAGTAATGAATTGCACACTTAGTCCTATTACTTATTATTTCGCACACATAGTGCCATTTAACAGTAATGTATTGCACACTTAGTGCCATTACTTATTATTCCGCACACATAGTGCCATTTAACAGTAATGTATCGCACACTTAGTGCCATTACTTATTATTCCGCACACATAGTGCCATTTAACCGATTTCACACACACAGTGCTCGGTAAATTTAGTTCGCACACATA
This sequence comes from Gossypium rotundifolium, assembly GCA_025506655.1. Classification (NCBI taxonomy): domain Eukaryota; kingdom Viridiplantae; phylum Streptophyta; class Magnoliopsida; order Malvales; family Malvaceae; genus Gossypium; species Gossypium rotundifolium. The sequence continues at coordinate 173,141,565 of CP106727.1, forward strand.
GTGCCCTTTTATAGACCTTTCCTTTGCTCTTCCAAAACATTTATAATCCCATTCAAATTCATACATACTCAATTTATTTTTTTTTATCTATCTATAGCATATAATTATTTATCACCAACTCAATTTACCATCTTCATTTACATTTACATCCAGCAATCTCAAATATATACATACACACACATCCAAAAATTTCAATTACCATCACTACTTACTTTCCATTTCCATACATATATGTACATATCTATCACTTAACCATAGTACATATATTTAGCCAATTCATACATTCCATATTTATACATATATATTTTCATAATTTCAAACCCACATTCGGCTAGTATAAATATATACACATTTCATTTCATTTCATGATACATTAGTATATAGTCAAATTGATTTCACCCAACTGCTTAAAAACTTACCTCGAATATTGTCGAACGACAAAAATTGACTATTCAACTATTTTCGCTTTTCTCCGATCCAAGCCTGATTTCTTTGGTTCTTAATCTTAATTTAGCTTAGACATGGCTGAACCCTTGTTTGCTCACTTCTTTCTTTTTCTTTCTTACATTCGGCCATTAAAGATGAAAGAATGAGTAATCTTTCTCTTTCCCATTATGTTTTATTATTATAAGCTTAATATAATGTATAATTAATAATAATAACATTTATAATATATAATTTCATATAATATAGTCACTTAAGCATAATCATGCCGTCCACTATAGTTAAAATTGGGAAAATTACAACTTTAATGTTTCCATTTAAAAAGACATCAACAATTTAGCAATTACACATTAAACTATCAAATTTTCAATTCACGCGATTAAGCCCATTTTGATAATTCGGCACCCAAACAATAAAATTAAATCACGAAAATTTCACACATAATTAACACGGAAAATAATATTTAAATATTTTTCAGACTCGGATTTGTGGTCCCGAAACCACTATTCCGATTAGGGTCAAAAATTGGGCTGTTACATTAGGAGCACCTATTTCCATAATTAAAGGGATAAATCATCCAAAAATATGTTAAATGTGGGACTAAAATATGTTTATATTATGGTTTATCACATATATTTTAATGAACTACCCTAGTTAGAGTTTGAATAGCCCATTAATGTGAGAAAAAAAATCAAGAACTCAAAAAATCAAGCCATGACAAAGACTGCCTTTCAAGTACAGGAGAGCTTGCTAATGTTTGTTAATGGGCGATTGCATATACTAACTGACCTTATTAACACAATAACTAAGATCAAGTCATGTAATAAAAATATATTGCAATGCACCTACTACACTCTTACAAGTCTTGGGATCATCAGGAACATTCCCATTAGAAGATGATAATGGTGGAAAAGTAACCATAAGCGTTGGAACAAGAGTAGCACTCATCATACATGTCATTTAAAAGTGTTCCGATATATATTTCCATCGATTCAACTGCAAAATATAATGGCCTCTTGTCACTTCAATTGTAACCTACCCAACCTAGCTTAAACGTTAGACCCGAATTCGAAAGATTACATTAGCCATCGAAGTGGCCAACTGAGTTATTGCGGTTTTGAAAACAATCATTTTAAAACCTTTGTTTAATTTAGTATAAAACTTAGTTCAATACCAATTTATAAATCTTCAAAACCTTAATCAAGGTATAATAGCGAAAAAGTGATATGTAGTTATTTTAAAAAAAATATAAAATTAAGTGTCATGCATAATAAAATTCATAATCCTAAGTCCTATGTCGTAATTCAATATAATATAATAATACAATCTCTAAATAATATAATAAACCCAAAATAATTTTGTAATTAAAAATCGAGTCGAGACCCTCCGGATGTCTCATTTGAGTTCTAACCTAACGGGTTATCTATAAGGATGAAAATTAAAAGGAGAGTGAGCTATGACGCTTAGTGTGAGTTCCATCACAAGTAAATCAGTGCCAAAAAATAATCCAAGCATAAATAATAATAGTTCTCAATACATTAGTAATTGTATAGCCTTGCAAAAGATGACAGTTCATTCAAGCATGTTAATGCATGATGATGCAATATAATTAGCAATTTCAGTTGTGATGATGCAATGTAATTAGCTATTTCAGTTTAAAAGTATGAATAGGTTCTACCCACCGCTACACTCCACAGTAAGAATTCCCCAGAATTCTTATATCCAAGAGACTCTAGTTAGTGGATAATCCACTAGTGTTGATGGTTAATACGTAGCCGGTAGCTGTGAATACACAACGAGTTTGCACATAATAGTTACCAGTATAAGCTATGGATAAACTATGAGTGCTTGTATGTTAATACGCTGCCAGTAGTTGTGAATACACAATGATTTTTCAAATAAAAGTTGCCAGTAATTTGTGGATAAACAACCAGTTTTTGCAGTTAAAATTGCTAGTACTTCCTCCTTTCAATGTGTCCCACCATATGGAATGCAGTATGTCATGCGAGCATCAATACAGTACTAAATCAGTAAATGTGCTTAACATGCATTTATATCATTAGTAGCAGTATACATGGTTTACATGTATTTGGTTATCAATATAGTGAGCATTTGATTCATGCAATCAGTAAATTGGTTCAACGATTAACAATAGTAATTTATTGGTAATTCAGTAATAAAACGCATATATAAATCACATAGCATACTTATATGGTAGTAATCTAATCAATCAATCATGTATTCTAGCATTAATCCTAAAATCGAGGACTCAATTGAATAAAATAAATTACTAAAAATAGTTCAGGAAACATTTAGGGACTAATCTGCATAAATCATAAAAATTCTTGGCAAAACTGTAATTACTGAGAAGCAGGGGATACACGGCCGTGTGGGAAGTTTTGGAACGTATGGAGGGGGTACACAACCATGTGGCTAGGCCTGTAACAGACTGAGGTCTTGTGGTATTTGAAAATTCAATCTACAAGGGAGACACGACTGTGTGGCAAGCCGTGTGGAGGGTTCTAGACCATGTGGGGAGTGAATTCCCTAGGGTTTTAGGGAGGGTATAGCCATGTGTAGGGGCCGTATAGTCCAGATAGGTGGCCCACATGCCAATGTGGCTGGCCGTATAGTCTATGCTAGGCTCGATTTTACCTCAATTTTCTAATAAAAGAATACACACCTGTTAGTGGGGTCTCGAACGATGATCCTCATGTCCAAATCTAATTCGGGATGCCTACAACGAGTCTTTCAATGGAAAAATACGCGACAATTAATAATGATTTTCAAGATTTTCCTAGGTTAATGAATGATTTGATAAAAATCGGAAAGATTGTTTTAATGATTGCAAGATTATCAATAGGTGGGTATTTTGTAGAATTTTGAGATCGAGTATTGGAATTAAAATGTACTTACCAATTATTGGTTAGGATTAGAGACGAGATTGTTAATGTTTCACTAAATTGATAGGGAAAACGAATGAACTATGATCAATTTTAGATTCAGGATTGCAAAAATAATTTTAACAATGTAAAGAAAATAATTGCAAAGAAAAAGATGAAGAAGAATAAGGAAAAGAAATAAGAAAAAGAAGAGTAAAAATTCAATTTGATTTGGAGAAAGAAGTTGTAACATCCTAAAAATATGAGTATCAATATGTTGCATGTTTTTGGTGCTTAACTTGTGAATGATTAAATTTGTGTGCTTATATAGTCTTGAGAAGGCTTGGGATTTATTCGGTATTAGAATAAATTTTAGTAATGAGTACTTTATTGAAGTGGAACAAGTGACTCTGATGCTTAAGGGAATTTAATTGGTAAAAGTTTGCATAAGATGAGCTAGTGGCAAGGTGGAGTTGGCGCCATAAGCATGTTTAGAGGGAAGAGGTTCGAATCTCATGGATAGCATTTTGGTGACTTTTATTTTTTTCACCTATATTGCATGTGTCGGTCAAACCTTACTTATGGAAGGTTGGATTTTTCTTTTATGGCAAGGTGATTATTGGATAAGATAAGCTTGAACTTGGGGAAAGGAAATCCTATGCTTATGGAAGGTAATGGGGACACAAGGCATATCTTAAGGGTTGTGTTTTGGAAAGTAGGAATGTCTAAGCTTGTCCATGAACTTGGACGATTTTATGGACTGGGGGGGTGGCCGCATTTTTGTGGTAGACTTTGGTAAGGATGTGTAGTTAGTGTGTAATCCCATTTGGTCATTTCTTTGTTTTCTCAAAACACCTTTTCTTTTCATATTTTTTTTCTTTGACCGAATGTGCTTGATGCTTTGGGTAAACATCTTTGTTTTTCACCTTTTTGTCTTCTCCTTTTGACCTTTTGGTGATATTTTTCCAACCTCTCAAGTGCTTCATTTTGTGTTACACTCTTTTGTGCCGAAATACCAAAACACAAAAACCATTTCTTTTCTTCTTTCTTCCCCATTGCCGAATGCACCATTGTCCCAAACCCTTTTCTTTGCTCATCTCTTACCTTTGAAAATTGAATCATAAGCCTCTCATCTTTATTTTCTTGCTATCTCCATTTTTCTCATCCTTTAAACACAATATTTTTTCCTTCATATTTCTTCTATGGCCGAATGTTAGAGACCATCTCCTTGATCGAAACTTTTTCCTTTCTTTGTTATATCATAGCCGAATTTTTCATTCCTCATAGATTTTATTCTTAATCATTTGCTTCATTTCATACTTTGATCAATCGTGGTGTAGTGGAGTGTCGATCATTTCTTCATCGATAATAGATCATAGTCATCATAAGAACATGTGGAAAAGGATTTCATCATTCAAGGTAAGGGATTCATTCTTTTTCGAAGGTGTTCTATGTTACTTCTTATTTGGTTTAAGATGGTATTGATTAATCGATTCTATCATAGAGACCCTATTAATCAACTTTCTTTTTGTGAACGTAAGAACTTCGTGATAATCAAGATAGGTTCGAAAAGAGCGGTGAATAGTGTTCGAAAGAGCAGTGGTTCCGCTATTCCCCCTAAATTCAAACGAAAGACTGTTTCGGTAATCCGAGATTTTCCACCGGGTTGTGGACCCTCATCCAGTAAAAATCAATTATTTGAAGTCATTCGTACTTTTGAGCCTTTGTTTGTTCGTAGATATTCAATGGGTAACGAATCATCAATCGGGGAGAAACCACAAATAGAAGTTGTTTAAAATTTCGAGGGTAAAAGTTTAGAACGCTTATTTTTAAAAATAGTTTTGCAAATAAGTATTAGTGTTCTAATCCATCGTTATGCGTGTTTAGGTATCGACGAGCGGGAAAGTATAGTTCTCACCGTAATCAGGTGTGTAACTTCACACTTATCTCATGGGTTATATTATACCGTAAGCGTTAGAATAAAAATCGTAAATTAGGTAAAATTGGATAATACGGTATATTAGCACTTTTTGTGTGAATGCATGAAACCGAAATTAAGGTTGTGGAAAAAAATTACGAATTTGCCCTTAATGGGCTATTTTGTTAAAAAGTGATATTTTGGGCCATATGATTATTTTGATAAATTGGCCAAGTGAGAATATTGTGAAAAGGGCCTTATGTGATAAATGGGCCAAATTTGTTAGATCGTTAAATGGGCTAAAATTTGTTAGATCGTTAAATGGGCCAAAAATTTGTTAGATCGTTAAATGGGCCAAATTGATAACTTGTAATATGGGCTTTTTGTTGAAATTTACCTTATGAATATATTGTTATGCATTATATATATATATACATGACTGCATGGGTTGGGATAATTGACGAAGAGAAGAATGGCCTGTTGCCAAAAATCTAGTTCGGTGACTCTGTCACAATGGCCTGTTGCCAAAAATCTAGTTCGGTGACTCTGTCACAATGGCCTGTTGCCAAAAATCTAGTTCGGTGACTCTGTCACAATGGCCTGTTGCCAAAAATCTAGTTCGGTGGCTCTGCCACAAATATTATAATTGGCTTAATGCCTGCTATTGGTGTGTTGGCGGGGTGGGTTGACTTGATCCCCACAGGTGTGTTGGTTGGTACGGGTGGTGTGTAGCGGATGGAAATTAGGCTTGGTTGGGAATTGCATATCATACGCATTATTTTTATATTGTACATTTGTAAATGGGCTCAAGCCCAGCTAATTGCTTAAATGGTTTTGGCCCAGTGAACACGGTAAGTGGGTTACACATTGAGTTCTAAGTAACTCACCCCATTTTCTTACCCTTCTCGTGTAACAATAATTGATGGAGGCTTGGTGGGGATGACTTCGTGTGGAGGCCATACTACAAATGATGAGTTATAAAAACTTTGAATTTCTTTTAAGTATTTTTATTTAGGTACTATTTCAATTGCGATGTAATAAGGCCTCTGGTATTATTTTTATGGATTTCTATTCATGGATGGATTTTAATCTATTTTAGTTACTTAAATGGGGTTGTTTAATTCTTATAAATGTTTTCTTCAACTTACGATATAAAAGGGTTTTCTTAAATATCACTTACTCGTAAAATTTCCATGAAAACTCTTTTTAAAATTTATTTTAACCAATTATTTCTCTGAAAATCAAATTGTAAAATCTCATGTTTTAAAATCATGGTTTTCAAATAAATCTTGATTTTTGATAAACTCCATCTTCAAAATCGTTTTGAAAAATTATTTTCATTAAAAGCATTAATGACTGGACGAAAGTTCGAATTGTGTGGCATGCCAAGTCTAGTCTTAAACGCATAGTCCGGTTTTAGGGTGTTACATTTTATGGTATCAGAGCCCAGTTTCAAAACTCGGCTATGGTTTGGGTTCAACAACGATTTTTGTTTAAAAAACTGCTTAATTTTCTAGACTTTATGTTTTTAAAGGTAGTATGGCACCACGAGCATTCGGCACCAAGTCAAGTAAGTATTTGTATATTGAATGTTTACTATTGTTATATGATCATAGGAACACTCTAGAACTTCTAGTTTTAAGTATTGAAAATGGTAGAGATTGAGACTATAGGATGTGATTGTGAAAATAACTTTATCTCTTATATCTCATAAAATATCGTTAATAAACACTGAAATAGTATTATGATTCATAAAACTTGTAATTAGATAAAATTGAACTAGTCATTATGAGCACTAGAGGACGTGGTCATGGACGCGGTAGACGTGGCCGTGGTAGAGGACGAGGTGCTACGTCTGAAGCACCGGGTCATATGTCGGAAATGGATGCACCTGCATCATTCGGGAGTGAAACTGGATCACATGACCATTTGAGAGAGGACAATTCTTTGACTCAAGCAATGTTGCGAGTCCTAGAGAGGGTTGCTAGGACTAGAACTGGTCTAGCAGTTCGTGGATCAATATCGAAACGACTCAAGTCAAGTGGTGCCAAGGTTTTTAGAGGTGTCTCCGGTGTAGCTCCTAATGTTGCGGAATATTGGCTTGAGGCTGCAGAATGAATTATGGATAACCTGGAGTGCACTGTCGAGCAGAAGCTGAGAGGAGTGATGTCCTTGCTAAGGGACAAGGCATATCAATGGTGGCTTACTGTTCGAGAAGGCACCGAGGCTACATTGGTTACTTGGGATTTCTTTAAAGCTACTTTCCAAGGGAAGTACGTTGAGACAAGTTATGTAGATGCCCAGAGGAAGGAATTTCTGAATTTGGTTCAAGGAAGTAAGACGGTGGCAACTTACGAGGCAGAATTTCTTCGTTTGAGCCGTTATGCTTGCACAATAGTGCCGACTGATCATGAGCGCTGTGTACGCTTTGAAGATGGGCTGAATGATAAGTTGCGGGTATTGATAGCCCCACAACAAGTATGGACTTTTACCTCGCTTCTAGAGAAAGCCAAGATAGTCGAAGAGGCTAAGAATTCAAAATGCCAGAACCGGGAAAGAGTCAGAGGCAAGAGAGATTTTAAGTACTCAGGTTCTTCTAAAAGGCTTCAGAAGAGGCCACGGAATGACGAGCCAGCTCAAGCTAGAGCACCTGTGACTACCAATCAGAGTCGAGAATGTGCCGACTGTAGAAGATGACACCCCGAGAAATGTTAGAGAAAAATTGGTGCCTGCTATAAATGTGGTTCCAAGGATCATCAGTATAAGAATTGCCCTCGACGGACTGATACGACTCAGGAAGCTCGTAACCTCGATGCTTCACCAACTAGGGGTACTCAGCAGCCACCGAGAGGCCGTGGACCAGGTCGTGGTGGTAATGGTAACAGACGTGGTCAAGGTGCATCGGGTCGAGGTAATGGCTTTAGAGGTAACGCGGAGGCAAGACAACCGGATTGGTCTATGCGGTCAGGCGTCGTGAAGATGGCGATGCACCTGATGTGATAACTGGTACGTTCTTCATCTCTGATGTACCTATTACTGCTTTGATAGATATCGAGTGTACCCACTCGTATGTTGCTAGTGCCATATCTGAAAACCTGAATATTAGATCTGAGATTACTGATAGAGAGATAACGGTAATTAGTCCTTTAGGACAGTCGATAATAGTGAATAAATTGTTTAGAGACGTGCCCTTGGAGATTCAAAGAGAGATATTTCTAGCGGACTTGATGAAATTACCTTTCGGTGAATTTGATCTTATTTTGGGCATGGATTGGTTGGTGAAGCACCGGGCGCAATTGGATTGTACCGAAAAGCGGGTGTCAAAAAGGATTGTGGATGATGAAGAGGTAGTAATGATAGGCGAGCGAATGACCTTTTTGGCAAATGTGGTATCTACTTTGAAGGCAAAAAAATTGGTGCAAAAAGGGTATGGAGCATTCCTAGCTTTCGTTAGTGCTTTGGATGCCAAGGAATTATTGGTGGAAGGTGTGAGAACGGTGAAAGAATTTTCAGATATCTTTTTCGAAGAACTTCCGGGTCTACCTCTAGATCGGGAAATAGAATTTGGTATTGAGCTTCTGCCCGAAACGGTCCCGGTGTCCATTGCTCCTTATAGAATGGCACCGAAGGAGTTAGTGGAGCTTAAAGCTCAAATTCAAGAACTGCTAGATCGGGGATTTATTCGACCAAGTGTGTCTCTGTGGGGAGCACCGGTTTTGTTCGTTAAGAAGAATGATGGGTCGATGCGTATGTGCATTGATTATAGGCAGTTGAATAAGTTGACGATCAAGAATAGGTATCCATTGTCGAGAATCGATGACCTGTTTGATCAATTGAGAGGAGCTTCAGTTTTCTCTAAGATTGATTTGAGATCGGGTTATCATCAACTCAAGGTGAAAGAGACAGATATTCATAAGACGGCATTTCGACCACGTTATAGACATTATGAGTTTTTTGTGATTTCGTTTGGTTTGACCAATGCACCAGCTGCATTTATGGACATGATGAACCGAGTCTTTCAACCCTATTTAGACAGGTTCGTAGTGGTGTTCATAGATAACATCTTGGTATATTTGAGGAATGAAGATGAGCATGACTCACATTTGCGCACTATGTTGCAAATTTTGCAGGATAAGCAACTTTATGCCAAGTTCAGTAAATGCAAATTTTGGTTGAAGGAAGTGACTTTCTTGGGTCATGTGGTGTCAGCCGAAGAAATAAGAGTTGATCCTCAGAAGGTAGAGGCTGTGTTGGAGTGGAAACCACCAAAGTCAGTGGCTGAAATTCGGAGTTTCTTGGGTTTGGCTGGTTATTATAGACGCTTTGTTGAGGGGTTTTCGTTGATTGCTACACCCCTAACTAAGCTATTGCGAAAGGGAGTATCGTATGTGTGGACCGATAAACAACAAGAAAGTTTCGAGAAACTGAAGAAGATTTTGACGGAAGCGCCAGTTTTGATTCAACCTGAGGCTGAAAAAGAGTTTACCGTTTACTGTGATGCGTCACATACGGGTTTAGGATGTGTACTGATGCAAAGTGAAAAAGTGGTATCTAATGCTTCTCGACAGTTGAGGCCGCACGAAGTCAACTATCCTACTCATGATTTGGAGTTGGCTGCGGTGGTGTTTGCCTTAAAGATTTGGAGGCACTATCTCTATGATGAGAAGTCAATCATTTATACGGACCATAAGAGACTTAAGTACCTCCTTACCCAAAAAGAGTTGAATTTGAGACAACAGAGATGGGTGGAGCTGTTAAAGGATTATGATTTCTCAATCAAGTACCATCCTGGAAAGGCTAACGTGGTGGCAGACGCGTTGAGTCGTAAGGTTGTATCGGAGTTAAGAGGAATGTTTGCTCATCTCAGTTTGTATGAGGATGGCAGTCTGCTAGCGAAACTTCAGGTGAAGCCTCTGTGGTTGGAGCAAATCAAGGAAAAGTAGTTATCAGATGAAAAGTTGGGTCCTTTAATACAACAAGTTGAAAGTGGTATAATAGGGGACTTTGGATGAAACAAGGATGGCGTGCTGTGTTTTCGTGGAAGACTTTGTGTACCCTTGGATTCGGATTTGAGACAAATGATTCTACGAGAGGCGCATAGTAACCCTTATGCTATATACCTCGGAGGAAATAAGATGTATCGGGATCTCCATGAGCAGTACTGGTGGCCAAGGTTAAAGCGGGAGGTTACTGATTTTGTGGGAAACTGTTTGACTTGTCAACAAGTGAAGGCGAAACATCAATTACCATCAGGTTTATTGCAACCGGTAAAGATTCCTCTATGGAAATTAGAGCGGATAACGATGGATTTTGTTAGCGAGTTACCTTTAACACCTACTAAGAAAGATTCTGTTTGGGTGGTAGTAGATCGATTAACAAAGATCGCTCATTTTCTACCGATTAAATATGGATTACTCATTGTAGAAGTTGGCTAAACTGTATGTATCTGAAATCGTGAGGTTGCATGGGGTACCAGTGTCTATCATATCGTGAGGTTTACATCACGGTTTTGGAAAGCTATATATGAGGCTTTGGGAACAAAGTTAAACTTCAGTACGGCTTTTCATCCTCAGTCAGATGGTCAGTCAAAAAGAGTAATTCAGATTTTGGAAGACATGTTACGAGGTTGTGTGATCGACTTCAGAAGTAGTTGGGAGGATTTTCTTCCGTTGGTAGAGTTCGCGTATAATAAAAGTTACTAATCTAGTATCCAAATGGCACCCTATGAAGCGTTATACGGTTGTAGGTGTCGTACCCCTACTTGTTGGACTGAATTGGGGGAACGACAGTTGTTGGGTCATGAATTGATATCTGAGATGGAAGAAAAGGTAAAGGTGATTCGAGCGTGATTAAAGGAAGCTTCGGATAGACAAAAGTCGTATATGGATCTGAAGCGTAAAGATATTGAGTTTGCGGTAGGAGATCAGGTCTTTCTGAAAGTCTCACCTTGGAAGAAGATTTTCAGGTTTGGAAGGAAGGGCAAGTTGAGCCTTAGGTTCATTGGACCGTACCGTGTGTTGAAGCGTGTAAGACCAGTGGCCTATCAGCTTGATTTACCTCCGGAATTGAGTCAGATTCATAGTGTTTTCCATAATTCTATGCTGAGGCATTATAGATCAGATCCGTCTCACATAATACCAGTAGAAGAAGTGGAGTTGAGGTCAGACTTGTCTTTTGAGGAAGAACCAGTGAAAATCTTAGATTGTGATGTTAACGTGCTAAGAAAGAAGACTGTACCGTTGGTTAAGGTTCTTTGTCGAAATCACAGAGTGGAGGAAGCTACGTGGGAGCCTGAGGACACAATTCAGCAACAATATCCTCACCTCTTTTAACCAGGTAAATTTCGAGGACAAAATTTTCTTTAAGGGGGTAGAGTTGTAACATCCTAAAAATATGAGTATCGATATGTTGCATGTTTTTGGTGCTTAACTTGTGAATGATTAAATTTGTGTGCTTATATAGTTTGAGAAGGCTTGGGATTTATTCGGTATTAGAATAAATTTTAGTAATGAGTACTTTATTGAAGTGGAACAAGTGACTCTGATGCTTAAGGGAATTTAATTGGCAAAAGTTTGCATAAGATGAGCTAGTGGCAAGGTGGAGTTGGCACCATAAGCATGTTTAGAGGGAAAAGGTTCGAATCTCATGGATAGCATTTTGGTGATTTTTATTTTTTTTTCACCTATATTGCATGTGTCGGTCAAACCTTACTTGTGGAAGGTTGGATTTTTCTTTTATGGCAAGGTGATTATTGGATAAGATAAGCTTGAACTTGGGGAAAGGAAATCCTATGCTTATGGAAGGTAATGGGGACACAAGGCATATCTTAAGGGTTGTGTTTTGGAAAGTAGGAATGTCTAAGCTTGTCCATGAACTTGAACGGTTTTATGGACTGGGGGGGTGGCCGAGTTTTTATGGTAGACTTTGGTAAGGATGTGTAGTTAGTGTGTAATCCCATTTGGTCATTTCTTTATTTTCTCAAAACACCTTTTCTTTTCATATTTTTTTTCTTTGACCGAATGTGCTTGATGCTTTGGGTAAACATCTTTGTTTTTCATCTTTTTGTCTTCTCCTTTTGACCATTTGGCCATATTTTGCCAACCTCTCAAGTGCTTCATTTTGTGTTACTCTCCTTTGTGCCGAAATACCAAAACACAAAAACCATTTCTTTTCTTCTTTCTTCCCCATTACCGAATGCACCATTGTCCCAAACCCTTTTCTTTGTTCATCTCTTACCTTTGAAAATCGAATCATAAGCCTCTCATCTTTATTTTCTTTCTATCTCCATTTTTCTCATCCTTTAAACACAATATTTTTTCCTTCATATTTCTTCTATGGCCGAATGTTAGAGACCATCTCCTTGATCGAAACTTTTTCCTTTCTTTGTTATATCATAGCCAAATTTTTCATTCCTCATAGATTTTATTCTTAATCATTTGCTTCATTTCATACTTTGATCAATCGTGGTGTAGTGGAGTGTCGATCATTTCTTCATCGATAGTAGGTCATAGTCATCATAAGAACGTGTGGAAAAGGATTTCATCATTCAAGGTAAGGGATTCATTCTTTTTCGAAGGGGTTCTATGTTACTTCTTATTTGGTTTAAGATGGTATTGATTAATCGATTCTATCATAGAGACCCTATTAATCGACTTTCTTTTTGTGAATGTAAGAACTTCGTGATAATCAAGATAGGTTCGAAAAGAGCGGTGAATAGTGTTCGGAAGAGGGGTGGTTCCGCTATTCCCCCTAAATTCAAACGAAGGACTATTTCAACAATTTGAGATTTTCCACCGGGTTGTGGACCCTCATCCGGCGAAAATCAATTATTTGAAGTCATTCGTACTCCTGAGCCTTTGTTTGTTCGTGGATATTCAACGGGTAACGAATCATCAATCGGGGAGAAACCACAAATAAAAGTTGTTCAAAATTTCGAGGGTAAAAGTTTAGAACGCTTATTTTTAAGAATAGTTTTGTAAATAAGTATTAGTGTTCTAATCCATCGTGATGCGTGTTTAGGTATCGACGAGCGGGAAAGTATAGTTCTCACCGTAATCAGGTGTGTAACTTCACACTTATCTCATAGGTTATATTATACCGTAAGCGTTAGAATAAAAATCGTAAATCCGATAAAATTGGATATACGGTATATTAGCACTTTTTGTGTGAATGCATGAAATCAAAATTAAGGTTGTGGAAAAAAATTACGAATTTGCCCTTAATGGGCTATTTTGTTAAAAAGTGATATTTTGGGCCATATGATTATTTTGATAAATTGGCCAAGTGAGAATATTGTGAAAAGGGCCTCATGTGATAAATGGGCCAAATTTGTTAGATCGTTAAATGGGCCAAAATTTGTTAGATCGTTAAATGGGCCAAAAATTTGTTAGATCGTTAAATGGGCCAAATTGATAACTTGTAATATGGGCTTTTTGTTGAAATTTACCTTATGAATATATTGTTATGCATTATATATATATACATGATTGCATGGGTTGGGATAATTGACGAAGAGAAGAATGGCCTGTTGCCAAAAATCTAGTTCGGTGACTCTGTGACAATGGCTGTTGCCAAAATCTAGTTCGGTGACTCTGTCACAATGGCTGGCTGCCAAAATATCTAGTTCGGTGATTGACTTGATCACAATGGCTGTTGGTTGGTCTAGTTCGGATGGCTTAAGCTTGGTTGGGACAAATATTATAATTGGCTTAATGCCTCAAGCTATTGTTGTGTTGGCGGGGTGGGTTGACTTGATCCTCACAAGTGTGTTGGTTGAATTCTTAGGTGTGTAGCGGATGGAAATTAGGCTTGGTTGGGAATTGCATATCATATGCATTATTTTTATATTGTACATTTGTAAATGGGCTCAAGCCCAGTAATTGCTTAAATGGTTTTGGCCCAAGGATGAACACCTTAGGTAAGTGGGTTACACATTGAGTTCTAAGTAACTCACCCCATTTTCTTACCCTTCTTAGGTAACAAGAGTTTATTTTTGCGTCAAGTAGGAGCTTGGCTATGGAGGTTTTAAAAGGAATTGGGGAAGCATGTCACAAAAGCGCCTTGGTGGAGTGGCTTGGGACGCTACCTTAGGGGCTTGGAGTGTTGCGTCAAAGGGACTCAAGTTCAATCACGTTGGCGGCATGGGAGTGTGTTTTATTTTTACTCTTTCGTCAAGAAGTGAAACTGGGCCAAGGACGCTTTAAGAGGAATTCGTGAGGGATTTATGTCACAAGAAATCATGTGGTAAAGTGGCAATGGAGCGCCTGGGTGCAAGGGGAAAGAAGGCGTCAGCAAGGGATGGGGTTCGAATCTTGAGGCGACAAAATGGGTGGCTTTTATTTTGGCTTTTGGCGCCAAGGAGTTGGAAAGAAATTGACGACTTTGGACTTTTAATTAGGTAAGGATAAGCTTGGTTTTTATTTTAAAATTTGGCTAAAGAGTGGGATAGGTGTGGATTTATTTTATTTATTTTAAGTGGGTAGATAATTAGGGATTTTGTTTTATTTGTTTTAAATATTGAGATAGTGGATGAATCGGGTTATTTAATTTATTTTGAATAAGTGTGGATTATTTTAATTATTTTTTTTGAATGAGATGATAAGGGATAATGGTTGTTTTATTTTTTTATTTTTTTCTTCTTTAATTTTTCTTTGTGCCGAAATTTGATTTCTTCATCTCACTTTCTCTTTGTGCCGAAAACACTTAAGGATTCAACATTATTTTCTCTTCAATTGACCAAAACCGAAAATGTAGTACTTATTCTCCTTTTCTCTTCTTTTTCTATTTACTTTCAAAAGTCAAATATTTCTTTTGATAGCCGAATATTTCATCTCCCTTTTGAGAACCATTGCCGAATCTTGTAGCCCTCATTTGATCTATATTTCGCAAATCTTTAAGCCGAATAGTCCTTCTCCTATGGCCGAATCTCTCAAGGAGTAAAGAAGGGAGGTGTTCTCGATTTCTTTTGGTGCAAGCTATCCAATCGAATCTCTATAGGGAAGTGTTTTTGGGAAGTCGATCGTTGGTGGTAAGTAACCTCTCCTTTGGCAATCGGTTTGACTCATTTCCTTTGGTAGCGAAATTAAGTGATTGACTTTGGTTTTGGAGGTGGCGAATGGTTATAGTACCATAACCTTGTGTTCGTTGTATGTATCCAGCATAGGGGAGCATTAAGGGATCCTTGTGAGTCCAATTACTCAAGGTAAGGTAATATGTAGTATTCACTAAGGCCATTCTCATGGATTTATTGATTATGGCCGATTGTAACATGAGGCATATAGGATTTCGACGCTCAATGGCAAGGAGCGCTTTTTAGGATTCGATAAGCGTAAGTGGTTGTCAACATTCGACCAAAGGCCATGTTATGGGTTGAGTCTCAACCGATTGTGACTATGGTTTTAGGGCACATCGACAGGAATAAAGAGTTTTGGGATCCTAGATTGTGTTAGATTCAATAGATCGGGTTTTCACTAAATAGTAAGGTGCGTAGTTATCGCACCGTTTTCTTCGTTATTTGTGCATGTTACTATATATGTATATGTTATGATGTGAATGGTAGCCAAAAATAATGGCTAAGATGGTGGATACCATGGTGGGTAACCTGTTAAGCAGTCGGTATTTTATGATATTAAACTACATGTTATGTGTATGAATTGTGGTAAAGCATGTGATGTGTACTCTTTACAATGTTACCTTGTCATGATAAATATATGCACATGGGGATTGGGACATGAATATTGAAGGAAAGGGTGTACATTATGTACGTGGTCTAATGTTAGCCTTGTGTTACATTAGCGCTTGATGGTAGCTATGTGCTTCATCAAGGGAGGTGTTGGCTAGGTGCCCATCTCGGCGGTTGATAGTGTGTGCATCACCGTGGACTGATTGATATGAGGGATCACTTAGGTGATCGGTGGTCTCAGCCATGGCCTTGAGCGTGCAGTCTGCCGAGGTAAGATATGTGGGATCACTTAGTTGATCGATGGATTAGCCATGGCCTTGAGCAATGTGTCCGCTAAGGTAGGTGTAATGGATGGACTTAGGTTGGGTTGGGATGCACTTTGCATGGTGATTATGTGGATCGTGTGGATATGGGCCAAGCCCATATGTTTGGAGACATGTGAAATAACTATGCAATGAGTCTGCTTGACTCACCCAATATTTCTCAAACCTTACGGTGATGCATAAAGCTTGGACCAGGGTTGGAGTGGATACAAGGTGGCCCATGCTGAAGTTGATTTTCTTATTTTATACATTTTATATTATCAATATTTTGGGAATTTATTTGATGTAATAAGGGCCACTTATGGTATTTGGGAAACTTTATTTACGGTTTGAAGTTTATTTTATTAATTGAACTAATAATGGAAAAATATTTTTGAATCGATTTATATTATAATAACTTATGTAAAAGTTTTAATCGGGAATTTATAACAACTAAATTTTAATGGGCTTTAAATACACAATGTTTTATAAAAGTTCACAAATTTTCACGCCACCTCCAAGACAAATTCTTCATAAATGTTTTCCTTGATGACATACCGAGATCCGGTCCAAGGCTCGTGGGCTGGGTTTGGGGTATTCTGCTTTGGTATCGAGCAGGTTCAAAACTCGACTTTGAGGGTTTTGGGCCTAAAACACTTTTTAATGGGCTTTTCAAAATATGGATTTTCACGAAATTTTTTAGGTTTATTCGGCATGGCACTGCATTCTCAGGCCAAGTCCACCAGGTAAGTACCTCTGACTATTGAAGTGATTTATATGTGAAATGTTATGGGCTTATTTGGGCTCGTAGATTAGAATATTAGGGCTATTGAACCCTAGGGCTAGTACACTCAAACACATACATAAGATTTAAGAACAACTAAACAAACACCTTGAAGTAAGTCGCCGAGTTAAGGTGTGGCAACCATTGTACGCATGTCTAGGAGTGGATTCATGAAGAGCTTGGTATTTAAGCAGTCCTAGTGACTCACCTCCTCTTTACTCGAATCCTACAAGTGCGTGAGTTACAGTTCACCCAACCAAGAGGACTTATTCACTGCTAAACCCAATAACTAAAACCCTAAGGAAACTAGCAGTAATTTTTATAAAAACCCTAATTTTAAAACATTAAATTACCCTTTTGGTTTGTACAAACTATTTTGAAGACATTTCTCAAAATATTTTCGATTTACAAAATTACGAAAATACTCTGCGTTGTAAATTACCAAAATGCCCTTGGCTAAAAAAATTCATATTACCCTTGACTTTTATTAAAATATTCTTATTTTACAAAATATCGAAAAATCCTATTTTGCAAAATATTGAGATACCCATTTGGAAATTTACAAGAACACCCCGACTTGTAAAATTACCAAAATAACCCCAATTTCAAATTTCTGCGACACTTTTAATTTGGAAATTTTCAAAATACCATTAAGTTTTGAAAATTTTGAAATGCCTCTGATTTGTGAAGATTTTCAAATTGACCCCGATTTATTACCAAAATACCCTTGTAAGAAAAATAACGAAATTACCCCTGGGTTGGGAATGGTCAGAAATGCCCAAAGTAGTGAAGTGAATGTTGTGGATGAATGTGAATGTGAATTTGATTCTCTGAATTAGAATAGTGAACTTGAACTGAAACTTTGAGTGATCGAAGAACTACTTACGAAACTTTTATCATAAAATTTACTCGTGGATAAGCAGTGAAACAAAATTTCTAATGCATAAAACTTTTAATCGATTAAATCGCAAGTAGACATGAGTTCTAGGGGCGTGGTCGTGGGACGCATAGAGGTAGAATGGTCAGATCGGAACCCGTTAGATCGGGTCGGGGATCCGAGAATGAGGTACCACCACCACCACTTTTGGTGTTGAGCAAAGAAGACGGGGGATGATGCGATGCTCGCTTGAGCAGATCGAGGTTCTTGAGATGGTGGCTAGAGCGGTGGAAATATAAGAGCTAGGAAGTCCATGACACAGCGACTCTAAGCCAATGGAGTGAAGTGTTTCGTGGAGTATCCGTGTGGCACCCAATCTTCACGAGTATTGGTTGGAGTTGGTAGATAATTGGGGATTTTGTTTTATTTGTTGTAAATATTGAGATAGTGGATGAATGGGGTTATTTAATTTATTTTGAATAAGTGTGGATTATTTTAATTATTTTTTGAATGAGATGATAAGGGATAATGGTTGTTTTATTTTTATTTTTTTTCTTCTTTAATTTTTCTTTGTGGGATGACTTTGGACCAGGTTGGAATGGATACAAGGTGGCCCATGTGGGAGATGTAATAAGGGCCACTTATGGTATTTGGGAAACTTTATTTACGGTTTGAAGTTTATTTTATTAATTGAACTAATAATGGAAAAATATATATTATAATAACTACGATGATTAAAGTTCAGTTATAAAAAATTCTTCGCAAATGTTTTCCAATGACATACCAGATCTTTTTGGGGTGTTATTCTGAGATGAGTTATAAAACTTTGAATTTCTTTTAAGTATTTTTATTTAAGTACTATTTCAATTGCAATGTAATAAGGCCTCTGTATTATTTTTATGGATTTCTATTCGTGGATGGATTTTAATATGTTTTAGTTACTTAAATGGAACATTTAATTCTTATAAATGTCTTCTTCAACTTACATATAAAAGGGTTTTTCTTAAATATCACTTACTCGTAAAATTTCCGTGAAAACTCTTTTATAAATTTATTTTAACCAATTATTTCTATGAAAATCAAATTGTAAAATCTCATGTTTTAAAATCATGGTTTTCAAATAAATCTTGATTTTTGATAAACTCCATCTTCAAAATCGTTTTGAAGAATTGTTTTCATTAAAAGCATTGATGACTGGATGAAAGTTCGAATTGTGTGGCATGCCAAGTCTGGTCTTAAACGCATAGGCCGGTTTTGGGTGTTACAGAAGTTATAGTTCTATTGTAATTAAAAAAGAAGTTCAATATCTAGGGTTTCAAAATTAGAGGGGTTGGTTGACAAATTTCCACATTTTGTTGAAAATAAAAGGGAAATAAAAGGTGAGTAGTGTGATTTGAATCCCAGAAGCAAAGAGAGATATGCAAAGGCCTTACCATTTCGGCTCTTGCCCACACTTGACATATTTTAACCAAAACTAATATATATTTTAGTGTGATTTTGTACCTTGGTTGCTAAAAAAAGGAAAAATGAGAAAAGTGTGGCTCAAACCTTGGTTCTCTAGGTAGTATACTAAGCTCTTAACCATCAAAATTAAGGCTCATTTCTTAGTTAATTAATTCATCTAACCCTATATATTTTTGGGTGTTACATCAATGCCAAAAAGTAACTAAGTTCTCCAAGATCCTTAAGACAAAACTCACGATTAAAATGTTGAATAGCCAATTCCACATCTTGAGAACTATCACTAGTAACAATTATGGCATTGACATAAGTAAACAATAACACATAATAAGTTATTGTCTTTAGAAAAAAAACAAGGAAAGGTCAACAATTGAAGCTTTAAATCCAAGATTAGTGAGAAAAAAGTGTGAAGTTTTTGAAACCGAGCTTGTGGGGCTTGGTACAAGCCATAGAGTATCATTGTTTATGTTGCATAGTGATGTGCACATTAGGTGGTTCTTCAAAAATTTTAGTTACTAAGAAAACTTTTGGCTCAAATATACAAGCCTTGATATAAGTAATCATATGATGATGATTACTAACCATAGATAAAGTATTAGGGATATTATAAACCAATGGAGAAATGGAGCCACTAGAGAGATAAAAGAAGTCACCAACCATAGAAGAAATTGAAGAACTAGAGTTTGGGTGTACTAGCAGGAGAACGATAAACTTGCTTGGTAAGAGAGGTCTCAAAGGTAACAATAGTGGATGATGAAACAAGTGGAAGCTGTATAGTGACCATAAGACAAGAATTAGAGAACAGTCTGGTAACATTTTTAGTGGGATGAAATGGAAACACAAGCTTTTGAAATCAAATGTGTTGATAAATGTATATTCAACTAGAGGAATCCATAAACTTGTAACTATAATAATGCTCACTATAACCGAAAGACGTATATGGGTAGACATATAGGCCAACTTATTCTTGTTATAGGGAGTGAGAGAAAGGGAGCATATGTAGCCAAATAACTTCAGAAACTTGTAATCTAGTTCCTCTTGTGTAAACATTCAAAAGGAGACATCTCACTTAATGATTTAGTATGCAATCCATTAACTAGAACAAAAGCAATGAAAAATGCATCATACCAATGTGGTAATGGTAGAGAGGCCTGTGCTAAGAAAGTTAGACCACATGCAACAATTTGTTTGTGTTTACAATCCAATAACCCATTTCTATTTCAAAGTGTGAGGGTATGTAACTCTATGTTTGATACCAAAACTGGAAAGATAAGAGCTAAACGAACTAAAATCCCATCCAACATCAGTCCGAAGCTCCTTGATCTTGCAAAGTATCTAAACCAATAATATCATGCATTAATTTGGATCTCTTTGGTTTTGAGCATTCCTTTCAATCTCTGGATCAAATGGGATTAGTTCTCAATCTTTCCTAGGCATAAAACAAGTAAAGTGAATTAGTTAAAAACTAAATAAAAAAGTGTAAATAAGGAAATCAGATGCAATTTTAAAATACATAAACTTAAAATATTAGTAAAACTAAAAATTTTTATACTCAACATTAGTAAATTAGACTATAACATCCCAAAATTTTCGACTAGACATGTGGCACTATTTCGATAACATATATAGTGAATTTTCAAGAAAATTAAAAATTTATCAGATAAAAAGAAATATTATGATAATAAAGTGATTTTGGATATGAGAATTAATGAAAAGAATTTTACAAGTGAGAATGTGATGAAAAGACCAAATCACAAATTTTAAAAAGTTTGAGGATTAAAGTGTAATTTGCCCAAAATGTGAAAAGTAAGTTAGTACTGATTAATAGGCGTGAGTATAAGCTAAAATATGTATTGGTACGATGAAAATTACATTTGAGACCAAACTGAAAATGATTCAAAAGTATAGAGACTAAATTAGAAATTTTTCATTTTTACCTGGAAATGGGTAAAAGTCCAAGTTTTACCACCAAAAGATTTTTAATAAATTTTTATTATAAATTATGACATGGATTGAACCAGGTTTTTAACTTTGGGATTAAATTGTGCTAAGTAGCATAAAAAAGGTAAAATGGTAATTTTTACCCAAAAAGGCATTTTGGTCAATTCTCACATAAATGAGTTCTAATAAGTTAGAAAATTTTTAGTATACAAAATTCAATTTTTTTGGATGTCAAGATTCTTTGATAACTACATCAAGTTATTTTTATTTATTTACTGGATGAGTATCTCTTAGTAGAGTGTTAAACAGACACTCATAGCTCATTCCACTATGGTAACTAAGTTTACTATAGCATCCCAAAAATCGGGCTAAAAGAAATTGAGTTTTGAAATCAAGAGTGGTTATCTCTCGATTTTGAGTCTAGATTTTGGAAATTTTTTATAAGTAAATTTATTTGGTTCAGTGGTTAAGTGTTCTAGTTATGAATGTGATGTTTTGGGTTCGATTCATATCTCTTAAAATTTTGCTATTTTTAATTAAAACCCTATCTTTGGACAAGTGAGTTATAAGTTTATTTCAATCAATTGATAACAACAATGAGCCTAATGGTTCAATGGTTAAGCTTTTGTGTACTCTCTAGTCTTGTGTTTGAATCCCTGCGAAAGTAATAGGGAAATGTTTTATTTTGAATTGCTCCGTGTGGTAGTTATTTTTGTTAGTTAATTAAACTTCCCAGAAACCTCCTGTGTGGTTTCACATTTTTTTTTGTTATTTTCTTTCTTTCTTCTTCCATGTCTTTTCTGCCATTCCTCCTCTGTTCTTTATTTTTCTTCGTTTTGATTTCTTCTCTTCAAATTACCTTTATTTTTGCTATGTTACATCAAATTGATTATGTACAGGGTTTGACTTCTCTTACCTGATTCAATTCAGTTGCCAGTAAGTTTAGATTTAAGGTTTTGTGTCGAAATTTCTTCGACATAACTTCAGTTTTGGATGCTAATCTTAGCGATTTGTTTATGAATAAGTCGTCTAATTTGCCGCTATAATGTCATTTTAGGGACGAGAATTCATCCATGTTGCTTCTGCATCAAATCCGTAACAGATGGGTAACAAAAACCTGAATTTCTACAAATTACGAATGTCAAAAATATGGCTTTCGACGCCACGCAGTCGAGTGTCAGGCTGTGTGAGCAACACGGCCGTGTGTCAGGTCGTATGGTAGACCGTGTGAGGCACTATTTAGGGTCACACGGGCTAAGGACACAGGCTTGTGTCTAAGCCGTAACTCATTGTTTGGGACCAGACGACTGTGTGCGAGGTTCACTCAGGCGTGTGCTAGGTCGTGTAGGCGACACGGGCCAGACACCCAAGCCATGTGGATCCATACAATCATATGGGTCAAAATTCTGAAATTTTCCCTATGGTCGTGAACGTCGTCTGGATTGAAGGTATGTCTTCCGTAGGGTCTGTATGACCTGTATTAAAGCTACAAAAATCAGGAATTGTTGATCTGTTAGTGAATAATCTACTATTTGTACATATGTCTGTTTTGATTTAAGATAAGTAAAGATGATTGCTAATGTATAATGTACCCCTGTTTGGATGCGATGAGGTTTGTGAATTATCCAGATACGATCTGTATTCTTTAATTCAGATGGTACGCCTCTGTGTTACTTTGTTGGTTAAGAATATGTTATATCCAAATATGTTGAATTGATTGGTATTGATTTTGATTTATAACCATGCATGTGACTTCATGGCAATCTGATGTGATCTGTTGAGGTTTGATAAATCTGTTTTACAAAACATGGACTCCCATGCCTACTAATTTTGTTATTGTACGATAGCATGACCTACATGCTTATTAATATGACACTGTATATGCTTGCCATGACATATTGCAGGGGATTTGGGATGATGTGAAAGGAGGAAGTTTCTAGCAGTTTAATGATCTGTATTATCTGGTGGTTTATCCACAATCCAGTTTTGGCAGCTTGACTGCAATATTGTGTCTTGACCAAATGTATCTGATCTAGCATTTTTAACTGCAAATTCAGGTAGCACTATCCACAGTTATCTGTTGGTGTGATTTGGTTGGACGAGTTCTAGGGAACTCTATTTTGGTGTGTAGCGAAGTTGGGTAGGATGTTTTCTGATAAATCTGCACTCTGATTGGTTTTGAAAAAATACTGTAACGACGTAGACATACATTTGTTGTTCTGTTCTGCTCTGTTTTGTTCTATTCTGCTCTATTATATTATGTTGTACTACCATTGTTGTAATCTCTGTGATACTCTAGATTTGTTCTGTGCTAGTTATATCGCCGCTATTAAGTTCTCTGTGTTACTACGATTTATATTTTGTGATCTGTTTATTTGTATTTGTGTTTGGTTATATATTGTGCTTTGTAGCTCACCTCTTTGTCTTATCTTTATCTGTTTAGGTAAACATCTGACTTAGGACCGGACGGCTTACGGGAGCTCAGATTGTTTTTTCATTGATGTAACTATGATTTGATCATTTAGGTTTGTAATATGCTTCTGAACTCGCCTTGCTTTTTGCTAACGACGTCAATAACTGACAATTTCTAACACGAAACTACAAAATCACTTAAGTCGACTAAAATGGATTTTTGGTTTTCAAAGTTAAAACTCCGAAAAGATTTCCGGTACAAATCAAGTAAGGTTTTGAATGTTTTATGAATACTTACTGAAATCAGTTTTCAATATGTTGATGTAACTTTTCTAAATTTGGTTTAAACTTCTAGGCCGGGTTTGGGGTGTTACATTTACTGCCTATTATGAAGCATCTAATCATGGAATATGGATTTGAAATTTCTTCACTATGTTGCAAACTGTGGATGGAATAGAAAGACCACATAAATTATTTTGTGACTATAAATCTACAATCATTTATTTCAATAACAATAAGCTCAAAATAGAATAACATAGACATTAAATTCTTTGTTGTTAATGAAAGAGTTTAGAGTAGTCAATTATTTATAGAGCATATTGATACAAACTTTAAGATTTTGGGTTTGCTTACTAAGGGACTACCCCTAAGATTTTTCATGAGCACATTAGTCATACGAGTGTCATGTCATTTGAGGATTTTCAACTTTATTTGGATTTTGTAATTTCAAATAATTTTATTTCATAGATACATTTTTCAATATTTTAGTTAAGTATATTTTAGTATTATTTTCAACAAAAGAATTTTTTTGTTTTTTTTTTCACACTTTGATTTTAGTATAGACTAATATTTCAAGAGTACCAGTTGGAAATAATCATTTTTAGATCATATTTCTTGTAATTCTCATTTTCCACATCCATATTTGATCGTATCGTTTGATTGTATTGATATACGATCATAAATGGATTAATTACGATATATGTAACAAAAGTTACACTAATTCCATATTAACATAATTGATGGAGGAGACTGTTTGTAGGAACTTCGGTTATGATAATATATTCTTGAGCTCATGAGCTTATAATGGCATACAATTAATAGATAATAAATACTTATATTTAATCCAAGTAAGAGATTGCGGTAAGACATTATATAATAATAATTGTACGCTATTTACTATTATAAAAGGTTAGTTCAAACTAAAAAATTATATAATTTTCTAATAAAGTATGAGTTAAATATATATATATACTCAACTAATTAATTTTTCTTATTTATAACGATCTAATAAAAAATTAAGGTACTTGTATAAAACTTACATATTAGGGTTATAGTCTTAAATGATATATCCCAAACTTGTTCGACATTCCATCTTGAGGAAAGAAAAATAAGAATTTCTTCTTTGAAAAATTTGTACGCTAATTTAAAAGATAAAACCATAGGACTCAAGAATTGCAATACACCTACATATTTAGGTATATTTTCACATTATTGATGATGTGATTTAAATGATATTTAATCAAATTTATTGAAATTCTATCAAATGTTAGTATTTTACATTTTATTAACAATAAAAACAAATTACATCTGTCAACTGAGTCATATCACAATAATAAAAGGATTTTTCTTGAAATGAGGTTTTGGTTGCTAAAAGGCATTGGGTTCTATCGGTAGACACCCTTATGGACTTTATCCAAAAAAAAAAAAAATACCAAAATTAAATAATTTACATATTATAATTCTATAATAAAATCTATACAAAAATTGTGATTAACAATGCAAAATTCTTTGAGTTGTTTATATATATATATATATATATATATATAATTTACAACATTATTAAACTTTTTCGTTAAATTGCTTATATGGAAATTCAATAATTTTTTTTTTAAAAACTGCAACAAAAGAAGAATAATTGCCTAACATATCATGTGCCCAACATCACAACGCCAAAAATCTAGACGTGACAAAACATGACAGAGTCAATTTAATATTGCTTCTCAGATACACTTTTGAAATAAAAAAAAAAAAACACTTTTAAAATAAAAAATATTATTAAATAAAATGTAATATTTTTGAGCTTTTCAAAAATGTTTTTTTAGAAAAAATATTTGCAGAAGCACTTTTTTACCCAAAAACAAAAACAGAACCCAAATCATTAAAACGTAAAAGCAATTGTTACTTGCAACACCAAGACCATTTCCACTTCCAAGGCCGACGCCACGGCCAAAACCTACAACACCATGTAAGCTACCTAGGCCGCCAATACCCACATAAGTATCTATTCCAGTGACACCGTCAATTCCACCATATTTCCCAATCCCACAAAAGCCAACAGGTAAAAGGATTCCACTAAACATACCAGCGTAGTTGCCAATTCTAGCAAAGTCACCAACTCCAGCATAAATAAAATTCTTGTCATCAATGCACTACCTTTTGGTGAATCAACCTTCTGTGCATCGGTTTACAATGTTTGTTTCTCCTTGAGTCGATGCACATTTGCACAACCACCAAAACAAGTAAAAAGTAAGTTGTTTACATCATGTTTTAACAACAATTGTGCTAAATTCTTAATGTTTATAAAGTATACAAATTAAAGAAGACCGATTAACTTTTCGGTTTTCATAAGATAGAAGTATGAAATTCCAATTAGACGTATATATATTCACTGAAGACGACATCGTATGAGCCACCTAGTGGCCAGTTAAATGCTAATAAATATGGTATGGATGGAGCCGACCTCCTTAAAAGCCGATCAATGAGGCCACGTGGAAAGCCGATAACGTCAACGTCGTGAAGAACAGAAGAAGAAACGAAGCAAAGGCAGCTTTTATTCTAATACAACACGCTTAAGGAAAAATCGCCAAATAAAATACCACTACCCTCAAGGAATCTACAGATCTCTGTCCCTCTTTCTCTACGTCTCAAACCCTAATTCCTTAGTTTTTACAGGTTACAAATCATTTTCTTTATAACGCTTTTTTTATTTGATGGAATTCTGTTTTTTTTCCGTGTTTCCAAGTGATTGATTATTGTTTCTTTTGATCGGATCTTATTGGTTATTATTGTTAAACAGAAGATCGGGGGTTTAATCGCGGAGAATCAACCATGTTTAACAGGCTTTTCGGGAAACCCAAGCAGGAAGCAAATACTCTAACCACGTTAGACAAATTAAATGAGGTATATTCTCAGGATTTTATCTTCTTTTTTTCTTCTCTAATTAAGGAATCACTTATTTGCTTTGGATTTCTTTTGCGTTGCGCGGATTGGTTTTTTGCTCTGAATTCGAAATTTGTGTTTGGTGAATTTGGGTTGGGTTGAATTTAGCGACAATAAGTGGTCGGGACTTTGGGATTTGTATGAAATAACTGAGTTACTGGCTAACGGATTAATTGAACAATATTATGTGATAGCTTTTGGTGAATTATTAAATTGTTTCATTACATTTTTGGAAGGTTTGTTTTCGATCGACGAAAAATAATAATAGCTGAAGTGGAAAAAAAATTAATACACATACATACAAAAGTAGTAATGGAACCCTTGTTGACATGGGCTGTCGATCATCTTAGGGGGAAATTCCTTGATCAGTGGCTCCTAGATTATCGTGGAATGCGTGCTTTTACACCCTTTAGCAGGAACTTAACAGGAGAATTGTGTGCATTTAGACAATGAGGCACTTCTGCAACAGATTACTAGTTCTGTTCGATATAGATTGTGAAATATCAGCAAATTTTGTCATAATCTTGATGAAAGTAGAATTTGGGGATTGGACATAATTGGTTAAATGAATATAGGCATTGTTACTGCCTTCAGTTTTGATTTGCAGCAAACTTTGCTTTCTTTTTGGATAAATAAAATCTTTTACTTATCCAAAAAATAATGGAGCCCTAATTACATTGTTTCTATTTGAGATTTTGCTTAATTTGTACCCTATATTTATTTCCATCATACAGACCCTTGAAATGCTTGAGAAGAAGGAGAAAGTACTTGTGAAAAAGGCTGCTGCTGAGGTTGAAAAGGCCAAGGAATTTGCCAAAGGGAGAAACAAGAGAGGTATGGATGCAATTCTTCTGCTCAATATTTTTCATAGTTTTCCATGATTTTCTATGTTGAAAAATACATATCAATTTTTGGTGGGACTGTTGGACTTTCAATTTATAAGCTATAGTGGTTCTCCTCTTTGCTTGGTTGTGCATAAATAAGTTATGTAGTGTATTAAACTCGTTTGCAGCAGTACCATGTGATGACTGCTAACTTACTGACACGAGAGCTCATGATAATTATTCTTTTATTTTTTGGTACATTTGGTAATCAGACGATAATTATTCTTTTTCTTTAGTGTCTATATGGTTCTTTCTCATTATAATCCCGACGCAATTTTTGTTTATTCCAAGATAGAACATGTTAGAGCAAAGATGTCCTAAAAAGAGAAAAAAAAAAATGATACTCTCAAACTCAAAGCATTGCAAGTTTCATCTTTGGGGGTATTTTTCCCTTTAACTGTGGTTGATTAATGTTGTTTGCACATTGAGTGATGCTCTAATGCCAGATTAACATTAACATGCTATTATATAATTCTGAATTTCTGGTGTGTAATGTGCTCCTCATGTGAACTTCGACATTCAAAGATCTCTACCTTGTGTAGAAAAAAAAGGATGAAGTAGTTTAGTTATGTATCATTTATCATCTGATTTATGACTTTGTTTAGAACCATGCTGGTTATATTTATAGTGAAATATGTCTTCATTGATGCTATCTTATGCAGCGGCTATACAGTGCTTGAAGAGGAAGAGACTATATGAACAGCAAATAGAGCAGCTTGGAAACTTCCAGCTTCGTATTCATGATCAAGTGAGCTTGGAATTTTGTTATTTTTAGTGTTTTAACAATGCCTTGGAGCCTCTCTTTTTTTTTTTTTTTTTTTTTTTTTTTTTTTTTGCTGTTTCTGATGATACTAGTTTGTATGTATCTCTTCCACAGATGATAATGTTAGAAGGTGCTAAAGCCACAACTGAAACTGTAGATGCATTGAGAACTGGAGCAGCTGCAATGAAGGCAATGCAGAAAGCAACGTATGTATTCTATATATTTTTATTGTTAGACAAGAATTTTCCTTGAGGTTTTTCTTCATTGTATTTGTCCCTTTGCAGAATGATTACCGTATCATTGAAGTTTGCTGGCTTGCAATTTATGCTAATCTACATTAGCACTTATCTTCATGAAGAACAGGCAGTGGTTAATTCTCAATGTTATACTGAAAATGGCTTTCTTTGCAGGAATATAGATGATGTTGACAAAACAATGGACGAGATCAATGAACAAACTGAAAACATGAAACAGATTCAGGAAGCACTGTCAACTCCTATTGGAGCTGCAGCTGATTTTGACGAGGTTAGTAACTTTCTGATGCGCTTGTTTGTGTTCTGTTTTTTCCTGTTATTTTTCTATATTTACAAATATCATGTCTAGCATTTATGCTCATGAAAACTTTTGATGCTGTAGGATGAATTGGAGGCAGAACTTGAAGAACTTGAAGGTGCTGAGTTGGAAGAACAACTTCTCCAGCCTGCAACAACTGCTCCTGCAGCTCCAGTGCAGGTGCCTGCTGGTAGGCAACCAGCTCGTCCTATTCCTCAAAAGCGCACTGCTGAGGAAGATGAACTTGCTGCATTGCAGGCTGAGATGGCACTTTAAGGTAATTCATTTTATTTCAGTTCCGAGAATTACGTGGGAAGCTTAAAACATGGGTAATTGATTTGATTTGATTTAATATTTGCTATGCAGGTATGTAGCAGAGAAGTGATTTTGTTGATGGGAGTACCGCAGGTCATGTTGCAAAACATGACGAAAGGCCATGTTGTATTATTGAATCTTCTACTTCAAAATTTGCGTGGATTTAAGATTTGACAATGTACATAAAGATTTGCATGAACTAAATGAAGCTCCCCCTTATCTTTTGTTCGTTCAATAAAATATTTATATTCTATTCGAGCAGTCCATGTCTTTGAAGGAAGTTAAAATTGTGTCGAAAAGACCATGTTTTAAGTCCCAAATAGTCGTGCTAACTAAGGTGGTTTTGTCGGGAATGGCAGTCGGAACTGAACAATTTCTATAAAAAAAATTTGTTTTCAAATATCTGTAAAGGTATAATAAATACACAAAAGTAAGGTAGAAATTGCAGTGTTGGAACTCAAAACAAACAAATTAGATATTTTCAAGTATTTGAATCCACCCCTTGTTGTCATCCCGAACGAGATAATTAAGGCAAGAATAAAACTAGTCATCGCTTTTCTCATTTTTTAAGTAATTACTGAAGAAATAAAAATAATTACAAGCTGAGATTGAAGAAGAAAACAAAAATTTAAATCGAGGAAAAAATAAAGAATTTTAAAAATAACGAACACGACTGGGTTGTTTAATTCCGTCACAGATAATGTCAGTGAATGATATATGTGAGCACCAAAGCAAGCAGCATTAAAACGTAAGCAATTCCCTGATCAACTGTTACCCCTGCAAATCAAAATCTAAACTGTCTCATGCTTGCCCCCATAAAAGAAAACAAACCCAACCGAAGTGCAGAGTAAGAGGAAAAGCATACCATCGCTCATAGGAGGAGATGCAGGAGCAAGGCTCTGAGCTTTGCTGGAATGTACCATATTCAATACAAATCCAAAAATCAGCATTACTGCGAACCCAACTCTTAGCCTTCCGTTCTTTCTACCCTTACTTCCTTCTTTATTTTGTTTTAACAACTTGGAGAGTTGAGGAGGGTTTAAAAAGAGACCCGAAACTGAGAACCTTAAGGAGGAAGCCGCCACTCTGGCTTCCCATGCCGTGAAAGAATTAACAATGTTGAGAAAATCCCCACTTTTCTGTGTTGATTGGTGCCACGTGTAGGACCAATGGCGGCTGCACGTTCAGAGTCCAGGTGTTGTTTAGCTGTATTCCATGGAATCATCCAATGAATGAAGTGCCTTTTTTTTTTACTTCCCAATTAGCTAGCCACATGCAGAAATGATTGGGTTTTAACCGAATATTTGTTGGTATAGTTACATATGGATGTATGTCAGCTTGTGGTTTTCAAAGTTGTCCAAAGGATTTTGATTGTTATAATCTCAAATTTTATCTTTAATGTTTATATTTTTTGTTAATTTAGTTTTATTCTTTTTCAAGTTAAATTTAGCCCTCAATCTTTTAAAAAGTCAAATTGACCATTAAACTTTTAAAAAAGTCTAAATGATGTTTTTTAAATAAAAATCTTAACTAGAATATTAATTTTTAAACACGACAACCTCGCATGACAATTCACAAGTACTCTATACTAATTTTTCTGAATTTTTATGATATTTTTATTTTTATTTTTAATCTTAATTTTGATTTATTTTATTTTTATAATTTTTGAATTATTTGTTAATGTGATATATAAGACAAATGGTGTTATGTTGGTGTCATGGGGCTAGATCTTCCATCTTGCAATCTATGTGGCCTTAGGCGACTTCTTTACTTCAAATGGGCCTAAGTCAGCCTAACTCTCAAAATTGATAATCCTTTTGGAACTCTTTAAGGCACTGAAGCAAATGAGGAAGCAACTCGAAAGAGAAAAAGAACTTGAAAGAAGAGAAAAGCCATAGAAAAACAAAAGCACAAGAGTTTGAGTGAATGCTCTCAAAGAATTTAATTACTCAAGAATGAAGTGATTACAAATAAAGGAGAGAGGTCTCTATTTATAGTTGAGCTCCCTCAGATCAACGGTACAAATTAAAGTACATCAATGGTCAAGATTAAAAGCAATCTACAAATCAAATATCTAAGCTTTACAAAAGTAGATCTTCTAAAATTACAAATCTTCCATAAGATTACTTCTTATACTTGCCATGCTATATAGATGGGCATTAAATCTCTCCAAGTAACAGGTCAATCCTATTGAGCCATGTGACCTATCGCGAACAAGATGGATCATTTAATTGTGCCATAATTACAGGCTCTCTTGAGCAGCCCATGACATTCTCCCCCACATGTTCTTGCGACGCCCTCACCGTATCCTCCGAATGAAACTTGTCTTTCTTGTCTTGGAACTGTCATAAGGCCTCGAGAAGTTCCCAACTAACTTCACTATCGGGAAGTCACTTCCACCGAACTAAGTATTCATGTAACAGCCTATAGTACTTTCATCAAATCACTTGATCTGCCATGATGCATTCAACTTCAACATCATAGGAAACCTTTACCCCCATTGGCGCTTGTTCAGACTTGCCTCGATTTGGGTCTTCCTGATCCTTATAGAGTGGCTTCAGTATACTAACATGAAACACCGGATGAACCTTGAGTTTTGCTAGCAACTCAAGTTTATAGGCCACATTGCCTACTTTCTTAAAAACTTGAAAGGGTCTCTCATATCGTTGTACAAGCCTCTTGTGTAAGCCATTGTGGCACAAAATCAAGAGTAATTTTGCTAATACTGAATCACCAATTTGAAATTACACATCCCTACGATTTTGATCAGCCCACTTCTCATTGCGCTTACTTGCCTTGTGTAGGAAAGCTTTGGCTAAATCATTTTTCTCTTGCCAATCTTTCGCAAATCGATAAGCTATTAGATTTGGTCTTGTATAGCGGGTCGCAACAACTTTGGGTGTGAGTGGTTGTTGATCCGTCACTATCTCGAACAGACTTTGAATCGTGGCCCTATTTCGTTGCAAGTTATAAGAAAAATGGGCCACATCCAAAAGATTTGGCCAATCTTTCTATATGCAAACAAAGCATTCGCTCTTTCGGTCTACCCATCAACTTGCGAAAAAATGCTAGTGGAAAAGTTCAAGTTTGATCTCATCAACTTGAACAACTCTGTCCAGAACCGGCCCATAAACCATCTGTCTCGATCACTAGTAATGGACTGTGGCATTCCCTAGTATTTCACCATATGTCTAAGGAATAAACGAGTTGCCTTCTTCATAAGGCACTCCTTGGTTGCTGGAATAAAGGTTCCATACTTGGAAAACTTGTCCACTACAACAAAAATACTCGTAAACCCATTAGATTTAGGCAAACCAACAATGAAGTCCATAGATACACTTTCCCATGGGCGCTATGTAATAGACAGAGGTTGTAATAATCAGGCCGGAGTCTTCAACTCTACCTTCTCTTGTTGACACACCAGACAAGTTTTCACATAGGTCTCAACATCATCACCCATATGAGGCCAATAATAACGACCCTCCAAAAGAGCCAATGTGTGATGCGTGCCTAGATGACTAGCCCATCTCGAATCATGACATTCATTTATGAATTCTTTGTACAATTTCTCATATTGAAGCACGTAAAGGCGACGCCCCTGAGTGTACAATAACTCTCCCTCAAGCCAAAATCCCCTCGTTTTCCTCTCATTGACAAGCTCGATCAAATTTTTTATTGTGGGATTGATGGGCTCGAAACTAACTATTATTTCGACAAAGGCAAGCGCACCTACCAAATAGTATTATAGTTATGGCGAGTCTAAAATATCATATCCTCAAAGACTAAAATTACTAGTAATAACTCTCTTTTTATTATCTAGCCTAATAATTAAAGGGATTTATTTTTAATCTAAAATTAACTAACTAATTTAACTACTAAATGACTATGAACATGACAGAGAGTGAATTGGAAAAATACTTTTGGACAACTTATATGAGATAGGCAATACCTAAGGAAGAATCCACCTAGACTTCACTTATTACTTTTGATTCATATGATATTCACTTGACTTAATCCGTGGAAATCCCTGATTTATGTTAATATCTCTTTCAAGGCTAAAAACAACTGACTCTAGGTTGATTAATTGAAATCTCTTTCTAATTAAAACCCCTATTGTCGCATTAACTCGATCTATGAATTCCCTTATTAGATTTGACTCTAATCCGACAGATTTTTGTCGCCCTATTTTTAGGGTTGCAATCAACTCCACTTTATTGTGTTGATCTTCTCTTAAACAGGGAATTTTGCTCCACTGAATAAGCACATTCAACTTAGATCAATAACCTGAATTATCAAAACAAGAATAACAACTCACAATTAAAAATAAGAACAAGTATTTATCTTCTAAATCAAATAATAATAAGATTCATCTAGGTTTCATCCCCTTATATATTTAAGGGATTTAATTCATATTGATAGAGGGAAACATATTAGAATAGGTAAAACAACAAAACATAAGATAACCCAAAAACTTCTAAAGAACTTGATGGGAGATCCTCGATCTTAATGGAGATCCTTCTCCTAAGCTGTTTGTAACACCCCAAACCCGGCCCAAACACTACAACCGGATCTGGTATGTCACTAAGAAAATTTTAGTAAAACCAATCGTGTTGACGGAAAGCCCAAATATAATTTATATAAAATATGCCTAATAATCAAAAGCTTAAAACTGAATTACATGTCTTGGTTTTAAAATAAATAAAAATAAACAATAAAGGCCCATAACAAAACAAAAAGGTGAACTAGTGGCCCATGGCCTTATTACAACGTAGTTCAAATCCATAACATAGAATACTTAAAAAAAAACTAATAAAGGAAAACTTTTCGCCGGATCCACATGTGCTTTTGCATTTGCATGGCCACCTTGCGCTCCACTCCGGCCCGGTCTGATGTACTAATTGTCACCTGAAAGGTTAGTTTAACTGGGTGAGTCGCGAGACTCAGTGTGTAACCCTCATGCACTACTAGATTTGGGCCTCATAAAACATAATAATAATTTCATTTACATGGAAACAAATAATATGCAA
The DNA here is from genome assembly GCA_025506655.1 of Gossypium rotundifolium. Classification (NCBI taxonomy): domain Eukaryota; kingdom Viridiplantae; phylum Streptophyta; class Magnoliopsida; order Malvales; family Malvaceae; genus Gossypium; species Gossypium rotundifolium. The sequence continues at coordinate 173,176,027 of CP106727.1, forward strand.
AACCCAACCAATTGCCTAGGTTTCCATCCGCTACATGCCTCCGTACCAACCAACACACCATTGGGGATTTCTACAATCAACCCACACCGCTTACACGCCATGATGGCAGTCATGTTGCTCATCAACATATATTGGCCAAAGCCCTTATAACAGATCACGGCAAAAGCCGCTACAACATATAACAGATCACGGTAAAAACCGCTACACATATAACGATAACTTCCTCCTTTCATCAAACCCACCCCATGCAATCACAAAAATCAATACACTTATAACATATAATCGTAATATTCAACGACCGGTGATTCGCTTTTACCCTCTTTGGGCTTCCATCTTTATGCCGGATTTCACATTTATCACAACATATAATACTTATAAATAGGTATTTAACAAATAGATCTAAATGGTGGGGAAGTATTACACACCTGATATCGTGAAATCTAATATTCTTAGTCGATGTCCTTGATATCCGGATCTATTATCCTCAATCTATAACTTTGCTTAAAAGCCAAAAAACTGTGAAAATATGCCCTCTCCTATATTCGGCCATGGTTAGTATTCTACCTGATTTTATATATATAAAAAAAAATCCTCTTACCTTGAAATCCCAAAAGTAACACGATTCTATAACTTAGAGATCTATGCAATTGGCCTCCTTCTTCAAATCCCGGAATGCCCAAAAGAAGTGTGAAATAAGAGATTAGTTTCTAATAGCCATTCGGCTAAGGACTTTAAAAAGCCGAAAGAACATTGAAATCCCGAAATCAACACTTACCTATTGTTTCCTTTAGATTCCGGCACAAGCAGACTCCATTAAAGAGGATTCGGCAACCACAGGAGATGAGATCTAGCGATTTCGACTTTTATGAAAATCCCGAAAAAAGATGAACTAATGCATTTTCAGCTTTTAGAAAAACTGAATGAAGTGTTTCGGCTTAGAAGGAAAGTGAAAAGAAAGTGGAGAGAAAGAATACTTAGGGGTTTCGATTTTCAGAAGAAATCAAAAGAAAAGAGATTACCAAGAAGAACTAAGAATTTCGGCACAAAAGATGAGAGAAGAGAATGGGGTTCAAAATGCCGGAATTGAAAAGGTACCCCCTATTTATAGGGAATTTTGGCACCCCCTCCAGGAGATGGAATTTCGGCCAACTCTATACTCAGAAGATAACTCCTATCTTTTCTCCTCTATCCTTCTATCCCTTATCCCTATCAAAACACTCATCCATAAGAGGCCACATTTGCACCAACTCTTCCTTTTATTTTATCAGCTTGTTATCCTCATTAATTAAACAAAAATAATCCCTAAATTATAGCCTTGTGCCATCCCCCCTTAGCTCACCTTGGTCTGAAATTTTGACCCATTCTTTGGGCCCAATGAACCTCAAATTAACATATTAAACATAACATTACACACAATGCACAAGCCCATTAATACCTTACCATAACATTCTAAGTGCTACATGCATCTCAAAAATTTTAAACATTCCCATTCTCAAGGCCTATTGGGACCAATTCTACTAGGCCCAATTTCGGGATGTTACAAATCTACCTCTCTTAAAGAAATTTCGTCCTCAAAATTTTGACTAACTAGTAATCGTACTACCCAAGTCTCATCACTATGCTTTTGTTGCAAGACTCTAATTCCAAAGCCAAATAAACACTTAGTATACTATGGTAGGATACGCACCATTATTTGCTTCTGGAGCGTCTTCGTCCCCTTGTACTAATACTACCGATTCGCGTTTATCTGATCAAGAATTTTATGAATTATTAGTTTTCTTCCACTGATTAACCACGAACAATCTTATGAATAATAGTTTTAAAAGTAGTTCGTTCGAATTCAAACCTATCTACAAGTTTCAATCTTCTTAATTCTAGGAACCATGCACATTCAACATCCATACACACCAACATACAAATAGCATCCATCACCTAAGGGTATTTCCGTCATTTCACTACCCAGGGGTATTTTTGTAATTTTCCAAAATATGGTTCTAGGTGATTTACGAAATAAGGGTATTTTGGTAATTTTCAATTTGGGGTATTTCGATAATTTTTCATACCGAGGGTATTTCGATAATTTTTCATACCGAGGGTATTTCGATAATTTTACAAGTCAGAGGTAATTTGGTCAATTTGCAAATCAGGGGTATTTTGGTCATTTTTCAAATCGGGAAATTTTTACGAATCAAGGATACTTTAGTGATTTCAAAACCAAGGTTTACTTTAGGGTTGTACAAAACAAAGTGGCTGGTCCCTTTCGGGTTTTAGTTATAGGTTTTGGCCTGTCAACACGTCCTCATGGTTAGGGTGAACAATCACTACGCACTAGGTAGGAATCCAGTGAAGAGGAGGTGAGTCACTAGGACTGCTTAAATACCAAGCTCTCCATGTATCCACTCCTAGACATGCGTATAGCCATTACCACACCTAACATGGCTTAAGGTGAGCAGTACCACGCACTGTAGGATTCCAGTGAAGAGGAGGTGAGTCACTAGGATCGCTTAAATACCAAGCTCTCACCGTATCCATTCCTAGACATGCGTGTGCCTGTTGCCACACCTTAAGTCAGTGATCAGTTCACAGGATTTGTTTGGATAATTTAAGTCTTCTGGAATTTAAAAAGTTGTTTAAGTTAAGCCTATAGTCCATCAAAGTCTAACTAATCTAACCTACGTCTCATAAAACCCATCAAGCCCATATTCATATATATATCACACAAGGAGTTCTGAATACTTACCTGGCGGACTTGGGCCGGAGACGCAGGTGCCATACCGAGAAAACAAACCATATACCATTTTTAAACATGCATGTTTCAAAAAAAACCATTTTTAGAAAATGTTTTGAGCCCAAAACCCAAAGCCGAGTTTTGAACCGGGCTCTGATACCAATTTGTAACACCTCAAACCCGACCCAAACACTACAACCGGATCTGGTATGTCACTAAGAAAATTTTAGTAAAACCAATCGTGTTGACGGAAAGCCCAAATATAATTTATATAAAATATGAATAATAATCAAAAGCTTAAAACTGAATTACATGTCTTGGTTTTAAAATAAATAAAAATAAACAATAAAGGCCCATAACAAAACAAAAAGGTGAACTAATGGCCCATGGCCTTATTACAACGTAGTTCAAATCCATAACATAGAATACTTAAAAAAAACTAATAAAGGAAAACTTTTCACGGATCCACATGTGCTTTTGCATGGCCACCTTAAGCGCCCACTCCTACCGGCTCGATGTACTAATTGTCACCTAAAGGTTAGTTTAACTAGGTGAGTCGCGAGACTCAAGTGTGCAACCCTCATGCACCACTAGATTTGGGCCTCATAAAACATAATAATAATTTCATTTACATGGAAACAAATAATATGCAAAACCCAACCCAATTTCCTAGGTTTCTATCCACTACACGCCCCCGTACCAACAAACACACCATTAGGGATTTCTACAATCAACCCACACCGCTACATGCCACGATGGCAGTCATGCTGCTCATCAACATATATTGGTAAAGCCCTTATAATGATCACGACAAAAGCCACGCAACATATAATAGATCACGGTAAAAATTGCTACACATATAACGTATAACTTCCTCCTTTCATCAAACCCACCCCATGCAATCACAAAAATCAATACACTTATAACATATAATCAGAATATTCACTGACCTGGTGATTCGCTTTTACCCTCTTTGGGCTTCCATCTTTATGCCGGATTTCGGCATTTATCACAACATATAATACTTATAAACAGGTATTTAACAGACAGATCTAAATGGTGGGGAAGTATTACACACCTGATATCGCGAAATCCAATATTCTTAGTCGATGTCCTTGATATCCGGATCTATTATCCTCAATCTATAACTTTGCTTAAAAGTCAAAAAACTGTGAAAATATGCCCTCTCCTATATTCGGCCATGGTTAGTATTCTACCCGATTTTATATATATAAATAAACAAATCCTCTTACCTTGAAATCTCGAAAGTAACACGATTCTATAACTTAGAGATCTATGCGATTGGCCTCCTTCTTCAAATCCTTAATGCCGAAAAGAAGCGTGAAATAAGAGATTAGTTTCTAATAGCCATTCGCTAAGGACTTTGAAAAGCCGAAAGAACATTGAAATCCGAAATCAACACTTACCTATTATTTCCTTTAGATTCCGGCACAAGCAGACTCTATTAAAGAGGATTCGGCAACCACAGGAGATGATGTAATATCCTGAAATTGGGCTTAAGCATAATTGATTAATTGAGTGTGAAAGCATGCCTTTGTATGTATGAATGTGTATTTAAGAACGTTTGTGAACTTTAGAATAATGGGAAATGCCTTAGAAATTTTTTAGATTTTAAGTCTAAAATAGGAAGCTAAGCAAGGTGGCCTTAAGAAAATTAATAAAGGAAATATGACACGCTAATGGGCTTGGCAAAGTGGCAACAATGCGCCACTTAAGGGCGTAGCATGTGACACCACCTACATGTGCAATTGGGCCAGGGTTCGAGCAACGTGGGAAGCATTTTAGACTTTTATTTTGCGCCAAAATGGGGGACTGGGCTAAGGAGGCTTTAAGGGAAATACATGAGGGATTTATGACATAAGAATCACCTTGGTAAAGTGGCTGCAAGGCGCCACTTAAGGCTTGGGCAAACGATGCCATAAGCTAGGGAAGGGCTTGTGTTCGAGCCACAAGGAAGCAAAAGAATTTTTTTTTGGTGCAAGAAGTTAGAGAAGTGGACTGCAAAAGGACACTTACAAGATGAGTTTTATTTTACTAAAATTTGGCTAGAAGAGTAGGGATAAGTGATGGATTATTTCTTTTATTTTATTAATTTTAGATGAGGTGATAAGAGGAGAAAATGAGGATGAGGGAGCATGTGATGGCCGGCCAAGGGACTCTTGGTTGAGGCATTCGGTCATGTATAGGAAAGGGAGCTAAGTGCCAAATTTTATTGTTACTCCCCTAAGTCTCTCTCTTGCCGAATTTTGTAGTCAAGAAAATCCTCTCTTTTTTCTCATCTATTTGCTTAAGGCCGAAACTTCATTAGCATCCACCATTGCCGAAATTCTTCTACTCTTTCCCTAATCTTCTTTTATTTCTTTCTTCCAACCCCAAATTCCCTTGTAGCCGAATCTTATAGATTTCTTCTTCTCCTTTCTTCTCTTGAGATCATAAAGTACCGAACCACCATTGATATTCTCAGAAGCCGAATCTTCCTAAAGCTCATAATCCCTCTCTTTTCAATCTTGTTGAAGTCGAATACACCAGTGGCCATTGTCGACTACAAGGAAGGGATCTATCGGGATTTTAAGATCTAAAGTAAGTAAATATAAGGTTCGACCATAGGCCATTCTATTGTGATTTAATGATTGGAAAATTGGATCTAACATATGGCCATAGGTATTTCGACATCTCCATAGTTAAGTGGTGTTTCCGGAATTTAGATCCACAAGGTAAGTCCATATGAACATTCGGCCAAGGCCTACTTTGATACTCAGATCTATTTCTTACATGTTCAAAAGCCGAAAACTAACCTATAAGGTGATTTGGGTGCTAGCCGATTGCAAGGATAAAGCATTACAAAGTTTCAGGATTTGAGTGATAGGCAAAGCGGCACCAAGGTAAGTTTTGAGTTATAATCCTAGTGGGATTTGGTTTTATAGTCGAATGGCTTTTACTAATATGAATGGGGTTGGCCGAATATAGGCACTAAAAATCTAAAGCAGTAGATTGGATTTTCGAGATTTGGAGTGAATTGCTAAGTTAATCAGGTGTGTACCCCACACTATTTCTTAATAAGTTTTATGGCATGTTTAATATATTTATAAATATGCGATATTAAGAACGTGAAAAGTATGGCTAAAGTACCATACAATGGTACAAAGTACTAAGGTATGTTTTCCTACTCCTACTATGAGTATGATATGATTTGTTATGCCATGAATGTGAGTATGATAAGAATAAGAATTAAAGCATGATATTGCATAATGTATATGATAGATGGGGCATATGGGATATTATGAAAAGGGAAGTGAATGTGGTGACTCATGTCACGATATAAGAATGTGGTGACTTCGGTCACATTATCTGAATGTGGTGACCTCGGTCACATTATCTGAATGTGGTGTCTCATGGCACAAAAATAATATCTGGTGGCTATGCCACGAAAATCATAAGGGCGATGAGCACGTCGACTGCAGCGACTGCCTTCGATGGTGTGTAGCGGATGGAAGGTTGACTTAGTAGTCCCCACGGTGTGCAGGTTGGTACGGGTGATGTGTAGCGGTTGGTAACTAGGTTTGGGCTTGGGAATGCATCATTAATTGTATATTTTGATATGAATGTGTATGACTTGATATGCCTAAATCTATTTGGACTTAGTGTTTGTGTACACATTGAGTCGGTTTGACTCACCCCGTGTGGGATCATTTTTTAGGTGACGCACAGTAATGGACCGGGCCGGCAAGTGCTTAGTGGTGGCCATGCTTAGCAAGGAATTTATTCTATTTGGACTCTTTTAAATTTAAGTACCTTGAATTTAATTTTGGGATTTATTTGATGTAATAAGGCCATAGTAGAACTACTTTATTTTACTTTTATTTATTATGCTTACAAATTTTTATCAACCGAATGATGAAGTAAAATTATTTTAAAATGAACTCTAAGTGTTTTGTCACCTAAAATAAAGGGGTTTCCAATATAAGATAAACATGTTTTCAACACGAGCCCAACCCAAATCAATTATTTTCAAGTACCGCAAATTTCTAACAAGGTTGCAAATATGATTCAATGGATTTTCTTAAGTATGCGGATCCGGTCGGGCTTGTGGGCCGGGTTTGGGGTGTTTTAGTTTGGTATCAGAGCCCAGTTTTTAAACTCTCGGCCTTGGGTTTAAGGCCCAAAACGTTTTGAAAAGTAAGCCCAAAAGAATTTTGTGAAAAATTTTGTGAAATAAGCAGGTTTTTCTGGCATGGCACACTAAGTCTCCGACCCGAAGTCCACCAGGTAAGTACTCCGATCTCTTGTGTGATTTATATTATGACTTGTAGAAGGGTAGAAATGGGATGGAACGTAGATTAGCATGATAAGTACTTGAACCCTAGGACTAGTGTACCCCAACAAATACATAAGACTTAAATGCCTAACTAAACAAACCTGTGGTTAAGTCACCGAGTTAGGGTGTGGCAACCATGGTGCGCATGTCTAGGATTGGTTTTGGTGAGAGCTTGGTATTTAAGCAGTCCGCGTGACTCACCTCCTCTCCACTCGAATCCTACCTGGTGCGTAGCTTCGGTTCACCCTAACCAAGAGGATTTATTCACGGGCTAAACCCCTAACTAAAACCCGAAAGGGACTAGCTGTATTTTTATGGAAACCCTAGCTTTAAAATCTCTATATTACCCTTTTAAGTGTAGAAAAAGATTATTGTGAAAATTTTTCCAAAATATTTCCTATTTGCAAAATTACTAAAATGCCCCTAGTGGCAAAATTACTAAAATGCCCTTAGTTTATGAAATTTCCAAAATACCCACAGTTCTTATCAAAATTTCATTACTTTGTTTAAAAACCCTAAATTTACAAAACATCAAAATACCTTCATTGTGGAAAAATTATGAAATTACCCCTAACCTACAAATTACCGAAACACCCCCGAGTTACAAAATTACCAGAATGACCCCGATCTTCAAAAATTTCTGCAACAACACTGATTTGGAAAACAAATTCTCAAAAACAAACCCCAAGTTTCGTAAAATCCAAAATACCTTTGATTTATTAAGATTTACAAATTTACCCGGGTTAATTACATAAATACCCTCAGATTTCCAAATTTCCCAAAATACCCTCGGGAATGTAAAATTACTAGAATACCCTTATTGACAAAATCACCAAGGAACCTTATTTTGACAAATTACAAAAATACCCTTGTAGGATAAATTACAAAAATACCCCTGGGATAGGAACGGACAGAAATGTTCGAAGAGTGGATGGGAGATACTATGGAATGGATGTGCTTTTCTATGAATTAGGATAGAAAACTTGAAACTTTGAATGATCGAAAGAACTACTACTAGACTCTATTCCTAAAACTTCTTCGCGAATAATCAGTGAAACAATGGCTAATGCATAAAATTTCTTAATCAGATTAAAAAGCGATAGTAGAAATGAGCTCTAGGGGACGTGGTCGCAATATACGAGGACGCGACGGGTAGAATGACCGTGTCGAAACCCGTTAGATCGGGTCAAGGATCCGAGAATGAGGTACCATCGCCACCACCACCACCAACCGCTGGTGTTGAGCAAGCAAGATCGGATGGGAGAAGATCTTTGATCGCAGTCAGGTCGCGAAGTTCTTGAAATGGTGGTCGGTCTTTGAGGGAATATGGGAGCTCAAAATCAGACCGAGTGACTCGAGCCAACAGAGTTGAAGTGTTCCGTGGAGTATCCGTGTGGCACCCAAGATAATTGAATATTGGTTAGAGGTGACCGAAGCGCATTATGGATGAGCTCGATCTGACCCCTGAGGAGAAGTTGAAAGGAATGGTGGCACTGCTACGCGATGAAGCGTATCAATAGTGGTTAACAGTTCAGAATGGTGCCACAGCTGAGGATCTGACCTGGGAATATGTTAAGGCGGCATATCAGAAGAAGTATGTCGGCACACGTTATACTGATGAGCAACAGAAGGCATTTCTGGGGCTGGTTCAAGGGAACAAGTCCGTAGCAGAGTATAAAGCTGAATTCTTGAGGTTGAGTCGGTATGCTCGAGGGGTAGTGGCTACGGAGCATGAGCGGTGTGTCCGATTTGAGGACGGACTAAGGGATGACCTGAGGTTGTTAGTCGCTCCACATCAAGAGCGGGAATTTTCTACTTTAGTAGAGAAAGCTAAGATAGCGGAAGGAATTAAGGACTCTGTGAGGCAGAACACGGACCAGAATAAGTAGAAGAGAGGATTTGGGTCGTCTGGATCATCTGGGAATGCTTAGAAAAGGCCTAGGGTTGATGGGTCGCGAGGTCAGCAAACTAATACTGGAGGACAATATCGTACTTATGAGCAGTGTGGGAAGAAACACTTAGGCGAATGCTGGAAGAAGACAGGTGGGTGTTTCAAATGTGGGTCAAAGGACCATATGATTAAGGACTGTCCGATGAGACCAGATGGGAATCGACCAGTAGCTCAAAATGTTAATCAGATTGGTAGAGGTGGACAGCAGCCTCAGTGGGGCTATGGTCTGAATAACAGAGGAAATGGGGTCGGTAGAGGACGTGGAACACCGGGCCGAGGTGCTGCTAGTACTGAGGCAAGGCAGTCGAGTTTGGTCTATGCGATTCATCGTAGGGAAGAGAGAGACGCGCCGGACGTCATAACCGGTACGTTCCTTGTATTTGGAAAGCCTTATGTTGCTTTAATTGATGTGGGCTCGACCCATTCTTATGTGGCATGTAGAGTAGTTGAAACTCTAGACATAGCCTCTGAACATTCTGATAGGGAGATAATCGTAGTAAGCCTACTAGGTCAAACCGTAGTGGTGAATAAGCTCTTTCAGTAGTGTACCTTTAGAAATTGTATGTAGTATCTTCTCACGACTTGATGGAACTTCCTTCTGAGAGTTCGATCTCATACTTGGAATGGACTGACTAGTGGACCATCGGGCTATGTTGGATTGTCAAATAAGCGAATGGAATTAAGGACCCCGAGGATGAGGTGGTTATTATGATAGAGAAAGAAGAAACTACTTGTCTAATGTAGTTTTGCATAAAAAGTGAAAAGATGGTTCAGTAAAGGGTGCAAGGCATTTTAGCCTTCGTAAGTGCACTAGATGGAAAGGAAGAAGGTGTTAGTGGAGTTAGAACGGTAAGGATTTCAAGATGTGTTCCGGAGGAATTACAGAATACCCCAGACGTGGAGGTGGAGTTTGGAATTGACTTGTCACGAGAATGACTCGTGTTAATTGCCCCATACGTAATGGCACCAAAGGAGTTGGTGGAGCTTAAGGCTCAGATTCAGGAATTACTAGACCGTGGGTTCATCCGCTCGAGCAGTGTCTCCATGGGGAGCACCAGGTCTGCTTGTGAAGAAGAAGGATGAACTATGCGTATGTGCATAGACTATCGTCAATTGAATAAGTGACCATCAAGAACAAGTATCCTTTGCCAAGGATTGATGACTTGTTCGATCGACTTAAGGGGTGGCGTGTTCTCAAAGATCGACTTAAGGTCGGGGATATCATCGATTGAAGGTGAAGGAGGCGAATATCCATAAGATGACCTTTAGGACAAGATACGACCACTATGAGTTTGTAGTAATGCCGTTCGGGTTGACAAATGCCCCAATAGCGTTCATGGATATGATGAACCGGGTTTTCAACGTTACTTGAATAGGTTCGTCGTGGTGTTCATCGATGACATCCTCGTATACTCCAAGACTGAGGAGGAGCATGATGAGCATCTTCGGATTGTGCTGCAAGTATTGAGGGAGAAGAAGCTTTATGCCAAATTCAGCAAGGGTGAATTTTGGCTTAGGGAAGTTGCCTTTTAGGGCATGTGGTGTCGCAGAAGGAATAAGGTGGATCCTAGAAATATTGAAGCGGTGTTAGATTGGAAACCACCTAAGTCGGTGGTGGAGATTCGTAGTTTCTTGGGATTGGCGAGGCTATTACGTAAGGTTTGTAGAAGGGTTCTCGCCAATAGCGCCTTTGACAAAGTTGTTGAGGAAGGAAGTACCTTTGTATGGACGGATAAGAAAGCAGAGAGTTTTGAAAAACTTAAGAGGGTATTGACTAAGCTCGGTGTTGATTCACTGAGGCGGGGAAGGATTTTACGGTGTATTGTGACGCTTCCCATACAGTGTTTGGGTTGCGTATGCAAGACGGAAGGTAGTCGCATATACGTCCCGACAGTTAAGGCCACACGAGGTTAACTATCCGACTCAAAACTTAGAATTGGCGGCAGTGGTCTTTACTCTTAAGGTATGGAGGCACTACCTTTATGGCAAAAAGTCGACGATCTACACAGACCACAAGAGTCTCAAGTATCTGTTGACTCAGAAGGAGTTGAATCTGAGGCAGCGAAGGTGGGTGGAGTTACTAAAGGATTACGACTGTTCTATAGAGTATCACCTGAGCAAAGCAAATGTAGTGGCGGATGCCTTAAGTCGGAAGGTTGTGTCAGATCTGAGGGCGATGTTCGCACACTTGAGTTTGTTTGATGATGGAAGCTTGTTGGCAGAGTTGCAAGTCAAGCCGACGTGGTTGAATGAGGTGAAAGAGGGACAGTTGGCTGATGAGGACTTAAGAGCTAAGCTACAGCAAATACAGAAGGGAGAGTTGGATGATTATGGCATTAATGGTGAAGGAGTGTTGTGTTTCAAGAGCAAGGTCTATATGCCTAAAGATAAGGAACTTAGACGAAAGATTCTTCAGGAATCGCATAGTAGCCCTTATGCTATGCATCCTGGAGGCACTAAGTTGTACAGAGACTTAAGAGAACAGTTTTGGTGGCCTGGTCTGAAAAAAGAAGTTACAGAATTTGTCGGCAAGTGTTTGACGTGTCAGCAAGTTAAGGTTGAACACCAAGTTCCGTCAGGGTTGCTTCAGCCAATCAAGATTCCACAGTGGAAGTAGAAGAGAATTACCATGGACTTTGTTAGTGGGCTTCCCCTTACGCCTACTAAGAAGGACTCGGTATGTGTAATTATGGACCGTTTGATCAAGCTCGCGCACTTTATTCCGGTAAGAGTCGATTATTCTTTGCAGAAGTTGGCAAAGTTGTATGTGGTGGAAGTCGTAAGGTTGCATGGGGTGCCGGTGTCGATTATCTCAGATAGGGACCCAAGGTTTACTTCTCGATTTTAGAAAGCGTTACATCAGGCTTTAGGCACTAAGTTGGATTTTACTACGGCTTTTCATCCACAGTCCGACGGGCAGTCTGAACGGGTAATCCAAGTGTTGGAGGATATGTTGAGGGGCTGTGTGACGGATTTCAGAGGAAGTTGGGAGGAATATTTGCCTCTAGCGGAATTTGCCTATAACAATGACTACCAAGCCAAGATTCGGATGGCACCGCATTAAGCAATCAGATGGACGGAAGTGTCGGACTCCTACATGTTGGGCGGAATTGGGAGAACGTCGAGTTTTGGGTCCAGATTTAGTGTCAAAATTCGAAGAAAAGGTTGAGATAATTGGCACTAAAAGGAAGCATCCGATAGATGTAAATCGTGTCGCGATCTCAAAAGGAAAGAAATAGAATTTGATGTGGGAGACCAAGTGTTTCTTAAGGTTTCGCTTGGAAAAAGGTAATGAGATTTGGTCGAAAGGGAAGTTAAGTCCAGTGTTTATAGGACCTTATAAGGTTTTGAAGCGAATTGGACCAGAGAGCATATCAGTTGGAGTTGCCACCGAAATTGAAGCAGATGCACGACGTATTTCATGTTTCCATGCTATGTCGATACTGATTGGATCCATCTCATGTAGTTCCGGTGGAAGAGGTGGAGCTCAGGCTAGACCTGTCCTACGAGGAAGAGCCGATTTAGATTCTAGAACGAGATGTGAAAGTGCTACGAAGGAAATCGGTCCCTTTGGTCAAGGTATTGTGGCGAAATCATGGATCGGAGGAAGCCTCGTGGGAGCCAAAAGAAGCAATGCAACAGCAATACCCCCACTTATTTCAGCCAGCTAATTTCGAGGACGAAATTATTTTAAGGGGGTAGAATTGTAATATCCTGAAATTGGGCTTAAGCATAATTAATTAATTGAGTGTGAAAGCATGCCTTTGTATGTATGAATGTGTATTTAAGGTTTGTGAACTTTAGAATAATGGGAAATGCCTTAGAAAATTTTTAGATTTTAAGTCTAAAATAGGAAACTAAGCAAGGTGGCCTTAAGAAAATTAATAAAAGAAATCTGACACGCTAATGGGCTTGGCAAAGTGGCAACAAGGCGCCACTTAAGGGCCTAGCATGTGACGCCACCTACATGTGTAATTGGGCTAGGGTTCAAGCAACGTGGGAAGCATTTTAGACTTTTATTTTACGCCAAAAGGGGACTAGGCTAAGGAGGCTTTAAGGAAATACATGAGGATTTATGACATAAGAATCACCTTGGTAAAGTGGTGCAAGGCGCCACTTAAGGCTTGGGCAAATGACGCCATAAGCTAGGGAAGGGCTTGTGTTCGAGCCACAAGGAAGCAAAAGAATTTTTTTTGGTCAAGAAGTTAGAGAAGTGGACTGAAAAAGGACACTTACAAGATGAGTTTTATTTTACTAAAATTTGGCTAGAAGATTAGGGATAAGTGATGGATTATTTCTTTTATTTTATTAATTTTAGATGAGGTGATAAGAGGAGAAAATGAGGGATGAGGGAGCATGTGATGGCCGGCCAAGGGACTCTTGGTTGAGGCATTCGGTCATGTATAGGAAAGGGAGCTAAGTCAATTTTATTGTTACTCCCTAAGTCTCTCTCTTGCCGAATTTTGTAGTCAAGAAAATCCTCTCTTTTTTCTCATCTATTTGCTTAAGGCCAAAACTTCATTAGCATCCACCATTGCCGAAATTCTTCTACTCTTTCCCTAATCTTATTTTGTTTCTTTCTTCCAACCCCAAATTCACTTGTAGCCAATCTTATAGCTTTCTTCTTCTCCTTTCTTCTCTTGAAATCATAAAGTGCCGAACCACCATTGATATTCTCAAAAGCAATCTTCCTAAAGCTCATAATCCTCTCTTTTCAATCTTGTTGAAGCCGAATACACCAAAGGGCCATTGTCGCATACAAGGAAGGGATCTATCGGGATTTTAAGATCTAAAGTAAGTAAATATAAGGTTCGCCATAGGCTATTCTATTGTGATTTAATGATTGGAAAATTGGATCTAACATATAGCCATAGGTATTTCGACATCTCCATAGTCAAGTGGTGTTTTCGGGATTTAGATCCACAAGGTAAGTCCATATGAACATTCGGCCAAGGCCTACTTTGATACTCAGATCTATTTCTTACATGTTCAAAAGCCGAAAACTAACCTATAAGGTGATTTGGGTGCTAGCCGATTGCAAGGATAAAGCATTACAAAGTTTCGAGATTTGAGTGATAGGCAAAGCAGCACCAAGGTAAGTTTTGAGTTATAATCCTAGTGGGATTTGGTTTTATAGCCGAATGGCTTTTGCTAATATGAATGGGGTTGGCTGAATATAGGCACTAAAAATCTAAAGCAGTAGATTGGATTTTTGGGATTTGGAGTGAATTGTTAAGTTAATCAGGTGTGTACCACACACTATTTCTTAATAAGTTTTATGGCATGTTTAATATATTTATATATATGCGATATTAAAAATGTGAAAAATATGGCTAAAGTACCATACAATGGTATAAAGTACTAAGGTACGTTTTCCTACTCCTACTATGAGTATGATATGGTTTGTTATGCCATGAATGTGAGTATGATAAGAATAAGAATTAAAGCATGATATTGCATAATGTATATGATAGATGGGGGCATATGGGATATTATGAAAAGGGGAAGTGAATGTGGTGACTCATGTCACGATATAAGAATGTGGTGACTTCGGTCACATTATCTGAATGTGGTGACCTCGGTCACATTATCTGAATGTAGTGTCTCATGGCACAAAAATAATATCTGGTGGCTATGCCACGAAAATCATAAGGGCGATGAGCACGTCGACTGCAGCGACTGCCTTTGATGGTGTGTAGCGGATGGAGGATTGACTTAGTAGTGCCCACGGTGTGCAGGTTGGTACGGGTGATGTGTAGCGGTTGGTAACTAGGTTTGGGCTTGGGAATGCATCATTAATTGTATATTTTGATATGAATGTGTATGACTTGATATGCCTGAATCTATTTGGACTTAGTGTTTGTGTACACATTGAGTCTGCTTGACTCACCCCATGTGGGATCATTTTTCAGTGACGACAAGAATGGACCCAACGTAAGTGCTTAGTGGTGGCCATGCTCAAGAAGGAATTTATTCTATTTGGACTCTTTTAAATTTAAGTACCTTGAATTTAATTTTGGGATTTATTTGATGTAATAAGGCCATAATAGAACTACTTTATTTTACTTTTATTTATTATGCTTACAAATTTTTATCAACTAAATGATGAAGTAAAATTATTTTAAAATAAACTCTAAGTGTTTTGTCACCTAAAATAAAGGGGTTTCCAATATAAGATAAACATGTTTTCAACTCGAGCCCAACCCAAATCAATTATTTTCAAGTACCCGCAAATTTCTAACAAGGTTGCAAATATGATTCAATAGATTTTCTTAGAACCATGCCAGATCCGGTCAGGGCTTGTGGGCCGGGTTTGGGGTGTTTCAGATGAGATCTAGCGATTTCGGCTTTTATAAAAATCCCGAAAAACAATGAACTGATGCATTTTCAGCTTTTAGAAAAACTGAGTGAAGTGTTTCGGCTTAGAAGGAAAGTGAAAAGAAAGTAGAGAGAAAGAATACTTAGGGTTTGACTTTGGAAGAAATCAAAAGAAAAGAGATTACCAAGAAGAACTGAGAATTTCGGCACAAAAGATGAGAGAAGAGAATAGGATTCAAAATGCCTAATTGAAGAGGTACCCCTATTTATAGGAATTTTGGCACCCTCCGGAGATGGAATTTGACCAACTCAGTACTCGGAGATAACTCCTATCTTTTCTCCTCTATCCTTCTATCCCTTATCCCTATCAAAACACTCATCCATAAGAGGCCACATTTGCACCAACTCTCACTTTATTTTATCAGCTTGTTATCCTCATTAATTAAATAAAAATAATCCCTAAATTATAGCCTTGTGCCGTCCCCCCTTAGCTCACCTTGGCTGCCGATTCTTTGGGCCCAACTGAACCTCAAATTAACATATTAAACATAACATTACACACAATGCACAAGCCCATTAATACCTTACCATAACATTCTAAGTGCTACATGCATCTCAAAAATTTTAAACGTTCCCATTCTCAAGACCTATTGGGACCAATTCTACTAGGCCCAATTTCAGGATGTTACACTATTCCCGATGGCTGTCTTGGAGTATTTTCTACCTTCTACTCTACATCCTCTTTTAGGTTGCCCCCTAGGGTATTTATATAGGGTTTGGAACACCTCTCTAGGCCCACGAGTAGCCTATTCCAAATAGAATTTGTCTTTGCTACTGCAGGGACACGCCCGTGTTTGATTCCTTAGATAGTACTCGTTTCTGCTCGCCACACATGGCCATGTGGTCAGGCCATGTACATTGATCCAGGCCATGTCTCAGTTTTCTCGAAACACACGGTCGTGTCTGTTAGCCCAGGCCATGTGAGTCTCTAAGGTAGGCCCTTTTGTCCCTGTTTGGCCCGTTTCTCGTTTTTTTCAACTCCCTAAGCTCTCATGAGTGTAAAACATGAAATTAAGGGATTAGGAGCATCGAATTCATCAAATCTAATGAGAATTCATCCAAAAATAAGCCAAGCATGGGGTTAAAATATGTGAAAATTATGGTTTATCAAATATCCCCACACTTAAGCGTTTGCTTGTCCTCAAGAAAAATCTTCAACTCACAATTAAAATTAACTTCCCTCAATTCATAATTCTCATCAATAATGTCTTATCATAATTCATAGATAATTCATACATGGATAATTTAACTCAAAGGGTCCTAAGGATTCAAACAATCTAAGTCATCAATTTTTATAGCACGAAAACATAGGTGTTTCCCATTACCTAAATAATTACCTCTGATTCAAAACCGACAAGGATTGACATCTTCACTAAGGATTCACTCAAATCACTCAAAGTGTTTAAGGTTCAAGATAAAGAACTCAAAAGTCAAACATGAAGAGTTATTACCATAGGCTTGCATGAAAATCAAATCTCCACCGCTATAAAAAGAAATGATACACAAATCAAAAGGTCTTTTAAAAAGGGTTGTAATGGGGCTTGGGTTAAAGGTGTGGATAAAGGCTAAATTAAAGGGTTAGAATCGAGATTGAATTGTTAAATTACCTAACTAGAACAATAGACTAAAACTAAATAATTACATCAATTAAAAACTTATAATAATAACACGAGCTTCTTCTCAAAATATGAAATTAACTGCTTAAGTTCAAATAACATAGAACTAATAATGAATAAATTTTCAAACCTTTTTTTTTAAGAATAAGTATTTACAATAAAAAGAAAGAACCTAACAACTGAAATAGAGAACATAGTTAGGCAACTGCTCAAATTAAATCTCGACAAGAAAGGAGTTAATTCAAAATAGGGAAAATTCTTAATGAATAAAAAAGAGTGAGTTTTTGGTTAATATTAAGAACAAATCAAAAACGATTTATTAGGATTCAAAGGGGTTCACTAGGGGTTAATTATGAAGGTAGGCTTTTTGTGGAGTGAGTGGGTTAAATCCTAGGTGCCTTTATCATCTCAGTATATCAAATCAAAAGTGTGGTCTCAACATGCATAATCGAAACAAGTTCTAGAATAACAAATTAATGTTGACACACTTATAATCAATAAAGTAAGCAAGAAAAGTATATGCTCTAAAGGCTCAAAATCTCACAAAAATTATGGTTTTTGATGT
Source organism: Gossypium rotundifolium (assembly GCA_025506655.1). Lineage (NCBI taxonomy): Eukaryota > Viridiplantae > Streptophyta > Magnoliopsida > Malvales > Malvaceae > Gossypium > Gossypium rotundifolium. The sequence goes on from CP106727.1 coordinate 173,193,601, forward strand.
CAATCTTGGGAATTTCAAACTTCAAAGTAATACTTAAGTTTAGGGAAACAACCTAACAAATTTTTTTTAATTTTGAAAATAGACTTATCATGCTAGATTCTCTAATGTCTTAAAGTTTAAATCATCAATGCACAATTACCTATGACTAAATCCAAAACATATTAATAAAAATCATAAGTCAATAGAAGTTTCGTTCTAATTAGTGATATGAGAAAGTTACTTAAGAACAAGGTATAATTTAGTATTGTTGACACCTCCCCACACTAAAGATGTACATTGTCCTTAATGTACAAAAATAGATATACAATATATAAAATCATAAGATAGGGGGAGAAGTGAACTTCTTGAATTTTAGAGGGAGTCAAGGAAAAGAAACGGTAAGTTAGGCATAGATGAACGTGGAGGTGGATACTCCGATGGGGTTGTAGTCATCCTTAGCAGCCTTTTGAACCTAAATTAAAGAAATCAAAATATACTAATATAAAGTAAGGATAGGAAAGATAAAGGGAAAGAATTTAAAATAAAAATAAAAATAAAAGAAAAATAAAAATAAATGGACTCAAAGGTCCTTGTCTTGTTGAGTTAATGAAGTGGCCGGCATGAACTTATGTAGAGTGGTCGCGCATGAAGAAACCGTGCTAAGATCTGTTTTTTTTTCGACATGGGGATGGTGGTCTTGGTCCTGCCTCTAGTAGTGTTCATTGTGTATGATGGCAAGGATGGTGGTGGGTGTAGTGGTGGTGTAAAGGAAGAATGAAGGAAAGGGGGAGGGGTGTGGTGGTTAGGGTTTGAAAGAAGAAGAATTTGGGGAGAAAGTGAGAAGAAGGGGGTTTTAAATAAGCATCAGGGACCTGGTTGCTGCCCACGCCCGTGTGCCATAGGCTTGTTAGTTAACACGGCCGTATCGCACAGTCGTGTGGTGTTTCATAAATTTCTCCTATACTTGTGTAGAAGTTTTAATGCCTATGTTAATTCATCAGTGTCGACCACGGCCTCTAGACACGGGCGTGTCTCATGCCTGTGTAATGTACTCAATTTCAACCACGGTCGTATCGCACGGCCGTGGCTTTTTTTCGCAGCCCATATATTGGGGAAAATTTTTGTCTTTGGTTCCACCGTCTTTGCCACTCCGATGTGCCCATTCGTGGTGTCCACATGGCCACGGCCACGCCCGTGTGCAAGGCCATGTGGTAGGGAAACCTACGCTTCATTAATTTGGTTAATTTTTAGTTAGGTGCTAAAAATCGAAAAATAATGACATTAGTGAAGTTAGTGCTTGGGTTGCCTCTCGAGAAGCGCTCGTTTAAATTCTTAACCTAGACTTACCTCTCATTCGCATAATCATGGTGGTTTGAAGAATTGAAACTCCTCATTCTTGCTATCAATTCAGTTATTGATATATAGTTTAAGTCGAGTGGTGTTTACCTTAAAAGTGTCGAATGTAGGATTAGTTACCTCGACTGTTCCGTATGGGAAGACATTCAGTACCGTGAAAGGGATCTCTTCATTTGTATTAAGGTTTGAAGTGGCGATTCGAGGATCTTTTTTATCCAACAATACCTAATCTCCGATCTTAAATTGGGTTGTCCCATCCTTAAGTTTGACATGGTTTTGCTTTGGTTCATTGTGTTTCCCAGGTTTCTCCTTGCCATGTGTCTTCTACTCATCTAGTTCATCGATTTGAAGCCTCCTCTCCTCATGAGTTATTTCTTTGTTGGTATGAGGTCTAGGATATGGCTCAGTTGTGTAATTTCATGGTGCTTTCTGAAAAGAAGGTTGAACCAAATAGTCATTAATGGAATTTATGTTCTCACCTTTATTACTCGATGTCCTAGCCGAGTCAAAAGCCTGAAGAGTGATCATTTCGTCACCTGCACAAAGTGTGAGTTCACCTGTACCAACATCAATTCTAGTTTTAGCAGTTGCTAAAAAGGGTATTCCTAAAATTAAAGGAACATTGTTGTCCTCATCCATGTCTAAAACAACAAAGTCTATTGGGAATATGAATTTATCAATTTTTACCAGTACATCCTCAATTATACCCCTAGGGACTCTAATAGTTTTATCAGCAAAATGAATGCTCATCTTAGTTTGTTTGGGTTTCCTGAGACCTAGTTGTTTAAACATTTTATAAGGCATAACATTAATGCTTGCCCCTAAATCTGCTAAAGCATTATTAATAGATAAACCACCAATTAGGCAAGGAATTGTAAAGCTCCCTGGATCTTTTAACTTTTGTGGTAGTCTATTTTGTAAAATTGTTGAGCACACTACATTTAGTTCTACATGCGACACCTCATCTAACTTCCATTTGTTTGTCAAAAGCTCTTTTAAAAACTTTTTCGAATTGGGCATCTGTGAAAGAGCATCAATAAACAGTAAGTTAATATGTAATTTTTTTAAGAGTTTGAGAAATTTATCGAATTGTTCATCTATGCGTCTTTCTTTGTCGCATTGGGATATGGCACACGAGGTTGGTATTTTGTACTTACCAGTTTTGGTTTATCATGGCTTATCTCAACCTTACCTTCCTCTACCACATTCTCTTGCCTCAATTTTGGTTCATCTAACCCTTCACTGTCGTGAGCGGTAATGGCATGAAGTTGCTCCTTTGGGTTAGTTTTAGTGTTGCTTGGCAAGCTACCTTGTAGTCGTTCAGATATGAGCTTAGCAAGTTTTCTTAATTGGTTTTCAAGCCCTTGAATCGATGCTTGCTAATTTTTTAGTGTTGTTTCGATATTTTGGAAATGAGTTTCTGACACCACGATAAATTTGATTAGCATCTCTTCAAGATTTGGCTTTTTCTCTTGTGGATAAGGTTGCTGTTGGAAGCCTGGAGGGGGTTGTTGTCTCTGATTTCCTTGGCCACCCCATAAGAAGTTTGGGTGGTTCCTCCAACCTGGATTGTAAGTGTTATTATAAGGGTTATTTTGAGGTCTAGAATTGTTACTCATATAGTTCATCTGTTCGCTTTCTATGCCAGGGTTGTAGGGTGGGTACTTTGTATTGTTTATCCCTCTTCCATTTGTATCGCACTGCATCACTAGATGTACCTATGAAGAACCACACAAACCATCAATCTTTTTATTTAACAGTTCTACCTGGTTTGATAGCATGGTCACTACGTCGAGGTTGAAAACACTGGCGACTTTTGTTGGCTTTGTCCTCATAACTTGCCACTGATAGCTATTCAGTTCCATTTCCTCTATAAACTCATAAGCCGCTTCAGGGGTCTTGTTATTTAGGGTTCCACCGGTGGCTGAATCAATCAACTGCCTAGTTGAGGGGTTCACACCGTTATAAAAGGTTTGAACCTATAGCCACAAAGGTAACCCATGGTGAGGGCATCTCCTTAGTAGATCTTTATATCTCTCCCATGCGTCGTAGAGTGTTTCTAGATCCATCTGCACAAAAGAAGAAATATCATTCCTCAACTTAGCCGTTTTAGCCGGCAGAAAATATTTTAACAAAAAATTTTCGGTCATTTGGTCCCATGTAGTGATTGATCCTCGTGGTAACGAGTTCAACCACTGTTTAGCTTTGTTCTTCAACGAAAAGGGAAATAATCGAAGGCGAATGGCATCATCAGAAACGCCATTAATTTTGAAAGTGTAGCAAAACTCTAGAAAATTTGCCAAGTGATTGTTTGGATCCTCATCCTACAAACCATCAAACTGAACAAATTGCTGAATCATCTGTATAGTGTTATGTTTCAGTTCAAAATTAGTTGCAGCAATAGTAGGTCTAACAATACTTGATTCAGTTCCTTTAAATTAGGTTTAGCATAATCATACATAGTACGAGGAGCAGGATTTTGATTCACTGGATTTGCGGCAACCACAGGAGGTAGCGGATTATTATCAGCCATCTCTTCGTTATTATTGGTTTCGTCTTCTTACTCTTTTTCTATGTATTGTAAGCTTCGCTTTATTTCTCTTCGGTTTCTGCGAGTGGTAGTTTCTATATCACTTCAAAAAGTAATAGTCCTGACGGGTTTCTTCTAGTCATAAACTAAAATTACCTTCCAGAAACAAATAAAAGAAAAATTAGCAAAAATAAAAATAAATAGTAAATAGTAAAAAATAGCTAAATTAATAAAAATTTAGTGTTCCTAATATCTTAGTCCCCAGCAACGGCGCCAAAAACTTGATGGGCTCGAAACTAACTATTATTTCGATAAAGGCAAGCGTACCTATCGAACAGTAGTATAGTTATGGCGAGTCTAGAATATCGTATCCTCAAGGACTAAAATTACTAGTAATAACTATCTTTTTATTATCTAGCCTAATAATTAAGGGGATTTATTTTTAATCTAAAATTAATTAACTAATTTAACTAACTAAATGACTATGAACATGACAGAAAGTGAATTGGGAAAATACTTTTGGACAACTTATATGAGATAGGCAATACCTAAGGAAGAATCCACCTAGACTTCACTTATTACTTTTGATTCATATGATTTATTCACTTGACTTAATCCTTAGAAATCCCTGATTTATGTTAATATCTCTTTCAAGACTAAAAACAACTAACTCTAGGTTGATTAATTGAAATCTCTTTCTAATTAAAACCCCTATTGTCGTATTAACTCAATCTATGGATTCCCTTATTAGATTTGACTCTAATCCAGCAGATTTTCGTCACCCTATTTCTAGGGTTGCAATCAACTCGGCTTAATTGTGTTAATCTTCTCTTAAATAGGGGCTTTTGCTCCACTATATAAGCACATTCGACTTGGATCAATAACCTAAATTATTAAAACAAGAATAAAAACTCACAATTCAGAATAAGAACAAGTATTTATCTTATAAATCAAATAATAATAAGATTCGTCTAGGTTTCATCCCCTTAGATATTTAAGGGATTTAGTTCATACTGATAGAGGGAAACATATTAGAATAGGGAAAAAAACAAAACATAAGAAAATCCAAAAACTTCTAAAGAACTTGATAGGAGATCCTCGGTCTTGATGGAAATCCTTCTCCTAAGCTGTTCTGACGGCTGTCTTGGAGTATTTTCTGCCTTCTACTCGACGTCCTCTTTTAGGTTGCCCCCTAGGGTATTTATATAGGGTTTGGAACACCTCTCTCAACCCACGAGTAGCCTATTCTGAATAGAATTTGTCTTTTCTACTAGGGACACGCCCGTGTTCAACTCCTTAGATCGTGCTCGTTTCTGCTCGCCACACACGGCCATGTGGTCAGGCCGTGTACGTTGGTCCAGGCTGTGTCTCAGTTTTGCTCGAAACACATGGCCGTGTCTGTTAGCCCAGGCCATATGAGTCTCTAAGGTAGGCTCTTTTTGTCCCTGTTTGGCCTGTTTCTCGTTCTTTTCGACTCCGTAAGCTCTCCTGAGTGTAAAACATGAAATTAAGGGATTAGGAGCATCGAAAAATATAAAGAGAATTCATCTAAAAATAAGCCAATCATGGGGTTAAAATATGTGTAAATTATGGTTTATTCATGGGAAAATCCTTCTCAGATGCGCTCCAATAAAGAGTTATCAGGATGACTGATTACTGTTAACTCTATTTTTTTGGCTAAGTGCACCAACCACTATGTTGGCCTTCCCCTACTTATACTTCATGTTGATATCAATTTTTTTTAAGAAAAGTTTCCAACGAGCTTACTTAGGAGACAACTTTTTCTGAGTTAGAAAATAACTATTTACAATGTTAGTCGTAAATACCACAAACTTGGAACCCAACAAATAGTATCTCTATATGCTCAAACAATGCACCACTACGGTCATCTTTTTCTCTTAGATTGTATATCATCGCTCCGTCTCATTAAGCTTTTGACTCTTAAAAGCAACCAGATGCCCATTCTGCATCCCCTCAATTACATAGTCTGATGCATCTGTGCATACCTCGTACGATTTTGAATTATCCAGCAAAACAAGTATGGGCTCCCTCGCCATAACTTGTTTCACTCAATTCAAGGCGTTCTCACACTAAAGATCTCAATCCCTACTTTACCCTTCTTCAACAAGTCTGTCAAAGGTGCAGTGATTTTGGAATAGCCTTTAATGAAGTATCAGTAATAGTTGGTCAACCCAAGGAAAGACCACAACTCTGTTACCTTGGTTGGTAGCTTCCAATCAACAATAGCCCAAATTTTTTCTTCATCCATCTAGATTTTTCCACCTTTCACAATGTGACCTAGAAATGGTACATTGTGTTGAGTGAATGAGCAGTTATCCTCTTTGACATAACACTCATTTTCTTGCAAGGTTTGGAACACTTCCCTCAAATGTTTCACATGCTCCCCAAGCAACTCACTGTACACTACAATATTTTCAAGATAAATAACCAAAAATAATCTAGAAATGGTTGAAGTACCTTAATCATTAGGGTGCAAAATGTGGCTCGAGCATTCGTCAGTCCGATGGGTTTCACAAGGAACTTATAAGAACCATGACGAGTCACATACGTGGTATTTGGTTCATCCCCTTTGGATATTCTAACTTGATGGTACATCTATTGCAAATCCAACTTAGTAAACCATCTTGTACTACCAAACTAATCAAACAAATTTGCAATAAGGGGAATCGAGTATCTGTTCCTCATAGTGATTTTGTTCAACGTTCTATAATCGATGTACAATCTCATTGACCCATCATGCTTCTTCTGAAATAATACTGGCGTGTCAAATAAAGCTTTAAATGGTCTAATGAACCTGGCATCTAAAAGTTCATTCAATTATTTTTGTAATTATTTTAACTTTAACGGAGACATCTAATATGGGGCCTTAGCCAGCGGCTCAGCATTGGCCATCAACTCCATTCTATGATTCACTTCTCTTTTAAGTGGTAACTTCTTGTGTAACTCTGCAGGCATCACATCTCAAACATTTTCGCCATGCAAGAAGAGATGAAATCACTCCGTGAGAATAGAATGTGGGACCTAGTAAAGCTTCCTAAGGGTAAAAAGGTTGTTCGTTGTAAATGAGTATTCAAGAAGAAAGAATGGACTCTAGGAGTTAAAGAACCCAGGTATAAAGCAAAGCTAGTTGCAAAAGGTTACAATTAGGTTTCAAGTGTAAACTTCACAGATGTGTTTTCTCCAGTTGTTAAACGTAGCTCGATTTAAGCCTTTCTTGGTATTGTGGTCATGTATGATTTTGAGCTTGAGCAGTTAGATGTGAAAACAACATTCATGCATGGAGAACTTGAGGAAGATATTTACATGCAACAACGAGAGGATTTTATAGTCTCGAAAAGGAGGATTATGTTTGCTTACTGAAAAGTTCCTTTATGGCCTAAAACAATCACCAAGGTAGTGGTACAAGAGGTTTGATTCATTTATGACTACTCATGATTTCAAAAGAAATAGTTTTGACAGTTATGTTTATTTTAAGAAAAATTATGATGTTTCATCTGTATATCTACTCCTTTATGTTGATCACATGTTGATAGCAGCCAAAGATAAAGGAGAGATAAGAAAGGTCAAAGCCTAGCTCAATAAAGAATTTAAGATAAAAGATTTGGGAGCAACAAATAAGATACTCGAGATGAAAATTCTCATAAATAGAAAAACATGTTAAGTGTAACTAAGTCAGAAAAGGGTACATTGGGAAAGTTCTTTGCAGGTTCAATATACAGAGTGCCAAGCCTATTAGTACTCCATTAGCAGCCCACTTTAGACTTTCATCGGCTTTGTCTCCACAATTAGATGATGAGATTGACTATATGTCACGTGTTCCATATTCTAGTGTAGTGGGATCTCTCATGTATGCTATGTTTTGTTGACGTCCAGATTTATCATATGCAATTAGTCACTACACCAAAACATACTTTTAGCGGCATTTTTAGTGGCATTTTAATGAAAAACACCGCAAATATTATACGTTAGGGCGTTTGAAAGAAACCGCCGTAAAAAGTTGAGCAGTAGTGGCATTTATTTCCAAAACGCCGTTAAAAGGAGAAATAGCGGCGTTTTTTACCAAACGCCACTAAAGATATGAGCATTAGCGGCGCTTTTGTAAAAACGCCGCTAAAGATCTAAGCATTAGCGGCGCTTTTAGAAAAACGCCGCTAAATGAAGAGTATTGGTGGCGCTTCGCCAAAAACGCCGCAAAGATATTAATCAATACGACGACGTTTTGTAGTTAGTTATATTTGCTAGATCGAGAATTACTGGCTTTTTTTATAAACACCGCAAAAAGTATGTCATTAGCTGCATTTTTTTAAAAAAGGCCGCAAAAATAAATAATTTAAGGGTTATGATTTTAGGGGTTGGCTATTAGGCTTTAGGGGTTAGGGTTATGAATAAAAAATTAATTTATTTTAGGGTCTATATAAGCATTAACATTCTATTTTAATTACTTTTGTCCCTTATAAAATTTATATTTAGGGTTTAACCACTATAAGAAAATGTACTTTATATATATATATATAGTTTAAATTATTTAATTTCTTATATATATATATATAATTATAATTATAATTATAATTTAAATTATTTTAGAGATAATAGATAAGCTTTATATATATTAAAATTTAAAAATTGGTAACTCATGCATCGTAGAGAAACAAAATTAGTTAGTAAATTGAAAATGTTATTTAAATTTCTTAAAATATTGAAAGAATATATAATATCCAAAATTTATCTAAATAATTTAGGGTTTAAGGTTATAATTAAGGGTTTAGTGGTTTGTATGGGTGATTAGGGTTTCAAGTTTAGTATTTTAAAATTTAGTGTTTAAAGTTTATGGTTTATTGTTAGTCTTAGGATTAGGGTTATGGCTTGAGTTTATGAGTTTATGGGTTTGTGGGTGTATGGTTTAAGGTTCACGGGTTTAGGGTTTATCTAATGAAGATGAATAATATCAAATTTGATTATGCTATAAAAATGGCGAGATTGCATTTTTACTTACAAATTAATTTTATTTTGCTATTTGAAACCGACTTAATTATGAAAAGTTACAAATTGATAACTAAACTATTTAAAAGTTTTGTTTTATCGAAACCTCTAAACCCTAACTATTTATATTAATTAAAATACAATTATTTTAATTGAATATTTATATTCTTCAAAAAAATAATGACACGAAAAAAATTGAAAGTAAAAGCATAGAAAAATATATTTTAAAATTAAAAATTAAAATACTATTATTTAAAATAAATTTAACTTTAAGGTTAAAATGCGATGTAAGTTTAACTTTAAGGTTTCGGTGTTAGATTATGTAGTAATTATGACAAGCGTTTAGGGTTTTGGGATTTAATGATTTAAGGTCTAAGGTCTATGATTTTAGGGGTTACAGGTTTGAGGTTTAGGGTTTGTGTTTAGAACTTAGAATTTTAGGGTTTAAGGCTTTGATAAAAACGTTAAGGATTAATCTTAGATTTTTTAGAATATAAATCAAAATAAGATAAATATAAATTATTATTTTAAAAATATAAATCAAAATGGGTTAAATCCCAAAAGCATACATGAACAATAGTTTAGTGTGCAATTGTATACATGAACTTTAATTTTATTCAGATCTTGTAAAATATTAACACAATTATTGATATAATTAACATCATTTTTTATCTATATATTGCATACATAAAATTTATATTTATTCAATATAAAAATATATTGATGTATTTATATTTTAAAATAATGTGTATGATTAAATCAAAATTAAAGTTTCAACTATACATTTAAACCAAAATTTATATATAATTTTGATATGTATCTATATCAAAATTTAGGTGTATACATATAATTAAATGCCATTTATATAAAAATCTAAACAACTAATATAGACCATACTTAAAAGAATAATATTGATGTAAAAAGAAAGAAAAAGAAATTTGTAAAAGAGTTGATAATGGTAATTAAATTTTTAAAATTTAATAATAAAAATTAAAAATTAAAACTTAAAACTTAAATATTTAATATTTAATATTTTATTTAAAAAAGTTCAATACTCAAAATATAATAAAAATAAAATGATAATAATGATAATAATGGTTAAAAATTAAAAAATTAAAATTGTGTAATAGTGATAGTGGTTTTTTTTTTTTTTGTAAAAAACGCCATAAAAAATAGAACTATAGTGACATTTTTAGTAAAAACGCCGTAAAAAATAAGTGACTTTTTATTAAAAAAACACCGTAAAATTTCATACACAAAATTATGACAATTTTTCTCTGCTAAAAAACTAAGCCCCATTTTTATTTTTCAAACCCTAAATTTCCTAAGTCCTCAAGATTTCTCTTTATCGATTTCTCAAAATCCCCAAACCAAAATCCCCAAATCGATTTCCCCCACAGATCTTCCTCCTTCTATCTCGATTTCTCCCTCTTTCTCTTTTTATATTGTTTTTTTATTCTCCAATTGCAGAACAAGGGTTTCCCAGTTGGTAAAGCACAAGCGCATTGAAACTACTTATCAGTGTAAGCGACAGTGTACAGATTCCTTCATTTCCTCTCCGATCTCCACAAAATCTTGACCAAACCACCAATAGCTTTAATCGCTATATCTCGCTGCACCTGCAGACAGAGAAATGGGGTCAAATCTGGAAGTAAAGAGTTTGAGAAAGGCGGTGGTGCCATCAACACTCCTAGAGAACCCATCTCCTGGAAACCTCCAGTCAACTCGCCTTGTCCTCCATGTGTGTGTGCCTTTTTTTTTTTTTTTCCCTTATATGCATGTGTGTGTATATATGTGTATATATATATATATATATATTCCTCTCATTTACATAAAATCATTCATACTATTTATTTATTTATTTAATGTTGTTTTTTCCCCAATTCTTCAGAGGTGAATGAGGATTCCTCCTCTTCTTGGGTTTACATTGCATCCGGATGCAACATCTACAACTTCAAGTATAAATAGATGAAACTTTTGTAACACCCCAAACCCGGTCTATGCATTAAGACTGGATTTGGTTTGTTACATGATCGAACTATCTTAATAATTTCGATTTAATCAAGATTTCAAAACCCTTTTGAATTTAGAGTTTAATAAAACCAAGAGAAATAATTTTAAGTTTGATGTATTTGAGAAATAAGAATAGTTAAAAATTTCTCATATGTTTAAAACCCAATTTATTTTAAGTAAACATTATATAATAATCATAAGCCCATATTAAAATATCCAAAACATAGTTTTAAACCAACCACACATAAAAATCCATAAAAATAATAATAGAGGTCTTATTACATCATACCCAAAATAATAATTTAAAGAAAGTACTTATTTAAAAGCTCAAAATTTATTTAACCCATGTTTGCGATATGGCCTCCACGAAGTCATCCTCGGCCCAAGTCCACATCAATTTCCATTACACGAGAGGAAAAATTTGAGGTGTGAGTTACTCGAACTCGATGTATAACTTACTTACTTAATCCATGGGCGGATCATCAAGTCATGATTTTGGGCTTGAGCCCATTATCAAGATTAACAGATAAATAATGGAATGCATGCAAAATGAAATTTCCCACCCAAACCTAATTTCCATCCGCTACACACCACCCGTACCAACCATCACACCTGGGATCAAGTCAACCCACCCATCCATCACACCAATCGTGAGGCATTAAGCCATTTTATTTTTGTGGCGAGCCACCGAACTAGATTGTGACAAAGTCACCGAACTAGAGGCATTGAGCCATTAAAATATTTGTGGCATACCCACCGAACTAGAGGCAATCAGCCATTTAATTATTTTGTGGCAAAGCCACCGAACTAGATTTTGGCAACAAGCCTTTCTTCTCTTCATCGTTAATCCCAACCCATGCAACATGTATGCAAAATAGCTTATGTACATATGATGATTTTATCAAAAAGGCCCAAGTCAATATTTTAGGTTTTTATTAAGGCCCATAATACAATATATCATTTGTTCCATATAACTATTTAGCATCTTTGGCCCATTTAGCGATCTAGCAAAATTTCTGGCCCATTTAGCGATCTAGCATAGATTTTGGCCCATTTAACAATTTAACAGAGATTACGGCCCATTTACGATCTAATAGAGATTTCAGCCCATTTTCGATCTAAAAGAGATTTCGGCCCATTTATCGATCTAGCGAGATATCGGCCATTTATCGATCTAGCGATTTGACCCATTTATTATTTATCGTGATTTCGCCCATTTAACTATCTATCCAAGATTTGACCCATTTACACATGAGATATTTAGTATTCATTTTACTACCTACACATCGAGGCGTTTTGTAATTTTCACATTTTAACAATTTTTATGAAATTTCACCAAAATACCAATTATTTCAGTATTATCTGATTTTGTCGTTTTTACGATTTTACTCAATACCACGAATGATATCCAACCCAAGAAAAGTGTGAAGTTACACACCTTGATATCGTGAGTACTAAACCTTCCCACTCGTCAACACCTAAGCGTGTCTGAACCATTAGAATACTATCATTTATCAAAATACACTATTGGTATTCGATCTAAATCCTTACCCTTTGATTTTGAACCACTTCTATTTTGGTTTTCCTCGTTTATTGATTCGTTTGCCGAGAATCCACGAGCGATACAAGGGCTCGGAGTACGAACTACTTCAAATAATTGATTCTCCTCGGTTGATGGTCCGCAACCCGGTGGAAAATCCAGATTCAAAACGACCCTTCGTTTATAAATAGGGATTTGCGAACCACCCCTCTTTCAAGGCTATGGACGCCCTTTTTGCCCTATCTTGAAAGTTTCTAAAGATGTACGATCATTAGTCCGACTATAAATATTGATATATGACTAACGTTTATAAGATTTTAGATTTGGCTTACCACGGTTTGTCTTCGTTCCACGAGAATCGATCGAGCGATTGTGTCCCTAAAACGAAATCGATTAATAACTAACTATACTAAATGAATAAGAATCCTTAAAAGGAAAACTCCTTACCTTGATTCTTGAAATCGATTGTGGTAAAAGAAAATGAAGAAATTTTGTCACAAGAGCAAAATGCATTCGGCCATGGATGAAATAAAATTGAGGAAAATTGTAATGAAGAAAAAAATGAGGAAAAGGGAAATAGAATGGTATGGTTCGGTTTCAAAAGAAAGAAGAGAAAGAAAGAAAGAAAGGAGAAATAAAAGAAGAAAAAAGAATTTGGGTTTTGGAAGGATGGTATAATCGGTTTTGTGAAGAAGAAAGAAAAGAATGGTCTTTTGGTGTGTTGATGGTTTCGGACTAGGGGAATAGATGGCAAAGAATTGATCAAATGATCAAAAGAAAAATGATACAAGAAAATTGCTATAGCTTTCTCAAGGGGTTTGGTAAAATTCGGCTAGAGAGCAAGATAGATGAAAGGAAAATAAACACTTTGCTTAAGCCAAAATGACCAAAATGAAAAGGTTTTCCTATCATCCTAGCTTACCATCCTCTCAACCAAAACCAGCCACCCCCCTTTAGCCTCAATGCCGTCCAAATACAATGGTCAAATGGCCATTAGGAAGTTTCCAAAACACCTTTCTACACTTAAGCCTTTTTCCCCTCCTTTTTCCTTAAGTTGATGAAACACAATCCCCTATTTCAAGCCCTTATCCTTAGCTTTCCAAATACTTAGTGTTCTTACCAAAAATAAAACATTGCAACTCATCCTAGCCTTATCTCTTTGCCGATACATGCTCAAGCTAAAGCAAAAAAATAAAAATTCCTAGTTGCATGCTAGGTGATTCGAACTCCTTCCCTCATGGTAATACATATGGCGCCAACTCCACTTTACTACTAGCTCAACTTATGTCATCTTTTAGTACTTAATTATTTAAGTCTTAAGGTCATTTAATTTCTTTACTCTAAAGTACACTTAAATAATAATATTTATTCTAACTCCAAGTAACCCGAACCAACATTTAGCAACATAATGATACTTAATTATTTAGGATGTTACAATTCTACCCCTCTTAAATAAAATTTCATCCTCGAAATTTACCTGATTAAAAGAGGTGAGGATATTGCTGCTGAATAGCTTCCTCAGGCTCCCACGTAGCTTCCTCCGCTCCGTGATTACGCCATAAAACTTTGACCAACGGCACAGTCTTCTTTCTTAGCACCTTAACATCCCGGTCTAAAATTTCCACTGGTTCTTCTTCAAAAGACAAGTCTGAATTTAATTCCACTTCCTCAACCGGTACTATATGAGATAGATCCGATCTATAGCGTCTACGCATGGAAACATGGAAAACATTATGAATTTGACCCAACTCCGGAGGTAATTCAATTTGATAAGCCACTGGACCAACACGCCTCATCACACGATATGGCCCGATGTATCTAGGGCTCAACTTGCCCTTCTTTCCGAATTTGAAAATTTTCTTCCAAGGTGAGACCTTCAGAAAGACCTAGTCTCCCACAGTAAACTCGATATCCTTACGCTTCAGGTCTGCATACGACTTCTGTCTATCTGAGGCTTCCTTTAATCGTGCTCGAATAACTTTTACCTTTTCCTCTGTTTCAGATATCATCTTAGGACCCAACATCTGCCGTTCGCCCAATTCAGTCCAACAAGTAGGAGTACAACACCTACGACCATACAATGCCTCATAGGGTGCCATCTGAATGCTAGGTCGATAGCTATTATTATACATAAATTCGCCAATGGTAGGAAATCCTCCCAACTACCCACGAAGTCGATCACATCCCTTAACACGTCTTCCAATATCCGAATTACTCTTTCGATGACCATCGATGAGGATGAAAAGCCGTACTGAAATTCAACTTTGTCCCCAAGGCTTCATGTAGAGCTTTCCAAAATCGTGATGTAAATCTAGGATCCCTGTCTGATATAATAGACACTAGTACCCCATGCAACCTCACGATTTCGAATACATATAGCTTTGCCAACTTTTGCAATGAATAATCCGTATGAACCGGAAGAAAATGAGCAGTCTTCGTCAAACGATCAACTACTACCCATATGGAATTTTTCTTAGTAGGTGTTAAAGGTAACCCACTAACAAAATCCATAGTTATCCGCTCTCATTTCCAAAGAGGAATCTTTACCGGTTGTAACAATCCTGACGGTAATTAATGCTCTGCCTTCACTTGCTGACAAGTCAAACACTTTCCTACAAACTCAGAAATCTCACGCTTCAACCCTGGCCACCAATACTGTTCACGGAGATCTCGATGCATCTTACTTCCTCCGGGGTACATAGCATAAGGGCTACTATGTGCCTCCCGTAGAATCATTTGTCTCAATTCTGAGTCTTTAGGCATACAAACTCTTCCACGAAAGCACAGCACTCCATTCATATTTATACCAAAATCATCTATTTCACCCCTTTCAACTTTCTTTGAAATAAAAGTCCCAACTTTCTATCGATGTCCTTTTCCTTGATTTGTTCCACCACAGGCTTCACGAAGTTCGCTAACAAACTACCATCCTCATACAAACTTAAATGAGCAACCATTGCTCTTAAATCGACATCCGCCTTACGACTTAACGCGTCGGCTACCACGTTAGCCTTTCCGGGATGATATTCGATTGAGAAATCATAGTCTTTAATAATTCCACCCATCTTCTTTGTCTCAAATTCAACTCCTTTTGGGTAAGGAGGTACTTAAGACTCTTGTGATCCGTGTAGATGATAGATTTCTCACCGTAGAGATAGTGCCTCCAAATCTTTAAAGTAAAGACCACTGCAGACTAACTCCAAATCATGAGTAGGGTAGTTTACTTCGTGCGGTCTCAATTGACGAAGCATAGGCCACCACCTTTCCATTTTGCATCAAGACACAACCCAAACCCGTGTGAGACGCATCACAATAAACAAAGAATTCTTTTTCACCTCCTAATTGAATCAAAAGTGCTTCATGGACTCTTCTTCAATTTTCAAAACTTTCTTGTTGTTTTTCATCAAATATACGGAACTCTCTTCCGCAGCAGTTTAGTTAGGGTGCGACAATCAACGAAAACCCCTCAACAAAGCGTCTATAGTAACCACCAATCCTAAGAAACTCAATTTCACTCCGACTTTGGTGGTTTCCAATCTAATCTGACCTCAATCTTACGAGGATCTACCCTTATTCCTTCACCGATACCACATGACCCAAGAAAGTCACTTCCTTTAGCCAAAATTCGCATTTACTAAATTTGGCATAAAGTTGTTTATCTCAAGTAGTCAGTAATACAATCACGCAAATGCGTGTCATGATCCTCATCGTTTCTTGAATAAACCAAAATGTCATCTATGAATACCACCACAAACCGGTCTAAATATGGTTGAAAGACTTGGTTCATCATGTCCATAAATGCGGTGGTGCATTGGTTAATCCAAGCAGCATCACTACAAACTCATAATGTCCATAACGAGTTGAAATGCCGTCTTAAAAACATCTCTTTCTTTCACCTTAAGTTCGGTGATAACCCGATCTCAAATCAATTTTGGAGAAAATTGAAGCCCCCTTAATTGATCAAACAGTCACCAATTCTCGTGAGAGGATACCTATTCTTGATCGTCAATTTATTCAATTATGCGTAATCAATGCACATACGCATCGATCCATCTTTCTTCTTTACGAACAAAACTGGCGCTCCCCACGGAGACACACTCAGTCGAATAAATCCCCGATCCAGCAATTCTTGAATTTGAGCTTTAAGCTCTGCCAACTCCTTCGGTGTCATTCTATAAGGAGCAATAGACACTGGAATCGTTCCGGGCAAAAGCTCGATACCAAATTCTACTTCCCGATCTAGAGGTATACCAGGAAGTTCTTCGGGAAATACATCTAAAAATTCCTTCACCGTTCTCACATCATCCACAGATAACTCTTTGGCGTCCAAAGCACAAATAAAGGCTAGGAATGCTCCATACCCTTTTCGCACCAACTTTTCTGCCTTCAACGTCGATATCACGTTCGCCAAGTAATTCCTTCGTTCACCTATCATTATTACTTCCTTATCATCCAAAGTTCTTAATGACATCCGCTTTTCATCACAATCCAAATACGCCTGATGTTTAACCAACCAATCCATGCCTGAATGAGATCGAACTCACGAAAGGTAATTCCATCAAATTTGCCAAAATACCTCCTCTTGAATTTCTAAGGGCACATCTCTAAACAGTTTATTTACAATTCTTGATCGTCCTAAAGGACTAATTCATCGTCATCTCACTATCGGTAATTTGATTCTAGATTCGTGTTTCTAGATATGGCGCTAGCAACATACGAATGGGTAGAACCAATATCTATTAAAGCGATAGAATGGTACATCGAAGATGAAGAACGTACCAATTATTACATCGTGCATTGCCATCCTCGCGCGTCTAACCGCATAAACCGATCCTGGTGTCTTGCATCCGTGTTTCCTCTAGGACCATTGCCTCGACCGGTGCACCTTGACCACGTCCACCCCATTATCACCACGACCGGTCCACGACTTCTCGGTGGGCTGCCGAGTACCTCTAGTCTACAGTGCATCGATATACGAACTTTCCGAGTCGTGTCCGTCGTCGAGGGCAATTTCTATCTTGGTGATCCATTGAACCGCATTTGTAACAAGCGCGCGTTTTCCTCCAAAGACTCTCCGAATGCCTTTTTCCACATTCAAGACAATCTCGACCTCGATTATTAGTTACTGTGCTCTACTTTGAGTGATTCATCATTCCGAGGCCTCTTCTAAAATCTCTTTGAAGAACCCGACTCATGTCTCTCTCTTATTTCTAAATCTTTCCGATTCGGCGTTACGAGTTCTTAGCCTCTTGGCTATCTTGGCCTTCTCCACAAGCGTGGAAAAAGTTCTAACTTGTTGTGGGGCAATCAACCCTCAACTCATCATTTAGCCCATCCTCAAATCGCACACATCGTTCATGATCTGTTGACACTATTGTGCGAGCATAGCGACTCAAACGTAAAACTTCGACTTCATCTGCCGCCACCGCCTTACTCCCTTGGACAAGATTCGAAATTCCTTCCTTGAGCGTCTACATAACTCGTTCCAACATATTTCCTTGGAGGCGCCTTTAAAGAATTCCCAAGTAATCGGTCAACAAGTGCCTTCTCGAACGATAAGCCACCATTGATACGCCTCGTCTCTTAGCAAGAACACGCCTCCTTTCGCTTTTGCTCGACGATGCATTCCATATCATCCATAATTCGCTCACGACTTGAGCCAATATTCACCACATTCGAGCTACACCGAAAACTCCTCTAAAACTTCGCATTATTTGACTTGAGTCGTTTGAAATTGACCCACGAGTTGTTGGCCCAATTCTAGTTCCAAATACCCTTTCTAGGACTCATGACATCGCTTGTGTCAAAGCATTATCTTCTTCCATATGATCGCGTGATCCCGTCTCACTCTCAAATGACGCAGTGCATCCATTTCGGCATATGATTTGGTACTTGATTCACGATTACCGCCCTCTACCACAGCCATGTCTCTGGCGTCCACGACCACGTCCTCTAGTGTTCATGATGACTAATTCGATTTAATCGATTACAAGTTTTATGAATCGAAAATTGTTTCATGTTTATTAATGGTGTTTTATGAGATTTGAGAGATAAAGTTGTTTTTCAACACATCCTATAGTCTCAATCTCTACGATTTTTTTTTAACATCTAAAACTAGAAGTTCTAGAGTGTTCCTATGATCATCATAATAATCATTAAGTAATAAATACTTACTTGACTTGTTGCCGGATGCTTGTGGTGCCATATTGATCTTTTAGAACATAATTGAAATAATTTTATCTGAAATTATTTATTGAACCCAACCACAATTTGAGTTTTTGAAACCGGCTCGATACCATTAAATGTAACACCCAAACCCGGTCTATGCATTAAGATTTGGATTTGTTTTGTTACAGATCAAACTATCTTAATAATTTCGATTTAATCAAGTATTTCAAAACCCTTTTGAATTTAGAGTTTAATAAAACCAAGAGAAATAAATTTAAATTTGATGTATTTGAGAAATAAGAATAGTTAAAAATTTCTCATATGCTTAAAACCCAATTTATTTTAAGTAAACATTATATAATAATCATAAGCCTATATTAAAATATCCAAAACATAGTTTTAAACCAACCACACATAAAAATCCATAAAAATAATAATAGAGGCCTTATTACACCATACCCAAAATAATAATTTAAAGAAAGTACTTATTTAAAAGTTCAAAATTTATTTAACCCATGTTTGCAGATAGCCTCCACGAAGTCATCCTCTACCAAGTCCACATCAATTTCCATTACCCGAGAGGAAAAATTTGAGGGTGTGAGTTACTCGTAACTCGATGTATAACTTACTTACTTAATCCATGGGCGGATCATCAAGTCATGATTTTGGGCTTAAGCCCATTATCAAGATTAATGTATAAATAATGGAATGCATGCAAAATGAAATTTCCTACCCAAACCTAATTTCCATCCGCTACACACCACCCGTACCAACCATCACACCTGGGGATCAAGTCAACCCACCCGCCATCACACCAATCGTAGGCATTAAGCCATTTTATTTTTGTGGCAGAGCCACCGAACTAGATTGTGACAAAGTCACCGAACTAGAGGCATTGAGCCATTAAAATATTTGTGGCATACCCACCGAACTAGAGGCAATCAGCCGTTTAATTATTTTGTGGCAAAGCCACCGAACTAGATTTTGGCAACAGGCATTTCTTCTCTTCATCGTTAATCCCAACTCATGCAACATGTATGCAAAATAGCTTATGTACATATGATGATTTTATCAAAAAGGCCCAAGTTAATATTTCAGGTTTTTATTAAGGCCCATAATACAATATATCATTTGTTCCATATAACTATTTAGCATCTTTGGCCCATTTAGCGATCTAGCAAAATTTCTGGCCCATTTAGCGATCTAGCATAGAGTTTGGCCCATTGAACAATTTAATAGAGATTACGGCCCATTTACGATCTAATGTAGATTTCGCCCATTTTCGATCTAATGAGATTTTGGCCCATTTATCGATCTAGTAGAGATATCGGCCATTTATCGATCTAGCGAGATTTCGGCCCATTTATTATTTATCAGGGATTTCGGCCCATTTAACTATCTATCCAAGATTTCGGCCCATTTTACTAACTAGCAAA
Organism: Gossypium rotundifolium; assembly: GCA_025506655.1. Lineage (NCBI taxonomy): Eukaryota > Viridiplantae > Streptophyta > Magnoliopsida > Malvales > Malvaceae > Gossypium > Gossypium rotundifolium. The sequence goes on from CP106727.1 coordinate 173,213,624, forward strand.
CTTATCGGCCCATTTACACATGAGATATTTAGTATTCATTTTACTACCTACACATCGAGGGCATTTTCGTAATTTTCACATTTTTAACAATTTTTATGAAATTTCACCAAAATACCAATTATTTCGTATTATACCGATTTTGTCGTTTTTACGATTTTACTCAATACCACGAATGATATCCAACCCGAGAAAAGTGTGAAGTTACACACCTTGATATCGTGAGTACTAAACCTTCCCGCTTGTCAACACCTAAACGTAATACGAACCGCTAGAATACTATCATTTATCAAAATACACTATTGGTATTCGATCTAAATCCTTACCCCTTTGATTTTGAACCACTTTTATTTTTGGTTTCTCCTCGTTTATTGATTCGTTGCCCGCTGAGAATCCACGAACGTACAAGGGCTCGGGAGTACGAACTACTTCAAATAATTGATTCTCCTCGATTGATGGTCCGCAACCCGGTGGAAAATCCCAGATTCCCGAAACAGCCCTTCGTTTATAAATAGGGGGATTTGCGGAACCACCCCTCTTTCGAAGGCTATGGACTGCCCTTTTTTGCCCTATCTTGAAAGTTTCTAAAGATGTACGATCATTAGTCCGACTATAAATATTGATATATGACTAACGTTTATAAGATTTTAGATTTGGCTTACCACGGTTTGTCTTCGTTCCATGAGAATCGATCGAGCGATTGTGTCCCTAAAACGAAATCGATTAATAACTAACTATACTAAATGAATAAGAATCCTTAAAAGAAAAACTGCTTACCTTGATTCTTGAAATCGATTGTGGTAAAAGAAAATGAAGAAATTTTGTCACAAGAGCAAAATGCATTCGGCCATGGATGAAATAAAATTGAGGAAAATTGTAATGAAGAAAAGGGAAATAGAATGGTATGGTTCGGTTTCAAAAGAGAAAGAGAGAAAGAAAGAAAAAAAGGAGAAAGAAAAGAGAAGAAAAAGAATTTGGGTTTTTGGAAGGATGGTATAATCGGTTTTGTGAAGAAGAAAGAAAAGAATGGTCTTTTGGTGTGTTGATGGTTTCGCACTAGGGGAATAGATGGCAAAGAATTGATCAAATGATCAAAAGAAAGAATGATACAAGAAAATTGCTATAGCTTTCCCAAGGGTTTGGTAAAATTATTTAGAGAGCAAGATAGATGAAAGGAGAATAAACACTTTGCTTAAGCCAAAATGACCAAAATGAAAAGGTTTTCCTATCATCCTAGCTTACCATCCTCTCAACCAAAACCGCCACCCCTTTAGCCTCAATGCCGTCCAAATACAATGGTCAAATGGCCATTAGGAAGTTTCAAAACACCTTCCTACACTTAAGCCTTTTTCCCTCCTTTTCCTTAAGTTGATGAAACACAATCCCCATTTCAAGCCCTTATCCTTAGCTTTCCAAATACTTAGTGTTCTTACCAAAATAAAACATTCCAACTCATCCTAGCCTTATCTCTTTGCCGACACATGCTCAAGCTAAAGCAAAAAATAAAATTCCTAAATGCATGCTAGGTGATTCGAACTCCTTCCTCATGGTAATACATATGGCGCCAACTCCACTTTACTACTAGCTCAACTTATGCCATCTTTTAGTACTTAATTAATTTAAGTCTTAAGGTCATTTAATTTCTTTACTCTAAAGTACACTTAAATAATAATATTTATTCTAACTCCAAGTAATCCGAACCAACATTTAGCAACATAATGATACTCAATTATTTAGGATGTTACACTTTTTATATGTGTTTGGGTGTTTTAATGAGTTCTTACAACTCTCGCTTTTTATTTTTAATCTTTGCTTTTTTGTAATTATTAATTTAAATAGATTCCGCTGGAAGATTCTTGTCTGAGCACAGGGAAAGAAGGCCTCCTTATTCCGGAGACAAAAGAGGTGCTCATTCTATGAGTTTTAATAGCATGCCATTCATAAATTTTCTCCTAAAGAAGAATATGGACTCCAAATTAACCTGCCCTTCTGTTATTCATTAATTATGTATTGATCTGGTTTTGAGATGTGGTTTTGAAGGTTTTAGAATCTTTGTTACTTAAACGGTGCCCTCATCGTTAAGAAATCCAAAGTAATGTACTTACTGAAATAGAAAGTAAGTGGCATTGGCATTGATATTAGTATATCTTTCCATTGATCATATCCTAACAGAATTCATTTCTATGGCTTATTTTATGCATAAAATTGCTAATGGTTGGTTGTAATTCGAAGAAGATGGGATATTTCTTACTTATACTTGAAGAAAATAGAGTAATTCTCTGTATTTTTTTATATTTTATTAACTAAAGAACTGAATTTAAATAGAGAAAGAGTCATAACCTAATTAGAAAAATAATTCCTTATTCTAATAAACTACTAAAAGATAAGATAAAATAATCCTAGAATATCTCAAATGATTTATTCTAAGATTTATCTATGTAAATCGATTTATCTATCTCAGAAAACATTTAATATATTTCTATAATTCCTATACTCCCCTCAAGCTAGAGAATATATATTATATAATCCCGACTTGAATAGGAATTTATTGAAAACGAGCTTTAGTAGAGCCTTAGTGAGAATGTCTCGCAATTTGTCCTTTTGAAGGAATGTAGGAAAGAGTGGTTGTCCTTTTGTTGACTTGGTCGACAATAAAATGCTGTCAATCTCCACATGCTTTGTTCGGTCATGTTGGGTGGATTCTTGGCAATCTGAATAGCGATTGATTATCACACAAGACTTCAAAGTGATCTTCCGATTAGTGCCAAGTTCTTTTAGTAATTTAAGTAGCCAAATTCCTTCAGATATTCCCAAAGCTAGTGCTCTAAATTCACTTCAAGACTATTTCTTGAAACAATAGATTGTTTTTACCTCTCAAGTTGTAAGGTTACCCCAAACAAAAGTATAGTAGCCACTAGTGGATCTTCTTTCAGTGAGGTCTCCGCCCAACTAGAGTCTGTAAAAATCCTAACAGCTTTTGTCTTGTGTTTTCTTGAACATTAAGCCATGTCCCGGAGTTTTTTCAAGTACTTAAGAATTACATTTCTTTCTTGCCATATGCTCTTCATTAGGATTAGTCATGTGTTGACTTATCACATTTACAGGAAAGGCTATATCTGGCCTCGTTAGGGATAAGTAAATAAGTTTCCCAACTAATCTCTGAAATTTCTCTCTGTCTACTAAAGACCCATCTTCTTTGTTGAATCTCAAATTTGCCTCTATTGGTGTATCAGTTGGCTTACAACCAAGAAAACCAGTTTCTTTGAGTAAATCAACTACATACTTTCTTTGATTGATCACAAGTCCTTTTTTTGATCTTGCCACCTCCATTCCTAAGAAATATCTTAACTTTCCCAAGTCATTGATTTTGAATTCCCTATTTAACATGTAATAGCCCGATTTAGGGGCTAGTCAGAACAGTAATCTCGAAATCATTAACTTGAGGATAGAGAAAATTATTTTCATGTTATTTCATGTGTTATAATATGTTTATAAGGATGCATGAAAATTTTGGTACCTTAATTTTAGCAATTTCTAGCTAAATTGTGAAAAAGGACTAAATCGCATAAAGTGCAAAAGTTCTATTTTATTTGCTAGAAGTGCCAAGTAGCTATGGATTAAAAATTGGAGGTCCCAATTGTGTAATTTAGCCTTGTTAAGTGGCTTGGCCGGTCAAAGAAGCTAAGGGGGACAAGTGCATTTATTGTGATTAAAAGTTAGTGATATTAGTTGAAGAAAATGAATAAAATAAGATGATATAAGCAAAAGTTATCATCTTTTTATTTTGCCTTCTTCTCCAACCGAAAATATCAGCCATGGGAGGGCTTTGAAAGCTGAGAATTTCCAGCAAGCTTTTCTCCATTCAAGAAAGTCAATTTGATGGTTGTTTTTGATGATTTTTGTATTTTGAGTCCCCAAAGCTTAAGCTAGCTAATGGGGGGACTAAATTGCAACATGTTTGAAAGTCTAGAGACTTACCATGATAGATTTTATGTTGTTTGATGAGTTTTTATGGAAGAAAATGAATGATAGGATGTTGATAATCAACTTTTGTAAAAGGTGTTGTTGTGAAAACACCTAATTGAGGCTAAAATGCAAGAGTTGCAATTTGTTCATTAAGGCATGAAATAGTTGGAATTGTGAGTAGTTGTAAGAGGATAAAATGTTCAGCTAAGTTTGTTTAACAAGAAAATGTGACGAAAATTTATTTACGAGCCTAGGGGCAAAATCATAATTTTACCAAAGTATAAGGGCAAATTGGTCAATTTTGCCTAAGTATAGATTAAGGTGTATTATGTTGTATAAGTGATTAAATCAGTAAATTTTGTTTTTCTAGATAAAAGAAATCGAGTTTTAGACCTAGAACGGGTGAAAAGAGAAATGTGAGCAAAAAGTCCTTTTCAGCCTTTTCATCATTGAGGTAAGTTCATGTGCAAATGTGGTATTTATGCATGAGTTAGTTTAATATTTCAATGCTATATGGAATGTATAATTACTTTATGAATACATGAATTATCTTTTAATGAGATGTCAAGAGAATTGAATCAAAAAGTAATGAGAAATGTAGATAATATGAAATGATGTTAGTTGAAGTTTCATGTAAGACCATATTGGAACATGGCCTAGGGGAGAGATATTAAATAAGACCATGTCAAGGACATGGTAACGGTGTGAGAAAATGTATGAGACCATGTCTGGGACATGGCTTTGACATGTTGATGCAAGTGAGACCCTATTGGGGTATGACGTCAAAGTGACACTATGGGTATGAGACTCAAGAGAGTCATTTAACAATTTGAGTGATTCAACTTATAGGTTGAAAGTAAGTGCATATGTGGTTGTACCATGAGGAGCATAAGTGTGTGTTAGAATTGAATTGAGACGAGTTCAATTTATAATGAAACCTTAGCGAGATATGTGTAACCAATGCACCTTAATTGCATGAGATAGATTTATTAATGCATTGTGAGAATGCAAATGAGAATCGTAAAAAGCTAAGTAAAATGATAGTGAGTGATGATGTTTATGGATGAGCATTTGAATTAGAGAAATGTATGAGGATAGATAATTGTGAATGCATAATATCGATTAAAAGTATGCGTTACCACGATATACTATTAATTGATGGGTTATGTGCGATATCATCAACTGTACTACTATCGGTGGGTTGTGTGCGTTACCACCTGATTAGTTAGTAATCGATGGGCTGTGTGCGATACCATCGCTTATAAATTATTGGTGAGCTAAGTGCGAAATCACCATAGGTGTAAATAAATGGTGGGCTGTGTGCGATACCACCCTATAAGAGATTTAATAGTGGGCTAAGTGCGTAACCACCGGGAGATTTTTAGTATGAGTGGCTTATCGAAAATGCTTGACGTGTTGCTTTATATAAGATCTTGTAGTGATCAGTGCAGGGCTGTGTACAAATCAAATGAGCAATTGGCTTGTGGCATGGTAAGAACGTGGTAAGAGATAGAATGAGTAAACTACAAGAGGGGTTGAGTAAGTAGCCATAAGTTAAGGGAAAACTCAGTATAATACTTGTGGTCATCTTTGTTCAATGAATATCAGTATATGTTAGTTTATGCTGATGAACTTACTAAGCTTTATTACTTACTCCTTTTCTTTTCCCATCTCCTATAGGATATTTAAACTAGCTTGGATTGGAGGCTATCAGAGATGTTTTCACACTATCAGATAGATGCTTGGTATGATGTTTCAAGTTTTTATGAGTCATGGCATGTATAGGGGCTAGACAAGTTAGGGAGTTTGGTTGTAAATGGCTAGGATGTGTTAGCCTATAGTTGAATAATCTATTTTGTATAATGCCACAGTTGTTGGTTGTTATTTTATATGAAAAAGATGTAGTTATTCATGTGAAATTGTGATTTCTTTTAAGTTAACTATGGATGTGTTGGATGAGTGCATGTTGTGTATGTTGTAGGGCTGAGAAGAGCTTAGCATATAACTTTGTTCTTGTCCATGTGAATAGACACACGGGCGTGTGTCTAGACCATGCGTGACACATGGTCAGTCCACGGGCGTGCGACTTGGCCGTGTGACCCCTGCATGTTAGCCTTTCAAGTTAGAATAGGCCACGACTGTCCACACTAGCGTGTCCAGACCGTGTTAAATTAGTCAGTAACTCCCCACGGTTCATAGCCACGGGCATGTCGTGAGGGTACACGGGCGTGCCCCCATTTCATATGGGCGTGTGCCCCAACCGTGTGAGTTTTGGCAGAATATTAGGTTTTTGGGCACGGTGTGAGCACATGGGCGTGTGTGACTCCATACGGGCGTGTGTGTCATCTAGCACGGGCGTGTACTCCCTGTTTAGATGAAAAAAAATTTTGGACCGTAAGATTTCTGATATGATCCCGAAAGTTCTCGTAGGTACGATCGAGATCTTATAGGTTGAGTGTGAAGTAGTTGAAGCGATCCGAGTAGAATAGTCACGTTGAGCCTAAGTAGCGATCGAGTAAATTGTTCGATAACGTCTCGTGCCCAATTTCGGTGGGGATTATGGGTAAGGGGTGTTACATAACAGCTTCTTCAACTTGCTAATTTCTTCCTCATCATCTCCAGTAAGAATTATGTTATCAACATACACAATTAGGATAGCTTTCTTATTTGTAGAAGTTACCTTGATGAAAAGTGTATGATCAGCAAGGGACTGCTTGTAGCCGTTTTTTAGAATAACTTTAGTGAACCTCTCAAACCAAGCTTTGGGTGATTGTTTTAGCCCGTATAGAGACCTGTTGAGCTTGCACACCTTGTTGCTTCCTTCAACAGACTTTAAGCCAGGTGGCAATTTCATGTAAACTTATTCCTCTAGCATGCCATTAAGAAATGTGTTTTTACATCAAGTTGATGTAATTGCTAATCGTAATTTACTGATCAAACTTAGGAGTACTCGAACGTTGTTAAGCTTTGCCACGGTGCAAACGTTTCGTGAAATCTATCCCATACGTTTATGTAAAGCCTCTAGCCACCAGTCTATCTTTGTATCATTGGATGCTTCCATTAGAGTTGTCTTTACAAAGAAAGATCCATTTACGACCAACAACCATTTTTCCTTAAGGAAGGTCTCATAATCGCCCAAGTAGTATTTTCTCTAGTGCACCAATTTCCTCTTCAACACCATTCTCTATTTAGGATCCTTTAGAGCTTCAAATATGCTTGTGGGAATCTATTCTTTATCCAAGGTTGTTGTAAATGCTTGAAAAGAAGGCATCAAAGAATTATAGCCAAAAATTTTTCAATAGGATGCTTGATGCATTATCTAACCCCTTTTCTAATAGCAATAGGAAAGTCATCTAGAGTAAGGGACTTATTGATTTCTTCTTCCATTCCTAATGGACCCAAATCCAACTCTCGGCAAGAATCGATTGTAAAATAGTCTCGGGGATATTTTTCTTTTTCTTGTATAGACACGAAGCTGTTTGGGTGGTGGTGTTTGCTGAAGATTTTCAATAGGAGTAGGTGTATTTTTAGAAGGGGTGTTTAGAGTAGGTGTGGATGAGGTAGTGGTAGGTATAACAGGAGAATTAATCGGAGTAGTCATAGGTGACAAAACTGTAGGTAAAGGTAAAATTGGTGGCAATTTTGAAAGTTGAGAATGGAAATTAGGAGAAGATACATGATTTGGCTGAAAATCACTCCATGTCTCCCCCTGAATTTTAGCCTATTTGAAATAGGGATCCTGTTCATAAAAAGTGATATCCATAGTGGTAAAAAATCGTTTAGAAGGAGGATGAAAGCATTTGTATCCCTTCTTAAGTGAAGGATATCCAACCAATACACATTTTAAGGACTTAGGGTCTAACTTGGACTTATGAGGAGCAATATTTTGGATAAAAGCGTAAACCAAAGATTTTAAGAGGCAAAATTGAGGAGATAGGCTTAAAATGAGGAAAGTCTTGCAAAAATATAGATTGAGGTGTTTGAAATTTTAAAACCTTACTAGGCATTCGGTTGATTAAATAGGTAGTCATTAATAAGGCTTCCCCACGATATTTAGGAATATTTGTAGTAAATAGAAGGAACGAGCAACTTCTAGGAGATGCCTATTTTTCCTTTCGGCAATGCCGCTCATTGTGGGGTCCAACACAAGAACTAAGTGAACTATGCCCTTGTCCCTAAAAATTACCCAAAGACCTAGCAAAAATTCACCGCCATTATCGAGTTTAAAGAGTGGATTTTAGCCCCAACCGAGTGAGAACCATGTTATAAAATTGGGCAAAAATATTAGCGACTTGATTTGTCTTTTAGCAAATAAGTCCAAGTTATCCAACTGTGATCGTCAATGAAAGTGATAAACCACTTACTATGATTAGTATTCTTCACCCGAGAAGGGCCCCAAATATCACTATGGATCAAAGCAAAAGGGTGAGAAGGCTTGTATGGAGAAGGAAAATACGAAGATCTTATATGTGAGAAGGAAAATAACTTTGGCCTTTTATTAATAAATAGATCAGGAAACAATTTAGCAAGATATTGGAAACAATGATGTCCTAAACAATAATGCCATAACATAGCAGTATCAACTGTATTTAAAGCTGTAAAAGATTTGGAGATCTCGGGTTTAGTTGAGGAAGGGAAGATGTAGAGACCATTTTGCAAGCTGGCCTTACCAATCATCGTCTTCGAGTTCAGTGCCTGCAAAGTACAATCAAGACCATTAAAGGTTGCGAAGCAGTTCAAATCCGACGAAATTTTACTTATGGAAATGAGATTGCAAGCCAGAGCTGATACAAAGAGAACATTATGAAGTGCAATCTGATCATTGAGAATAATAGTTCCATGACCTTCTATTTTGCATAAGGAACCATCAATTTTTTGACACTTTACCAAAGGTTTGGAAAAATTATGAAATAAGGCCTTATTACCGGTCATATGATCCGTAGCACCAAAATCAAGGATCCAATTAGGAGTGAACCGAGAGGAAAATAATCTTTGTGGAAGAAGGATTACCTTCTGGTTCTTTCATGACCAGATTACCCGCACTAGACCCCTGAAACTTTCCAAACAATTTTGAAGTTCAACAATCTGCACTTTGGATAAGCTTGTGACAGATGTGTCAGCGACAAGACTGGATTTATTATCTCTAGAGCTCTTTGACTTCCAAATACGAGGCTTACCATGAAGTTTCCAACACTTTTCCTTGGAGTGGCGGGCTTTTGCAATGATCACACCAAGGTCTCCCCTGTTTGGAAGAAGGAGATGATTGGTGTGTCACTAAGGCAGATCCTTCAAGAGTTGAATCTGTTTCATCAAGCATCACACTTCGGCGACTTTCTTCCTTCTTGACCATAGAAGGCCTCTCGAAGGAATGAAGGGAGAAATAGCCAAGACCTATGCGCGAACCTCATCCACTCCTTGTTTAGGCCTTGTAGAAATTGAAATAGCCTTCTTTGAGTGACAATTTCTTGATAAAGGGTAGCATTTAAGAACCGCCTAATCATGCTATGTATACAAATCTAATTGCTGCCAAAGAGCAGTAAGGGAATTGTAGTAGAGAGTGATGGGCATGGTGCCTTGCTTTAGCGTGGCTGTTTGGTTTTCAACATGTAACAGCCCAAAATAGGGCTTAGTCGAAATAGTAGATTCGAGACCACAAACTCTAAGTAAAAATATTTAATTTATGATTGTTTTAGAGTCTATGATATGTTTGGGTGATGATGTGTAAATCTTGTTAAGTAATTTTATCGATAAAGTGCCCAATTTTATTATTGGGATTAAATTGCATTAATTGCAAAATATGAATTCTAGAACATAAGTACTTGATTTAAATGAGGGTTTAAACTAGAAATAGACCATATTTAAATGGGAAATAGACCATCATATTTTGTTGTGGACAAAACTAGTCATGGAAGGGTAAAAATTGAAAGTTTAGTACAAAGGGCATTTTGTCATTTGGGTGTTTTAAGGCATAAAAGACAAAATTTAAACCCAAAAATCTGCTCATTCTCTTCTCCATGCTGCCGAAATTTTCATGAAGCCATGGCTAGGGTTTCAAGCTTTTTCAAAGCTCAATTGTAAGTGCATTTGAGCCCCGTTTTTAATGTTCTTCGTATTTTGGAGATCCTAAAAGCTTAACCTTTCTATTTATACCATTTATTTGCATGAAAAAGGAAGTTTAAAAATTGACCAATGCTAGATATTTGTGCATTTTGATGTTTAATGGTAGAATAAGAGTGCACGAGGCTAGGAGAACGATTTTTGCTAAGTGATTTTCGTTGAAAATGGTTAAAACGGGTTAATTAGTAAAAGTTATAAATGCTCCTAAAAGTGTGAAATAATAAGAATTTGAGGTTGCTTTGGAAGAGAAAAAGGTTCGGCTGACCTTGAATTTCATAGAAATTGAATAAAAATCATATTACGAGCTTAGAGGTAAAATCGTAATTATGAGAAAGTTTAGGGGCAAAATTATAAATTTACCGTACTATGATTTTTGTATTAAAATGAGTAATGTGAGTGATAATTAAGTGAAATGTGACCTTTTAGATCAAAGAAATCGAGATTTGGACCAAGTACGGGGAAATGTCAATCAAAATGACCGATTCGCGTTGAGGTAAGTTCATATGGATAGTCTATAGTGAATGCTTATTAAATTTGAACTCAGATAATGTATTATTTTATAAATGTATGTTATCTAACCATGACTGTATGCAAGTACGAGATTGGATTGAAGGATCAATCGTGAGAAATGCAAGGTCAAGTACATTCGTACTACGACTCGTGATGAATTGACGGAAAAGACCATGGTTGGACCATGGCAGTGAGTGTGCCAGTGTAAGACCATGTCTGGGACATGGCATCGACCGTATCTCGATCCCATGTAAGACCATATCGGAATATGGTATTGGCGTCCTATCAGGTGTGCGAGATATCCCGAACATCCTTAATATTACAAGTAGTTCAATGGGAAGTTCAAGGAGTATTCTCAAGATAAGTAAGAGTAGGATATGTGAGTATTATGAATAGGCGCAGGTATGTATACGAGATTCATAAATAATGTGCTCGGATTATGATGCATTATTGATAAGGATGCAAACGAGTAAGATGTGTCTATGATCACTTGGATGTTATGAGCCAAATTATAATATGTTTTGGTGTAAGTGTGTATAAATGAAAGTGAACATAAAGAATTAATGAATGAGTGGAATTGACATTAAAACAGTGTGGGCAGCAGCATTAGTATAACTTTGAAAAATCACCAAAAATAGTAGAAATTAAATTAAAGGCTGGGAGAGATATTAAATTAAAGCTTAATGATCCTACTATTTTATAAAAGAAATAGAGTAAGCAAATGAAGCGTTAATTATGAGATATTTGAATTTTATTGAGACAGGGTCAGAATGAGTTTCAGAATACCCTATTCCAACTTTGGAAAATTAGTAAAAATTGTAAAAAAATAATTAAGGGATATAATTTATATGTATGAAATCCTAAATGAGTCTATTTTCAAATGAATTAAACAAGAAGGTCATATAAACTCTGTACAAGGAGAAAATTGATTCGTAGTGAAGAGAGATCAGAATAGTCAAATGGTAAAACAGGGGAAGATTTAATAAATAAACTGTATTAATTGGCTGAGATAAAAATTCTAAAAATGTTATGGTATGAAGATATATGAGTCTAGTTTCAGGAAAAATTTACGGTTCTTCATTTGGAGCTTTGTAGCTCAAGAAATAAATAATTAAGTGACAATAACTCAAGTAGACAGATTAATGTGAACATGAGTAACAAGGTGTAAGCATGTGATATAATGATTATATCATCTTAAGAAATTATTGTGAGGATTTATCCATACAAGTTTATTAATTTCTTATTATTTTCATATGAACTTACTAAGCATTTATGCTTACTTCCCTCTCTTTTCTCTTGCCTTGTAGTATCGCCAAGTTAGCTCGGGGATCGGTGGACGTCGGAGATTTGCTGACATTATCAATTGGAACACTTGGTATATCTAGATACATTAATTTTTGGGTTATGGCATGTATAGTAGGCTTGGTCATTTTGTCACATAAGTCATATTTCTTATGGCCTAAAATGTTGGCCCTTATTTAATAAATGTTCATTTTTTTTATTAAGGCTATTTGGAGATGGCCAACATTGACGGTTGTTACACGCTTATGATGTGGTTATTCATGTATGTAGTAATTGCATAATTGAGATGTCGTGGGTGCAATTTACAAATGATTTCATGGATGGCAATGTGTATGAGAACGTGTATGCATTCGGATGTCCAATTATAGGATGATACATGTTGATGAAATGGATACAAGAGTGTTTGTGTTTTAGAGGGGAACGGCTTGGAAAATAGCCAACTTTCAGCCACACGCAGAGACACACGACCATGTATCTCAACCATGTGATGTATACACAGTTTAAGTGCAGGCGTGTTGAGGCCGTGTGAGGGACAAGGGCCAGGGACACGGGCGTGTGTCCATCCGTGTGTAATAAGTTAGTGTCGACCCCGGGTGAAGAGCACGGGCATGTCTCAGAGGTACACGGGCGTGTCCCTTGAGCAACATGGGCGTGTGGCGCCAGTATAAACAAAAATCTTCTAAGTGTGTAGCAACTTTCAATTAATTTTTGAAACCTTCCGGAAGTAGGTTTAAGGCCTCGCAGGTCCAGGATGAGTAGGTTATGAGTTTGAATAGAAAGTATTTAAGCTAAAACGAAATTTTATAGCCCGATGTGATATGTTTAAGCAGGTAAAATTAGGTAATGCTTCGTATCCGGTTCCGGCTTCAAACCCGGGTAAGGCGTGTTACACAACATGATATAATTGGCAATATTATCATTCTTTGGAGTAGGTTTCATGACAGCACTCAGATTGCGTGACGGTGTTGTAAATGAAAAATTTCGCTTATACTTGGGGTCATGGAATTAAGGAGCCAAGTCATAACTCGCCATTATCACGCATCCACTTAGCAAAACCATTGTCGAGCACAAAGAAGTCGCTTGATTTCTCCATTAACATAGCCCAATCTATCTCTTCCCAAGAGAAAATCTTAACCGATTGGGACCACTCTAGAAAATTGTTGCCATTTAATCTATGGCGGTGATATTCAAACCAGACGAGTCGATTGAGCATCGAACCGAAAATTTTTTGTATTTGAGGTAATCTCCTAGTAGGAGAAGTAGATGTAGGAGAATAAGTTCGACATGGTCTAGGGTGGAAAAGAACCGGAACCTAAACTGATACCATGTAGAAAACAGAGTAATTCTTTGTATTTTTTCTATAATACTAGAATATCTCAAATGATTTATTCTAAGATTTATCTACCTAAATCAGATTTATCTATCTGTAGAAAACATTTAATATATTTCTATAATTCCTACAATTCTTTTTATTGACATTATCTTATACTTTTTTTTATTTGATTTCTAAAGCTTTTAACTTTGAGGAGATATGAGATCTGGTAAAGACTTTGGTTTTAGCTCTTATCTCATTTAATGTTTCAAAATATATTCCATTTGAAGAATCTGTTTGTACTTTATGAACATGTTTTTATTAGCTTATAAAATTAGAATTATCTTTTCAAGTGTTATATACTGAATTGGTCCAAAACAGGAGTTCTATCTTTGAACTAAAAATAAAAAGGTTAGAGAGCTATAGCAACAGACAAGTTACATATTCGAAACGCAGAATTGGAATCTTGAAGAAAGCTAAGGAATTATCAATATTATGTGACATTCACATTATCCTTCTAATGTTTTCTCCAACAGGAAAGCCTACCTTATTCCATGGAGAGCGCAGGTATCCTAAGAATGAGAATGTTATTTTATATTCTTGGAGGGTCTAATTCATACTTTCCTCAATATATTTATTCTTCATTTTGCCATAGATTATACTTTTTTATGATGTTTATTCCCATCATTGTTGTTTCTACTGCACCTCCTGTTACACCTTTTGAATAATTTAATATCATTTTTGTTTGCAAATTCTAGCTATATTAAACCTTTTAGTATCTATTGGCTTTCAGTATCGATGGTGAAATAATTTTATGTCTGTATCATGTATAACAATAGCGTAAGTAGAAGCTATAGTAATTCGAAAATGATTTATACCCACTGCAGATAAGAATTCAATTTTTTTCAGGTGTCACCTCACATTTTTATTCTTAGCAACTTTGATAATTACACAGCCTAAGCTTGGTGGACTTTGATTTTAATGATGTATTGGTTGCCATTTTGATGTCTGGATTTGTGCTTTATTTGGGTTTCTTTATTTAACAATATACAAATATGTATCAGAGTCTATGTTACAGTGATTCTTTGTTTACTTAGTTACGCACAGTTTCAGCTTCATATCAGTCACTTCAAAATAGTCCTGGGTATAACTGTCTAAATAATGTTATATTTATGCGTTTAGGTATTTATGTATACAGTAGATGCCGTTAGAGGGATAACTTGTATGAAAGGTAACAAATGGGGCTCACTTTGCTTGTTTGCTTTTACCAGCAATATTGAAGAGGTTATTGTGAAGTTTGCACAATTAACGCCGCAAGAAAGGGCAAAGAGGTGTCGAATCTGAATTTTAATGTCTTTCAGTGAATAGTCTATTCATATTGCAATGACATTATAGCTAACTGATTTTCGTTGGTCTGCAACAGGAAGCTGGAGAGCCTCGAAGTAAGACTAGTTGCAACTCATATTCTTCAATATGTTCTTCTTCCTTCCTTACCAAGTGAAGATTTTAATTTTTGGGTCTTGTGATTGAGAATATAGGCACTGAAGAAAACCTTCATGAAATTGGATCATGGATCATGATCTAAACATACATGACTTTCTAGGTGCAAAGCATGTCGCCTTTATCTCAATTTCTTCCAGATAAATATTTCTGCTTATGAGGGATGTTGAGAAGAATCTAATTTTTATTTATTTTATTTTGGGCCCCTTGCCCCAGTCAATCTATTGAGGTAAGAAGTTTTCTGACATTACATGTGTCCTTTTTTATCTTCGATTTTCAAGTTATTGTTAATTCTGTTTTGTGCTTGGGTTATTGCTATTTTTCAGGAAATGACAAAAGAAGTATCAAGGTTTCGAGCTCAGCTTGCTGAAGTACATAAGAGACTGAGGTGCACCTTTGGAGCTTTTGGTTGTTAAAAGTATTGATTTTTCTTTTTGGTCTTGTTTGTAAAATGCCAGCATGAGATGACGGTCACATCTTACTTCTTCTTTTTTATCCCATTAAAGAAAATTATATTTGTATTTCATTTCTTACGTAGCTTCTTCAGCATCCTGATATTGTTGACATTAAACACATTATGCTGCCTCCATCCCGCAGGAACTTCAAAGATATTTATGTCGTTTTTGAGCTCATGGAGTCAGATCTTCATCAAGTTATTAAAGCTAATGATGATTTGACTAGAGAGCACTTCCAGTTTTTCGTTTACCAGCTACTGCGTGCATTGAAATATATTCACACTGGTAATTTTCACTCTATATTGGCTCGACTGCATGTGCTGAGACTTTCACTTGGTTTATAGCTATATCTTTTTCATCCGACCTTTTCAATGGTAACGACTGTTTGTTTTATATGCCATAACATTTGGTAAACATTTTTCTGGTAAATATTTTGTCTAGTCCGAATGTCCAAGTTCCAATTATTTTTAGGTTTCCAAAGTCTATTTTCAACTTTAGCAAATCTTTTGTTCTTTCTGTTGTATTCATCTTTGGTAACAACTGCTATTTTTCTAAAGTTTGTCAGTGCTATTTTTCTAATTCAATTTGTTCTCTGTTTTCTGTTTTCCGTTTTCTTATATCACCCTCAGTGTCTTGTGCTGGGGACAGGATAGATTATATTTGTAGACTGCAGAATGTATCTGATATTTGCTTTTTTGGCTGCAGCAAATGTCTACCATAGAGACTTAAAACCCAAGAATATTTTGGCAAATGCAAACTGCAAGCTTAAGATATGTGATTTTGGTTTAGCTAGAGTTGCATTTAATGATACACCTATGACAATTTTCTGGACGGTATATGCCTTTTAAAATTACCAGTCTTTGATGTTTTCAGATTATAACTGTTTCCTACATTTATCACAATAGAAAGAACTGATTTGCTGATTTTATGGACTTCTTTGTTGGGCATTTTCAGGATTACGTTGTTACAAGATGGTATAGAGCTCCAGAACTATGTGGATCTTTTTTCTCCAAGGTGAAGACGTCCTCTTGCATAGACTTTAAAGATTGGAACTCTACAAACCTAAAATCATGTGATGCATTTATTCCCGTATGAGATCATATTGGATGAAGCTATATTAGTTCATTCTGTGGTGCATGCAATGTTCTTTCTAGTTGTTCAGTTTCTTATGTATATCTAAATTTTTAATTTGGATCAAGATTTGAATTTAAAAGTGTGGCTATTTTAACATATGTTCCTGTCTAAAATGCATATAGGTGAATTATTAGGTTGATAAGAACTTCCTAGCATGTAGTACTGAGCAATTTATATCATGAAATGATTGCTTTTTGTCTGCCTAGATGTTCCAATGCGAAATGAACGATTCAAAGTATCTATCTTTATGCTAATATGAGTTTTCTGAATGTTTACTGAACTCGAATTATTTTCTAGTACACGTCATTCCCACTTCCATACTTTTCAAATTTTAATGAATGCAAAGTTTTTTGAAATGGTGTGTGTTGTTTACTTTTATCCATATTATTTTATCAAACTCAAATTTGGTTTTAGCAGAACATTCAAAAAACATTTTATTAGCAATGTAGCATGCAAGTTATGATATCCTTCGGCCTATATATCCCATCCTGTATTAGCAACACATAAGATGAAGCATTTCACAATGGATTTCTGTTCATTTTCCAATTTTTGATTCTTTTTCTTTTTACTTTTAATGGTTGCTGCATGATTGGTTTTCTTTTAATTTGTGAGGTTTTGATTGGCGTTCATGTTACTTGGAATAAATGCTTCATGGTGGTGTTCCTGTTTATTTTTCGATCTCTGATTGCTATCCTTGTTGCTTAAAATTAATGCAGTATACACCTGCAATTGATATATGGAGTGTAGGGTGCATGTTTGCTGAGGTATTAAATGGGAAGCCACTTTTGCCTGGTAAAAACGTAGTTCACCAGCTGGATTTGATGACTGATCTGCATGGTACACCTTCATTAGATACCATCTCTCGAGTACGCACGTCAAGACTTCTGAGCAGTTTTTTTATCATAAAGACAACTGCTATTAACTTCTTTTCCCTATTCTTGTTCACAGGTTCGTAATGAAAAGGCAAGAAGATACTTAACTAGCATGAGCAAAAAGCACGGTTGATGAAGATAAGCTGGTTTCCAAATTCTTCTGATATCGGTTGGCTTAAAATAACCAATAAACATTTTGCATTTTAATATTTGTTGTGTCAGCTTGATGAAGATAGACTCATTACAGGATCTGAGAATGGAGAATTAGGCAGGGAAGGAGATATTTATTTGGATGTTGATTTGATCTGCCTGCTCTAACATTGATTTAAATTTGTTTGAATATTTAGAATTTCAGATTTTAAAATTTGACATGGAAAAATATCATCTTACTTATATTTTCAACCTTCATATTTAGGTTGGTTGTTTCTTTTAAGTATTTACTTCCTTTTAATTGAATGTAAATCTGTTCAGTTTGTCTGATTAATCACAAAAGATAAGCAAGCAAATGGAAAATATACAAATGCAGGCCTCAAAAGTTGAAACCAAACAGAGCCTATGCTGGACGTACTTATAGCTGCTTAATATTGGCCTGTTATATATGCTTTTGTTTATTTGAAAGAATGATGTATTTGCTTTATTACTAAGAAAGCAAGAGGCCCATGTTTAAAAGCTGGTGGAAAAAGGTGATATGTTGGTTTTGCTTGTAGGCCGTTTAATATTAGCATGTTATATATGCTTATTAATGCAAACGAAAGCCTTCTCTCAGCTATTTATATAATGGTATAGACAATATTGTTGCTAATTGGTGCTAAAGAACAACTAACTACCATCTTAATTCAAAATCAGATCTGCCATTTAAGCTTTTAAAAATGTTGGTGGCTTTCTTTCTGTGCTTTTCTCCTGTAGTTTTTGTTCTTTCTTGATTATTGAAAATGCTTGCTTACTTTTTATTATAGCTTTTTCTCATGATAGAAGATTTCTTGGCAGTATATCACGTGATGTTGAAGGTATGTACTTATCTCCCCCTTTGGCTGACTTTACTTTTATTTATGAGATTGCAATGATATGTTGTATGAAATATTGGAAATTTATATGGTATTATCTGGTCTGGCATACAAATGATTGCATGTGCATGAGGAACTTTTCTTTGGCACAGTCATAAACAGTATGGAGGTTATTTGCCTCAAAAGTCAGTCTGATAGCAGTCGTTAGACTTATAACAAAGTCTCTCGGTAGATTGGGATAATTCAACTGCTCTGGTGGATGACTTTACATCTAAATTATTTACAAGCTGATCAAGGTTACTTACAACAAATACCATCCATACACATCTTGGATTCCCATAACGTGCGTATTAATTGTAACATCCCAAAATTGGGCCTAGGAGAATTGAGCCCAATGGGCCTTAGGCGTAGTAGCGTTTAAATTTTTGGAGAATAAGAGATCGGCTTAAATGCAAGTTAGACCTATTGGATAAGTGATTTTGGAAGGTTAGAGGCTTCTATGAAGTCCCGGATCAAATATTGGCTTTGGGGAAATTTTGGTTTTAGGTGAAAAAACCACGGAAGTTGGCGGATAGGCCTTAAGAATAAAATATGGAGGAAAATGACACAAGTAGAGTGTGTGGTGTAGTGGCAAAGTGACGCCACATAGAGACAAGGAGTGACGCCACAAGGAAGGAAGGAGGTCTAAGGTTCAAGTCTTGGCTTTTGCATTTTGGTTTCTTTTGCTTGGACCTTAGAATTTGGCCCATAGTTTATATTTAGTTGCATGGTTTAAGACACAAGAGGAGCTTGTGGACAAGTGGTTAGCGGCGTGGATTATGTTCTAGGGAGCCTAGGTTGAATCTCATGAGAAGCAAGGGAGTATTTATTTTACTTGATTGACTGACAAGAGTTTCAGTTGAATTTAAACTCTCTTGTGAAGGGATCCCACATCTGAAAGACACAAAGAATGAAGGTGAAGAGCTAGCTATATAAGGAGCATCCTAGGAGGAGAGTAAACACATCTTGGAGGCATTTGGGCACAAGAGTGATCGGAGCGGATTAGCCCTAGAGTCTTATCAGTGTGTAACTCTCTACTCTAGTTGTAGAATGCAAAATGCTTAAAATGTCGGTTACCGACATTAGTAGCCACACGAGCGTCGGCGCATGTGTGGGGCTTCACGCGATAGTTGAGGCCATCGAGTGTTCTCGTGGGTTGGGGTGCTTGGGCCTCGATGGGCCAAAGTGGGCCCAATGGGCTGTGGGCCCATATGAGTAAATTGTATGTTTGGTTAGTATATGTTGAACTAGACTAGGTGGAACTTATATACGTGGCTAGATTTGTGCTAGGTGGGCCACACGAGCATAGGGGCAGGATGGGCCAAAATCGGGTTTTAGGTCAATCGTCCGAAGATTTAATAGGAAATGGTAGCTGAGTCGCTAGTGGCGACATTATGCCTTCGGAAAGGCCATTACAGTTGTGAATTTACGAAAATACCCTTGGTGGGTAAATTACGAAAATGCCCTTAGTAGGTAAAATTACGGTTATACCCTTAGAGGTTGATTAGCATGATTATGTTGTTTAGTTTTGGCCAATTGTAGGGAAGGCAGAACCTTTTTAGGAGGCGTATAGTCGAGATTTGCGTAGTGATCTCACCGAGATTTGGAGACTTGAGACTTTTAGGAGCCACATGTGATTTCGGGGTTTAGTCAACTGTGCTAATCAGATGCGTAATTATCGCACTGTTTCTCCGGTTAATTGTTTATTAATGTGTATACTTGAGTATGATGTGTGTGATAGCCGACAATAAAGGCTAAAGTGATAGATACCCATGTGTGGGGTAATCGGTTAACAGGTTAGTAAATTGTGATATTAAATTATTTATGGTGCCTGTGTGATATAATAATGAGCATGTGAGGTATACTCATTCGATATGATGATTTGACATGATACATTTGCATATTTGCATGGGGATTGGTTTTGGTCAAGGAAGGACGGGGTGTACATATTATGTACGTGGTCTAATGTTAGCCTCGTGCTACATTAGCACTTGATGATTAGCTGTGTGCTTCATCAAGGGAGATGTTGGCTAGGTGCCCATCTTGGCGGTTGATAGTGAGTGCATCATCGTAGACGGATTAATGTTGGGATCACTTATGTGATCGGTGGCTCTTCCGCTACTACCTTGAGCGACAAGTCCGCCAAGGTAGGATTTGAGATCACGATGTGATCGGTGGCTCGACCACGACCTTGTGTGCGGGTCCGCCGAGGTAGGATATGTGGATCACTTTCGGTTGTGATCGGTGGATTAGCCACGGCCTTGGGCGGAGTCTCGCTAAGGTTGGTGTAATGGATGGACTTAGGTTGGTGGGATACATTTGGCATGACCGGTTGCATGGATTTGTGTGGATATGGGTCAAGCCCATACGTGTGGAAACATGTGTAATGATTATGCATCGAGTCGTGGACTCACCCAATTTTCTTAACCATTTGGTGATTCATGAGCTTGGACCGGGTTGGAGTGGATACGAGGTGGCCATGCGAAAAGAGATTTTGATTATTTTACGCATTTTGAAATTAAGTATTTTGTTTAAATATTGGGTTGTAATAAGGGCCTTGTTATTATTTTTGGTATTATTTTATTATGGGCTTAATTTAATTAAATTACTATGTGAAGATGATTTTATTTTTAGCCACCTATTTATTCAAAGTATATACATAAAAGTTTTAATTTGGACATTTTATAATAACAAAGTTTTACTTATAATTTTAAATGGACATGGTTTTCAAAAGTTAACAAATTTACATGTTTTATTCTAAAGTCAAAAGATTTTCACTGTTCTTCCGCAGTGACATACGGATCCGGTTCGGGGCTTGTGGTAGGGTTTGGGGTGTTACAATTGGTATCGAGCCAAGTTCAAAACTCGGCTTTGGGGTTTTGGGCCCAAAATGTTTTTCTTGGGCTTTTCAAGAATTTGGGCTTTCATAAAATTTTTCGAGTTATTCGGCATGGCACTGTACCTCGGCCCAAGTCCACTGTAAGTACTTGAACTTTTGAAGTGATTTGTTTATGTGAATTATATGTGAATATTATGGACTTTTATAGGAACGTAGATTAGTGAACTAGGATCTGTTGAACCCAGGACTAGTCTACTCAAACACATGCATAAGACTTAAGGATTATTAAACAAACCCTGTGAAGTTAGTCACCGAGTTAAGGTGTGGCAACCATCGCACGCATGTCGAGGATTGGTATTGATAAGAGCTTGGTACTTAAGCGGTCCTAGTGACTCACCTTCTCTTTACTCGAATCCTACAGTGCGTAGCTACTGGTTCACCTTAACCAAGAGGACTTATTCATAAAGCTAAACCAATTATTAAAACCCGAAAGGATTTGCCTTCTTGTTTTAAAACCCTTATTTTTTTAAAATTTTCAAATTTACCCCTTTGGTTTGTAAACCCAAAATCTGATTTTAAAAGATGTTTTTCTCGATTTACAAAATTACCAAAATGCCCTAGTGGTAAAATTACAAAAATGCCCCTGTATTGTAAAATTACCGTACTACCCTCAACTTTTGTTAAAATGGTTTTACTTTACAAAAATACCAAAATCCCGAGTTTTACATATTATGATACTACGGTTTGGGAAATTTATGAAAATACCCACGTTGATAAAATTTCCAACATGCCCTCGGTTTCTAAATTTTCATATGATCCTCGACTTTTACTAAAATATTCCTATTTTACAAAATATCGAAAAATCCTATTTTTGCAAAATATTGAGATATCCAGTTGGAAGTTTACAAGAATACCCCGACTTACGTAATTACCAAAATAACCCCCAATTTACGAAATTTCAAATGACATCTTTAATTTGGAAATTTTCAAAATACCTTTAAGTTCTAACAATTTTGAAATGCCTCGATTTGTAAATATTTTTCCAATTGACCGGTTTATTACAAAAATACCTGTGGGACAAATGACGGAAATACACTAGGGTAGAAAGCAGTAAATGTCCGAATAGTGAATGTGTGTGGTAGATACCCTTGAATGGATGTGTTTTAGTGAAGAATGTGAATGTTTGAATTAGAATAGAGAACTTGAGATGAAACTTTGTGTGATCGAAAGAACCACTTCGAACTTCTATTCATAAAATTTGCTCGTGGATAAATAGAGGAACAAAATTTCTAATGCATAAAACTTTCTAAATGATTAAGTCGTGACGCTAGATATGAGTTCTAGGGGCGTGGTCGCAATACTGTGGACGTGGTAGAGGCGGGATGACGATTCTAGAACCTTGAATGTGGACTTAAAACCGTGCCTAGAGAATGTGGTTAGTTTTATTAAAATCGAGTCTTGCAACAAGAGCGTAATGTGGTAGGTTAGGATGTGCAATCTGTAGTTAGTTGGAAATTTAGAGACGAAATTTCTTTAAGGAGGTAGATTTGTAACATCCCAAAATTGGGCCTAAGAGAATTAAGCCCAATGGGCCTTAGGCGTAGTAGCGTTTAAATTTTTAGAGAATAAGAGATCGGCTTAAATGCAAGTTAGACCTATTGGATAAGTGATTTTGGAAGGTTAGAGGCTTCATGAAGTCCGGGATCAAATATTGGCTTTGGGGAAATTTTGGTTTTAGGTGAAAAAACCACGGAAGTTGGCAGATAAGCCTTAAGAATAAAATATGGAGGAAAATGACACAAGTAGAGTGTGTGGTGTAGTGGCAAAGTGACGCCACATAGAGACAAGGAGTGACGCCACAAGGAAGGAAGGAGGTCTAAGGTTCAAGTCTTGGCTTTTGCATTTTGGTTTCTTTTGCTTGGACCTTAGAATTTGGCCCATAGTTTATATTTAGTTGCATGGTTTAAGACACAAGAGGAGCTTGTGGACAAGTGGTTAGCGGCGTGGATTATGTTCGAGGGAGCCTAGGTTCGAATCTCATGAGAAGCAAGGGAGTATTTATTTTACTGGATTGACTGGCAAGAGTTTCAGTTGAATTTAAACTCTCTTGTGAAGGGATCCCACATCGAAAAGACACAAAGAATGAAGGTGAAGAGCTAGCTATATAAGGAGCATCCTAGGAGGAGAGTAAACACATCTTGGAGGCATTTGGGCACAAGAGTGATCGGAGCTTGGATTAGCCCAGTCCTATCGGTGTGTAACTCTCTACTCTAGTTGTAGAAGTCAAAATGCCGAAATATCGGTTACACGACATTAGTAGCCACACGAGTGCGGCGCGTAATGGGGCTTCACGCGATAGTTGAGGCCATCAGTAGTGTTCTCGTGGGTTGGGGCTGCTTGGGCCTCGATGGGCCAAAGTGGGCCCAATGGGCCTGTGGGCCCATATGAGTAAATTGTATGTTTGGTTAGTATATGTTGAACTAGACTAGGTGGAACTTATATACGTGGCTAGATTTGTGCTAGGTGGGCCACACGAGCATAGGGGCCCGGATGGGCCAAAATCGGGTTTTAGGTCCAATCGTCCGGTACGACCGGAAATGGTAGCTGAGTCGCTAGTGGCGACATTAGGCCTTCGGAAAGGCCATTACAGTTGTGAATTTACGAAAATACCCTTGGTGGGTAAATTACGAAAATGCCCTTAGTAGGTAAAATTACTTATACCTTAGAGGTTAATTAGCATGATTATGTTGTTTAGTTTTGGCCAATTGTAGGGAAGGCGAACCTTTTTAGAGGCGATAGTCGGCATTTACGGTGAGTGATCTCACCGAGATTTGGAGACTTGAGACTTTTAGGAGCCACATGTGATTTGAGGTTTAGTCAATCAGTGCTAATCAAAAGCGTAATTATCGCACTGTTTCTCCGGTTAATTGTTTATTAATGTGTATACTTGAGTATGATGTGTGTGATAGCCGACAATAAAGGCTAAAGTGATGGATACCTATGTGTGGGGTAATCGGTTAACAGGTTAGTAAATTGTGATATTAAATTATTTATGGTGCCTGTGTGATATAATAATAAGCATGTGAGGTATACTTATTCGATATGATGATTTGACATGATACATTTGCATATTTGCATGGGGATTAGTTTTGGTCAAGGAAGGACGGGGTGTACATATTATGTACGTGGTCTAATGTTAGCCTCGTGCTACATTAGCGCTTGATGATTAGCTGTGTGCTTCATCAAGGGAGATGTTGGCTAGGTGCCCATCTTGGCGGTTGATAGCTGAGTGCATCACCGTAGACCGATTAATGTTGGGATCACTTATGTGATCGGTGGCTCTCCACTACCTTGAGCAACAAGTCTGCCAAGGTAGGATTTGAGGATCACGATGTGATCGGTGGCTCACCACTACCTTGTCTGCAGGTTCACCGAGGTAGGATATGTGGGATCACTTTCGGTTGTGATCGATGGATTAGCCACGGCCTTGGGCGTGGAGTCTGCTAAGGTTGGTGTAATGGATGGACTTAGGTTGGGTGGGATACATTTGGCATGACTGTTGCATGGATCGTGTGGATATGGGTCAAGCCCATACGTGTGGAAACATGTGTAATGATTATGCATCGAGTCTGTGGACTCACCCAATTTTTCTTAACCATTTCGGTGATTCATGAGCTTGGACCGGGTTGGAGTGGATACGAGGTGGCCATGCGAAAAGAGATTTTGATTATTTTACGCATTTTGAAATTAAGTATTTTGTTTAAATATTGGGTTGTAATAAGGGCCTTGTTATTATTTTTGGTATTATTTTATTATGGGCTTAATTTAATTAAATTACTATGTGAAGATGATTTTATTTTAGCCACCTATTTATTCAAAGTATATACATAAAAGTTTTAATTTGGACATTTTATAATAACAAAGTTTTACTTATAATTTTAAAAGGACATGGTTTTCAAAAGTTAACAAATTTACATGTTTTATTCTAAAGTCAAAAAGATTTTCAGCCGTTCTTCCGCAATGACATACCAGATCCGGTCAGGGCTTGTGGGCCGGGTTTGGGGTGTTACATTAATGCTATCTTTTTTCTAGTTTACTTGGAACACTAGAGGAAGTTTATGTGAAAGTGTAAGGAATATCATGTAAATAGAATCTGATTCCCATGTCTTCTTTCCTGTGATTCTAGTGTCTCCATTTGCTTACGGAATTGTACTCATCAGCTTCGAAGTTACAGTTTGACTCTTTTTGCGTATGTTTTTGGAAATAACTAATTCATTCGATTCCACCGTTGAATATTGATGAACTGCAATATATCGTTTCCTTTTTGTATATATTTTCCCCTTTTTGGTCATTTATTGAAGGAAAAAATGTAGATTGATGTGACATAGAATGTGGTGTTTGAAACCAAACAAATCGGAGATCCAATAATAATGCAAAATTTTTATATTTTTTAATTTTTTGGTATGAAAAATATTTTATTTTTTATTTTATTTTTCAGGACCAAATTTGCGGCGTTTGTAAAAAAAAGTGCCGCTAAAGATAATTACTTATAGTGGCGTTTTTGAAAAAGCGTCGCTAAAGACCAGACTTTTAGCGGTGTTTTCCCTAAAAGCGTCGCTAAAAGTCATGTCTTTAACGGCGTTTTCTATAAAAATGTCACTAAAAGTCGTAGTTTTTAGCAGTGTTGCTAGAAAGCACTGCTAAAGACCAAGACCTTTAGCGGCGTTTTCTATAAAATGGCCGCTAAAGACCATGACTTTTAGCGGCATTTTATGAAAGCGTCGCTAAAAGTCATGATCTTTAGCGGCGTCTTTTGCGGCGCTTGTGAAAGCGCCGTTAAAGGTAAAAAAAACGCAACAAAAAGTTTGTTTTCCTGTTGTGAGTGTAGTTAGTAGATACATGGCGAATCCCAGTAAAAAACATTAGAAAGTAGTTCAGTGGATTTTTAAATACTTAGAAGGTACTACTGATATTTGTTTATAGTTTGGAAGAACTATAGATGGAGTCATTGGGTATGTTAATTCTGATTTTGTTGGAGACCTTGATAAAAGAAAGTCACTCACAGAGTATGTCTTTACTATTGAGGGGTTACGCCATCAGCTGGAAAGCCACTTTGCATACTATAATTGCTTTTCTATTACTGAATCTAAGTACATGGTGATTACTAAAGCTTGTAAATAAGCTATTTGGTTAAAGGGACTCTTTGGTAAACTTAGTAAAGACCTTCAAATCAGTACAGTGTTTTATTATAGTAAGAGTGTTATCTTTCTTATAAAGGATTAAATGTTTTATGAAAGAACAAAGTACATTGATGTTCAGTATTTTTTTTTGCATGATACTATTACTCGTGGTGATATTATTGTGAGCAAGGTTAGTACTCATGATAATCCTGCAGATATAATGACTAAGTCACTTCTTATAACCAAGTTTAAGCATTGCTTGGACTTGATTGGTATTTATTGTTGAAGAATACCCCCTTAGGGGTTTTATGGAAGAGGTGGAGAACTTGTTCATTGAGAATTTATGTCAATGTGGAGATTATTAAAGTTTGTGACACCTAAATCCCATCACTTGTTGAAGAAATAAATATAGTGGAAAAATAAGGGGATTTGTGGCACAAGTTAAGTTTGTATAGAACTATACTTATACTATTTGACTTTGATTAGAACACGGTTTTTTAACCCTTAAATAGATGTAGTCAAAAATCCTATTGTATCATTCAGTTTTCAACATTAGTGAATTTCTTCTTCTTTATCCGTGGTTTTTTCTCGAAAGGGTTTCCACATAAAATTTGTGTGTTCTTATTTTTCTTTTCTTATTGCTTTGTGATTGTTCTACCTTCATTATCAACATTTATTATAAAAAATGTCCCAAATAAAAAACCCAATAATATTATACCACTAGAGATCATCGATGATGTGTTTTTGTCTAGAAAAAATAAATGTATACAAAAAAAAAAAAAATTGCAAAACATGAAAATTGTGAAGCGTTTTACATTTAAGGGAATACAAAAGCAACACTAGCAACAACGACACTAAAGGGCTCCGAGGGCTCTTGGGTTGATAGCGATGAGATCGACCCAAACGAAGACGATGGTAGGTGTTTTTCTTCGTCGACCCATTAACCCTTTAATGAAAGGATACTGTAACACCCGATACTTGATTTGATTGTTAGAGCAACTACAATCAATTACAATTCAATTGAATAACTAAAACATATTATTAAGCTCAAAACATCATTACGACATGATTTACAATCATATACGAGCTTAAGAAATCTCTTTAGATAACTTGAGGTCGAATAATGATCATATTGTAAATTTTTCAAACTATTGGGTTGACTTGCGACTTTGAGGGTTCCTGGTCACAATGCCACTCATTGATTACTCCTAGTCGTGACGTTAATAAGCCGAAATTGCGACGTGACTGGCTATTTCCGTAATGTTCATATACACCAATTCACATCACCTGAATCAAACTATCAAATGCAACATTTTACCATTCTTGCCATGTAATATCATTTACATTCATATTTCACAACCATATGCATAATTCAAAATGGACATTAGTTATACAATCTTCTAATTGACTTTTTTTATAAAAAAACTGACTGAAAACATAGGTACATACTATTTATCAAAAATGTAGGAAGACTAACAAGCATTGCTGAGTTGATATTGTGGATTGGATGTTGAAGTCACGTATCAGGACTTCGAGATCTAAAAATACCTACTTACAGGAATAAACAAATCATACGCTGAGCGATAATGCTCAATGGTACTTTCATGACTCAAGTTAATAATTCAATAGCATTAGCAATATGAACACATTCAACACATATTCTAGGTTCAACCAATTCATGTACTAATCATGCCAAATATCAAGATGATGTACAAATTCATTTAACTAAACGTATACACATCTATTAAGTCATATATGACAATAACATAACTTATTCATTGCATTCAATCTCGTACTATCTATTCATCTCTTTCTATTAATTTTTATCAAATCAATTGATTCATTTCATTTCATTTCCATGTCGGTCCTTTGGGCTCGTAATAATCGATTTGCATGATCTTTCACTTATTATCTTTAATCACATTTCACACATATATGCACATATGGTATCATTTCAATTCAATATCATTTATCGAGTTTATACTTTATAACCCTTATTAACCAGACTTGAGCTCAAGACGATACACGAATCATCCAACCAACACACCAATCTAGCACCACAGTGCATATTGACACACGAAGTGCATACTAATACACATAGTGCATCATCGAATAAACCAAAACCAATATACTGGCACACATAGTGCACCATCAGACAAGTGAAGCAAATATACTAGCACACAAAGTGCATATTGACACACAAAGTGCATAAACTCGTACTCAATCTTATTTTATGGCATGCCAACTATATTCGGCTCCACTCGAACAATTAAAAGGGTACCAATAATCCAATCACATTAAATATACCAATTCATATATCATAATCTCATTTCATTTCATCATCAATTCATATATGTCCAGTATCACATGGCATGGTTCACACCACAATCATATCACATATCATATATCATTTATATCATACTCTTTTCTACTATATTCATTTCAGTCCAATTTCTCAGCATTCAATATCATCAAGTATTAATCAAATTATAAGAGAGTAATACATTTACCCCAGTAAATAGAATTGTAACATTCACGCGTGCGCTGGCGCGCACACACACACATTAATATATTGAACTCAAATTATAAAAGTTCAAATTAAGATTGTTCACTACTTGTCAACAGGTCTCACTTTACCCTTTTCTTGAGACGATCCAACATTGTTTTTAGCTACGTTTGATAATTCAATAGTAAAAACAATATCAAGTTGCATTCAATTCCCATCCAAATACATAGCCACTTATATTTTACATTTTATTCAATTTAGTCTCTATACTTGGGATATGCATTTTTTTTATATTTAGCATCATATCAAAATTCGATTTCACATTCTTTCATTAGGGACCCTTTACTTCTTATTCATGGTATAATCTCATGACAGTTTTCAATTTATTCAATTTATTTCCTAATGTTACAAAGCTATCTTGCAAGTTCAATTTACTTTATAATTTAGTTCCTATCATGATCTAAGCTCAATAGCTATCAAATTCAAGTCTAATTCATCAATTTCTTTATAATAACAACTTGTTAAAAACTTAACAATTGAACAATTTGATATATAGGCTAGCTAAACCAAGTTTCCATGATGCAATTTCCATAAAAATAAAAAAAATAGCTTGAGGACTTACTTAAATTGATAGTTAAATATTATTTCAACCATGAAGTTTTCTTCCTTTCTTTTGTTCTTTTGTAGATGGTGGAAGCAGGGGCGAAGCTAGAAAAAATTTTAAGGAGACCTATAACACCCTTAACCCTTATCCATCGCCGAAATAGGGTTTCGAAATATTACCAAGTAATCGTAATTTAATCATTCATTTCAAACATTTCAAAAATCATAAAATGATTCATCATTAACATGCATAGAGTTTATTAAGCCTTTGAGAGTTTGAAAACACTTTAGAAATGATTTGAGACTAAATTGGGAATATTTGAAAATTTTAAGAAAAAGTTAGAAAAATTTTAATTGCAAGGTTCACACGGCCGTGTGGGCATTTGAAGTAAGGACACACGGCCGTGCGTGTGCTAGGCCATGTACCCTTCTCAGAGAGTTACACGGGCACAGACACGGGTTGGGACAAGACCGAAATTAAATTGTAATTTTTACGATAATAATAATACAATTTCACCATTTGAATAGCTTGTATTTTTATAATTTTTAAAGAATTAAAATTTTTATCATTTTTAGGGGACCAAAGTGTAATTTACCTTTACTAATCTAAAATTGTAAAAACTTTAAAGAACTTAAATAAAAAATTCTCCAACCCCTAGATACGCCCCTGAGTTGAAGAAAGATGAAATGTTTTCATCTTTCTTCTCACTTAATTTAGCATTTATATGGTAATTAGTGTATTAGTTAAACTTAATTAGTCTAGCTTATTAATCATTAATCTAATTTAATATTTAATTAACTATAATTTAAAACTAAGTGGACTCGTCATCAATCTCACTGTCAAAATAAAGAACAATTTTTCACCATATATATATATAAAGAACAATTATTTAATAATTATTTTGGTCTTTTGGATAATTTTAACTAAGTTTTTTAAGCATTTTCTAAATAAAACTAAATAGGGATTAGACTTTTAAAAGTTAGCCCTGAATTTTAATTAATTATTTTCTCAGTTAAATTACGTAATTAATCTTTAATATAATTTTATAATAACTTTGTAAATATTCTTTTTCATCTTTATAGTCCCGATTTACAATAATAAAATTATAAAATTATATTTTCGGACACCATTATAAATCAGATGATTCCCGGTACAAATAAACTAACACCCAAATTCAAAGCAACCTCCCCTAAGGAGCATGTTCCATTGTCAATAACCGAGAAGAGTCCTGGCGAAAGCAATAATAAAAGGAATGATGTTGACCATGGCGATAACAATCGGTGGGATCATCAATGATGTGGACTATGTATAAATTGCATAAATATCATCTTCATCTTCACCTGCTGATTTTGATGTTTTCAATACTTGCAATCACTTTCAAAAGATCTTGAATACATGCAATGAAATGGAAACTGGTTTTGGATCAATCAAAACTGTTTATTATTCCACCATTCTTCCAATGAGATCTCAGTCCATTTTATCTCAAATAAAGATAATAATAAAAAAAATTGATAAATTGTTTATATCTATTAAAATTTTAATACTTTTAAAGTTTTTCATTTTGCAATCATTTAAAATGAATCTGGATAAGTGATTATCTAAATTAATCTCATATGCACATTTAGTTATTTTTTATTTTTTATTTTTTAGTTTTGCACATGTGGCATGTCAACGTTAGCATACAACCACATGGAAACCATTGGTGGCGTCGATCGACCACGTCATCGGATTAACAATTACACCGATTAACTAACTATTTCCGATAACGAAAGGGGTTAATTGATTTTTTTAATTATTAAGGACTCAATTAGATGCACTTTTTTCATAATAACTCAATTGATTTTTTTTATTTTTTTTGAAGACTTTTAACTTATTTTTTTTAAAAAAATATAATTTAAATTTGTAAAGGTTGAATTGGATTAAATTCTGTCTTTCTTAAATAAAAATAGGGTAAATTATAACAACAGTCACTCAACTGTGATGCAGTTGACAAAACAGTCACTCTAATTTCAATTCAGTCACTCAACTTTCAAAAAATAACAAATCAATCCTACTAACCATTTTCCATTACAGATGTAAAAACAAAGTGACCTGTCATTTAACAAGTCACCACGTTATTTCCAACCCAAAATATATATAAGGGCAAATTACACCAACAATCACTCAACTTTGATCTCAATGACAAAACAGCCACTCAACTTTCAAAAGTAACAAATCAGTCCTACTAACTTTCAAATAACCAAACAACCAAAAGGAAGAACAAATAAAACTCTTGAATAAATTCTTCTTGTTCAGGAAGAAAGATAAGAATCATGGCTTCCTCATTGTCACTATCCCAAAATACCATTTTTGATATCTTTTCTAGATTACCCCTTAAGTTAGTGACCCGATTCAAATCTCTTTCCAAGGATTGAGTTTATCTCACCTTGACCCCAACTTTCCTTATCGACCATCTCCGTCACTCTTCTTCTGATCCATCTCTCATCCTCCTTTGCTACAATACCCAATTCGATTTCGACTTTGGGATCTTGCTAATCACTGACCCAACCCAGAATTTCACTTGTGGGCATTTGGCTATCCCTTTGGAAGAACCGCTTCCTTTATTCCCAAAACTCATGGGTTCAATCGATTGTTTGGTTTGTCTAGATGTTCCCCTTATTTTGCTTCTGATTTTATTTTATGCAACTCGATAATGTTGGCAATGGAGTTAGTATTGTTTTGCTTAATTGACGACCCTTTTCTTTATATCATCATATCCCATGAAGATCTCGACAAATCCAAGTCATTTTGGTTCTTGAATCGCTAGAATTTTGCTTTGAAGGATTTTCTCCTCGTCGATTTGGTTGTAGGTACTGATAGTTTGACCCAAAATTATCTCCAATTCCATTTCGATTTGTTTTTTCAAAGTTAATGGCTTTGGGTAGTAGAAAATGACAATCAAATCCCAACCATGGTGGCTCCTCTATTTGGGGGTTGAAAAAGAAAAAAAAGAGGATAGGGTGGTGGTTTGAAGGTCAACGACGGTGACACCAAAAATGGTTGCGACGAAAGCGCCTATGGCGAGATTGTTGGGATGGAGAAGATTAAGTATAAACATATTGGGTCATTTACGTAAAAAGTAAAAGTATTAGGCCATTTATTAAAAAAAAAAAAAAGGACAAAAAATAGGCACTCAACTTTGCCTCGTCTAACGTGGCAAGTTAAATGGCCACATCAAGTAGTTTACTGGCCACATTACCTGTCTTGTTAGGCCTGTAACGGAAAATGTTAATAAGTGATTGATTTGTAACTTTTCGGTAACAATGTTAATAGGTGACTGATTTGTCACTTTTCGATAATGTTAGTGACTGGTTTTTTATTTTTGAAAATTAAATAACTGAATTGAAGCTTCACCTTGTCCAATGTGACAAGTTAATTGGCCACGTCACCTGTTCCGTTAGGCCTGTAACAGAAAATGTTAATAGGTGACTGATTTGTCACTTTTTGATAACGTTTGTCGAAACCATTTTTTAAATCGGGTTTTAAAAAAATAGGAATCGACTTTAAAAATATGGAAATGGAGTCGCCACCTATCTTTTATTCGAGGTGTGATCGGATCACCTAAAGATGGATTCTTTTAATAAAACATTTTGATTTATTAAAACAATAATTTTGGTCTACGAAATCTAGAAAACAGGCTCGGGAGTCGGTTACACACGAGGAAGGATTAGCACCTTTACAACACCCAAAATTGGTACCAAATTGATTAATGAATGTCTTAATGCCGAAAATTTAAAAAGATTCTATATTACGATCCATTTACTTAAGATATATATTTGGACAGAATTATATTGGATGCCAGCTTCTTATTTCGAAGAAATAAAATGCCGTACTCAGTAAGTTAGGGCACCACATCTTATATTCTTGAAATTAGATTCATCCTTCGACATTCAATATTCATACATTTAAAAATAAGAAGGATATTCAATTATTTGGGTCAAATGAAAAATCGCAACCCAGCAAGTTAGGGCACTATTTCTCAAAATTCCCGAATACGGAATATTGCCTTTGTTCTTTTCAAATTCTTTTCTCGAGATGTTGAAATATCACACCCAGTAAGTTAGGCGCAATATCTCAACTTCCCGAGGATAAGTTTTTTTTATTTAAAATATCGTGCATTTTGATTTAAGAGAGAAAGGATACTCGATTGCTAGGTTTTCTCGAAACCACTAAACACGAGCATTGCCTTATGATTTTAAAACCGAAATGACATTAAAACACTACATCTTTCAGTAAGATACAATGGAATACTAATACACAAAGCCAACATCAAATATTACATTAATTTAAGTAATATGTAAATAAATAAAAGAAACTTAATATAAAATAATGTACATATAAGAATAATAATATATAAACATGTATTGAATAAGTAAATATGATTTTGAAGAAGTAAATTATACACACAAATAATATAAAATAACTTAATATAAATAATATGTATATATAAAAGCATATATATAGAATTAATGAAAATATCATGTAAATAAAATAAATAATAGCTAAAACAATTTAAAATATTTAGTATTAAATATTAATTAAAAGAATAATTCAATAATTCAATAAACAAATAATTAACTAAATAGTTTTAAGGATTACACTGAAGTCAGGACGAAATTAGAGGACTGAAAAGCAATAAATCGAAATGAAATCTAAAAGAATTGAAATACAATGCGCGCAAATAACCAAGGACTAAATCAGCAAATATTTTCATCATTCAAAACGCAGCGTATATGTTGGACCGAGTTGAAATGTCGCACGAATTCGAGTGCAAAATTAAGAAAACAAGGACATTCGTATGGCTTAATTAAAATGCGACGGAAAAGGAAAAGGGTTGAAAATGCAATTATCCCTTTCTGGCTGAAACACGCGAATCTTGGGGTTCTGTATCGGATCGAGTCGGGGCAACACCCATACGACAACGTTTCAACATCACTGAAACCACACCAAACGGTACCGTTCCCTTAATGCATTAAAGATCAGTATTAAAAGACAAATTCACATTTTGTTTTTTTTTTTTTTAAAACAAACCCTAGTCCCATTGACCATCTTCCTCCGCCGCAGGAAAGGAGAAATTAACCTGCCACCTTGACACCTCAATAGGCGGCGATTAGTGACCGATCCAAGCCCGACCGACTTCCTTCTTCAAGCCAGACCCGAATGGCACGCGTTCTTAAACCCGACGGACTTCCTTGCTTCGATTACGACGAAGAAGGCAGTTCGACGGTCAGCCTTTCGAAGGTAAATCCTACTTCTTTCTACCTCTTTTTTTTTTTAAAAATAGAAGTACAGTAACGAAAATCGTAAGAAAAAGAATATTAAAGATTCAAATCACCTTTTCAGAAATTTTCTCTTTGATTTCGTATTTTTTGATGAGTATGTATCCGTAAAAAAATGTGGATCTCCCCTTTACAATTGATTTCTTCGGTATTTTATAGCCGAATGAAATCGAAAAATAGAAAATAAAAATGAAATACAGTCTGTTTTTATTTTTCGTTATTGCTTGTTCCTTTTGCTTCCGTTTGCTTCGCTAGCCCCTCTTCTGTTGTCAATTCTGTTTGCAGGTGTGAGCGTCGTGGAATGGTGAGGAAACCGTTGCTGAGGCTGGTGTGGGTTGGAGGCGCGCGTGTGCATGGTGGCTACTCGATTATTCTAGAAACCCCTAGGGTTTCCAGAAATTTCAATATAATTGGGCCTAACAGGCTAGTTTTGCATTGGGCCTTGTTTGGGTTGAATTTGGGTCATATATTTGGGCTATTTATATTATTGGGTTTTTATTAGACTGTTATTATTGGTTTTATTTTTTGGGTTTTAATTTAATAAACTGGTTAATTGGGCTCGGGCATAAATTGGTCTTACAACGTTAATGACTAATTTGTTATTTTTAAAAATTGAGTGACTGAATTGGAATCAGAGTGACTGTTTTGTCAACTGCATCGATACTTAATTACTGTTGATGTAATTTACTCATAAAACTATTATCATTAATTAATCTTGAAAAAGTGGATACTGTCGACAAATTGATTAATTCCATGAATCTGATCAAAGCGGATATTATAACACTGATTCTGTTCATTTTTTGCTTTTTCTTTTTCCTATTGAAAAGGGTGGAAAGTTCAACATTCAACAACTCTATAAGTTATTTTAATGTAATACTATGGGAAGTGTATCAGTCGAAATGACTGAA
This sequence comes from Gossypium rotundifolium, assembly GCA_025506655.1. Classification (NCBI taxonomy): domain Eukaryota; kingdom Viridiplantae; phylum Streptophyta; class Magnoliopsida; order Malvales; family Malvaceae; genus Gossypium; species Gossypium rotundifolium. The sequence continues at coordinate 173,249,187 of CP106727.1, forward strand.
TCCTTCCCTGCACTTATATTATTAAACTATTAAAAGTTTACTAGCAATAGTCTAACAATTTGATGAATATCTACGGACGGCTTGCTTCTCTACTAGTTAGTATTCTCTAAAGCTTTTTTGCGTCATTGACCTCAAGAAAAACCACAGCAAAATGTTTGTTGGGTACCTTACTCCATTGTTGCTTTCCCTTGCAGTTCTTGCTCATGGACAACTCCAAACAGGTCAGTAAAACTTCATTCCTGTTTAACTATCTCTGCAATAGGGTTGTTTTTAATATGTATCTGGTTATATATAAACACCAAGTTTAGAACTAGATTGAACACTCTAAATATGATTCATAATGATATAATTAAAACTGTAATCAATCACAGTTTGAAGATTCTTAGATGGTGCTTCTTTTATTCTTTTCTTCTCCAGGATTCATAAGCATTGATTGTGGGTCACCTGTGAATTTCAACTTCGTAGACGTTGACACGGGTATAAGTTATACACCAGACGGAGCTTACGTAAGCACTGGGATCAACAACAACATTTCTTCTGAGTATGCCTACCCAAACAATCCAAATCTAGCTTATCCACTTTCAGATCTTAGGAGTTTTCCAGATGGTAACAAGAATTGTTACACCTTAACACCTGCAGCAGCAAAGGGCAGCTTATATTTGCTTAGAGCCTCTTTCTTGTATGGAAATTATGATGGTGAAGACAAGCTCCCAGAATTTGATCTTTATCTCGATGTTAATCTGTGGTCGTCGATCAAATTCGGTAATGCTTCTGATGTCATAACGACGGAGATAATCGGTGCTTCAGTTTCAGATACTATAAGTGTTTGCCTTGTAAATAAAGGTCTTGGAATTCCTTTTATATCAGCATTAGAGCTGAGGCCACTAAATAATTCAATTTATGGTACAGAACTAGGGAGCCCTGTGTCATTAGTACTCTTTGAAAGATTCGACATCGGGTATACAAACGGAACTGGTCGATACAATGATGATATTTATGATCGCATTTGGTCTCCCTACAACTCTCCTTCATGGAACATAGTTAGCACGTCTTCAGAAATTAACAGTAATGAAAATGGATATAGAGCTCCATTAGAAGTCATTAGAACTGCTGCTGTGCCAGGTAACAGTAGTGATCGACTGGAATTTTCGTGGACAGCTGATGATGATGCTAGCAAATTTTATGTTTACATGTACTTTGCTGAAGTGCAGCAACTTGCAAAAAACCAAACAAGAAAATTCAATATCTCCTGGAATGGGTCCCTAATGTTTGGACCTTTAGTTCCTCGCTACCTGTTTGCAGCCACAATATCGAACTCAGAAGCCTTTACGGGAAAGAACATCATATTTCAATTTATAAAACGGCTGATGCAAACGTTCCACCTATTCTGAATGCCATTGAGATTTACATGGCCAAACAACTGGATGAATTGCCAACATTTTCTGAAGATGGTAAGCTTTCTTGAATTTCATTAGCTGCATGAAATGCTAGCTTAACATAGGGTAGTTTTTGTTACAAAACAGGGATTAGCTCGGATGTATAGACTGATTAAACTTTCACTAGTCTGTTAGGATTCCTCAAAAGTTCAACTACTCTTGATTTTCATTTGATCAAATTGAAAAGCTGAGGTTCACACCCTAGTGATTTCATTCCCACAGTTGCTGCTGTTCAAAATATCAAAACATCATATCAAGTAAATAAAGGATGGGTGGGGGATCCATGTGGACCAAAGAATTATACCTGGGAAGGTCTGGAATGCAACTACAGTGTTTCACTGCCCCCTCGGATCATTTCTCTGTAAGTTATCTTGCAATAGAGTCTCCTCTTCGTTGAAATACATTGTTTGCTAAGAACATAAAGAGTTCCTTAATTTTCAATGAGGATAGCAACTTGACTTCAAGTGGATTAAGTGGCATTATATCTGCTTCATTTGCAAACATCTCATCAATGGAGTTCCTGTAAGTACACATAGTATAGCACTCATATTGTTGAATCATATTTCTAATCCTAAACAAGACTTTCTCAGAACACCCAATGTTTGTAATGCTCCATTTTCTGCCAGGGATTTGTCAAACAATCACTTCAGTGGACCAGTTCCCGAGTTTCTGAAAGAACTTAAGTCTCTGAAGTTCTTGTAAGTTATGGAGCTTTAAGAATGTGATTCCAAAATGATGAAGAACAATTTTAAAGATGTAACAGTAATTACATTGTACCTTTGTAGGAACCTAAAAGGCAACCAACTGTTAGGTTCTGTTCCTACGGAGCTTGTAGATAGATCAAAGGCTGGACTACTTACTCTGAGGTCTGCATTTCAATACCAACAACAAGATATTTATGCCTTTGTTCTTATTTGATTTATAAGTGCTTGTCTTTTAGGAAAAGCAATATAGTGAAGGAAGATATGACACCTAGAGAACATATTCTAACCAGATTTTTCTTGATCCCAGAGTGGATGAACAGAATCTTTGTATCTCAGGTCCATGCAAAAACAAAAAGAACGTTGTTGTTCCAGTTGTTACATCATTGTTATCGGCTTTGGTGCTGTGCGTTGCTTTGATTATGTTGTGGAGACTACGAAGGAAACAAAAATCTGGTAATTTTAGATTTCTTTTCACAAAAATATGTTTGTTACGAAGATATGAATTTCTTTAAGATGTATCTTTCTCCTAAAGAATTTCTAGGGAATTCCATACTGCACATTTTGAAGCAATGATTGTGTTTGTACTTTCCTGGCAGAGGCTGATACCTCCAATGGGGAAGGAAGACCATTGCCATCAAAGAATCGGCAGTTTACTTATGCCGAGGTTTTAAACATTACTAACAACTTTCAAGATGTTATTGGGAAGGGAGGATTTGGGACTGTGTTCCGTGGAAACATGAAAGATGGCACCCAAGTTGCAGTAAAGATGCTTTGTACTTCATCAAAACAAGGGTCAAAAGAGTTTCAAGCTGAGGTATGTAATGTAATAATTCATAGGTTGTTTTCTTTTAATGGTTGGCCAAGGAATCTGATTAAACTGATTTCTAGAATGAGAAAACCAATCTGATAAAAATGCCTTTACCATTAATGGATACTAGTCCTACGTGTTTTTCTGAATCTGCAGGCTGAGCTTCTGATGAGAGTTCATCATAGGAATCTGGCTTCCTTCATAGGATATTGTGATGAGGGCAGCAATATGGCACTCATCTACGAGTATATGGCTAATGGAAATTTGAAGGATTATCTCTCATGTATCCTTATTTCATGTCATTATCTGCATGTAAAATTGCTATTTATCATCCTGCGGTTCCCTTTTTTAAATCTAACAAAGCAGCTCAAGTCTGGGAATGTGGAAGGGATTGCAAATGCTCGAATTCAAACCCCAGACCTGCTAGTGGCTGCTGCTTGAACCAACTGAAATAAGTTCCAGGTTCATCACCCTGCATTTTAAATGCATCCTCATGAAGATGATTCACATCATGTTACAACTTAATGCTTGCAGACAAAAGTTCAAATCCATTGAGTTGGGAAATGAGACTCCGCATAGCCATACATGCCGCACAAGGTGTGTACAGTTTCAAAATATGTATTTGCCCCCATGATAAATTTTTATCAATCAAAGTTCCTTGTTTTGATTTGCAGGTTTGGAATACTTACATCATGGATGCAAACCACCTATAATTCACAGAGATGTGAAAACAGCCAATATCCTCTTAAGTGAAAACATGGATGCAAAGATAGCAGATTTTGGTCTCTCAAGAGCCATTCCAAGTGACGACCACAGTGATGTAATAATAACTACAGTTATGGGCACCCCAGGTTATCTAGACCCAGAGTATGACTCACGTGTTTAATGCCAACTTCCTAATTCCAAAGCGAAACAAAGAATTTGTTAAAGTTTTAGATCAAAGTTTATTTTTTGATGTTTTTCCATTTGTTCTTCAGGTACTACAATTCTCGAAAGCTAAACGAGAAAAGTGATGTGTTTAGTTTTGGGATAGTGTTGTTGGAGCTGATCACGGGACAAAATGCAGTCATAAAGAAGGATGAATCGATCCACATAGTTCATTGGGTTAGCCCTCTGATTGAAAGAGAGGATATAGGAAGCATTGTTGATCAAAGACTGCATGGGGAATTCGATGTGAGCTCTGCCTGGAAAGTTTTAGAAGTGGCAATGGCTTGCACTAGACCTAAGTCCTTGCATAGAGCTACAATGAGCACCGTGTTAACTGAGTTAAACCAGTGCTTGGCCATGGAGTTGTCTCACAGTAGGGAAACAAAGGAGAGGCTCAGTGAAGAGATTTACATTGGATCATATAATTCATCTGAAGTCTGTTCCACTAGCACTGCGTCTTACTCCATTACTAGTCCATTTGCAAGGTAGCATTCATGAAAAGAAAATCATTATTCAACTTTAGTATAATATCTGGTTTCAAGCAAGTCAATCAGCCACCGTTACAGTGACAAACCTCGGATTCAAACTTGGATAACCACGTGATGGAAAACGTATGTTTTAGAAAATAGCATTAAATTTACACCACAAATTCTTCCATTACTTTTTCCTTGCAGTTGAAAACCGAGAAAAAGTGTGGTCCATTCAGGTTAAAAATTGTAATTGAAAATAAAATGTACTTGTTGGATTTGATAGTGTTAAATTATAATATATTTAAATAATTTAATATAATAATATCTGATATATATAAATTTTAAATTTATTTTAAATAATTATTTGCAAAATTAATGGTTCATAAAACATTTTAAAAACTTAAATATAAGGATACATACAATATAAATTAATCTAACTTTTATATACCTTTTAAGTAGTTAATATAAATAAGAGTATTTTGATAATTTTTACTTTTAAAAATAAAAGTAGGGGTGAGCGTTCAATCGAATCGATTAAAAATTTTTGAGATAATCAAGTTGATGAGTGCTATTTTGTCCTTGAAAACTTTTTCAAAGAAAAATAAGAAAAAAACATAGATACTTCAATATGATAAATTTAAATAATTAATTAACTTATTTAGGTTTTCAAAGTTATTATTTTAGAAAAATTTAAAATTTTAACTTTCTTTATCTTTTTTAGATTTTTATAATTTTTAAAGATAAAATTTAAAATTTTAATAAATATTTTGAAATTTATTTTAATTTTTTACTGTAATTTTATAGAGAGATAATTTGCTTATTTTGAAAATTAAAAGGACCAAAAGAATATTTACATCAATCATTATTCAAATTATTCGAGTAATTCAAACTGTAAAATTCAACTTTACTCGAACTAGAAACTCAAATTATTTATTTAAACTGACTCGAAAAAATTCAAATAATTCGAATAACTTAATTTAATTAACTTAAATTCAATTTTTCAAATTAAATTAAATTTTACTCATCCCTTTATAAAAGTCAAAAATACGTGAAAAAACATTTTTTCCACGCATTTTTCAACTTATGATAGTGTTGTTCATTTCTTCTTTAGTAACAATCAACAACAGGCCTAAGGGCCCTTTTGAATGGATGTTTATTTTTAGTGAAATGAGTTTAATTTTTATTTTTATTTCTTATTTCATGCTATAATATTTAATATCACTATAATTATTGTGTGGATTTTAGAAGAAAGGTTTTGAAAAATTCAAACTGGGGAGAAGGCATAATTGATGGGTTAAAGGGAGAAGAGAAAATCATGGAAGCAGACATGATTAGTTGAGTTGGAGTGATAGAAGGAGAGGTAAGGGCTTTGGAGAATCCCCTGAATTAACTCCATATCTGTGGACCTAATAATCAAATAATTAAAGTAGACCTTTTTAATTAATGATAGAGCATTTGAATTATAAGCTGAGAATCAGTGTAATGCCTTTTGACATTCTTTTATGTGAACTGAGCACTCAGGCTTCATATTTATAGATTTGTATAACCAATATTTTCTTCTTACAAAGTGAATGCTGAAAATTAGGTTTTTTTCACTAAATTACTATGAAAAATATTTATTTCTTTTTACCAAAATAATATAACCTTTAACAGTTTTTTAACATGAAGTGACGATTTCAACTTTTTTTCTTTTTCAGGATTCTGGGTTATAGAAGAGAAGAAATAAAATAATAATAATTTAATTCTGTCAAAAGTCCCTATATTCTTCTAAAATTTAATTTTTAGTTATATATTTTAATTTCGAGACATCTCCGTCTAATTTTTCATTAAAACTTTTAGCCCTCACTATTTATACTTTACTCTTAAAAGTATCTACACAATTACATTTTTTTTAATTAGTTTTTTTTTTTTCATATTTTGGGTATTTCAAATAATTTTTAAATGTTAAAATTTGAATTTGAATCTTACAGGTGTTTGGTTCACCTGAATAGGATTCTTATTCAGTCCTCATTCTATACTCTGCAGTGAAGCAAATGTTTGGTTGGAACGAATCTCGTTCCACGGAATGAATCTCATTCCTCCCTTATTACATGCAAGGTTGTAATAGCTATTCTTTAATGGACCTTAAGAATGGTTATTACGGGTGTCACCGAATAACACAGAAAAGTTATGTACAATTTTATCCAAAACCATGGAGGGAACTAGAAATAAAAGAAGGGACAAGGGAGAAGGAACTAACTCTAACACCGGAAATAGTAATGCTAGAGCACAACTCGCCGGCAAAATTTAAAAAAAAAAAAACCTTAAATAGACCATAAAAGTAGCACATTCCTCAAAACACAAACATGCAATCATCTAAAAACGGTCGATGATCTCCAGTACAGACATAGAAGTGAAAACTTGGGATTTTTATTTGCTTTTTCTCTATAAAATTAGATTATCTATTTTAGAGGCTGATTTAGGAGAAAATAATTAGAGTATCAAATATAGAAGATGCAGATCTATTTCTAGTAGTTTTTGGAGAGTGAAAGAAGTTGGTCGGCAACAACAAATAATGGTAAACTTGTCGGAAAATTGATCGGAAAACGGGGTTTGTAAATATTTCTGAAAAGAGAAAAGAATAAGATGTGGAAAGGATAAGAACAAAGTTAAAAAAAAAAGAAACATACGGCTGGTGGAAAAAAAAAACATAAGAGGAAATGATAAAAGATAATGAGGAGAGAGAAATTGGAATTATTATATTTAATATTTATTTATTAATAATGAAAATCTTTATAAATAAGGCAATTATTAATAAATAATATGTGTTATTAATATTTAACAAATATTTAATAAAATAATTTAATTTATTAAATGACATATTCATCATTTGAGTATTTTTTATTATATATCTATTCCACGCATGAATAGTATTATAATACTTTTTTATTCTATTCAACTAAAATACTATTATATTTATTCAATTCTATTATAACTCTATTCTATTTCAAGAAACTAAACGTATCGTTAGTGTTTGATCTATTGATTACAAGCGCTTATTTCACTTCTTTTAGTTATTCTGTGTGTGAGTGATTATTACTATTAATGAGGTGTGATTGTAAAAAATATATATATATAGATGTGTTTTAAATTTGAATCTCAAATCATTTAACTGAAATAAAAAAGTTTTATTTTTTAGATTTTGTTTATTGTTCAACTTCTGTGTAGTTTATAGTAAAAATGGAGCAAAGAGTAAGTTTGAAGCAAAGTTGGGGAACCAAGGCTTGTACCAGAGCTGGAGCAAGACTCAAGGCAATTCCCCCAACTTTCTTTTTCTAGTAAAAGTCTAACTTAGAAATCAAACATACAGTAAAACTAATCAACAATCATTGTATTTTCAGGCAAAATTAGGAAAATATATCGCTTTTAAGAGAAAGAAAGTGAAAGTGTGTCCAGTTAGATGCATTTTCTGTATAGCTGGCGCGAAAGTTCACCAACTCAAGCTTTCCCTCAACAGTCAAATGCAATAGCTTTTTAATCGTTGCCACGCCAAACAGTAACGAAAAATTAAAATCCCAATGGTAATTTTTTAACTTATAAATACCCCCAAATTTCATTTTTTCATTCACATCCTTCTTTCAAACTCTCTCAAGGCTTTTATTCAATATTTATTTATATTTTCATTTAAAAATATTATTTTTAATTATATCGTATTTTATTCGTTTGGATTTATTTCTCAAAAATGGATGCCTCTTCAATCTGCTTTGATGACAACCATATTTTCACCGCTTAATTAGTAATGGTAAGACGAAATTTAAAATTTCATTATTTTTAATTTTGTTAAAATTTATTTTTTTTATAAATCTAAATATTTTTTAATGTTATAAATAGGCAGACGATCGTGTGCTGGAGATGTTCATACATAATACGGAGGAGCCTCGGATCCTTGAAATTCATGGGTACTTGCAAGAGGTTGGATTATTGCATGCGAGACGCATGCAAGAGGGCTGCAAACTCGATCCCACACTAATCAGCGTGTTGGTGGAAAGATGGAAGCCCGAAACACACATATACAATCACACTTGAGGAGGTAATGTTATAGTTTGGTCTACCGGTGGATCGGCCAATCATCATAGGATCAGCGGTAGTTCAGGGGAAAGTGGACCTCTGCATGGGAATGTTAGGGAAGATCCCGAACAGGTTCGAAGGAGGTTGAATTTTGATAAGCTTCCCGGTGACGCAACGGAGGAGACCATACAAAAATACGCTTGAGTATTCATCAGATAAATCTAAAAATTTGGTGCATATAATGTGGCTTCTACATTTATCGAACTTCAATGAATACGCAAAACTAAGTTGGGGATCTGTCATGTTGTCCACGTTATACCAGGAGCATTGTCGGGCAACGCAACCAGATAAGATGCCGATCAGTGGTTGCCTGCTACTGCTGTCATGGGTCTGGTGGCGAATATCGTTTCTACTTCCCAGAGTGACCAACTATACATGTTTCCGAAGGTGACGAGGTAAACATCATTTATCAATAAATGCATAGTTTGTGCAGTAAATGTTTTTATTTATTATATGTTTCGACTAATATATTGCTTGTACATGTGGAACCATGAGCTGAGTTGCGTAAGATTTCCCGACGAGTTGCAAGACGTTAGGCTACTGCTAGATCAACGCTCGAAAATTGAGGTTAATTACCTATCCTTTTTGAACCTATATTAATTACACAATGATTCGTTAAAAACTTCGTACATAACGATATTTACAATTTTACTTTTCAATTTGAATGAGTGATGTATGTCGACCTTAAGATCATATATTGCATCTAGCTGAAAGTGTTAGACAATCGGGAAATGTGAGACGCGAATGTGCCATTGATAGTGAACGCGACGGTGGAAATGCAAGAATTGGACCGGGTTCTACGGTAGTTAGGGTATAGGCAACGAATTCCACCGTCACCACGATACATGAAGGAACTGCACAAGGTGGACATGCGGGGAAAGAATGACAGGGACTGAGCGGAAAAGCACAAGGAGCACACCCAAGCTTGGGATCATAGGATGGAATCAATACCCACCCGCAAACCATTTTTCTTGATGGACACGGCGACAACTGATGATTACTTGACATGGTTCAGAGCCATCGGTAAGTTGTATCTGCTACCACTAAAGGCGAGGAATAGGCAAATTCAGTCCAAGAGGCAACGTTGACCTCCACAACAATGTAGGAGGGGACACAGTTGCACACCAGGTTCATAATCGGCTCCAGCAGAAGATCCGCCACTTGTGGCTACGCAATATCCAGGTCAGTTCACTCCACTTATTCCCTTTCAATTCACTAACTATGTTTTTTTCACAAGCACCACCGCACTGGACCACCACCGCACGTGGTCAGTTATTTTATTCTTATAAGTACATATTTTAGGGCACCAACGTCCCCCACAAATTTCATCCCTATGCCGAATTCAATGTCGAACCCCGTGTCAAGACAAACGTCGATGTATGCATTGCTACCAATGACGACACCAATGCAGAAGTCCATGCAATAGTCAATGTCGATGTCGATGCCCGAGTTAATGCCGACGTACCCGAAATTTGGGGCATCTTATGATTACATGCCTTTATTAACCTAAACACCATGTGCATCACTGTTTTACCGGAGTGTCTCATCGTCACAACCACCAAAAGTAGGAGTGACGGATACATGATGGCATGTAAGGACAATGCTGCAATCGACCACGGAGAAAGATGATAATGCTGCCAAACCCGAAGAAACGATTACTTAGAGGGCAGTGCTAGGTAAATGTTTTGGCGATGATGAAGATGGCAGGTAAGTCTATAAGCCTACACCTCAAGATGTACCTTCAAGTGTATGCTCGATTCCACGCAGAAATCTTCCACGCGATCGTCATCCACAGCTTTACAGTACATATTCTCCCTAACAACACGATTGAGTGTATTTTTATTATAAATATTGTGATATAAATATAAATATTTCATAAATAAATAAAAATTGAGGTTATTCATTCAAACAATACATTTGTCTTTATTACTATCTATCATGAGTTATGCGTAATTAAACAATAAATAACAAATTAAACCAAAGGGAATACGTGAAACATGCTAAAGAATATGAAATTTGGTACAAAGTAATGTTATTGACAGTGAGGCCCCAACGTATCCCTGTACAGAGAACATGTTGTATTTGTATGCCCTAGGTTTCTACAATACCCGTATAATTTCTATTGATTGCCTCTCTCTCGTATATCCATATTGTTCCTTATCCGAGTAGAATTCGAGCGACCTTTCGGGACAAGATGCAGGTCCTTGTTTGGCACCAATTCGAACGGTGTACTAGACACCGGCGGCCATATACTCTCATTTAGGATGTGTAGGAATTAAAGACTCCACACACTGTAAATGTATTCTAGTCGATAGACATTGTTGATGTATAGGGCGTATTTAATTTGTATGTTCCCATATGTAGCAATTGCATGTGCGCATGAGAACTAAAGTGCTTGGAATCTCCCACAATCACAGGTCCCTTCCGTTAGGTTCACACAATAGGATGCACCTGACATTTCCTGGTCAGGCCTATCGTGCTCCATGACTCAAAAATCAAGGTTTCGACGTGAATGGCACACTACATACATGGTGCACTTCATCGAATATCTTTCTTCACATCATCTCAGAATGTACCGCCACCCACTAACTGTCCAACATATGTCGTCACCCTCTTAGAAATAAGGCGACCAGTTGAAAGCATCTTTTTGACAACCGATGTTTCGGAAAATGACACATCCCTTTCACTACAGAATTGATGCACTCAGCTAAGTTTGATTTCATGTACCCATATCGTAGACCCTCATCGTAAGGCTGTGTCTATTGTTCGAAAGGTATATTCGATACATACATCACACCGTAGGCGTTAATGGTGCCCAGGTTGTTTAAAATTTGATGGAATCGATGTTGGACGAGCACGTAACCTATCGAGAAATAGCTACCAATTAGTGTAATGAAATAACTCGATATGAATATTTGATGTGGAGTGAATACATAATTCGAACTACAAACCTATGTCGATGACTAGATCTTGCTCAATTGTCGAAGGATATTTTTTGTGGTAGTTGGATCCCACATGTCATGTGCAATACCGATTATGAGTACGATCCTAGATAGCTCCATTACAATCAATCGCTGAGAGTATTCCAAGTCCCCTATTCGATATGACACATATATCGAGCTGTGGGCAAACGCGACGGCACAATTTACTCAGGAAGAAATCCTAGTCATCTATCGTTTTTCTGGGGGTTATTACAAATGCTATAGGCAGAATCTTTTGATTACCGTCTTAAGCAACGGCAAGCAACAAACACTGTTGATACCTTTCGTACAGCTAAGTGTCGTCAATTTCAACCATAGGCTTGCATACTGAAATGCCACTCTGCATTGCTCAAAGGTCCAAAGAACCAGTGGAATACTATTTTCCTAAGGACCAACTGATCACCGTAGTATGCTGGGCACATTTTGAGATTGGTTACGGAACCTAGTACGTACTGATCCAATACCAGACACCATTGTCATAGATAGTTACCCGAACCTTCCTACCCATGATACAACTTTTCCACAGCCTTCTATTTTGCAACCTACACTTTTGTAGTACGTTGGAGTGTATTTGTATTGGTTACGTATGTCCGCAATCAGTACCGATATTTGAATCTCCTAAAGGCCTAATTTAAAAAAATTACATATTCTGCTAATTTAGCCATATTTTCGATATATAGCGAAGGTTATCAATTATAACAAAATTAACAATGTGAAATTAAAGTTAAAAAATAAGATTACGTGATTAAAAATTATTTACAATTTTAACCTTTAAATTCTTCATAAATATATGCAACTTCGAGTATGAGATTAAAAAGCATTACTTGAGACAAAAAACTAATCTCTTCTCCTCATAGTCAAATGAATTATTTATCTCATTCTCGTTAAGGCTAAATGCCATTAATTTAGTAAAATGCTGAATAAATTTTCGGTAATTTGATCTGATCATAGGCCAAGTCAGGTCAATGCAAAATTTTAAGTTTGTTTTCTAGATTCGTCTCAATTTGGAAAATAAGTCTAAAATTCTAAGTTCGGTTCAGATTAAAAATGCTAAACCCCAAGTTTGACTCAACCCGCCCGTATTAATTTTTTAAAATAATTTTTTATATAAAAATATAATACATCAAATACACTAAAAACATTAAAATAAATGTTTTCCAACAAATTAAAAATATTTTTATACTTAAATAACACTAATATAGTTCTAACATAGCAAATAAATGCCTCTAAAATAGTAGCAAAATTAACAATAAAACAAAATTTATATAATATCCAAACAATAACAATAAAATAGTAGCAATATAATTACGAAATGACAACAAAACAACTGATTTAGGCCAAGCCAAGCTTGGACAAAAAATCCTCTCTGAGGCCCAACCTATTTAAAAATAGGCCTTATTTTTTGTCCAATTCATTTTTCGAATCTATATTTTTATTCAAACCTTCTTTCTTTTTGAGCAGATTTCGATTCAAGTAGGTGACCGATCCGTGATCAAATCTAATGATAACTAATGAAATAAGTCTTCTTTTTGGTTTCTCTACAATGACATTACCAATTTTATTGTTGTGAAATATAATAAAAAATCTTTAAAAAATTTGATATTCATTATAAAAAAAGAAACCATTTTTTTTAAATGAGCTATTAACTGCCCATGGTAGTTTTTTAAATTAGTTTGCCATTGTAACTTCCATTCGGAATTTATTAAATAATTTTTTTTTTTAACATCTTTCACTCGCACTTAATGGTTACAATATTCTCAGAATCAATTTCAAAGAGATCATCGTCTCTTCTCTATATAATTTTCATTCAACAAAATGGGTCATACAACCAATATATTTGATAATTATAAGAGCTAGCAACTATGCATGATAGCTCGAAAGTTTAAATAAATTATGTATGTAGTATATTGGATTGCTTTTTCATATTACAAGTTTTTCATAATTTCTTTATAAGTATAAAAGCCCATAAAAATCAATTAAGTCCCTCAACTTAATTAAAAATATTCATTAAGCCCCTTCATTTATGGTTCCATCTTTGATCACGTTGATCGTTAAAATCAATTGACAAACTAATTAGATAGCAACATATGACAACTCATGATTTAATCTTTCATTTTCTAGTAAAAATATTTAAAAGACCATAAATTTATAAAACTTATAAAACTTATAAAATTATTTAAAAAATCATAAAAGTTATAGATATTATAAATGTCACACCCGAAAATGTCAAATCCTAAGATGTATAGGAGACTTGAGTATTAAATTGAAAAGCTTTCTAATTGGATGGGCTCTTTTTGTAAATAAAAGCAAATGGCAGGTTGTATGGAAAAAAGGGTTGGATTTCAACCTTAGTTTGGTTACTTGAATTCTAAAAGGCTTCTTAGTGAGAGAGACAGTGATGAGGGATATCTCCAGGTGACTGCTGAATTAGTTTTGGTGAAGGAAGTACGGGTGATTATATATAGGGGAGGCGTTACTCTCCGGTATCACCTTCTTTTTTTTTTTTCATTTTATGTTCTTCTTGATTGAAAAACAAGTTTGGAAATCACAGCGAAAAACAAGTTTAAAAAAAATTAGAGTTTTGAATTTTATTTCTAAAACTAGATCTTGGTTGTGATATCTAAAGTAATAAACAACCCTTTGAAGGCAAAGGATGGATTTTAAGTGTAGACGATTTGGAAGAAATAATTGGAGGACATGTATGGTTAGTTTCCATTTGTATATTTGGTGGAATTTGGCATATCTTAACCAAACATTTTACATGGGTTCGTCGTGCACTTGTATGGTCGGGAGAGGTTTACTTGTCTTACAGTTTAGGTGCTTTATCCGTTTTTGGTTTCATTGCTTGTTGCTTTGTTTGGTTCAATAATACCTTTTATCCTAGTGAGTTTTATGAGACCACTGGACCAAAAGCTTCTCAAGCTCAAGAATTTACTTTTCTAGTTAGAGACCAACGTCTTGGGGCTAACGTGGGATCCACTCAAAGGCCTACTAGGTTAGGTAAATATCTAATGCGTTCCCTAATCGGAGAAGTCATTTTTTAAGGAAACTATGCATTTTTAGGATCTGCGTGCTCCTTGGTTAGAACCTTTAAGAGGTCCCAATGGTTTGGACTTGTGTTGGTTGAAAAAAGACATACAACCTTGGCCAGAATAGCATTCTACAGAATATATGACGCATGCTCCTTTAGGGTCTTTAAATTCTATAGGTGGCATAGCTACCGAGATCAATGAAATTAATTATGTCTCTCCGAGAAGTTGGTTAGCTACCTCTCATTTTGTTCTAGGATTCTTCCTATTCGTAAGTCTTAATCAAAATTGTAACTTATTTATTCATCTGGGATGATCGCTTCAAATCAGAAAATTTTCCACAAAATTACCAGTAGGGTAATTTCACAATTTGTCTAAATTTCTGGGTCAAGTTATAAATAAGAAAAATATCTCTACAAATCTTCTGAAATAATTCAAGTGTGTAAAAAATAATGATCCAAGACTCTCTTTATATTTGGAGAGTTTAGAGAGTTCAATTATGATTAAACTTAATCACTTTAATATTAAATTAAAAAAATACTATCAAGATAAGTATCAAATTAAATTTAATATTAAATCTATTACAATAGTATTATTTTTGAAATAGTTAATCTGAAATCAAATTATCTGATAAAGTCCTAATAGGAGTGTAATTCTTCCACTCTCAACCACTGAAGAACCGTCATCGCTGACCATCCCTCGGCCATTGGAATGTTGTCGTCGTAGTCGCCAACATCGCGGTGCCTAGTGGTGCCAGTAGGTTTGACACCCTCACAGTACACCAAGCCGATTCAGCTGTTGCCAGTGAAGGCCCTATTAGTCCGATCCAGGCACCCGCTCGATCGTCGGCCCTGTTTCACATACCTGATCTGATTTGACCAATTTTTGGGTCTCGGTCTCGATTTTGGGTTCCCGAGTCCAATTTTTTATCTCAGGTCCAATTTTCAAGTTTAATTACCCATTGAGCCAATTGTCTAACTTGAAAATTAATTTCCAAAAATATTATATTGATTTTAATTAATTTGATTAATTTAATTTTACTTGATCAAAATTAATTTTCCCAAAAATCATTAAGATTTTTCAAAATTAATATTTCAAGAAAATTCTTTAATTAAAATTTCTAGTTGAACAATTTTCACGACTGCCTAATTCAATTCTACATCGAATAAATCAACTCAATTAAATTATTTCCAAAGTCGTAAAATTTTCTTTTGATTCAAATGCAGTCCAATCGAGCTTTTGTTGAGCTGGCGGGGAAACCAACCGGACATATACAATTAGGCTCTAGTAATTGCAATTATATCAAGAAACATCATTCCGATAATTCACAATTACTTAATCATGGAGTCAGTCCACAAGAAGTACCATGATTAAAAACTCCTTATTGTATACTCTTTACGAAAGCAAATCATCCAACTACTTTGTCCAATGATCTCGTCATATGTGTGCTACCCTCATATGATATCCTTAATTCCTTTAAATTAAATCTGTTCACTCAATACAATCCTATTTTACCTCATTGTCACCATTGTTTCTTCTTAATGATTAATATGATCACTGTCAATAAATGACTGTGATAAATTGCTTGTTCGAGAATAAGAAATGTTTGGCGTAATGTGTGTTATGCATGAACTTTAGTATTGGTTGAATGCTTGTGTATGAAATGCGTGTGTATGAATGATGTATGGAGTTGTGGAGGACTGACGATGTGTGATTGAGACGGGAGACGAAGAAGGGATTATGATATATGATTTGTCTCTGGTAAGGCATGTAAATGCAAACTGAAATAGGCGAATGACTCCGGCCTTGTGGGGGAGCACTTGTATTCGAATTAACAAGGATGATTTGCGGAGGTTCGGGCGAACTATATAGAAAATGTATATTATTAATATGTGGCTTTGCGGAGGTTTGGCAGACTGTATGGAGAAAGATGCACACTAGTATATGAGAGCCCTTTTGGGACGTACGAATGAATCTGAGTCCATGGCCATGACAAGATCCAAGAAGGTTCACGAATAAGTTCAAGTTTATGAATAGGCCAGACGTGCCTAGATGGCATAATCCAGTGGAGATTCACGAGATAAAATCGTGTATATAATCTATATATGTGTGTGTGTGTGTGTGTGTGTGTGTGTGTGTGTGTGTGTGTGTGTGTGTGTGTGTGTGTGTGTGTGATGTGTGTAAATAAGGGATCCATAATAAGTTCACACGAATGAGTTTGTTCTCTTGTAATCTATTATTATGTGAGTCCGATCACCTTCTTTTTTTTTCATTTTATGTTCTTCTTGATTGAAAAACAAGTTTGAAATCACAAATAAAACAAGTTTAAAAAATTAGAGTTTTGAATTTTTTCTAAAACTAGATCTTGGTTGTGATATCTAAAGTAATAAATAACCCTTTGAAGGAAAAGGATGGATTGTTAGTGTAGACGATTTGGAAGAAATAATTGGAGGACATGTATGGTTAGTTTCCATTTGTATATTTGGTGGAATTTGGCATATCTTAACCAAACATTTTACATGGGTTCGTCGTGCACTTGTATGGTCGGGAGAGGTTTACTTGTCTTACGCTTTAGGTGCTTTATCCGCTTTTGGTTTCATTGCTTGTTGCTTTGTTTGGTTCAATAATACCTTTTATCCTAGTGAGTTTTATGAGACCACTGGACCAAAAGCTTCTCAAGCTCAAGAATTTACTTTTCTAGTTAGAGACCAACGTCTTGGGGCTAACGTGGGATCCACTCAAAGGCCTACTAGGTTAGGTAAATATCTAATGCGTTCCCTAATCGGAGAAGTCATTTTTTAAGGAAACTATGCATTTTTAGGATCTGCGTGCTCCTTGGTTAGAACCTTTAAGAGGTCCCAATGGTTTGGACTTGTGTTGGTTGAAAAAGACATACAACCTTGGCTTAATAGCATTCTCAGAATATATGACGCATGCTCCTTTAGGGTCTTTAAATTCTATAGGTGGCATAGCTACCGAGATCAATGAAATTAATTATGTCTCTCAGAAGTTGGTTAGCTACCTCTCATTTTGTTCTAGGATTCTTCATATTCGTAAGTCTTAATCAAAATTGTAACTTATTTATTCATCTGGGATGAACGCTTCAAATCAGAAAATTTTCCACAAAATTACCAGTAGGGTAATTTCACAATTTGTCTAAATTTCTGGGTCAAGTTATAAATAAGAAAAATATCTCTACAAATCTTCCGAAATAATTCAAGTGTGTAAAAATAATGATCCAAGACTCTCTTTATATTGGGAGAGTTTAGAGAGTTCAATTATGATTAAACTTAATCACTTTAATATTAAATTAAAAAATACTATCAAGATAAGTATCAAATTAAATTTAATATTAAATCTATTACAATAGTATTATTTTGAAATAGTTAATCAAATCAAATTATCGATAAAGTCCTAATAGGAGTGTAATTCTTCCACTCTCAACCATCAAGAACAATCATCACGACCATCCTCGGCCATTGGAATGTTGTCGTCAGAGTCGCCAACATCGCGGTGCCTAGTGGTGCCAGAGGTTTGACACCCTCACAAGACACCAAGCCGATTCAAATGTTGCCGGTGAAGGCCCTATTAGTCCGATCCAGCACCACTCGATCGTCGGCCTGCTTCACATACCGATCCGATTTGACCAATTTTTGGGTCTCGGTCTCGATTTTGGGTTCCCGAGTCCAATTTTTATCTCAGTCCAATTTTCAAGTTTAATTACCCATTGAGCCAATTGTCTAACTTGAAAATTAATTTCCAAAAATATTATATTGATTTTAATTAATTTGATTAATTTAATTTTACTTGATCAAAATTAATTTTCCCAAAAATCATTAAGATTTTTCAAAATTAATATTTCAAGAAAATTCTTTAATTAAAATTTCTAGTTGAACAATTTTCACGATTGCCTAATTCAATTCTACATCGAATAAATCAACTCAATTAAATTATTTCCAAAGTCGTAAAATTTTCTTTTGATTCAAATGCAGTCCAATCGAGCTTTTGTTGAGTCAAGGGAAACCAACCGGACATATACAATTAGGCTCTAGTAATTGCAATTATATCAAGAAACATCATTCGATAATTCACAATTACTTAATCATGGAGTCAGTCCACAAGAAGTACCATGATTGAAAACTCCTTGTTGTATACTCTTTACGAAAGCAAATCATCCAACTACTTTGTCCAATGATCTCGTCATATGTGTGCTACCCTCATATGATATCCTTAATTCCTTTAAATTAAATCTGTTCACTCAATACAATCCTATTTTATCTCATTGTCACCATTGTTTCTTCTTAATGATTAATACGATCACTGTCAATAAATGACTGTGATAAATTGCTTGTTCGAGAATAAGAAATGTTTGGCGTAATGTGTGTTATGCATGAACTTTAGTATTGGTTGAATGCTTGTGTATGAAATGCGTGTGTATGAATGATGTATGGAGTTGTGGAGGACTGACGATGTGTGATTGAGACGGGAGACGAAGAAGGGATTATGATATATGATTTGTCTCTGGTAAGGCATGTAAATGCAAACTGAAATAGGCGAATGACTCCGGCCTTGTGGGGGAGCACTTGTATTCGAATTAACAAGGATGACTTGCGGAGGTTCGGGCAGACTATATAGAAAATGTATATTATTAATATGTGGCTTTGCGGAGGTTTGGCGGATTGTACGGAGAAAGATGCACACTAGTATATGAGAGCCCTTTTGGGACGTACGAATGAATCTGAGTCCATGGTCATGACAAGATCCAAGAAGGTTCACGAATAAGTTCAAGTTTATGAATCGGCCAGACGTGCCTAGATGGCATAATCCAGTGGAGATTCACGAGATAAAATCGTGTATATAATCTATATATGTGTGTGTGTGTGTGTGTGTGTGTGTGTGTGTGTGTGTGTGTGTGTGTGTGTGTGTGTGTGTGTGTGTGTGTGTGTGTGTGCAAATATGGGATCCGCATAATAAGTTCACCACGAATGAGTTTGTTCTCTTGTAATCTATTATTATGTGAGAAACCAAAGGTACGATTTATCTATGTGTGTAAGACTGTCTATGAAAAATATGAAACCGTCTATGAAAAATATGAAAGTCCGTCATGACTAGAGGTGTGCATAGGCATCGGGCCCTGAAATGTTGGAGGGTTTGGACAAAAATATAGGCCCAAAAAATGGGCTTGGGCAAAAAAATAGGTCTGTTTAGAAAACAATGGCCTCGTGTATGATTTTTGGCCAGCAACTACCAAATATTTTTATTTGTTATATTTTAATTGTATTTGATTTATTTTTAAATGTTTTTTATTTGTATTTGATTTATTATATTTTTAAATGTATTTGATTTATTATATTTTTATTTATTTTTGTTTTAATATTTATTTTATTTTTAAAATGTATTGAATTTATTATATTTTATTTTTAATAAAATAAAAAATTTTATACTAGTCGGCCGGGCTTGGGCTCTGCCTCGCCTACTAATTTTAAAGCGGGTGGCTCGGACAAATTTTCAGCCCATATTTTGCCTGCCTGCTCGAGCCTACCAATCAGTCGAAAAAATTTTTAGTCCTACCCACTACCATGCACACCTCTAGTCATGACTATCTCATATGTATGATTCCACAAATAGGGGATTCGCTCTAAGAATCTATCTACATGTTATCTGTTTAAAGAGAAGATCACCAAGAATAGGTTCTGTTATTGCGAAACAGAGGCAGGATGAGACGGACCGCCAGATCTGCCTACTCGATTGAGATGAGTAGACTTTATTAATCCGTAATGGGGTCTTCCTTATGAATCTGCTGGTATGTTTCATAAAGCATGAATCCACGTATTTGATTATGAAACATGAATCCATGAGGATCGTAATACGAATTTGAGTCCGTTAGGACAAGCTGCTAATAGCAGTCACAACAGGGACTATTCACCAAGATCGATCTCATTGATTCTATAATTATTGGTGTAAGGCATATTATGGGAATTATCTATGAGTTATATTTTGTAAGTTCACAAGTAAGAATCCGTAAGGATTTCCTCTTAAGGAAATAGATACATAAGAGTTTACAAAAGCAACTAGTGAAGTTAGAATTCGCAAGGATAATCCGTCAAGAGATCAGTTGCAATTAAATCTGTATTTTGGTATTACATCTATGAAATCTCACGGTTAAAGCTTTATGTGTCCAAGGCTTCGCATAGTTGTATATGAAATCTTCTGTTTTCAAGTCGTCAATAGTAGATCAACTACAATCAAGTAAGATGAATTGTTCTCCAGGGTGGTGCATAAATAAGCAATGATATCATTGAAGATGATGTGCCAAGTACAAGTGAGCCAATTCGTGTGATATAAATACTATGCCTATGAGATTGGCTTACTGTCCTAATTCAGACATATCAAACGTGAATTCTGAGCCATGAAATACAAGTGTGATAGCGTTGGATAATAAAGTATGAAAACTTACTAAGTTCATTAGAACTTACGTGTGTTGTTATGAATTGCAAGTACAAAAGGAAACTCGATAGTA
Source organism: Gossypium rotundifolium (assembly GCA_025506655.1). Taxonomy (NCBI): domain Eukaryota; kingdom Viridiplantae; phylum Streptophyta; class Magnoliopsida; order Malvales; family Malvaceae; genus Gossypium; species Gossypium rotundifolium. The sequence goes on from CP106727.1 coordinate 173,270,169, forward strand.
CGAGGAGGGACCATGCCAGAATCTGCCATGCTCTAATGAACATGATCCTTAGATGTAAAATGCATACAATGGGGCGACCTAGAGGTGAGCCCCAGGGTCTCAATCGTATTTCTAATTAAGTTGTCAGAATATAATTTCAATGCACATAATATTAAATAACAAAAATCAAAATAGTGAAGAAAGAACCAATACGATGACAAACTACAACTTTAGGTGCAATATTGATTTCGGTATTGATCATGGATTGTATAATGTTTTCTTACTCATTGATAAGTCAATTATAGCAATCAAAGAAAAATTTAAAGTCACCAATCTTTCCTTAGATGATCAACTAACTCATAGAATAACTCAAACAGATGCTTCTTGAATTTAATTCACCAATAGCTTTATGAATTAAAAAGACCTAACTCTAATCAATATAAATTCAATTTTTCATTTAAATTAGATTATTCATTTTTATAGCACAACTCAATCTCCTTATTTCAATAAAATTATGTCAACTTGTTACTATTTGTTAGAATAACAAAAGACAATTACAGATCTATTCATTTTAACTAACGATTCATCTTAAATACCGACCAAGATGGTAAAGACCTAATCCTATATATAAACAAAGGGTGAGTAAGTATCCATTGAAAAATATGAACCTAATAATCTTAGAAAATTGAAATATCTGACTAGAAAATAAGAAGATTAATCATGAATATTGAAATTAAAATATTCACTTATAGAAAGGGTCTTCTTATTTTCTTTGGGAGATGCTGAATTCTTCCTTTATATATAAAGACTTCTCTCTAAAAATATCGATAAAGATAATACAAAATAAAATCAGAAAATGATAAAATTATCAATAATAGTACTTATCTTTCAAGAGGATTTTCTAAATAATTAAATACAAAAGCATATATCCCAAAATAATCTCCATAATCAAGCTTCCCTTTGTTGTCCACACCACATTGCCTCCATGTTTCGGTCAAACGTCAGTTATAAGCTAATTGCACAAATTAACCTAAAAATATGTCTAACCATTAATATTTTTTTATTAAGCAATATGAATTCTTTATAATTAACACTTTTTATAATAATATTTTCTCTCCTAACAAACCAATGATGAAAACTTGTCCAAATAGATAAGAAACTTTATGTGAACCATTTAGACCCCACCAGGCTTGGATTTTCGTTCAGACTGACCGTTTCCAAAACGCAAAAATGAAGTTCCTCCAATATGGTTTTGAAATTCAGAACAGGAGTTTGAAGATTTGTGGCCATTAATATATAAACAAATCAACTCAGGTTAGGTTAGATAGAACACATGCTTCTTCATAAAACACTAGACAAACTTGATAAGAACAACTTTGACTTAGGGTTGATTTTCACCCTGACGAATATTCACGGGGGGTGATTGGTAATATAAGATTATAAGATTTGGGATCCTTAATGACGCCCATGGTTCAACACTTGACTGCTGGAACTTGCCTGATGTGGATATAAACCTGATTTCAAAGGCTCTGAAAAGACTAGTAAAATAGAAAAATAATTATCCTAAACTAGAAAATGGAATTTTAAATAGGTACATTAAGAAGAAGGGTGTAAGAGTGTCATACATGCATGCATTCATGTGTCGGATGGAGACGTTTTGCTTCAACGTTGAATTGGGTCAAGCTCAACCAACGCAAGTTTCGTGATTTCTCATGAAGCAATTAAATTTGCTGACTGCCTTCCCTCAACTTCATCCACACTTCACTTTAACCATCAACCAAACTTTATTAATGTTTACAACTTTTTCTAAGTTTACCCTTTATTCATTATTATCTTTAAAGAAAAAGGATTTCATGTCCATTTCCAATATGAGAATAACAAATCAGATATTTCTTCCTAATTTTTAACATTTTTAGTTGGATTTGGTCATGAACCTTTCACAAAGAGTCAAATACTATTTTTATTCACTGTAAATGCAGACTAAAATAATAATTTTATATGATAATTCATGTGTACTTCATGTTATCATATTATACTACATCAAATATAAAACTTAGGAAATAGGACAACCCACACGACTAATTATTCACAATGTGCTTCATTAAACTTTACATAACCTTGGAAACATCCAAGTATAATTCATTAAGAGTTACTGTCTCCATTAGATATATCCTAAAAGTTCTACTTAATTTCCCTTCTTTTCTTAAAAATAATTTCCCGGCTTCGTTTTGGATGAACTCTAGGCTATATTGATATGCATGGATCACTACATTAATTGGGTTAATATTATAAAGTACTGTTAGCCAGCTTTATAAGTTGAGCATGGAGCAAGTTTCTCTACTTTCACTATATTTGTTGACCAGAGGCAGTGAAAAGATAGTGAGGGCCCTCAAAATCAAGCTGGTCCAATAAGATTCCTTGATCTTCAGCACCTCCATCAATAAACCAAGCGGTGGAATTGTTCTCCGGGGCAAAGGAAGACGAATTGCAAAGAATTGAAACATCTTGAGAAGATGATGACATACTGTAATTGTCATTTGCAGTACTAGTGATGCTATATTCCATAAGCCCTGGCAGAGTAAACTGATCAATCTGGTCCAAAACCAGCCCTGGATAATCATAATTTTGCTGGTATTTCATGTTTATCATGTAAGAAGATGATGTAGTAGTTTTAGTACTGCCATTAACAAGAGCCTCAGCTTCAATAGGAACCGAAGTGGTAGAGCTGTCGGTGTTTGTTAATTCATGATTGTTGCTGTTTTGGTCGACTCCACTCTTTGCTGCAAATATTTTTTTCTTCAGCTTGGTGTTCCAATGGTTCTTTATATCATTGTCAGTTCTGCCTGGCAGTTGGGCTGCTATCAAAGACCACCTAAACCAAGAATATTGCAGTATTGGGTTATTTTCAGATATAAACAAATCCCCCATCAAAATTAGGTGTTGAATTGACACTTGCCTGCTTCCTATGCTACTATAGAGGGAGCATATAATGTTGTCTTCTTCGTCCGTAAATCCTCCATGCTTGATGTCTGGTCTTAGATAGTTAAGCCACCTTAGGCGGCAACTCTTCCCACAGCGTTTAAGGCCTAAAATATAGAAATTAATTATTACATGGAAAAAAAATGAAAAAAAGTACATACTTTATGTCTAAAAGGATAGTGTATACTTTGAAAACAGCTACAAGTATAATCACAATAATACCAACTGATTCAAATCACCACAAGTAAAATTAATCCATGCAGAAAAATCATGATTGGCGTTAAACCCCAAGCCCCAAAGTTAAAGGAAGAAAAAGACCTGCTTTGCGGGGAAGGGCAATCCAATTGCCACCAGTGCCATGTTTGGCAAGGTAGTTTCTGAGGGTATCATCTTCATCAGGTGACCATGGCCCTCTTTTCACGTTGGCTTTGTCACAGCATGGAGCCCTTCCCATGGAAGCCACCTAGTGTTGTGACCACACAAATTCAAGCAAAGCACAAAGAGAAACTCGGAGAGAGGGAGAGTGAGTGAGAGATTGGGAAAAGGGCTGAGGTGCTTGGTATGAGAGAAGACAAGGTCTTAAAGCTAGCAAGGTAAAGTACTTTAGGGAACTTGACTTATTGACTTGTTCATACATATAAAAAATGAAAAGAAACCAATAGGATATTTCTCTCCGTACAAAACAAATTTGGTTTGTTGGAGATGGAGGGAAGTGAAAGCGGGTGCATGAGAGAGCACGGAGATTTCATGCAATGGTTGTCAGCTGCAGTACAGACTCGTTGGCAGGTTTTTTTTCTTACATATGCAGATATCATTCAGAAGACTCAAACTTTATCTTTCTTCAACTTTCACGCGGTTTCCCATTTTTTTATAAAAACTAATTTTATATTTGGTAGCCTTTGCATTGCATGTTTGTGAAGAATATATTACATCTCAGTGCATGCATTGTATAATATTTGATAATTTTTATTATTTATGTGAATTTGATCATAATGATAATAAACATTTTATTTTTTTTAACTTTTATATCCGGTTTTTACCGTTCATGGTCGGAATTTATAATTATTCTCATCAATATTATTATCTTCAAACTTCAAATTTACATTCTCACAAAACCATTTTCAAGTGCTTCATAAATTAATTATGAGATTATAAAATCAAAATTTTGAACCACAACAAGTTGGGCCGAAATTATTAGTCCAAAGGCTAAGCTTATAGTAGACCTTGCTAATGCAACTGAGATGTTTACCTTCCAATGAAATCAAACCCATTAATCTGCCAAGATTCATCACAATGAAATGAACTCCACCAAACATAAGGTGGCTTCAGTTTAACCTTCCATCGGAAACCGTGGTTCAACAAGAGCTGGAGTTACTTACTATTCGTGATTCCAAAGGAAGGTGGATGGCTGGTTGTCACTTGTCACAAGTTTATCTAAAAGAAACTTCAACATTGCTAGCTAATCTAATTGTGGAAGTTGATGCTACTTTTGTCATTAGTCTCATTAATCCAGTTTGCTCAAATTTACTTCTCTCATACCCTGGTGAATGATTGCAGGATTTTATTGGAGACCCGACTGCTCCACATTTTCAGGGAGGGAAATTGTTGCCCAGGAAAGTAATCCTTGTTTGCCTTGTAATTTTAGTTCTAGCGACTATTCCAAAGACTTTGTTGTTTATTTTCAGATCCCAAGCTTGATGCTCCATTTTGTTAAAGTCGATATGGCTGGCATTGCTATTTTTAGAACTGCTATTTAAGTTATGAATGAACTACTCTTTTATGACCCCCCCCCAATAAAAAAATAGAAGATGGTTTTAATTAAGGATAAATTACACCAAGTTTATGGTTCAGTAACTTAATTTCAAAAAGTTACAAAATGATCAAGTCACTAGGTTGTTAAAATCATTATTGTATGGCTTTATTTGTTCTTACCACCTGCACCAATCGAAAACTCTCATTTCCCTCCCCTTCTACAATTCTGTCTTTTTTTCATGAAACAGTTTTAAACATTATAAATATGTAAACTAAAATCCAAACAACTTTATTTTCCAATCCCTAACATTGACCGTCAAATTAACTTGAATCTAATTTATATTCTTCTACCTTGGGGTGAGCGTTCAATCGAATTAAAAATTTTCATGTTAATCGAGTTGACGAATCATATTTTATCATCCTAACTTAATTTTAAATTTTCTAGAATACAGTCAAGTGAGATGGGTTTCGAATCGAATCAAATATATTTGTTCAAATTAAATTAAAAAAAATGACTTTGGGTCCTTGTAGCCATTGTTATCCACCGTAATTAAATTTGTTATTAACTTTTATCTGGTCATAATTTATTTATTAATATTTTCTATACGGTTTAGCTTCTTTACTTGCTTAGTTACTTCAAAAAAAAGTTTTTGAGGTTTGATGGAAGTAAAAGTTTTGGGGAAAAGCAAAAAGGAAAATATTTTTGGAGTTTGGGGGAAGTAAAAGTTTTGGGGAGAAAGTAAAAAGAAAAAAGTTTTGAGAGTTTATGGAGAAGTAAAAGTTTGGGGGGAATAAAATGAAAAAAGTTTTGAGGATTTTGGGGAAGTAAATTTGTTGGGTGAAAGTAAAAGGGTTTGAGGTGGGGTTGGGGCGAAGTAAAGTAAAATAGTTTGGTATTTGGTTTATTCAAATTATTCAAATTATTCGAATTTGAAATTAAAAAAAATTAGTTAATTTAATTAACTCAATTAATTTGATTTGAATAACTCGAAATTCAAAAAAAAATTCAATTCAAACCAAAATTTGCTCACCTCTATTTCTCTACTCGTTGATGGGTACTGATCAACTGTACCAACTGTCGAATCATTGCTTGTAACTAACTAACCGAACCTTTTTTTTTTTTTAAAGCTTAAAAGCCTAATGACTTGTATAAAATTTTTTGAATAGTTCAGTGTCTTAAATGAAAATTTTGGAATTGTTCTATAACCATTTTGTAACTTTATCATGTTGAATATTTATCAATTTTGTTAAAATTGAATTATTGATGATGTTATAAAATATTCATGTTAAAATTTTTGTTCAGTATCAATTTTACATTTTATATTTAAAATAACTTTTATTAAAAATCACATTTTTTACATTTAATAATTTTTTAAATTTCAAAATACATTGTGACAAAAATTAGAAGATAAGTGAAGCAATTGAGTAAGCAAAGAAGCTAACTTGTATACAAAATATTAATAAATAAATTATGACAAAATGAAAGTTAATAACAAATTTAATTACTATGGGTAATAGTGGCTATAAGGACCCCAAGTCATTTTTTTAATTAAACTCAAACAAATATATTCCATTTGATTCGAATTCCATCTCGTTCGACTTGATTCCAGAAAATTTCAAATCGAGTTAAGATGATAAAATAAGATTCGTCAACTCGATTAACTCAAAATTTTTCATTCGATTCGATCGAACACTCACCCCTAACTATTTTTATCTAATTATTCTAGTGCATATTTGTTAGGTTATTTCCTCTTTAATATTTAACATGTGCTCTTTTATCATCATTTGTTGGTCTTTGACCAAGTTTATCATCATCTAAATTTGAATTTGCATAATTAAGATCATCAAAATTTCCTTCTTTCATATGCTCTTTGAAGTATAGATCATTTCAATTCTACCTAATTATTAAAGTTATGAATTTTACAACATGCTAAGAAGATCTAACCTTGTTTTATTTATTTTTTATGTTATACTGATGTTAACATGAAAAATATTTTTTTATAACAACAAACGCCTTCTGAATCACATTTTGAAGCCTTAAATGTTTCAAATTAAAAAGTACGTGAACGGTCTATAGTGCTTATGTAATAATTTGTACTTTCATTTATAAAAGTTTATACAAACTTAATTTGGAAAAAGATTTATATTAGATTATATCAATTTTTATAATATGTAAATTAAGTAAAAAAATATACAAAATTTATAATATATAACCTTCTTTATAAAGGAATGGAACCTGATGAAAAATGTTGCCATGCCATTTGAATTAATAAGATGAAAAACTAAGGTTAGAGTTGGTGTTATAAGGTGAGTGATCACCGGATACATGTACTCATCATGGCCCCATGACATTGTAACAATTTCAAGCCCACAGTTGCGTGTGTAGACTCCCAGCTTTGTATCGAGAGCTGGGATCTGATAGTGGAGACCAGAAAACAAATTGGTTGAACTTGGAGCTGATTTTCAATCTGAAACAGAACAGTAGATTCTGAGTAAGGAGATAAATTTACATGGTGCTGCACAGTTACTTAGCAATTAGAAACATAAATCAATCAAGGAAAAAACTATCTCATTGATTTATCGTAAAGCAAAAGATCGAAGTTTACCAACAACAACCCATTGTGGCAACGTTATTGAACAGAAAACAAAATGAATAACGTTAGTTATTAAACCACAAAGTGAAAAGATAAGTCATATTTATACCGAAAGGTCTAAATGTTTTGCAGCAAACACCTTGTAATTTCATCATAAAAAAGGATCTCTTTCTCTTTGTCAAAACCCATTATTTCTCATCGGCCAAAGGGGAAATTATTTGATAAATTACATTACACCAACTATGAACAAACTTCAACCCTCAAAACGTAAGGTTCCTTATAAAGTTTAAACATAGCTAAAATACAAGTAGTTAATCTTTACTATCAACAATTAACAGCTATCAAAGTGAACTTACAAGGAAAAACCCAGAAGCTAATTCAGCAAACTATCTCAAATCTCTATGAAATGAATATCGAGACCAAACCCAGATTAAAACTCCAAATTATAATCTGATCTGAGCAAAACCCATGAAGCTGAACATCAAACTAAGAACTAAGATGCAAGGGAAAAAGAGCAAAACACCTGGAAAAAGCAACAACAAAAAAAAGAATCCAGGGAAAAAAAAATTTGGACCATTTCTCGATTTGTGCGTGTCATCCTTGCGCAGGGGCCATGCTAATCTTCTCTGTATCGTTCCAATTTTATCGGATGTCCCCGAAGGGACAACCTAGGTCGGCTGCTGCATTTATATAAACTCTTTTCCAGCTATGTTCCTAATTAATGTGGGATATATAGTTGGTTCCCAACTAAGTCATGAACTAGCCTACCTCAGCCTGACGAAGTCCAAGGAGTGGGCTTAGGCGTCGCTCAAAACAAAATCCATGGGCTTGCGGTGGTACAGTGAGACCCTTTTATTTAAACATGGGCTGGTTACTTCACCCGAAGGAGGAAATTTTGATGGTTGCATTAGCATAGAATATATAGTTCGGCTTAGATTTCTTTCTAGGTATGATGATTTGAGGGTATTGCTACATCCCAACCCAACTCTGATAGAGCCCTCATAAGTTGATGGTGGGTTCCCAACCATCCAGTTAAAATAATTAAGAAAAAATTAATCATTTTATGATAATCTTGAACATGTTATGATAACTGGCTCTGGTCGGAAGAATGGGGAGAAAAACATGGATCAAACCTTTTAACATCATACCAAAATCTTACAAAACGTATGCGAGAACTGAGCTGAAGGTCTGAAAAGCAAAATATATGGGGAAAAGCACATCATTGGTTGAGACACAGAATGTAACGCCAACAATGACCGGAGAGGAAAAGCATAGCTAAGCTAAGCAAAGAAAAGGTAATGCAGCTAGTGAGCACAAGCAGGAGCCTCCATTTCTAACTTTTTATAGGTCCACATTCTTGGCAGTACTTGAGGCATGCTGTTGAGATGTAATTACGAACGAGTTTCTTTCTTTTTTTTTTTTTTTTGAGTAAAACTCGATTTGAAAAAAATAAAAATTATGTTCAAATCTTGAGTTAATTGAATTAAGCTATTCAATTTTTCTAACTTAATTCGATTTTTAAGTTCGAATAAAGTTAAATTTTAACTCGAAAAATAAATTTTATAAATATCTCTTAGGTCCTTGTCAATTTTAAAAATAAACAAATTGACCTCTCAACACAAATTACAAAATTTTATAAAAATATAAAGAAAATTATTAAAATATTTAAATTATATAAAATTTCAAATTATAATTTTTTAAAAAAATTCAAAATGATAAATTTCATGCCTTAAACAAGTAAATTAGTAAATCAAATGTATCATACTAAATTATCTTTGTTTTCCCTCTTGTTTTGCTTTTAAAGAGTTTTCAAATATATTTCACCTCAAATTTATGTATTCTAACTTTGAATTTAGTCATAGGTTTAAATATGTCAAAAGATTTTGTACTCTTTTAAAATTTAAAATTTAGTCTCTATACTTTAATTTTGAAATATTGAGTCCTACTTTTTATTTTAAAATTTTGGCCCCTCCGTCAATTTTTTTCGTTAGAATTGTTGATGTAATTGTTATAAAAAAGGTAAATTAACTTTTTAGCATTTAATAGTTACATTTTTTTCAATTTGATCTTTACTCTTTAAAAGGAAAAAAAATTAAAAAAATTTAAATTAAAAGCTTTTTCATATTCTCAATAAAAATATAAAAAATGTGAAATTTTAAAAAAAATTAAAAGAATAAAATAATTAAAATAATTTTAAAAATCATTAATTATAAATTCATTTAGTCACAAAATCTAACTACTATAGTATCGTGACTAAGCTCTCCCCAATTACATACCATTACAAAAGCTACTCGATCATAAGTGTGTTACCCTCATAGGACATCAATAATCATTTTGGGATAAATTTGTTCTCCCAATATGATTATATTTTATTTCATATGGTAATCATTACATCTTCCTTCATGAAATTTCAATTACTATCAAATAATAATTAAGCCACCATCATAAAGACGAACGACCTGTGGTCATATTTACTTTTCATCTATCATGTAATGCCAATTAGAGGATATTATTTACCCATATCTTGGGCTATGAATTCAACTATTGTGAATGATGTTACATACTGTGGAAGTTGTATACCTAATGCACCAGCTTTCGGTTCTTTATCTATTCGAACTCAATATTTTACCTACATCAAAGTATACGAGTCATGCATACATAGTCTATCATCCACTTAGGATTAAGGTATGCCAAATTATGAACATCACATGTGAATAAATCCACAAACAGATTCAGGATCTATTCTACTTGGGTCATGTTTGATGTACTTTCAATCCAGTCAGTCACATTTATGTCTCTATCTTTTAAGAATCATCTGCTCCAATGGTCAAGACAAAGCATCTCCCCAATTAAACTTAATAGTCAGCATCTTAGTCTTTCAATCAGTTTGCTCATTTCCGATTAGACTAAAGGCACATGTATGTTCGTCTACTTAATTAAGTTTTCATTATGTTTTACGATCCGACCGCGTAATACCACTTAGTATTAGTTAAACATTAGGTGACCAATAAGTTATATTTGCTTCTATTTTGCTTTTATTTTGCTTTTCATGCAAAAACCACGTGAGGACAATATAAAAAGGGTATTAATGTAATTCATGAATCATTTTATTAACCAATCTCTTCAAAAAAATTACAAGTATACAAACGAATATACTACACTCAGGACACCAGATTATATAATGAGGCCAATAAAAACGGTTCTCTAAAAGAGCCAATGTACGGTGCATACTTGGATGACCAATCCATCTTATCTTATGACACTCTTTCATGATCTCTTTACGCAATTTCCCATATTGAGGCACATAAAAATGATGCCCTTTAGCATACAACAAATCTCAGTCAAGCCAAAATCACCTCGTTCTCCCTTCTCTGACAAGCTCAATCAACATTTTGACTGTGGGATCATGGGACAACCCCTTTCTAATGTGCTCCATTAGGGAATTATCAGGCTGACTGATTGCTGCAAATTCTAGCTTTCGACTTAGCGCATTAGCTACTACATTGGTTTTCCTCGACTTATACTCCATGCTGAAATCAAATTTTGCCAATAAAACCTACCAACGAGCCTACTTGATAGGCAACTTTTTCTAGGTTAGGAAATAACTACTTGCAACATTATTCGTAAATACCACGAACTTGGAACCCATCAAATAGTGTCTCCAGTACGCAAACAATGCACCACTATGGTCATCTTTTTCTTCTGAACTGTATATCGCCGCTCAGTCTCATTAAGCTTTCGACTCTCAAAAGTTATCAGATGCCCATCCTACATCATTACTCTCCGATCCATAGTTTGATGCGTCAGTATACCTCATACGATTTAATATAATCTAACAAGACAAACACAGTGCTCTTTGGTAATTACTTGTTTCACTTTATTAAAGGCATTCGAAACTACTAGTTCCAATCCCACACCTTACCCTTTTCAATAGATTTGTTAAAGGTGTGGTGATTCGAGTAGCGCTCAATGAAACATCGGTAGTAGTTTGCCAACCCAAGGAAAGATTATAATTTTGTTACCTTGGTTAGTGGCTCTCGATCAACAATCACTCAATTTTCCCCCATCCATCCGGATTTTGTCACCTCCCACAATGTAGCCTAAGAAAGGTACCTCACCTTGAGCAAATGAGCATTTCTCCTCCTTGACATAAAGCTCATTCTCTCGCAAGGTTTGGAACACTTCCTCAAGTGCTCCACATGCTCCTCAAGTGACTTACTATAGACAACAATGTCATTAAGATAAACAACCATAAAACGATCTAAAAGGGTTAAAGTACCTTATTCACTGTGGTGTAGAATGTTGATGGAGCATTAGTCGAAACATAGCGTACACTAAGTGTTTGAGTAAATTCTCTCAAAAGTATTCTATTACTTTGAAGGATTACAACTAAGTGATTACAAATGAAGGGAATGCATTTATTTATAATTGAGCTCTCTCGATCCAATGGTGCGATCAAATTACATCAATAATCGAGATTAGTTCCCATCTATAATAAGAGAGTCCTAAGGATTTAAACTTTATACATCTTTATCCGTTAAGATTTACAATAATTATCCCGATAAAATATAATTTACTAGAATATTTACATTTTAACCAGATTGAAATAGATAAACTTTAAGTCTCTTTTAAGCAAGGGCATAGTTTTATCAGACCAAATGACTTTAAGAGAACATAAAAGTTCAATAAATGTGTGCATTAGTTGCAGGCTCCTTTATACTGCCTGCAACATTAGTAACTTTGTTTTAGGAAATAATTTAGCCATGATTCAAATGTTTTTTTAATGGTTAAATTGGTGGTTACGTTAGTCATGTTGATTTAGTAGTAGTTGATGATGGTTAAGTTGGCGAGTATGACGTTATGCTTAGTCATTCTTCATGTATATAATAAATAGGAGTATTTGCTCCGATTTTAATTCAATCCAATTTTTATTATTCTTTCTCTTACTTTTCTTTTCTTAATTTTTACCTTAGATATCATATTATAATTAAACAGCCCAATCAACGACAAACTTATATGGTTGTGGTAGATGCATTAAATTCACCACTTTTATAAGATAAATAAACTAATAGTAGAATCAATGAAGTTTACCAGTTCCAATTAACATCCAACTGGTTAGTGCGCTCTATACTGTATTCCGAGTCACAACTCACTTCACCACGTATTTCCAGGAGAAAGGGATCCATTTTTACAACACATGACCAAATCAAGTGATCCAGGGGAAAAACAGGAATCTTAAACATGCTAAAACGACACATGGACGTAAGATATTTTTAGTGGGAACAAGCTCACCAATCATCATATAATCCAAACATTAATTGACCACCTATAGCTGTAATTATTTAATTCTTGAATTTTTGAAAATTCATCTTTACATATTTAATATATGGATTCTATCTGTATTTAATACTTATATTTAAGTATTTTAATGTTATCTTTAATTACCTCATCAATTTATTTATAATTAAGATTATTAGGATAGTATTTACATATTCTTTTTATAATTTTTAAATAAAAGAATTAAAAATATAAATCTAATACCGAACATGTGTTGAATAGGATTAAAATACAAATTCGTTATCACCCATATAAAATACATCGTGGATGTGACAAAATTTAATTTAGATTAAATTTGACCAATGACATCAACTCAATTATTTGATTATAAATTTGTTACATTATCCTCTCATATACAAATTAAATAATATTCTTACGATTGCTTTATATATATAATAAATCAATAAAAATTAATTATAATGAGATTTAAACTCAAAACATTAATATTTAATTTTATAATTATAACTAAAACATCAATTACTTTTTTATATTATTTTTAATAAATGTATTTCTTATATAAATTTTTCACCCATCTCGTGTGCATAACATAAAATCCTGTTGATGTAATTTATTTTTAAAAATAAAATTAATATTTAATAAAATTTATTATGTTTATCCTTATTCCAATATTTCATAAAACAGTAAATGGTAAATAAATGAAAAGTCAATATCCGTAAATCGATTTTAAAAGAGCAATCCCACACTTTGATTATTCGTAAATACCACGAACTTGGAACCCATCAAATAGTGTCTCCAGTACGCAAACAATGCACCACTATGGTCATCTTTTTCTTCTGAACTGTATATCGCCGCTCAGTCTCATTAAGCTTTCGACTCTCAAAAGTTATCAGATGCCCATCCTACATCATTACTCTCCCGATCCATAGTTTGATGCGTCCGTATGCACCTCATACGATTTAATATAATCTAACAAGACAAACACAGGCTCTTTGGTAATTACTTGTTTCACTTTATTAAAGGCATTCTGAAACTACTAGTTCCAATCCCACACCTTACCCTTTTTCAATAGATTTGTTAAAGGTGTGGTGATTCTGGAGTAGCGTTCAATGAAACATCGGTAGTAGTTTGCCAACCCAAGGAAAGATTATAATTTTGTTACCTTGGTTAGTGGCTCTCGATCAACAATCACTCGAATTTTCCCCCCATCCATCCGGATTTTGTCACCTCCCACAATGTAGCCTAAGAAAGGTACCTCACCTTGAGCAAATGAGCATTTCTCCTCCTTGACATAAAGCTCATTCTCTCGCAAGGTTTGGAACACTTCCCTCAAGTGCTCCACATGCTCCTCAAGTGACTTACTATAGACAACAATGTCATTAAGATAAACAACCATAAAACGATCTAAAAAGGGTTAAAGTACCTTATTCACCAGGGTGTAGAATGTTGATGGAGCATTAGTCTGAAACATAGCGTACACTAAGTGTTTGAGTAAATTCTCTCAAAAGTATTCTATTACTTTGAAGGATTACAACTAAGTGATTACAAATGAAGGGAATGCATTTATTTATAATTGAGCTCTCTCAGATCCAATGGTGCAGATCAAATTACATCAATAATCGAGATTAGTTCCCATCTATAATAAGAGAGTCCTAAGGGATTTAAACTTTATACATCTTTATCCGTTAAGATTTACAATAATTATCCCGATAAAATATAATTTACTAGAATATTTACATTTTAACCAGGATTGAAATAGATAAACTTTAAGTCTCTTTTAAGCAAGGGCATAGTTTTATCAGACCAAATGACTTTAAGAGAACATAAAAGTTCAATAAATGTGTGCATTAGTTGCAGGCTCCTTTATACTGCCTGCAACATTAGTAACTTTGTTTTAGGAAATAATTTAGCCATGATTCAAATGTTTTTTTAATGGTTAAATTGGTGGTTACGTTAGTCATGTTGATTTAGTAGTAGTTGATGATGGTTAAGTTGGCGAGTATGACGTTATGCTTAGTCATTCTTCATGTATATAATAAATAGGAGTATTTGCTCCGATTTTAATTCAATCCAATTTTTATTATTCTTTCTCTTACTTTTCTTTTCTTAATTTTTACCTTAGATATCATATTATAATTAAACAGCCCAATCAACGACAAACTTATATGGTTGTGGTAGATGCATTAAATTCACCACTTTTATAAGATAAATAAACTAATAGTAGAATCAATGAAGTTTACCAGTTCCAATTAACATCCAACTGGTTAGTGCGCTCTATACTGTATTCCGAGTCACAACTCACTTCACCACGTATTTCCAGGAGAAAGGATCCATTTTACAACACATGACCAAATCAAGTGATCCAGGGAAAAACAGGAATCTTAAACATGCTAAAACGACACATGGACGTAAGATATTTTTAGTGGGAACAAGCTCACCAATCATCATATAATCCAAACATTAATTGACCACCTATAGCTGTAATTATTTAATTCTTGAATTTTGAAAATTCATCTTTACATATTTAATATATGGATTCTATCTGTATTTAATACTTATATTTAAGTATTTTAATGTTATCTTTAATTACCTCATCAATTTATTTATAATTAAGATTATTAGGATAGTATTTACATATTCTTTTTATAATTTTTAAATAAAAGAATTAAAAATATAAATCTAATACCGAACATGTGTTGAATAGGATTAAAATACAAATTCGTTATCAACCATATAAAATATATCGTGGATGTGACAAAATTTAATTTAGATTAAATTTGACCAATGACATCAACTCAATTATTTGATTATAAATTTGTTACATTATCCTCTCATATACAAATTAAATAATATTCTTACGATTGCTTTATATATATAATAAATCAATAAAAATTAATTATAATGAAATTTAAACTCAAAACATTAATATTTAATTTTATAATTATAACTAAAACATCAATTACTTTTTTATATTATTTTTTAATAAATGTATTTCTTATATAAATTTTTACCCATCTCGTGTGCATAACATAAAATCCTGTTGATGTAATTTATTTTTAAAAATAAAATTAATATTTAATAAAATTTATTATGTTTATCCTTATTCCAATATTTCATAAAACAGTAAATGGTAAATAAATGAAAAGTCAATATCCGTAAATCGATTTTAAAAAGAGCAATCCCACACTTTGTCATAGGTTCATCTCGCATTTGTATTAAATATCTTCTCACTTTTCCTAAAGCACCATCTAGCTTGTTTATTAGTCAATGCGACGGCACATCAACGACCGTCGTTGCCAAATACATATATTTATTACGCGTAAATTCTATTTAAATTAGAAGCTAAATATATTTTAATTTTGTAAATATTGATTAATTTATTTGAAATATATTATAGAGCGGAAGCACAGCGGGCGGCGGAATAATAATAAAATTAGCAAGCGAAAGATCTCTGATTGCATCCTGTCTGACCAAGTTGCTCAATCCGAGTGATGTTTTGTCGGTTGACGACGTGTCTTAATCTGAATCGTCGATCATATTTTCTATCACGTGTTTTTTAATTTTATTGATAAAAAGGAGAGGGTGTGATGAATGCATCCATAAACACAGCTCAACCGTTGACTTAAAACCACTCCGATTTTCGCACCGCAGATAAAAAAAGGTTAAATAAACTCGTTGGGCATGACTAGATGCTGCGTCAGTTTGACCCTACTTATTATAAGATACGTTATCCACGTAGTGCTGAGTCAGGTTCCTAATTCCATTCTTTTTTTCCCTTTAATGTTAGGATATATATATATATTGGAGTAATCTTAAGGTAACCACGTTCTCATTCTTACTACCTTAGAACTTTCCATCCTAACCGCTAAATTTAAGCTTTAAAATATTAAAATAATAATAAGTTAATTACCAAATGTATTATTAAAGAAAGAAAACATTTTTTTCGATAAGTTTTTGAGCCGGTTTACGTGTGCTCTTATCGGACCAAAGCCAGACATTTCAAAGTTGGATAAAAACCGCGTAATACAGTATTGTACACGTGGAATAAAAGGGTTGGAAAGTGAGTTTCACGCTCACTGAAAGAGAGTGAGTCCTTTTGGATTATTGTCAACGTTTTTTTCTTTGGGATAAAGTTAAAATAGCTGGAGAGGAGGAAAGAAGGTGGAGATTTATTTTTTCAGTTGAGGACATAAAACATTCCAATTGACAAGGAAGGACTTTCTTTTCTCTGATTTTGAGCATAAAAAAGTTTTCAATTGAGGACATAAAACACTCCAATTGACAAGGAAGGACTTCTTCTTCTTATTTTGAGCATAAAAATATTTTCAGTTGAGGACATAAAACATTCCAATTGACAAGGAAGGGCTTTTCCAATTTTACTATAAAAACCACCCCTGCTTTGCAACATCACCAACCACAACAACTTGAGCCCTTTCTATTGCTTCTTTTTTGGGTTTTCAGACAGTATTTTCTTGGGAGGAAAATGACTATACTTATGGAGAAGCCTGAGCTAGGTACCTATACCATTCATTGTTTTTTTTTTTTTTTTTTTTTGAGAAAACAATCAGTGATTGCATTCACTTTCTTCTTCTTCTTCTTCTTTTTAATGTAACAGTGTCTCAATCAGACTGCCAGAATCATGTGGATGAAAGTAAGGAATTGGTGTTGGATGGTGGATTCCCAGTGCCGAAATCTTTGTCAGGAGAAGGATTTTTGGCACCAGAGATCAATTCATTTGGCAACTCCTTTAGGGATTACAATGCAGAAAGTGAAAGGCAAAAGAGCGTGGAGGAATTCTACAAGCAGCAACATGTTAACCAGACATACGGCTTTGTAAGCCAAAAGACCTAAACATATATATTACAGTACCAAGTGAATGGGCAGATTTGTTTGATGGGGAAATTTGAATAATGCATGCAGGTGCAAAAGATGAGGGAAGAATATTCGAAGCTGAATAGAATGGAAATGAGCATATGGGAATGCTGTGAATTGCTGAATGAGGTGGTGGATGACAGTGACCCTGACCTGGATGAACCTCAAATTCAGCACCTCTTGCAGACGGCTGAAGCTATTAGAAAAGATTATCCTAATGAACATTGGCTGCATTTGACTGCCCTCATTCATGGTATATCGTTATATTTTTTTATCATATTGCATTGTACTTGGAAATTTATACAGAAAAAAATATAAAATGTTTTGTGGATATGCTAGATCTTGGGAAGGTTCTTCTTCTACCTAAATTTGGAGGGCTTCCACAATGGGCTGTTGTTGGTGAGTTTATATGATTTATAATCAAGCAAATGAATCTATATAATTATGATGGCTTTTTTCTCCTCTTTCTTTTGCGTATTAATGTCAATATTTGTAGGCGACACGTTTCCTCTTGCGTGTGCTTTTGATGAGGCCAATATTCATCACAAGGTAAGAATTATGTCATAAATTAAAAAAAAAAGTTATTAAGATATGAGCAATCAACTAAAAATAAAATAAATCTTTTTTTCAGTATTTCAAGGAAAACCCAGATTACAACAATCCCTCTTATAACACTAAGAATGGAATTTACTGGGATGGCTGTGGCCTTGACAATGTTACAATTTCATGGGGGCATGATGATTACATGTATTTGGTACGTCTTCTTACAATAATAAGAATAATAATACAATAGAATTAAGCAAATTTATTTCCCTCTCCTAATTATAAAAAATAATTAATCAATGGTTTTGCAGGTAGCCAAGGAAAATGGAACTACTCTACCTTCAGCAGGGCTGTTCATTATCCGATATCATTCACTTTATCTTAAGTATATCGTTTTATTTTTATTTTTTATAATATGCAATTTATTCTGTAATCTAAATTATATTTGAATAATAATTATGAAGCTTTACATAAGGAGGAAGCCTACATGCGGTTTCTTAATGATGAGGATAAGGAGAATCTGAAGTGGCTTAGAATATTCAAGTGAGTTTCAATTTTATTTTAACTTAATATATTTTACATTTAACAATTTTTATGAAAACCTATATTTAATATTTATAATTTCACAGCAAGTATGACCTGTACAGCAAGAGCAGGGTCGCTGTGGACGTTGAAAAAGTGAAGCCATATTATCTTTCGCTTATTGAAAAAGTGAGTAAAATATTTATTGAATAAATTTCAGTTGTAAATTATTTTTTATCTCTGAAATATACATATGTTTCAGTATTTTCCGGCGAAGCTCAAGTGGTGATAGGTTAAACGGCGGCTTGGTGCTCTTCATTTTCTCTGTTTGATCTAATTATGTAAAAAATAAATTGAAAATTCTTTCCTCCTTTTGTATACATTTATATATAAATGGAGATAATATAAATATTGTTCCATCCAAATAATCTCTATTAATTTTATTTGCCTTCTCATCTTACTAATTGCTCCTGCTCTAAGTAATTATGAAGCGTAATTTCTCCCAATTAAGAAAATTTTTTATTTGTTTTCATTCTTCTTTCATACTTGATTTAAATAATAATTTATTATACTTGTTTATTTTCAGTTAAAAGACATTCATTTTAAATATTTATTATTCTTCTATTCATTCCATATTCAATAAATTTAAAAGTCCAAAATTTCATGAATTAATTATACATTTATTTCGCTTTCTTCTATAAATAACTTACAATTATGTTTGCTTAAATCACTCTCAATTTAGTTTAATTTCTAATTTTAAATAAACTATATCACTACTCGGTTAAATTTTCATTTTGGTCATTTAATCAAATAAAATTACAATTTAACCATTAATATTCTCAAAATTATTTTTATCACTCAACTATTAAGTGATGAAAGAGAGATGCTCATTGCTCGGATCGAGTTTAGGCTTAATATTAACATATTTTAGGCTTTATTTAATTTAAGCTTGACTCAAAATATGGACGTACAATTTTGTCCAAGTCCATTCATATTTCTAAAAGATTAACTTAAGCTCATTTTAGGTTGGCTCATATTATTTTTATTTTTAAAATATTTATATTATTTAATTAATATTTAATAATTTTATATATTTTTATTGAAAATTTTATATAGTCATCTTTACATTATTTTAATATTTATATTAGAGTAGTATTATATATTTAATATATATTTATTTTTAATATGCTATAAATTATATAATATATAAAAGTAACTTAGTCAATTCAGTTCTAATTCAGTTGGCATCAATATTGTTACTTATGTAGGATGACGTGGGTTCGAGAGCGTTGAAGTACATATATATCCTTCTATTGAAGGATTAGGGACAAACTATGAGTAATTCTAGTCAATTTGTATAAAAAAATTATTATAAACTTAAAAACGGGTCAAGTCGAGCTCGGGCCTTAAACATTCAAGTTCGGGCTTGCCCATATTTTAAACGAGTTTAATTGTTATCCAAACTCATTTTTCGAGCCTAATATTTTTGGCCAAATCCTTTTAAATTTCGGACGAGCCTCCAAAGTTAGAAGAATACTCTAGCCCGTAAACAGATCTAATAAGGGATATTGAAAAATAAAGTGAAGAAGGAGAGAAATAATTTTATTTTATTTTTATCTATAAATAAAATAGAATAAGTGAATTTTCAATGAATTGGACAAAAATTGAAATGGACATAGGTAATTAAATGAGAAAAGTAGCTTAACTTTGTATTTAAAAATAATTATTAAAGATAATAACAGTTTTTTTACTCAAAGATCATATTGGACTTATAATAAATAAAATAAAGTTTACATAAGACTAAAAAAACTAAAAAGATTGGCCCAAAACAAAGTGGCCCGAAATTAAATAACAAACTTACACAAGAAGAATCTAGAAAGCATTTAAAAAATAGCAGCCACCGTCCTAACGCCCAATCAAATCGTCTTTCGCATGTCTAATCTTTCCACATCTTTCATTTCTTCCATTAATGGCGATATCAGTTACCGAGGGGAGTAATAAGCACTTGAGACTATTGGATTTGCATTTTGAAACACTCATCTGTCGCTTCATCTCCTCTTCTTTTCAATCTGGTTCTCTCACACTTTCATTCCTCGCCTGTTTTTTTGCGTAACTGGGTACTTCATCAATCAGGTAAATCTCTTCCTTCCTTTTCAGAGATTCCGTTGCTAATATATGGGCAAGATTATTTGATGTTCTTTGAATAAACTCGAACCTTATCTTTCTGGCTTTGGCTTTCATTTTATGAATATCATGTATGTAAGTCCCTACCAGTGATTTGTCAAAATCTGTACTCTTGCATTTCTTTATAATTGATAGCGAATCGCCTTCAATAATGGTTTCTTCACTATTTATTTCGAGGGTTATTTGAGTTGCTCTACGCCATGCGTTTGTTTCAGCAGCAAAAGCGGAAGTCACTCCTCTGTGAAGTTCTAGGGGTGTGCAAAATTCGGGTAAAACCGAAAAAATTCGGTTAACCGATCGAATTCGGTTAATCGGTCGGTTAATCGAATTTTTTCGGTCGGGGTTGGTTAATTATTTTTTGATTTTTCGGTTAACGGTTAATTCGGTTCGAAACCGGTCGGTTAACCGAATTTTTTTGGTTTAACCGAAAAAATTAATAAATAAAATTATAATATATAAAAGGCCCACTAACCCAATCCAATCCAAACTCAAATATTCAACCAAACCCAATTACCCAACCAAGTCCAATTACCTAACCCAACCAAATTATAAAAATTACAGATAATTTAATAAATAAAAATAACAAATAATTTAATAAATAATTTAATAAATAATTTAATAAATAAAAATAAAAATAAAAATTATAAAATTACAAATAATTTAATAAATAAAATTACAAATAATTTCTTTTCTTTTTGTTGGGATGTTTATCAATTGTATTTAGATGAAATGTGTATATTTCTATTATATGCTAAACTTTTGCACATGTTTTTTTCTTTTGTAAGTTTAATGCAAATGGAGATCTTTTGGAGAGAACAAATGGATACAAATGAACAATATTAAAGACTTACATTTCAATTATGTGTTAATTTCAAAACTTATGTAATGTTTTTAATTATGTAGTAGTTCAAAGACTTATGTAATTTTTAATTATTTAGTTATTCAAAGACTTATGTAATCTTTTTAATTATGTAGTGATTCAAGGACTTATGTAATCTTTTTAATTATGTAGTGATTTATTTCGGGTAATTCGGTTAATTTGGTTAATTCGGTTAATTCGGTTAATTCGATTAATTTAGGTAATTCGGTAATTCGGGTAATTTGGATAATTCGGGTAATTTTTAACCAAAAATTAAAAATATATAATTTTCGGTTAATTCGGTTAACCGACCGAATTAACCGAAAAAATTTCGGTTCGGTTAATTTTTTTGAAAAAAATTTCGGTTCGGTTAACGGTTAAAAATTTTGAGAGGTCGGTTAATTCGGTTAATGCTAATTCGGGTCGGATAACCGGTCGGTTAACCGAATGAACACCCCTATGAAGTTCTGTATTTGTGATGAGGACGCGACCATTCCTATCCCTGACTGCAACACCTGACGCCAATTGGTTTCTCCTCTCATCAAACGCCCCGTCGAAGTTTATTTTCACTGTCTGTCCAGGTGGGTGACTCCATTTCGTATCTACTTTAGGGATTTTTAGAGTTTCTTTTCTAACTCCACTGAGTTCTTTAAGATAACTATGGACAAAGCTTACAATTTCCTGACTTGATCTGCATTTTTTGTCATGTACACAAGAATTTCTGTCCCCTAGATAGCCCAAAGCACACCACAAAATATTCTACACTTTGCAAGCGAGAGAAGAGCAAAGATCTTGGTAAGCTATTCAAGAAACTTTGTATTTGGGAACATTACGAATTCTGAATCTGACATACTCTCCACACTGTCTTTGACACAGGACATTCACGAAAAATATGATTCAGTGTTTCTTCCCCTCCACCACACCGAGGGCACAAAGTGCTATTTGCTAATTTCTTAAATGACAAATTTACCCGAGTAGGTAGATAGTTCCAAGAAGTTTTCCAAATTAGTAATTTAATCTTAGAAGGTAGATCAATACGCTATAGTTTTCTGTAAAATTCCTTATATATGTTTTGTAAAGCATAAGGTGTATGATCAAAACTTTGTAATAGTTTATAGGTGCTCCGGACTGAAAACTCTCCCGACGGTTCACCATTCCATGCGAGAAAATCCTCATGAGGTTCCAACGCCAGAGGAATTTAGAGAATCAGATCAGCTACTTCTTCTTGGAAGGTATTGATTATCAATTCTCTATTCCAGTCTCTATCATGGCTATTAATTAACTCATAAACTTTATCAAATTGCAAATTAACACCTCCGGAAATTAATCTAACATTAACATAATTTGGAATCCATGCATCTTTATTGACTATTCTCGTGCCCGTATCTGTTTTCCAAAACTCCAGTGTACCCTTAGTCGCCCAGATACTACGCCAAACATTAGAGCAGGAGTTTTCCATACTCGAATTAAGAAAATCGCATTCTAAAAATATTTCGCTTTGAGAACTTGCGCTACTAGTGAATCTGGAAAGTTTAACAATCTCCACCCTTGTTTTGCCAAAAGGGCAATATTGAACATATTGAACTGAGCCATACTCCTAAACCCCAAACCACCTTCTTCTTTCGACTGACATAAAAACTTCCACTGGTACCAATGTATTCATCGTTTTCCAACTCCTTTTTGCCACCAATACTTAGCAAGCTTACTCCCTATCATCTTGCATAAGGCTTTAGGAAAAAGAAAACAAGACATAGCATAAGTAGGTATTGCCTGTAAAACTGATTTTATAAAAATTTCTTTTCCCTCTTGAGATAGTAATCTGGTACTCCATCATTTGATCCGCATAACAATTCTGTCCAATAAATTCTGAAAAGCCTCTTTTTTTCGTCTACCCACCACATTTGGAAGTCCTAAATATTTCTCCGGGCTTGTAGAACTCCTTACACCTAACACTGTTGACACTTCTTCTCTTTTCTCTCCAGTAGTGTTCGAAGTGTAAAAGATTGTAGATTTGTTAAAATTAACACATTGTCTTGAACAGCTTTTATATTCCTTTAAAATGTCTTTCATAATCCTTGCTCCCTTATCTGTTGCTTCGCCAAATATTATGTAATCATTTTCAAATAGTAAATGAGATATCTCTGGCCCTCTTCTACTTGCCTTTGCTCCTCTAATCAAGCCATTTTTCTTTGATGTTCTCATCAGAGATGAAAGGCCTTCACTACATATAATAAATAGAAACAGACTTAATGGGTCACCCTGTCGAAGACCCATTGTGGGTTGAAAAGTGATGCCCCTCCCTCCATTAGTGATAACCGCATAAGAAGCTGTAGTAATACATTTCATAATTAAACCCACCTATTCTCTAGAAAATCCCATCTTAAGCATCACTTCTTTTACAAATTCCCACTCCACCATATCACAGGCCATGTTCATGTCGAGCTTAACCGCCATATACCCTTTTTTTCCTGTCCATTTTTGCCTATACGTATGCAAAATTTTATATGCTAAAAGTACATTATCTGAAATCAGTCTACCTAGGACGAATGCGCTCTGGAACTTATTACTACAATTGCCAATGACACTTTGCAATCTGTTAGCTATTGTTTTTGCTATGAGTTTATAAATTACTGAACATAAACTAATAGGCCTGAAATTTACCAGAGTTGAAGGATTTGGGACTTTTGGAATGAGCACTATGTCTGTATTGTTTGTTGCATCTACCCCCTTATTTCTGTTCAAAATTCCTAGGCAATACTCCAAAACGTCCTTGCCTACTATATGTCAGTACTTCTAAAAGAACAATGTTGGAAAACCATCCGGTCCTAGTGCCTTTGTGGGTTTCATCCCCCTCAATGCTATCCAAACTTCTTCTTCTTTGAAATGGAGATAGTAAATCTGTGTTTATCTCATGAGAAATACTTTCTTCGATACGTTCTAACACCTTACTTGGATTCGCAACTCCCTTCGATGTGAAAAGTTCTTTGAAAAACGTCGTTGCCGTCTCGTTTATTTCTAATCCTTTGGTAATCTCCTTCCCATCATCCGTTACTAATTTGGTGATTGAGTTAACTCGTCTTCGAACTGTTGCACATTTGTGAAAATTTGCTGAATTTTCATCTCCAAGCTGAAGCCAGTTTGCTCTAGCTCGTTGCTCCCAATACATTTCGTCTTTATCAATCTCCATGTTTAAGTGAATTTTGGTGTCAATAATCCTTGCCATTGTCTCATCATCTCTTTCTTCATTCAACAAAATTTTAAGTTCTTTTATTAGCCTCTTTTTTTTGACCCTCCTTCTTGTTTCTGTTAAAACATGCCCACTTCTTCAATCTAATTTGCAGCTTCTCTAATTTTTCCATTAACGGTTCTAAAGAGGACTCTCAAGCTTTTTAATAACTTGCTCAGTGGACTTCTCCAATGTCCACCAGGCTTCAAAATAGAATCTCTGACTTCTTGAATATTTGATTGTGCTATCTGTATTTAAAAAGAGAGGGCAATGATCTGACATTGAGTAGGGAAGATGTTGAATATTAGCCATTGGGAATAGGGTTATCCAT
Organism: Gossypium rotundifolium; assembly: GCA_025506655.1. Lineage (NCBI taxonomy): Eukaryota > Viridiplantae > Streptophyta > Magnoliopsida > Malvales > Malvaceae > Gossypium > Gossypium rotundifolium. The sequence goes on from CP106727.1 coordinate 173,295,305, forward strand.
TTTTCATTTGCGACTCCTCTATCCAATCACTCTCTTATGTTTGTCTCTGGAAGATTTCCTTTTTCCCACGTGAACCAGGTTCCCAAGTACCCGATATCTATTAGTTGAAATTCCTCTAGCGTATCTCTGAATGCATCCATCCTCCTTTTGTCCCATTGCACTCCGCCCCTTTTCTCAAAACAATACATAATCTCGTTGAAATCTCCTGCAACAAGCCAAGGGTAGTTGCTTTCTTGGCCTAGTCTTCTGAGCAAGTCCCAAGCAACATTCTTATCTTTTAAGTATGGCAATCCATAGAATCCCGTAAACCCCCATTCTTCTTCAACGCCCTTTTCCTTCACTATTGCATCTATATGCCATTTAGAGAAGCTCTTCATGGATATCTCAATGTCTCATTTCCATGTTAAACACAATCTACCCCGAGACCTCTCTGCTTCAATATCAATTCCGTTAAGAAAACCACAACTCTTTCTAGCCCTTTTCGTATGCTTTTGATATAACTTCATCTCTATTAAGAGGACTATTTGGGGTTTGTGCTGCTTGATTATATGTTGCAGCCTCCGTACCGCCTGTGGGCTCTCCAACCCACGGACATTCCAGCAAATATTTTTCATTGTGCGCGGTCGGCTTGCCCATTGGCAGCCGCCAATCCAAAATTATTTGAAACAAATATTTGTCCCCCATAAACACATATAGTCTCCATGCAGTCCCCTTATTTTCCAACCAGATCATCATTTTTTAACTGTTTTACTACCTCTCTGTTAGTCGTACCCAAGCAATCCTTGCCGTCCTCCTCTTCTAAGAATTTTCTCTTACCCGTCACACTCACATGCTTCTCGTACTCTACCTGCTTCACTAAATCTAACCTTTTCCAGCTTGATTTCTTGGGGGCTTTTGCAATTCTTCCTGCTTTATTATTATCTTCAATCGGCTTCCCAATCTCTATCATATTGTAGTTTTCTTCCTGTTCCTTAAATCCTTCCTCCCAACTCGCCAATATCCTTCCTCCTTGTATTATTCCTTGCGTAACAATAGATTCTACCTCCTTGTTTAACCCGTAATACTCCTTTGAGCTTCCTGTGTAAGTGCACTACGAACCCATCTTTTTTGCAAAGGCATTAAATTTCATACTTTCTCTCCCTACCACTTTTGATTCTACTTTTAATGCAATAGAAAAAAGAGAATCTTCTCTAATTTTATTTTTTGTCTACAGGATTTATCTACAAACAATCATTGAGGCCATGATCCATTCTTCCACACCCAAAGTAGAAAACTGATAATTTTTCATATTTGAAAGAAATCCATGATTTAACGCTATTCTCACTTGACACAAAAATACCTCTCCTAAGTGGTCTCTGAACATCTAAATTAACCCTAATTTTGTAAATATCTCCATTAATTTCTGACGTGATAACTCCTCCGAATGTACTCCCAATAGCATGCATAAGATCCTTCTTATCAAATTCTGGTAAAATTGGGCTGATCTTAATCCAATACGGAGAAGAAGTGAGGCGAATTTGATCTCGATCAACCGAATTTCTTAATCTTTCAAACAAAATTAGATATTTACGAAATAACCAATGCCGTCCCTCCATGATCGTCTCCAGATATTCTTCTAAGTAAAAAATGATTAAGAAAAATTCTGCCCTGCCACTTGGATTTCAAACTTTTTCATTGTTTTCCATATGCTCCTCAACTGTGCCTTCAGACTTTCTGGATTAAAAGGTTTATTCGTCTAAACTGAACAAATCAAAGTCGACTTGACATTCGGCACCACCACTGATCTTTTAATTGATAATTGAATGAGCTCTTCTGCTAACAATGAGATCTCCTCACTGCTCTCCATCTCCTCGCCACCACTCTCCTCCATCCTAAAGCTGCAACAGTTACTGCTCTCTTTAGGACTCTATGTTGACCACTCTTGAAAAAATATTAATAATAGTGATTTTTATTTGTTTATTAATTTAAAGATAATAACATTGAACAAAGTTGAAACTCAAATGTTACGTGGCAGCGGTGAAGTGGGAACAGCTAACAAAATTTGAAAAAATAAAATTAGTTGATCTTATCTAGTGATGAAAGACCATTCCAATCAATTAATAAATAAAATTACAGAAAACCTTTACCACCTGGCGAACAATTAATCAAACGAATATTGGGCCATAGGTTCAGGCCCATAACGGCCTCAAAAAACCAATGAACTGACACGTGCCACCACGTGTCTAATTGTTCTATTTCCCCTGTTGTCATTTCCTTTTCCATATACATAATTCCAGAAATAACCTCATTACTTTTACATGTTTTCAGTTCTACCCTTCGTTCCACTTCAATCCCCACTCTTCTACTCATAAGTGATGATTCCATTGCAATTTACTACACATTTTCACAATTAAGATTGTTTCTAGTAAGCCCAATTTGATTTTTCTCTCTGTAATGAGTCTGCCATCCTTTAAATGGCTCTATTTTCTTGTTATTTTTTCCTTTTACTCTTCATTTTCACCATAAACCCTTGTCTCGCCGTTGATCAAATTGATGAATTCTCGATCATCGACTCGGACCTCCTCTCTTCTCACGGTGACTACTCTCCGCCTTCTCCTCCGCCGCCTTCCTTTCCGCCGCTTCCTCCGTCTCTCTCGTGTGAGGAAGATTTAAACGGGATTGGCTCACTGGACACTGTATGTGAGCTCAATTCCAGCTTCAGTTTTGACAGCGATATGTATATAGCAGGAAACGGAAGTTTCCACGTGCTTCCTAATGTCATTTTGAGTTGTCCTATGAAGGGTTGCTCAATTTCCATCAATGTGAGTCGTGGGGAATTCAGTTTGGGGCAGAACGCCGGCGTATTTTCCGGGACATTGTTTGTTTCGGCGAGGAATGCGAGTTTCTCTAAAGGTTCAGTGGTAAATGTAAGCGGCTTAGCCGGTCAACCCCCGGCTCAGACGAGTGGAACCCCTTCATGGATTCAAGGTGCGGGCGGGGGCCATGGTGGAAGGGGCGCAAGTTGCGTGTCGGATAATATGAAACTGCCGGACGATGTGTGGGGAGGAGATGCTTACTCTTGGTCATCTTTGGATAAGCCTTGGAGTTATGGGAGTAAAGGAGGGACGACTAGTAAAGAAGAGGATTATGGAGGGGAAGGTGGTGGGAGGATAAGGTTAGAGGTGGAGGAGGCCATTGAAGTTGGAGGGAGTTTGTTGGCGAATGGAGGTGATGGTGGTGTAAAAGGCGGTGGAGGCTCAGGTGGAAGCATTTATATCAAGGCTCATAGAATGTAATTTAATTTGTTTCCCCCCTGCTCATCAGTTTTGTAGGTTTGACGTGAGTTGAACTTTAACTGCTATGATGATATAATTGTTTTGTGTAGTTGATTGATTTATGATGCTTTAGTTCGTCTTGATACTGGTTGTCTTCAATTGCGGTAAATAACTTTGCCAAATGGTCCCCTTTCCTTAAGTTTAGACTGAACTTTCTAAGCATAGTCAACACTGATACATTTATGCATTTATTGCAAATATGGCATTGTATTTATTTTTGTCGTCAAGGATGGTTATAAATTGGGAGGTCAGGATTCATCATCTGAGAAAAAGAGTGAGGATGAAAGTAAAAAAAAAAAAAAATGAGAGGAAGTCAAAGTAAATTCGAAGTTTAAAGAAAGAAGATGCATAAGGCTCTGGAGGAACTTATGGCATTTTTAGAAAAGAGAGAGTGTGAGTGGATGTCTAAGATAAGGACTTTCAGAATTTGGTTACAAAGTACAGTGATGATTTAAGTTACAGTGGAATACCTTTGCTGGGATTTTCAAGCCTGCAGTTTCTAGAAATTAGATGAAATTTATATGTGGACCAACATGTTGAGAAATCCTATGCTTTTTCTCCCATACTTGTGGTTTTGAAGTTATTGTATGCTCCTTATTTTGAAATTGATGGTAGAGTTTGTTTCTTAGAATGTCACTTAATTCGGCTTCCTTTACTGTTGTTTGATTATTGAGATATGTTTTCTGTGCATAACTTAAATAATTTTATCACTTGTATCTGGAGAATCAGATCTTCATCTGTTACTGTAAGATCAGCACATAAAATCGATTTTCTAGCAAATGTAAAGGTCATGTTCTCATTTACTCTATTATTAAATTCTTGTTAAACTATTTGTGGTTGTGATTCCTCTTCTATCCGTTAATGTACTTTCATCTCTCTTCAAGAGGAAAAAGATGGTTGTATGTCCTATTTTGCTCCATCTCATGTTTAATACTTGAATCTTCCTGCAGTATTCTCCTTTGAGGTATTTGTTGTGCATATCTGAAACGTTATGCCTAAACTTTTCATAAGTAAATGGATCTTTTCATAAGTAAATGGATTATGGGTTTCCTAATGACAACCTTCTTATCTGAAGACAGGACTGGAAGCGGCTGGTTAAGTGCGTCTGGGGGGAATGGATTTGCTGGAGGTGGTGGTGGAAGAATTTCGATTAATGTTTTTAGTAGGCATGATGATACAGAATTCTTTATTCATGGTAGGTTTTCAGTTTCTATTTAAATTTCATATCCTTAAATAGATTGCATGGTAATCTGTGTGCCTATTCGATGATTTTAAGGAGAAGTTACTTGGTGAATTTTGCTAAATGGTCATTGTTTAAAATACAGTAATGTGAGCTTGGGTTTTCTTCTAGTATCCTTGTCTACAAAACTCAAATCCTGTCTGTGATATTTGCTCTGACCAGAAGATGTAGTCTAATATCTTGTTATCTCCACTATGTCATCTTTTTTGCAGGAGGAAAAAGTTTTGGCTGTCCCGATAACTCAGGTGCTGCAGGTACATATTATGATGCTGTTCCTCAGAGTCTAATTGTTAGCAACCACAACATGTCCACAAATACTGACACACTTCTAATGGAGTTCCCTAAACAACCACTTTGGACAAATGTGCATGTGCGAGATCATGCCAAGGCTTCTGTTCCTTTGCTTTGGAGCCGTGTTCAGGTCATTGAAGGGCTAAATCTTGTTTTTCTATTTGAATATACTCTATGTTTATTGCCTTTTTTAGTTGATACATGATATTATCAGGAGTCATGTCATCTAATTTAAAATTGGTTTCTGTTTATCTCATCTCTAAGGTTAAATTAGAATTAAATTTAAATAAACTGGATGATTTATCCCAAAATAAGGGTTGAATTGGCTGTGGTAGCTTGAGTCAATTTTTGAGAATTAAATGATTAAAATGGTGTAGGAATCAGATTACATCACCCGATCCTGATGTACCATGTTGGAAACCAGTGGAAAATCTTAATACTTATGGGTATGAAACTTAGATCCTAAACAGATAATGAGAATACTTGTCAAACATTAGAGTGGACACTAAACCTGCATCCCGTGACACTAGATCCAATCCAAGTTAGTGTAACAAAAATTGAGAGTTACACTCACAGAGATCAGAGTGTGCTGTATTTCATAATTTTGACTTTGTTATTGGTCATATAGGTTAGGGGACAAATTCGCTTATCGTGCGGTGCAGTGCTAAGCTTTGGTCTTGCGCATTTTGCTTCGTCTGAGTTTGAGTTGATGGCGGAAGAACTTTTGATGAGTGATTCAATTCTCAAGGCAAGTAATTATTACTTATCTACTCTAATTGAAAGCATTGCTTAAGGCAATAATACTGGGATCTGCCTTATCAATTTGCCATGTAAAATAGCTACAATATAGTCTGTCATTAACCCCTGTGTTCTTATAGTCTTGATATAGTCTTCACCGTTCCTTCTTTCAATTCAAAATGATAGATATTTGGGGCTCTTCGTATGTCTGTCAAAATGCACTTGATGTGGAATTCGAAAATGCTTATAGATGGTGGTGCTGATGCTATTGTGGCAACATCCTTGCTTGAGGCCAGCAATTTGGTAGTTCTAAGGGTAATTAACTGATAATGTTTTTTCATTTAACAAAAAACCATGATTATATTGCTTCGAGGTAAGATATGGTGATTTCTGGTTTTCAGGAATCTTCTGTAATACATTCTAATGCAAATTTGGGAGTTCATGGACAAGGATTTTTGAATTTATCTGGACCGGGGGATACAATTGAAGCACAGCGTCTGATCCTCTCATTATTTTTTAGTATCAAAGTAAGCTGAATGCTTCCTTTAGTTTGATAGATGCATAGCCTTTTAGAATCAGACTTTCCCAGTTCAGGTTTGAAAGGGTCTGGCTAGTCATTTTGGTTACATATAGGTAGATGGATAGTGCATAAAACAAAGTGTTCTACAAAATTGACAGCTGTGGGACCCAAGTTTGGGCATAATTTGCTTTAATTCTTTTAGTGGTGGAAAACTAGCGACTGCTAATATTTGAGATATTTTCCCTCTCTTGATTAATGAAATTTGAGAATTGAAAATGTGTTACTTAATTGACGTGGCAGTTAATTTCTACATTGGCATTTAACCTTTCCATTTGCATTACTTATTCATGTGCTAATTCTTCCTTCCTAATATGAAGGTTGGACCTGGGTCTATTCTGCGAGGTCCCCTGGAAAATGCCAGTGACAATGATATGTAAGTTATTGATCTAAAAGAATTTAATGCTTACGCCATTATCTTGTTAGGTATTTAGTTTTGGTAACTGGCAGGGCACCACGGCTTTACTGTGAATTTCAAGATTGCCCTATTGAATTGCTTCACCCACCTGAGGACTGCAACGTGAATTCTTCCTTATCCTTCACCCTTCAGGTCTTCAGTTAGCCAGTTTGAAATCCAAGTCATCTTTGTCAGATTGTAGTAAATTCGGCTGTGAAGGTTTTGTGTGTTCAACTTGTTAATGAATTGTTGGATTGGAATGGCATTGCAGATATGTCGTGTTGAAGATATTATAATTGAGGGCATTGTAACAGGATCTGTTGTTCATTTTCACTGGGTTAGAACTGTTGTCGTGAATTCTTCTGGTGAAATTACCACGTCAGCTTTGGGTATGGATTACACCTAATTTCTGTTTAAAATTTCAATGTGGATAGTTGGTTATTTTAATGAGGAATAATGTTAGACTGTTAAAGATTCAATTATTTGCCCACTCATTCTGATTTGGACTGCTCTAGGATGCACTGGTGGGGTGGGTAGGGGAACAGTACTCAATAATGGTCTTGCTGGAGGTGGAGGGCATGGTGGCAGAGGTGGGAAGGGATATTATGATGGCAGTTTTATCGAAGGTGGTGTTTCTTACGGAGATGCTGAGTTGCCTTGTGAACTTGGTAGTGGTAGTGGAAATGACAGTCTTGCCGGTGCAACTGCTGGTGGTGGAATAATAGGTAAGCTTGTGAATCTATTGAGGTTCCACTATTGTTATTAGTTACTTTTGTTGTTCTTTAGATGTGATAGAGCATGGAAAAAGGCTTAGTTGGTTGTTGCTTTTATATTTTAGATGACCTTGGTTAGTTGTCCAAATACATAATTTTCACCTATGTTTTAGCCATAGGGGTTGATGTAGAGGCTTGAGGTTTGAATTGCTCCCAATGGCTTATGTATCTTCTGTTGTGAGGCTATTGTATATTTTACTGCTCCTTGGTACATTGTTCTACAGTTATTTAATCAACGTCCAGACACAATTTTTCCACATTATTTAACGCCTATAAACCTTTTCTAAGGAAATTTTTTGCATCGTTTCTAATATCATAAACTTCAATTTTTTATCTATTAATATAACATATTCGTTGTAGTTTTATATTTTTGTTCTCTGTAGATGGGCTACCCATTTCATTTTGACTTGCATTAAGTGACCAAAAGCAAAAATTTCTTTACGCCAATGAGAAATTGTATTCAAATAAACCTTAACGGTCCTTTTTTAAAACAAAACATATATATATACATCAATCACAGACTCTGAAGTTTCCTTTCAATTACTATGATTAGCAACCTTAGTTTGATTCAGTTCTTTGCTCTGTCCAAATCATATTCTGAGTGGTGGATATGTTGGGATAAGTTGAATTTAAGTAATTTTACAGAAAATGTTCGAGTTTCCCCTCCCCCCACTTTACAATGAAGTGAAGGCAAGTTATTTCTGTTAGTTTTTTCGCACATCATTGAACTTGGGAAAGTGTTTTGTTGCTATGCTGTGGCGACTTTTACTGATGTAAGTTTGGTCCAGTGATGATGCTTCTATTAATATTTTGCTCATTTTTTGCCTGAACAGTGATGGGTTCACTGGAGCACTCACTCTCAAGTTTGTCTGTATATGGTTCCCTTAGAGCTGATGGAGAAAGCTTTGGAGAAGTTATCAGAAAGCAAGATCATAGTACCATTTCAAACATTGGTCCCGGTGGTGGATCTGGTGGAACCATCCTTTTATTTGTTCATTCAATCATGCTTGCTGATTCTTCTGTTATCTCAACTGCTGGAGGACATGGCAGCCCAAGTGGTGCTGGTGGTGGAGGTGGTGGACGAGTTCACTTTCATTGGTCAGATATCCCAACCGGGGATGCGTACCAACCCATAGCAAGTGTGAAAGGAAGCATTAATACCAGGTTTGTATCAGAGACATGTGGCTTGCTTCTTATGTTTTGCATCTGATGAATGATTAAGCCAGCTCTCCTACCCAACACCACCCACCCTGGAGGTCTTCTTCTCGTCACTTAAGTCACATAATAATTGTTTACGATTGTTGAAATTAATTTGGTAATAGAGTGAAGAAAATTTAAATGCATAATCTAATTAGGCTGGAAACAACTTTTTTTATACTTATATTCTTTGAAAGTCCGGGTGCTAATAGGTGATCATTCCCAAATTCATTTGCTGTGGTATGTGACCTGCAAAGCAAAAATGTTCCTTAATTCTTGTTCTGTTCTCAATTTAACTAAGCACTGAGCAAAGGCAGATAGGTTACTAGCTTATATTGTCCTTCAGATCTTTAAAAGTGTGTTTGGACATGTGGGCTTTAGTGTTATGAAGTATATATCATGGAATGCTGGAGGCAGAAGAAACAAGGAGGAATCAAGGGGTAGTTACATTTTGCTGGCAACTTTGAACTTTTGTGATCACATCTCGATGAGTACTAGTCACAGATGCACTTCTGAACCTTTGATAATTAAGGGACCTCTTAGTTTTTATGTTGTTACAAAAGGACCACTTCCTGGGCTGTTATGTTCATTAACTGATAGGAAAGCATTTCTTGTCATCAGTGACAGAATTTTCCATTTGAAGCTGTAATAAACTGGCAAGGCTTTCAGTTCCTTGCTTGCCGATAGGTGATTAACTGTGCTAGGTTGTGGATACTTTGTGAAATTATTCAGATTGCTAGTGCTGTTTGCAGGGGAGGCTTTGGCAGAGGTCAGGGTCACACTGGAGAAAATGGCACTATCACCGGAAAGGCCTGTCCTAAAGGGCTTTATGGTATCTTTTGTGAGGTAGATTTGCAAATTTATGTCACTTTATTTGGAGTTTGGACTTGTTTTAGTTTCTAACGAGGTTACCTTTTCTTCATTTTGGAAGGGTACAAAGATCGGTTTGCTTGAGAGAACTTTCAGTTGACATAACGCTTTATCTGGTTTACCATATTACAAATTTCTTCATGAAATGTATATTTCCAGGTTTTGGAAAATTGACTTGTTCAGAGCTTTGCAACTATTTCTAAATGTTATCTGGTCACCTGGATAGTGTTAAATTTCTTCTCGCATACATATCTTCCAATGATCAATGGTAGAATTGGTTATTTGTTGTCACTTTTCATCTGGTTTTCTTCATAATTTTAGATTATCTGCTGCAGGAATGCCCTCTTGGGACGTTTAAGAATGTCAGTGGATCTGATAGAGTCCTTTGTCATAGGTGCCCAGCTGATGAGCTTCCAAGTCGAGCCATATATGTTGATATTCGGGGTACGTTTAACTTTAGTTGCTTCTACATGTGGAAGGATGGGCATCTCTCATTGCCTGCATTAATGTGGGCTTTTCCACATATTACTCTGAAAATTTAATAGTGCTTTTGCCAGGTTTTGGTTTTTCTTCTTGCATTGCTGTCAATAATACATGGCATTTCAATCCTTGCAAAGTTTATGATTCTTTTTTCTTCACGTGGATAATAACTTTTGTTATTGGTCCCAACCTTATGTTTCTCAATAGGTGGTGTCACTGGTCGCCCCTGCCCTTACAAGTGCATTTCTGAAAGATATCATATGCCACACTGTTACACGGCACTTGAAGAGTTGGTATATACCTTTGGCGGGCCATGGTTTTTTGGTCTTATTCTTTTAGGCCTCCTAATCCTTTTAGCACTAGTTCTTAGTGTTGCAAGGATGAAATATGTTGGTGGAGATGAATTACCAGCTCTCATGCCTGCTCATCGTGGCTCTCAAATAGATCACTCGTTCCCTTTCCTAGAGTCATTGAATGAGGTTTTTTCCTTAGTTTCTTCCATGTACACTTGATGTTTTATCTATCATGTTGATCGAAATATAAACCACTTACTAAATAGTATTCTCAACTATCTAATTGTTATATCCATCAGGTTTTGGAGACAAATAGAACTGAGGAATCCCAGAGTCATGTGCACAGAATGTATTTTATGGGATCAAATACATTTACTGAACCTTGGCATCTTCCTCATGTTCCGCCCACACAATTAATTGAAATTGTGTAAGTTCTTATTTTTGCCTCCATGTGTGATAGATAACTTGTTGGTTAATCTTCACTTTAATGATAATCTATAATTACAGGTTTTATTCTTCTGTATGAGCAGCTGTGTAGTGAGCTAACTATTTCCAAAGTATTGTAGGAAATTAATTTATGTAAAAGAATTTTTTGAATGTCATTTGCATGGCAGATATGAGGATGCCTTTGAGAGATTTGTGGATGAGATTAATGACTTAGCTGCGTATCAGTGGTGGGAAGGATCAATCTACAGCATTCTTTCTATTCTTGCATATCCACTTGCATGGTCCTGGCTACAGCAATGCCGGAAAAGGAAATTGCAACAGCTACGTGAATTTGTTCGATCTGAATATGATCATTCTTGCCTTCGTTCTTGCCGTTCACGCGCATTGTATGAAGGACTTAAGGTACCTTGTTTCATTATATTCTTAAATTATTGTATAATTTTCCTTATGGATATTTTTGGCTTGTTATATGTTGGTGTAGTCTGGTTTTGGAGTTTAAAATAAAAACATATGCTTTTGCTGTTGTATGTTTATGGATGCGGTAATTGGATGAAGCTGATGGAAAATTAAACAAGAATTTCTATTGATTGAGATTTGATCTTTCCTGTTGGAATCTTTTTTTTCTTTAAGCTTAAGAAGTGCTGTGTCCTTTTGTTTCATGCCAATGGAACTGAAGGTTTTAACACTGGTCCCTTTGGTGTTACTCTGCAGGTTGCTGCAACTGCTGATCTGATGCTTGCATATGTGGACTTTTTCCTTGGTGGAGATGAAAAGATAGGTGACCTTCCTCCTCGTCTTTATCAAAGATTTCCAATTTCTTTGGTTTTTGGAGGAGATGGAAGTTACATGGCTCCTTTTTCTCTTCAAAGTGATAACATTCTTACGAGCTTAATGAATCAGGTTTGTCATTAAATGGTTGTTTTTTGAAAAGTTTTTGATAGCTTCTTTTAGTGGTTGAGTGCTGTTGTTGGTGCCTATTTTTGCCTCTTTCTGTTTTGCAGTGTGTTCCACCAACCATGTGGTATCGACTAGTGGCTGGTTTAAATTCTCAGTTGCGCCTAGTTCGCTATGGACATTTGAAACTAACTTTTGGCCATGTTATTAGCTGGCTTGAAACACATGTAAACCCTACCATAATTGCATATGGTGTACGTGTTGATCTTGCATGGTTTCAGCCAACATCTTCTGGTTATTGTCAGTACGGACTCGTGGTATCTGCCACCAGCAATGAGAATGTGCAGTACTGGACTGAAGGTCAAGATAGATATTTTCCTTCTATGGAGCAGTTAAGGTGTCAACTGTTTGATAGTGATTTTCTGCCTTTAAATTCAATTATAAAATTTGGGTTAACTTTCATTGTTCTTTTTCTAATTTTTTTTTTTTTTGGGGGGTTTATTTGCAGTTGGTCTGGTGCTAGTAGGGGAGACTCAATTGGTCGTCCAGGAGCTAGTGAATATTTAAGGATATTTGGAGGGATATTGCATGCAAAAAACTTACAAACACTTAAAATGAGGAGGGCGATTTGTTATCCCTTTTCACTTATAGTTTGCAATACCAAGCCTGTTGGTCATCAGGTTCATTTTTCTTCATTGCAGACAAATAATTATCTTTCCTTTTTCTCACACACATTTGGTTGTAAATTTTGGAGAAAATCCTTACTCGTCTTCCTTATTATTGGCAGGATCTTGTCGGTTTGCTCGTCTCTATATTACTTTTGGGAGATTTTAGCTTAGTTTTGCTTACTTTGCTACAGATGTATTCTATATCACTGTTAGACTTCGTTTTAGTTTTTTTCTTCCTTCCTTTTGCAATATTTCTTCCGTTCCCGGCTGGTATCAGTGCCTTGTTCAGTCATGGACGAAGACAATCAGCTGGCCTTGCACGTGTATATGCATTATGGAATATCACATCGTTGATCAATGTTGTAAGTTGTTTCGAGGTTATTTTAGGCTATTTCTTAATGTTCTTTGATGCATGGTTTGGAAAATAATATTTGATGAAAGTAAATGTAAATGCTAGCAGCGAATTAGTTGTGCATCCAGCAATTCGAGAAGGTTAGGCTGTTTTTGCTGTCATAATCTCCTGATTCAAGGAAATGTCAGGAAAGTTGAATGAATGACTAGCATTGCAAGTGCTTGTTCACACTGCTATAGTTGATTTATGAGACAGATTAAAGGGTTTATTTTATAGACAGTCAATATTGCTCAAACTCACAAGTTACTTTCAAGCATTTGTCATCCTGATTATTTCTGTAATTTGCGATAGATAACTGCCTTTGTGTGTGGATTTCTACATTACTGGAGCCATTCAAGCAGAAAACATACGAACATTCAGTCATGGAATTTTAGCATGTAAGTATGTTTTATCTGTTATTATTGCTGTGGGTTAACTCTGGTTAAATTTAATTATTAGTATTTTTACTAGTGTGGTGTGGTGTAGGGGTGATAATGGGTGAAGTGCTTATATTATATTACGGTATGTGGGTGTGCAGGGATGAAAGTGAATGGTGGATGCTTCCTTCTGGATTAGTTGTCTGTAAAATAATCCAAGCAAGACTTATTGATTTCCATGTGGCTAACCAAGAAATTCAAGATCACTCTTTATATAGCACTGATCCTGATGTGTTCTGGCAATCTTGAAGTAAAACGTTTCTTCCTTCTTTCTTTCCCTGAATACTTGCGTCATAAGTAAAACAGCATTTAGGAAACCCATTTTTCTTTCCCCAATTTGGTGTGATGGATTTGAATAGTGAAGAAATTTAAGTATGAGTGGCACTTGAATTTTGTAAATGATAGATACTTCTATATATGATTTATTTTCATATATATGCACACACGCAACAGAGTAAAGAATCAATGAACTGAACCATTGTTTGATACCCAAATCAATTAACGTGATTAGGATTTATTTTATTTTATTTTATTTTAATTTTGCATACATTGGGAAATGGAAGCCTTGATGATTTATTTTATTTCATTCAGTTACATGATTGAAATATGGGCGTATTTTAGAGATTTTCTTTCATCATCATTATGGCAGTGTTATTTAGATTTTGATAGATTTTGTTGTATTTAAAATAATAATTTTAATATTGTAAACATCATATCTGTATTAATAAATAAACACCTGATCAGGAAAGATTAGTAGAATATATATATATATATATATATATATATATATATATATTTTATGGGTTTTGATGTATTTAAATAATATTTTATATTTTTAAAATATTTTTTTACATTTTTATTTTGATAATAATATTATTAATTTAAACTAATTTTTCAATTATTGTATTTTTGTAATTGTTGAAATTTATATATATATATATATATATTAGATTGTATATATTTTCTGGATTTTTATATATTTATAGTTCTATTTATACTTTTTAATGTTTATATTTATCATTTTACAAAAGGACATCACGTGACGTATATGTTAAGTATACTTTAGATATTAAATTGGGTAAAATAAAATTTAGGCACTAATATAAAAACGGAAATCGTGAAATTATATAAATATTCTTTTGAACTTCTCTAATTCAATGCTTAATTTTTGAGGTGAAGGTTGAATGTGTAATAATTCATCAATTAATTAATTATATTTTTGATAACATAAATTTACCTCATTATCTGACCTTATAAAATGGAAAGAATTAAAAATGTCGTATTTTTGGAGTTAAGTTTAAATATTCTCAAATGATATTAAAAGTAGACTGTAAATGCTCAATTCTATACAAAATAAATGAAAATCCAGAAATGTATAAATTGTAAAAGTATTTGGTGGGAGACTTAGGGCCCGTTCGTTGCTCCATCTGGGATAGACTTTTTGGACCAAAAGTACTTTTCAGCAAAAAGCACTACAGAACAAGGACCAGTGGAGAAAAATTTTCAACTTTTCAGAAGTTCTTTTTCCCAGATGAAAACGCCAAAATTTTTAGCTTTTTCCACAGCAGAAGGACTTTTACATAGTGTTTTACTTTTTTATCCTTATTTTATGTCTTCTTCCCATTAGACGTTGTCCTCTTTTTTTCCCCTTTTCTTTCTCTCATTTTTCCTCTGTTCCTCTGGTGAGTTTTCTTCTGATTTTTCTTTCCCCTCCGATTTATTAGCAAGAAATTATCTCTCAAGTGGAGCTAATTTAGCAAGAAATTTGATTTTTCTTTCCCCTTCAATTTTCCCCTCCGATTTTTCTATTCCTTTGTTCTTATTTGATTGTCCTCTTTTTTTAATCCTTGCCTTTCTTCTGATTTTTCTTTTCTTTCTCTGATTTTTCTTCGATCCTTGAGATTGGGAAACCCCTGAAGTGAAGCTACTGTCTTTTTTCTTTTTTTCCTCTTCCACCGACTCCTCCATTTTCTAATCCCTAACAGCCAATTCCTTTCTCCCCTTCTCCACTCCAACACCCATCGGCCACCACCATATCTTTCACCAGTCAGCACCAATCCACCGGCATTAGTTGCCGAATTTGTGAAAATCGACAAGGAATTTTAGAGTTGAGGCATGGAATTTGTTTTCCAATTATTTTATTCTCTAATTTTTCTTCTGTATATTTTAGATGACAGTGGTGTTCTCTGCCCTTATTGATTTTTTTTTCTACAGGTGAAACATCGGGTACTACTGCTACATTGGTATTCACATAACCCAGGCAACGCATGACCATTTCCTCTTCAGAAAAAGGTAGTATGGAATGAACTTGGTTACTCATGGTGCATGCACAAAAAATTGTTCTTTTCTGTTTATATTGATGTTTGGATGTTAATAATCTTTTCTTTTTTTTGGTATCAATTTGTGGTTGTGGGGATTTTTAATGCATGAAAGTAACTAAAGTATTGAGAATTCTGTCAAAACTGGATTTGAGTATTATAGATTGAGATAGACTTATATTTTTAGAGATTTTGTTACTTTGAGTCTTAACCCATGGAAAGATGACAACATGTTTCACATATTTTGACCCCTTATTGCTTCTAACTTGGAATCGTCCACAAAGTGGCACGAAAAGTTCCCATAATTATTTGAAGGAGTTATCCACAAGCAATAAGTTAGGTCTTATGTAAAAACTTCTATTTCTTTGCAACCAGAGAGATATCTCTTGGCATTGAGTGATAATCACATTGACATTGATGATTTGGATGGTTAAAAATTCAACTGTACTTTTTATACTTAGGTTAGATTTCTTTTACCACGGACATCGATTGAAGCTATTGCATCAACGTACCAAAACCCCAAAGTGGGACATATATAGTTCTGCTCATATATTCTATTGAACTTTTCCGATTCATTTGCATATTATGATGTTCAGGAAAATCTACGATTCTATGAAGCATCAATCTTAAGAAACTCATGAATCTAATTTTACACGTTTAGACCATTCTCTAATAAATAACACTGCCAACTCTCCACTTCATTATAATATCCAATCTTTATAACAAGACTGATGAAAACATCAATTTCTTCAAAGCATACAATGCAAAGCTTCTAACAATCTCTATATCTTATTCGAAGCACAAATAATTCAGCCCAACAAAAGCATTGGAAAACCAATAGACACAACCAATAGCCACTATAGTTACTATATACTGATATATATTTTATCAATTTGCAATCATTACTACTTGAAGATTAAACATGTATAGTTTACAAAGTATTGTTTGATGAGTACTGCATTTTAATGTTAGTTTTACTATCCATTTTAGCATTTAGGCATTTCATTTATGTTATGTAAAAATCACTGTGAAATAGATTATTTGGTATGGTTCAAACTGCATTATTTTGATTACCTATATAGTACAAATTCACTAACTTTTAAGGTATTTCGTGTCTCAGTTATTGACTGGTGAATTGCCATAAGAGACTGTTAGTTACAAACTTGCAAGTAATTTTCTGTGCCCTTTACTATCTTCAGGAAATGGTTGCTTGGAACTTTTTCTTTTTTCTGTTAGATGATTGCAATGATGTTGTTGTTTTCAATGTTAAGATGCATGCATGCTCTATATACAGATTAAAGAAAACATGTATATTCTTTTTTTGAGTTTACTTGAGTTTGTGGTTTGTATCTTTAGGCTTAGATTATTTTCTAAGGAATGTTAACTTTTCTTTCTAATTTACACCTTCTGGCCATGAACGATCTTTTTATAAATAAAAGAAATTTTTTTATTTTTGTCCGTAATTTCTTTTCTTTTGAGGCATCCAAAGTTTGTTGTTGGCAATCATTTTACTGAAATTAAATAAAGTTAGAATTTTATGAAAAGAAAAGTTGGAATTTTCGTTCTTTAAAATGAAACATTTGCTTCTTTACAAAAAGCCACCTTGTTTCTTTAATCATATTTTTATTATTCAATAATTAATCAAACAAAAGGGTTAAAGACACTCAACAAAAAAAAAGAATATCTGATTCACATGTTATTAATAGTCGGGAATGCGATTCCTTTTACCCCACTTTTTTCATTTTCTTTAAAACAAAATTTTCTCTTATTTAAAGTGTTTTTGTTAAATAAAATGTACTATAATATTGCAATTAGTTTTTATAATCTTTTTATTTTAAATTTTTGTCAAATATTCATTTAACACAATTTGAATCACTTAATTTTAATATTATATAAAAAATACATTTACAACAATTATAACACAAAATTAAATCAAGATAAAACATATCAAAATACTTTTATAATTGTTTTAATGACCAAACACCATGCCCTAATTTTATAAACCCATGTTGGATTGAGTCTACCATTGTATGAACACAATCCTTTCCCATTTTAGTGTGTGTCACTAACACTAATATGCATGCATGCTTTATATATTAGTAACTTTTCAACTAGTCAAGCAACGACACATGCTTACATTAATTATTTGTGCTTACATTAATTACACATGCTTACATAATCATAATACATAATCATAATTCATTATGTGACATTTGATTTTCTTGATTGCTTGGTGAAACGAATCTGTTTGTATACATAATAGATGAGTACTTGACGATTGAAGTTAGTGGTGAAAAGTGAAAGCAATGTGGGATAAGAGATTGACAAAATATTTTGTGATATTTGTATTAAAGAAATATTGAAAGGCAATAGACCTGGTACTCATTTCACAAAAGATGGATGGTTGAAAATAATGACAAACTTTGAGAAAGAAACGAGTAAGGGTTTTTCACAAAGACAACTTAAAAATAGGTGGGACGCCCTAAAAAAAGAATGGAAAGCTTGGAAAAAACTTAAAGGCGAAGATACTAGTCTAGGGTGGGATCCTATAAAAAGAACCGTTGATGCATCGGATGATTGGTGGGAGAGTAGGCAAAAGGTACATTAATAATTCTGAATTTTTTTTTTCTTTTCAATGAGGTTATTGATAATTACTGTTATTAAACTATCATTTTATATGTAAGTTGTGCTCAAGCTCAAAATTTAAAACATCGGGCATTGATCCGAATTGAAGGAAGTTGGACCAAATGTTCATGGGGATAGTTGCAACAGGTGATAAAGCATGGGCACCTTCTTCTAGTACACTCCGTACTGATTTTTTTGAGGATGTTAACAATGAAATACCTGAAGAGAATGAAGATGAGAATGTGAGAAACGATGTTCGCATTTTAAACGATGTTCACATTTCAAATGATGTTCACATTTCAAATGATGTTCAAATTGATGGAAACGGGCAAAAAAGAAAAAATCCTGAGATATCAAGTTCACATTTTACACCTGGAAGAAAGAAATCCTCAAAACAAATTGGAGGGGCTGCAAGATTGTCCAATCAAATAGAAAAATTATGCAATGCAATGACAATATGAGTCAAGCCACGCCTAGTTTGACTCTGTTATGGATCCATATGGTATTCCGTAGCGGTCAAAGTGCTCGACAAAGATGTCGAAAGAAGTTCGAAGCTAGTCCGCTATACTTTTTCGCACTTAGATTATTGCTCAATAAGGACAAGCGAATTATGTTTTTATCAATTAATCCCAAGATTAGAGCTTTGTGGCTTAAGACGGAAATGAAGGATAGTTGAAAATTTTCTGATCTTCTAGTGTTTAGAGATATCTATTATGTGACTAAAAAAATGCTAAACTAATTTTATCAATAGTTGTTTATGTTTGGTTTTGGATATTGAATTTATGTTTTATCAATGGCTATTTATCTTTGGTTTTGGATATTGAATTTATGTTCTATTTATTTATGTGTAAAATACTTTTATTAATAGTTGTCTATATTTGGTCTTTGGATATTGAATTTATGTTCTACTTATTTTACTAAATTAATTTTATCAATAGTTGTTTATATATGATTTTGGATGTTCAATTTTTTTTACAAGTGATGAGTATAGTTGAAAATTACAGCGGTAATGAAAGTGATGATGAACAGGAAAAGAAAGGGATTTTACAACGCGTGGAATGTTTTACCCGCTTATTTGTTTTTGCATCTTCTTCCGTGCAATTATATCACGAGAAGTATATATTGAAGCAACCATGCATGAATTCAAAACAGTCAGGTGAGACATGGATCCGAGAGATCCTTGACGGTCACGAATCACGTTGTATGATTAATTTTAGGATGTCTAAAATGGTATTCACAAGTTTGTTGAGAGTTTTGGAGACAAGATACAACTTGCAAACTTCAAGACACATATCTTCTCCTGAAATGTTGGGAATTTTTTTATACATCTTGGGCACCGGTGCAAAAGTTTCCCAATATCGAGAAAGATTTCAAAGGTCTGGATCAACAATAAGTCGATACTTTGCAATTGTGCTTGAGAAAGTTTCAAGGATGGCCACCGATCTAATTGCACCCGAAGATCCTTTTTTTAGCTCAATACCGAACAAATACGTAATGATTCTAGATATATGCCGCATTTTAAGGTTAAAATTTAATTTATCTTATTATATTTTTAATATTTTTGGTTGACTAAAAATATACACGAGACTAATATGATTATTTGTTCAGGATTGCATCGGTGCAATTGATGGAACTCATATTGTCGCTATTCTTCCACCAAGTGAACAGATTCCCTATATTGGAAGAAAATGTATCCCTACTCAAAATGTTATGGCAGTATGTGATTTTAATATGTGTTTCACCTTTGTCATCGCTAGATGGGAAGGATCGGCACATGACACTAGAATATTTCTTGATGCAATTCGAGATCCAAAATACAAATTCCGCACCCACCAAATGGTTAGATATTTTATTTATATGTGATTTTAAAAAAAATAAAGTATAAGTTCTTTAATTGATATTTTTTTTAAAAAAATTATTGAACTAATTGTTTGTTATATTATGACATGTAAGAAAATATTATCTTGTTGATTCTGGATACCTCGAATGAAAGGTTATCTTGGACCATATAGAGGTCACAATATCATTTACCAGACTTTCGTAGAGGTAGACCAGTATTTGGTAAAGAAGAGATATTCAATCATTCACATTCATCATTAAGTAGTGTGATTGAACGAACTTTTGGTGTTTTGAAAAAAAAATGGGCCATTTTAAGGGATATGCCAAGTTATAGTTTTGAAAAGCAAACGATGATTGTTGTTGCTACAAAGACGATACACAATTTTATCCGAAAATATGTCGGTCGAAATGATGCAGATTTTATGGAATACGAAGATATTAACTGGGCATATGAGAATACTATTGATTCAGAAAATGCGTATGGTCGAGAAAGTGATGATGATGATGACGACGATGATGGTGGTGATGATGACGGTGAATCAAGCAATTTAAGTGGTTTTGAAATGAAATTAACAAGAGATGCTATAGCTTCTAGTTTAATGAATTCAGTTTAATGCTATTGTAAATTTTTTAGTATTTATATTTGGTATATAAATATTATCCCTTTTTGAAACTTTAATCCCAATATATGTAATATTTTAATTTCTTACCTTTATGTTTTCTATGTTATGTTAATATCTAATATTAATTTTACAAAATGTGTTAAAAGCATTAAAAATTAAAAAATAATTTTAAAATAATACAATTGTGTCAATATCTAATTACAAATATTTAATTATTATATTTAAATATTTAAATATAGTTTATATATTCTAATTAAATTTAATAAATAATTAATATTAATTCTTGAAAAATATTTAAAATTAATATTATTTATTAAAATATTAATAATAAATTATAATAAATTATTTTTATATTTTTGTTAAAATATCATAATATTAACTAATTTGAACATTATTTAAATACATATTTGTTACTTTATAATATCATGTCTAAAATAGACATTTTACTTCTCAAAAGCACTTTTTGACAGCAATGCCAAACACTTAAATTTCTCAAAAGCACTTCTCAAAAGTACTTCTCAAAAGCACTCCTGAAAGCACTTCTCAAAAGTACTTCTCAAAAGTATTGCCAAACTAGCCCTTAATCTGTCAAACATGGTTATTTAATAAGGTATGTTATTTTATCGTAAGTACTTTCCAAAAACTGTAAAATTTAAAATAAATTTATGTTATTTTATTATATTGTTTGTTATCTCAAAATTAGTAAAATTTAAATATGAAATTTTAATTAATTTAATAAAATATAAAGACTTTAACCTCCAATTTAGTCATTAAATTTTAAATTTTTAAATTGATCTTTTAAATACAATGAAGGTATAGTTTTACTAACCCAGTCAACAAACCAACTCCTGAAAACTTCAATCTCCGAGCATGACATCTTGTTCAGCAAACATCCCTTTAAGAATGTAGCCACACAAATCAAAAGATTGACCAAAAAAATCAAATTATTAAATTAGATATTAGTCATTCAACTTCAAAAAATTATAAATAGTCATCTAATTGTTTAAAAATTTTCATTAAATCACTGAATCATTTGAAAATTTTTATTTAAGTCGTTGAGTTGTTATTTACAAAAAAAAAAAAATTCAAGTAGCGAGTTCCAAGATGATCGAGATGGTAAAAATTCATTAATGAGTAAAGAAGCATACCTTAAATCAAGTCAATCTGAATAAATCAAGTCAATCTGACTTAATGTTGAAAATTAAAGAAGAAAATGACTTGTAAATTTATGACGTTCAAAGTTATCTCATAAGAAAACATATAAGTTGTAGAAGATAAAGGAAATGAAAGACACTAAGCAGTGCGAACAGAAAATATCATACAATAATGATTTAACATCCTAATGACTTAAATAAGAGCTTTCGAATAGTTTGATAAATATTTTTATAACTTTTTAAAGTTAAAATATAAAAATATAAACTTATTAATAATTTAATGATTTTGAGTGTAATTTACTGGAATTAAAACTTTGTTACTCTCGTTACACTCAAACTGCTCAATATGCAACATGTTCAAGCCCACAAACACTTTATAGCCAGCCTTTCACATGAGGAAGTACGATTGTTATACCAACTTGTAACCATATCTACGACTTAACACTAAAGCAGGCTACAACACACAAATTCCTAATCCCACAAGGCTCGAAGCTTAGCTAGTTGTTAGCTAGAGAGACTGCCACTTGGGATGACAAAGTGGCTACCTAGGATCAATAGCCTTGTAGGAAAGGACACTTAGCATTCAAGGTCGTCCAACAAATTCATCCCTATGTAGACTAGCAAATCGGCATGGCCAGACAAGCGGTGAAAGAATAGACCCTGAGCAGTCCCTCGTATAGCCTAGATATAATTTTATATGTCAAATTCGAACATAGATAATGACAATAAATTTTAAAGAAAGAGAGAAAAATAGAATATATAGATTTTATGTAAAAATTCTTTTAAAAAAAATTACGGGTAGAGAAAAAGAAAAATTTATTAACTATTAAATTTAAATGATACAAGAGGAGAGACGACTACGTCTATTTATAAGTTTAAAAATATTATTCTAATCAAAGTCTAATAGAAGCAATGCAATACCTCTAATTGCAACCCTAATCCAATTCTATACTTAATAGGGATTTTACTATTTTTTTAACTAAGAATTTGGGTCTCACGGTCCTAACATTATATATAACTAGTTACAACCCCTTTTTCACTATCTACATTCTCAGTTTTATTACTAGCTTAAGCTTTCTTGCTTTAGATTAGACATTTTGTTTACCTAAATATTAGAGGACAATTGGAATCACAAACTTTTAACTCCCCTTAACTCATATTTATCTAACATAAACATCCCACCCAAAATCCAATTCAAGTACCTCATTAAATTGTTTTCCAATTAGATCCAATCCGTGTACCCCCAAAACTAATATTCTAATCTACTACTATTGTTGAAGCCATTTTTTTATTTTTGGAAAAACGGGATCAACTTTAAAAATATGGAGTCGCCACTAACCTTTTTTTGTTTAGGTCGGATTTGATCATCTTGTAAAAAATAATTTTGGTTTGCGAAATAGAAAAAAAATAAACAAGTTTGGGAGCCGATTACACACGAGGAAGGATTAGCACCCTCGTATGCCCAAAACTAGTACCAAATTGATTAACTAATGTCCTTATGTTGAAAATCTAAAAATTTTAAAATGTAATCTTTTTTGGAAAAGGCTGATCAATTTATATTGAATCTCAAGATTCACTCATTCTAAGAAAATAAAACATCACATCCAACACGTTAGGATATTTTCTTTTTCATTTCTTCAATTTTGCTCAAACTTGCTTTTAGTTCCATCACAGAATTACGGTTTCGATGATAACAGAGAGATCTTTCCAATTCAGCCACCCTAGTCTTTAGTTCATTTCTTCCATTTTGGCTTTCTAACATTTTTTTTTCTAAAATCTCATTTTGGGCCTTCATTTCTTGAAATTTCTCTTCCCATTGTTCGGCCTTAGCTCTTTCTTCTTGAACCTCTTGCCGCCATTGATCTGAAGTCTTCCCTAGCCCAGCGGTTCTCATTGATAGACGCATATTTTTATAGTCTGTCTTTAAGCTATCCAGATCCTCTTCAGCCTTATTTTTCTCTTTTCTTAACTTTTCAGCTTCTGACTTCTGCACTTCCATATCTAATCTCAGGTGCATTTTTTCTTCCTCCAGTTGCTAAATCTTTTTCCCGAGCTCGGAACTCTTCTTTTCAAAGTCCTGTCTTATAATCTCTAACTCTGACAGGACAACTTGTAAATATTCTTCCACTGATCGAGCACCTTCTAATTTTAGTCCCAGAATTTTATCATTAACCTTTTGCTTAACCACACATTATACTCAGGAGTCGTCATTTCGCCTATAATCACTCTCTTCATCCGACGATTAGCAATTTCCCGAATCCTTTTCTTATAATTTTCTCCTCTATAGGAGAATTCACTTTGAGCTAACCCGTGCGTTGCTGGCATAACTGTCTGGACTTATACTGTCTTGTTGCAAGCAAAGGAGCATATCCAATGGCTCCCCAAATTCTAGGTAAAGTGACTCAATCAAAGCTTCCACATTTGTAAAGCATCTCATCAGGCATCATCCATGGAGCTCTCCATTCGATATCCTCTTCTTGGAGATTCTGAAAAATCATCATCCACTTTTCTTCTGATATATCTTCTCACCTTGGAGTAGCCACTTCTTCTTTTAAAGGTGAATAAATCTCACAGAAAGATCGGTAAGAAACTTTATCTATCTTCCAAAAGTGACCATGAAACCATACCATCAACAACTGTGCATATCCAATAAACCTACCTTCTCCTACTCTTCGACATGCATTTAAAGATCTGAAGGTCTCAGCAAGAATTGTAGGACAGGTGTAACTTGCTTATCCAACTGATCAAATAAATATGTAACTGCTTCATCTATGTGCTTTAGAGCTTTAGGGAATATGACTAATCCATAAATGCTCAAAGCAAAGATATCATTTTCCTCTTTACGTCAGGATGCACCAGGATCAAATCTCTCAAGTTCACCCAAGGAATGCATTTTCGCTCGCCCTTTTTTTGAATTCGAGCTGAAACCCACTGCTCACTCATTCCATTAATAGTCATCAACTTCTTCACAAAAGAAGGAACATTAGTAGCCCTAGTGTAAACTTTATCGACTTGGACCCCTGGACAGCGAAGTAAAGTGATGTATTCCTCCACAGTAGGCACCAAGTCCACCTTCCTAAAAGTAAAACAACTATATGCAGAATTCCAAAACTGAACCATAGCCCGAAACAAGTGCTTATCTACCTTGACATCAAGTAAATAAGAAATGTCACCATAACTGCAGTAGAACATCTGCTTAGTCTTATCCTCCCAATGAGTCCAAATATTCCTCAATTCTTGAAGCTCATTGTAACATCCCGAATTAGAGCCTATGCACTATGACTAAAATTTTATGAAATAGTATGCCTTATGTGTTGTAAATGTGTTGTGTGCATTTTAGAACCTTGGAAATGCTTTAGAAAATATTAAGTCTTAAGAGGAAATATAAGGAAATGTAAGGAAATGAAAGGAAATGTAAGGAAATGTAAGGAAATGTAAGGAAATGTAAGGAAATGTAAGGAAATGTAAGGAAATATAAGGAAATATAAGGAAATGAAAGTAAATGAAAGTAAATGAAAGGAAATGTAAGGAAATGAAAGGAAATGTAAGGAAATGTAAGGAAATGTAAGGAAATATAAGGAAACTTGGAAATGATTTAGAAATGTTAAGTTTCAAAAGGAGGGAAGTAAACATTTTGGAAACCTAGGAAATGTCAAGTTTAAAGAGCCAAACGAAAATTTTTGGAAACTTAGAAATGACTTAGAAATGTCGAGTTTTAAAGTTTAAAAGAGGAAATTAAGGCAATGTGGCCTTAAGAGAAAAAGTATGTGAAATTTGACACACAATTGGGCTTGGAAAAGTGGCTTGGAGATGCCACTTAGGGCCTCTGGAAATGGCGCCACATGCAAGTGTATTTGGGCCAGGGATCGAGTCACTTAGGAAGCAAATAAAAGAAGTTTTATTTTGCTACAAAGAGCAAAGAGGTGGACGGCATGTGGGCTCTTAAAAGAGGAGTTTTATTTCCTTTAGAATTTTGGCTAATTAGGAGATAATTGTTGGATTAATTCTTTTGATAAAGTGATAATTATCACATAGGAAGAGTGGTGGCCAAGTTAAGGACTCTAGCTAGTAATTTCGGCTATAAAAGGAAGAGAAGGCCATTCATTCATTCATTCACTCTTCCTTTGCTGAATTTCTTAAGCAGATTCTCCTCTCTCTGCCGAAATTCCTACAGTTTTATTCTTCCTTCTCTTTTCTTTCTAATTCCTCCAAAAATCGAAAGTTGTGAGAGCATCATTTAGCCATAACCGAATCTCTGAAGGTTGAAGTGAAGGTGCAATCGATTCCTTCAAATAAGGGTAAGATCCAAGTTTAGTTTCCATTCTTTTATATTTTAGACTTATCGAAATTTAGGGACTAATTTCGATTATTAATCTTAGCGAATCATGGAAGGAGAAGTTCTTTTCGAAGATACACCATAGGCGCGTGTTCCCTAGTTATTCGGTGAATTTCGGGATTTAAGATCCTTAAGGTAAGTGACTATGAATATTCGGCCAAGACCCTATTTTTGTAGTAGATCTATTATTATGTGTTTTAAGCTGAAAACTAATCGATTCAAGGGATCTAGGGAGTAGCCGATTTCAAGGGGAAGAATACAAGTTTTCGGGATTTGACTTTTAATTCAATCGGCAACAAGGTAGGTTTTAGTATACAAATCCTACTAGGATTTGGTTTTATGGCCGAATAGGCCTTTGCTAAATATATTAAGGTTGGCCGAATGTAGGAATTGAGATTTAAGGCATTAGATCAAGCTTTTCGGGATTTAAGTGAACCGCTAAGCAAATCAGGTGTGTACCCTACCCTAAGTTTTAATACGTTCATGGCTATGTTTTAAATTAAATGTGTTAATATGAAAGTGTAAGGACATGGCTAAGGTACCGTGTGTACCCCACACTAATCTTAATAGATTTATGGCTTAAACTTGATATATGTGTTAATATGAAAGTGTAAGAATGTGGCTAAAGTACCATGTTATGGTACAAAGTACTCAGGTACATTTTCCTACTCCTACTAGGATTACGAAATATGTTATACTTAACATGTGAAAAGTGACATGAATGTGAATTTAAGTATGATATGCATGATATGAATAATACGGGGCATTCGAGTTATTTGAGAAAGGGGAAGTGAATGTGATGACTTCGGTCTCACTATCTGAATGTGGTGACTTGGTCACATTATCTGAATGTGGTAACTTCGGTCACATTATCTGAATGTGGTAACTTCGGTTACATTATCTGAATGTGGTGTCTTATGACACAATTATTTGGTGGCTATGCCACGAATTTTATATGGGCGATGAGCACGTCGACTGCAGCGACTGCCTTCGATGGTATGTAGCGAATGGAGGGTTGACTTAGTAGTCCCCACGGTGTGCAGGATGGTACGAGTGGAGTGTAGCGGATGGCTAACTAGGTTTGGGTTTGGGTTGCATCATTATTTTTACCTGTTATATGAACATGTATGTGATATGATAATACGTGCCTGAAATGTTAATTCTTAGTGTTGGTTACACATTGAGTCTATTTGACTCACCCCGCTGTGGGACTATTTTTCAGGTGACGACCAGTGATGGACCGGGCCGGCAGATGCTTAGTGGAGGCCATGTGAAGTTCAGATTTCTTTTATTTGGACTATTTTATTTTAAGAATTTTTGAATTTAAATTTTGGGAATTATTTGATGTAATAATGCCTTAGTAGAATTATTTTATTCTGTTTTTATTTATTGAGCCTACAATCTTTATATTTATTAAAAGATTAAGTAAAATTATTTTAATACAAAGCCCAAACGTTTTGTCATCTAAATCAAAAGGATTTTTAATAACGAAATAAACTTGTTTTCAACTCAAGCCCAACCCAAAACAAACTATCTTCAAAACACACAGTTTTCAAAGTGTTCGAAAGAATTTTGAAACGGTTTACACCGGGGAACATACCAGATCCGGTCAAGGCTCGTGGGTCGGGTTTGGGGTGTTTCAGTTTGGTATCAGAGCCCAGTTTTAAACTCTCAGCCTGTGGGCTAAGGCCCAAAACGTTTTCAAATCGAGCCCAAATAAGCTTTATAAAGTATCTTATGAAATAAGCAGGTTTTTCTGGCATGGCCCACTAAGTCTCCGACCCGAAGTCCACCAGGTAAGTACTCCGATCTTTTGTGTGATTTATATTATGATTTGTAGAAGGGTAGAAATGGAACGAAGAATAGAGATTAAGTACTTGAACCCTAGGACTAGTATACCCCAACAAAAACATAAGACTTAAATGCCTAACTAAACAAACTTGTGGTTAAGTCGCTGAGTTAGGGTGTGGTAACCATGGTGCGCATGTCTAGGATTGGTTTCGGTGGGAGCTTGGTATTTAAGCAGTCCGCGTGACTCACCTCCTCTCCACTCGAATCCTACCTGGTGCGTAGCCTCGGTTCACCCTAATCAAGAGGACTTATTCACGGGCTAAACCCCTAACTAAAACCCAAAAGGGACTAGCCGTATTTTATGAAAACCCTAGTTTTATAATCACCAAATTACCCCTTGAATAGTAGCAAAAAAATTATTTTGGAAAATTTTCAAAATATTCCCGATGTATAAAGTTACAAAAATACCCTTAGTGGTAAAATTACAAAAATGCCTTTGGTTTATGAAAATTTCAAATACCCACAATTCTTATCAAAATTTTAATACTTTATGAAATGTCCAAAAACACTAATTTGCCAAATATCAAAATACCTTGATTTTGGAAAACTACAAAATTACCCCTACCCTACAAAATTATCGAAATACCCCCGAGTTACAAAATTACCAGAATGACCCCCGATCTTCAAAAATTTCTGCAACAACACTGATTTGGAAAACAAATTCTCAGAAACAACCTTCAAGTTTTGTAAAATTCCAAAATATCCTTGATTTATTAAGATTTATAAATTTACCACAGTTTATTCTTGAAATACCCTGTAATTTCAAAATTTTGAAATACCCCCGAGATTTCAAAAATTACCAAAATACCCTTATTGACAAAATCACCAAGGAACCTTATTTTGACAAATTACAAAAAATACCCCTATAGGGCAAATTACGAAAATACCCCTGGATAGTGGAAAAACAACAACAATGAAAACTACAACATTTCTCTGAATGAACGAAAGTTCATAATTGATTGATGGATGTATGAATGTAAAGACTGTGTGCATGTATGAATACGAAAGAACCACTTCTAAAAAAAAAAATTCTTTTCATAAAACTTCTTCGTGGTTAATCCGTGAAACAAAATTTTTTTTAATACATAAAACTTCTTAATCAGATTAAATCGCGACGTTAGAAATGAGTTCGAGGGCGTGAACTTAGAGATTGTGCTGAAAAGTATGATGGTTCTATTAAGATCGAGTCTTGCAGTAATAAGCATAAGTCGGTGAGAAGGATTGTACGACTGTTAGTAAGTAATTTTGAGGACGAAATTATTTTTAAGGAGGGTAGAACTGTAACATCCCGGATTAGGGCCTATGCACTATGACTAAAATTTTATGAAATAGTATGCCTTATGTGTTGTGAATGTGTTGTGTGCATTTTAGAACCTTGGAAATGCTTTAGAAAATATTAAGTCTTAAGAGGAAATATAAGGAAATGTAAGGAAATGAAAGGAAATGAAAGGAAATGAAAGGAAATGTAAGAAAATGTAAGGAAATGTAAGGAAATGTAAGGAAATGTAAGGAAATATAAGGAAATGTAAGGAAATGAAAGTAAATGAAAGGAAATGTAAGGAAATGTAAGGAAATGTAAGGAAATGTAAGGAAACTTGGAAATGATTTAGAAATGTTAAGTTTCAAAAGGAGGGAAGTAAACATTTTGGAAACCTAGGAAATGTCAAGTTTAAAGAGCCAAACGAAAATTTTTGGAAACTTAGAAATGACTTAGAAATGTTGAGTTTTAAAGTTTAAAAGAGGAAATTAAGGCAAGGTGGCCTTAAGAGAAAAAGTATGTGAAATTTGACACACAATTGGGCTTGGAAAAGTGGCTTGGAGATGCCACTTAGGGCCTCTGGAAATGGCGCCACATGCAAGTGTATTTGGGCCAGGGATCGAGTCACTTAGGAAGCAAATAAAAGAAGTTTTATTTTGCTACAAAGAGCAAAGAGGTGGACGGCATGTGGGCTCTTAAAAGAGGAGTTTTATTTCCTTTAGAATTTTAGCTAATTAGGAGATAATTGTTGGATTAATTCTTTTGATAAAGTGATAATTATCACATAGGAAGAGTGGTGGCCAAGTTAAGGACTCTAGCTAGTAATTTCGGCTATAAAAGGAAGAGAAGGCCATTCATTCATTCATTTACTCTTCCTTTGCCAAATTTCTTAAGCAGATTCTCCTCTCTCTGCCGAAATTCCTACAATTTTATTCTTCCTTCTCTTTTCTTTCTAATTCCTCCAAAAGCTGAAAGTTGTGAGAGCATCATTTAGCCATAACCGAATCTCTGAAGGTTGAAGTGAAGGTGCAATCGATTTCTTCAAATAAGGGTAAGATCCAAGTTTAGTTTCCATTCTTTTATATTTTAGACTTATCGAAATTTAGGGACTAATTTTGATTATTAATCTTAGCGAATCATGGAAGGAGAAGTTCTTTTCCGAAGGTACACCATAGGCAGCGTGTTCCTAGTTATTCGGTGAATTTTGGGATTTAAGATCCTTAAGGTAAGTGACTATAAATATTCGGCCAAGACCCTATTTTTGTAGTAGATCTATTATTATGTGTTTTAAGTGAAAACTAACCGATTCAAGGGATCTAGTGAGTAGCCGATTTCAAGGGGAAGCATACAAGTTTTTGGGATTTGAATTTTAATTCAATCGGTAACAAGGTAGGTTTTAGTATACAAATCCTACTAGGATTTGGTTTTATGGCCGAATAAGGTTGGCCGAATGTAGGAATTGAGATCTAAGGCATTAGATCAAGCTTTTCGGGATTTAAGTGAACCGCTAAGCAAATCAGGTGTGTACCCTACCCTAAGTTTTAATACGTTCATGGCTATGTTTTAAATTAAATGTGTTAATATGAAAGTGTAAGAACATGGCTAAGGTACCGTGTGTACCCCACACTAATCTTAATAGATTTATGGCTTAAACTTGATATATGTGTTAATATGAAAGTGTAAGAATGTGGCTAAAGTACCATGCTATGGTACAAAGTACTCAGGTACGTTTTCCTACTCCTACTAGGATTATGAAATATGTTATACTTAACATGTGAAAAGTGACATGAATGTGAATTTAAGTATGATATGCATGATATGAATAATACGGGCATTCGAGTTATTTGAGAAAGGGAAGTGAATGTGATGACTTGGTCTCACTATCCGAATGTGGTGACTTGGTCACATTATCCGAATATGGTGACTTCACCACATTATCCGAATGTGGTAACCCGGTTACATTATCTGAATGTGATGTCTCATGACACAATTATCTAGTGGCTATGCCACGAATTTTATATAGGCGATGAGCACGTCGATCGCAATGACGCCTTTGATGGTGTGTAGCGGATGGAGGGTTGACTTAGTAGTCCTACGGTTGTGCGAGGATGGTACGGTGGAGTGTAGCGGATGGCTAACTAGGTTTGGGTTTGGGTTGCATCATTATTTTTACCTTTTATATGAACATGTATGTGATATGATAATGCATGCCCGAAATGTTAATTCTTAGTGTTGGTTACACATTGAGTCTATTTGACTCACCTATTGTGGGACTATTTTTCGGTGACGACCAAAGGATGGACCGGCCAAGGCAGATGCTTAGTGGAGGCCATGTGAAGTTCAAATTTCTTTTATTTGGACTATTTTATTTTAAGTATTTTTGAATTTAAATTTTGGGAATTATTTGATGTAATAATGCCTTAGTAGAATTATTTTATTCTGTTTTTATTTATTGAGCCTACAATCTTTATATTTATTAAAAGATTAAGTAAAATTACTTTAATACAAAGCCCAAACGTTTTGTCATCTAAATCAAAAGGATTTTTAATAACAAAATAAACTTGTTTTCAACTTAAGCCCAACCCAAAACAAACTATCTTCAAAACACACAGTTTTCAAAGTGTTCGAAAGAATTTTGAAACGGTTTACACAGGGGAACATACCAGATCCAGTCAAGGCTTGTGGGCCGGGTTTGGGGTGTTTCACTCATTTTACGTCACACTGATATGGGTGAAGTCCCACAGCTCCGACGTGTGTCCTTCAGCTAAACTATCCCCTTTTTCCAATTGCAACTGTTCTGACCATGTGCGGATAGCCGCATTATCCTTCACTTTATCAATAAATTCGTTTTCCATAGCAAAATTTCTAACTTAGTAATAGAACAAGAATCGACACCTCTTTAATATGAAATGACATGCAAATAAAAAACAAATCAAAACACAACAAGTCAGCATCGCATAATAAAATCCAAAACAAGTAAAATAGTATCAAACATTTATCTGGGTAACCGCTAAAGTTCGGCATAGCTCTACCTAGGATGGGCTCTTAGGGTTCACTCTATGTGGTTTGGTTCTAAATAGAGGGTACCTGAACCAGTAGATTCCTCAATCCTCACCCATTATAGGCTTATATGGATCGAGTTCGGTTCAGGGGAATACATTTCCCTATGGCCATGCGGAGATGAAAATCTCACGAAGCACATAGGTACGGATGTATCTCGGAAGTAGTCCACTAGCCCATACGGAGGTGAAAACCTCACGAAGGCATAGTTTCTCACTCCCACTTAAAGGCGTAACCACAATGGTCATGCAATGTATATGCAAGTATTCTACAAAAACTCAACATCATAGTACCAGCAAATGCATCAAAAGAAACATGATTTTTCCAAAACAATTTTCCAAATTTTCAATCAAAAGGACAAAAATTAATCAATCTATGGCCTGACTCTCAACCAGTCCCCAGTGGAGTCGGCAAGTTGTCAAAACTATTTTTTTTTTATTTTTGGAAAAACAGGATCGACTTTAAAAATATGCAACCTTTTTTTTAGGTGGGATTGGATCACTTTGTAAAAAATAATTTTGGTTTGCGAAATAGAAAAAAATAAACAGGTTCGGGAGCCGATCACACACGAGGAAGGATTAGCACCCTCGTATGCCCAAAACTGGTACCAAATTGATTAACTAATGTCCTTATGTTGAAAATCTAAAAAATCTTAAAATGTTATCTTTTTTGGAAAAAGGCTGATAAATTTGAATTGAATCTCATGATTCACTCGTTCTAAGGAAATAAAACACACATCCAACACGTTAGGATATGATATATTTATGCCTCAATACCGAGATTATCTTTGATTTTCAAAACAAGCAATTAAAAGGTTATTTAGTTACTTGGTCAAACGAAAAAATGCAACCCAACACGTTAGGGCACAATTTCCCGAGTTTCCAAACACTAAATATTGCCTTATTTCAAAAGGTTTCAAATAGGTGATTTTAAAACCGGTTCAAAATATTTGGTTTGAAATTGGATGAAAGTTGGAAATGGAATCGTGATACAACAAAAAGAAATACAAGCATAATTACAAGCATGAAATATGGATTTATAGCAATAACACTTATACAAAGATGAATAATAGCATTAACATTAACATTCAAAAGATAATAAATTAAACTAATTTTAGAAAGAAATACCAAGCCAATTAACACAAATATAGTATAACAAATTTAAAAAAAAAACAAATAATTTGTAAGAAGAACAGTTTGAAATTGTCGAAACCATTTTTTTTCGTGTTTTAAAAATGGGGATCGACTTTAAAATGACGAATGGAGTCGCCACCGATCTTTTATTCAACGTGTGATCGGATCACCTTAAGATGGATTATTTTAATAAAACATTTGGATTTATTAAAACAATAATTTTTGGTCTACGAAATGTAAGAAAATAGGTTAGGGAGTCGGTTACGTGCGAGGAAGGGTTAGCACCCTCGCAACGCCCAAAATTGGCACCAAATTGATTAGCTAGTGTCCTTGTGTTGAAAACTTGAAAATGTTTAAGGAATAAAAACATCACATCCAGCACATTAGGATATGACATGTTTATACCCCGACACCGAGATCATCTTTGATTTTCAAAATATGCAATTAAAAGGATATTTGGTTATTTGGTCAAATAGAAAACCGCAACCCAACACGATATGACACGATTTCTCGAATTTCCAAATACACAAATATTGCCTTATTTTGAAAGAAACTTTTGATTCAAAATATCGAGGGTTTTGCTTAAACAAGGTGTATTTTTTTATTTTGAAACCATGATATGCGAATGAATTACCACGCAAACAAAATCGAATGTACTAATAAAACATATAGTGATGATCATATAATATACATTATTTGCAAACTACCGTGACAATCAAAGATTAAAAAGGTATAAAAATACAAAACAAAATAAAATAAATGAAATGTGACAAACTTTGAAAGATAATGAATAGAGTTAGAATAAATATGAAAGAAAGAAAATTTGAAATCAAAAGTGTATAAAACAATAAACGATGTGTATATAAAAAAAAATTAAAAATAGGTAATACATGTAAAAGTTTGAAAATAATCGTATAAAATTATAATAAAAATAAGTAATATGTGAAATAATAATATATAAATTAATTTCAAAATAATCATTATGCAAGAGGAAAGTTGAAGTAAGTAATATACCAAACACTATATATATTAATCTAGAATAGATAATATGCATAAAATAAAAGTAGTTTAACATAAATAATATATATAAAAATAATAACGTATAAAAGTATTTATAATAAACATCATATACATCTTTAAAACAATGAATATACATAAAAGAGAATTCTAAAATAAATAAATTATATGATAAAACAATTTAATATATATATATATATATACAAATGAAAGTATGCAAAATAATGAACTAAAACGATATAAAATCAATAAAATAGTTCAAAATTATACTAAATCAATTTCTAAAAGGTGAATAATGAATAAATCACAAAATAAAAAAATAAACGGAAATAAGAAAAGAACTCAATTGAAATAAAAATAAGATCAGAGGACAATTTATAAATAAATGAAGTATTGAAACAGAATTAAGGACTTAAATAAAGTGCACATAAATAATTAGGGGTTAAAACGCAATTTACCCAGGTCCTTGAATGTAACATTTAAAAAAGAGGACTAAATTAAGACTGTGCAAAATTATTAGGCAGAATTTAAAAGAAAGAAAAGAAATAAAAATGCCTAATCAAATAGCGATGTAAACGAAAAGGGACCAAGCGCGTAAATATTCCCTCTCCACAAAAACGCGTGGGTCCTGAGGGTGTCGGGTCGAATTGGGTCGGGTCACCCTATACGACGTCATTTTGAAGCCATTTAATCAGACTTCAAACGACGTCGTTTCGTTCGGTTTAAATAGGTTACTAAACCTAAAATCCAATTAGGAATACGACCCCCTTTTTTGTTGAAATCAAAATACCCTAGCCGCCTTAAAAAACAAAATCAGAGCCCCATCTCACTATTCTGTCGATCCAGAGGACTGCACTGTTCGACCAATGATTCACCATGGTAATCGGTGTATAGTGGTGTTTAGTGATGTCATTCTACCCCACTTAGAACGATGCCCAAGAGATCGCCCACTTTCGGCTCGAAACCCGAAACCCCTATTCAAACTTCGATTTCGTCGAAGCCAAATAGGGATCTGACCACGATGTTAACAAATAAGTATCTTCTTTTTATTCACTTTATTTTTCCGCATACAATAAGTAAGAAACATAGAACGTAGAATAAGGGAAAAGAAATAATGAAAGAAAACCCAAATCTGAAAATCACCTTTCAATCTCCTTTTTTATTTTTGATTTCGTGTATTGGCCTCTGTGTGTGTAAAAAAAAAAATCCATAAAAAAACATTACAAAAATTCCTTTTAGTTTTATAACCCGAATACAATATTTTCTTAGTTTGCTGTCATTTGTCCTTGTTTTCGCAGGTACAAGGCGACGTGGAGGCACGAGGGTGGCGTCTGGAGGTCGTCTGATGTGACGATGACGTATGGGTGGGTGACTTCTTTGTTGAGGTGTGTGTGTGGAAACCCTAGGGTTTCTGCTGGCTTTTTTTTTTTTTTTGCTTCGGGCTTAGTGGGTAGTGATTGTTTGGGCTAGGTTCGGACTAATTTGGGCTAGGTCTGATTTGGGTTAATATTTGGGTTTGTAAAAACTGTTAAAATGGACTGTTATTTTATTTGGGGTTTTTCATTTGGTTTTGTTTTGGTTAATTGATAGGTCCGGGTGAAATTGGCCCGTTACAAAAATCATTGATATATATAAACAATAAAATAAATAAATAAACAAATGATATGTATGAAAATTTAAAAGTCAATAGGAAATAAAGAGAACAAAATCATATATTAAATAGTAATATATAAAGGAATTTTAAAATAAACATTAAGTAGGTAGAAAATCAAAAGATGTAATATATTAAGTAATCTATATTATTTTAAATAAAAAATATACATGAGATGAAGGATTTATTAATATATATATATATATATATATAGAGCAATATATAAAAGTATTTGCAATGAGTGAAAATATATAATAAAATATGGTCTCTTAAAGAAATAAATTATGTATACTAAATTTAAAAGAAAATATATATACATAAGTAGTTTTAAAAGAAACTAAATATATACATAAATAGATTTAAAAGAAAATATATACATAAAATAATATGAAAGTGAATAATATATACATGAAAAATAATTTTATCATAAATTATATATGTATGTATAAAATAATAATGTATACAGTATTTAAATTAAACATACAAATTATTAAAATAAAGAAACATACAAAAGAAAAATTTGAAATTAAATATTTATATAATAAATTTAAAAAAATATATAAATGGAAAATAAAACAAATTAAAACATTGTAAAATCAATTTCAAAATAATTTTAATAAAGTAGCTTTTAAAAATAAAAAAATTTAATACCATATTAATTGCAAAGATTATAAACAAATACTAAAAAAAATACTAAATTGGAATAAAAATAAAATTAACAGGCTGTTTTTATAAAAAGAATATTTAAACAATGTTAAGGACTAAATTAAATTGCACAT
Organism: Gossypium rotundifolium; assembly: GCA_025506655.1. Taxonomy (NCBI): domain Eukaryota; kingdom Viridiplantae; phylum Streptophyta; class Magnoliopsida; order Malvales; family Malvaceae; genus Gossypium; species Gossypium rotundifolium. Next base: position 173,331,956 of record CP106727.1, read on the forward strand.
AAATGACTAGGGATTAAACTAGCAAATATTTTAATAGTCAAAACGCAGTGTATAGATTGGACCAAATCGAAATGACGCGTAAATCCTCGAGGTGAAATTAAAAAAACGAAAAATGTATAATGGATCTAATCAAATAACAGTACAAAAAACAAGGACCAAATGCGTAAATTATCCATTCACCGCAGAAACGCGCGGATCTTGTGGATATTGGATCGGGGCGCCCCATACGGCGTCGTTTTAAGGCTATTGAAATGAGCCCAAACGGCGTCGTTTCCTTAATGAACACTAACCTCTTAAAAATAGAATTAAACAATCAGCCAATCTTTTTTAAAATGAAACCCTAGCCCCCTCTTATTTTCTTTGCCGAAACCTAAACCCGCTCTCTTAGCCGCATAAAGAAAACATCATCCGACCACTATGGCGCCATGGCAATCGGCGTCTAGTGGCAGATTCAGGCCATTTGAATGATCCCTTTAAAACCAAACTCGAATATTTCAACATTCCCAACTTCGACGGCCATCTTTACTTCGATTTCGACGAAGAAAGCAGTCCAACGGTTCATTTTACAAAGGTAAATCCCTTCCCTTTTCTACTTTTTTAAAAGAACAGAGAAGAAGCAAATATCCAAAAAATAAAAAAATGAAAGAAAAAGATTATTGAAAACTAAAATCACCTTCCAATATTTCTCTACTTTTGATTTAGTATTTTTTGCTTATGAGTGCTTAAAAAATCAGTGTACAATATTTGGCTTTTTATAGCCAGAAAGTAGAGGAAATGAAATAAACGTTTTTTGTTAAAAATTCTTCTACTGTATTCTCGATATTCTGCTATTTGTTGTTGTTGTTGCTTTCTATTGCGAGTGCAATTTGTGGAGGAGGCCGTTCTAAAAGTCGGCGCGTCGTGACGTGATGGTCATGCAACACGGATGCACACGGGCGTGGTGGTGGAAGGTCATGGTGCACTAACAAATCTGGAAGCCTCTAGGGTTTCCTCTGGTTTTGATTTGCTTTGGGCTGGGGTTGGTTGATTGTAATTGGGTTATTTAATTTTTTGGGCCAGATACTGTTAAAGAAAATTGGACTTTTGTTCTGGGTTGTTATTATTATTTTTTAATTTTGTTTTGGTTTTATTTAATGGGTTAATATGGTTAATAAGCCCGGGCAAATTGGTTCTATTACAACTATTACATTTAAAATGATAAATAAGTATATGATGTTTGCAAAAAAAAAAAAAAAAAACAGAGCAAACCACACCTACCGGTCCTAACGATAATTAATAGAAAAAGGATATCCAAATTTCCTTTGTTTTTCTAAAAAAACTTCATTGTAAGTGTCGTTGAAGGAAGGTTGGCTCTTGGATTTTCAGCAGAAAATATTGTTCATTCGGGATTTTTTTTTTCTTTAGGGAGCGTCTCGATTGATGTAGATGCGACCTACAATCTCACAAGAGAGTTATCAATATTGTTAGAAATTAATTATGGAAAGTGCACTTACAGGGGACCGAACCATCAACCAAGGTAAATACAAATGCATAATTGCTTCTTAACAATACTGACACTTCTTCTGTGAGCTTGCAGGTCTTATCTGTTAGGAAATGTGCTTATATTGTAGTAAACATGTAATTGTTTTCTATGTATTTGAACAATGAATAAATAAATAAAGTTAATTTTACATCTTACTATTATATCTTTTGTGTTTCTATTTTTCATGTCTTGCATACGTAGCAAAATTATGACAAACAATATTAGCTCATTGATTGCCTAAATTCAAACTAATGATAAGTAGCACTCTAAGAATGCTTATATTGTTAGAAAGATAACTTACTTCAGTAGATAATATAAAATGAGTATGTAGTCTCGTAAAAGAATAAAAGTGAGCATGCTATTTAAATACTCAAAAGGATTATTATGTTGTCTACAATTCCAATTGTGGAGATAGCTAGTCTTGCCTATCGGAGCAGTTGACTCCACGGCTACAGACATAAATGTACTCATTGGAAGAATGATATATTAGACTAGACACAAGTTGAATTAATTCTGAATCCGTTTGTGAATTAATTCGCTTGTAATGTTCATGTGACTTGCCTAAATCCTGAATTAGCCACTGGTCATGTGTATGTAACTTATGTGATTTGATATAAGCGGAGACTTATTCTCTAAAGATGATCGAGTTGATAGCCGATATCTTGGGTACATGTCTTGTGTATGGCATGATTTTACTAGCAACAATGAAATTCATAGCTCGATTAAGGAGTTAACGATATCCTCTCATTAGCATTGTGTAGATTAATAAATATGAAACGTGACCACGAGCTGCTTATTCTCGAACGACCAATTTATCAGAGTTATTAGTTGACAGTGATCATATTAGTCATTAAGAAGACACAATGGTGACAATGAGATAAAATAAGATTGTATTGAGTGAACGTGTAACACCCCCATACCTGACCCGATCACCAAGTCAAGGCATTAGGATGTCACATTCGTTGCCGAAGCAACTACTGAAATTTTCAGATAAATTTATCATATTATTTAATTAATGTAGATCATTAACTCATTTTAGTAATAATTGAATTTACGATAGAACTTATTATGAGTTAAAGGAGCTCATTAAAATATTCACAATTGATCAAGGCCAAATTGTAAAGTTCATAAATTTTTTTTTGAATTGTTGTCACGACGTTGGAGTTTCCACGTCGTGATATGGCGAACTTTTCATCGTGACGTCGTCTCCGTTTTCCTACAAGTTCCACGCTTTATTTTTATTTATTTATTTTATATCATTACCTGAACCGTATTTAGATGTCATAGCCGCCACTTCATTTTACATATCATCCACTTACATCTATTTCTAATCTCAAGTCCTCATAAAAACATGATATTCAATCAAAGATAACAAAGTTTATAAAATTAACACAAATATTAAAGTTTTACAAATAAGACCATTGGAGGACTTGCACTTTCAAAAGTAGTTTACCCACCTTATGCATATTTCATATTTATTTCTAAATTGTGCCAATCAATTTAATTCTTCATAAAATTTTAACAAAGAATTCAATATTCATCAATTAACAATTATTCACTTATTAATTTATCAATTCATTTAAACATACTCACATGTATTAATCCTTCTATCACTTACAACAATTTCAAACATTTCAAATTCATCTACTATATATATAAATATATATTCATATATTTTCCTCCTCCTCCTCTCCATTCCATATCTTTTATTTATATATTTATTAGAATTTTTAGCTTTTAGTATATAACATGCTTATATGTAATATTGTCTATAATTCCACTATTTACTTATGTGTTCATATCAAAGTTGTCCACTTGAGTCACAACCACTAAATTATTTATATCTTGATCAACATAATTCAAAATTAAGATCTGCTTGATATTATTGAAACTAGACTCAAATATATTTTTACCATAAAATTTCAAAATTTATAATTTAGCCAATCAGTATAGTAAATTCTTCAAATTTGTCCATGTTCTGCTGCTTGACAGTTTCGACCTTTCTTGACTAAAAATTAATTATCTCTTAGTACGGGGTTTGGATGATGTTTTCGTTTGTTTCTCTTGAAAATAGACCCATTAATAATTTAAAAATATAAATTTAAACCTCTAATAATTTTTTTTACAATTTTTATGATTTTCTAAATTCAGAATAGGGGAACTCGAATCCACTCTGACCTTGTTTCACAAAAACTAATACATCTCAAACTATAAAATTCTGTTTCTTTCACCGTTTCTTCTGTAACATTCCAATTTATACCCTAGTTGGAACAGTGGTTTTGAGACCACAAATCCGAGTTTGAATAATATTTTAATATTATTTTTTGTGCCATTGATATGTGACTAAGCATGTGGTAAATTTCCGTAAGCTAATTTGTCTGTTCGTGTGTTTAATTTGACAAAAGGATGAAGTTGTATTAAATGTGAAACTTGAATGTCAATTGTTAAAACACTTATGTGTTGTGGCTTTGTAAAGGTGGAGGCATAAATGGCAAATAAACCATTTATAAGTTAGTGGCTTATTAAAGGACAAAAATAGTCATATATTATATGAATTATAGTGGCTTTTATTAATGGTAATTTGGTAAAATGATTATTAGTACATTTATAATAAAACAAAAGAATTAGATAGTGGTGTTTTTGTTCATCCTTATTGCCGAATTTTGAAGGAGAGAAAAGACAGAAAACAAAGGTAAAGTTCGGCTAGCTTTTGGTTTGATTAGGTAAGATTTTTACTTCGGTTTTTGATAATTTCTACGTTTTTGCAATCGTTGCTTTGAGAGCTACAAAATCCATGTCTTAATTTTGTGTATTGATGATGTTTTTGAAAAATGCCATTGATGATATGTTGAGCTTTGTGATGTTTTATGGTGTTGAATAAAAGATTTGAGCTAGATGAACATGTTATGTTCTTGAAGTTTTGATGAATTTAGCTAAATAGGGCTAAATTGTGAAAATGGTAAATTGAAGGACTAAATTGAAAATTTGATGAAAACTATGGGTTTGTATAAAGTCCATAAGTATTCGGCTAAGCTTGTGCATGTGTTGATTTTGTGAATTTGATGTTTTGAGAAAAATGGACTAAATTGATAAATTGTGCAAGTATGATGGCTAATTTGTAAATAGCCTTAAAAATGTGTCCTTGGATTTAATTGAATAAAATAGTGAATAAAAGGATAAATTTTGAATATGTTTAGATCAAGAACCGAGGAAAACGGACTTAGATCGCGGGAAAGCGAAAATAACCGAGTAGCCGTTTTCGCTCGATAAACCAAATCCAAGGTAAGTCACTATGCAAATAAACTTATCTATATTGAATTGAATATATGTATTCATATGTCTGTCGATGAAAATGAATGAGTATGAGATGCTAAATGCGTGAATTTCGAAATAAGTTCGATATAGTGATTAAAGCCAAGAAGTCCCGTACAAACCTAGGAATAGATAGGATTAGCTATGTCATGACATAGGTATCTGTTCTGTTTTATCATGTAAGACCACGTCCGGGACGTTGGCGTTGATTTGAAATTTGTGTAAGACCTCGTCTAGGACATAGGCATCGATATGAATTCTATGTAAAAGACCTCGTCTGGGACGTAGGCATCGATAGAAGCTTCACGAGTAAGACCATGTCTAGGACATCGGCATCGTATTAATTTGTATAAGACCCTGTCTGGGACAGTGGCATCGATATCTGAATACGAGTAAGACCACATGCGCAAAGTGGCATCGATATCGAATACGAGTAAGACCACATGCGAGAGATAAAGGCATCGACATCCGATAAGACCACGTCTGGGATGTTGACATTGTATAATTATTCTGAGTTTTTGGGTATCATTTTAGATTCTAAACTGTTCAGTGAGCAAATCCGAGCTATGAAAAATTACGTGAATGTATATTTATTTCGGATATGTTAGGTATACAATAAAGGTGTATAAAAGGTAAGTACCTATATGACTTTGAATTAAAGAAAAGTATGATTGAATATGAGCACTAGAATAAGATGCAAGAGTGTTTAAGAAGGAGTTGTATATATAAACATATGATTCTGGTATGGATGAATGTGGCAATTGGGTCCAAGTATATGAACCAAAACAATATGTGATAGTTGCTAAGTAAATGTTATGTGTCAATGTACTTTATGCATATATGCCTTTATGCTAGGTTTATTTGTATTATGACTTACTAAGCTTTTGGAAAGCTTACTCTGTGCGTTTTCTCTATTTTATAGGTCGTCAAAGCTACTGAAGGCTCGAGACCGTCACGGATCGTCATCACACTACTAAAATTATTTTGGTACCCTTTTTAAGATATATATAGCTAATTATGGCATGTATAGGCTAGATAAGTGTATGTGATTATAAGATGATTCTAGCCATATGTTTTGGCTAGTCTTGAGTTGATAAAATGCTTGAATGAATGAGTTATATGAAGTATATATTTTGGTATGCTTTGATACATATGAAATGGTTAAGTTTTGGTTAAGCAAATGGATGATATATGCTTGAAATGATGTAGGATTTAGTTTGTAAGTTAGTATGAATGGAATTGGTATTGAATGTATAGATGAAGTGAGCAATTTGGTATGTTTTGGTTGCCATATATACATATTATGATTTGTGTATTGCTTGTAGGTAAGACCCTAAGTGGGTGGCATATTGGCCTTGTAAAATGGCCTATGTTGTCACACGGTTGAGGCATACGGGCGTGCCTAAGACAAAGGATAAATTTGCAGAATGTGGCTTAAATTGCACACGGCCTAGATACGGGTGTGCTTGATGGCCGTGTGAGAAATGGCAGTATGTGATCTAATAGTACACGGCCTTAGCATACGGGCATGCTTGGTGACTGTGTTGATTTTAGCAGTATACTACCACGGGGAGGACACACGGGAGTGTCAAGTAGTCGTGGGTGAGGCACGGCCTACCCCCACGGCCGTGTGTCCCCTGTATTTTAGAAAAGTTCCAAATTCTCATGAAATTACTTATGTGTTTCGGTTTAGTCCCGACCCGGTTAATAAGCATGTCTAAGGTCTCGATGACCTACTTAAGGGACACTATGATTGATATTGATGAATGGCTATATGATAATTTCGTAAATGTTTTCGACCTGGCCAATAATGCCTCTAACCCTAGCCCGGTGTCGAATATAGGTTAAGGGTGTTACATTTGGTTGGTATCAGAGCTACGATTTAGTCGATTCTTGGACTAACATAGTGTGTCAGAGTCTAGCTATACATGCCATAATATTTGAAATGTGATAGTGTGATGAATCCTGACGTATAAATGTGATTTCCATATAGCAATGGATCCCGAAAGAGCCGTAGGTGACGACATAGAAAGTAATGTGCCTGCTCCCACGCAAGGGACAGAGCTTTCTGATTCAAGACCGGCTACGAGCGGTCAGGAGGGAGAAGCTAAGCAAGCTTTCTTCCAGATGATGAGTGAGTGGTTCACTCAATTCATGAAAAATAACCCGACTGTTTCACAACCCCGCCCCGGTTTGTCCTCCTCAGACTACGATTGTGCCACTGGTTATGCATTCGAATCTATTGAACAAGCCTCCAGTTGATAAGATTCGTAAGTATGGGGTTGAATAATTTAGAGCTATTAATGATGATAATATCGATAAAGTTGATTCTGAAGCTCGTAATGAAAGAAAAAGATCGATAAGTAATTTCTCTCAACCTTTGACGAAGAATTATAGAAATGCAAGCAATAGATTAAATGTTTCAATCGGACATACGAGTAGAGATCGTTGAGACCAAATGTTGGTCTCAGAACTCAAGCTCAAATTGAATCAAATGATGGAAGTACTAAAAGCAACAAACCTGAGTGTAGACAGTGTGGAAGATGACATGTGGGAAAATGTTGGGGCAAGTACAACAATAGAGTTTGTTATAAATGTGGATCACGAAATCACTTCATTCGAGATTGCCCAACGATGGTGAGTATTGAAAATGTCAGATCTGAGCGACTCAAGTGTAAGCGTTATAATAAAAGACATTCGGGGAATTATAGATTGAATAATCGAGCTTGCTTCAGATGTGGGTCGATAGATCATTATATTCGAGACTGCCTAGAGTCTGATGAACAAGAGACTACTCAGGATCCGAGATTAGATAATGCCTTAGAGAGAAATCGATCTTCCCGAAATACAAGAAATGTCAGTAATAGTCAGAGGCCTACAAGGGATACTGTTGCAAAATCTGAATTTAGAGAGCCATCTAGAACGTATACTACTCAAGCTTGTGAGGAAATATCATATTCAGATATTATTACGGGTACATTTACTCTTTATGATATTTCTGTGATTGCATTGATAAACCCTGGTTCTACGTATTTGTATATATATATATGAAATTCAGCCAGACCTTGCCTGTAGAATCTACTGAGTTTACTATAAAAGTATCGAACCCTTAGGTAGAAGTGTTTTGGTTGACAAAGCATGGAAGAACTGTCCGTTAATGTTTCGAGATACTTGTTTTCCTGCTGATCTGATGCTTTTGCCATTTGATGAGTTTGACATTATTTTGGGTATGGATGGGTTGTTTATGCATGATGCTGTTGTGAACTGTAAAAGAAAGACAATTGATTTGAGGTGCCCGAATGATAAGATTTTATGAGTTGAGTTTAATGATTTGAATGGAATGCCTACTGTGATATCTACTTTGAAAACTCAAAGTTATGTGAAAAAGGGTTACGAGGCATATTTTACGTATGTAATTGATTTGAAAGTATATAAAAAGAAAGTTGAATTGGTGCTAGTAGCCTGTGAGTTCTCTGATGTTTTCCCTGAATAATTGCCAGGATTGCCTTCGATTTGTGAAGTTAAATTTGGAATAGATCTGTTGCCTGGTACGACCCCTATTTCGATAGATTCGTATGGATTGACACCAATGGAATTGAAAGAGTTAAAGTCACTGTTACAAGAATTAACCAACAGAGGGTTCGCAAGATCGAGTTTTCCACCTTGGGTTGTTAGATTTGGTTGATGATAGTTCAGTGTTAGTTGAATTGAAATGCAAAACTGTTGTTTTTATAGAAGATATGTGATGCTCAGAAAGTTGATAATGAAGTGTTAGCGAAATGAGTTCGGTGTGATTCAAATTCTAATTCCGAACTTTGAGTTGTTGATGATTGATTGATATTTCGAGATTGTGTCTATGTTCCAAGAAATCCTAAGTTAACCTAGTTGATTATGAACGAAGTATATAATAGTTGTTTAACTGTTCATCCGTGTGGTACAAATATGTATCAAGATCTGAAACGACACTACTGGTGGTCTGGTATGAAACAGGACATTTCTAAATTTGTTTCAAAATGCTTAGTTTGTCAGCAAGTGAAAGCTGAACATCAAGTTCCGTCGGGATAGCTACAGCTGATTCTGATTCCTGAGTGGAAATGGGATAGAGTAACAATGTACTTTGTTTCTGGTTTGCCTCTGACTTTGAGAAAGAAAGACGCAATATGGGTCGTAGTTGACCGATTAACTAAATCAACCCATTTTATTCCGGTAAGATCTAACTACTCACTTGAAAGATTAGCTGAGCTTTATATTTTCGAGATTGTGAGATTGCATGGGGTGCCACTATCTATTGTGTCAGATAGGGGTCCGAGATTCATCGGACCGCATGACATCGTTGAACTTGTTGGGCCTGTTGCATATAGATTGAAGTTACCCTCTGAACTAGAAGAGATTCACAATGTATTTCACGTTTCAATGCTCCGTAGATATCGGTCTGATCCATCACATGTGATTGCCCCATCTAAAATTGAAACCCGATCTAATATGACATACGAAGAGGAACCGATCCGTATCTTAGCTCGTGAAGTAAAAGAGTTAAGAAACAAGAAAATTCCATTAGTGAAAGTATTGTGGAATCGACACGGATTAGAAGAGGCTACGTGGGAGCCTGAAGATTCAATGAGACAGCAACATCCGAATCTATTTAACGGTAAGATTTTTGGGGACGAAAATCCCTAAGGGGGAGAATTGTAACAGTCTGATTTATACCCTAGTCAGAACAGTGGTTTTGGGACCATGAATCCGAGTTTGAATAATATTTTAATATTATTTTCTGTGCCATTGATATGTGACTAAGCATGTGGTAAATTTTCGTAAGCTAATTTGTCTGTTTGTGTGTTTAATTTGACAAAGGATGAAATTGTATTAAATGTGAAACTTGAATGTCAATTGTTAAAACACTTATGTGTTGTGGCTTTGTAAAGGTGGAGGCTTAAATGGCAAATAACCCATTTATAAGTTAGTGGCTTATTAAAGGACAAAAATAGTCATATATTATATGAATTATAGTGGCTTTTATTAATGGTAATTTGGTAAAATGATTATTAGTACATTTATAATAAAACAAAAGAATTAGATAGTGGTGTTTTTGTTCATCCTTATTGTCGAATTTTGAAGGAAAGAAAAGAAAGAAAACAAAGCTAAAGTTCGGCTAGCTTTTGGTTTGATTAGGTAAGATTTTTACTTCGATTTTTGATAATTTCTACGTTTCTGCAATCGTTGCTTTGAGAGCTACAAAACCCATGTCTTAATTTTGTGTATTGATGATGTTTGTGAGAAATGCCATTGATGATATGTTGAGCTTTGTGATGTTTTATGGTGTTAAATAAAAGATTTGAGCTAGATGAACATGTTATGTTCTTGAAATTTTGATGAATTTAGCTAAATAGGGCTAAATTGTGAAAATGGTAAATTGAAGGACTAAATTGAAAATTTGATGAAAATTATGGGTTTGTATGATGTCCATAAGTATTCGGCTAAGCTTGTGCATGTGTTGATTTTGTGAATTTGCTGTTTTGAGAAAAATGGACTAAATTGATAAATTGTGCAAGTGTGAGGGCTAATTTGTAAATAGCCCTAAAAATGTGTCCTTGGATTTAATTGAATGAAATAGTGAATAAAAGGATAAATTCTGAATATGTTTAGATCAAGAACCGAGGAAAGTGGACTTAGATCGTGGGAAAGCAAAAATAACTGAGTAGCCGTTTTCGTTCGATAAACCAAATTCGAGGTAAGTCACTATGCAAATAAACTTATCTGTACTGAATTGAATATATGTATTCATATGTCTGTCGATGAAAATGAATGAGTATGAGATGCTAAGTGCGTGAATTCTGAAATAAGTTCGATATAGTGATAAAGCCGAGAAGTCCCGTACAAACCTAGGAATAGATAGGATTAACTATGTCATGGCATAGGTATCTGTTCTATTTTATCATGTAAGACCACGTCCGGGACGTTGGCGTTGATTTGAAATTTGTGTAAGACCTCGTCTGGGACGTAGGCATCGATAGGAGCTTCACAAGTAAGACCATGTCTGGGACATCGGCATCGTATTAATTCGTATAAGACCCTATCTGGGATAGTGGCACCGATATCTGAATACGAGTAAGACCACATGCGGGACAAAGGCATCGATATCTCGAATACGAGTAAGACCACATGCGGGACGGTGGCATCGATATCTCGAATACGAGTAAGACCACATCGGGACAAAGGCATCGATATCTCGAATCGAGTAAGACCACATGCGGGACAAAGGCAACGATATCTAAATACGAGTAATACCCTATTTGGGATAGTGGCATCGATATCTGAATACCAGTAAGACCTTGTCTGGGATAGTGGCATCGATATTTGAATACGAGTAAGACCCTGTCTGGGACAGTAGCTTCGGCATCCGATAAGACCACGTCTGGGACGATGACATTGTACAATTATTTTGAGTTTTCGGGTATCATTTTAGATTCTGAACTGTTCAATGAGCAAATCCGAGCTTATGAACAATTACGTGAATGTATGTTTATTTCAGATATGTTATGTATGTACAATAAAGGTGTATAAAAGGTAAGTACCTATATGACTTTGAATTAAAGAAAAGTATGATTGAATATGAGCACTAGAATAAGATGCAAGAGTGTTTAAGAAGGAGTTGTATATATAAACATATGATTCTGGTATGGATGAATGTGGCAATTGGGTCCAAGTGTGATAGTTGCTAAGTAAATGTTATGTGTCAATGTGCTTTATGCATATATGCCTTTATGCTAGGTTTATTTGTATTATGACTTACTAAGCTTTTGGAAAGCTTACTCTGTGCGTTTTCTCTATTTTATAGGTCGTCAAAGCTACTGAAGGCTCGGGACCATCACGGATCGTCATCACACTACTAAAATCATTTTGGTAACCTTTTCAAGATATATTGATCTAATTATGGCATGTATAGGCTAGATAAGTGTATGTGATTATAAGATGATTCTAGCCATATGTTCTGGTTAGTCTTGAGTTGATAAAATGCTTGAATGAATGAGTTATATGAAGCATATATTTTGGTATGCTTTGATGCATATGAAATGGTTAAGTTTTGGTTAAGCAAATGGATGATATATGCTTGAAATGATGTAGGGTTTAGTTTGTAAGTTAGTATGAATGGAATTGGTATTGAATGTATAGATGAAGTGAGCAATTTGGTATGTTTTGGTTGCCATATATGCATATTATGATTTGATATGTATTGCTTGTAGGTAAGACCCTAAGTGGGTGGCATATTGGCCTTGTAAAATGGCCTATGTTGTCACACGATTGAGGCACACGGGCGTGCCTAAGACCGTGGGTAAATTGGCAGAATGTGGCTTAAATTGCACATGGACTCGACACGGGTGTGCTTGATGGCCGTGTGAGAAATGGCAGTATGTGATCTAATAGTACACGGCCTTAGCACACGGGCGTGCTTGGTGACCGTGTTGATTTTGGTAGTATACTACCACGGGGAGGACACACGGGAGTATCAAGTAGCCGTGGGTGAGGCACGACCTACCCCCACGGCCGTGTGTCCCTTGAATTTTAGAAAAGTTCCAAATTTTCATGAAATTACATATGTGTTTCGGTTTAGTCCCGACCCAGTTAATAAGCATGTCTAAGGTCTTGATGACCTACTTAAGGGACACTATGATTGATATTGATGAATGGCTATATGATAATTCCGTAAATGTTTCCAATCTGGCGGTAATGCCTCTAACCCTAGCCCGGCGTCGGATACGGGTTAGGGGTGTTACATCTTCCATATGAAACTAGACTCAACAAGTTTTAATTCCATATTTAATTCAATCTCTAACTAAATTTTTATAATTTTTTGGTGAATTTTAAAATTTAAGTCACTGCTGCTGTCCAAATTGTTTTAATGAAAATATTTCTTTTCCAAGGTTCTTTGCAATATCTTTCATTCAATCATACATAATTGTCATACTTTTGGTTACTATACAATTTAGTCACTTTTGTTTATGTGTAGATTACATATTCAATTCTTAATCTTAGTACTTTTCACCATACAAATCACATTCTCTCTTACTAATTTAGTTTATGTGTAGATTAAATACATGTTTCATACATCTCACTCAAAACATCTTTAACTCAATCTATTGAAATACAAGTAGGTTTAGTATGAAACGTACCTCATTTGTCAATAATTTCTTCATTTCTTCTTCATTTCCATGCATTTCTCATCTTCACCACTTTCCTTCCTTTTTCTTCTCATTTTCTCCACTTTCATCTACTATTTTCTTGCTTCTAAATTGATGAACATATTCTCTAGAATCTCTACTTCATCTTCTCTCTTTAATATCTAAGGAAATTTTCAAAAATTTTGGGTAAAAAGATAGGTTTTCATGGAAAAAGACTAAATTGAAAAAAAAAAGAAAAGAAAACTTCCTTTCTCACCCTTTTACTCACATTGGAAGGAAGGATGATAAATTTCCTTTATCCTTCATTTCTTTCTATACTACCATTTTCTAAATAAAATAATAATAAAATATCTAAGCAAAATATTAATAAAATAATATTTAACTAATTAATTAATTAAAAAATCACCAAAATATCATCAACATCATCATTACATTCTAGAATTCTCCCTCTTACTAATTGACTATTTTGCCCTTTATGATCTTTTAAAATTTCATCCATGAATAATCACTTAATTTGGTAAAATTGTGATTTAGTCCCTCGTAATTCTTCACATATTCAATTTGGTCCCTGCATGCCAATTTTCACTTTTGGTCCTTCAACTTTCTCATTGTTACACTTTGATCCCCTAAATTTTAAAATATTTACCTTGGGCCAAAAACTTTTCACATATTTACAATTTAGCCTTTACTTTAAATCAATATACTAAAACCTACTCCATAATTATTATTATTATTATTATTATTATTATTATTATTATTATTATTAATACTCCTCAATATTCTCTTTTATCATCTTTATATCATTTTCTCATTTTACCAAAAATCAATTATACATTATTCAATTTATTACTACTTTTATAATATATTAATTTTAGGGATGTTACATTTATACTTGTGCCATAGAACTTTTGCATATTTACAATTTAGTCTCTTCCTTAATATATCATGTCATACTTCTTGATTTAACTCTCTTTTGATATATTGTAACTTTCATTTTCTTTGATCTTATACCTTATTTCGCTAAGATTTTATCTCATATTATTTACGACCAAAGGGATTTTGAGGATGTTACAGAATGAATTTAGGTCAAAGGAATCAAGGATATCATATGAGGGTAGCACACACATGGCGAGGTTATTGGACAAAGCAATTGGATGAATTGTTTTCGTAAAAAAGTATATAATAAGGAGTTTTTAATCATGATACTTTTTGTGAAGTGACTCCATTATTAAGTAAATTACGAATTATCGAAACAATACTTTTTGACATAATTGTAATTGCTCGAGCCTAATTGTATATGTTCGATTGGTCTATCTGCTATCTCAACAAAAGTTCAATCGGACTGCATTTGAATCAGAAGAAAATTTTATGACTTTGGAAATAATTTAATTGAGTCATTTTATTCAATGTGGAATTAAATTAGATGATTGTGTGAATTATTCAATTAGAGAATTTGATTAAAGAATATCTTGAAAAATTAATTTGAAAATTTTCAGTGATTTTTGGAAAAATTAATTTTGATCAAGTAAAATTAAATTAATCAAATTAATTAAAATAAATATGATATTTTTGAAAATTCATTTTCAAGTCAGACAATGGGCTCGATGAGTAATTGAATTTGAAAATTGGATCTGAGAACCAAAACTCGAGATTGAAACCCAAAAACTGGTTGAATTAGACTTTGTGTATGAAACTGGGCTGACGATCCAACTGGAGCTGGATCGGATCAATCGAGTCGTCATTGGCTCGAACCACACTGGTAGCAATCGAACCAGCTAGGCCCATTCGGGCAAGGTGTCGGGGGAGTTGCGCCGGCGTTGACACCATTGAGCACGGTGGCTGCGACGACGATTATTCAAGGACCAGTGGATAGTCGGCAATGGTGGTTTTTCAGTTGTAGAACAGTGGAAAAATTAGAATCCTATTGGGACTCTATAAGTCAACTTGATTTCAAATTAACTTTTTCAAAGATAATATTATTAAATTTAATTCAATATTTATCTAAATAGTATTTTATTAATTGAATATTAATATGAGATATAAAATTTAATTTAATATTTATCTAGATATTATTTTATTAATTTAATATTAATGTGATTAATTCTAATTTTAATTGAACTCTTTCTAAATTCTCCTATATAAAGAGAGAAATTTTAAGAAATTATTCTCAACATTATTCTCATACACTTGAATTCAAGAAAAGTTGTAGAGAGAAAATTCTCTAAAGAAATTATTTTAAAACTTTCTAGAGATATTCTTGTTATTTACAACTTGACCCTAGAATTAGAGAAAATATGAAATTGCCCCACTGGTAATTTTGTGAAAATTTTTCTAATTCGAAGTGAGTCCATACTCGGTAGATGTGAGCTTGAGGATAGCGGAGAAGACTACTCCGTCGAAGAGTTCATACTAGACAAATCATAAAGGTACGGTTTTGATTAAGTGTTTATTACTTTAGATAACACTACTAAGTTCTTACTTTTGGAAAAAAAAATTAATAGTCTAGTTTTCTTGTAAATCTATTTTCCGTTGCATTTTCGAATCTAATTTCCTAACAATTGGTATCAGTGTCAGGTTGTGCTTTATTTACAAGTATAAACAAGTAATCAAAATAGATTTCTCTTCTTCTTGAATGCTTCAATTATATAAAAAATGAAATTCTTTAGATTTTATGCATGTTTGGAGTTATAAATGAGAATGGATGCAATATTATATATTTGTTATATAATCGTTATTTTTGTCAATGTTGTGGTTCTTAGGAAATAGATCGTGAATTATCATATCCATGTAGAACTTTTTAAATTCATAGAATTTTTGTGAGTCTGAAATAAACATAAAACATAAATATAATTTTTTCAAAAAGAGTCCTTGACGAAGAGAAGATGGAGCGATGATAGTTAAAGACCTAAAGAATGCTTTGTGGTGAAAAACTATGAAATTTTGTTTTTCATTTTATTTCTAGAAATAAAACCATGAAAACTTTGACCGACAATTTTATTTTAATTACCCATCTCTTTTTTTATTTGTTTTATAATTGTTTATAATATTTATATTATGTTATATTACAATTGTGATATATATATATATATATATATATGTATGAGATGATCCACAGTTGATTGATTAAAAAAGTAAAAAGTGTGGTAATGCAAAAATACATGTGTTTTATTGTTTCATTCACTTTTTTAGGTTATTCAATTGCTATGAGAAGTGTGGTGATGAGAAGGTGCATGTCTAGGATTGGCTTTGGAAATGAAGGACTTGGTTTTTAAATAATCAAATAAGACTCACCACCCTTTCCTAGGGCCCTACCTGGTGCACTGTTCACATACACTTCTTTGGTTTTTCCCTTAAAAGAAAAATTGTGGAGAATCAAAATTGTTTTTATTTTTATTTTTTATGATTGATTCTTGTTAATGAATGAATGAATTTGAATATTATTAAACTGTCGTAGCATGCCATGCATATATTAGAAGCATGTCATATATATTAGGTAAGAATGTCACTGGGACTATTATATGATCATTCTTGAAATCTGGGAAAAAAAACCTTGTATGTTTTTTAAAATATTAAGTGGGAGAAGGTTCTTGAACAAGACCTACGACTTTCATTGATGGTCCCTAAGTGATAACATGATAAAGTTTCGAGTCGGTTCCTACCCTGGCCTCACCCCAAGGTAAACTTTATCATGTGGGTTCGTTGGATGGGATATCCTTTTAAGGAAAACTATTCATGCACGAGTTTCAGTGAGATTATCCTAACATGACTTACAAATGAAAGCATGTTTATGGTAGGTTTTGAGTCAATGGTTACACATTTACAAATGAAAGCATGTTCATAAAAGTAGTGCAACTCTTCAATGTTTGATATGAATTTGTTGCGTGTCTAAGTTCTAAATATTTCAATACTTTAATAGAAAAATAGAACGAGGAGAGAGGGAATGCGTGCTTCAAAATGTGTTTCAAAAGATGCCTTTTTGTTGAATAATAATGAAATGCTCTTTGGTGCTCGAAAACGTGTTTCATAGATCAAATAATTTCATTAAATACGTGCTTCAAAGGGTATTCAGTGCTTCAAAACATGCTTTAGATTTTACTCGAGATTCTTGAGATCAGGGCACTTTTTGGTAGATTTTAGTGGAAATGGTAAGAAAACTCGTCCAGCTGGGAAAGATTTCTTGCTAACATGGTATGAAAATGCGCCTAGCTGGATGGGCTTTCTTACCATTTCCGTTAAAGTCTGCCTAGAAGTACCCTGATCTTGGGAATCCTGGGTAAGATTTAAAGTACGTTTTTCAAATATTCGATGAAAATGCTAGTCTTGCGATGCGTTTTCGACTATGGGGATTTTTTCCTTTACAATCTCACTCCTCCCCTACACATATAAAAAGGGGCTTCCCCTTCATACTCCATCATCCCTAGACTCATCATCTCTCTCGACCTCTATCCCTCCACTTTACAATATTACTCACTTTCGGTTCTTTTTCCTCGCTTCAGTGTTAAAAATTTTTGTTGCTAATAAAATTTTCGGTTTGAGGTATTCTTGAGTCGTCGGTAATGTGATACCGCTTCAAGACACACATTTTATACATCTTGCCAAGATAAGACCATTACCTCATAAACCTATCTTGTGAAAGTCGGGTTTCAGGGTTATTTTACTTTATATGGTCATGGGTGGAAGTTTACGCAGAGATCTCGCTTGACAGTCATTATAAGGTCATGGAACAGAGTATAATAGGGGAGCCAATTGACGGTCATTATGCGAGCATGAGCTCAAAATTTTTAGATACCCGAAAATATTTCCTTATAAATACCATACAGAAGTTTTAGGGCATAATTATAGGGAAAAACTATGGGGCTTCTCGTTATAATCGGCATAATTTTTTTCTCCATTTCCACGCAATCAGTATTTTTAACCTTCCTTCTTATCCGAAGGCCAGCACCGCTGTGGATGCAGGAGGACTCTCAGGCAGATAACGACTGGTTGCGATGCAATAAAGGTGATACTCCTTTCGGGATGACAACGATTTTTGTTATTGAACTCATAATCGCATACAACTGTCAACTAGCCCCTGTTATACTTGAACTTGTGACCGCATCACGGCCACCGACTGGGACCTGCACTTAGACTTCTACCCGTGACCTGTATCAAACACTGCCACCCCGAAACCTGACTTACATAGGATGAGTTTCTAAGGTAATGGTTTTATCCCAACATGACATATGAAATGTATTTTTTCTGAGACGTATTGTCGCATCCCCGACCCCTCAAATCTACATATAAACTTTTATAGTTTCACTCATAAAACCTTAAACCCTAATTCTTAGGCAAATTACCAATAAATGCCCTTTTTTTAAAAATTACAAAAATAGACCTATTTTTCAATTATTTACCAGAATAGGCCATTTTTCCCGGGAACGATTCCACGTCAGCGCGATGTCAGGGTATGTGGCAGGAAAGCGCGTCCCTAGGGGGAGCCTTTTTTTCTATATCAGCAAAAATCGCGTCCTTAAGGGCACGCTTTGTTGATGTGGCAAAAAGGCTCCCCCAGGGACGGTTTTTCCCGTTATAATGGCCATATTATTTTTGACCATTGGAGGCCCAACGGTAAAAAAAAAATCTATAAAAGCCCTCTTCATTTTTTCACATAAAAGTCATTCTACAATATCTACAATTTCTCTCAACTTTCTCTCAAATTTCTCTCAAATTCCTCTAAAATTCCTCTAAAATTTCACAAAAGTCCTTTAATTTTTACAAAAAAGTCCTGTTTAAAAGTTTTTTGAATTAGTTTTTATTTAAATTAAGAATATTTCTTTGGTGTTAGAAATGGCCGGAGAATTAATTTGTCTCGATAATAAACACATCTTCGTCGATCAAATGACAATGGTAAGTTATAATTTAAAATTTTCAATACTATTAAATATTTTTTATTTATGAAATTTTAATTAATTTTTATTTTATAATTTTTTATAACAGGATGTAGATCGGGTGTTGCAATGCTATATTCGTAATATGCTTGGTCCGCCATCACCGTTGATAGAGAATTACCTGCGGGAAGTGAGTCTTTGGCACGTGGCCCCGATAGGCCGGGGGTGCAAGTTGGACCTGAAACTAATCAGTGCGTTGATTGAGAGGTGGAGACCCGAGATGCACACTTTCCATCTTCCATGTGGAGAGTGTACTATCACTCTGGAAGACGTGCAGTTGCAATTGGGATTACCGGTGGATGGGTACGTAGTCACCGGGTCCGCAACTTCTGGTGATTGGGGAGCCGTTTGCTACGAGCTTTTAAGTGCTATTTTGGATAACATTAACGGAGGTTGGATCGAGATGGGCTGGTTACGAGACACATTCCCGGAGCAGGATAATGATTCGACTGAATTAGAAAGAATACGGTATGCTCGAGCATACATTCTTGAGATGATTGGGAGCTATCTGATACCGGACTTGTCACGAAACCTTGTATATCTGAGATGGCTACTAAAACTCGTTGATTTTAGAGTAGCCGGTGAATTGAGTTGGAGGTCTACCGTGCTAGCAAAATTGTATTGGGAGATGTGCGGGGCGATGCGATCAAATAAAGCCAAAATCGGAGGTTGCCTATCACTACTGCAATCATGGAACGGTTTCGCTTTCCATTTTTACGTCCTCGAGTGGACCACCCATATACATTTCCACTCGTAACGAGGTAAATTTAATATTAGATTTTACAATTATTACGTAGATTTAAAATATAATTGTATACTAAAAATTTATTTAATTAGGTGGAACCATTCGGCGAGTTATGATGGAATACCTACATCGCTTGAAGATATACGGCTTCTATTAGACCAACGGTCGGAAGCACAAGTAAGTATTAAATAAAATATATTTTTGTATTTAGTATTTAGTATTTAGTATTTAGAATTTAGTATTATGTATATAACTAATGTTTTTATCATGTTAATATAGTTTCAATGGACACCATACGAGGATCTGGCAATTCGGCCAGTAATTCCGGATGAATTCTTTCAAAATCCGAACATTTGGCATGTGAAGGTCCCATTGATCAACTATGCCACCGTGGAGATGCACCAGTCAGATTGGGTTCTGCGACAATTTGGATTCCGACAACCGATTCTTGTAGCCCTTGGGTGCTCAATGATGAGCACAAAGTCGACTTACGGTAGTTGCATACGAATTGACCGAGATTTTGGTAAGCATATATCGAATTGTGGGAAAATCGGTATGATTATATACCTACTTGGGAACCGATCATCGTTCCTGAGTTAGTGCGCGTGTCGGAATACATACCATGGTTTAGGATCCATGGCAATTCGTATTTATTGTTGGAAGAGGAGAGGCGACGAACACTTCGTGTACAGAAGGAACGACAGGCCCTTTAAATCCAAGGAGAAGGGATTATGGGATGGGCCCATCAACAACGCTGACACAATCACCGAGCCCATCAACAGCACCCACACAGTCACCGGGCCCAACACTTTAGTCGACGACACCCACATATAGCCTTTTCAGATTATGCCAGGTGTGTATCCTAGCCCTTATATGTATCCTAACCCTTATATGTTTCCTTTTTCCAGTCCTATGACAGGTTGGAATGCATGGCCCGATTCATCTCCGTTCCCGATTACTCGACCGGTGATCGATCAGATGCCGCCGTCATGAGGATCGCATGAAGCTACCGTGGGAGCTCTTCTTTTTACCAATCTCCTTTGCCTTATAGGATTCAAACACCTCCGCCATTGGTGATGCAAACACCTCCGTAGTCATTATTTTATCAAGGTAGGTCCCTCCCAACACCCACAACCAGATCCCCACCAGAGCAATTACAACCTCCGCCGGAAGCTGGAATAAAGAGGAATCCAGCGCGTAACCGTTGACCACCCCTATGTGACACTGATTCCAACTGGCACCAACATTGATTTTTTAATATATTTATATAAACTTTTTTATATTGTTTCATTTAATAAAATAAAAAGTTGTTTTTAATATTTAAATTGTAATTTTATTTTTATATTTTTAATAAAATAAAAGTTGTTTTAATTTTTTAATTGTAATCTGCTTTTTATATTTTAATAGAATAAAATTTATTTTTAATATTTAAATTTTAATTTAATTTTATATTTTAATAAAACAAAAGTTGTTTTAATTTTTTAATTGTAATTTATTTTTATATTTTTAATAGAATAAAAGGTGTTTTTATATTTAAATTTTAATTTAATTTTATATTTAATAAAATAAAAGTTGTTTTAATTTTTAATTGTAATTTATTTTATATTTTTAATAGAATAAAAGTTGTTTTTAATATTTTAATTTTAATTTTAATTTTATATTTTTAATAAAATAAAATATATTTTTAGTTTTTAATTGTAATTTTTTTATTTTAATAGAATAAAAGGTGTTTTTAATATTTAAATTTTATTTTAATTTTTACATTTTTAATAAAATAAAAGTTGTTTTTAATTTTTAATTGTAATTTATTTTTATATTTTAATAGAATAAAAGTTGTTTTAATATCCTAATTGTAATTTACTTTGTATATTTTAATAAATCAATTTTTTAATAAGGCAATATTTTTAATATATTTCTACAAACTTTTTATATTGTTACATTTAATAAAATAAAAGTTGATTTTAATATTTTAATTGTAATTTACTTTAAATATTTTAATAAAATAAAAGTTGTTTTTAATATCCTAATTGTGTTGGTTCAAGTAAGGACTAAATTGCAAATGTGAGAAAATTTTTGTGGCTCAAGAGTAAATATTCAAAATTTGAAGGGTTAATATGTATATATGAAAAACTTGAAGGGCCAATAGTGTAAATATTTTAAGGGTGGAAGGATCTAGAAACCAAGAAAAAAATGGATGAATTAGGACTAAATTGAATAAGTGAAAAAGTATGATGGGTTAAATTGTAGTTTTATCGAGATGGGTGTTGATCCAATTTAGGAATTTTGAAGGATCATAAGGGTCAAAATAATCATTTAGCAAGAAAGATAATTTTGAAGAATAATGATGATGGTGATATTTTAGATTAATTGAATAATTTTTTTTTTTTGCAACTTAGTTCTTCTACAAAAGTTCACCACTTTCATCAAGAAATTAAAAGAATTTTCATAGCCACCAAGAGACTAAAATGATAAGGAGACAATCAACTATTCCGATTTGGACGTGAGCGAGATGTATGACCTGGGTTCCTACACCATCCGCATAACTTCCGTCGGTTGACAATTTCTCGGATATCCATATTGTTGCGTATTCTAGCCGAGCAAGGTCGACCCTTTGGTTTGCGATGTAGTTCTCTATCCGGTAACAGCTTAAACGGAGCAAGCGATACAGACGGCCACTTACGTTCATCTGGGACTGGTAGGAATACGTGTCTCCACACGTTGTACATGTATTCTATTTTGTACACTTCGTTGACATAGCTTATGGGATCCAGACGGATATTCTGACAAGCTGCAATTACATGAGCGCATGGATAACGAAGTGCGTCAAATATCCCACAGTCGCAGGTCCTATTTCTCAAGTGTACACGATATTTTTCGCCAAGAATACCTTGGTTCGATCTGTCAAACTCCGTCACACAAAACCATAGGTTGTCGCGATCATGACACATTGTGTGCATACTGTTGGCCCATGCCTTCGCCTTGTTAATTTCTCACAATACCTTCGCGCACCATACATGGCCTCCCTACATTTGGCATTTATAACTTGCTACTAGCTTCGAAAATAGTGCCGCTAAACGAAAATATGTCTCTCACACAACCAATGTTATCGGCAAATGATATGTTCCTTTTAGAATAGAATTTATGCATTTAGCCAGGTTTGAAGTCATTTAACCATATCATAGGCCGTCGTATGCTTGTGTCCACTATTCGAAAGGTATGTTGCATAGGTAGTTTGCGCCTTCTTCGTTAACTAAGCGCAAAATCGCCAACATCTCGTAAAAACGATCCTTATTGATCTCGTACCCTGCCAATATAAGTTGATAGCGAATATTACATACCACTCTTTAATTAAGAATAAATTGAATATTACAAACGAAATTATATTAATAGATATTACATACCCATGTTGGTCACTTGCTGTCGTTCACTTGTAGATCGATGTTGCCGTGGTAGTTGGATGCAACATGCCTTAGGAAATATTGATGGTGTGTGCGATGCCATAGGCTTCCTTGTCGCTCTATTGCGGCTAGTATTCCAGGGCCTCGATCCGATATAACGCATATATTAGCTTGGGGGCAGACATGCCTCCTTAACCTAGATAGAAAGAAATCTCAGTCATTAGCTGACTCCTCCGGTGTTATTGCAAACACAATAGGAAGGATTCTTTCACTGCCATCCTGTGCCACAACTAGCAATAGCCGATGAGTATATCTACCATACATAAAGGTACCGTCAATTTGTACTAATGGCTTGCAGTATAGAAATGCGTCTCGGCATTGCTTAAATGTCCAGGATAGACGCTTGAACACTTGGCATCCACAGAGCAATCGATCGTTGTAGTACGCAAGTGTCGTTTCAAGGTCTGTTATGCAGCCTGGGACATATCTCTCCAGCACCTGACACCATTGCCACACTTTATTATATGAAGTGTCCCACCAACCATGCAATTTTTCTAACACCTTCTGCTTAGCTATCCAAGTCTTCCGGTAAGAGGTCGTGTGCTCCAATTGGCTACGAATATTGGAAATTAAGGTGGCACTGTAACATCCTAGATTAGGGGTTATGCGTTTGTGCGTAATTCATGAGATAGTGGGATCAGTGGGTGTGTTGGATGTGTTTGAAGAGTTTCAAGAACCCTAAGATGTAAGGAAATATAAGGAAATGTAAGGAAATGTAAGGAAATGTAAGGAAATGTAGGGAAATGTAAAGAAATATAAGGAAATGTAAGGAAATGAAAGGAAATGAAAGGAAATGAAAGGAAATGTATGGAAATGAAAGGAAATGTATGGAAATGTATGGAAATGTATGGAAATGTATAGAGATGTAAGGAAATGAATGGAAATGTAAGGAAAAGTATGGAAATGTATGGAAATGTATGGAAATGTATGGAAATGTAAGGAAATGTATGGAACGATTAGTTAAAAGAGGAAAGTGAACATTTTGGAAACCTAAGCTAAAGAGGAAAGTAAACATTTTGGAAACTAAGCCAAAATAGGAAAGTAAACATTTTGGAAACCTAGGAAATGTCAAGTTTACAGAGTCACAAAAATTTTTGGAAACTTAAAATGACCCAAAATGTCTAATTTTAAAGTTCAAAGGGAACTTAGGGCAGGTGACCCTAAAATATAAAGTATGTGAAATTTGACCCATTAACGGACTTGGAAAAGTGGCTCAAGATGCCACTTAAGGCCTCGTGAAATGGCCCACATGCAAGGGTGTTGGGCTTGAGTTCGAGTCACATAAGAAGCAAATAAAATAAGTTTTATTTTGCTTCTAGAAGCCCAAGAGGTGGACGGCACAAGGCTTGTAAAAGAGGAGTTTCACTCTCTTTAAAACTCGGCTAATTAGAAGATCATAAGGACTCTTAAGGAAGAGTTTAATTCTCTTTAAAATTCGGCTAAATAGGTGGATAAATGAAGAATTATTCTTTAATTAGGAAAATAAGGAAGAGTGTTGGCCAAGTTAAGGATTCTTGGCCTAGTAATTTCGGCTATAAAAGGATGAGACTAGGGCCATTCATTATTCATTCTCCTCTCTCTTTCCTCTGCCAATATTCTTCTTGAGCATCCATTCTTTTCTTCTTTTCTTTTAACCTCCTAGCCGATTCCTTCTAAGCCTATTATTCCTCTCTTCTTTCATCTTTGAAACCGAATACATAAGGGAATCATAGTTGATTGTTCATCAAGTCTCTAAGCCGAATCTCTGAAGGTTGAAGAGAAGGTGCAATCGATTCCTTCAAATAAGGGTAAGATCCAAGTTTGGTTTCCATTCTTTTATATTTTAGACTTATCGAAATCTAGGGCTAATCCCATTAATGTTCATGGTTGCCGAAACTTTGAAGAGATCTTTCGGGATTTACTAAGTGTAGGCTACAAGGAAGGAGAAGTTCTTTTCCCGAAGGTACACCATAGGCCGCGTGTTCCCTAGTTATTCGGTGAGTTTGGGATTTAAAATCCACAAGGTAAGTGTCTATAGCTTTGGCTAAGGCCTATTTTGATAATTAGATCTAATTCTTGTTTGTTTAAAAAGTCGAAACTAACCCTTGATGAGATTTAGTGCTTGGCGAATACAAGGAGGAGCATATCATAGATTTCGGATTTGATTAGTATTAAAATCGGCAACAAGGTAAGTTTTAAGAATACTAATCCTACTAGGATTTGGATTTATGGTCAAATGGTTTTCTTATTAAAGTAGTAAGTGATTAATCAAATGTAGGAATTGAGATCTAAAGCAATAGATCGGGTTTTCGAGATTTCAAGGAATTGATAAGCAAATCGGTGTGTACCTACACTAAATCTTGATAGATTTACTGCTTTAATTCAATATATGTGTTAATATGAAAGTGTAAGAATATGGCTAAGGTACCGTGTACCCCACTAATCTTAATAGATTTATGGCTTAAATATGATATATATGTTAATGTGAAAGTGAAAGAATGTGGCTAAAGTACCATATTATGGTACAAAGTACTCAGCACGTTTTCCTACTCCTACTAGGATTTGAAATATGTTATATTTAACATGTGAAAAGTGATGTGAAAGTGAAATTAAATATGATATGCATGATATGTATAATTTGGGGCATTCGGGTTATTTGAGAAAGGGAAGTGAATGTGATGACTTGGTCTCACTAAGTGAAACGTGATGACTTGGTCTCACTAAGAATATGTGATGACTTGGTCTCACTAAGAATATGTGATGACTTCGGTCTCACTAAGTGAAACGTGTTGACTTCGGTCTCACTAAGAATATGTGATGACTTCGGTCTCACTAAGTGAATGTGGTGACTTCGGTCACATTAAGTGAATGTGGTAACTTCGGTTACACTATCTAAATGTGGTGTCTCATGACACAAATATCCGGTGGCTCAGCCACGGCCTTGTGCAGCAGGTATGTCGAGGTAAGATATGTGGGATCACTCGGTTGTGATCGGTGGATTAGCCACGGCCTTGAGCAGGGAGTCTGCTAAGGTTGGTGTAACGGATGGACTTAGGTTTGGGTTCGGGTTTGCATCATTATCTTGAATTTTATATGAATATGATATGTATGGTGTGCCTATTTCTATTATGTTTTGGTGTTGGTTACACATTGAGTCTATCGTCTCACCCGTGCTGTGGAACATGTTTGGTGATGAGCAAGAATGGATCAGACGCAGAACTTGTGGTGGCCATGTTCACTTGAAGTTTAATTTTATTTGAATCTTTATTTTATTTTAAGTCTTGTACAATCTTATTTTGGGTTTCATTTTATGTAATAAGGCCATCGTGACATTTTATTTACGCTTTAATTACTATGTTATGAATTTATGTTATTTAAAGATTAAGTCAATTTTATTTAAAACAAACTCTAAATATTTTGTCAAGCTGAAATAAATGGATTTTCAATATAAAATAAATTTATTTTCAACTCGAGCCCAACCCACAACAAACTATCTTTCAAAACACACGTTTTCAAAGTATTCAATGAATTTTGAACCGGTTACTTGAGGAACATACCAGATCCGGTCCATTCTCGTGGGCCGGGTGTGGGGTGTTTCAGGCACCGAAGTCTTGGGATCTGCCTTCACTATCGGTATTATTAAGCTAGCCAACATTTCTGAATCCATCTTGGGATAATCTTGTGAAACACCGGTCAACGAAGTTTATTAAATAATGCAACATTACGTAATATCAGTATTATTCAAAAACCCTAAACACCTAGTGATACTGTACTGGCAATACATGCATGTGGACCTTTGTACTTTTTAATCTCCCACAAGCCTGTCATTTTCCTCAACGAGGCCATAATTTTCCATGAACATGTACTGTCTTGCACTGCACACTTGGCCTCATACTTATCGAGTTTGGATTTAACCACGTTGTAGTTAACCCAGTTCTTGATGCTATATTGTTTCAATGCACCAAGAAAACTATCCTTGTTGGAAAACTCTTTCCCAACTTCCAATTCGCCCGAATCCAACGACAAACTTATACGGTCACACCTTCTGTGTGGTAGTTCTGGAAACTTCAACGCATCGTCTTGAGATAGATCGACATTATGCATGTGGGCTGGAGGCGAGTACGCCCTGAATCGTGGATCTTTTTCTTCTTCTTCATCTGAACCCCTTTCAACATCTTCAAGTATGGTTGGAGCAGGCTCCGGTTCAGAAAATAATACAACTTCTGCACCATCGGGGCAGGGCTCTCAAGGTGGATCCACATAGGACTCATCATCCGACCCATCATCATCTGCAATGAACGAGGTCCCCTCGCTGATGGATGTCGTGGGGAGTACATTATCCCTTATTAAACAACTTTCGTAACATCCCCAATAATATGTGGATTGCCAACCAGTAGAAGTTGATGACGTTCCCCAATACGTATTTCTAGCATCGAACATCGACCCACCGATATGCATATCCCATCCACCAACTAAGTGTCGTGCAGGGGTTGTGTTTTCCATACTACCACCAAACACAGGCGCTTCCGTATTTTTCCTCCCACTAACAGAGTGTCGGCTTGAGGTCGTGTATTCCCCTCGAATAGCAGTAGATGTTGAAGTCGAAGGAATATCACTTGGCGATGAAAATTGTACATATACCTCAAGATAGGGTGATCCACTGGTAAGATGAGTCTCTACCATTTCCTCCAAGCTCCGAGGACCTTTGATATCAAATGAGTCATATCTCACGGGATCAACCGAAGCACAGAATCTATACTTAATAGACAGAACTTTCATTGGCGTTGTTCCAAAGATTTTACGCCTAATTCTTTTATAAAGTTTGTCAAATCTATGTTCTGGTTAAAAACCAGTCACTCTATGTTCTCCGATAAAAAATAACACAACCTCACCATCATAGTAAATAACAGCACTAATACGTTCACTCATCTTCTATTTCAATTATACTTTTGCCTCAATTTCTATTATGCAATCTAGAATGAAATTTGGCTCATTTATAGTCTAAGGCCAAATAGGAACTACTGTAGCAAAAGAGCATCCACGTGGGAGCTTTTTTCAGTACTCTTGCTAACAGTGCATCCTTCTTGAAGCGTTTTGGTCACTATTTTGTTCAGAAACGTCTTCTTAAAATTATCTTTTCAGGAACTACTGTAGCAAAAGAGCGTTCACGTGGGAGCTTTTTTCAGTACTCTTGCTGACAGTGTATACTGCTTGAAGCGTTTTGGTCACTATTTGTTCAAAACGTCTTCTCAAAATTATCTTTTTAAGAACAATTGTAGCAAAAGAGCGTCCACGTGGGAGCTTTTTTCAGTACTCTTATCGGGATAGTGGTACGAGGCCATGAACCCGAGATGAAATTATGAGTTTTCCAGGTTTATGCCATGTTTGCACGTTAGTATGAAAGTTTTGTAAAACAATTTTATTAAGTTAAGGTCAATTGGTCCAAAAAGGACTAAATTGTAAAAGTTGCAATATATGAGTTTCTAGAAGCTTTTTGCATGAATAGCTTTAGAATAATAATTATGAGCCCTTAAATAGCAATTTGGCCAAAATTTAATTTTTGGACAAAATTGGCCTTAAGAGACTATTATGGAAATTTTTAAGAGGAAGGGCATTTTGGTCATTTGGCCTAATTAGTGATTAAAATAGGATAAAGATGAGAAAAATTCTCTCATCTTCTTCCTAGTGGCTGCCGAAAATTTGGAGACACCATAGCTAGGGTTCTTCATTTTTTTTCAAGCTCATAGTAAGTTCATATTAGCCCCGTTTTTAATATTTTTCGTATTTTTGAAGTTCCCGTATAATGAATTAGCTAATTTTAGCTATAAATTGAGCTAAGATGCATGTTCAAAAACCTACTCTTGAATGACATGCTTGTTAAATGATGTTTTATGGAAGTTTAAGAGAGTTTGATGTTAGATAAACATCTTTTCCTTAATGAATTTCATGAAAAATGGTAGTAGGGACCATTTTGTAACAGTTATAAAATTGGTCATACCTACTAGAAATAGTGAGAATTGATGATTGTTATAGAAGAGAAAATGATTCAGTTGAGCATGAAGTTTAAGAAAGTTACATGAAAATTATTTAACGAGAATTGGAGTAAAAGTGCAAATATTAGAAAGTATAGGGGCAAAGTAGTAATTTTGCCAAAGTATGAGTTATGAGTCAATTTAGTCAATATGGTTTTTAAATGATCTATTTATGATTATAGATCAAGAAAAATGAAGCCCAAATCGAAATCGAGGCAAGAACAAAGTTGAGGACTAAATTGCACATCTACATACATTTTGTATAGTAAGGTAAGTTTGTATGATTTCTAAGCTTTATGATTATTATCATTAATTTGATGAATTTTCCTGGGATACTCGATCTACCACACAAGATATCATGTAAGTCCAAGGCAAGCTTGGCATTGATCAAGATATCATGTAAGTCCAAGGCAAGCTTGGCATTGATCAAGTTAGCAAGCAAGTTATCATGTAAGTCCAAGGCAAGCTTGGCATTGATCGAGAATCATGTAAGTCCAAGGCAAGCTTGGCATTGATCAGGTTTTCAAGCAAGTTATCATGTAAGTCCAAGGCAAGCTTGGCATTGATCAAGATATCATGTAAGTCCAAGGCAAGCTTGGCATTGATCAAGTTAGCAAGCAAGTTATCACGTCAGTCCAAGGACTCAAGCTTGGCATTGAGTATGTTATTAAGAGCAAGACTTCATATAAGTCCATGTCAAGATATGGCCTTGAAACCAAGATGAGATAACCCATGTAAGACCATGTCTAGGACATGACTTTGGCATCATATTATGTGGGAAGAGATTTAGTATCCTCGGATATTCACAGAAATTCATCAGGCAAATGAGTAAGCTAAAAGAAGATAGCAAGAAAGCTAAGAAAGTAAAGTTAGTATCTAGATGAAGTTAGATGAAGTGAGTATTATTCATGTTGTGAATGAGAAAGTAGATATCATGATTATTGTTATTATAGTATACTGATCAATGTGATCAAGTGATACATGTATCATGGTTACCTTACAAGTATGATAATAGTAAGTGTCATGAGACATGTAAGAATCTATTTGAGTAAGTAAGCTCTGTAGCTGAAATTCATGATACCATTGTTTATGTGAAATGGTTTATATTAAGCAATGATGATGCTAAGAGTTGTTACATGCAAACTTACAAAGCTATATGCTTACGTTATGATTCTTTCTTTCTATACAATCCCGCCAAGCTAACTCGTGGATCATTAAAGTCGGAGCTCGCAACACACTATCAACTCTTATTTTGGTATAGCCAAGTTACTTTACTAAGTATGGCATGTATAGGAAACATTCATTTTGTGGACATGTTTTAAGAAGGGCCTTTGTAAAGGCTATCAAGTTTATTATTCTTTGTATATGGCTAAATGATTGGCTAAATTTGACTAAGCATGTATGTTTATTGAGATCAATGAAGCATGTTGTATTATTCATAAAATTGGGTTGTTATTGCATCGTTGAATTATGTATGGTTATGATCTTCATTTTAGGGTGGCTAACGGTGCCCACACGGTTGGACACATGGGCGTGTGTCAAGACCGTGTTAACCCTGCACCTTAGTATTATTAATCATAATAGGCCACGGGCAAATCCCACGGCCGTGTGTGTATACCGTGTAAGACACACGGTTTGGACATGGGCGTGTTCCCAGACCGTGTTGATTTAGTCAGTATATCAAGGATTAGCACACGGTCTAAGCCCACGGACGTGTCTAAGCCGTGTGGAAATAGTTAGTAGCCCTACACGATTTGAGGGCATAGGCGTGCTTAAGGGTACACGGACGTGTTCCCAAGTTACACGAGCATGTGAACCCTTCTTCAAAAATGAGTTAATTGATTTTAATTTCGAAAGTTTTCTGATATGAGTTAAAGGTCTCGTATGCCCTTGTTATATGTGTTGACTAAGAAAGGAAGTTTTTAAGTTGGAACGAAATTTTATAGCCCGTAAGTACATGTTTCAGTGAGTTCAAGCATATTAATTTATCGTATCTAGACCCAGTATCGGCCTTGGGTGCGGGGTGTTACATTTAGTGGTATCAGAGCTACGATTTAGTCAGTTCTAGGACTAACGTAGCACGAGCATGAGTCTAGCTATACATGCCATACGTAAGAATGCTTTTATAATGATAGTGTGACGACTCCTGACGACTTAAATTATGTTTATACATATAGTAAATAGATCCCAAAGAGTGACGGATGATGTAAAGTAACGCACCACTCCCATGAAGGGACGGTCTTAGTATGAGAATGAGAATAGACCTACTACGGTAAGTCAAGAAGGAGGAGGAGAAGAGACTAAAGAAGCCTTCCTCCATATGATGGATGCTTGGTACATGGAGTTCGTTCGGGCGAACTCGAATGCACAACCCTCCACCCCGCCTGTTCTACAACCTACTCCAAAGAGCCCTCAAGTAGTAGAGGTGGTAAGAGGAGGTAAACCTCAATTGATAGGATCGGAAAGCATGGGGCGGAAGAATTCCGAGCTAGAAAAGATGATGATCCAGAAAGAGCTGAGTTCTGGTTAAAAAATACCATCAGAGTATTTAACGAACTGTCTTGCACTCTTGATGAATGCATAAAGTGTGTAGTCTCTCTCTTAAGAGATTCTGCTTACCAATGGTGGAACACCCTTGTGTCGGTGGTACCAAGGGAAAAGATTTCATGAGAATTCTTCCAAGAAGAGTTTAAGAAAAAGTATATGAGCCAGAGGTTTGTAGACCAGAAGAGGAAAGAATTTCTAAAGCTGAAGCAAGGCAAGATGTCGATGGCGATTATGAGTGAGAGTTCAATGCGACTCAAAGCAAGTACACTCGCGAATGTGTATCCACCGAGGCCATTATGAGTAAAAGGTTTGAAGATGGTTTAATTGAGGACATTAAAATTTGGTTGTTCTTGTCCTTGAATTAAAAGAATACGTTGTGTTAGTGAAAAGGGCTTGCAAAGAAGAACTAGTAAAAGAGAAGAAGAAATTTAAAATGGAGTCTCACGATTCTAGAAAGAGACAGTGGAATAAGTCGTTCCAATCGTCATCCAAGAAGTCAAGAGATTTTCCAGCTCGATCAGCTACTTCCACTGGGTTTTCAAGGAAAGACAAGAGTAAGTAGTATTCGGGAAATAAAGCACAGACCACTTCTGTTGCAAGTGTTGGAAATTTTAAATCTGATAGACCTAAATGTCCACAATGTGGCAGACGCCATTTGGGAGAATGTCGAGCACATGAAAATGCATGTTTTAGATGTGGTTCCCAAGACCATTTCATAAAAGATTATCTAGAGATGACTAAAGAAGAGAGAACTCAGAACCTGAGATCTGGGAGTATGGTCAGAGGGAGACGGCAGAGGAACCCGAAAAGTGGGACAAGTGGAAGAGGTAACCCCAGAGAAGCGGTCATGAGACCCGAGGCGAGCACTGTGGGACTTATGCCATTCGCACTGCCAAAGAGGCATCTTCCCCTGATGTTATTACGGGTACCTTTTCTCTTTACAATACCAAAGTTATTGCTTTAATAGACCCCGAATCCACACACTCTTACATTTGCATGAAATTAGTACCCGGTTTGGGTGTGCCTATAAATACCACAGAATTTGTGATTAAGGTGTCTAATCCTTTAGGCAAGAGTATGTTAGTTGATAAAGTTTGTAAAGATTGTCCATTAATGATTAGAGGTCATTGCTTTAAAGCAAATCTTATGTTGTTATCATTTGATGAATTCGACCTCATTCTTGGTATGGACTGGTTGGCTACTCATAATGTAATTATAAATTGTGGGAAGAAATACATTGAGATGAGATGTGAGAATGGAGATACTCTTCATGTAGAATCAGATGAGCAAGGTAGATCGTCGGTAATAATTTCTCATATGATGGCGCAGAGATATCTAAGAAAAGGGTATGAGGCATTTTGGCCTTTGTATTGAATGATAAAGAGACATAGTTAAAGATTGAATCGGTCTTAGATAGTATGTGAGTATGTGGATGTTTTTCCTGAGGAATTACCAGGATTACCATCAGTTAGAGAAATTGAGTTCAGCATTGAGCTAACTCCCGGTACTATACTAATATCCATTACTCCTTATAGAATGGCTCCAACAGAGTTGAAAGAGTTGAAGTTACAGTTGCAAGAGTTGACAGACAAATGCTTTGCAAGATCAAGTTGTTCACCATGGGGCGCTCGGTTTTGTTTGTGAAAAAGAAAGATGGCACCATGAGATTATGCATTGATTGCCATCAGCTTAATAAAGTGACAGTAAAGAACAAGTACCCATTGCTTAAGATCGACGATTTGTTTGATCAATTGAGAGGAGCGACTGTATTCTCTAAAATAGACTTGAGATCAGGATACAACCAGTTGAGAGTGAAGGATTCAGATGTATCCAAGACTGCCTTTCGAACAAGATATGGGCATTATGAATTTTTAGTCATGCCCTTTGAGTTGACCAATGCTCCTACGGTATTCATGGACTTAATTAACAGCATTTTTAGACCATACCTTGATAAGTTTGTAGTCATTTTTATTGATGACATACTGATTTATTCCCGAGATGAGAATGAACATGCTAATCATCTACGGATAGTTTTACAGACTCTTCGAGAAAATCAGTTGTATGCCAAATTCAGTAAAAGTGAATTTTGGCTCAAGGAAGTGGGATTCTTGAGACATATTGTCTCGAGAGATGGAGTCCGAGTAGATCCAAGTAAGATCTCAGCTATAATAGACTGGAAACCACCGAAGAACATCACTGAGATTAGAAGTTTTTTGGGCCTAGCCGGCTACTATAGACGATTTGTCAAGGGGTTTTCTATGATTGCAACCCCGATGACTAAATTGTTACAGAAGAACGTGAATTTTGAGTGGTCGAAAAGATGCCAACAAAGTTTTGAGAAGTTGAAAGCAATGCTGACAGAAGCTCCAGTTTTAGTACAACCCGAATCAGGGAAAGAATTTGTAGTCTATAGTGATGCATCCTTAAATGGATTGGGCTGTGTACTCATGCAAGAAGGCAAAGTGATTGCCTATGCCTCAAGACAGTTAAAACCTCATGAGAAGAATTATCCGACGCATGACCTAGAATTGGCCACCATAGTCTTTGCATTGAGGATCTGGAGACACCATTTATATGGTGAACGATGTCAAATTTTCACCGATCACAAAAGTTTGAAGTACTTGATGACGCAGAAAGAGTTGAACTTAAGACAACGAAGATGGTTAGAGTTGATAAAGGACTATAAGTTGGTCATCGACTACCATCCAGGAAAGGCGAATGTAGTCACCGATGCTTTGAGCAGGAAGTCTCTGTTTATTTTAAGAGTATTGAATTCAAGGATATCCTTATCTGACAGTGGCTTCATTTTAGGTGGGCTAAAAGCTAGACCAATGTTCCTTCAAGAGATCTTGGAGGCTCAGAAAGAGGATAGTGAATTGCAAGTTAAGAGAGCTCAATGCGAGTTAGATGCTGAATCTAACTTTCGGATTAATTCTGATGGATACTTGATGTTCAGAGATAGAGTTTGTGTTCCGAGAAAAGAGGAGCTTATACAGAGAATTTTGTATGAAATACATAATGGGTGTTTATCTGTACATCCGGTAGCACCAAGATGTATAATGATATAAAGCAACAGTATTGGTGGCCAAAAATGAAGAAAGACATTTTAGAATTTGATACCAAGTGCATGATTTGTCAGCAAGTAAAGGCTGAACACCAAGTACCTTCGGGTTTACTTCAACCTATCTTGATTCCCGAGTGAAAATGGGACCGTATCACCATGGATTTCGTAATGGGTTTACCGTTGTCTCCGAGTAAGAAAGATGCTGTTTGGGTAGTGGTTGATAGACTCACGAAGTCAGCCCACTTTATACCTGTACGAGTGGATTACTCCCTAGACAAGTTGACAAACTTGTATGTTTCAGAAATAGTAAGACTTCACGGAGTTCCCTTATCGATCATATCGGATAGAGATCCGAGATTCACGTCTAGATTTTGGAAGAAGCTGCAAGAAGCTTTGGGTACAAAATTAAGTTTTAGCACAGCTTTTCACCCTCAGACTGACAGTCAGTCAGAAAGGTTAATTCAAGTACTCGAGGACATGCTCAGATGTTGTGTTTTGGAATTCTAAGGCAATTGGGAAAAGTTTCTCCTATTGGTAGAATTTACCTATAATAATAGCTTTCAGTCGAGCTTAAAGATGGTGCCTTATGAGGCCCTATATGGGCGTAAGTACAGAACTCCCTTGTTTTGGACTGAACTCAAGGAAAGCCAAATTCACGGCGTTGATTTGGTTAAAGAAGCTGAAGAGAAAGTGAAAGTAATTCGAGAATGTTTAAAAGCTACCTTAGACAGACAGAAATCCTATTTGGATTTAAAGAGAAAAGAGATTGAGTACCAAGTTGGGGATAAAGTCTTTTTGAAAGTATCACCATGGAGAAAAGTTTTCAGATTTGGCCGTAAAGGCAAATTAAGTTCACGTTTCATTGGACTTTACGAGGTTACGGAGAGAATTGGGCCGATAGCTTACCGTTTGGCTTTGCCATCAGAATTAGAGAAGATACATGATGTGTTTCACGTGTCAATGTTACGACGTTACAGATCAGACCCTTCGCATGTAATTACCCCTTCGAAAATAGAGATTCGTCCCGACATGACTCATGGTGAAGAACCAATCAAGATTTTGACTCGGGAGTTAAGCAACTAAGAAATAAGAGTATTGCCTTAGTAAAGGTATTGTGGCAAAGGCACGGAATCGAAGAAGCTACATAGGAATCAGAAGAGAGTATGAGAAATCAGTATCCAAACCTTTTTGCTGGTAAGATTTTTGAGGACGAAAATCCCTCAGGGGGAGAATTGTAACAACCCGATTTAGGGCCTAGTCAGGATAGTGGTGCGAGGCCACGAACCCGAGATGAAATTATGAGTTTTCCAGGTTTATGCCATGTTTGCACGTTAGTATGAAAGTTTTGTAAAGCAATTTTATTAAGGTCAATTGGTCCAAAAAGGACTAAATTGCAAAGGTTGCAATATATGAGTTTCTAGAAGCTTTTTGCATGAAATAGATTTAGAATAATAATTATGAGCCCTTAAATAGAAATTTGCCCAAAATTTAATTTTTGGACAAAATTGGCCTTAAGAGACTATTATGGAAATTTTTAAGAGGAAGAGCATTTTGGTCATTTGGCCTAATTAGTGATTAAAATAGGATAAAGATGAGAAAAATTCACTCATCTTCTTCCTAGTGGCTGCCAAAAATTTGGAGACACCATAGCTAGGGTTCTTCATTTTTTTTCAAGCTCATAGTAAGTTCATCTTAGCCCCGTTTTTAATATTCTTCGTATTTTTGAAGTTCCCGTATTATGAATTAGCTAATTTTAGTTATAAATTGAACTAAGATGCATGTTCAAAAACCTACTCTTGAATGACATGCTTGTTAAATGATGTTTTATGGAAGTTTAAGAGAGTTTGATGTCAGATAAACATCTTTTCCTTAATGAATTTCATGAAAAATGGTAGTAGGGACCATTTTGTAATAGTTATAAAATTGGTCATACCTACTAGAAATAGTGTGAATTGATGATTGTTATAGAAGAGAAAATGATTCAGTTGAGCATGAAGTTTAAGAAAGTTGCATGAAAATTATTTTTGAGAATTGGGGCAAAAGTGTAAATATTAAATAGTATAGGGGCAAAGTAGTAATTTTTCCAAAGTATGAGTTATGAGTCAATTTAGTCAATATGGTTTTTAAATGATCTATTTGTGATTATAGATCAAGAAAAATGAAGCCCGGATCGAAATCGAGGCAAGAACAAAGTTGAGGACTAAATTGCACATCTACATACATTTTGTATATTGAGGTAAGTTTGTATGATTTCTAAGCTTTATGATTATTATCATTAATTTGCTTAGTATAATGTACAATAATTGTATGAAATGATCATGTTATGTTCAAGCAAGAAATCACGATAATATGTACAAGCAAGTCCCGGTTGAAGATGAATTTCCCTGGGATACTCGATTTACCACACAAGATATCATGTAAGTCCAAGGCAAGCTTGGCATTGATCAAGATATCATGTAAGTCCAAGGCAAGCTTGGCATTGATCAAGTTAGCAAGCAAGTTATCATGTAAGTCCAAGGTAAGCTTGACATTGATCAAGATATCATGTAAGTCCAAGGCAAGTTTGGCATTGATCAAGTTAGCAAGCAAGTTATCACGTAAGTCCAAGGACTCAAGCTTGGCATTGAGTATGTTATCAAGAGCAAGACTTCATATAAGTCCATGTCAAGACATGGCCTTGAAACCAAGATGAGATAACCCATGTAAGACCATGTCTAGGACATGGCTTTGGCATCATATAATGTGGGAAGAGATTTAGTATCCTCGGATATTCACAGAAATTCATCGAGCAAATGAGTAAGCTAAAAGAAGATAGCAAGAAAGCTAAGAAAGTAAATTTAGTATCTAGATGAAGTTAGATGAAGTGAGTATTATTCATGTTGTAAATGAGAAAGTAGATATCATGATTATTGTTATTATAGTATACTGATCAATGTGATCAAGTTATACATGTATCATGGTTACCTTACAAGTATGATAATAGTAAGTGTCATGAGACATGTAAGAATCTATATGAGTAAGTAAGCTCTTTAGCTGAAATTCATGATACCATTGTTTATGTGAAATAGTTTATATTAAGCAATGATGATGCTAAGAGTTGTTACATGCAAACTTACTAAGCTATATGCTTACGTTATGATTCTTTCTTTCTATGCAATCCCGCCAAGCTAACTCGTGGATCATTAAAGTCGGAGCTCGCAACACACTATCAACTTTTATTTTGGTATAGCCAAGTTACTTTACTAAGTATGGCATGTATAGGAAACATTCATTTTGTGGACATGTTTTAAGAAGGGCCTTTGTAAAGGCTATCAAGTTTATTATTCTTTGTATATGGCTAAGTGATTGGCTAAATTTGACTAAGCATGTATGTTTATTGAGATCAATGAAGCATGTAGTATTATTCATAAAATTGGGTTGTTATTGCATCATTGAATTATGTATGGTTATGATCTTTATTTCAGGGTGGCTAACGACTTGGTAAATAGCCTGTAAGTGCCCACACGGTTGGACACACGGGCGTGTGTCAAGACCGTGTTAACCCTGCACCTTAGTATTATTAATCATAATAGGCCACGGGCAAATCCCACTGCCGTGTGTGTATGCCATGTAAGACATACGGTTTGGACATGGGCGTGTTCCCAGACCGTGTTGATTTAGGCTTCCTTTGGTTCACCGTTTAACATCAGTGAGGTGCAATTGGGCTACCAATCTCATTTGTCTTGCTATTTGGTTCAACATTCCAAAGTCAAATGAAAATTGCTTTCAACCTCATTCTTTGTGCTAAAACGGCTACCGGAGATGAGAGCGGCGATTAAAGGCAATTGGGGCGAGGGTATTTTAGCGGACAAAAATACCCTTTTAGTAGACATAAAGGGATCCAAACCCGTTTTCCTTTGACCTTTTGGGAGGTCGCAGTGGCTTCAATGATGGTGATTGGGATCGTTTTGGGCTTGTAGGTGTTTTATTTAACCATGCCGCTTCGATTACTGACTTCCTCAAATTACCCAGAACCTTGAAGATCTTGAGATCCGAGGTGCGTCCTTTTGAATTCTGTCTCTAATTCGTTGTTTTGAGATTGCATGTAGG
Organism: Gossypium rotundifolium; assembly: GCA_025506655.1. Classification (NCBI taxonomy): domain Eukaryota; kingdom Viridiplantae; phylum Streptophyta; class Magnoliopsida; order Malvales; family Malvaceae; genus Gossypium; species Gossypium rotundifolium. The sequence goes on from CP106727.1 coordinate 173,370,808, forward strand.
CTACCCAGTCAATTTTCATGTCTATATTAACTTTGATTCTTATATGTTATATTTCCTCTGTAATTTTAACAAGTTATGGGATCGGTCTTGCTTGAAGTCAGGGAGCTTTTTTTTTGCTCTTGTTATAATGAATTTGTGGCAATAATGAGCGGATTTATTTGGTGGAAATGAAAGATGTTGTCATTTTGGACTAATTGCGTACTTTGTCTGCTTATCAATACAAATGAGATCCTGTTTAATAGTTGTTTAGAAAATTATCCCCATTTTCCCTGAGATCTAAAGAAGCTAGGAAGGTGAGAATTGATAAACTAATGATTGAATTATATAGAAGGGCATGGTTGAGACATTGAAAAATGATTGTGCTTTGTTATATTGGCAAGAATTGTTCAAAATATAACATTTGTTGTCAAGTCCTTGGTAACTAGGAATGACCTAGAATGGAAATATTTGTTATAGTCTAAAAGAATCAGATTAGATGTTACTTTAATTGCCCTTGAGATGCCTGTATACGGTATGGAGTCAGAATTGGTGATTCGATCAAGTTAGATACAAATTTTATGGGGACAACTTGTATGCCTTGTCTCACCTTCTCTTTAGTTCTAGAAAAGGTTTTAGATGTTCCTTTTAGCATATATTATATTTCCTGTTGGCGAAAAGTGCGTTTGTTTGAAGGAGACTTACAATGAACTAGCATACAGTGATCCTTTATCAAATAAGTTTCCTTACCATTCTTTGACTTGATAATATCATGTTATATCTAATTCGAGCCCCGAGGTGGCTTTCGCTTTCCTTGCTATATATTGATCGTTTTACGTATGATTTATCATGCGAGATAACCTTGAATCCTACACAAGTGACTACACCGTACAAGTGTTGGTGGGGTATTGTGCGATCTATATTTTCATGCAAACTTTCATGATTCCGGAAATGTTTTCATGTCATTGTTTCTTTGGAGCATTGTTTGGAGTCTTCAAAGGTGTAGCTCTTGTTGTGTTCATCGCTTCTTTGGTGCTTCTTCTTGCTACTTCTGTCAAAATTAATTGGCGGCCCTCGTCTTTTCCCTTTGGCACGACAAATTGAGCTTCTTCCAAGCCGAGGTGATTTTCGATTCCTTATGGAAAAACATTGCTTTTGTTGAGCTAAAAGTGGAATAAGTTGTAACTTTATGTATGCAGTGGCTCAAAGAATGGAGAGACCGTTGAACTATATGCTTTTCCTAAGGCTTACTCCAACTTTGCCAAATACATTCATTAATGTTGCTTCACCTATTGTCGATGTGCCTTACCATATTTTCTTCATGGCAACTTTTATCGGACTCATCCTGCCGCTTACATAACCTGCTGTGGTATTAAGCTATCCTATTCTCTCTTAAGTTTGATACGAAAATGGAAATCACTTAAATGGCACTCTTGATGCTTTAATAATGCACGCTTGTCTGCTTTTTATGCAGTGGAATAGCTCTCGATGAGTTACAATCACTAGGGATCTTTACGACTTCAACTCAATTGCCACTCTTTTCCTCATAGGGGTTGTCTCCGTCACACCTACGCTCATGAGCAAGATTTAAACAATAGCGTTCGATTGGTGAACTTGGTTGTAAATGGGATTTCAATTTCGTGATAGCCATTCGGTCGCTACAACCTTCAGTAAAGGCAAGCATCAAATAAATGCAACGTCTTCATTGTTTCTATGGTTAATGGAATGCGAATTGCTCCTAGCGATATTGAAGATGATGATCCAGGATGGTGTTAAGTCTTCAAGTTGTTTGCCATGCTTTAACAATTCTCGTGTTAAGTCTTCATCGGCAAGAATAGCCTTCAGACTCAGATTATATCCGTTTTATTAGTTCATTTTCTTATTTTATAAAAACAAAGCACCTTGTACTCTGTGCTTGTTGTGGCCTTATCTCATTATTAATATGTTCTTTGTTTGGTTTGCTACCAATTTTTACCCTACATTTTCACTTCGGTGTTTTTGTATAGAACATTACATTGGAGTATGTACTTATGACATAGAACATTCACAAAACAATATTTTATATACTTATGACATGAAAATTTACGCTTATTTTACATGTATATCATAAAATACTAGTTAGATCTCATGAATTAATAAATTAATGTTATTCAAAAAGATTGGAGTATGCAATATCTAAATGAAATGTATGTACTCGCTTTTATTTGTTTTCTGCAGAAGACAAACCAACATGCGAACCGACATCCAAGTTTGAACCGGAAAGCAATGACATTTTGTTTATTCAAAAGATCTAATTTTGGAGATCAAAGTCAGTTTTCTTCTTGTTCAAACTTCTTTGTATTTGTTTTTCTTTTTCTCCTTAGTTTTTTGGTAAAAAAACCAACACATATGATCCGGCCTAATGTATATGGCATAGTGCTTATTCAAGTAATGAAGTTAATCTTTACATCATCCGGGTTATTTGCTTCTTTTTCTTCCTCTGCTGTCAAAATTCCAACAGATGTGATTTGCAGCTCTTTCCTTTAGCATTGATGACCAGCTCAAGGCTCGACATTGCACTTTTAGATACTTCAAAATTTGATCCAAGTATAATGTTACGATTTGCGAAAATAATATTTATCATTGTTATAAAAGAATATTTAACTATAAAAAATTAAAAATAATAATCATTTTATCTAATAAATAATTTAAATTGATTATATAATTCATTAAAATATTTATAATAAAATATTAAAAGATACATTTTAATATTTTATTAAATGAATTTATAAATTCACATATTTTAATAATTTTATATAAGTAAAATAATTTAAAACTTATATTATATATCAATTCTAATATAATGTACATAATAGTCATTTTATATTCTCACCTCACTCACATACAATTGCGTTCAATCCAAACACACACTCCACCGCTGTTTTTAATCTCACCACTAAAGAGTCCAATCTCACCGCTACAGTAACTAATCTCACCGCCATCGCTGTTTTTAACCTCACCGGAGGTAAACACACCGCCAATCCAAACTGAGCCTTAGTTAGTATATCAAGGATTAGCACACGGTCTAAGCCCACGGACGTGTCTAAGCCGTGTGGAAATAGTTAGTAGCCCTACACGGTTTGAGGGCATGGGCGTGCTTAAGGGTACACGGACGTGTTCCCAAGTTACACGGGCGTGTGAACCCTGCTTCAAAAATGAGTTAATTGATTTTAATTTCGAAAGTTTTCTGATATGAGTTAAAGGTCTCGTAGGCCCTTGTTATATGTGTTGACTAAGAAAGTGAAGTTTTTAAGTTGGAACGAAATTTTATAGCCCGTAAGTACATGTTTCAGTGAGTTCAAGCATAGTAATGTCTCGTATCCAGACCCAGTATCGGTCTTGAGTGCGGGGTGTTACAACTCTTGCTGACAGTGTATCCTACTTGAAGCGTTTTGGTCACTATTTATTCAGAAATATTTTCTCAAAATTATTTTATCAGATACTACTGTAAAAAAAGACTAATAATTTTTATATTGCTAATATATTTTTCCCAAAACTCTAAACATAAAATTATTTTAATTAATTAACCCTAAACCCTATAGTTCATTAATTTTCCCTAAAAACCTTAAAACCTTAAACCTTAAAAAACCCTAAACTATAACCTTAAAACCCTAACCTTAACCCTAAAAACAGCTGAAAACCTTAACGAAAAACGGACAAAAACGCATCCATAGGGGAGCGTTTTTGCCACATCAACAAAAGCGCCCTTAAGGACGCGATTTTTCGATCGAAAAACGCTCCCAAACGCGCTTTCCCCATACCGACATCGCCGATCGACGATGATCAAAAACTTTTTCACGCCACATACCACGACATCGCTACCGACGTGAATGCGTTTTCGATGAAAATGGCCTATTCCGGTAAATAATTGAAAAATAGGTCCATTTCCGTAATTTTTGAAAAAAGGGCATTTATTGATAATTTTCCCCTAATTCTTAACCAAAAAAACTCCTAACTCTAACCCTAAAAAAAAAAGGTTGAAGAGAGAGAGTGTGAAAGCGCGCTCTAAAAAATAACCTATTTCGTTATATTTCAAAAAAATAAAAGGCCTAAAAGGCCAATTAAAAAAAATCGGCATATACTACTAATTTAGCCAACAATAAATTTAGTTTTTAATATTTATATATTTTAAATTTATTTTTTCCAATTAAATTTGATTTCAACTTTAAAAAAGTCAAATTTAACCATTAACCGCTCAAAAGAGTTGAGGTGTTGCTTTTAACGAAAATATTAACTAAAACAATTAACATGGAAATACATGTTTATTTCATGTCTTTTTTTTTTGAAATTTTACTTTCTTTTATTTCTTTTTGTTTGAAAAATTTCATAATTTTTAAAATATTTGTTGACGTGACACATAAAATAAAGACTTAATATATAGATTGACTCTTAAACTTGATAATTTTTCTCATATTGGCCCTTGGACTTTTTTTAGTTCATATATTCTTAAGGTTGGCATTTGTTACACAGATTGGTTCTTATACTAACATTGTTTGCCTTTTTTTTTGAAGAATTTGTGATGTGGACGACCATGGGTCTAACATGTGGACAAATAATGAGATGACACGTAAATTTATCTTTAATCATTTTAATTTTTTAAAAACCTTAAATTTTTTTAAAATTAAGATTTTTTAAAATTTTTAAAAATGATTAAAGATGAATTTACATGTAACCCTAATATTTATCTATATCATCAAAACAAACAGTGTTGATCTATGTAACAGAAATCAACATTAAAAACTTATATGATAAAAAAGAAAAGTTGTGAGCTAAAATGAAAAAAATGGTCAAGAGTCAATCTATATATTAAAGCTAAGCTAAATAATAAAATATTTACATGAAAAGAACAAGTAAATTATCACGCGAATTGCGACATTAAGATAATGAAAAGGATAATATTTGAATCATCATAATGATTAAAAAGAAATTGAGAGTCACCAAATTTAATTTAAAAAAAATAAAAGCGAAGTTAACCAAATATAGTAACTGGTTTAAAATTATGATTTATATTTTATAAACATTAATCCCTTAGGTTTGAAGTAGTAGTTAGTGTGATTGGTGTGAATCCAGCCATTTGAGTTTCCAGTATTTATAGTTTATTGTTTCTTTGCTCTTCTTTATCTCATCTCTGTTCACAACAATCATTCTCTGCACCTTCCCTTTAAATTTGCTTAATTTCTCCCTTTTCTTTTACTTTGATTTCCACTCTCTTCCTTTTTTACAGTAAAAGAAAAGCTGCACCTTTATTTTCTTTTTTCTTGAATCCTCTTCTCTTTTGTCTTCTTTTATTCGGGAAAAAAGAAAAAAACCTTTGTTCTTGTTCATTTCGACTTTGAAAAAGAATTTCTCATCAAGAGAAGAAGATGAAGAAGAAGCTCGTAATAAAACTTGTGGTTTAATCTATCTGAGGTAAGTTTTGAGACACGAATCTCTTCTTTAATAATTTCGAGGTGATATAATAAGAGTAATTCTAGAGTAACAATTACACGAGTGTGAAGTGGAGTCTGTGAAGATATCAATTAAGCAACTCAGTTGAAATTTTTTATTTATTTTCATTTACAAATTAAAAAAATTCAGTGCCATATTTCCTTTTTCAATTCAATCTGATTCTCTTTTATCTGCCTCAACTTTTTACCAACTTCATTATTATTATTTTTTGGTTCACAGTTTCATTAATATCTTACAATGATTTCAGTGAGGTTTTCTTAGACAGACATTGCAAGGAAACGTTTAAAGTGTTGGACCGTTGGTAAGTTTCTATATGCTTTCAAAGGAATAAAACATTATTGTATCTTCAATTCTCAAAGGAATAAGTTATGGATTTGTCTCTTTGCTTAGCCAATTAATTATAAACAATATATTTGTTTTTTGATTATTAGTATTGGTGTAGTGGCAAATGACTTGCATTGCTTTAATCCTTGTTGATATGAGGTCCCGAGATTATTCAAATATATATAACAAAAGGAATGTGTATTATTCTCACTGGTTTCTTTCTACTTTCCTTCAACTATTTTACATTTCGGATTTAAGAGTTGGAGCATTTTCTTTGAAGCAGGCAGAGCACCCTTTAAGCATCGCTTAATAATACATCTTCATCTTAATCATAAGTAGTGAGTCTCAACTTTTTCATTACTGTTTTTGAGTCTCATTTTTTAGGCATTTAGTGCATATTGTCTACCATTTTGCTTAGGCTGAGCAGAATTGTTATGTGAATTCAAACTAACGACAATGCCTGAGTCTTTCTTTATTGGCGCTGCTACTAATGCCGTGGGAACACTGATGGTAGACTACTTGGTGAGGCCAATAGAACGCCGTGTTCGTTACTTATTTCGTTTCCATAAGATTGTTCAAGAGCTCCATGAGCAGCAAAACAATTTGAATAGAGAACAAACTCGTATACAAGAAGACATCAAGGAGGCTAAACTGAATATTCAAACACAAGTGATTGAGAAATACGTAGAGGACTGGTTGACGGATGCAACAAATGCCTTGAATAATGTACAGAATTTGGAAGCTAGAATTGAAGAAAATAAGAGATGCTTTTGTTGGTGTCCTAACTGGAGTTGGCGATATCAGTTAAGTAAGAGCATGGACGAGGAGATCTTAGCCATTATTAAACTCGTAAATAACTCCAAATTTGAACGATTTGGGCACCGCGCTGAGCTTCCTGGTTTAGAGTTCTTCACATCTAAGGGCCTTGTAGCTTCCAAATCTTCAACTACTGCTTTCAATAAGATCACGAAGGCCTTGAAAGATGCTGAGATCAACAAAATCGGAGTATGGGGGATGGGAGGGGTAGGTAAAACCACCTTAGTCAAAGAGGTAGGCAATAAAGTCAAAGGATTTGGTCAGCCTATAATGGTTGTTGTATCCAAAATTCCAGATATAGGCGAAATTCAAAACAAAATTGCAGATGGCATTCACTTGAAATTTGAAAAAACCAACCAAAGATGAAAGAGCAAAGGAGTTATGGTGTAGACTGAAAGAGGGAAAGTTCATCATAATCCTCGATGATTTGTGGAATGAGTGGAATGACGATGAAGACTTAAGAAAAATAGGGATTCCATTGGTTGAAAATGGGAAGGGCTGTAAAATCATTTTGACAACACGTCGTTGGATGGTATGCAAATCTATGGAATGTCAAGTTACTATTCAAATTGATGTTTTGGATGATGATGAAGCATGGGCTCTCTTCAAAATGAATGCTAACCTTGATGAAAACGTTTCAAGGAATATCATTGAGGAGGCTGAGAAAATTGTAAAAGAATGTAATGGTCTACCTGTAGCGATTGTAACACTCGGAAGGTCTTTAAAAAGTACTAAAAATCGGAAAGGATGGGAACTAGCTCGCAAAAAACTTGAGAGTAGTAGATTAATGGAAATTGGGAACATTGAAGAGGAAGAAAAAAAATACCTATATATGTATTAAGATGAGCTACGAGTACTTGAAGAAGGAGGTGACCAAGCGATGCTTTTTATTGTGTGCTTTATATCCGGAGGATCACTCGATTGATGTGGAAGACTTGGTGCGATATGCTTGGGCATTGGAGTTATATGGCAAGGTTGACTCAGTTGAAGAAGTGAGGATTCAAGTCTTGGAAGCCATTGATTACCTCAAAGATTCTTGTCTATTATTAAAAGATACGCAATGGTATGATCCCCTTTCATGAGCTGGTATTTTTAGTATTCTGATAAGTAGAAATGTCATGATCCCCTTTCATGAGCTGGTATTTTTAGTATTCTGATAAGTAGAAATGTCTAAAACACTAGGTAGAATTATCTAGCTTAGTCCACAAGCTCAATAAAACTCAAACAGACCCTCCTTTGGTTGAGCTTGAGAAATATTCTTTATTTATAGACAATATATTTTAGTTTTTAATTTTAAAATATTTTCAAAATATTAAAATATGAATATATAAAATATGATATTTTACTAATGGTTAAAATATTCTATAAGTCCCTATACTTTTGCACATTTCAATTTAGTCCCTACTCCTATTTCCAAGAATTTAGTCCCTACATTTTGGATTTAAAAATTCAATTTCAATTGCTAACACTGTTAAAAGTTTTCTGTTAAATTTATTAAGGTTACATTTTGAAATACAAAAAAAAAAAAAAAACCCTCACTTGATAGTCATGAGACAAAAAAAAAAAGAAGACACAATGAACTCAAATATAATAAAAGAAATAACAATTGGACTTGCATTTTTAAATCTAAAAGACAAGAGGGATTAAATTCCTGGAATTTAAACTACTATTTTTTATATTTTTTTGTAAGGACTGAAGTACAACAATTTCATTTGGGTGGGGGGCAAAACGTAATTTTTCCATTTTTTTTAGTTTATAATTTTACAATTTTTGCAAGGACTAAACTACAATATTTCCATTTTGGATCCAAATCCCCTACCTGCCTTCACCCCTGTCAGCTCCCTTGATTGTGATTCATCGGAGGTATAAACTTGTTAAGAAAACAACATTGGTAAACAGGACATCTAGTTCTACCTATTAAGCCTGCCTGTCCTTTGCTAAGACAAAATTTTCCGCATCTTTGTTTCGAAGATTTTATATCATACAAAACATAACCAAGATATATGCTATCGGTAAATTTGATATTTTGCTTTTGCATTTTTTATTATTTTTTCCTCCTATTGTTCCTTTTCTTGTTTCTTTATCTTTTAAATTTCTAAATATTGTATAATAAAAAATATTATTCAACATATTCACTTTTATTTTGGTCTGATTAGGTACATTAAGTTACATGATTTAGTTCGTGATGTTGCTCTATGAATTGCATCCGAAGAAGAAAGTGGATTTATGATCAAATCTAGATTGGAGTTACTAAATGAAAGCTTTGAACCTTGTAGAGCGATCTCATTGCTGAACATTGAAGAAAAAAAACTTCCTGGGAGATTGATACCTTCGAACCTTGAGATCTTGTTGCTTAAGAACTGTGATGTTCAAGGTACATGTTTTCAATGGATGAAAGAATTGAAAGTGTTAAGTCTTACAGCTGACAAACATTGTCATGTGGGGATGATTTCCTTGTATGCTCTTACTTCTCTATCAAAACTTCGTGCTCTACGTTTGGAAAATTTTGAGGACTTCTCATTCCTTAGAGACCTAAGGACACTTGAGGTTCTTAGTTTGCGTGGTTTAGGATTCGAGGGTTTGTCAAATGAATTATGGAGGTTGGAAAATCTGAAGATATTGGATTTAACTGATTGTACATTTCGCTCCAGATTTCCCCCTAACGTCATTCAAAGGTTATCGAAGCTAGAGGAGCTATATCTAAAAGGTTCAAACATTTGTGAGACAATTCTTGATATACTTGTCCAGATAAATTTCTTATCTAGGTTGACTGCATTATCCTTGAGGTTATCATTAGATCATTTTACGGGTGACGTTGTGTTTCCTAAATTGGAAGGATATGGTATATCCGTAGTGGATCCTTATAAACTTAAATGTGATCTTTTTTCCATTACGGAAAAATCCTGGAAAATTAAGGGACCGATTCCTTTGAATGTAGTTCCTCTCCTGCCTGAGAATTTAGAGTCTTTTGAAGTGTTAGATAACATAGATAAGTTTCTGGAATGCTTGATTGATAAAAGTTTGAGGCTCTCAAATTTGAAGCTGTTATATTTGCATAATTTGTCTAACTTGAGTTGTATTGGGGAATTGCCAACCCAACATGTAAGGCTTGAAGGTTTAGTTGATTTGAGGATAACCAATTGTCCAAGTTTGAAATCACTCTTCCCACTTTCTCTTGCTCAAAGTTTGGTGCTCTTCGAAATCCTTGAGATATCTAACTGTCCTAGATTGAAGCAAATAGTTACAGAAATGGAAGGTGATGAAGAAAAAATATCGTCAAGCATCAATTCTCATAATTCTTTGTGTTTCCCAAATTTAAGGGAACTCTACATAGGAAACTGTTATGGTTTGGTGTATATTTTTCCAACTTTGATGGCACTGCTAGGGCTTCCACTACTAGAAAATCTTGCTATTCATCGTTGCCCTCAAATAAAACAAGTGGTCAGACCTAAAGAAGGAAGGGTGGAAAATGATGTTGTGCTCCAACAACTGCAGTTTTCGAAATCTTTGATGCAGTTTTCAGTGTCGGCTTGCCCTCTTTTAACTGATTCATTTGTTCATTTAGACGTTGAGAAGGCTTGCTTCAAGGTACTTTCTTTTTCTCCTTGATATTGTTTATTCACTTAAGTTTTATGCGTGTAGTGAACGCACATTTTGGTGATATGTTTACTCTAAAGCACATATAAAATCAATTAATCCTTAGTTTAATAAGTATTTATTACTAACCGGCATATATATATATATTTTCTTTTTAATTATTTGATGAATTATAACTAGGAGGTTCGATTATCAACATTCAAGGAATCATTCAGCAGTGCAAAACACCTTGAAGTACACTATGCAATTGAGGATCATAATCTGGTTCCGGATGCAAAGGGAGATGGACTAAATGGATTAACGTCCCTTCAACTCAGGGATTGCAAGGATCTTGAATGCTTGGTTGATATCACAACAGGGAATGGGCCAACTTTTGCATTCACTAATTTAAAGAGATTAAATATAGAAGACATGTTTGGTTTCGAAACCTTATGCAAAGGTCACCAACCTCCACAAGGTTTCCTCCAAAGTCTTAAGGTTGTAAACATAAAAGGGTGCAGAAAATTAGAAATACTCTTCTCGCCTTCGGTTACTCAAAGCCTAGTGTTTTTAGAAGAACTCACGATAGAATTCTGTCGTGAATTGAGAACCCTTTTCTCGGTGCTGGAAAATGATGGTGGAATAAGATCAAACAGCTGTTTTCCTCCTTTCTGCTTGCCAAAACTGAAAACTCTTTACATCCGTTTGTGTTCAAAGCTAGAATATGTTCTGCCAATCACTTTGGCTCAAGGTCTTCCTGCTCTTGCATCGATTTCGGTCTTTGGTTGTGATGAATTAAAGCATGTATTCAGCATGCCAAAAGAACAAGATGGAGTTGAACATCATGGTATCATGCTCCTTCCTAGTCTACAATATCTACAACTTTCAGGGTTAGAAAACTTGACTAGTTTTGTCCCAGAAAACTTTTTTGTCAAGGCACCAGCTTTGAAAAGCTTAGAAGATTACGAGTGTCCCAAAGGGATGAGCTTCCACATTCAACAAGTTAACAAGCAACTGACATTAAAGGTACATTCCTTTCTCTTTTTCTTTTCTTTATTTGATTTTCATTCTGCTGATTAGATATTAAAATGCGTCTTCAAATATTTTATCTTAAGCCAAGTTTATAAAGATATTTCTATTTTCCACATAAATATTATTTTATTTGATTATTTCTAATTAATAGCAAGAAATAATTATGTGTAGAAATTTTAACTGTTTATATAAAATTGAATGTTCTAAACCATATGTATTTTATTATGATTTAATTAACATATATTTTTAAAAAGTAATTAAAAAGGCCAAATTGAGAGAAATTGATTGCAAAATCAAGAATAAAATTGATGCTATTCTTTCAAGTCATGTACAGGTAGTGTGTTTGTTCTTCTAGTTATGTGATTGAATTAATGACTCAATTGGTATCCCAATCTGTTATCATATTAGTATCCAATATCTAATTGGTTCCTTCATTATTTTTGTTTTGTGAATTTTCATTTGTATTTATGTGATGAATTATGATTAGGGGAATGGATTATACGCATTCAAGGAATTGTCATGCAATACAAATCTCATTCCAGATGTACATTCAAGACATCTAGATGGATTAACTTCCCTCGACATTTACCATTGGTGGGGTGGTGAATGCCTGGTTGATAAATCACAAGCAAAGATGGGTATCTTACAAAACCTTAAAGATTTGAGAGTTAGTTACTCTAGTATGTCTGAAGTATATTGATGAAGGCCTTTATAATAGAGAAGAAAATCAAGCACCACGACTACTTTTTAATTTGGAGCAGTTGCAGTTAAAGCGTTTACCATATTTGAGATGGATAGTTCAAGGCCCCACCCATTGTGTCAATCTCCAAAGCCTAAAGGTTTTAGAAATAACCCATTGCAACAAATTGACATCTATCTTCTCAATATCCGTCGTTCAAACCCTAAGATCGTTGGAAGAACTCAAGATACATGATTGTGATAAACTAAAAAGTGTTCTGATGGAGTTGGAAACTGACACTGAACCGAACAAACTTTGCTTGCCAAACTTGAAAACTGTGGAGATAGTAAAATGCCCATGTCTAGAATTCCCACTTGCTTTGACTCAAGGTTTTCCTCGTCTACAAAAGGTACAACTTGTTAAATTAAGAAACATGAGAGGTTTTGTTGCTGGAAATAATTTTGTCCAAGCACCAGCTTTGGAAATTTTAATTATCAAGGAATTATGTTCAGCATTTACGAATTTTGTCTTTCAAAAAGAAGTTAACAAGTGTGTTCCATTAAAGGTACTTTTTCTTTCTCTTTCTCTTAATTCCTTAGTTTTTTTATTTTTACTTTAGATACTTGTGTGATTAATCACATGATTATTCCAGTGTGTTTTCAATTTCATTTCTATTGGTTATGTCTACCGCAAAGGATAAATCATATAGCTTGATTTAAATCATATAGTATGCTAAAATTTCTATACAGAAGTATACTTATTAAATGAGGTGATATCATACGGTAAACTTGCATTTCATATCTGTTTGAATTTTATTAAATCTAATTTTCTTCAAAAGTATAGAAAAAGAGTCCTGTAGGCACAATTTATTAAAAACTTTTACATGATTTTATGTAAAAGAGTCAAATATGAGAGTGTTATACGTACTCAGTTGATATTATAATGGAATAACACTTGCCCTTGCTTTTATGCAGGAGTTGACCTTCTGTACGAAAAGTATAGATGGTGAAGATGTCGAGCCATGCAATATGGTAAACACTCAGTTGAGACAAAGATCAACAAATTTCGAATATATGACCCTAGGCAACTTTGAACAACTGTTTCAGCTCCAAGGTGCATATTTCATATCAAATCTAGAGAAAATGCAGCTTTCTAATATGATTTGGTTACGAGATATTTGGAAAGGTCCCATCCATTTTGAAACCAATCTTAGAGAACTAGCAGTTTATGACTCCAATTGTTTGACATACATCTTTCCAGCGACTTTCATTCCACATTTTCCATATTAAAGTATTCTGAAGATAAAGGCGTGTGAGAATTTGAAGCAAATAATTTCCAATGATGACATTTTGACATCATCGTCACAAGGTCCTCAGTTGGAGAAGAAAATTGTATTTCCTCATGTAAAGCAAATAATACTTGAAAATTTGCCAAGGCTCGAGAGCTTCGGTCTTGCGGGTTATCATATGGAATTCCCATGTTTGGATTTGCTTGATGTTAAGCAATGTTTCAAGATGATCACAAGTTTCACTGTGGATTGTTTAACATTGACTGTGCATGCTAAATCTGATGAGGTATTTATCTACTCTCTACTCAATTTTTTACAGGTGCAAAAATGGTTTCCATTATGTTTCAAATATATATGAAATTGAGTAATTTACCCTTTATTTTTATCTTATTCTCAACAAAATTTCATTTGCCATGAAATGAAGACATCCCAGTTTGATGATTTTAATCCCTCACAAGAAGTTATTTTCTGGGAAAAGCGTAGACCCACCTTACTACCTCAATATGTAGAAGAAGCTGAAAAAGTTTGACCACTGAAGTGAAAAGCATTGCATAAGCATAGTTGAGCCTAAATCTCACCTCTATTATAGTTAATTAACCAGGTAAGACATGATCATTCACCTTCTCATCTGTCTTATTTTTCTTGTCAGTAGTGATGTTGGATAATGTGATGTCATGACTGTGTGTATGTAATCAATGTGTTTAGAAAGGATGAACGTAGGGAATCTAATAGGCATTTAATTAACATGCATGAATGTATTTATCTAAGATGCATGTATGTACTAGGTATACATTAATTATATTAGATGTATGTATTGAAACTGTCAGATTACAGTTTCCTAATAAGGAATATTCAGTGTATCAGATAGAATTTTGTAGATATTTTATTGATTGCTATCCCTAACTTTAAGGCTGTGTTTTAAGGGACAACATCCCTAGAATCAATTTGCTTCCTAGTTTCGAGTTTCCAAAAGTTAGGCTCACTATGTATATAAATATTAGTGTAATTTCTTGTGAAATAATATAATAAAAAAGCCTATTTCTAACATGGTATCAGATTAGACCGATTTTTGGGAATTATTTTTTCTGGTAATCTTTTACTCCCACTCAACCCTCAAGCCTGCTTCTTTTGTTCAAAAGAAATATGTCCGAAATGATCCAAACCAATACCAATGGGGATAGTTCGAAGTCTCTATGAAAACTCCAACCAAACAAGTGAGTTGCGAACATTCAAGTGGCCTCTGGGTTAAATGGGAAGAATTAGTCAAGTGGTCTTCCACAGTACTTGTAGTTTGGCGCTTTCAAGTATATCCTATTCTCAAAATTCTAATGTCTTGGACACACCACCAATGTGTCTTGGGTCATTGACTCAGAGCTACGAGACCATATGACCCACTCCTCACACAAATTTGTTTCATATACACCTTGTCCTAGTAATAAAAAAGTTACAGATGGTGATGGTTCTGTGATAACAAGGTAGGTCAAGGTGATATTGTTATAAACAAGACACTTACTCTTGAAAATGTACTTCATGTTCCTAAACTATTTACTAATCTTCTCTCCATCAAAAAAATTACCAGGGACTCTAATTGTAGTGTGGTTTTTTATCCCAATCGATGTTTTTTTCAAGAACAGAATACAAAGAAGATGATTGGACATGCTAAGGAAGCAAATGGCCTATACTATCTTGAAGAATCTAGTGGAGAAATTAGTGCTCTGAATTTCTCACCATTATCTTTCCTATCCAAGTCTGTTCAAGCTAATAAAGACCAAATTTGGCTCCATCACCTCTGCCTTGGTCATCCTTCGTTTCAAGTCCTTAAATTTATGTTTCCTTCATTGTTCAAAGGAATACCTGTTAAAAATTTCCATTGTGATGTTTGTGAACTTGCCAAACATAAATGTACCTCCTTTTCGGTAAGCAATAAAAGAACATCCGCTCCTTTTACTCTTATTTATAGTGATATTTGGGGACCATCAAACATTTCAAACATCTCTGGGGCTCGGTGGTTTGTATCCTTTATTGATGATTGTACCCGTGTGTCTTAGATATTTCTTTTAAAACAAAAATTTGATGTAAGGTATGTTTTTACAACCTTTTACAACATGATCAAAACACAATTTGGGGTTGAAATAAAACAGTTTAGGTCAGACAATGCTAAAGACTATTTCAATCAGTTTCTCTCCCCATATTTTCAAGAAAAAGACATTCTCTATGAGTCCTCTTGTGTTAACACACTCCAACAAAATGGCATTGCTGAAAGAAAGAATGGTCACATTTTAGCTATTACTAGAGCTCTATTGTTTCAAAAAAATGTCCCTAAACAATACTGGGGGTGGCTGTTTTAACTGCTACTCATCTGATAAATAGATTGCCTACAAAGGTCCTTGACTCTCAAAGTCCTATGTAAGTTCTATCGAAATTTTTTCCTGATTTCAATACCTCAAACCTTACTCCCAAAATCTTTGGATGTGTTGTCTTTGTACATGTACATTCTCAAAATAGGGGAAAACTCGATCCACGAGCTGTCAAATGTGTTTTTCTCGGTTATTCCTCTACAAAAAAAGGGTACAAATGTTATAATCTAGCCACCAAAAAATTTTATGTTTCAGCGGATGTCACTTTTGCAGAAGAAGAAAAATTCTTTACTCGTCCTTATCTTCAGGGGGAGAACGTATTCACAGAAGAAAAGGCGAGAATTTTTCTTCTTGATTTTTAACTTCATCCAACCTACCAACCAAATGCCTAATTTAATTTTCTAGCTCCTATTCAAGAGACCAAACACTCAGTCCTTACCTACCAACCAGCCTGCCCACCTCGAACCTATGCAACCCAAAATAGAGCCTAATACACCTAAGTCGCCCAAAGGGATTCAGGACACTACTCGCCCTTTACTAGTTTACTCAAGGAAGAAGGCACCGGTGCAAGTTCAATCATCTTCTTCGGATAAACAACCTACTACTCTACAACCCGAGGTAACTACTGAACCTACTTTGAATACTACTGAAAATTCAAATCAGAAAGACTATGATTTTCCTATTGCTATTAGAAAAGGAACTAGGGCCTGTACAAAACATCCCTTGTACTCATTCATGTCTTACAAAAATTTGTCCCATAACTACAAAACCTTTCTTACTAGCCTAAATTCTATCTCCATTCCCAAAATTATATCCGAGGCATTAAATGATGAGAATTGAAAAAATGCCATGAATGTTGAAATGAAAGCACTTGAAAAAAATAAGACATGGGATTTGGTAAAATTACTGAAAGGAAAGAAAACAGTTGGATGTCGTTGGGTGTACACAGTGAAATACAATTCAGATGGCTCTTTGGAGAGGTACAAAGAAAGATTAGTTGCTAAAGGGTACACTCAAAAGTATGGAATAGACTACCTTGAGACGTTTGCCCCGGTTGCAAAGATGAACACTGTGAGAGTGTTGTTGTCACTTCTTTATACAGAGGTTGGAAACTACTGAGCTTTGACATTAAAAATGCTTTCTTACATGGTGATCTTGAGAAGGAAGTCTATATGGATGTTCCACGTGGTTCGGTTCAAATCTGAGACGATGTAGTTTGCAAACTAAAAAGGCTCAGTCGGACTAAAACAAATCCCAGAGCTTGGTTTGGAAGATTTACAGTGATGCTCAAGTGGGGTATAAGCAGTCAAGGAGATCACACTCTGTTTGTAAAGCACTCATCTTCAGGGGGAATGACTACTTTGTTAGTCTATATAGATAACATTATAGTGACAGGTGATGATCTGGAAGGAATGAAAAATTTAAAGAATTACCTAGTAAAAGAATTTGAGGTCAAAGAGCTTGGTATATTAAAATATTTCCTTGGTATTGAAGTGGCACACTCTCGGGAAGTAATCTTCATATCTCAGCAAAAATACATAATTGATTTGTTGACAGAGACGGGCAAGTTGGGATGGAAACCAGCAGAGACACCCATAGAGGTGAACCACAAACTTGGAGATGCACTAGAAGATGCTGTAGTTGATAAGGGTTCATATCAAAGACTCGTAGGGAAGCTTATTTACTTGTCACATACTAGACCGGATATTGCCTATGGAGTTGGTGTTGTAAGTCAGTTCATGTACAATCCTAAAGAGTTACATCTTCGAGCTGTATATCAGATTCTACAGTACTTAAAAGGCACTCCTGGCAAAGGAATCCTATTTAAGAAATGGGAGAATTTAACCCTTGAAGCCTATGCTGATGTAGATTATGTAGGATCTATGGTTGACAGAAGATCACCCTCGGGCTATTGCACTTTTCTGGGAGGCAACCTTGTAACTTGGAGGAGTAAAAAAAAGAATGTTATGGTTAGATCTAGTGCGTTTGAATTTAAAGCAATCGCGCTTGGAATTTGTGAATTATTATGGTGAAAATTATTTTGGAGGATTTGAAGATCAAGTGGGAAGGTCCAATGAAGTCAGATTGTGATAATAAGTCTGCTATCAATATTGCACATAATCCAAAGGCAACATGATCCTCTGAAGCACATTGAGGTTGATGACATTTCATCAAGGAGAAACTTGACAATGGCCTAATTTGGACTCCATATGTGTCCACCGATGGTCAATGGTAGATATCCTTACCAAAGGATTATCTGGAAGACCTTTCGAAACTAGTAAGCAAGCTGAGAATGGATGATATCCACTTCCCAGCTTGAGGGGGAGTGTCAGGTTACAGTTTCCTAATAAGGAATATTCAATGTATCAGATAGAATTCTATAGATATTTTATTGATTGCTATCCCTAATTTTAAGGCTGTGTTTTAAGGGACAACATCCCTAGAATCAGTTTGCTTCCTAGTTTAGAGTTTCCTAAAGGTAGGCTCACTATGTATATAAATATTTGTGTAATTTCTTGTGAAATAATATAATAAAAAAGCCTATTTCTAACAAAACTAATAGTCACATACAACAATTATATAAAGGTTGTAAGCGACGAAGCCCTTGTAAGAAAGCAAGAGAAAGAGAATATGATATGAATAAAGTATTCATTCCATGTTGAGTGTCTTTTCCCTTCATCATTTCCAAAATCTCTCCAACAAAGTGGTATCAAGAGCTAGAGATTCTTACAAAGTGAGTTTGTGAAAATAAAATTAATCATGACTTCCACAATTTTAATCTATAACAATGTTTTAAGTTTTTGTATTCGATGGTGAAAATTATGATTTTGGGGCAGTCAAAATGGGTAGAAAAGTGAACAACATATAAATTAGACATGTGAAATAAGATATTATGATGAACTAATGGATTAAAGTGCTATGTGCTAGTGAATATTGAATTTCGTGTTAAATATGACTAAATTGAAAAGGACGTGAAAGTTTTATGTGTTATTATTTGATAAGTGAAAAAGATGTAAAGAATACGCAATATATGTGTATGTTGAGTTAAGAATTTACTAAATAAAGTTTCGTGATTATTGTAAATGAAATTACAATTGTCATTTAAACTGTGGAAAAATAAAGACTAAATTGAAGAAATACAAAAGTGTAGTTAAATTGTGAAAATCGTGAAATCAATACTAATATGAATAAATATCATAGTTAGTCATGGAATGGAAGTGTGAAGAAAATGCTCTTAAAAGTTTTAATATTTGAAATTATATGTTCGTATAATATTAAATAGTAAACTAGAATGAAAGAAATGTGAAAGTATAATGAAATCGTGAAAATTGTGGAATAAAGTATTTGTGATTAATTATTGTAAATTCAGTGATTTTCGAGTGCCTATATGGATTAGCATTGAACTTCGTTGGTATAGTTGACATGCCATAAAAACTTGAGTGCTCTTGTGTTATTCGTGATGTTCATGATATTGCACTTTGGTGCTTCCCGTTCTATTACGCACTTTGGTGCCCTGTTTCCAACACTTTTGTGCTTCGTGTATCGTGATATGTTCTTTGTATCTATCTGGTTCAAATGTGCCAATCACGAGCTAAAAAAGTCATTGTAAATGATTTTCGATAAAGGTTTCATTCTTGTTAATCCGTGAAATGATAAAATTAGTGAATTTTGTAAATATAGAATAATTTATTGATTATTAAGATATATTCATGGATTATAATAGTAATAAAGTTTGTGTTAAATAAAAAAAAATGGTAAGATCTAAATTCATGGGTACTTATTAAACTCTTACAAGATTAACGTGTTATTTTTCAATGCGTAGGTGAAAGATCAGGTTTTAGTTCTTGTTCGAAGTAGCGACCTTGACATATCTCATCACTTCATGAAGACTTGGAAGAAAAGGGATATGAAATAAATTTCATGGTATAGAGTATGACATGTACATGGATGAATTAATGAAGTAAGAAAGAAAGTGTCTAGTTGTTCTAATATTTGAGTTTAATGTGTTTTGAACGGTAAATATGAGGTATTACATAGTTTATGAGCTTTGACTATTGTTTTGAATGATCTTGGACAAGTTTGGTATGGTTTAGAGGTGTTTGAAAATAGAATTTTCAGGTCCTCTATCCTAGGTCTCGAGACACAATAACTTCAAAGCTAAAAAAACTACAATATCAAGGTCATGCCTCGAGGCATTGGATTTTATCTCAATACATAAGCCCATTTGTTTTGAGACATACACTTATTTGTCTTGAAACAGGACAACTTCGAAGCTAAAGTTCTACAGTAATATGACATTGTCTCGAGACATATAAATTTGGACTAAAATAGACCTGAAATGAGTTTGGAATGGAATTAAACTTTATTTTTAGTCTAAATATGCTCTAAAAAGTGTAATGTGATCTTGATAAAGGTCTAGATTATAAGTATCTATATTGTAAAGAATGTTCGGTGCAAAGTGTAACATTCATTACTCGGGTTTCTCGAATAACGGATATTATATTTATTATTTTTTATTAAAGTGTTTTTATAAAATTATATATTCAACACCCTTAATACTAAAAGTAATTTTAATAACCTCATGATTTTTAGAATTTCTTTTTAATTGTTAATATTTATTAATTATTGTTAAATTTAGTTAAATATTATGAATTTTTTTAACAAAGAATTTTACAAAACTAAATTTTTCTAATAATTTGTATACAATTTTATTTAATATATTTTAGTTTATGAATGCAATTAAGTCGTGCATTGCACAGTAATGCAAACTAGCTATTCATATAAATAATAGTATAGATTGTCCAACACTTATATATTCATATAAATAATCAACTATATAGTTCCCTCCAATATCCTCTCAAGAGCTTGAAACTTGTGCAAACAAAATTCATCGTGAGTTTTTTTATCACATAAATGATAATTATAATTAGACTTAAATCAATAGGAGATACCTCTCGATTGGAAAGGGGATATTGTTATACCCCATCCGCGATAAGGCACGTGGCAAGTCTAGAGATTTTTAAATAGTACGCTTGCCATTAGTGAGCCAGGATGACACTTGTGAACTCACATTTTCGGAGGGACTATTTGGACAATGGATGGCTCGATTTTTATTGGGAACATGGAATCGTTTAATCACCAAACATCGTGTAGGCTCAACTGTTTTATCCCATCAGAGTTAGAGTGGAGGATAGGATTTGTCCTGTCACAAACATCTTCGTCCCATCAAAGACATCCCCTCATGTGCTCCGTAATGATGTTTAGATGGCAAGTCTAACATGTTAACGTCATATTGCATGGGACCCTCGCTTATAAATATTCTCAAGAATGATGAAAAGAAAATCTACCCTTCAAGAATACTAAGTTATACTCTCTCAAGATTCTCCTACTCCTCGGCCTTCAAACTCTTTCCACCTTCATTTTTCATAGCCTCTAGCTCTTTGCCTCGATTGGGTAAACCGACCTTCTCAATGAACTTCTCAACCCTCATTCATCGTATCACTTTCTATTTCTTTAACATTATCATCTTTTACTTTCTTTTCTTTTACTTATGTTGAAAGAAAAAAAAAAAAAAAAAAATGACGACATTTAACCGTATGAGGTGACCATATATTGCACAATAACTAAGTACCAAGTGCTTGAGATGAAGGAATTGAATCAATTAACAATTATTTACATACATCGTATAAGTTATGTCAGGTATAGTGAAAGAACTTCGAATAATATTGAATTTAATTTAGTTATTTTTTTTAATTTACCAAAAATTTTGACAATAAAGAATACTAACACCAGTGTTGATAAAAAGAACAGGGAAATAGGCAAATCGATGGTCAATCAGCAAATGGTTCAATATGAGGTGATGATCCCTAAAACAAAGTTGCAGTGGATCCAAAGGTTAAACAAAAAGGTCCAAGCAGTTTTTGAAGAAGAGGGTTTCCCCAACAAAGTTGGGTTGTGGAGTGGATTATTGATCATCATTCAATTCAACACCATTGATGATATGGTCTCAGTCCAATCAAATAGATTGGACTTTCTTTCAGCATTGGTTTGATTACTTGTAGCCATATGAGCTTGAAGATCATTGTAAGAACAGATGAGTTTGGGTTGGTTTGATGGAAGTGCCATTGCATGTGTGTAAGTCAAAACTGATGATGATACAAGGGAGAAGAGAAAAACCAATGCAGTACGTATATTAGTCATAGTTGATAAAAACAGATGATTACAGTTGTATTATTGATGATAGAAGTCAGAAATATTTTTTGGAGAACGAAATTAAGTTGTATATTTTTACAACAATAAAAAATGTAATTTTATCATTTTAATAGCGTATATTTTTATAACTTTTAAAGGATTAAATCAATTTTTTATTATTTTTGGGTAAAAAACAATTTTCCCATTACTTATTTAAACTTTTACAAATTATAAAAGGTCTAAAAGAATTTTTTTCATTTTAAGGAGATTTGGGCCTTGTCCCAATGAAGATTAAAAGTCTTTGTTTTAGTTGCACATATATTAACCATACATAATAAATTTATAGTTGCTATATAACTTTGAAAATTTCAAAACCCTGAACATAAACAAATTACAAGTAAACAATTAAATATTGTTAATAAAAATAATGTTAATATGTAATTCATTATAATCACTACATATATATTAAAATATTCTTGATTCCAACATGAATACTCAACATATTTCACAAAATATCCAATATTTTTCACAACAAATTTATTTATACTTAAATTTCAAATATTCACAATACCTTGATATTTCACAAAATTGCTTACTTTCTAAAAAACCCCTAAACCATAGTATTAGTAATAAACAAACTATATTTTTAACATGCATGCATTTTTACACAATAATTTTATCAATTACATAATTAATATAATAAAATAGTTATTAACTAGAATTTACATATTATATAAGACAGTTCTTTTTATAATTACATAATCTTGCAAATCAAATAAATGATAAATAATTTAATAATCATATATTGCTCATAAAAATAGTATAACTACCTAATTAATTTAAATTAAATTGAGGGAGCTTATCTAAATTTGAAAATTTTCTCTCAATCCAATTTGAAAAAAATTGATTTTTTAGAAATTTCTTTTTTTTATTTTTTGAGATTTTTAACTTTTTTGAGAAATTTTTTGGAAATTTTTGGAATTGTGGGAAGAGGTTTTTTAATGAAGAGTTGGTTTTTTTAGGAAGTGTGTGAGATTTAGAGCGGGGAGGGTATATGTAGTGGTTTGTAGGAGGGTGATAGTTATTAGGGTTAGTTGGGGGTTAGTGTGTTTAATGTTTGATTGTTGGGGGTCGTAAACCCTACACCCGATCCGAATGTGTGATGTTACATTACGTTGCCGAAATAACTTAGACTATTTCAAGTAATTTAATCAAACAATTTGACATTAATTTATAATAATCCCATATAGTCACAATTATCAACATAAACATGATGATTCAATGTTATATGATTTTATAAATAGTATTATAGGTTTGTATTTGGTCAAAAATCAGATTTAAGATTCGAACCAAAACTCTATTCATAAAATTTCAACATGAAGTCTCAAGACAGGGTCTCCATGTCTCAAGACAAACTACAAATTAGTTTTAGAAATTTTGCTATGATTTTGACATGTCTTGAGACATTGAAATCCATGTCTCGAGACATAGCTTCTCAAGTCTCAAGATAGGCCTCCATTGTTTCACAATTTTAGCTTCGGTGTTTAGATGTTCCCTTGTCTCGAGACCTGGAACAGGGTAAAATTTATTTAGGTTCAATTTTTACTAGTCTCGGGACCATGGGGTACTTGTCTCGAGGTCTCCAATTTATTGTCTTGAGACCTATTCAACATGTCTTGAGGAAATTACCCTGAAATGTACCATTTGATCATTTTTGTTCATGCTATCTCGAGACATAACCAAAGTGTCTCGAGGCCATCTTGCCAAAATGTCAAAAATGCAAAATTCCAACAAGTAATTGATGCCAAAACACTTCTTAAATCATACCAAAATTGTACCAAGCTAAAACATGTCCAATTGACAAATAAGAACATGATAAATATCTTAAAGTCATGACATTTCACATTAGTAAATGGATGGTTGAACTAACTAAATACATATTTAACTATTTAAACCAACAACTACCAACAAAACAACCAGTTTAGCTTATATCAATTTAATGCACACATACTTAACTTGTATAATTGCATTCAACTCCTAAAGATCATATCATATATTCCAACACAACTAACCTAATTAAACTAACAACTAACTTATGCACAACTAGCCATTCAACCAAAATTACTCCATTAAATCTTTCTCTATATATACCAAAAGATAAGTAGAACCAATCACCAAGGCATGCATCAATAACAAATTTACAAATCAAAATGAAATAATGACTTCAAAGCACTTCCTAATGACTTAGGTACATGCCACTTATAATTAAATATAGGAAAACATTACAACTGATGGCTAAGCTGAGTGCTGATGGCTTGGATGCTGATAAGATCATGAACACACCAAAACCTAAGATAGGACTGCACACGAAAACAAACAAAATCGTATGCTAAGTATTGAATACTCAGTAATACTAACATAATTTGAATTCAAATATAAAAATATTAAGATAGTAACACATAACTAATATGTTAGATAAAAATGTTAATAACTTCAAAATATCATTTCAATAAGATTATCGTCATATATTATATTTATAATGACCCTTCATAAATAGAATCAACATAGTATTTGTAACACCCTACTCTTGACCCGATTGTTGGATCTGTAACACCCCTAAAATCATCATGCTAAATCTGTAAAGTGTTATACTCGTAATGTGTATAATTGATTTATCGAGTAAATGAAATAAGGTACATCAGTGTTAGTAGAGGAAGGTATTAGATATTGGAGAAAGTTGAAAAAAAGTACTATATTGCGAAATATAAATCTGAGGTATTGATTAAATTGTGAAAAAGTGAAAAAGTTATGGGATCAAAGTGTAAATATTCAAAAGTTGAAGGGTTAAGTCTAAATTTAAAAAGTTGAATGACTAAAAGTGCAAATAACCAAAAGTGGAAAGGACATAAATGGAAATATAAAATTTGACCAAGGGCAAAATGGTCATTTAGTAAGAAAGATTATTTTAGAAAAAAAATAACCAAAATGCCCTTGAATGTGTGGATGAATTGTGGTCATTGGATTTGCTTAGCCTTGATGTGTAAAATATGGGCCTTTGGATTGTAATAATGATGTTGGTGATATTTTATATTATTTAATTATTATTTAAATAATATTTTATTAATTAAAGTATATATAAAAGGATGAAAAAATGAAGAAAGTTCTCCACTTTTCCATCACTCTCACATCCATCCACGAAGAGAAGAAAGAAAGTTTTCTTTTCTTTTCAATTTGGTCTTTTTTCACCAAAATTCATTATTTTCACCTAGAAATCAAAAGAATTTCCATAACCATTAAGAGGGAAAAATGATAAGAAGACTAGGGTGAATACGAATATCAACTTGGATTCAAGAAAAATATAAGTTGGAGGAGAGAGAAAGTCAAGAAAATGGTTGATATCAAGGGAACAAGGTAAGAAATTCAAATAATCTTATAGAATTTATGTTTAATTGAAGTAGAGACATAAGAAAATGATTTTAGTGAGTTTTGATTATGTATTTGGTGTGTTCATGAAGTAGGAAAAAGGGAAGAAATGATGGAAGTGTTGGAAACAAAGAGAATATGGTGACAAAAGTGAGGGAGGAAGAGAATTAAAGGCAAAATAGTGAAAATCTAACAAAAGAGAGGTAAGTACTTCAAGAATTTTACTATAACTATTATAATCCAAGTATAAAATATGTGAAATTGTTATATTAGTAGTTGTGTGATTAACTTAAAATATTTGTGTTTTATTTAATTTGAAATTGATTAAATATAGTGAAGATATCCATTTAATTTAAATTTCAAAGTGAATTAATGTTGTGTAAAGAAAGTATAAAATTAGTGATTAAATTGTAAAGTGTATATAATATTATGAATAAGTGCTTGAATGAAGTGTTATATGGTAGTGAATTAAATTTAAAGTGATATTGAAGTGGATTTATAGTGATTATGAAATTTCATATTGTTAAGGACTAAATTATAAAATTTTCAAAAGTGATTATATGAACTAAAATATTGTAATAAAATGTTTAAATGAAGTGATATATATGGAAGTGAAATGTATTCTAAAGTGAGGATAAAGTGATTATTGAATTATATGTTAGCAAGAACTAAAATGGAAAGATTGTAAAGCTAGGTGTAGTGAAATTAATGTAAAAAGGAATAATTTGCAAAGAGCGTAAAGATTAGAAGTGTGAAATAAAAATACTTGAATTGAGAGTTTGAATGAAATGTTTGTGATAGTGAATTTACTTCTAAGTGAAATTAAAGTGATAGTTTAATGAATATTGATTTTCATGAAAATGAAGACTAAATTGTAAAGAATATAAAGTTTTAGATGCTATTAATCAATAAGTGATAGTGATGAAAATGAAATTATAAATGTCCAAGTAGACAAGATGTGAACATGTTGGATATAGTTGGAATGCCATTAGGAAACTTTTAGTGCACATAGTGACAGTGACACATCTTTGCAAATAAGTGATAGTGGCTCTTCGGAGCATTTCAATGTTATTTCTGCATATCCTTCTTGCTTAGTTGAGTCTACTATGAGATAAACGAAAAGTGTTAAGTGAAATAATTAGTGAATGGTAAGTGAAATATGGTAAGATTGTAAGTGGGAATGAGCATTTAATGACCATTTAATTAAATTCATCATGTTATATTTAAAGTATTGACATGTTAAATTTAATTAAAGAAATGATAAGTTTAATTCTTGATGTACTTACTAAGATTTTATAAGCTTAATGCGTTATTTCTCAATATGTAGGTGGTAGAGGCTTAAATTGAAGCTTTAAACTGAAGATACAATCTCAACTCATCACATCAGATTTCAAAGCTTGGAAGAGGGTATGGTGTTGATCTTTTGGTAATACTTTATGGCATCTATTTACGTGTAAGATTTCTAATGGAATCATTTGATGGACTTTGAGCACCTTGTTAACTTTGCAAACTTAGCTATATTTGATTGAGTCTTAAGTTGAATTATGTGATGCTTAAGGTTGGAAATAGGTATCTATGAATGGTGTGTTGGTTGAATTGGTTGAAAGCTTTTATATAGACATTGTTTTAAGTGTTGTGAATTGAAATATATTGATTTTGTAACAGTCCAGTTTAGACCCTAGTCGGAACAATGGTTTCGGGACCACAAATCCGATTCAGAATAATATTTTAATATTATTTTCTGTGCCTGTGATATGTGATTTAGCATGTGCGAAAGTTTCGTGAATTAATTTTTCTGTTTGTGTGCCTAATTTGAGCAAATGACTAAATCGCATAAATCGTAAAAGTAGCTTTCTATTTGATTAATGGCTTAATTGATGTGGCTTTTAAATGAGGATGCCTTATGAGACAATTAAACCATTTTAAAAGATAGTAGATAGTAATGGCCATACATTATATGAATATTAAATGTTTTCATTAATGGTAATTTGATAAAATGTATATTAATGTTATTATAATAAAATAAAAACAAAATGGTGGCCATTTCAATGGTGTTCATCCACCGAATGTAGAAAAGAAAAAGAAGGGTTTAAGCTTCCATGACATTCGACTATTTTAAAGTTTAATTAATGTATGATTTTGACTCGGTTTTTGATAATTTTACGTTTTTGTAATCGTTGCTTCATATGTTTTTGAAATGTGTCTTTGATGAACACATGAGCTTTGAAATATTTGATGATGAGATATGGAATATATGTGTTTGATCATCATAGTTTGTCTTTGGAGTTTTGTTGATTTTGAGTAATTTGGAGTAAATTGAAAGAATAATATTTTGAGAGACTAAATTGTGAAATAACTGAAATGTATGGACCTGTATGAGATACATGAATATTCGACTAAGCATGGGTATATGATAATTTTGTGTATTTTGTGATTTTGTGAAATAGGGACTAAATTGTCCAAATGTGAAAAGTGGGGGTTAAATTGTAAATTATCCTAAATATGTGTATTTGGATTGAATTGAATGTTTTGGTGAATAAAAGGGTTAAATTTAAATATGTATAGATCAAGAACCGAAGAAAATGAACTTAGATCGTGGAAAGTAAAAAGTTGTCGAATAACCGAATTCAAGGTAAGTCAATATACAAATAAATGTATTTGAATTGAACTGCTTGTGTATATATAAAATTTGAATTGCAATGAATATCCATTGAGATGGAATGTATGTGGAATCCGAGTTTACAAATAAGTCGACAAGTTGATAATGTCCGAGAAGTCCTGTTTGAACCTAGGAATAGATAGGATTACATATGTCATGACATAGGTATCCGATATGTGATATCATGTAAGATCGCGTCTGGGACGTTGGCATTGATTCAAGATTTCATGTAAGACCACGTCTGGGACGTTGGAATCGATATGATATTTACGTGTAAGACCATGTCTGGGACACTGGCATCATATTGATTTGTGTAAGACCCTGTCTGGGACAGTGGCATCAATATCTGAGTGCATGTAACCCTGTCTGGGACAGTGGCATCAATATCTAAGTGCATGTAAGACCTCGTCTGGGACATACGCATTGTACGACTATTCCAAGAACTTTGAGTATCCTATTTAGTTCCGAACGGTTCAACGGGCAAGTGATGCATCGTTGAAAGCACCAAAAATATCCTATTCCCTACAAATAATGAAAAAGAATAGTAAAGGGGAAGTAGGGTCGAATCTTCAGGGATCGGATTATACGAATACTTGTTTCTCGAAGTCCTGGGTAGAATCGTGCCCAAGAAAACTTGCGTTCTTAAAAAAAAAATAGAATTAAAAGTTTTGATCTGGAAACAAAAATAAAATAAAAACAGAATTGAGAAGTCGAATTGGAATTGCGAAAATTAAAAATAGGAAATAGAGTTGAGATAAGGAAATTCTTATGGGGAGATTCCAGCTTCCAGTTGCCTCGATCCTCTTTGGGTTCAATCCTTGGCTTTTAGATGATCCTTCTCAAACCGAATAAGTCAGTTATAGTGGAAGAGGACGCCTACGACCACCACCTCCAAAGATTTAGACTTCGATTTGGTGGAACCTGACTCTAGCCAACAATCGCTATTGTGGGATCATCTTATGCTAAATCAACGTTTCTCAATGGCGAACCCCATGCCATTTTGTCTCTTGGGCTCGCCAACCTCTGACGCAGTAAGCTAACAAACCGACTGTGCAACCTTCTCAAAATATACAAAATGGCCGCTCCTTGCACACGTTGAAAAGATCACTTTTTAAGGGACATGGACGGAAGCGTCAGCCCCGTAATGCGAGAAACGATGAATACCCTATTGAGAAGGCTAAGTACGGATTCTAAACCTCAAGAACCCTTTTTTGGGGTTTTTGAAAATCTTTGGCTAGATGGGTTTTAGTGGCTCATGGTTATGGTGGAAAAGAAAATAAATATATAATAAAAATAGAGATTTTATTAAAAGGAAATATGGGAAGAACAAAAGACTTTTGGGCAGAGAGTGTTTTTTTCAGAAAAAAGTAGTCATTTGAGTCACCTCACCCCCTATTTATAGTGCTAGGGGAGATAGTCTAATCCTACTTAAACTCCCAAAAGATGAATACATTTAATTGAAAATAAATAAAGATAAAATCTTAAAATTAAATAATCCCTAATAATTATCTTAATATTAATTATCCTAATATAATCAAAATAGAGTCTAATAGAATAAAATCTCATCTTTTTGCATTTCAACGCTTGTGTCCTTCATGCTCGCACTTTTGGCACCAATTTTTCCTATATCGCACATTGATGCATTTTAAACAAACCCTTAAACGTTAGGACCGACTATGGGTCAAATTCTGAGAAAACTTTTTGAAACCCATTTTAAAATCAAATTCAAGTTTTTTGAAAACTTCTCGCTTTTTGGTTGTCTTAAAATCATACTTAGATTAATTACGAAAATTTAATTGAAGTCAAGCTATTATACCAAATTTGAATGTGTCCAATGACACGATAAAACATTTTCGTGTTGATTTAGAAAACATGTGGTTTTAATTTAATTTTAATAATGTAGCTTTAAACAAGTATCCCACATATGAGTAATAACAAAAGAAATAAAGTTTATGGAGGCCTTATTACAACCCAAATAAAAGCAAACCAATAATAAAATAAAACCACTAAGTTTAAGTTCATTTAATTTAAGTCCACCGCATGGCCACCTCGAGTCCCTCAGGCTCCATATCCATGATCTATGCATCACCTGAAAAAAATAATGGAGAAGGTGAGTCACCAAGACTCAGTATGTAACCCTTCCCCGTTTTAAAACATTTTCATACACAACACATAACCATTAATATGCATAATATTAAGTACCCATCCTAGCCATCCAAACGCCACTGTCTACCCCGTTGTGGTACCAAACCACTGGTGGTGCCAAACCACTGGTGACATATAGTCACAATGTGTTACCAAAACACTGGTGTCCATAGACACAGATCATTTGATGGGGCCAACCCATCGTGTGATACCAAATCAGCGCAAGCGATCCCATATCTCAAGTGGGGCCAACCCACGGTGGTGTTAACCACGAGGGACAAGTCGCTATGAGGTGCCAAACCTCGGAGGTACCAAACCTCGGTGACCGTAGTCACGTGTGTTACCAAAACACCGGTGCCCGTCGGCACAATATCTGCCCCTCCACTCACTAATCCCACATCAGTCACATACGCATATATGTTTCATGCCATCACATGCTTTAATCTCATGCATCAATACATTATGCTTACCAAAAGCATCAAATAGCATATTAAAACAGGTACCTACATGAATTGCCAACTATACCGATATGGTATATTATCCAATGCTACAATAACCAAATTAGCAATCACAATATTTAGCACATTTAATAAGTTATCGTGTGTATGTACACACCTGTCACCACTGGATAGTCTAAATCCCGAAAAGAAGAGTCGACCACCCTAGATCCCTCTGTACCTACATTCGGCCAACTCTTAGGATTAATATTATGGCCTAATCGGCCAAACCAATTTATTGAAAGGGGTTCCTTATGAACCCGAGTATCTTACCTTTCTTCATTTTGGCTACTAACCACAAAGACCGATACTTGAATCTTTTTCCAAAATAATCGATTAGTCACTATTACTCATAACCAAAGCTTTCGGCTTTTGAATACTAACATAGGCCTTACCCACACTTACCAACTTCGGTTGATAATTAACAAATGAAGGCTTGATTGAAATATCCCTGAGCACCTTCACTAATCGATTGCCACAAGAAATCCCGAGAACACTTCTGTCTTCCTGATATTCGGCCACAAGGAATCTTAATAGGGGGAAAGAGATTTCGGCAACAAAGGTGGAGGTTACTCGGCTATGAGAGATAGGAAAAAAAAATGAGATATGAAAGTGTGGAGAATTCGGACGAAGACTAAGAAAAAGGAGAATGGTTCTCGGGGAATGAAAAAGAATTGAAAGATAAAATATTGGGAAGGGTAAAATTTACTATGCATCAAATGAAGAAAAGAAAAGAATAGGATGATACCTAGGTGTTTTTATAGGCATTCGAAACCCCCTTAAGCTTGCTGTCCAACCCACTAGGAATTCAAAATTCAGCCAATTCTAGATTTGAAATAATTCAAAAGAGTTTGAATTATCACATGCCTACTTTTTTCTCTTGCCAACTTATCATAATTTAATCCAAATGATAATCTAATTAAAAATCTAATTTAATATCCTTATCTATCTCCATTATCTTATTATCTAATAATAAAATAGAAGAAGCCATGTGCTCAACAATTCTTCCAAATAGAAATAAAAATTCAAAATGCTAAGCTTATCTTTATCTATTTGCACCAATAAAATAACATAGCAATTTTCCTCCTATCACCACTTTAAGAACAAATAAAAATAAAATAATGATAATAATAATCCCATTTATTTAGCGAATCCGAAAAGAATTAAACAACATGCATCCTTCATCCAAATTGAAGCCCATATGCGAACCATTCCGCCAACTTGCATGAAGGAAAAAAAAAAGTAAAACCCAATTGCGACATCTTGGGTTCGAACGCAGGACCTCATGCATCATTTCTCTTTAATTTCACGCTTTTGGCCCTTAATTTCGCTTTTGCCTCCAATTTAGTCCCTATAAGATAAAATATCATAAATAGCTCAAATTAGCAGGATCATACTCAGAATAAATACATAATTGATACATAAAAATATGCTATTCTAGAGTGTTATCAAATTCCCCCCTACTTAGCCCATGCTTGCCCTCAAGTATGGTTCCAATCTACCATGATAATTAGAATTTGCCCCGAAAGAAATTCTACTCCAAAGGTTTATAAAAATTAGTCAAAAATGCATATGAAAAATAAAGAGAACTTCTAAGCTTGCTTTAAGTAAAACAGAAAAAGTATTCTAATTAATACACATAAAAATTTAAAATCGTCTTGAATTATTTCATACTATTTAGGTAAATTACCAAACCTACCAAGACACTCTAATTATTTCCTCCTTAAGTCCCCAACCGCAATTTTATTAGTACTATTTTTTTCTTTTTTTATTTTTCTTTTTATTTTTTGTTATTATTTATTTACTTAGGAATATATTGAACCTTTTGACGTGAAGAGAGATGACAACCCAAGCACCCCACCCCGGTTACTCAGCCCAACATAGTCCTAAAAATTATTTATTTCCGGTTAGCGGAGTTTTACCCATCACGCCACACAACCTTTTGAACCCAAGCACCCTACCCTGGTTACTCAGTCAGTCACGTTCTGAGCCGCACTCATAACCTTGGTTAGCGGAGTTTTACCTATTACGTCACACAACCTTTTGACGTGAAGTAGAATAACAACCCAAGCATCCTGCCCCGGTTACTCAGTCAGTCACGTTCTAAGCTGCACTCATAACCTTGGAAACATTTATTGTCATTAAACAAAATTTACATGAAATTTTAATTTTGGAGGACCTAAGAGAAATAATCAAGTGTCAAAAATAAGTTTTAGTAACCACCTAATAGACATGAACATAATTTAAGCATGCAATTGTATTAAGTGTCCAGTTTATATTAAACTTGATCAATTTTACGAAAAGAAAGCTAGAGTTAACTTATTAATCATAATTATTTTTAGCCTAATAAAAATAAAATAGTGGAGATAAAATCAAACAGGCAAAATCATAACTAACTCAGTGCCAAGAATCATGCATGTAGGTCAAACAATGGCAAGTCCTGGTCAAATTCTTGGGCATGAAAAGCGACAAAATATTCTTAAAAAAATATGGACAAAATGGAGCCTCAAGCAGCAAACACAAATCACATCAGAGGAAGACATTAATACGAAGAGTACCTCCCCCTACTTAAAACACATTGTCCTCAATGTGGACGCAAAAGAAATAAATAGGTAGAAAAGTTTATAAAAACTCCCCGTGTAGCTACTGTCGATTGCGAAGGATGGCAATGAGTTTGGTTAGTTGCTGGCCAAAAGTGTCATGTCAAGCCCCAATGCTCTCTAAGCGTTTCTTAACAGTCGAAGGGGGTTGGGCTTGAGTGGGTGCTGGTGCATCATTTTAATTTCGCTATCAAAAGACTCATTTGGATGGTGTGGAATGAACACCAGGAGGGACAAAGTGAAAGGATGACGGAGTGCCAAGAAGTAGCCCCATTGAGTCGAGGCATCGAGCATCTAAAGGATAGGCCTGACAAGCAACATGTAAGTCTGAAATAGGAGCATTAGAACCATGCAGAGAAAACAACAGCTGTGTAATAAGAGAACCTAAAATTAGAGAGCGCTTAGCTTTGATAACATGCTCAAATTGAAGTGCAAACCAATAACCCAAATTAACCGGACGATCGGTATACATACACCATAAAAAGAATAATTCCGTCTTTGAGATGGTGGCCAGAGCATCTCAACTGCCTGAGAAATTGTAAGCTAGATAACGGTGTATGTAACATAAGGCAGTGTTGGGAAACCATAAATCCTTTGATGTTTTTGGGCTATACATAGATTCGACATTATTAGTTAGCAAAGAAAAGGCTTGACGGCCTTAAAATTAGTGGGAAATGTACACAAACTGTTCTGAAAATCTGGAGACATAGCATATTCTTCAGTTATGAAAGATAAGACAATATTAACTTCAATAAGAGATAAGCTATGCATGGTACCTAATAACCTGAATTTGACAACATTCGGTGTATCTAATGAAATTTGACCGTGTCAATTTGAAAAGTAGAATAAAATTCTATAACAATTTTACAATAGGCACAAAGAGGGACATCAAAATTTCCAACCTAGCCAATATTCTTGAAATAATCTGTAACAGTAGTTTCAATATGCAAGGCAGCCAAGATAGGTATCAACAGACATTTACAAGGTATTATCATTTTATGTCAAAGAAAATCATACTTGTTCCGATCAACGTCAGAATTAAAAGTAAGGTTACCATGCAAATGGGCTTCCGGGGGTAAGACATTGACACGAGAATGGTAGGTACGACCACGAAAGGGCATGGGCTGGTTCTCGTTAGTGGTGTTAGAGGAGTCGACATGTGAATCGGTTGTCGTGTTAGAGGAAGAATCCGTGGTCGTGTCGACTGTTCGGGCCACACGTCGTGGTTGACGACGACGAGGCCGATGCGATGGTTCGGGTGTTGCATGGCATGGTGGCATTGGAGCCTGTTCCGTCGGTGACGGTGGTAGGAGGAATAGCACACGGTCGGAGGGCTTTCACGTGAATGGGACGATGTGGAGGGCTTGGCGGCTTGTGACGTGGTCGTGAAAGAAGAGGAGGAAGGGGAGGCCGAATGGCGCGGTAGTGATGGGGTGGGAGATGATGCGTTGGACAAATAAATTTTTTGAGAGGAGGAGAGGCGGCAACGATGCGAGTTGATGGTGAAGGGAGGCTCGACGGTAGCGCAGCTTTGGGTACAGACCATGCTCGGCAGAAAAACATCGGTGGGTGGGTGAGAGGGAGAAAGGAGTCGGCGGCTATGGAGAACGGAAAAGAAATTTGGGAAAAAAATGTAAGGTTTGCAGGTTTCATTTGCTAAAAAGGGGTGTTTGGCTGCAGGTTTTAGGGATTCTATGGCTGGAATAAGACTGTTTGGTTGCAAGGATATGGCATTCTGGGCACACTTTCTGTCTCTTTTTCTTCGTATTTTCACTCCGTTTTACCTAGATGGAAGAAGAGAAATTTATTAATATTTAAATAAAATACAAATAAAAGAAATTAAAAAGAAAAGAAAAGAAAATAATAAATAATAAATAAAATGAAAATAAAAAATAAAAAAAGATTGGGTTGCCTCCCAACAAGCGCTTGTTGCTAGCTTGACGCCTCAACTAGGCTGTTCTAGCTGAATTCTTTCGTTCGTATGGGCTTGGAAATTCTCTTTTTTATCATATCCATCATATTTGGGTTTAATCATCCTTGCGCTTCATTCATTGGTTTCATATTTTCCTCCAAGGGGTTGATCCCTTTTAAGTCGGCAATGGTCTCATCATTCTCCAAAAATGTGAATTTGAGATGCTCAAGAAGTGGTTTTAATTTTAGATCGATGCACTGCAATGAAGGTAGAAGTTTAGTATCCATAGGAGCCAATAATTTATTAATGATTCAAAATCATCAAACATCATTTTAGATTTATCTCCATAAGATGACTCAAAAGTTTTTTCTACTGATGAGTTAATTATGTCGACACGGTTTATGTCCAAGACTTCACTTGGGTGGCTAATAGTGCCATAAATGTTAAATTTCACGATTTCCCCATTAAACTCCATCGTGAGGGTTCCGCTTCGTACGTCAATCTTAGTATTTGCAGTACTAAGGAATGGTATCCCCAACAAGATGTCTGAAGACTCAAGAGAGTTATCCTCCTCCATTTTTGTCACATAAAAGTCTGCAGGGAAGATAAGTCCATTGAATTTGACTAATACATCCTCGAGGACTCCTTCGGGATGCACAATGGACCTATCTACTAACTGAATGATAACACCTATTTTTGTCAAAAAACTCGCGTTAAGTGTTTCATAAACAGAAAAAAGCATGACATTTATGGAGGCC
Source organism: Gossypium rotundifolium (assembly GCA_025506655.1). NCBI lineage: Eukaryota > Viridiplantae > Streptophyta > Magnoliopsida > Malvales > Malvaceae > Gossypium > Gossypium rotundifolium. Next base: position 173,406,529 of record CP106727.1, read on the forward strand.
CCTAAATCAAAAATAACCTTCTTAATTCCCAAATGGCCTATTTTGCATGGTATTGCAAACATGCCCCTATCCTTACATTTTGCTGGCATTTTTCGCTGTAACACTGCGGACACATTGTCACCAACATTCACCCTTTCATTACCTGTTAATTTTCGGTTGTTGGTGCAAAGCTTTTTAATAAATTTAGCATACCACGGAATTTGCTTAATGGCGTCCAACAACAGAATGTTGATCTCGACATTCTTAAATGTTTTGAGGATCTCTTTGTCGTCTTTACCTTTTCGACTCTGGTTGAATCATTCTGGAAAGGGAGGTTGGATTTTAGGCAATGAAGGTTTCGGTCGAACCTGTTCGTCTTTTTTGGGTTTTTCCTGGGCGATTTCTTGGCCAAGATTCCTATCAGGAATTGGTTCTAGTACTTTACCGCTTCGCAACGTCACTGCATTGGCGATTTGCTTTGGGTTTGGTTCTGTTTTTGACGGCAGCTTCCCTTGAGAACTTATTTTCTCAATTGATGTGGTCAACTCCCTTATGGATACCTCGATTTTCTGTTGAAAATGAAGAACATTAGGTGCTAATTTATTGACAAGAGCTTCTAGAGAGTTACTTGAATTTGCGTCTGTTGTAGAGGTCAATTTTGGTATGGCTGATTATACCATGGATTAGCTCCATAACTCAAGTTAGGATGGTCCCTCCACTTTGGGTTGTAGGTATTAGCGTAGGGATCATATCGTCTATGTGGTGGGCCAGGGAAATTTCCCACTGCATCTAAATGAGCCATAGAGTCATCATACAAACTGGGACATACATCAGTTGTGTGCTCAGGTGTAGCACATATTCCATATAACCAAGCTGGTTTAGCTTTTTCTACAAAAAGAGAGCTCACAATATTAGTAAGTCTATCAAGTCTATCTTCTATGGAAGAATTACTTAGCTGGTAAACCCTTCTGGGGGGTTCAAGATTAGCTCAGAACTACTGAGAATTTGCAGCCATTGTAGAGATCAGGTCTCTTGCTTGTTGTGGGGTCATATTGACCAACGCTCCTCCACTAGTGGCGTCTACCATATTCATCTCCATTGGTTTCAAACCTTCATAAAAGTACTGGAGGAGAGATTGCTCTGTTATACCGTGTTGTGGGCAGCTCGCACACAACTTTTTAAACCGCTCCCAATAATCGTAAAGAGTCTCTGCTTCTTTTTGCCTTATTGCCACGATCTCTCTTCTTAGCTCAGCTGTTCTAGATGCTGGAAAAAACTTGTTGAGAAATAAATGAGATAAATCAGCCCAAGTAGTAATAGATCCAGGAGGTAAATAAAATAACCATTCCCTAGCTGAATCTGTTAGGGAAAAAGGGAAAGCGCACAATTTAATTTGATCATCAGTTACGCCTTGAGGTTTCATACTCAGACAAACCATATAAAACTCCTTCAAATGTTTATGGGGGTTTTCATTTTGTAACCCTCGAAAAGTTGGTAGAAACTGAATTAACCCTGAATTTAGTTCAAAATTAGTATCCATAGAAGGATATGCGATGCACAATGGCGGTTTTTCTGTCGGAGCTTCAGCCAGTTACCGAATTGTTTGAGCCATTAGTTGACGTGCCAAATTCGGGTTTTCGTTAACCCTAGTTTAAAGCACTTTTTTAGGTGAATTGATATCTACTTTTTTACCTTCAAAAGTCTGAGTAGGGTTTTCGTTAACCCTAGACTATACTTCATCGTCGATTCGATTTTCGGCGATAGATTACTTTGAGTCCCAACCACCGCTGACTGCTTTTTCCTTATCTTTGTTTCCTTGCGATTAGTTTTCGCAGTCTTTTCAATCTCTGAGTCAAACTCAAGAGTTCCTGGAGTAGATCTGGTCATAGAAAACAAAAAACAAGATTAGTATGTTGCCAGTCCCTGGCAACGGTGCCAAAATTTGACGCGTAGTTAAAAGCACCAAAAATATCCTATTCCCTATAAAATAATGAAAAAGAATAGTAAGGGGGAAGTAGGGTCGAACCTCAGGGACCGAATTATACGAATGCTTGTTTCTCGAAGTCCTGGGCAGAATTGTGCCTAAGAAAACCTGCGTTCCTAAAAAAATAAAAATAAAAAAATTAAAAGTTTTGATCTCGAAACGAAAATAAAATAAAAACAGAATTGAGAAGTCGAATTGGAATTGTGAAAATTAAAAATAGGAAATAGAGTTGAGATAAGGAAATTCTTATGGGGAGATTCCAGCCTCCAGTTGCCTCGATCTGCCTTGGGTTCTGTAACATCCTGAAAAGGGCCTATGCATTTTGGCCAAATTGTGCGAAAAGACATGTTTTATGTGTTTTGGAATAAATTTGGAATGATTTCGGAAACCTGAGAATGTAAGGAAATGTATGGAAATGTATGGAAATGTGTGGAAATGTAAGGAGATGCATGGAAATGTAAGGAAATGCTTTAGAAATGTTAAGTTTTGGAAACTAAACTAAAATAGGAAAGTGACCATTTGGAAACCAAGTAAATTAGGAAACTAAACATTTTGGAAACTTGGAAAATCTGAGCCATAAAAATTTTGGAAACTTAAAATGACCGGAATGTCGAATTTTAGAGCCCAAAGGGAACTTAGGGCCAAGTGACCCTAAAATATAGCGTACATGAAATTTGACCCAATAACGGACTTGGAAAAGTGGCTGAAGATGCCACCTAAGGCCTTAGAAAATGGCCCACATGCAAAAGGTTTTGGGCTTGAGTTCAGTCACATAAGAAGCAAATAAAATAAGTTTTATTTTGCTTCTAGAAGCCAAGAGGGGCGGCACAAGCTTGCAAAGAGGAGTTTCATTCTCTTTAAAACTCGGCTAATTAGAAGATCATAAGGACTCTTAAAGGAAGAGTTTAATTCTCTTTAAAATTCAGCTAAATAGGTTGATAAATGAAGAATTATTCTTTAATTAGGAAAATAAGGAAGAGTGGTGGCCAAGTAAAGGATTCTTGGCCTAGTAAGTCGACTATAAAAGGAGGGGCGAGGCCATTCATTATTCATTCTCCTCTCTTTTCCTTTGCCAAATATTCTTCTAGAGCATCCATTCTTTTCTTCTTTTCTTTTAGCCTCTAGCGATTTCCTTCTAAGCCTATTATTCCTCTCTTCTTTCATCTTTGAAACCAAATACATAAGGGAATCATAACCGATTGTTCATCAAGTCTCTAAGCAGAATCTCACGAAGGTTGAAGTGAAGGTGCAATCGATTCCTTCAAATAAGGGTAAGATCAAGTTTAGTTTTCCATTCTTTTATATTCTAGACTTATTGAAATTTAGAGACTAATTTAGATTATTAATCTTGACCAGAATCATGGAAGAAGAAATTCTTTTCAGAAGGTACACCATAGGCCACGTGTTCCCTAGTTATTCGGTGAATTTAGGATTTAAGATCCACAAGGTAAGTACCTAAAGTATTCGCCAAAGCTTGTATGATTATCTAGATCGGTTCTTTAATTATTAAAAGCGAAAACTAACCCATATTGAGATTCAAGGTTGGTAGAATATCAAGTTAAGGAAAACCAAGTTTTGGATTTGAATAAACACCAAATCGGCATCAAAGGTAAGTCTTTTACAAATCCTACTAGGATTTGGATATCATAACCAAATAAATTTATGCTAAGTAATAAAGGATGAATCAAATGTAGGGACTAAGGATCTAAACTTTAGATCTAGCTTTTGGAATCTCAAGAATCGCTAAACAAATCGGTGTGTACTCTTACTAACCTTCAATATTTCATATGGCTATTATTTAATATATGAATATGTATAAGAATGTGAATGTGGCTAAGTACCACAAATGTGGCAAAAAGTACCAGTGCGTTTCCAACTTCGGATAGGAATGTGAAATATGTTATTTTATAACATGCGAATATATGTATATAAACATGAAATTAAGTAAGTTATGCATAATATATATTTGGGGCATTCGGGATTTATGTGAAAGGGGAAGAGTAGGTGTTGACTTGGTCTTACCAACGAAGGTGTTGACTTTGGTCTCACCAATCGAAATATAGGTGTTGACTTGGTCTCACCAATGAAGGTGTTGACTTGGTCTCACCAGCGAAATATGTTGACTACTGGTCACATTCGAAATTTTGGTAACCGGTTACAATAGTGTCTAATGACACAGCGTATAAATTTGATTATAGTGTCTAATGACACAACGTATATGGGCGAATGCTTTCGATGGAGAGTAGCGGATGGAGGGTTGACTTAGTAGTCCCACTGTGAATGGCGAATGCACGGTGGTGTGTAGCGGATGGATCTTTAGGCTTGGGTTGGGTTGCATCATCATTTATCTTTATATGATTATGAATTTGATATGAACATGTATGCTGATTTGTTGAATGTTAGTCTTGTGTGCACATTGAGTCATTGACTCACCCCTGTTAGGGAACTATTTTCGGGTAATGAAACGTGATTGGGCCAGGGACGGTGAACCTTGAGGTGGCCATGCATCAATTTGAAGATTTTATTTATTTTGGACTTTATTTCTTTTTAGTACATTTAATTTTATTATTAGGTTTTACTTGATGTAATAAGGCCATAAGGCCCAAGTTGATTTCTTTTTTCTTTTTACTTTTAATTATTATGTTTGCGGATTTTATTAAGTAAAGATCAAGCAAATACATTTTAAAATAAAACCTAAATGTCTTGTCACTTTAAATAAATGGATTTTAATGTTAGATAAATTGGTTTTCAAGACAAGCCCAACCCAAACCAATCTTTTTTTCAAAATCACACAAGTTTTTCCCTAAGTAACAAAGAATTTTGAAACGGTTTACTTGAGGAACATACGAGATCCGGTCCATTCTCGTGGCCGGGTGTGGGTGTTTCGATTAAAATAGGAATAGGGGTGCAACACGAGGACTTCCAGGAGGTCACCCCAAACCCTACCACGAGAATGGTGGATCCGTATGTTCCTAAAGTAAACCGATTTCAAACATTTTAGTTACTTAGAGAAAATTTGTAAATTTTAGAAAAACTATTGTTTTGAGTTGGGCTTAGGTTGTAAACCCATTTATTTATACTTATAAACCCATTTAATTAAATACATCCAAAATAGTTCTTAGCATAAAACTTAATAGTAAAGCAAAAATAAATAGAAATCCACTGGGCCTTATGGCCTTATTACATCAAGTAAAACCCAAAATAAAATAAAAGTAAAAGTCCAAACTAAATAAAATCTCTGAATGTAGCATGGCCACCTCAACGCTCACCGCCCATTCACACCTTGCTCATCACCGAAAATAGTTCCCATAACCGGGTGAGTCAATGCACTCAATGTGCACACAATACTAACATTCAACAAATCAGCATTCATGTTCAAATCATCGGATCCATATAAAATGAAATTATGATGCAACCCAAACCCAATCCTAATTAGCCATCCACTACACTCCCCATACCAACTCGCATAAGTGGGGACTACTAAGTCAACCCTCCATCCGCTACTCTCCATCAAAGGCATTCACCATATACGCTGTGTCATTAGACACTATAATCAAATTTATACGTTGTGTCATTAGACACTATTGTAACCGGGTTACCAAAATTTCGTAATGTGACCGTAGTCAACATATTTCGTTAGTGAGACCAAGTCAACACCTTCATTGGTGAGACCAAGTCAACACTGCTCTCCCCTTTCACATAAATCCCGAATGCCCCAAAATATATATATTGTGCATAAATAATCTCATGTTCATATACATATATTCGCATGTTATAAAATAACATTTTCATAATCCTATCGAAGTAGGAAACGTGCACAGGTACTTTTGCCACATTTGTGGTACATAGCCACATTCACATTATTATTCATATCATATATTAAAATATTTAGCCATAAAATATCGAAGGATAGTAAGGGTACACACCGATTTGCTTATTAAGGTTCCTTGAGATCTCGAAATCCCGATCTAACTTTAGATCTATTAATTCCTTTGCCGATTTGGTGTTTACACAAATCCAAAACTTTGTTTTTCCTTTACGATATTAACCAACCTTTAATCTCAATATGGGTTAGTTTAAACTTTTAATAATTAAAGAACTGATCTAGATATTCATACAAGCTTTGGTCAATACTTTTAGGTACTTACCTTGTGGATCTTAAATCCAAATTCACCGAATAACTAGGAACACGTGGCCTATGGTGTACCTTCGGAAAAGAATTTCTTCTTCCATGATTCGCCAAGATTAATAATCGAAATTAGTATCTAAATTTCAATAAGTCTAGAATATAAAAGAATGGAAAACTAAACTTGGATCTTACCCTTATTTGAAGGAATCGATTGCACCTTCACTTCAACCTTCGAGATTGGCTTAGAGACTTGATGAATAATCGGCTATGATTCCCTTATGTATTTGGTTTCAAAGATGAAAGAAGAGAGGAATAATAGGCTTAGAAGGAAATCGCTAGGAGGCTAAAAGAAAAGAAAAGAATGGATGCTCAAGAAGAATATTTGGCGAGAGGAAAGAGAGGAGAATGAATAATGAATGGCCCTAGTCCCTCCTTTTATAGCCGAATTTACTAGGCCAAGAATCCTTTACTTGGCCACCACTCTTCCTTATTTTCCTAATTAAAGAATAATTCTTCATTTATCCACCTATTTAGCGAATTTTAAAGAGAATTAAACTCTTCCCTTAAGAGTCCTTATGATCTTCTAATTAGCATTGAAGTTTTAAAGAGAATGAAACTCCTCTTTGCAAGCTTGTGCCATCCACCTCTTGGGCTTCTAGAAGCAAAATAAAACTTATTTTATTTGCTTCTTATGTGACTCGAACTCAAGCCCAAAACCTTTTGCATGTGGGCCATTTTCTAAGGCCTTGGGTGGCATCTTCAGCCACTTTTCCAAGTCTGTTATTGGGTCAAATTTCATGTACTTTATATTTTAGGGTCACTTGGCCCTAAGTTCCCCTTGGGCTCTAAAATTGACATTCCGGTCATTTTAAGTTTCAAAATTTTCAATGGCTCAGATTTTCCAAGTTTCCAAAATGTTTAGTTTCTAATTTACTTGGTTTCCAAAATGGTCACTTTCCTATTTTAGTTTAGTTTCCAAAACTTAACATTTCTAAAGCATTTCCTTACATTTCCATACATCTCCTTACATTTCCACACATTTCCATACATTTCCATACATTTCTTACATTCTCGTGTTTCAAATCATTCCAAATTTATTCCAAAACACATAAAACATGTCTTTTCGCACAATTTGGCCAAAATGCATAGGCCCTTTTCAGGATGTTACAGGTTCAATCCTTGGATTTTAGTTGATCCTTCTCAAACCAAATAAGCCAGTTATAGTGGAAGAGGACGCCTACGACTACCAACTCCAAGGATTTAAACTTCAATTTGGTGGAACCTGACTTTAGCCAACAATCGCTATTGTGGGATCATCTTATGCTAGATCAACATTTCTCAATGGCGAATCCCACGCCATTTTGTCTCTTAGGCTCGCCAACCTCTGACGCAGTAAGCTAATAAACCTAAAATGTGTATTCCATATAGTAATGGATCCCGAAAGAGCCATAGCTGACGATGTAGAAAGTAATGTGCCTACTCCCGCTTAAGGGACAGTGCCATCTGAATTGAGATCGGCTACGAGCGGTCAAGAGGGATAAGCTAAACAAGATTTCTTCCAGATGATGAGTGAGTGGTTCACTCAATTTGTGAGAAATAATCCGACTGTTTCACAATCTCCGTGTAACACCCCAAACCCGGCCTAAACGTTACGATCGGATCTGGCATGTCACATGAAAGGAATGTCTAAAAACTATGCATTCGTTAAAAAGCTCGTATTCTTTATAGTTGTTGTGAGAAATCGAGTTGAAGTAATTTTGAATAAGAAATGGTTTATTATCATTTTAGGAAAATCCCATATTAATCATTTAATAATAAGCAGTAACCAAATTGAAAGCTGAAACCAAATAAAATACCCAATGCCTTATTACGTAACAAAACCAAATTTAAAAGTAAATTAACCCAAAATAGTAATTAAAATAAAACCCGAAAACATAGTGCATGGCCACCTTGAGTCCACCCCGGCTCCACATCCGTGATCTATGCCTCATCTGCAAATGTAAGGGAAAGGGGTGAGTCACCAAGACTCAGTGTGTAAATCCTCATCCCGATAATAACAAGGCACTTACACATTTGATATGTCAATATGCAAATCATGCAAACCCAACCTAACCAATCGAACTCCTGTGTCTACCCCGTGTGGTCAAAACCACTGGTGGTCAAAACCACTGGTGATCGTAGTCACAAATCATATAAGTGTGGTCAAAACCACTGGTGACCGTAGTCACAAATCATATGGTGGGGCCAACCCACCGTGTGGTTAAAACCACTGATGACAATCCCGTAATCAACATGTGGGGCCAACCAACGTGGTACAAACCATTGGGACGAGTCACAATAATCCATGTGGTCAAAACCACTTTGGTGACCGTAGTCACAAATAATATCCACAATGGTCAAAACCACCGTGGTCAAAACCACCGAGACTAGTCACAAATAATAAGGAAAGCGGGGCCAACCCAATCGTGTGGTCAAAACCATCGTGACGATCTAAATCATCCTTCCCTCCTCTCATCATACCCATTTTCATGCAATGTTCATCAGTCATAATAATTCGTGTATGCAGTATGACATGTATGCAAATTATATATCAAAGATAACGTATGAAATGAATTACCATCATAATCAGAATAATAATATACAACATAATCAAGCTAACCAACCTCTAAGGGTATAACAGTAATTTTACCTACCAAGGGTATTTTCGTAATTTACCCACCAAGAGTATTTTTGTAATTTACCTACCAAGGGTATTTTCGTAATTTACCTACCAAGGGTATTTTTGTAATTTACCTACTAAGGGTATTTTCATAATTTACCTACCAAGGGTATTTTCGTAATTTACCCATCAAGGGTATTTTCGTAATTTACCTACCAAGGGTATTTTCATAATTTACCCACCAAGGGTATTTTCATAATTTATCTACCAAGGGTATTTTCATAATTTACCCATCAAGGGCATTTTTGTAATTTACTCACCAAAGGTATTTTCGTAATTTTGCACCTACAATGGCCCTTCCGAAGGTCTAATGTTACCCTGAGCGACTCGGCTACCATTTTCGGTCGTCACTAGACTATTGGGCCTAAAACTCGATTTTGACCCATTCAGGCCCACACGCTCGTGTGGCCCACCTAACACAAATCTAGCCACGTATATAGGTTCCACCTAGTCTAGTTCACTATATACTATATCATCATACAATTTATTCCAATTGAGCCCACGGGCCCATTGGGCCCACTTTAGCCCATCGCGGCCCAAGTAGCCCCAACCCACAAGAATACTACTGATGGCCTCAACTATCGCGTCGAAACCCCACACGTGCGCTCGCACGCTCGTGTGGTTACTATTGCCGTGATCGGCACTTTGGCATTTGCCGCTCTACAGCTAGAGTAAAGAGAAGTACACACCTGATAGGAGTTTGGTGTTAAACCGCGCTGCGACCACTCCTGTGCCCAAACGCCCACCAAGGTATCTTAACTCTCCTCCTGGAATGCTCTTTATATAGCTAGCTCTTCACCTTCCTTCTTTGTATCTTTGGGATCCCTCCGTCAGTAGAGTTTAAATTCAACTGAAACTCTTACCGTCCAATCCGCAAAATAAATACTCCCTTGCTTCTCATGAGATTCAACCCAGTGCTCCTTGTAACATAATCCACACTTTGCTAGCCACTTTACCAACTAGCTCATTGTGTCTTAAACCATGCTAACTAAATATAACCCTATGGCCAAGGTCTAAATTCATTTAATAAAATAATCTAAAAGGAATGCAAGCGCTACAACTAGAACCTTGGACCTCCTTCCTTCCTTGTGGCATCATTCCCTTGTCTTTAAGTGGCGTCACTTTGCCACTACACCACACACTCCACTTGTGTCATTTTCCTCCACATTTTATTCTTAAGGCCTACCCGCCAACCTCCAAGGTTTTTTACCTAAAACTAAAATTTTCCTAAGGCTAACTTGAACCCGGACTTCATGAAGCCCCTAACCTTCAAACTCACTTATCTAATTGGTCCAACTTGCATTTAAGCCGATCTCTTATTCTCCAAAAAATTTAAACGTTACTACGCTCAAGGCCCATTGGGCTCAATTCTCCTAGGCCCAATTCGGGATGTTACACTTGTACCGCGTTTAATCCCCTCGGACTTACATTATACCTTGACTATTAATCTAAATCATTGAACAAGCCTTCTCACGACAAAATTAAGTAAGTATAAATTTGAAGAGTTCAGGGCTACTAATGACGATGATGCTGAAAAAGCTGAGTTTTAGTTAGAAAACACTATCTGGGTATTTGATGAGATGTCTTTGACTCTAGAAGAAAGTATTAAATGTGTTGTTTCACTGCTACAAGACGCAGCTTATCAGTGGTGGAAAACTTTGATTTCTGTTGTTCCGAAAGAGCGATTCACATGTGATTTCTTTTAATTGAGTTTCGAAAGAAATATATCAGTCAGAGGTTTATTGATCAGAAATGAAAGGAATTCCTAGAATTGAAACAGGGTCGGATGACCGTGACTGAGTATGATCGAAAATTCGTGAGATTAATTCAGTATGCTCGGGAATGTGTATCAACTAAAGAAATAATGTGCAAAAGAATTGAAGATGGCTTAAATGAAGACATTCGTCTGCTAGTTGGTATTCTGGAGATAAAAGAGTTTGTTGTGCTTGTAGATTGAGCATGCAAAGCTGAGGTACTCGGGAAAGATATAAGAAAAGCTGAGTTTGAAACCAGAGATGTGAGAAAGAGATTTTCAAGCAAATCAATTCAGTCTGCTTCGAAGAAATTCTGAGATGAGCATAGCCATTCAAAGGCTAATGTGGGACATTCGATAGAGATTGAGCTAGATCACAGTTGAGCTCCAAAGCTCCAGTAACATCGATGGCTAGTGTTGGAAATGTTCGACCCGATCGACCTTAATGTAAGCATTATGGTAAAAGACATCCGAGAAGTTGTAGATTGAATGATCGAGCTTGTTTCAAATGTGGATCGTTAGATCATTTCATCCGTGATTGCCCAGAGTTTGTTAAGCAAGAGATTGTTCAGAACCCAAGATCTGATAATGTCTTAGCGAGAGGTAGACCTTTCCGAAATACAAGAAATATTAGTGGTAGTCAGAGGTCTATCGGGGATATTGTTGCAAGATCTGAAGCTAGAGCGCCTGCTAGAGCGTATGCCATTCGAGCTCGTGAGGAAGCTTCATTTTCAGATGTTATTACGGGTACATTTACTCTTTATGACACTTTAGTGATTGCATTGATAGACCGTGGTTCTACTTATTCGTATATATGCATAAACTTAGTATCCAGTAAGACTTTGCCTATAGAGTCTACTGAATTTGTTATAAAAGTATCGAACCCCTTAGGTAAAAGTGTCCTGGTTGATAAAGTATACAAGAACTGTCTGTTGATGTTTCGAGATATCTGTTTTCCTGCCAATCTGATGTTATTACCATTTGACGAGTTTTATATAATTTTGGATATGGATTGATTGACATTGCTGTTGTGAACTGTAAAAGAAAGACTATCGATTTGAGATGCCTGAATGATGAAATAGTTCGGGTTGAGTCTAATGATTTAACTGGATTACCTGCTGTGATATCTGTGTTGAAAGCTCAAAGTTATGTAAAAAAGGGGTATGAAGCATATTTTGCTTATGTGATTGATTCAAAAGTATCTGAAAAGAAAGTTGAATCAGTGCCAGTTGTTTGTGAGTTCCCTAACGTATTCCCTGAAGAACTACCAGGATTTCCTCTGATACGTGAAGTAGAATTTGGCATTGATTTGTTGCCTGGTACAACTCCTATTTCGATAGCTCCGTATAAAATGGCATAAACAGAACTAAAAGAATTAAGGACACAGTTACAAGAGTTAATTGACAGAGGGTTCGCAAGACCGAGTTTCTCACCTTGGGGTGCTCCTGTTCTATTTGTGAAAAAGAAAGATGGCACAATGAGAATGTGCATTGATTATCGTCAGTTGAAAAAAGTGACTATAAAGAACAAATATTCGTTGCCCAGAATCAATGATTTGTTTGATCAGCTTAAACGAGCTACTGTATTTTCTAAGATAGATATGAGATCGGGACACTACCAGTTGAGAGTGAAAGATTCAGACATTCCAAAAACTACTTTTAGAACGAAGTACTCCTGCTGTTTTTATGGATCTGATGAACAGAATTTTTAGACTGTACCTAGATCAATTTATTGTTGTTTTCATTGATGACATTTTGATTTATTCATGTGATAAAAATGAGCATGCTGAACATCTGAGTATCGTGTTGCAAACTCTGTGAGAAAAATAATTGTATGCAAAATTCAGCAAATGTGAATTCTGGTTACGTGAAGTTGGTTTTCTGGGACATATTGTATCGGCCTCGGGATACGAGTTGATCCGAGTAAGATTTCTGCTATTCTAGAATGGAAACCTTCGAAGAATGTGCCTGAAGTTCGTAACTTTCTGGGACTTGCTGGTTATTATCAAAGATTTGTTAACGGCTTTTCGATGATAGCTACTCTGTTGACTAGATTGCTTCAGAAAGATGTGAAATATGAATGGTCCGATAAATGTTAGAAAAGCTTTGATCAGTTAAAAGCCCTTTTGACCGAAGCTCCAGTTTTGATATAACCAGAATCGGGTAAAGAATTTGTGATTTACAGTGATGCTTCATTCACTGGTCTGGGATGTGTTTTGATGCAGGAAGGAAAAGTTATAGCTTATTCCTCGAGACGATTGAATCCGCATGAAAAAAATTATCCAACACACGATCTTGAACTAGCTATGATTGTGTTCGCATTAAAGCTTTAGCGTCACTACCTCTTCGATGAAAAGTGTCATGTGTATTCGGATCACAATATTCTGAAATATTTGATGACTCAAAAAGATTTAAATCTGCGACAGAAAAGATGGTTAGAGCTGTTGAAAGACTACGAGCTAGTGATTGATTATCACCCGGGTAAGGCAAATGTTGTTGTCGATGCACTGAGTCGAAAGTAACTGTTTGCATTGTATGCTATGAATGCTCATTCAGACTTGTCTGATGAAAGGTTCAGTGATGGTTGAATTGAAAGCAAAACCGTTGTTTTTACGGCAGATTTATGATACTTAGAAAGTTGATAATGAAATGCTAGCGAAACGAGATCAGTGTGATTCGAACTCTGATTCTGAATTTTGAATTGATGTTGATGATTGCTTAAGGTTCTGGGATCAAATTTGTGTTCCGAGAAACTCAGAGTTGATTCAGTTGATTTTGAATGAAGCACATAACAGTCGCCTATCTGTTCATTCGAAAAGTACAAAGATGTATCATGATCTGAAGCAACACTATTGGTGGTCTGGTATGAAACGAGACATTGTTGACTTTGTTTCGAAATGTTTAGTTTGTTAGCAAGTTAAAGCTGAACATTAAGTTCCGTTCGATTTGTTACAACCGAGTCTAGATTCCCGAGTGGAAATGGGATAGAGTAACGATGGATTTTGTTTCTGGATTACCTTTGACTCTGAGAAAGAAAGATGCAATTTGGGTTGTAGTTGATCGTTTGACGAAATCTGCCCATTTTATTCTGGTGAGATCTAAGTTCTCACTCGATAGATTAGCCGAGCTTTACATTTCTGATATTTTGAGACTGCACAGAGTGCCATTGTCCATTGTATCGGATAGAGATCCGAGATTTACTTCACGATTCTGGAAGAAATTGCAAGAAGCTTTAGGCAAGAAATTGCATTTCAGTACAGCTTTTCACCCGCAAACGGATGGTCAATCCGAGCGGATCATTCAGATTCTAGAGGATATGTTGAGATGCTGCATTCTTGAGTTTGATGGTACGTGGGAACAGTACCTGCCACTGATTGAATTTGCGTATAATAGTAGTTTTCAGTCGAGTATTAAAATGGCACCTTATGAAGCTTTGTATGGACGCAAATGTCGAACACCTCTGTATTGGACTGAGCTCAGTGAAAATAAGATACACGGGGTTGATTTGATAAAAGACACTGAACAGAAAGTGAAAGTGATCCATGATAGTCTAAAAGCAGCGTCTGATCGTCAGAAGTCCTATGCGGACTTGAAACGTAAGGATATTGAGTTTGAAATCGGTGACAAAATGTTTTTGAAAGTGTCTCCGTGGAAGAAAGTACTCAGATTTGGCCGTAAAGGCAAGTTGAGTCAGAGGTTCATTGGACCATCTGAGATCATCGAGCGTGTTGGACCTGTTGCGTATAGATTATTGTTGCCACCTGAGCTAGAAAATATTCATAAAATATTTCATATGTCAATGCTCCGTAGATACCGATCCGATCCATTACATGTGATCCCTCCGTCTGAAATTGAAATCCGATCCGATATGACTTATGAGGAAGAACCGATCTGTATCTTAGCTCGTGAAGTGAAAGAATTGAGAAATAAGAAAATTTCGCTAGTGAAAATCTTATGGCATCGACACGGGATAGAAGAGGCTACGTAGGAGCCAGAAGATTCAATGAGACAGCAATATCCGAATTTGTTTAACGGTAAGATTTTCGGGGACAAAAATCCCCAAGGGGGGAGAATTGTAACAGTCTGGTTTAGAACCTAGTCAGAATAGTGGTTTCGGGACCACAAATCTAAGTCTAAATAATATTTTAATATTATTTTCTGTGCCTATGATATGCGATTTAGCATGTGTAAAAGTTTCGTGAATTAATTTGTCTGTTTGTGTGCCTAATTTGAGTAAAGGACTAAATAGCGTAAATCATAAAAGTAGCTTTCTATTTGATTAATGGCTTAATTGATGTGGCTTTTAAATGAGGAAGCCTTATGAGACAATTTAACCATTTTAAAAGATAGTGGATAGTAATGGCCATACAATTACTATACATTATATGAATATTAAATGTTTTCATTAATGGTAATTTGGTAAAATGTATATTAATGTTATTATAATAAAATAACAACAAAATGGTGGCAATTCCAATGGTATTCATCCACCGAATGTAGAAAAGAAAGAGAAGGTGTAACACCCTAAAAATCTGAGTGTTTATATATTGCATGAATTGGTGTTTAGATTTTAAAGGAAAATTTCCTTACTTTTATTTTAGTGCTTATTGAAGTCCTAAAGAGGAGTATAGAATAATTTGGACAAGGAATAAAATTTAATAATTGAGAATTTATTGAAGAGAAGCAAAGGTCATTAAGACTTAAGTTAAATTAAGTGTTAATGAGTGTCATAAGTTGAGTACATGGCATGGTGGAGTTGGCGCATGGGTTATAGCTAGAGGAAGAGGTTCAATCCTTGTTTAGCACCTAGATGAATTTTATTTTAATTTTCTGCACATGGATAGCAAGTGTCGGCCAAGAACATATATGGTAAGTGTTGACCATGTTATTTTTGGTTAGTGTATCAAAGGTTTAAGGAAATAGTTAACATATGGCATGGAATCAAATACTTAAGGAAAGATAGGGGGAACATAAGGCACATATCAAGGGAAATTTTGAAACAAATCATGGCCAATTGACCATGTGTTGGACGGCAACTTGGTAAAGGGAGGAGCCAAATTTTGTGTTAGTTTTGGCTTAGAATTCTTTTTTTCTCTTTGGTTATTCCTTGCACCTTGTGCAGAATTTTTGTTTTCCCTCTTTTCAACTTTCATCTTGGCCGAATTTTGCAATTGGTAAAGCTCAAGTTTTGTGATCATTTGGTCATTGTTATTTCATTAGCCATTCTTTGTGTCTTTTCCTTGAGTGTCGAAATCAACCATACCAAAAGAACCATCCTCTCTCTTTTCTTTTACCATGGTCGAATGTACTCTCTCCTAAATCCATCTTTTCTTCTCTTCTCTTTGAAATCAAATAACACAATCATCATCTCTTTTCATATTTCAATTCTTTTCAATCAAAGTTTCTCCATCAAAACACTCTATTGGCGAATACTAGAGTGCCTTAGCCGAATCTTAATTCTTTCCTTTTGATCATACATAGCAAAATCTTCATCTATCACAAACACCTTTTCTCAAGCCTTTCTTCTTGATCGTGGATTATAGGTAAGGGGTTCTTCTTTTTCGTTTTCGTTTTATTAAAGTGTTATGGCCGAATGTTAATGGTGTTATGAAGGCCTTTTTGGATCGAAATAAACATTCGTTCTAATAACGCTTCATTCGTTATTATATAGTGCAATAACGGAAGATCGGAACTCAAGTGATCGGGAGAATCGTAGAAACGTTGGAATCGATTTCTTGTGGTAAGGAAATCACATTTTTTTTAAAAGCCTCTAGTACTATTCGATATTATTTTAGATCTAACTAATACTCCTTTGATCGTGAAGACTTTCAAAATAGGGAAGAAAAGGGTCGTGGTTAGTCACGTTAAGAGGCGGATCATAAATCCCCATTTAAACGAAGAGCGGTTTGGCGGTCAAGGATTTTCCACCGTTGCGGACCATCTTCCGAAGGAGTCAATTATTCAAGTAGTACGAACTTCCGAGCCATTATATCGTTGGTGGATTCTCGTGACGAACGAATCAATAAGCGGGAGAAGCCGAAATCGAAGTGATTCAAAATCAAGAGGGTAAGATTTTGGATCTATTACCGATTAAGAATTTTTTTACTTAAATAGTATTCTAATGGATCGAAATGTGTTTTAGGTGCCGAGGAGCGAGAAGGATTAGTACTCTCGGTATCGAGGTGTGTAACTTCACACTATTTTTTCTGGTTGGATGTCAATATCGGTATGGAAGTAAAAATCGTAAAACGACTAGATCGGTAAAAACGTAAAAACTGATATTTTGACGAAAATACGTAAAAACGACTAAATCGTGAAAATTACGAAAACGCCCTCGAGAAATTATTTGTTATTACGAAAATTGTATGTTTCGTGAAATTGGGCCAAAATACTCTAGTTCGATAAATTGGGCCAAAATACTCTAGTTCGATAAATTGGGCCAAAAATACTCTAGTTTGACAAATGGGCCAAGGCCCACTAAACTGCTAAATGGGCAAATTGCTAAGTTATTTATTTTGGGCCAAATGAAATGTTTAATGAAAAACCCATCAATGTTATAAATTAAATTAAAAATTTTTATATGACTATATTTTGCTATATAAGCATACTTGCATGGGGTGGGGTATATGAAGAGAAGAATGGCCTGTTGCCAAAATCTAGTTCGGTGGCTCTGCCACAATTATGGCTTATTGCCTCTAGTTCGGTGGCTCTGCCACAATTATGGCTTATTGCCTCTAGTTCGGTGGCTTTGCCACATTTATAAAAAGGCTTAATGCCTACGATTGGTGTGTTGGCGGGGTGGGTTGACTCGATCCCCACAGGTGTGATGGTTGGTACGGGGGTGTTAGCGGATGGATATTAGGTTTGGTTGGGAAATTCATTTTACATGCATTTTAAATTATTTTATTTTATGATATATTGTTGAATTCTGTAATTGGGCTCAAGCCCAGCATAATATCTTGACGATCTGGCCCAATAATGGTGGTAAGTGAGTTACACACTGAGTTCTAAGTAACTCACCCCTTTTAATTTTTCCATCTCAGGTAATGGAAATTGACGTGGACTTGGGCCGAGGATGACTTCGTGGAGGCCATACTGCAAAACATGGGTTATTTAAACTTTGGACTTTTTAATAAGTATTTTTACTATTTTGGGTTATTGTAATAAGGGCCTCTATAAATAATTTATGGATTTTATGTGTGTTGGGTTTTAAACTATACTTTGGACTTTTGAACATGGACTATGATTATATGATGTTTTTTTAAAATAAATTTGGGTTTTCAAGTATATGAAATTCTTTTTATAAACATTTTTATTATTGTTAACTCTTAATTAAAATACCTAAAAGCTTTTGATAATACATGATTTTCAACTAATGTTTTCTAATATTTATCAAATGCAAATACTCTTCTAATTTTATAAATCCTATAAATAATATTGTTGCTTTCAACTTATTGAAGATTTAAACACACTGATTCGTGTAACAAACCAAATCTAGTCTTAATGCATAGACCGGGTTTGGGGTGTTACATTTAGTGGTATCAGAGCCAGTTTCAAAAACTCGGCTGTGGTTTGGGTTCGCAAATAATTTATGAAATCGTTCAAATTTTTTTATCAGTATGGCACCACAAGCATCCGACAACAAGTCAAGTAAGTATTTATTGCTTAGTAATTACTATAATATAATCATAGGAACACTCTAGAACTTCTAGTTTTAGATGTGAAAATCGTAGAGATTGAGACTATAGGATATGTTGCGGAAAAACAACTTTATATCTCAAATCTCATAAAATATCGTTAATAAATACCGAAACAAATTTTCTGATTCATAAAACTTGTAATCGATAAAACGAACGAGCTATCATGAGCACTAGAGGACGTGGTCGTGGACGCTTGACGGGTGGCGTGGTAGAGGCCGAGGTGCTACGATCAAGCACCAAATCATATGTTTAAGTAGACGCACTGCCAATTGAAAGTGAGACGGATCACGCGATCACATGGAAGAAGATAATGCATTGACTCAAGCAATGCTGCGAGTCTTGGAAAGGGTCATTGGAGCTAGAATTGGGCCAACAACTCGTGGGTCAATTTCAAAGCGACTTAAGGCAAATAATGCGAAGTTTTAGAGTCTCGGTGTAGCTCGAATGTAGTGAATCTTGGCTCAAGTCGTGGAACGGATTATGGATGATATGGAATGTCTTGTCGAGCAAAAACCGAGAGGAGTCAGATCTTTGTTAAGAGATGAGGCATATCGGTGGTGGCTCACTTTGTTAGAAGGCACCAAGCCGCATCGATTAATTGGGAATTCTTTAAAGTCGCCTTCCAAGGAAAATACATTGGAACGAGTTATGTAGACGTCAAGGAAAGAATTTCGAATCTTGTCCAAGGAAGTAAGACCGTGGTAGCATATGAAGTCGAGTTTTACGTCGAGCCGTTATGCCCTGGACAATTGTAGCAACAGATCACGAACATTGTGTGCGTTTGAGGATGGACTTAATGATGAGTGAGGGTTCGATTGCTCCACACAAGTTAGAAATTTTTGACTCTCGTGGAGAAGGCCAAAATAGCCAAGAGGCTAAGAATTGAACGCAGAACCGAGGAAAATTTTGAAACAAGAGAGAGACACATGAGTCCTGTTCACAAAGAGATTCCGAAGAAACCTCGAATAATGAATCGCCAAGGTAGAACCCGGTAACAAATAATCTGAGTCGAGATTGCACCGAGTGTGGGAAAAGACATTTTGGAGAATGTTGGAGGAAAGCGGGTGCATGCTACAAATGCGGTTCAATGGATCATCAAGACAAAATTGTCCTCGATGTATGGATACGACTCAAAAGTTCGTAATAATGATGTACAATGGCGGAGGTAATCAAGACCACCGAGAGGTCGTGGACCGTGTCGTGGTGGTAATGGGGCTGGTCGTGGTCAAGGTGCACCGGTCGAGGCAATGGTCATAGAGAAAATACAGATGCAAGACACTGGATCGGTCTATGCGCTTAGGCGCGCGAGGGCGGCAATGCACCGATGTGATAACTGTACGTTCTTCATTTTTGATGTACCGTTATTGCCCTAATAGATATTGGCTCTACCCATTCATATGTATCTAGTGCCATATCTGAAAACTGAAATTAGAATCAAATTACCGATAGTGAGATGACGATGAATTAGTCCTTTAGGACGGTGAATTGTTAATAAAATATTTAAAGACGTGCCCTTAAAAATTCAAGAGGAGATATTCTTAGCAAACTTGATGGAACTACCTTTCGTGAATTCGATCTCATTCGGCATGGATTGGTGGTTAAACATCGAGCGCAATTGGATTGTGCCGAAAAACGAATGTTAGTAAAACCTCGGATGATAAGGAAGTCATAATGATTGGTGAGCGAAGGAACTATCGGCAAATGTGGTATCCGCATTAAAGGCGGAGAAGTTGGTGCGGAAAGGATATGGAGCATTCCTAGCCTTTATCTCGTGCTTTGGATGCTAAAGAGTTATCTGTGGATGATGTGAGGACAAGAAGGAATTTTCCGTTGTATTTCGAAGAACTTCGGTATACCTCGGATCGGGAAGTAGAGTTTGGCATTGAGCTTTTGCTCGATGGCGACTCCGGTGTCCATTGCTCCTTATAGAATGGCAAGAAGGAGTTGGTGAGCTCAAAGCTCAAATCCAAGAATTCTCGGATCGGGATTTATTCGACCAAGTGTGTCTCGTGGGAGCACCATTACGCTCGTCAAGAAGAAGGATGGATCGATGCGTATGTGCATTGACTACGCACAATTGAATAAATTGACGATCAAGAATCGGTATCCTCTGCACGAGAATTGATGACTGTTTGATCAATTAAAAGGAGCTTGATTTTTCCAAAATTGATTTGAGGTCGGGTTATCACCACTCAAGGTGAAAGAAGCGGACATTTATAAGACGGCATTTTGGACACGTTACGGACACTATGAGTTTGTAGTGATGCCGTTTGGACTAACCAATGCACCAAATTGCATTTATGGACATGATGAGCCAGTCTTTCAACCATATTTAGACCGGTTTGTGGTAGTGTTCATAGATGATATATTGGTTTATTCGAGAAATGAGGAGGAACATGACCAGCATTTGCGGATAGTATTACAGCTACTTCGTGATAAACAATTATATGCCAAATTTAGTAAATGCGAATTTTGGCTTAAGGAAGTGACTTTCCTTGGTCATGTAGTATCAGCCGAAGGAATAAGGGTGGATCCTCGAAAAATTGAGGCTATTCTGGATTGGAAACCACCAACATCAGTAGCTGAAATTCGGAGTTTCTTGGGTTTGGCTGGATACTATAGACGTTTTGTAGAGGGGTTTTCGTTGATTGCTGCACCCCTAACTAAACTGTTGCGAAAGGGAGCTCCGTATATTTGGACTGAAAAGCAGCAAGAGAGTTTCGAGAAATTGAAGAAGATCCTGACGGAAGCTCCAGTTTTGATTCAGCCGGAGGCTGGAAAAGAATTTACTGTTTATTGTGATGCGTCTCACACGGGTTTGGGTTGTGTGTTGATGCAAAATGGAAAAGTGGTGGCTTATGCTTCTCGTCAATTGAGACCACACGAAGTAAACTACCCTACGCATGATTTGGAGTTAGCTGCCGTTGTCTTTGCTCTAAAGATTTGGAGGCACTATCTCTATGGTGAGAAATCTATAATCTACACGGATCACAAGAGTCTTAAATACCTCCTTACCCAAAAGGAGTTAAATTTGAGACAAAGAAGATGGGTAGAATTACTAAAAGATTATGATTTCTCGATCGAATATCAT
This sequence comes from Gossypium rotundifolium, assembly GCA_025506655.1. Classification (NCBI taxonomy): domain Eukaryota; kingdom Viridiplantae; phylum Streptophyta; class Magnoliopsida; order Malvales; family Malvaceae; genus Gossypium; species Gossypium rotundifolium. The sequence continues at coordinate 173,427,883 of CP106727.1, forward strand.
CCTGGAAAGGCTAACGTGGTAGCTGACGCGTTAAGTCGTAAGACGAGATCCGAATTAAGAGCTTTGTTTGCCCATTGAGTGCAGTATGAGGATGGCGGTTGTTAGCGAACTTGATTGAAGCCTCTGTGGTGGAACAAATCAAGGAAAAATGTACATCGATGAGAAGTTGGGACCTTTACTTGACAAGTTGAAAATGGTGAAATTGAGGATTTTGGAATAAACACGGAAGGTGTGTTATGCTTTCGAGGAAGAGTATGTATGCCTAAGGATTCGGACCTCGAACAATCGATTCTCGGAGGCGATAGTAGCCCTTATGCTATGCATCCGGAGGAAATAAGATGTATCGAGATCTCCGTGAATGTGATTGGTGGCGGTGGTTTAAACGTGAGATTTTAGAATTTGTGGGAAAATGTTTGACTTGTCGCAAGTGAAGGCAAAACATCAATTACCGTCAGGTTGTTACAACCGATAAAAATTCCTCTTTGGAAATGGGAACGGATAACCATGGATTTTGTTAGTGGGTTACCTTTAACACCTACTAAGAAAAATTACGTGTGGTAATTGTTGATCGGTTGACGAAGACCGCCATTTTCCGCCATGCACGGGATTATTCATTACGAAGTTAGCAAAACGTATGTATCTAAAATTGTGAGGTTGTATGGGTACCAGATCTATTATATCGGATAGGGACCCTAGGTTTACATCACGATTTTGGAAAGCTCGCATAAAGCCTTGGGGACAAAGTTGAACTTGACGGCTTTTCATCCTCATCGATGGTCGATCGGAGAGAGTAATTCAGATATTGGAAGATATGTTAAGGGATGTGTAATCGACTTGAGGGTAGTTGGGAAGATTATCTACCACCGCGTAATTCGCAGATAACAACAAATATCGGTCTAGCATTCGGATGGCACCTTACGAGGCATTGTATGGTCGTAAGTGTCGTTCTCCTATTTGTTGGACCGAGTTGGGCGAAAGATGATGTTAGGTCCCGAGATGATATCCGGATGCGGAGGATAAGGTAAAAGTTTTTCGAGCACGGTTGAAAGAAGCCTCGGATGAGCGAAGTCGTATGCACTGAAGCGAAGGGATAACGAGTATGATGTGGGGATCGGGTTTTCTTGAAGGTATCTCCTTGGAAAAGATCTTGATTCTAAGGAAGGGCAAGTTAAGTCCTAGATACATTGGACCTTATCGTGTCTTTGAGCGTGTTGGTCCAAAGGCTTATCGATTGAGTTACCTCCTAATTGGATCAAATCCATAATGTTTTCATGTTTCCATGTTGAGGCGTTATAGATCGGATCCTTCGCACATTATACCTAGAGAAGAATTGGAGCTGAATTCAGATTTGTCTTTTGAAGAAGAACCAAGAGAAATCTTAGACCGAGATGTCAAGGTGCTAAGAAAAGAACCGTGCCGTTGGTCAAAGTTCTATGGCGTAACCATGAGTGGAGGAAGCTACGTGGGAGCCCGAGGATGCAATTCGGCAACAATACCCTCACCTCTTTCAACCAGGTAAATTTCGAGGACGAAATTTTCTTTAAGGAGGGTAGAGTTGTAACACCCTAAAAATCCGAGTGTTTATATATTGCATGAATTGGTGTTTAGATTTTAAAGGAAAATTTCCTTACTTTTATTTTAGTGCTTATTGAAGTCCTAAAGAGGAGTATAGCATAATTTGGACAAGGAATAAAATTTAATAATTGAGAATTTATTGAAGAGAAGCAAAGGTCATTAAGACTTAAGTTAAATTAAGTGTTAATGAGTGTCATAAGTTGAGTACATGGCATGGTGGAGTTGGCGCATGGGTTATAGCAAGAGGGAAGAGGTTCGAATCCTTGTTTAGCACCTAGATGAATTTTTATTTTTAATTTTCTGCACATGGATAGCAAGTGTCGGCCAAGAACATATATGGTAAGTGTTGACCATGTTATTTTTGGTTAGTGTATCAAAGGTTTAAGGAAATAGTTAACATATGGCATGGAATCAAATACTTAAGGAAAGATAGGGGGAACATAAGGCACATATCAAGGGGAAATTTTGGAAACAAATCATGGCCAATTGACCATGTGTTGGACGACAACTTGGTAAAAGGAGGGAGCCAAATTTTGTGTTAGTTTTGGCTTAGAATTCTTTTTTTTTCTCTTTGGTTATTCCTTGCACCTTGTGCGAATTTTGTTTTCCTCTTTTCAACTTTCATCTTGGCGAATTTTGCAATTGGTAAAGCTCAAGTTTTGTGATCATTTGGTCATTGTTATTTCATTAGCCATTCTTTGTGTCTTTTCCTTGAGTGTCAAATCAACCATACCAAAAGAACCATCCTCTCTTTTCTTTTACCATGGCCGAATGTACTCTCTCCTAAATCCATCTTTTTCTTCTCTTCTCTTTGAAATCAAATAACACAATCATCATCTCTTTTCATATTTCAATTCTTTTCAATCAAAGTTTCTCCATCAAAACACTCTCTTGGCGAATACTAGAGTGCCTTAGCGAATCTTAATTCTTTCCTTTTGATCATACATAGCCGAAATCTTCATCTATCACAAACACCTTTTCTCAAGCCTTTCTTCTTGATCGTGGATTATAGGTAAGGGTTCTTCTTTTTCGTTTTCGTTTTATTAAAGTGTTATGGCCGAATGTTAATGGTGTTATGAAGGCCTTTTTGGATCGAAATAAACATTCGTTCTAATAACGCTTCATTCGTTATTATATAGTGCAATAATGGAAGATCGGAACTCAAGTGATCGGGAGAATAGTAGAAACGTTGGAATCGATTTCTTGTGGTAAGGAAATCACATTTTTTTTTAAAAGCCTCTAGTACTATTCGATATTATTTTAGATCTAACTAATACTCCTTTGATCGTGAAGACTTTCAAAATAGGAAGAAAAGGGTGTGGTTAGTCACGTTAAGAGGGGCGGATCTCAAATCCCCATTTAAATGAAGAGCGGTTTCGACGGTCAGGATTTTCCACCGAGTTGCGGACCATCTTCCGAAGGAGTCAATTATTCAAGTAGTACAAACTTCCGAGCCATTATACGTTGGTGGATTCTCGTGACGAACGAATCAATAAACGGGGAGAAGCCGAAAATCAAAGTGATTCAAAATCAAGAGGGTAAGATTTTGGATCTATTACCGATTAAGAATTTTTTTTACGAAATAGTATTCTAACGGATCGAAATGTGTTTTAGGTGTCGAGGAGCGAGAAGGATTAGTACTCTCGGTATCGAGGTGTGTAACTTCACACTATTTTTTCGGTTGGATGTCAATATCGGTATGGAAGTAAAAATCGTAAAACGACTAGATCGGTAAAAACGTAAAATTGATATTTTGACGAAAATCGTGAAAATTACTAAATCGTGAAAATTATTTATTATTACGAGAAATTATATATTATTACAAAATTGTATGTTTCGTGAAATTGGGCCAAAATACTCTAGTTCGATAAATTGGGCCAAAATACTCTAGTTCGATAAATTGGGCCAAAAATACTCTAGTTTGATAAATGGGCCAAAGCCCACTAAATTGCTAAATGGGCAAATTGCTAAGTTATTTATTTTGGGCCAAATGAAATGTTTAATGAAAAGCCCACCAATGTTATAAATTAAATTAAAAATTTTTATATGACTATATTTTGCTATATAAGCATACTTGCATGGGGTGGGGTATATGAAGAGAAGAATGGCCTGTTGCCAAAATCTAGTTCGGTGGCTCTGCCACAATTATGGCTTATTGCCTCTAGTTCGGTGGCTCTGCCACAATTATGGCTTATTGCCTCTAGTTCGGTGGCTTTGCCACATTTATAAAAAGGCTTAATGCCTACGATTGGTGTGTTGGCGGGGTGGGTTGACTCGATCCCCAGTGTGTGATGGTTGGTACGGGGTGTTAGCGGATGGATATTAGGTTTGGTTGGGAAATTCATTTTACATGCATTTTAAATTATTTTATTTTATGATATATTGTTGAATTCAGAATTGGGCTCAAGCCCAAAGATAATATCTTGACGATCTCGCCCAATAATGGTGGTAAGTGAGTTACACTTTGAGTTCTAAGTAACTCACCCCTTTTAATTTTTCCATCTCGTAATGGAAATTGACGTGGACTTGGTGAGGATGACTTCGTGGAGGCCATCTTGCAAAACATGGGTTATTTAAACTTTGGACTTTTTAATAAGTATTTTTACTATTTTGGGTTATTGTAATAAGGGCCTCTATAAATAATTTATGGATTTTATGTGTGTTGGGTTTTAAACTATACTTTGGACTTTTGAACATGGACTATGATTATATGATGTTTTTTTAAAAATAAATTTGGGTTTTCAAGTATATGAAATTCTTTTTATAAACATTTTTATTATTGTTAACTCTTAATTAAAATACCTAAAAGCTTTTGATAATACATGATTTTCAACTAATGTTTTCTAATATTTATCAAATGCAAATACTCTTCTAATTTTATAAATCCTATAAATAATATTGTAGCTTTCAACTTATTGAAGATTTAAACACAGCTCGATTCAGGTAACAAACCAAATCTAGTCTTAATGCATAGACCGGGTTTGGGGTGTTACAGAAGGGTTTAAGCTTCCATGACATTCGGCTACTTTAAAGTTTAATTAAGGTATGATTTTGACTCAGTTTTTGATAATTTCTACGTTTTTGTAAACGTTGCTTCGTATACTTTGAAACCCATGCTTAAATTTTGACAATTGATGATGTTTTTGAAATGTGTCTTTGATGAACACATGAGCTTTGAAATATTTGATGATGAAATATGGAATATATGTGTTTGATCATCATATTTTGTCTTTGGAGTTTTGTTGATTTTGAGTAATTTGGAGTAAATTGAAAGAATAATATTTTGAGGGACTAAATTATGAAATAATTGAAATCTATGGACTCGTATGAGATACATGAATATTCGGCTAAGCATAGGTATATGATAATTTTGTGTATTTTGTGATTTTGAGAAATAGGGACTAAATTGTCCAAATGTGAAAAAGTGGGGGTTAAATTATAAATTGCCCTAAATATGTGTATTTGGATTGAATTGAATGCTTTGGTGAATAAAAGGGTTCAATTTGAATATGTATAGATCAAGAACCGAAGAAAACAGACTTAGATCGTGGAAAGTCAAAAGTTGTTGAATAACCGAATCCGAGGTAAGTCTGTAATACCCCGAAAATTTTTATAGTAAGATATTATCTTTGATATAGTAAAATAAGGAAATAAAGCGACAAAAAGGAAAATTTTGGAGTTATGACAACATTGAGAAGTTTATTATGATATGTTAATTCAAGAAAGGACTAAATGGTAAAAGTGAGAAAAGTTCTGCTGCCTAAGAGTAAATATTCAAAACTTGAGGGGTTAAAGTGTAAATATAAAAATTTGAATGACCAATAGTGAAAATATTTTAAGTGTCGAATGATCTAGAAACTAAGGAAAATGGATGAATTAGGAGCAAATTGAATAGGTTAAGACTTATGAGGGACTAAATCAAAATTTTACCAAATTAAGTGATGATTCAAGGATGAAATTTTAAAAGATCACAAAGGGCAAAATGGTCAAATGGAAGAGAGAGAAATCTAGAAAGTAATGATGATGTTGATGATATTTTATAATTATTTAAATATTATTTTATTAATATTTTAACGAGATATTTTATTATTATTTATTTAGCATATAAGGAAGGAAAGATGAATTATCATCTTCTTTCCCATGCACCAATGTGAGAAGAAGAGAGAAAGAAAGAAAGTTTTGCTTTCTTTACAAATTGGTCTTTTCACCAAAAATTCACTATTTTCACTTAGAATTCAAAAGAATTTTCATAGCCATCAAGAGAGAAAAATGACAAGGAGACCATGGGAAGCAATAATATCAAGTTTTATTCAAGAAATAGAAGCTGGAGGAAAGAGAAAATCATGTTAAAGATTTAAATCAATAAGACAAGGTAAGAACATCAAGATTTCAATATATTTTTAAGTTTGATATTATGAAAAAAGCATGGAAATGATGTTAATGTTGAGTTTTCTTATATAAGGTTTATGTTCTTGATATGTGAATGAAGAAAAATAATAGAAAGTGATGGGAAAAATTGTAGAGAAAGGAAATAAAGGTGTTATAAACTTGGTAATTAACATTTTGCACTAAAACAGTTTTGAATAGCTGCAGTAGTTAAACTTTGAAAAATCACAAAAAATTGTAGAAATCAAATTAGAGGATGAATAAAATATGAAATTAAATATTATTGAGTCTAGTTTCTTATAGAAGAAATGGTGTAAGCAATGGAATTGTAAATCATGATATATAATAGGTTTTGTGAGACAAGGTCAGAATGATTTCGGGTTCTCCTACTCTCAATTTGGAAAATCATAAAAAATTGGAGGAAAATAATTATGGGTTATAATTTATATGCTTAAAATTTTTAATGAGTCTATTTTCAAAATAAACAAACTGTAACATTATCCAAATTTTTTACGATGAGATAATTAATTTTTAGTGAATAGGGGTCGAACTGTTAGACAGCAGAATAGAGGTGATTTTAAAGAATAAAATGTACTTATTTGACGAACCAAAAATTCTAAAAATTTTATGGTAAGAATATATGTGAGTATAGTTTCTAAAACATCAAGTGGAACTTAAATTAGAATTCTATAGCTCAAGATATGAATAATTTAGTGACTATGATGCAAATGGACAGCTTTGAATAAATTTATAAGTAAATAGTGAAATCATAGATAATGTTACTTATAAACATGTTATATAAATTAAGGAAGTTGAATGGACAGGAGGAGGAGGAAAATATATATGAATATTCAGCTAGCATGTCTAATTTGCATGTTCTAGGCTCAGGGACGAAATTGAATAAAAGTAAAACTTTATGGGTACTTTTGTAAAAATGTCAGAAATGGCCAAATTGCATGAAATGGATTATTTTATTATTTAAATTATAAAATTGAATGAAAATTTTAATTTAGATCAAGATCGGGTGAAAACATGTTTTAGGGATTAAATTGAAAAGTGTTAAAATTATGAAAATTCTGATATTTCATAGAATTCATGGGTTGTTGTCAATAAATATGAGAATAATTAGGCTTGAAAAAAGGATTAAATTACAAGAATTTTATTTTTCTGAACCTAAGGATGAAATCATCATTAATTAAAAGCTTAGGGGCAAAATGGTAATTTTGTTTAGAGCATTAATTGAATGTATCAGAATATGAAATGAATGAAAATGATGATCAAATTTATTTATAAAGATCCAGGTAACTCAAATACGAGACTTGAACTTGGAAAAGAAAAGACATCGGATTAGTGAAACTATAAACATGAACAAGTAATGAGGTAAGTTCGTGCAACTTGAATTGAATTCTTAAATGCTTGAATTGTATATTTATATGATTTGAATGTTTAATGTATGATAATAGATGAAATGTTGATAATACTTGATAAAAAGAGAAATAAATCTCGGCTGGATGGAATAGAATTCGATGGTTCATTGAAAAGGATTTGACGGTAAAAAGGATCTAGCCCGGACGGATGATCCTGATATAAGCCCTCCCGAAGAATATGTGTGAAAAGGATCTAGCCTAGACGGGTGATCCTGATATAGCCCTCCCGAAGAATATGTGGAAAATGGATTTAGCCAGGACTAGCAATCCTAACAATACTCTTTGAGCATATGTTACAGGGGATTTAGCCTAGACTGGTAATCCCGCTATAAGAAATAAGGCTCGCGGGAGTGTGCTCTCTTACAAGGGATTTAGCCTGGACTGGTAATCCCGCTGTAAGGATGAGGTTCGCGGGAGTGTTCTCTCTGGAAAAAGGGTATACCCATATGTTACGAATTGACAGACCCGGGATTGTACACTATAAGTGTATTACTGGAAATCCATCGAAATTTCGAGAAATTCAACAGGATAAATATAGAAAATGGCAAGTACTTGAAATCATGAAATTAAACTTAAAATACATAGAAATGATAATTATTTGATATATTGAAATATGACATGGAAAATAAATATATGTGAAACTTGCACGATAATTATGCATATTCAAGATTATGAACTCTCTTTGGAATAAATGTACACTAAACTCATGAAAATGATGGTACATGAAATATTGTCATAATTAATTGAATAATTTATATTTATGAAGAAACAACAAGAGAATGATATGTATCATGACATGTAAATATGAGACTATCTTTGATACGTTGATACAAGGAAAATTATGTATATTAGGACAAGTAATAAATTCAAGTGAGACATGTCGAGAAAATAAGTTTGTCAATATTAAAGTACACTAACCAATGTAGAAATTTTTTTAGGATTTTGCAAAAATTCCCTATGATCCCGATTTAATCCTGGTTAGTTCCTAATGTATGTTTTGGGCTTCGAGGGCCCAATAGAGGGACGTTATGATTATTTTCAGAATATGAATAATAAATGACTCAAAATTATTTGAAAATGTTCAGTAAACTTCGTAATGCCTCGTACCCTATTCCGGCAACTGATACGAGTAGGGGGTGTTACAAAGTCAATATACAAATAAATGTATTTGAATTGAACTGCTTGTGTATATATAAAATTTGAATTGCTATGAATATCCATTGAGATGGAATGTATGTGGAATCCAAGTTTACGAATAAGTCGACAAGTTGATAATGTCCAAGAAGTCCCGTTTGAACCTAGGAATAGATAGGATTACATATGTCATGACGTAGGTATCCGATATGTGATATCATGTAAGACCACGTCTGGGACATTGGCATTGATTCAATATTTCGTGTAAAACCAAGTCTGGGATGTTGGCATCGATATGAGATTTATGTGTAAGACCATGTATGGGACATTGGCATCGTATTGATTTGTGTAAGACCCTGTCTGGGACAGTGGCATCGATATCTGAGTGCATGTAAGACCTCGTCTGGGACATAGGCATTGTACGACTATTTCAAGCACTCTGAGTATCCTATTTAGTTCCGAATGGTTCAACAGGCAAGTCCGAGAAATGAAAGATTATGTAAGTTGTACATCCGTTTCAGGTACGTTGATATGCATGCTTTGTATAAGCATGAAAGGTGAGTAACTATGTGCATTGATACAAAGGAATATTTGAGATATGTGTATGATTGAAATAAGAGCAAATGAAATGTTTGAGATATGATGAATTGGTAAGCAATAGCAAACCAAATAAGCCATAGAGATTATATATGTATTTGAAATGAAGATATGATAAAGAATGCAAATAGCTATGCTATGAATGATTATATGTTAAGTTTATTTGTATATGGCTTACTAAGCTTTTGGAAAGCTTAGTTTGTGTGTGTTTATTCTATTTTATAGATCGTTAAAGCTATGAGAGGCTCGGGGACCGTCGAGGATCGTCATCACACTACTCCAACTTATTTTGGTACCTTTTGAAAATGTATATATTGGTATGGCATGTCTAGGCTAGTCACTTTGAGTTATGTTTGAGATATGTGAACCTGCCCACACAGGCGTGTGACCTCTGTAACTTAATTTTTTTTAAAATTTTTGAGAATTTTCGTATGTATTCGGTTTAGTCCTGGCCCTATTCTAAAGCATGCTTGGGGTCTCGTTGACCTATCTAAGGGATACTTTGATTGGATTTGACAAATTATGTTATGAAATGTTTGTAAAGGTTTCTGAATTTTTGGTAATGCCTTTTAACCCTAATCTGGCGAGGATACCGGTTAGGGGTGTTACAAATTTCATGAAAATAGAACACATGTCGTGACATCAAATTCTTTAGGTCGCGATGAGACATAAGCAGTGAGTGACCTTGTGACCTGGTCACCTTGACATCACAACATGAATCCGATAGATGGAAACTTTATAATTTAGTCCTTAATCAACTATTGATCATCAAAAGAGCTTTCAATTCATGTTATAAATGTGTAATGAGTTAAAAACTTGAATAAAAAGTTGAATCGATATGTAATTATTTGTAGTTTCTTTGAAAACGAATGTGATATTCTGGTACCTTGACTTGGTAGTAGGGTCGGGTATGGGGTGTTACAAGATTGAGATACGAGATGTCATATTCATTGCCGAAGCAACTATAACTTTTAATTCAATATTTGAAGACAATTCGTGCAACCGTTTGAGTTTTAAAACTTCTATTCACATTCATTATTCAAATTTGGGTTATAAATAAGCTTATGAAAGCCCTTATGAAACTTCGATAACAAATGAGGGACTAAAACGTAGAAATTAACTAATTTAGGGTTGTTATTTTGACATCGAAGGGTAAGTGTCGCAACACTAAATGAAATAACTTGATGTCGCGACTTCAATATGAATGAGTCGCGACCATGAAGATAGCAATTCGACATCGCAACTTCGACAAGGGAGTGTCGCGACTTTGAGGACAGGGAGCTCAATGTTGCGACACGTATAGAGAATGTCACTATTGGAAAATATCCGGTTTGAAAATGGTTTTCTTGCACAACAAAAAATTAAAATTTTGAAAACCAAGTAGATTTGTGATATTTATAACAATAAACTCTTTACCGAAATCACACCTGTGTTTTAAACTAGATGGATCCTTGTTGTTCCTGGCTTTCAACCAAATGACCTTCGCTATTCTCGTACCATAAATTGCTTCGAGTGTGGGATCGAACAAATTCGAATCAAACACAGAACCAAAAATAGTTTTTCTTTACTTTCAGTGGTAAATCAAATTCTCTCTTAATAGAAACTGACAGAAATGTTATTCTGGAAAATAGAATTAAAACTTTAGAGAATAAACTCTAGCTATTTTTAGGCAGAATAACAATATATTAAAGTTTTATATTTAGCCCTACCAGTGCCATCTATTTATATGGAAAAGATGTGAAACTTTTGTTGAATTGTAGAAGTCTTTTTCAATAGAAAAATGAACTCTTAGTTTAACTAGGATTAGGTGGGGCAATAATCCTAGTTAAACAAAATAGGATTTGCCATCCATTACTTTAAACATGAGGGGCTTTTGAGTCTCTCCCATATCGGGTCCTATTATAAGTATTTCCTAGGCTTTTAACCTAGTACTTTGTTATTCAATCCAACCCAATATTTGTTTTTCTATTTCTCAAAATAAAAATCTTAGATTAATTTAAATAAATTAACTTTCCAAATAAATGATTTTCTCAACCCAATTCTAATTCTGTTAAAATCATAAAGACTTTACCGTAAAAGAATCTATGAGAAAATATATTTAATATTTCTACATTTAATGAATTCACCATGACCAATAAATTTATTTCCATTTTCAAACTTCAATTATTCGAAAAACCATAAATTCTTTTTTAGGTCATTTTCAATTTCATTTTCATTTAGAGAAAACCACATTAATTTCCAAATGTTTCCCATTTCTCTAACTTTACCATTTTGATTGCCTCAATTATCGGTATGCGAACACTAGGGCTAAGAAATCAACACTAACACAATCAAAATATAAAGTGGTAATTGAAAGTGTGACAAGTCAGTTGTAATATTTCTAATGTCCAATGGAACACTGGAGTATTCCAAGGATCGAACCCACATGATTTGGCGATTAAGTGGTTTCTAAACTTGAGACATGCAATTAAAGGAGTCTACTTAAGTACTCACTAAGCAATTATATTATGACAAGCGATACAAGAGGTTAATTACACACTTAAGGAGCTTTTTTCTCTAAGCAATTTAGGATTTTAATTTATGTTTTTAGTAATTAGGCCTTAGGAATAAAAGTTAATAAAAATAAGTGTTTTTAACAGATTTTGTAGGTGTTGTGACCCAATAGGCTGACATGGGCCTTAGGCTGTGCTAATTGGTTCAATTGAGTGTGTAGGATGGAGATATAAAGCCCAATTGACGTGGAAGCAAAGGTCGAGTGATGCACAAGCTTCCCGGGATGTCAAAGCACCAAACAAATGACACAAGGTATAAATTTGGTGGTGTGTCGCACCATGCAAGGGGTGTGGCGCGACACACATTGGTGTGCTACCCAAGTCTATCAAGGTTATTTCGTGCATGCAATCAAACCTATACAGAGACCTAGGACATGCCGAAGACCTAATTTGGGCTTCCAACACCACTATAAATAAGACATTAAGGGATTGATGTAAATAAGTCATCCTAGACGCCTTAAAAAACCCTCGTAGTTTAGAAGTAATTGTAGTTTATTTTCTTTTTGGCTTTTCATAACTTTCTTGTTTTTCTTCTTAAATCAGTTTTGATTCAAGAGTTTATTTATATTATTAAAGTATTTCCAGTTTATGTTCTTTTGCATTTGTTTTATTTTGTCATTCCAATCATGAGATTTACTACTCTGTTCCCCATTCGATATTCAATCCACGATTATTCAATTCTCTTTTCTTCTTTGAATTGATTGTGTCTTTACATGGTTTATTCAATTGAGAGAGAGACCATGAATAACATGAGTTACTAAATCCCTTAGGGGAGATTAACGAGTGGATGGGGATGTGATTAACGGAGAATTTAGAGTTTCTCGAGATGGATTAGCTGGTATAAATTATGTGTTCTTAAACTGTTAGGCTTGACAACCCTAATAAGTTATCATAGGCTAGACAAGGTCGGAAGATAAGTCGAACCGAGTAAATCGTAATTTATCCTGTTTGAGAAACGAGGTTGGGAGATAAGCGAGTATCAACCAATCAATTAACTAATTAGATGTCGGGATATAATACTTGGTTAAACAATGACTAATCCACCCTAGAACCATAATCTAAAGTTAGCTGCAAACCCTAAAACGAGTTAATCTTCCTAATTAGTTTATTGATTTATGTCGTTGTTTATTTTTCTTTATTTATTTTTGTTATTTATTTATTTTATTTTTATTCCATCAATTTCTTTTATGATCTATCGTAATATAGGAAATAATTATTACTAATTAGACTTATTTTTGTAAAAGTGTATTCATTATTTATTCAATCTTACCTTGAGTATGATCCTCGAATACTTCCAAATTATTTTGTTGTACAAACTATATTACAATTTAACCTGTGCACTTGTGGACACCACCACTCTTAATTCTTATATTTTGGTGTGATATTTAAACTATAAACGATAACACGTTTATAGGCAATCATTTACTTACATCAAACCCCTAATGTCTTATTTATAGAAGTGTTGGAAACCCAAATTAGGTCTTCAGCACATCCTACGTCTTCGTATAAAGTTGATTGCACAAATGAAAATAGCCTCGGTATTCTTAGGAAACACGTTGACTTGTGTCACACCACACCATGTCTATGGCACGACACGACATGCAATTTCCACCTTATGTCATTTGTTTTGTGCTTTGACATCCTAGGAAGCTTGTGCATTACTAAACCCTTACTTCCACGTCAATTGGGCCTTTAATTCGTCATCCTACACACTCAATTAAACAAATTAGTACTACCTAAAGCCCGTGTCGGCCTATCGGATCACAGTACTTATAAAATGTGTTAAAAAATACTTATTTATTAACATTTAATCCTAAGGCCTAAATACCAAAAATGTAATATAAAATTTTAAATTTCATAGAAAAAAACCTCCTTAAGTACGGAATTGACCTGAATTGACTACTACATTTGACAACAGGTCAATTTGCGGACACCGCTTAATTTTATATATTTTTGGTGTGGTATTTTCTAGTCAAACGTTCACACATTTGGTGGCGATCATAGTGAAAAGCTAATTTTACATTCCTTAATCGATTTCTCATTTTTGAGCATATTTTTCAAATTTTGTGTTTTCACTCACAATGCTTTTAGCTCTAACCATGCTTTTTATTTGCTCGCTTTGCTTTTGACCCTTACATTGCTTTTATTTGCTCATATTTTTAATTTTATGCACATTTTGTAAGAGTCTATACATGCCATAATGAACCATCTCTTCACTATTCACTCAATTCATTTTTAAGACCTCCAAAATGTTTCTACCTAACCATTAATGTTTGTAATAGCCCAATTTTGGGCCTAGTCGAAACAGTGGTTTCGGGACAAAAAATTTGACGTAGTAAAGTTTATTTTTATTATATTTTTATTGTCTACAATTTTACAGAATGATTTTGTGAAAATTTCGTTCGAAAATTTTGACGTTTGAGCACTCAATTTAGTTAAAAGGACTAAATTGTAAAAAGTACAAAAGTTGAGTTCTACATGCTAGAAGTGTCTAATTGCTATGAAATTTTAAATTGAAGGTCCTTAGATGGTAATAAGACTATTTTTTAAGTTAGTGAACAAAAATAGACATGAGGTAAGAGAATTTTAGTGTTTTAAGAAAAGGGCATTTTAGTCATTTGATAATTAAATGAATTGAAAAGCCAAATATCAAGCCAAATTCTTGTCCATCTTCTCCCCCTTGTGCCAAAAATTAGAAGGAATACATAGCTAAGGTTTGGAAAACTTTCAAGCTCGATTGTAAGTCTGTTCTTGCCTCGTTTTTAATGCTTTTTACATTTTTGAAGTCATTATCACTCGATCTATCTATTTCTACCATTAATTTAAGGAATAATCAAGGTCTAGGGTTTGAACCATGTTATAAATTTGTGTATTTTGATGTCTAATGGTAGAAAATGAATGTTTGGTGTTAGATAAACAACTTTAGTAAGTGATTTTTGATGAAAATGCTTAAAAGGAACTATTTGTGAAAGTTATAAAATATGTAGTAAAAGTATGTTTTAATGGAAATTGTGGAATTTTTTGGTTATAAAAATGGTTTGGCTAGGCTTTTACATTAAAGAAATTGAACACGTTTGATTTTACGAGCCTAGGGACCAAAATGTAAATATGTTAAAGTTTAGGGGCAAAAATGTAATTTTTCCATAATAAGATTTTTGGACTGAATTGATAAATTTGCTATTATAGATAAAGAGAAATGAGGTTCAGACCTTGATCGGGGGAAAAGCAAAGTATTTGATGATTAGGTCTCATTTCTACTATTTTCATACCGAGGTAAGTTTGTATGTAAATAATGCATTTTTATTTATGCTTTAATTGCTTTAATATTGCATGAATTTTGATTTGCTCTTCGAACGTAATCGACAAAGTTCAACAAGCGAGAACTCCCTGTTGAACCTTAGGAATAGGTAGGATACAAATGTCATGACATTAAGGTTATTGAGATTTCGTGTAAGACCAAATCTGGGATATGGCTTCGATATGAGACTTCGTGTAAGACCATAGCTGGGCTATTGGCATCGATACAAGGTCCCATGTAAGACCATATCTGGGATATGGCATTGGCATAGTACTATGTGTGTGCGGGATGTCCCGAGTATCCTTTAGCATTCCAAGTGGTTCAACGAGAAATTCAATGAGAATGTCAAAGTTGTAAAAGGTTATGGTTATGTTGCGATTTGGTACTAGTACGCACGTAAAACTTATTGAATAATGAGCTCAATATGTGATGAACCCTCGGTAAGGTTATGAATGAGTAAGTTATGATTAGAAGACCTAAATACTATTTATGCCAGGTTTATCATGTTATTTGTATGTTACATGTGTGATTATAATGCTTATTATTTGCATAGGAACTTACTAAGCTATATAGCTTACTCTCCTTTCTTTTCCCTTGTCTTATAGTTTCACCAAGCCAGCTTGGGGATTGGAAACTATCAGAGATCCATTCACACTATCAACTTAATATTTTGGGTGTCATTGATTCTAATATTTTTAGTTATGGCATGTATAGGGACTTGGTCATTTTGTTATGTGTCATAATTGATTTAGCTAAATGTGTTGGCTTATGTTGGTTGAAAATTCATTTTGTAAATGGCCATTGAAATTGGCTAATATTGGTTTAAGTATATATATATATATGATGATGCTTTTCATGGATGTAGGAAATTGCATGATTTAAGTTGAGATATATGTGATGTTTCTATCTGATAAATGATAGCATGTGAATGATGTATTAATATCTTGTTTGTTACTGATTTGGTTGTATATTTATGCTTGGATTGGTGTTGCTTGTTGTTGTGCAGGTTGGTGCAAGTAAGGGTGGCAAAATGGCTTGGTAAATAGCCTTATTTTTGTCCACACGAGTAGATACACGGGTGTGTGTCTAGGCCATGTGTGACACACAGTCTACCCCACGGGCATGTGTTTCAGCCGTGTGTCGCCTGAACCTTAATTGATGCAAAACAGAATGTCCAGAATTGAGCATACGGGCATGTGTCTCGGCCGTGTGAAGTCTGCACCTATTTTTATGAAAAATTATGGAAATTAAATTGACCACACGGCCTAGCACACGAGCGTGTGGCACGACCGTGTGGCACAAGTCAGAGAGCACCCTATTTTGAACACGACTTGTAGCACGGGCGTGTCTAAGGGTCACACGGGCGTGTCCTTTAGACCACATAGGCGTGTGAGCCCTGTAACATGAAAAATTTTCTAAGTTTTGTAAAATTTTCTAAGGTTCTTGGTTTAGTCCCGAACTATTTCCAATGTATGTTTTGGGCCTCGTAGGTTCGTTTTAGGGATGATATGAATGTATCTAAAAAGTTTTAAATTTGGGTGGAAATTACGTCTCGATTTTGTATGTTTGCTTGTGTTTAAGTCCAGTTGTAACACCCCAAACCCGGCCCAAACACCACGACCGGATCTGGTATGTCACTAAGGAAATTTTGTAAAACATGTCGTATTTTCAGAAAATATTTTTCTTATGTTTAACCCTTTATTCGGGAAAAATTAATAGTTAATAGTTTAAATAAAATAAATGTTTGAATAACTAAAAATAATTTATCCCATAATAAAACAAGATATAAACTAGTGGCCCATGGCCTTATTACAACAAGGTTTAAAATCCATTAAATAAAACATAATATAAAAATAATTAACTTGAGTCTTTTTGCCGGATCCACATATTCTTTTGCATGGCCACCTTGCGCTCCTCTCCAGCCCGGTCCGATGCACTAAGTGTTACCTGAAATGTTAATTAATTGGTTGAGTCGCGAGACTCAGTGTGTAACCTTCATGCACCATTAGATTTGGGCCTTAACCCATAAATATAGAATAATAAATTCATGTACATATATAACAAATAATATGCAAGGCCCAACCCATTTGCCTAGGTCTCCATCCGCTACACGCCCGTACCATCCATTCACACCATTGAGAATTTCTACAATCAACCCACACCGCTACACGCCAAGATGGCAGTCATGCTGCTCATCAACATATCATGGCCGAAGCCTTTATAACAGATCACGGCAAAAGCCGCTACAACATATAACAGATCATGGTAAAAACCGCTACACATATAACATATAACTTCCTCCTTTCATCAAACCCACCCCATGCAATCACAAAAATCAATACACTTATAACATATAATCGAATATTCAACGACACGGTGATTCGCTTTTACCCTCTTTGGGCTTCCATCTTTATCTTTGAGATTTGGCATTTATCACAACATATAATACTTATAAGCAGGTATTTAATGAGATGATCTAAATGGTGGGGAAGTATTACACACCTGATATCGCGAAATCCAATATTCTTAGTCGATGTCCTTGATATTCGGATCTATTATCCTCAATCTATAACTTTGCTTAAAAGTAAGAAAATTGTGAAAATATGCCCTCTCCTATATTCGGCCATGGTTAGTATTCTACCCGATTTTATATATATAAATAAACAAATCCTCTTACCTTGATATCCCGAAAGTAACACGATTCTATAACTTAGAGATCTATGCGATTGGCCTCTTTCTTCAAATCCCGGAATGTTGAAAAGAAGTGTGAAATAAGAGATTAGTTTCTAATAGCCATTCGGCTAAGGACTTTGAAAAGCTGAAAGAACATTGAAATCCCGAAATCAACACTTACCTATTGTTTCCTTTAGATTCCGGCACAAGCAGACTCCATTAAAGAGGATTCGACAACCACAGGAGATGAGATCTAGCGATTTCGACTTTTATGAAAATCCCGGAAAAAGATGAACTGATGGATTTTTGACTTTTAAAAAAACTGAGTGAAGTGTTTCGGCTTAGAAGGAAAGTGAAAAGAAAGTGGAGAGAAAGAATACTTAGGGGTTTTGGCTTTTATAAGAAATCAAAAGAAAAGAGATTACCAAGAAGAACTGAGAATTTTGGCACAGAAGATGAGAGAAGAGAATGGGGTTCAAAATGCCAGAATTGAAGATGTACCCCTATTTATAGGAATTTTGGCACCCTCCGGAGATGGAATTTGGCCAACTCTGTACTCGGAAGATAACTCCTATCTTTTCTCCTCTATCCTTCTATCCTTATCCCTATCAAAACACTCATCCATAAGAGGCCACATTTGCACCAACTCTCCCTTTATTTTATCACTTGTTATCCTCATTAATTAAACAAAATAATCCCTAAATTATAGCCTTGTGCCGTCCCCCTTAGCTCACCTTGGTCGCCAAAATTTTGACCCAATTTTGGGCCCAATGAACCTCAAATTAACATATTAAACATAACATTACACACAATGCACAAGCCCATTAATACCTTACCATAACATTCTAAGTGCTACATACATCTCAAAAATTTTAAACGTTCCCATTCTCAAGGCCTATTGGGACCAATTCTACTAGGCCCAATTTCAAGATGTTACAAATCTACCCTCCTTAAAGAAATTTCGTCCTCGAAATTTTTGACTAACTAGTAATCATACTACCCAAGTCTCATCACTATGCTTTCGCTGCGCACTCTAATTCCAAAGCCAAATAAACACTTAGTATACTATGGTAGGATACGCACCATTATTCGCTTCTAGAGCGTCTTCGTCCCCTTGTACTAAACTATTGATTCGCGTTTATCTGATTAAGAATTTTATGAATTATTAGTTTTCTTCCACTGATTAACCACGAACAGTCTTATGAATAATAGTTTTAAAAGTAGTTCTTTCGAATTCAAACCTATCTACGGGTTTCAGTCTTCTTAATTCTAGGAACCATGCACATTCAACATCCATACACACCAACATACAAATAGCATCCATCACCTAAGGGTATTTCCATCATTTCACTACCCAGGGGTATTTTTGTAATTTTCCAAAATATGGTTCCAGGTGATTTTACGAAATAAGGGTATTTTGGTAATTTTTAATTCGGGGGTATTTCAGTAATTTTTCATACCGAGGGTATTTCGATAATTTTTCATACCGAGGGTATTTCAGTAATTTTACAAGTCAGGGGTAATTTGGTCAATTTGTAAATCAGGGGTATTTTGGTTATTTTTTAAATCGAGAAATTTTTACGAATCAAGGGTACTTTAGTGATTTCAAAACCAAGGTTTACTTTAGGGTTGTACAAAATAAGGTGGCTGGTCCCTTTCGGGTTTTAGTTATAGGTTTTGGCCTGTCAACACGTCCTCACGGTTAGGGTGAACAGTCACCACGCACCAGGTAAGATTCCAGTGAAGAGGAGGTGAGTCACTAGGACTGCTTAAATACCAAGCTCTCCCTGTATCCACTCCTACACATGCGTATGCCTGTTGCCACACCCTAACTCGGCGACTAGTTCACAGGATTTGTTTTGATAAATTAAGTCTTCTAGAATTTAAGAAGTTGTTTAAGTTAAGCCTATAGTCCATCAAAGTCTAACTAATCTAACCTACGTCCCATAAAACCCATCAAGCCCATATTCATATATATATATCACACAAGGAGTTCGAATACTTACAGCGGACTTGGTAGGAGGCAGTGCCATGCCGAGAAAACAAACCCTGTACCATTTTTAAACATGCATGTTTCAAAAAAAACATTTTTAGAAAACGTTTGAGCCCAAAACCAAAAGCCGAGTTTTGAACCGAGCTCTGATACCAATTTGTAACACCCCAAACCCGACCCAAACACCACTACCGGATCTGGTATGTCACTAAGGAAATTTTGTAAAATATGTCGTATTTTCAGAAAATATTTTTCTTATGTTTAACCCTTTATTCGGAAAAAATTAATAGTTAATAGTTTAAATAAAATAAATATTTGAATAACTAAAAATAATTTATCCCATAATAAAACAAGATATAAACTAGTGGCCCATGGCCTTATTACAACAAGGTTTAAAATCCATTAAATAAAACATAATATAAAAATAATTAACTTGAGTCTTTTTGCCGGATCCACATATTCTTTTGCATGGCCACCTTGCGCTCCTCTCCAAATTTCGGTCCGATGCACTAAGTGTTACCTGAAATGTTAATTAATTGGTTGAGTTGCGAGACTCAGTGTGCAACCTTCATGCACCATTAGATTTGGGCCTTAACCCATAAAAATAGAATAATAAATTCATGTACATATATAACAAATAATATGCAAGGCCCAACCCATTTGCCTAGGTTTCCATCCGCTACACGCCCGTACCAACCATTCACACCATTGGGGATTTCTACAATCAACCCACACCGCTTACTACGCCAAGATGGCGATCATCTTTGCTCATCAACATATCATGGTCAAGCCCTTATAACGAGATCACGGCAAAAGTCGCTACAACATATAACGATCACGGTAAAATCGCTACACATATAACGTATAACTTCCTCTTTTCATCAAACCCACCCCATGTAATCACAAAAATCAATACATTTATAACATATAATCAGAATATTCACTGACCTGGTGAATCGCTTTTACCCTCTTTGGGCTTCCATCTTTATGCCGGGATTTTGGCATTTATCACAACATATAATACTTATAAATAGGTATTTAACAGACAGATCTAAATGGTGGGGAAGTATTACACACCTGATATCACGAAATCCAATATTCTTAGTCGATGTCCTTGATATTCGGATATATTATCCTCAATCTATAACTTTGCTCAAAAGCTGGAAAACTGTGAAAATATGCCCTCTCCTATATTCGACCATGGTTAGTATTCTACCCGATTATATATATATAAATAAACAAATCCTCTTACCTTGAAATCCCGAAAGTAACACGATTCTATAACTTAGAGATCTATGCGATTGGCCTCCTTCTTCAAATCCCGAAATACCGAAAAGAAGTGTGAAATAAGAGATTAGTTTCTAATAGCAAGTCGACTAAGGACTTTGAAAAGCTGAAAGAACATTGAAATCCTGAAATCAACACTTACCTATTGTTTCCTTTAGATTTCGGCACAAACAGACTCCATTAAAGAGGATTCAGCAACCACAGGAGATGAGATCTAGTCATTTCGACTTTTATGAAAATCCTGAAAAAAGATGAACTGATGCATTTTTGGCTTTTAGAAAAATTGAGTGAAGTGTTTCAGCTTAGAAGGAAAGTGAAAATAAAGTGGAGAGAAAGAATACTTAGGGGTTTCGGCTTTTAGAAGAAATCAAAAGAAAAGAGATTACCAAGAAGAACTGAGAATTTTGCACAGAAGATGAGAGAAGAGAATGGGGTTCAAAATGCCAGAATTGAAGAGGTACCCTCTATTTATAGGGAATTTTGGCACCCCCTACAGGAGATGGAATTTCGGCCAACTCTGTACTCAGAAGATAACTCCTATCTTTTCTCCTCTATCCTTCTATCCCTTATCCCTATCAAAACACTCATCCATAAAAGGCCATATTTGCACCAACTCTCCCTTTATTTTATCAGCTTATTATCCTCATTAATTAAACAAAAATAATGCCGTCCCCCCCTTAGCTCACCTTGGCTGCCAAAATTTTGACCCAATTCTTTGGGCCTAACTGAACCTCAAATTAACATATTAAACATAACATTACACACAATGCACAAGCCCATTAATACCTTACCATAACATTCTAAGTGCTACATGCATCTCAAAAATTTTAAACGTTCCCATTCTCAAGGCCTATTGGGACCAATTCTACTAGGCCCAATTTTAGGATGTTACACCGGTAATGCCGCGTACCCTGTTCTGGCGTCGAATACGGGTAAGGGGTGTTACAATGTTCGTGGCCTAACATCCATTTATAATGCATTTCAATATTAAGGACTATGAAGGGTTGGGTTTTCAACTCACTTTAGGCTTGAGGTCTAAAAAGAAGCAGGTTCATCGAAAAAAGATAATTAAAGACTCAAGTCACGAAAACTTGGGATAACGTAGCATATAGATTGGTTGTTTAGGCTCTAGGCTATACAAATAATGTCTTAGGTCATCCCTTAACATTTCAGCGATTTCAAAACCAAAACATGTCTTTACTTATTTCCATGAATGATGTTGCATTCGAATGCATGTATGCTTATCCCGAGTTTAGGAACTAAATTGAATAAAATATTAAATATGTTTGGCTTTGTATTTGAATGAGAATTGGATGAATTCTGATATTGTTCCATTATTTAATTATTAATTGTAGAAAAAGTGATGTTGGATCGTCGCAAGAGAAAGGAAAAGTGAGAGCCGTAGACGAGTAACCATGACAATCGATTTGTACTTTATGATTCGAGATCAATATAGTTGTTTGAAACAGCCCGTTTTTAGTGAAATCAGAACAGTGGTTTTGGGACCACAAATCTGAGTCAAATAAAATTTATTTTAATTTTTTTTTGCATGGTCTGCATTATGATAGGAATGTTATATGAAAATTTTGATAAGAAAATTTTACCGATTTCATGATTAATTATTGAAAGGACTAAATTGCATAAAAATGCAAAAGTTGAATTCTAGTAGCTAGAAGGATTAAATAGCTATGGAATTCTAAAATTGAGGTCCTTATAAGGTAATTAGACCATTAAGAAAAAGTTAGTAGATATTTATGATTAATCATCCATGGAAAATTAGAAAAGAAAAGACTAAATTAGAAAGTGGAAAAATTAATAGATGATAAATAAATTAAATAGAAGTATCATATTATTATTATCATCTTCTTTCCCAAAAATACATGGAAACCCTAGGAAAGAGAAAGCAAACATTCTTGGCTTAATTGGGTAAGAATCTTGTCCTGTTTTTAGTCATTTTTATATTTTCAAGACCGGAATAGCTTAATCTATCTATTTTGGGGATTAATTTGTAAAGATATCAAAGTATAGAAAATTTTCCATGGATGTAAATGCTGAAATTTTGAAATTTATGGTAGAAAATGAAAGGTTGTTGATAGATAAAAAAACTTTTGTAAAGTGAATTTTCATGAAATTATGATTTAGGGACTAAATTATAAAAATATAAAATTCATGGAAATTTTTTTATGAAATATGTGCTGTAAATATTATATGTAAAAATTGATTAGGCTTGGAATAAGGATTAAATTGCATGAATTTCATTTTCAGAGCCTAGGGACAAAATCATCATTTTTGAAAAGTATATGGGCAAAATGGTAATTTTTCCTAGGATGTGAATTGAATTAAATTGAGTATAAATGGATTAAATTGACATTAAATTCATTTATATAGATTCGGAAAGACCTACAACTGAGTTGGATCGAGGAAAACAAAAAGTTTTGGATTAGTAGATTCTCATATACGAACAAGTATCGAGGTAAGTTCGTGTAACTAAATTGTGTATATTTTCATGTTTGAATTGAATGTTGTATATGTGAACTATGAATTTGTTATGTATATGAAATTGATTATATATCCGACATGCCCAAGAATTGTTAAGTCCTGTTTGAATAGATGAAATTCGATGGATACAAGTTTTTCCCGAATTGGTTTTGGTCTTGCATATGTTGCGGACACACCATAGCTCGAAAGAGCATCCCGTATTAGCCCTCTTGAGCTTCCCGTATAAGGTTCTTACGAGTTTCTCATTATAGCTCTTCGGAGCGTCCCGATAGGTTGTGATCCTACATTTGTTCTGGACACACCTTAGCTCTTATGAGCATCTCGATTATAGGCTATTAATGAGCTTCCTGTTAAATTGGCTCTTAGTAAGCTTCCCGATAGTGCTCGCTTGGATGTCCTGATATATGGCTATCCGGAGCTTCTCGTTACATGGCTCTTTGTGAGCTTCCTGATAGGCTCTTCGTGAGCTTCCCGATATGGTTCTTTGTGAACTATCCGATTATGGCTCTTATGAGCTTCTCATTATATAGCCCGGGTAAGCTTCCTGATAGGCTCTTTATGAGCTTCTCGAAATGGCTCTATGTGACCTTCACGTTACAAGGCTCAAAAGTGTGCTTCCCGATTATGTGCTCTAAAGAGTACCTTCGTATATGAATTGACGGATCAATGATAAGTACATCTTGTGTGTACTACCTGGGTATCCATCGATATTTCAATGATTCAACGAACAAAACTCCAAATGTGAGAAAATATGAGAATTAAATGAATTATATCTTGAATATCCTTGAAATACCTGGAAATGGATGCATGATGAGCTCATCTCTGTTTCTTGATAATCATATAAAATTTCATGGCTAACCTGTTTGGTGTGAGCATGTGTCTAGGCAACTGGCCACATAGTTTTGGATGCATGTTTGTATGCTTACTTTAAATGAATATGATTGGTAAGTTAATTTCCTGTTATACGAACTTACTAAGCATTTGAAATGCTTACTCGGTTTTCTTTTCTTTGTTTTATAGTGCTTGGAAGCTCGTAAAGGTTGGAGTCGGTCGAGCATCATCACACTATCCTTCAGCCTGTTTTGGTATAAATGAAAAACTTGTTTTGGTATAATGGCATGTATAGGCTAACTTGGCCAATGTTGACATGTAAATGGTTGTTTGTAATCTAGCCACTGGTATGGCTAGTAATGGTATGTTTTGGTACATAATTATAAGGCTATAATATGTTTAACATATATGTGTATGGTATAGTTATATTGAATTATGGTAAATTATATGTGTAAATGGCCCAATTTGCCCAGGCCCATAAAACCAAAAAAGCAAACAGAATACAAAAAACCCAAATAATAATAAAAGTCCATTAACAGTTTCTTTTTTTTTTACAAGGCCTAATTGAGGCCCAAACAACCACTACCCAAATGCCCAACCTAGCCCACTATCTAAACCAAAAAAAAAAAAAACAAAAGTTGAAACCCTAGCCAGCTAGGGTGCGCCATGCCTCCTCCTTGCAGCTCGACAGCCTTGACATCACGACCTCCATACTCGCCACGTCCACGCCTCCGTACGCCTCCTCTGTACCTGCAAAAGAGGACAAAAAATAGCAAAAACTAGGAAAAACTAGCAAGATAACATAAAAAAGGAAAACCGACTGTATTTATTTTATTTTTCAATTTCATTCGGCTATAAAAAGGACCGAAACAATCATTGTAAAGTTATTTTCTTTTTTTACGATTTCAGACACATACGAAATCAAAAAGCAATTCAAAAAATCATAGTTTTTGAAAAGTCTTATTTTGTTCCTTTTTCTTTTCATTTTTGGTTCATTTTTTTCCTCGTTTACGAACCTATTTTTATCTTTATTTATTCTTTTTTACAATACATATAATATATATAATATACATTATAAAAAAGGGAAGAAAATTACCTGTTTTTGAATTCCATCCGCCGTGCACGGCGGTGGGCAACGGCGGTGGGCGGCGGTGATCGGCGCTGGAGTTTCACCGGAGTCCTCGCTGGAAATCGTCGAGGGAGAGGGAATGAGGAGAGCAGTTTGTTTTTTTTTTTTTAAAACAGAAAACAAATGGTTTTTTTAAAAATTGGCCTTATATAAAGAACAAAACGGCGTCGTTTCAGGCCATGCTCTTAGGCGCTGAAACGGTGTCGTTTTGCCCAAGATCCGTACGCGACCCGACCCGTTATCACAGGATCCGCGTGTTTTATAGCTTGTGGGCTATTTTCCCGTTCAGCCCTTCCGCATTTTATTGCCTTTTTAGTATAGTCCTTTATATTTTATTACGGTTCCACATTTCACCCTATAATTTTGTAATAACTTCATTCTGACCCATTTGAAATGATGCGCATAAGGAGTTAGGGGTAATTGTATTTTACTCCCTAATTCTTTTAGCGTTTACCGATTTGGTCCCTTATTTTATTTCATTAGTTCCTTTTTTAATTTTCTTTGCATTTCATTTTTTTTAATTGAATTATTTTGATTTATCGCATAAAGTTATTTTATTTTATTATTATTTTATTATTCTTTGTATATATGTATATATATATATTATTTAGTTTTAATTTCATTTTAATTTAAAGTTCATGTATTTTAATTATTTGCTTTTATATTATTATTTAAGATATATGTTATTTATTTCTATTATATATGTGTACATCTTTTCTTTTAAAATTTACGATATTATTTTTAATATATTAATATTTATTATTTTATTGTTGATTTGTTTTGCCTATGTATATATCCTTTATTGTATATGGTTTATTTTATTTTATTTTGTTTGTATAAATTCTCATTTTGTTTGTTAGATTTCATTTTATATAGATTTCTAAATTATTCACTTTTTTCTTTCACTCATTTCTTCTTATAAATTTTAACTTTGTTGTTTCATCACTTTTATAATTATTTTCGTAATTAGCCATTTTATGTTATGTGTGATCTTCATGAATTGACATTTAACATTTGTGTTCTATATTTTATTAATGTAATAGTTTTATTAACAAATCATCGTCTTAAATAAAAAAACGCATTCCGTTTAATTACTACATTTTATTCAAAAGCCCTTCAAAATGAGGCAATACTTGTATTTGGGAATCTTGAGAAGATTGTGCCCTAACTTACTGGGTTCCAATTTCCCTCGTTGACACTAAATAACCGAGTACCCTATTTTTCAAACATATAGATTTCAAATAAAAGTTTATTCTCGAGAATTCGAGATGTTGTGTCCTAACTCACTGGATGCGACATTTTTTTATCTCGAAATAAGGATTTCCAAAATAAAGGCAATGTTCCGTATTTGGGAATTTTGAGAAATCGTGTCCTAACGTGCTGGGTTTCGGTTTTTCGTTTGACCAAATAACCGAATATTCTTTTAAGATTTCATTCGTGTTTTCTTAACTTTAAAAATAAGGTAATATCTTGTGTTTGGAAATCCGAGAAATCGTGCCCTAACGTGTTGGGTTTCGATTTTTCCGTATGACCAAACCCTCGAGTATCCTTTTAAAAAAAATTCAATGCATAAATTTTGGAAATTACGAAATGATCTTGATATCATGGTTTGAAATGTCATACCCTAATGTATTGGGCATGAGATTTCATTCCTTCGGAATAAGATAATTTCAACATCCACTTCATTTGTTTTAAAAGGTTTTTATATTTTAAATCCTTTCAAATTCTCGACATTAGGACATTAATTAATCAATTTGGTACGATTTTTTGGGCGTTGCAGGGGTGCTAATCCTTCCTCGTAGTAACCGACTCCCAAACCTATTTTCTTAGATTTCGTAGACCAAAATCATTGTTTTAATAAATCAAAATGTTTTATTAAAATAATGCATCTCAAGGTGATCTGATCACACCTCGGATAAAAGATCGGTGGTGACTCCATTTTTCATTTTAAAGTCGATTTCCATTTTTCAAACCCGAAAAAAATGGTTTCGACAGCTTGACGACTCCACTGGGGACTCAAAAAGAGAGTCAAGCCATAAAATTGATTAATTTCTGTCCTTTTGTCCAAAATTGAAAATTAGATTTGAAAAATTACAATCCTTTTTATCGCATTCGCTTGCGTTATCTCATGTGATTGCTGTGGTCTAAGTCTTATAGAATATTTTTGGATCATATTGCATGACCGTCGGGTCACACCCTTTTAATGTAACACCCCCAAACCCGACCCATGAGCCTAGACTGGATCTGGTTGTGTCACTGTGGAAAGACGGTTGAAAATCTTTTTGACTTAGGCTAAAATGGTAAGAATAGTGTTAACTTTTGAAAATCATGCCCACTTAGAATAATATGAAAACCTTAACGTCATAAAGTGTCTGAACTAAAACTTTATTAAACCCATATATATATAATTTAAATCAACAAGTTGCTAAAAATAAAAAAACATCTTCACATAGTAATTTAATTAAAACAAGTTATAATTACTAATAATAATAACATAATACCAAAATAATAAAAAGGCCCTTATTACAACTCATACTTAAACAAAATACTTAATATTAAAAAGGCTTAGAATAATTTAAAATATCTTCTTCTGCATGGGCCACCTTGTATCCTCTCCGAACCCGGTCCAAACTCATGAATCACCTGAAATGGTTAAGAAAAAAAAATAGGGTGAGTCCACAGACTCAGTGCATAATCATTACACATGTTTCCACACGTATGGGCTTAACCCATACCCACACAGTCCATACCAACAGATATGCAATTATGACCCAACCCAACCTAAGTCCATCCATTACGCCAACCTTAGCAGACTCCCTGCCAAAGGCCGTGGCTAGTCCACCGATCACAACCGAGAGATCCCACATATCTTACCTCGGCAGACCTGCTGCACGAGGCCGTGGCTGAGCCACCGATCATATCGTGATCTCGACAGTAATCTGTCTACGGTGATGCACTCAGCTATCAACCGCCGAGATGGGCACCTAGCCACACCTCCTTGATGTAGCACAAAGCTAATCATCAAGCGCTAATGTAGCACGAGGCTAACATTAGACCACGTACATCAATGTGTACACCCATCCTTCCTTGGTCACATTCAATCCCCATGCATAAGTGTCAATGCATCATGTCAAGTCAATCATATCGAATAAGTATACATCACATGCTCATTACCATATCATACATACACCATAAGTAAATTTAATAACACAATTTACCAACCTGATAATCGATTACCCCACATATGGGTATCCATCACCTTAGCCTTTAATGTCGGCTATCACACAGCATACACAGTACACATTAATAAACCATTAACTGAAGAAATAGTACGATGATTACGCACCTAATCACTTGAAGTTCTAGACCCTCGATCTTAATGCTATCGCTAAATGAAACTACGACGATCTGCCTAAACTGCTGCTCTGACGCTGGCCCACACCCCGGTG
Source organism: Gossypium rotundifolium (assembly GCA_025506655.1). Taxonomy (NCBI): domain Eukaryota; kingdom Viridiplantae; phylum Streptophyta; class Magnoliopsida; order Malvales; family Malvaceae; genus Gossypium; species Gossypium rotundifolium. The sequence goes on from CP106727.1 coordinate 173,456,713, forward strand.
GCCAATCCCGAATTGCTGAGACAGCTCTTTTCTTGAACCTCCGGATAAGGACATTCCCTTGCTCCCCTTGACTGGTACTTGCCTCCATCAACACACTTAATCAGGTAAACCGGTTAAACCTCCACATCATAAACCCAAGTATTGAACTTTTATTAAAAATTGCTTACCAAAACCACTTGAATCCTGGATGCTACTTAGGCCTCTGCAAATGCTGACTATACGCCTTCTGAAAAGGTCTCCTGCGTTAGGCTCTGCCTTCCCCACAATCGGTCTTAGCACAATAACAGAGAACACCTAGGGCCATTCGCCAAGTCAAGAATATCAAGACCAAGACCATTCGGCCAAACATAAATCCTAAATCAAAGAAAAGCTATTGCACCCTTACCTTGCTAACCACTCCCCTTTTGCTCTAACAAGAATCGGCCACCACAAGAACTAAGGTTCGGCTTCAGGGACTTGTAACCAAAGTGGAGAGAATGAGAGAATGACAGAGTGATTCGGCAATGACTTTTAAATGGAGTTGGGGTATTCGGCAGAGGTAACCTTCAGGGGTGATTTTGGCTTAACCAGAGTTTAAAAGAGAAGTGTGTAGGAAGAGAGAAAATAGATACACAAACTTTCGGTTTTGGCTTCAACAAAATAAAAGGAAAAGAAAGGGTGTTTCTTTGACTTACTTTCGGTAAGAGACTAAGGAAAGAAAAGAAATAATTCGGCACAAGGGAAATGGTGAAACAATTTCGGCAAAGGGGAACAAATGGGGAAAATGGTGGCCAAAAGGGTGAGCACCCACTATTTATACTACTAGCTTTCGGCACCCACCTAACACCCTCAACAAAACTGAAAATGCCCTTCCCTCAAGCTCCCCAAAACCGGCCACTAGCTCCCCTCCTCCTAAATCCCAAGATTTCCTCCTAAACTTCCTCCCTAACACTCATTCAAAAAGTTTGAATGAGTCAAACCTTAATCCTACCCTCCTAGCCGAATTCAAAAATGGAAGACCAAGTCTTCCCTCATCTTTTCAGCATTCAAAAATCGCCCAACACCTTACCTCTTTGACATAAAAACAAAGGCCAAAGTGCTACCCTTGCAGTTTGAACATGCTACCCTTGCGTCACTTCTCCATGCTCTAAGTGGCGTCTCCCTTGCCACTCTACCAAAGCCATTCTTGAGTCTTAACCTCCCAAATAATTCTCTTAAGGCCCCCTATAGCCAAGCTCCCCTTTTAACCACTAAAAACTATAAATTTCCTAAGGCATTCCACTACCTCATAAGGTTCTCAAGACCCCTAAAACTCACCCAACCACACACTAAAGTATGCCAACACCTGAGTTAGGCACTAAATGCATAACCCCTAGAACCAGGGTGTTACAATTCTACCCTCCTTAAAATAATTTCGTCCTCGAAATTACTTGGCTAAACTAAACAGAATTATCTGCACAAGACTCGATCTTGAAGAACCATCATATTTCTAGGCACGCTTCTAAGTCCATACTCAAGGTTCTAGATATTTTGCTAGCAATAAAAACAAACAGCCACCATAGCGAACAAAACCACAAAGAATATTTCAGACATAGGAAACTTACCCGCTGGCACATCTGTTACGTCACTATCCTCCATCCAACGAACCGCATGTACCAAACCTGGCTATCTTGCCTCAGTGCCACCATTACCACGGCCTAATGCTCTACGACCTCGACCGGAGCAATTCTCCATGGCTTGAACCACGACCTCTTGTCACCTGCTGACCACCTCTGCCTGGCTGCACATAACATTGGTTTAACATCCGAGTCCTATTTGGGTCCTGGGGACAATCTTTAACCAGATGAGACTTGGACTTGCATCTGAAGCATTCTCGATCCCGATTCTAGCACTCGCCAATATGATATCTTCCACACCGAGCACATGGATGATCCGGATTCCCAGCACGGGCAGAATTATCAATCCTCGGTCTTTTTTAAATACTCCCAGACAATTCTGACGGTCCATAACTCCTCTTATCCCGGCTCCTTTCTCTATCTCTATTCTGCCTCTCGGTCCTCTTGACCTCCTCAGCTATCCGAGCTTTCTCCATTAAAATGGAAAAGTCTCTCTCTCGTGGCGCAATCAAAACCCACAGCTCATCCCGCAGCCCATCTTCAAATCTGACGCATCTCTCGTAATCAGTAGCCACGATGCCCCGAGTGTACCGACTCAACCGCAGGAACTCAGCCTCATATTCCGCTATTGACTTGCCTCTTTACACCAAATTGAGGAACGCCTTCCTCTGAGCGTCCACATAACTCGCTCCGACATACTTCCCTTCGAACTTGATCTTAAAGTAACCCCAGTCCACTCGATCCACAGGGGTACCTTCCTTAACCGTGAGCCACCATTGGTAGGCTTCATCCCGTAGCAACGAAATAGCACCCTTAAGCTTCTCCTCTGCAGTTAAATCCAACTCGTCCATAATCCTTTCAACTGCCTCAAGCCAGTATTCTACCACGTTCGGAGCTACCCAGACACTCCTCTGAAAACTTCGGCTCCATTCGACCTAAGTCTTTCAGCTACCGACTTCCGAGTCCCATTGCCCACATTGGCTCCTGCCACTCTCTCGAGCACCAGCAGCATAGCTTGCGATACTGCATCGTCTCCTCCTATCTGATCCTGATGTTCAACCTCAACAGCTGGTGGTGGCGGCACATCGCTCTCTGACCCATGGCCAGACCCTACCGGTTCTGACAGGGTCATCCTACCTCTACCATGGCCACACGGGCGGATGTCCACGACCTCTTGAACTCATATCCAGTGTCACGACTTAATCTGTTTAGAAAGTTTTATGCATTAGAAATTTTTTTTTCCACTATTTATCCACGAGCAATTTTATGAATAACAGTTTCCAGAAGTAGTTCTTTCGATCAATCAAAGTTTCATCTAAAGTTCTCTATTCTAATTCAAACATTCACATCCTTCACTAAAGACACATACATTCATCCATGTCACTTTCTTGAACATTCCTAACCTAGGGGTAATTTCATCATTTTCCTACAGGGGTATTTTTGTAATTAAACAGAGTCAATTTGAAAATAATTTTTCAAATTAAAGACATTTCAGAATTTACCAAAATCTTGGGGTCATTTTGAAAATTTATTTTCAAACCGATGTGTTGCAAAATTTGAAACCGTGGTTATTTTCGTAATTTTGGAAATCATGATCGTAAATTCTCCCAAATCAGGATAGCTTAATACTTGCAATACATAAGTTTTGTAACGTAGAAAAAGTCGAGGGTAATACAAAATTTAGAAACCAAGGGCATTTTGGTAATTTTATCAACCAGGGGTAATTTTGTAAATTTTTAAAATCAGGGTATTATTTTGAATCACATGATTTTTGAATACTTTTGCAAAGTAAAAAGTTTGATTGAAGTCAGGATAATGCGGTAATTTTAGAAACTAAGGGTATTTTCGTAATTTTACCACTAGGGGCATTTTTAGTAATTTTGTAAATGAGAAAACGTTTTTCAAAATCAAATTTAGGGTTTACAGACCAAAGGGTAAATTTGAAAAAATTTAAAAGAATTAAGGGTTTTAAAACAGCAAGGCTAATCCCTTTCGGGTTTTAATAATTGGTTCAGCCTGTGAACAAGTCCTCTTGGTTAAGGTGAACCAAGCCACGCAGTGTAGGATTCGAGTAAAGAGGAGGTGAGTCGCTAGGACTGCTTAAATACCAAGCTCTTACTGAATACCACTCCTAGACATGCGTACAGTGGTTGCCACACCTTAATTCGGTGACTTACTTCATAGGTTTGTTTAATAATCTTTAAGTCTTATGCATATGTTTGAGTAAACTAATCCTAGTGATCCAATAGCCTTAATATTCTAGTCTACGAGCCCAAACAATCCCATAACAATTCATATCAACAAGTGAATTCAAAAGTCCGAAGTACTTACCTGGTGGACTTGGTAGGAGGTACAAAGCCATGCCGAATAACTCGAAAACTTTTTTTTATAAAAGCCCATATTTTGAAAAGCCCATTTTGAAAACTGTTTGTGGCCCAAACCCTCAAAGCCGAGTTTTGAACCGGGCTCTGATACCAATTTGTAACACCCCCAAACTCGACCCATGAGATTTGACCGGATCTGGTTGTGTCACTGTGGAAAGGCGGTTGAAAATCTTTTTGACTTAGGCTAAAATGGTAAGAATAGTGTTAACTTTTGAAAATCATGCCCACTTAGAATAATATGAAAACCTTAACGTCATAAAGTGTCTGAACTAAAACTTTATTAAACCCATATATATAATTTAAATCAACAAGTTGCTAAAAATAAAAAAAAAACATCTTTACATAGTAATTTAATTAAAACAAGTTATAATTACAATAATAATAACATAATACCAAAATAATAAAAAGGCCCTTATTACAACTCATACTTAAACAAAATACTTAATATTAAAAAGGCTTAGAATAATTTAAAATATCTTCTTCTGCATGGGCCACCTTGTATCCTCTCTGAACCTGGTCCAAACTCATGAATCACCTGAAATGGTTAAGAAAAAAAAATAGGGTGAGTCCACAGACTCAGTGCATAATCATTACACATGTTTCCACACGTATGGGCTTAACCCATACCCACACAGTCCATACCAACAAATATGCAATTATGACCCAACCCAACCTAAGTCCATCCATTACGCCAACCTTAGCAGACTCCCTGCCAAAGGCCGTGGCTAGTCCACCAATCACAACCGAGAGATCCCACATATCTTACCTCGGCAGACCTGCTGCACGAGGCCGTGGCTGAGCCACCGATCACATCGTGATCCCGACAATAATCTATCTACGGTGATGCACTCAGCTATCAACCGCCGAGATGGGCACCTAGCCACACCTCCTTGATGTAGCACAAAGCTAATCATCAAGCGCTAATGTAGCACGAGGCTAACATTAGACCACGTACATCAATGTGTACACCCATCCTTCCTTGGTCACATTCAATCCCCATGCATAAGTGTCAATGCATCATGTCAAGTCAATCATATCGAATGAGTATACATCACATGCTCATTACCATATCATACATACACCATAAGTAAATTTAATAACACAATTTACCAACCTGATAATCGATTACCCCACATATGGGTATCCATCACCTTAGCCTTTAATGTCGGCTATCACACAGCATACACAAGTACACATTAATAAACCATTAACCAAAGAAACAGTGCGATGATTACGCACCTAATCACTTGAAGTTCTAGACCCTCGATCTCAATGCTATCACTAAACGAAACTACGGCGATCTGCCTAAACTGCTGCTCTGACGCTGGCCCACACCCCGGTGGCCAATCCCGAACCGCCGAGGCAGCTCTTTTCTTGAACCTCCGGATGGGGACTTTCCCTTGCTCCCCTTGACTGGTACTTGCCTCCATCAACACACTTAATTAGGTAAACCGGTTAAACCTCCACATCATAAACCCAAGTATTGAACTTTTATTAAAAATTGCTTGCCAAAACCACTTGAATCTTGGATGCTACTTAGGCCTCTGCAAATGCTGACTATACGCCTTCTGAAAAGGTCTCCTGCGTTAGGCTTTGCCTTCCCACAATCGGTCTTAGCACAATAATAGAGAACACCTAGGGCCATTCGGCCAAGTCAAGAATATCAACACCAAGACCATTCGGCCAAACATAAATCCTAAATCAAAGAAAAAGCTATCACACCCTTACCTTGCTAACCACTCCCCTTTTGCTCTAACAAGAATTGGCCACCACAAGAACTAAGGTTCGGCTTCAGGGACTTGTAACCAAAGTGGAGAGAATGAGAGAATAACATAGTGATTCAGCAATGACTTTTAAATGGAGTTGGGGTATTCGGCAAAGGTAACCTTCAGGGGTGATTTTGGCTTAAGCGAGTTTAAAAGAGAAGTGTGTAGGAAGAGAAAATAGATGCACAAACTTTCGATTTGGCTTCAACAAAATAAAAGGAAAAGAAAGGGTGTTTCTTTGACTTACTTTCACAAGAGACTAAGGAAGAAAAGAAATAATTCTAAGACAAGGAAATGGTGAAACAATTTCGGCAAAGGGGAACAAATGGGGAAAAGGGTGGCCAAAAGGGTGAGCATCCACTATTTATACTACTAGCTTTCGGCACCCACCTAACACCCTCAACAAAACCAAAAATGCCCTCCCCCCAAGCTCCCCAAAATCGGCCACTAGCTCCCCTCCTCCTAAATCCCAAGATTTCCTCCTAAACTTCCTCCCTAACACTCATTCAAAAAGTTTGAATGAGTCAAACCTTAATCCTACCCTCCTAGCCGAATTCAAAAATGGAAGACCAAGTCTTCCTCATCTTTTCAGCATTCAAAAACCGCCCAACACCTTACCACTTTGACGCAAAAACAAAGGCCAAAGTGCTACCCTTGCAGTTCGAACATGAGACCCCCTTAGCACCCTTGAGGCGTCACTTCTCCATGCTCTAAGTGGCGTCTCCCTTGCCACTCTACCAAAGCCATTCTTGAGTCTTAACCTCCCAAATAATTCTCTTAAGGTCCCCTATAGCCAAGCTCCCCTTTTAACCACTAAAAACTAAAAATTTCCTAAGGCATTCCACTACCTCATAAGGTTCTCAAGACCCCTAAAACTCACCCAACCACACACTGAAGTATGCCAACACCTGAGTTAGGCACTAAATGCATAACCCCTAGAACCAGGGTGTTACATTTAAGTGCGAGTGAAAAGCTTCTCCTTCGTGAGGTCTTCACCTCTGTGCAGGATAGTGGATCGCTTTTGGGATACATCCGTACCTATGTCTTCGTGAGATTTTCATCTCCGTGTAGCCATAGGAAAATGTATTCCCCTGAACTGAACTCGGTCCGTATGAGCTTATTGTAACATCCTGAAATAGGGGCTATTAGGTTTGAGTTGTTTTGCATGTGTATGGCTTTATTGTGCATTAATTAAGGTGTTTTAAGATCTAGGTTTAAGCCAAGGGTAGGCCCGAGCTGTAGGAAAAATTTTTGTTTTAAGTGTTAGTTAAAGGGAGCTAAGGGGAGCTAGGCCTTAAGGGAATTAATGTGGAGGTTAAGACACAATAATTCACTTGGCAAAGTGGCAAGGGAGGTGCCACTTAGGGTCTTGAAAAGTGACGCCACAAGCAGTGTGAGGGGGGCTTAGGTTCGAATCCCATGGATAGACTTAAGGTGACTCTTATTTTGCATTTGTATGGCATGTGTTGGTCAAACTTTAATTAAGGTAAGGTTGGACTTTATCTTTTATGGATAGTAGACTAAGGGAATAAGGTAAGTGTTAACTTAAGGTATGGAATCAAGAAAATTTGGTATGATAAGGGGACATAAGGCATGAATCAAGGGCTTTGTGGATAGAATTGCTTGATGTTGGGGATGGAATTTCTTAAACTTTGGGAAAGTAGAGGATTACAAGGCATGTATCAAGGTGGATGTTTTGGAAATTATTTCATGGCCATTTTGACCATGAACCTGGTTGGTTTTTGGGGCTAGGGGGTTGGCCAGATATTGAAAGGGAATAGGGGATAGTTGATCAAATTCTTTAGCAAATTGGGCACCATTTTCTTTTCTCTCCAAAACCTCTCTTCCTAGCCGAATGTGTCTTGGGCTATTGGTAAAATTTTGCTTTGGTTTTGGCTATTATTCTTGACCAAATTGGTGTTATTTTCTTTTCCTCTCAAGCTCTTTTCCTCTTTGTGCCGAAATTACTACCATTGAAAGGAGCATTGTTTTTATTTCATTTTATTCTTTTTCTTCCTTGGTCAAACTTATAGTCATCATTCTCTCTTCCCTCATCTTCTTCTTTTTTTCTTTTCTTTTCTTTTTACTTTGCTTAGGTCGAATCTCCTTTGGATACCAAAGCTAAATTGCATCAAGTCTCAACCTTCTCTTTTCTTTTCACAATCCATCAAAATTGAAAGCACAAGTAAGCCTTAGCCGATTTCTCCATCTCTTTCTTCTTCCAAAGTCAATCACTCATCTATAGTAGCCGAATATCTCTGTGGTTCCAATGTAAGTGAAGTGTGATATTCGACCAAAGGCTATTTTTTTTGTAAGCCTTATGGGTTGAAGTCGATTCTAACATAGTTACGTAGGAGGGAGTTCATCAAATCGTAAGGTGCAAATCGTTTAGGCTTTGGGTTTCGAGATTTAATCGACTGTGCCGAAAAAGGTGTGTAGTTATCGCACTAATCTCCTGTTGTTTGGATTTGTTGTTATGTATATATATATACGTATAAGATATGTATGATAGCCGAAAATAATGGCTGAGATGGTGGGTACCCATAGTGGGTATTCGGTTAACTGTGTCGCTTTATGATATTATTTTACCATGGTATATGTGTGGAATTGTGGTAAGCATGTGATGTATGCTCATTGGAATTTTACTATTATTTGGCCATGATAATTGACATATGCATAGGGATTGGGATATGATTATTGAAGGACAGGTGTACATTTATATCGTGGTTTAGTGATGGCTACGAGCCTCACGTGGATTGATGATCGACTCGTGCCTCATCGTGGTTGGTATCGGCTTTGTGCCATATCGTGGTTGGTGATGGCTATGTGCCTCATCGTGATTTGATGTTAGCTACGAGCTACATCGTGGATTGACGTTGACTGAGGTCACGTTGTGGATTATACTGTGATTTATTTCATGTGGACCAATGGCTTGATCGCTTGGTGGATGGCATTGCTTGCCAAATTAGTGTGTAGAGGTTGGAGGGTTGATTTAGTAATCCCCTGGTGTGTGGTGGTCCGGATACGGGGTGTGTAGAGGATGGACCCTAGGTGGGTTGGGTGCATTTTGCATTATTATTTGATATGTGGATTGGTGTGGTTTGGGCTAAGCCCATGTGTGGAAATCTGTGGACTAATTGCACACTGAGTCGGTTTGACTCACCCAATTTTTTTACCAAACAATGCAGTGATACATGATTCTTGGACCGGCCGAGCGGATACGAGGTGGCCATGCGAAGATGTTTTCATTGTTTTATGCACTTTATATTTTCAGTATTTTGAGTAAATATTTATTGTAATAAGGGCCACTTAAAGTATTTGGGGACTTTTATTGTGTTCGAGTTGGATTGACGATAGAGATGATATTTGGAATGTTTTATTTTAGAAAGCGATTTACATCATCAAAACTTATATTAAAGTTTTAATTTGGAAATTTGTAACAACAAAATTTTACTTAGAATTTTAAATATACAATGTTTTTATAAATGACAGAAAATTTTTATGTTTTCACCCTTATGACAAATTCTTTTCAAACTTTTTCCTCAGTAGCATTCTAGATTCGGCCGTAGCGTTTGGGCCGGGTTTGGGGTGTTACACCTATAATGGGTGAGGATCGAGGAATCTGCTGGTTCGGGTACCTCAACTTTAGAGCCAAACTACATATAGAGAGACCTAGGAGCCTACCCTAGATAGAGCCACGCCAAACTCTAGTGGTCACCCGGACAGGTGTTCTGTGTTGTTTATTTCTCTTGTACTAACGTGTTTTCTTTTATTTTGATTGCATTGCACTGCATCATCATAGAAAGGAGATATTGATTAATATTCAATTGCTAAATAGGGGAGTTTTTCATAAGAAAATGAATTTCTTGATAAAGTGGATTATAATACGATTTTTCAGACATGGGCCAAGTAAACAACGAGAGAAGGCTAATAGTCCGCAAAAGAATACAAGACTTCACCCGAGGATTCAAGTCGACAAAAAATCTATTCAAGAGCCGTCACGTCTTGAATTTCTTAAAGGAGCTAACGAGCATCAGGGGGATAAGTGACCAAAGGGTCACGGCCTGGATCAAGCAACAAGGAGCTAGAAGAAACATCTATTAAGAAAGTCCATGGGACACGACAATAACGTCCGGATACGAAGAAAAAGATTGGTGTCCTCACTCGGACTATGAGGACGAAACCGCATACGTAATCCGTTTTATGTAAAGATATTTGTTTTCTAGAAAAGTTCTTCTAATGGAATTGAATTCAAAATCAACGTCTTTCTTTCTTATTGCATTCATTTCATGCATTTGTATTTCATGCATTTGCATTACATCATTTGCATTGCATTTTATGCATTAGATTTTAACATAAGGTCCCTAATTAGGTAAAATTATTTCAGCAACCTGGAAATCGACAAAATATTACCAAATACGCATCCCTACGGCACAAGGAAAAAGACCAAGTCAATGGATAAAAGACTAGAAAAATTAGAGCAAATGCAGAAGGAGATGCAGGAACAGATAAGGAGCAGCTTGGTAAGATCCAGCAAGATATGATAGACAAAATGATAGAATCTCAGATAAATATGATGACTCAGATGATGCAGCTGTTAAATGGGATTATGGATAAAGGAAAGAGCCACATGGTTAATGCTGAGGAGAATACTAAGTATCCTCAACATCCCCCTGGTTTTATTCCACCACATATGCAAACACAACCTGGAGTAGCTTTACAAAGGCCATCTGTCACGATCAGGCCTCAACAATTTCAAGCTGGTGCTTCAATGAATCTCCAAACTGGCTCAGGTTCAGGAGATAATCCAATCAATACTAATGTCCCTGATTTGGATGAAATAGCTAAAGGAGAGAGGACGAAAGCAAAATTACCAAAGCAGCTAGAAGATAGATGTAAATGGTTGGAGGAGAAATTTAGGCTGTTATGGAATTGATGCCAAGGATTTAAGCTTGGTCTCGGACTTGGTGCTCCCATACAAATTCAAAATGTCTGAATTTGAGAAATATAATGGGACAAGTCGCCCCGAGGCTCACATCACCATGTTTTGTAGAAGAATGACAGGGTACATTAATAATGACCAACTATTGATCCATTGCTTCCAAGATAGCTTGGTAGGAGCAGCAGCCAAGTGGTATAACCAGTTGAGTCATTCCCAAATTGGTGCATGGAAAGACTTGGCTCAAGCTTTCATAAAACAATACAGCCACGTGACAGACATAGCACCCGACAGGATTACACTCTAAAACATAGAGAAGAAGACGAACGAGAGTTTTAGACAGTATGCCCAGCGATAGAGGGAAGTGGCAATGCAAGTCCAACCACCACTCTTAGAGAAAGAGACGACCATGCTTTTCATCAGTACTTTGAAGGCTCCCTTCATCAACCACATGTTGGGAAGCGCTTCTAAAAGCTTTTCTGATATCATAATGTCTGGAGAGATGATAGAAAATGCGATAAGATGTGGGAAGATTGAATCAGGGGAAAGCACCATAATAGGGAAAATGAAGTGAACAGCTTGAGAATGCATTCCAAATCGGTCACTGCAGGTCAACCGAGGGCTGTGACCACTGGTCATTAAGGCTCATCAAAAGAAGAATCCAGTGCAAAGCAACTCTAGTTTTCACCAATTCCAATGACATATAGGGAGTTGTATCAAAGCCTATTTGATGCACATGTGGTGGCTCCTCATTACATGGAACCAATACAACCCCCATACCCCAAATGGTATGATTCAAATGCTCAATGCGAGTATCACGCGGAATAATGGGTCACTCAATCGATAATTGCATTGCATTTAAGAAATTGGTCGAAAGGCTTATTAAAATAGGGGTTGTGAAGTTCGATGAGCCGAACGAAGTAGTAAATTGTGATAATTGAAGAAGGGGACAAGAGAGTTGTGATTCCTTGAAAAACTCATCAGAAGCCTAAAAATCTGGAAATCAGAACACTAATGGCATATCTAAAGAGGGAATCGAGGAATAAAAGTTTTCCAAACATCGACCTTTATATACTTAAGAGTGTTTTGAACAATGGGACTCCGGAAGAGACATGTATTTTTAAGGCTAATGTAGAGTAATATTCAAAACATGCTTATTGCTTTCAGCCTAGAAGTAATAAGAGTCATTTTTTGAAATAGGCTTGTGTTCAGAATCTTTATTTCAATAAAATGCATATTTTTGAGCAAATATTTTTCCATTCTTTCTATTTATAGATTCTTTTGTACTTGGGATTACTATTCAAATATTCTTTTATTCTTTATTCATTATCATACCATACAAATAACTATCCTTAGAATCATTTATTCTTTGGATTTTCTGCCTTCATACCTAGGTACCCAGATATCAACGACATGAGCGACGTTGTCACTGACTCCCTTTTTGAATGAAATATGGGTCTAAGGAATCTCAGGACTTTGAAGATGACAGAAATTGTAACCTATCTTCTGATTTGTTAAGGATGATAGAACTGGATGAAAAACAGATCCTAAGTCACGAGCCAAGGAAGGAGATGAAGATCAAAGCCTAGCTCAATGTAGAAATAAGATTTCCTATATATGGGGCATGGATGTTATCAAGCCAGTCTCATCAAAAGCTTCTGGCCAACATCGATTCATTTTCGTGGATGTCGGTTACTTCACTAAGATGAGAAAAGTCGCTTCATATGCCAATATTACAAAGTCGATAGTCATCAGAACAAAAAAGAGAAAAAAGAAAGAAAGAATACCGAAAAAATGTCGAAAAGATCATATTTAACCGCACAAGTTTGCGGTCTGTTCAAAGATCAGGTGCCACATCACAGTGCAACAAAAGCAGCCAAAGAAGAAAAAAACAATGAAACAAGGATTATTAGGAAGATGGCATAGACTTGTAAAGATTGGCACATTTACCCTCCATGCTTAAGAAACATTGGCCAAGACCTTCGTCGGGACAATGTCTTAGTTTGTGGAATAAAAGCATTTTGTCTATTGAAGTCAACATTCTTTTCGAGTCTTGTCAGAACTCAAGATTGGAAGAGGTAGAATGGATTTAATCCCGATATGATCAGTTAAATTTTAAGAGAAAATGTTAAAAGCTATCTATCACGGTCAGATGATGAGAGCTTACAACAAAAAGGTTCGTCCTAGAAAATTTCATGATAGGGTTTTGAAGAAGATTTTTCCCATGCAAAAGGGACTTCAGAAGAAAGTGGATGCCAAACTGGGAAGAACCTTATGCAGCAAAGAAGGCCTGTTCTGGGGAAGCATGGATATTGATAGATGGCAAGGACCTGCCCAATCCGGTGAATTCAGATTCAATAAAAAGTTTTCCAAAAAAAACACAAAAAAGGAAAATAAAGAAAAAAGAAGAAAAATGAGAGGCCAAGGTGAAAACCCACAAAGGGCGCTTTGAGACCAAAGGGGATTTGAGTTGAAAACCCAAAAAGGGCGACTCAAATTTTGATCAAAGTGGGGCATATAGCAGTCTTGCTATGCCTGAATTAACAATGAAGAAGTATGATTCGTCTTGGGGCATCGACAAAGTACTCCAGATCCCCTAAATGTATATCGAGCTTAAAATAGTTTTCAAGAAGTTTGAACAGAGAAGCTCAGGCTGCAATCTCTGGGGCACCTAGCTTCCATTTTACCCATTTTAAATTTTTTATTTGTGATTATATTATTCTTTTCAAAATATGTTCACAATAAATTTCCTTTGTTTGTATTTGCGATCTGTTTCAAGCAATGCTCCTAATTAATTTCATTCTTATCCATGGTTATGATCTTTTCAAGCATTTCGCATTGAAATAACGATTAGTGGACTAATAATATTTTCACAAAAAGAGTTTCGCATATTACTCTGGAAGCTTCTGAATAGTACAAGAACTTGAAATAGGATTAAAGCTCATCAAGTTTAAGGAAGAGTCTAAACTGAGACTATCACTTCAAATTTTTGTCAAAAATGGTGGTTGAACAAATGACAAGATATTGCGTCAGTAATACAATCCTGACAAAAAAATGGGCATTGTGAACCCAAGTGTAAAACATGAATCATTCTCCAAAAAAAATGATATTCTACATTCATGCAAATATCATGCATACATATTTGGTTAGGTCACCTGGGAGTGATCAGTTGAGGGAACAAGTTATAGATCCTATACTCCTGATTTACAGAAGGTTAGATTGAAGATAAAATAAATTCTATACCCTTGAGTTACTGTGGGATGGTTTGGAAATGATTCAGATTCTATACCCCTAAGTCACAATAAGATGAACCTTGAAATTACAGTGGGGCAAATCTGTTGAGCAAGATATAATTGTTTTCTTGGGTTTGCTGCCAAAATACCAGCCGAGCAAGATGGTAGCATACGTCGGTGATAAAACCCTGATAAACAATGAGCGATGACAACCCTAAGCATTTAAAAAGGGATCATTCTCATGAAATTCTACATTCATGCAAAACATATTTAGTTAGGAGCATTTGATTCATTCCGATCATTGTATCCTAATCATCATACATTTAAAAAAGATCATTCTCATGACATTCTGCATTCATGCAAATGTCATCCAGTTAGGAGCATTTGATTCATTCTAATTAATGCATCCTAACATTGTAAGAAATCATTCTTATGACATTATGTATTCACGCAAATGTCATCCATAATACATTTAGTTAGGAGCATTAGATTCATTTTGATCATTGCATCCTAACTATTTTGCATAAGCATAAACATAAAAATGGTTTTACAGTACAAGTCCCCCAGAGGACGGTGTCGCAACATCGGTGAATTAGCAGATCTTGTCTCCCTAAACAGTAGTGGAGCATATCGAAGACCCCAGCCTTACTACCTTGAGTTTACAATGGAGCAGACCGAAGATTGTAGATCTTGTCACCTTAAGCAGTAATGGACCAAGATCGAACAGCAAATCTTGTCTCCCTAAGAAGTAGTGGAACAGAGTTAAGCCACCAATCCTATCTCCCCGACTAGTAGTGGAATAGGTCGAAGATTGTAGATCTTGTCACCCTAAGCAGTAGTGGACCAAGATCAAACGAAAAATCTTGTCTCCCTAAGTAGTAGTGGAACAAATTTAAGCCACCAGTCTGGCATCCCTGAGTTTGTAGTGGAGCAGATCAAAGACATCATATCTTGTTACCTTGAGTTTGCAGTGGAGCAAATTGAAGATAGCAGCTCTGGCATTCCTGAAGTTGCAGGAGCAGATAGAAGACATCTGATCTTGTCTCCCTGAATTGTAGTGGAGCAGATTGAAGATAGCAGATCTGACATTCTTGAAGTTGCAGGAGCAGATCGAAGACATCAGATCTTGTCTCCCTAAGTTTTTAGTGGAGCAGATTAAAGATAGTAGATCTGGCATTCCTGAAGTTGCAAGAGCAGATTGAAGACATCAGATCTTGTCTCCCTGAGTTTGTAGTGGAGCAGATTGAAGATAGCGATCCGCATTCCTGAAGTTGCAGGAGCATATCAAAGACATCAGATCTTGTCTCCTTAATTTTGCGAAGGAGCGATTGAAGATAGCAGATCCGCATTCACGGGTTGCGGGGAGCAGATTGAAGACATCGATCTTGCTCCACGAGTTTGCGATGGAGCGAGTTGAAGATAGTAGATCCGCATTCCCGAAGTTGCGAGAGCGATTGAAGACATCGATCATGTCTCCCTGAGTTTGCAGTGGAGCAGATTGAAGATAGCATATCTGGCATTCCTAAAGTTGCAGAAGTAGATCGAAGACATCAGATCTTGTCTCCCTGAGTTTACAGTGGAGCAGATTGAAGATAGCAGATCTGGCATTCCTGAAGTTGCAGGAGCAAATCGAAGACATCAGATCTTGTCTCCCTGAGTTTGCAATGGAGCAGATTAAAGATAGCAGATTTGGCATTCCTGAAGTTGCAGGAGCAGATCGAAGACATCAGATCCTATCTCCCTGAGTTTGCAGTGGAGCAGATTAAAGATAGCAGATCTGGCATTCCTAAAGTTGCAGGAGCAGATCGAAGACATTAAATTTTGTCTTCCTGAGTTTGCAGTGGAGCAGATTGAAGCTACAAGTCTAATTTCTCGAATTGATCGAAGCACTAGTTCTTATGCCCTTGAAGATGCAGTGGGAAGGAATGAAGCTATTTGAAGAAGAAAAGCACCGAAAGAAGTCAAGATTCGACAAGATCAGGCAAAATTGGCCCTTTTTGAAGTCTTTGCTCTATTCTCGTTACACGACAATGAGCAAAGAGGGGCAGCTATAAATGGCCCAATTTGCTCGGGCCCATAAAACCAAAAAAGCAAACAGAATACAAAAAAAAAACCCAAATAATAATAAAATTCCATTAACAGTTTCTTTTTTTTTTACAAGGCCCAATTGAGGCCCAAACAACCACTACCCAAATGCACAACCTAGCCCACTATCTAAACCAACAAAAATAACAAAAGTTGAAACCCTAGATGCCTGTGGTGTGCGCCTGCAATCCTTCATTGTGCCGCTCGACAAATTTCTCCAGCACCTGACCTCAGATGTGCCACGCCCACGCCACCGTCGCCTCATACATGCACAGTAAAAGAGGACAAAAAATAGCAATGAACCAAAGAAGATAATGTAAAAAAGGAAAAGCAGATCAGATTTATTTTATTTTTCAATTTCATTTGGCTATAAAAAGGACCGAAACAATCATTGTAAAGTTCTTTTCTTTTTTACGATTTCAGACACATTCGAAATCAAAAAGCAATTCAAAAAATCATAGTTTTTGAAAGGTCTTATTTTGTTCCTTTTTCTTTTCATTTTCAATTCATTTTTTTCCTCGTTTACGAACCTATTTTTATCTTTATTTATCCCTTTTTTACAATACATAATATATATAATATACAGTATAAAAAAGGGAAGAAAATTACATGTTTTTGAATTTCAATCACCGTGCACGGCGGCGGGCAACGGCGATTGGCGGCTGTGATCGACACCAGATTTTTGCCGGAGTCCTCGTCGAAAATCATCGAGGGAGAGGGAATGAGGAGAGCAGTTTGTTTTTTTTTAAAATAGAAAACAAATGGTTTTTTTAAAATTTTTTGGCCTTATATAAAGAACGGAAACGACGTCATTTCAGGCCATGCTCTTAGGCGCTGAAATAGCGTCGTTTTGCCCAAGATCCACATGCGACCCGACCCGTTATCACAGGATCCGCGTGTTTTATTGCTTGTGGGCTATTTTCCCGTTCAGCCCTTCCGCCTTTTATTGCCTTTTTAATATAGTCCTTTATATTTTATTACGGTTCCACATTTCACCCTATAATTTTGTAATAACTTCATTCTGACCCATTTGAAATGATGCGCATATGGAGTTAGGGGTAATTATATGTTTACTCCTTGATTTTTTTAGCGTGAACCGATTTGGTCCCTTATTTTATTTCATTAGTTCCTTTTTTAATTTTCTTTAAATTTCATTTTTTTAATTAAATTATTTTGATTTATTGCATAAAATTATTTTATTATTTTATTATTATTCTTTGTATATACGTATTTATATATTATTTAGTTTTAGTTTCATTTTAATTTAAAGTTCATGTATTTTAATTATTTGCTTTTATATTATTATTTAAGATATATGTTATTTATTTATTTCTATTATATATGTGTACATATTTTCTTTTAAAATTTACTATATTATTTTTTAATATATTAATATATTAATATATATTATTTTATTGTTGATTTGTTTTGCCTATGTATATATCCTTTATTGTATATGGTTTATTTTATTTTATTTTGTTTGAATAAATTCTCATTTTGTTTGTTAGATTTCATATTATATAGATTTCTAAATTATTCACTTCTTTTCTTTCACTCATTTCTTCTTATAAATTTTAACTTTGTTGTTTCATCACTTTTATAATTATTTTCGTAATTAGCCATTTTATGTTATAATATTTCTTATGATTGTTTGTATTAATACTAAATTAACATGTAGTGCGATCTTCGTGGATTGACATTTAGCATTTGTATTCTATATTTTATTGATTATTAACAAATCATCGTCTTAAATAAAAATGCATTTCGTTTAATTACTACATTTTATTCAAAAGCCTTTCAAAATGAGGCAATACTTGTATTTGGGAATCTCGAGAAGATTGTGCCCTAACTTACTGGATTCCAATTTCCGTCATTGACTCTAAATAACCGAGTACCCTTTTTTTCAAACATATAGATTTCAAATAAAAGTTTATTCTCGAGAATTTGAGATGTTGCGTCCTAACTCACTGGATGTGACATTTTGTTATCTCGAAATAAGGATTTCCAAAATAAAGGCAATGTTCCGTATTTGGGAATTTTGAGAAATCCTGCCCTAACGTACTGGGTTTCGATTTTTCGTTTGACCAAATAACCGAATATCCTTTTAAGATTTCATTCGTGTTTTCTTAACTTTAAAAATAAGGCAATATATTGTGTTTGGAAATCCGAGAAATCGTGCCCTAACGTGTTGGGTTTCGATTTTTCCATATGACCAAACCCTCGAGTATCCTTTTAAAAAAAATTTCAATGCATAAATTTTGGAAATTATGAGATGATCTTGATATTGTGGTTTGAAATGTCATACCCTAACGTGTTGGGCGTGAGATTTCATTCCTTCGGAATAAGATAATTTCAACATCCACTTCATTTGTTTTAAAAGGTTATTATATTTTAAATCCTTTCAAATTATCGACGTTAGGACATTAATTAATCAATTTGGTACCAATTTTGGGCATTGCGGGGGTGCTAATCCTTCCTTGTACGTAACCGACTCCCGAACCTATTTTCTTAGATTTCGTAGACCAAAATTATTGTTTTAATAAATCAAAATGTTATATTAAAATAATCCATCTCAAGGTAATCCTATCACACCTCGGATAAAAGATCGGTGGCGACTCCATTTGTCATTTTAAAGTCGATCCCCGTTTTTCAAACCCGAAAAAAATGGTTTCGAAAATATGTTTTCACAAAAAGGTAAGTTTGGAAATATATGAATGTAAGTGTTAATATATCATACATAACTCTTGTGTTTGGCTTGGATAAGCTGTCTAGAATTGGTTGTTGAAAATGCTTAAGTATTGATGTAGGTGCAATGTAAAAAGGGTGAGAAATAAGGCTAAAAAATGGCCTTATTTTGTCCACACGGGTAGACACACGGGCGTGTGTCTTTACCTTTTGTGACACACGGCCATGTGTCCGGGCGTGTGGTTTGGCCGTGTGTCCCCTGCATCTTAAAAATTAAGAAACATAATGCTCAGAATTAGTCACATAGGCAGAGACACCGGCGTGTGTCTTAGCTGTGTGTGATACACGGCCTAGCACATGGGCGTGTGAAACCTACACCGAATTTTTGAAAATTAAATTGACCACAGGGCCAAACACACAGGCATGTGGCTAGCCGTGTGACCTAATTCAGAGAGTTACACGGGTGAGGATAAGGGCTAGGACACGGTCGTGTGCCTCACATTGAATGCCCACACGGACATAGGGGCACAGCCTAGCCACACAGGCCTGTGTCCCTTGCACTTAAGAAAAATTTTAAGATTTTGTGAAAAATTTTCTATGATCCTAATTTAGTCCCGACTCGATTCTAATAGGTATTTTGGACCTCGTGGACCCATACGAGGGACATTATGAATGATTGTGATTGATTTTTGGAAATGAATAGTAAATGACATAAATTAACTGAAGTTAAACCGTAAACTCTAGTAATGCTCTATAACCCTGTTTCGTGACATATATGGGTTAGGGGTGTTTCATTTTATTGGTACCAGAGCCAGGTTTAGCCGATTCTTGACTAACATAGCAAGTATGAGTTTAGCTATACTTGCCATTATATAATTTGTGATAGTGTGATATCTCCTAACCATTTTAAATGTGTTTTTCATATAGTAATGTCTTCTAACCAAGCTAGAGCTGAATCCGAGGAAGCTGAGAGCAATGCTCCAGCTTCAGTTCAAAGAGTTGCATCTAGTAATAGAAGGCCCAAATCTGAGGGCCGAGTTGAGAAGGCAAAAAAAGCCTTCTTTCAAATTATAAATGAATGGTTTTCAGAATTTTTGAGAACAAATCCTACTGTACAACAACCTCCCCCTCCTGCTCCTCAACTGGTTCTCGATATGCCACAAGGTACAGAACTTGTCAGAACTAATAAGCCTCCGGTAGATAAAATCCGTAAATATGTGGCAGAAGAATTCAGAGCAACAGTTGAAGATGATCCAAAAGGGCTGAATTTTGGTTAGAAAATACAATCAGGGTTTTGGATGAATTATCTTGTACACCTGAAGAATGCTTGAAATGTGTTGTATCTCTGCTAAAAGACTCAGCCTATCAGTGGTGGAATACCATCATATCTGTTGTACTGAAAGAAAATGTTACATGGGAATTTTTCCAAACAGCATTCAGAAAGAAGTATATTAGCCAGAGATTTATAGATTAGAAAAAGAAAGAATTTCTAGAGCTTAAACAAGGAAATATGATAGTATCTAAATATGAGAGGGAATTTGTTCGGTTAAGCAAGTATGCTAGAGAATAGGTTCCAACTAAGGCTAATATGTGTAAACGTTTTGAAAAAGGATTAAATGAAGACATTAAGTTATTGATAGAAATTCTTGAATTAAGGGAATTTGTAGTACTGGTTGATCGGGCACACAAAGCTGAGGAAATAATTAAAGAGAAGAGATAAGTACAAAGAGAAGCTGGAATTCCTAGTAAGAGATCTATGGGGAAGTCACAAGTATCTGCTTCAAAGAAATCAAAGAAACACTATGATCATTTTACCACATTTATAGGGTATTCTGAAAAAGAACGAGGCTCTCAACACTCTAATCCGAGATCTCCGTCTCCATCCATTACAAGTGTAGGAAGTGTTGGAAGTCCTAAACCAAGATGCAAACATTGCAATAAATTTCATTTCAGTGAATGCCGCATAAGAAGTGGAGCTTGCTTTAGATGTGGTTCTTTTGACCACTATCTCAGAGACTGCCCAGAAAAGCCTGTAAAAGATATTGTTCATACCTCTATGTTGAACAATCCCGTCTCGAGGGGCAGACCACCTCGTCACCTCGACAATGTCAGTGGTAGGCGATGTGTGACAAAAGATTCAACAATTAAATATGAAGCACGAGCACCGGCGAGAACACATGCTATACGTGCACGAGAGGATGCTTCTGTACCTGATGTTATTACTGGTACATTTTATCTCCTTGATACTGATATTACTACTTTAATTGATCTTGGTTCAACACATTCATACATATGCACGAATTTAGTGTCTGTTAAAAATTTACGTGTTGAGTCCACTGAATTCGTGGTTAGAGTTTCGAACCCCAGGCCAAGTATGTGATGGTGGATAAAGTTTGTAAAAATTGTCCATTAATGGTACGGGGTTATTATTTCTTAGCTGATTTAATGTTTTTGCCATTTGACATAATATTGGGAATGGATTGGCTAACTCAGCATGGTGCAGTGATAAATTGTAAACAGAAATATATTGTATTAAAATGTCAGAATGGTGAATTTCTTCATATTGAATCTGATAAACTGGATGGGCTGTTTAATGTAATCTTAGCTATATCAGCACAAAAATATATCAGAAAAGGGTATGATGCTTATCTTGCATATGTGCTGGATACTAAAGTATTTGTAACACCCCAAACCAGGTCTATGCGTTAAGACAAGATTTGATTTGTCACACAGAATGAGCATCCATTTAATTATCTAATGATTTAGGTAAAACAGTTCTACAAAACCTTTTGAAAATGAAGTTTAGTAAAAACCAAGAATTTGATTTAAAATCAATGAATAAAGTAGTACTAGTTTGAAATCTTATTATTTAATATTTAATTGTTAAAGACTTTAAAGTAATTTTAAAGAATTCAAAAGAATCTAAAACAAGAATATTTAAAGAATCTCATATGTTTAAAAAATATTTAAGGAAATATTATTAAAATAGTATTAGTCCAAATTAAGTGTCTAAAGCATAATTAAATACATCCACACATAAAATCCATAAAATAATAATAATAGAGGCCTTATTACATCATACCCAAAATAGTAATTAAATAAATATACTTAATTGAAGTTCATAGTTTATAAAACCCTTGTTCGAAGTATGGCCTCCATGAAGTCATCCCCAACCCAAGCCTCTATCAATTGCCATTACCTGAGAAGGATAATAAAGTAGAGTGAGTTACTCAGAACTTAGTGTATAACCCACTTACCATATCCACTAGGCCAAACCATCAAGACATTATATTGGGTTTGAGCCCATTTACGGATTTAACAATATAATAATAATGCATGTAGAATGAAATTCCCAACCAAACCTAAATTTTCCATCCGCTACACACCACCCGTACCAACCAACACACCTGTGGAGATCAAGTCAACCCATCCCGCCAACACACCAATCGCAGGCATAAAGCCATTTTAAATAATATTGTGGTGCACCACCGAACTAGATTGTGGCAAAGCCACTCGAACTAGATTTTTGGCAACAGGCCTTTCTTCTCTTCGTTAATTTTTTTCCAACCCATGCAATCATGTTTATATATAAAACATAACAATACATTCACATGATAAATTTAACAAAAGGCCCATAATACAAGTGGGTTCATATCTCAAATTTTCATTTTAGCACATAAGGCAAAATAACATTTTAGCCCATTTAACGATCTAGCAAACTTTGGCCTATATATCGATCTAGCAGTTTTTGGCCCATATATCGATCTAGCAGTTGTTGGCCCATATATCGATCTAGTAGTTTTTGGCCCATATATCGATCTAGCAGTTGTTGGCCCATATATCACATGAGGCATAACATTTTACTATTTATCAATTAACCCATTGAGGGCATTTTCGTAATTTCCACGACTTTAACCATTTTCATGCATTTACACAAAAGTGTTAATTATTTTGTATTTCTCCGATTTTGCCATCTTTATGATTTTATCCCAATACTTATGGTATAGTATCTAACCCCGAGAGATAAGTGTGAAGTTACACACCTGGTTACAGTGAGAACTAGACTTTCCCGCTAGTCGATACCTAAACAAGCATCACGATAATTTAGAACACTAATACTATTTATAAATCTATTCTTATAAATAATGATCTAGACTTTACCCTTGGAATTTTCGAACAACTTCTATATACGGTTTCTTCCCGATTGTTGGTTCGTTACCCGTTGAATATCCACGAACAAACAAAGGCTCAGGAGTACTAACGACTTCAAATAATAGATTCTCCTCAGATGAGGGTCCATAACCCGGTGGAAAATCTCAGATTCTCGAAATAGCCCTTCGCTTAAATTTCGGGGGATTAGCGGAACCATCCCTCTTCCGAACACTATTTACAACCTTTTTCGTCCCTATCTTGATTGTCTCCATTGACAAAAGATCGTTAGTCCAACTAAAAAGTATATCGAAAATTATGACTAACAGTTTGAAGGGTGAGATTGGCTTACCACAAAATATCCTTGTCCCACAAGATGAAAATCGAGCGATAACGTCCCCTAAAACAAAATCGATTAATAGTTAAAAATATGTCGAGTAGTATATATCTCCTTGATAAGAACTCTTACCTTAACACTTCGACTCAATTTCTAACGAATCACGATGATAACAAATACTCCAAGTTTGGCCTTCTTTATAACACTATAAAAATGAAAGATTGTCTAAGGAAAAAGAACGTTATTATCGGTCATAAGACCCTCCTAAACTTATATATATTCGGCTAAGAAAAGAAGGGAAAAGAAAAGATTCAAAAAGAGTTCTTACCGATTGCTTAAACGAAGGTTGAGGGAATAATCAACAAAACAACATAGATGAAGAGAAGATTTGGCTTTGAAGGAAAATTGAAGAAAATGGTATTAGTACCATTTGGCCATGGGGAGAAAAGGATGGAGAAAGTGTTTGAATGATAAATAAAATGGAGAGGAAAAGAGAATGGGGAGTAGGTGTTTATGATTCGGTTTTCAAAGAGAAGAAAATAGAAAGAGAAAAGTGATGAGTTTAGGAACAAAATGCATTCAAAGAATGGGGAGGGAAGGAAAAGAAGAATGGTCTTTAGCTTTGGTATTTCGATAAGAAGAAGAGTGTATTGAGATGCTAGGCAAAAAATGTGCCCAAATGGTAACATGAAAAAGAAATGGTCAAAAGAACTAAGCTTACCAAATGCTCAATTTCGGCTAGGAGAAAAGTTTTGAAGAGAATTGAAAATTTTACAAAAATATGCTAAGAATGACCAAAAACTAACTCCTAATCCTAGCCAAGCTACAACCACATTCGACCAACCCCTTTAGTCCACAATGTCGTCCAAATACATGGTTAAAATGGCCATGCAAAAGTTTCCAAATCATCATTCTTGTATCATGCCTTGTATTCCTCCACTTTCCAAATGCTTAAAAAACAATCCTAAAATCAAGCAAATTCAACCCCTTAATTCATGTTTACCATAACCTTTAGCCATCTTTCCATAAAAAAATTAGTCCATCTTATCCATGAATGAAGCTTGGCTGACACTTGCTAGGAAAGAGCAAAAATAAATGCTCACAATTTGCATGCTAGGAGATTCGAACCTCTCCCCTCAAGACCATACATGTAGCGTATATCCCCTTCACCAATAGCTCAACTCATGCTATTCTTTATCACTTTAATTAACTTAAACTTCAAAGTCACCTGATTCCTCTATAGTAAAGTACTCTTTACTAAAATTTATTCTAACTCCGAATAAACCCGAGCCTTCTCAAGACTATATTAAACACACAAATAAAATCATTCACAAGCTAAACACCAAAAACATGCAACATATCGATACTCATATTTTTAGGATGTTACAATTCTACCCCCTTAAAGAAAATTTCATCCTCGAAATTTTACCTGATTAAAAGAGGTAAGGATATTGTTGCCGAATTACATCCTCAGGCTCCCACGTAGCTTCCTCCGCTCCGTGATTATGCCATAAAACCTTGACTAATGGCACGGTCTTCTTTCTTAGCACCTTAACATCTCGGTCTAAGATTTCCACTGGTTCCTCCTCAAAAGATAAGTCTAATCTCAACTCCACTTCTTCTACTGGTACTATGTGAGATGGATCCGATCTATAGTGCCTCAGCATAGAAACATGGAAAACATTATGAATCTGACTCAACTCCGGAGGTAATTCAAGCTGATAGGCCATTGGACCAACACGCTTTATCACACGATATGGTCCAATGAACCTAGGGCTCAACTTGCCCTTCATTCCAAATTTGAAAATCTTCTTCCAAGGTGAGGCTTTCGGAAAGACCTGATCTCCCACTGCAAACTCAATATCCTTACGTTTCAGATCTACATACGATTTTTGTCGATCCGAAGCTTCCTTTAACCGCGCTCGAATCACCTTTACCTTTTCTTCCGTCTCAGATATCAACTCAGGACCCAACAACTATCGTTCCTCCAATTCAGTCCAACAAGTAGGGGTACGACACCTACGACCGTATAAAGCTTTATAAGGCACCATTTGGGTATTGGATTGGTAACTGTTATTATACGCGAACTCTGCCAATGGTAGGAAATCCTCCCAACTACCTCTGAAGTCGATTATACAACCACGTAACATGTCTTCTAAAATCTGAATTACTCTTTCCGATCGACCATCCGATCGAGGATGAAAAGCCGTACTAAAGTTTAACTTTGTTCCCAAAGCCTCATGTAAAGCTTTCCAAAACCGTGATGTAAACCTGGGATCCCTGTCCGATATGATAGACACTGGTACCCCATGCAACCTCATGATCTCAGATACATACAGCTTAGCCAACTTCTGCAGCGAGTAATCTGTACTAACTGGAAGAAAATGGGTAGTCTTCGTCAAACGATCAACTACTACCCAAACGGAATTTTTCTTAGTAGGTGTTAAAGGTAACCCACTAACAAAATCCATTGATATCCGCTCCCATTTCCATAGGGGAATCTTTACCAGTTGTAATAAGCCTGACTGCAGTTGATGCTCCGCCTTCACTTGTTAACAAGTTAAACATTTACCTACAAACTCAAAAATCTCACGCTTCAACGCTGGCCACCAATACTATTCACGGAGATCTCGATACATCTTATTTCCTTCGGGGTGCATAGCATAAGGGCTACTATGCGCCTCCCGCAGAATCATTTGTCTCAAATCTGAGTCCTTGGGCATACAAATTCTTCCACGAAAACACAGCACTCCATCATTATTCATACCAAAATCCCCTATTTCACCACTTTCAACTTGCTGAATTAAGGATCCCAACTTTTCATATGATATCTGCTTTTCCCTGATCTGATCTAACCACAGTGGCTTCACCTGAAGTTCCGCTAACAGGCTACCATCCTCATACAAACTCAGATGAGCAAACATTGCTCTTAAATCAGATACCACCTTACGACTTAATGCTTTTGCTACCACGTTAGCCTTTCCAGGATGATACTCTATTGAGAAATCATAATCCTTTAACAACTCCACCCACCTTCTTTGTCTCAAGTTTAACTCATTCTGGGTAAGAAGATACTTAAGACTCTTATGATCCGTATAGATGACAGACTTCTCACTGTAGAGATAGTGCCTCCAAATCTTTAAAGCAAACACTACCGCAGGCAACTCCAAGTCATGAGTAGGATAGTTTACTTCATGCGGTCTCAACTGACGAGAAGCATAGGCCACCACTTTTCCATTTTGCATCAGCACACATCTTAAACCCATGTGTGACGCATCACAGTAGGCGATAAATTCTTTTCCAGCCTCAAGTTGAATTAGTACTGGTGCTTCCGTCAAAATCTTCTTCAATTTTTCAAAACTTTCTTGTTGTTTATCAGTCCATACATACGGTACTCCCTTTCACAATAGCTTAGTTAGGGGTACAACAATCAACGAAAACCCCTCAACAAAGCGTCTATAATATCCAGCCAAACCTAAGAAACTCCGAATCTCAGCTTCTGACTTTGGTGGTTTCCAATCCAATCTGACCTCAATCTTCGAGGATCCACCTTATTCCTTCAAATGACACCACATGACCCAAGAAAGTCACTTCCTTAACCAAAATTCACATTTACTAAATTTGGCATAAAGTTGCTTATCACGAAGTAACTGCAATACTATACGCAAATGTGAGTCATGCTCCTCTTCATTTCTCGAATATACCAAAATGTCATCTATGAACACTACCACAAATCGGTCTAAATAAGGTTGAAAGACCCGATTCATCATGTCCATAAATGCAGTTGGTGCATTGGTCAACCCAAACGGCATCACCAAGAACTCATAATGTCCATAACGAGTTCGAAATGTCGTCTTATGAATATCTGCCTCTTTCACTTTGAGTTGATGATAACCCGATCTCAAATCAATTTTGGAAAAAACTGATGCTCCTTTCAATTAATCAAACAGGTCATCAATTCTCGGTAAGGGATACCTATTCTTGATTGTCAATTTATTCAACTGCCTGTAATCAATGCACATACGCATCGACCCATCCTTCTTCTTAACGAACAAAATCGGTGCTCCCCACGAGACATACTAGGTCGAATAAATCCTCGATCCAACAATTCTTGAATTTGAGCTTTAAGCTCCGCCAACTCCTTCAGTGCCATCCTATAAGGTGTAATAGACACTGGAGTCGTTCTGGGCAAAAGCTCAATACCAAATTCTACTTTCCGATCTGGAGGTATACCAGGAAGTTCTTCGAGAAAGACATCTGAAAATTCCTTCACCGTTCTCACATCTTCTACTGATAACTCCTTGGCATCCAAAGCACTAATAAAAGCTAGGAATGCTCCATACCCTTTCCGCACCAACTTTATTGCCTTTAACGCAGATACCACATTTGCCAAGTAATTTTTTCGTTCGCCTATCATTACTACTTCCTTATCATCCGAAGTCCTTATTGACATCCTCTTTTCAAAGACAATCCAAATGCGCCCAAAGGCTTTCACCAACCAATCCATGCCTGAATGAGATCGAATTACGAAAGGCAATTCCATCAAATCGCCAAAAATATTTCTCTTTAGATTTCTAAGGGCACGTCTCTAAATAGTTTACTCACAATTACCGACTGTCCTAAAGGACTAATTACCGTCATCTCACTATCGGTAATCTCATATTCTATATTCAGGTTTCCAGATATGGCACTAGCAACATACGAGTGGGTAGAATCGATATCTATCAAAGCAGTAACAGGCACATCAAAGATGAAGAACGTACCAGTTATCACATCAGTTGCATTGCCATCATTGCGGTGTCTAACTGCATAGAACAACCCTGGCTGTCTTACCTCCGCATTACCTTTGGAACCATTGCCTCGACTCGGTGTACCTTGTCCGTGTCCAACCCCATTACCACCAAAACCTGGTCCACGGCCTCTCGGTGGCTGCTGAGCGCCTCTGGCTGACTGAGCATCAGGGTTACAAGCTTCCTGAGTCATATCCATCCATCGAGGGCAATTCTTATATTGATGATCCTTGGAACCACATTTATAACAAGCACCAGTTTTCCTTCAGCACTCTTTGGGGTGTCGTTTTCCACATTTGACACAGTCTCGACTCTGATTAGTAGCCACAGGTGCTCTACCTTGAGCTAGCTCATCATTTCGAGGCCTCTTCTGAAATCTTTTTAAAGAACCCACATACTATAAATCTTTGTTGCCTCTAACTCTTTCCCGATTCTAACGTTCTGAGCACTTAGCCTCTTCGACTATCTTGACTTTCTCCATAAGCGTGGCAAAAATTCTTACTTGTTGTGGGGCTATCAGTACCCACAACTCATCATTCAGCCCATCTTCGAAGCGTACACAGCGCTCATGATCCGTTGGTACTATAGTTCGAGCATAACGACTCAAGCGTAAAAATTCTGCCTCATAAGCTGCCACCGTCTTATTTCCTTGAACCAGATTCAAGAATTCCTTCCTCCGAGCATCCACATAACTTGTCCTTACATATTTCCCTTGAAAGGCAGGTTTGAAGAATTCCCAAGTAACTAATGCGACTTGATTGCCTTCTCGAACAAGAAGCCACCATTGATATGCCTCGTCCTTTAACAAGGACATCGCCCTCTTAGTTTACGCTCTACAATTGCACTCTAGATCGTCCATAATTCACTCTACTGACCTCAAGCCAATATTCGAAACATTCGAGCTACACCAAACACCTCTAAAAACTTCAAAGACCACTTGATTTTAGTCGCTTTGATATCGACCCACGAGTCATGCCCCCACTCTAGTTCTAACGACCCTTTCAAGAACTCGCAACATTGCTTGTGTCAAAGCATTATCTTCTCTTCTATGGTCCTGTGATTTATTTTCTGACACAGGTGATGCCGGTACATCTATTTTCGGGATATGTCCCGATTCCTCAGACACAACTCTAGCACCTCGGCCTCTACCACAACCACGTCTACCACGTCTGCATCCTCTGGCGCTCATACTGACTAACTCGTCTTAATCTGATTACGAATTTTATGAATTAGAAAACTATTTCAGTGTTTATTAATGATATTTTATGAGATTCATGAGAAAAAGTTATTTTTCGCAAACACATCCTATAGTCTCGATCTCTAGAATTTTTAACACTTAAAACTAGAAGTTCTAGAGTGTTCCTATGATCATATCATCATAATAATCATTCAGTAATGAATAATTACTTGGCTTGGTGCCGGATGCTTGTGGTGCCATACAACCTTTAAAACATAATTAAAATAATTTCAGATGAAAGTTATTTGTTGAACCCTACCACAGTCGAGTTTTGAAACTGGCTCTGATACCATTAAATGTAGCACCCCAAACCAGGTCATGCGTTAAGACAAGATTTGATTTGTCACACAGAACGAGCATCCATTTAATTATCTAATGATTTAGGTAAAACAGTTCTACAAAACCTTTTGAAATTGAAGTTTAGTAAAACCAATAATTTGATTTAAAATCAATGAATAAAGTAGTACTAGTTTGAAATCTTATTATTTAATATTTAATTGTTAAAGACTTTAAAGTAATTTTTAAAGTATTCAAAAGAATCAAAACAAGAAAATTTAAAGAATCTCATATGTTTAAAAACAAAATATTTGAGGAAATATTATTAAAATAGTATTAGTCCAAATTAAGTGTCTAAAGCATAATTAAATCCATCCACACATAAAAATCCATAAAATAATAATAATAGAGGCCTTATTACATCATACCCAAAATAGTAATTAAATAAATATACTTAATTGAAGTTCATAGTTTATAAAACCCTTGTTCGAAGTATGGCCTCCACGAAGTCATCCCCGGCCTAAGCCTCCATCAATTGCCATTACCTGAGAAGGATAATAAAGTAGAGTGAGTTACTCAGAACTCAGTGTATAACCCACTGACCATATCCACTGGGCCAAACCATCAAGACATTATATTGGGCTTGAGCCTATTTACGGATTTAACAATATAATAATAATGCATGCAGAATGAAATTCCCAACCAAACCTAAATTTTCCATCCGCTACACACCACCCGTACCAACCAACACACCTGTGGGAATCAAGTCAACCCACCCCGCCAACACACCAATCGTAGGCATAAAGCCATTTTAAATAATATTGTGGTGCACCACCGAACTAGATTGTGGCAAAGCCACCCGAACTAGATTTTTGGCAACAGGCATTAAATGTAACACCCCAAACCAGGTCTATGCGTTAAGACGAGATTTGATTTGTCACACAGAACGAGCATCCATTTAATTATCTAATGATTTAGGTAAAACAGTTCTACAAAACCTTTTGAAATTGAAGTTTAGTAAAAACCAATAATTTGATTTAAAATCAATGAATAAAGTAGTACTAGTTTGAAATCTTATTATTTAATATTTAATTGTTAAAGACTTTAAAGTAATTTTAAAGAATTCAAAAGAATCTAAAATAAGAATATTTAAAGAATCTCATATGTTTAAAAAAATATTTAAGGAAATATTATTAAAATAGTATTAGTCCAAATTAAGTGTCTAAAGCATAGTTAAATCCATCCACACATAAAAATCCATAAAATAATAATAATAGAGGCCTTATTACATCATACCCAAAATAGTAATTAAATAAATATACTTAATTGAAGTTCATAGTTTATAAAACCCTTGTTAGAAGTATGGCCTCCACGAAGTCATCCCCGGCCCAAGCTTCCATCAATTGCCATTACCAGAGAAGGATAATAAAGCAGAGTGAGTTACTCAGAACTCAGTGTATAACCCACTTACCATATCCACTGAGCCAAACCATCAAGACATTATATTGGGCTTGAGCCCATTTACAGATTTAACAATATAATAATAATGCATGTAGAATGAAATTCCCAACCAAACCTAAATTTTCCATCCGCTACACACCACCCATACCAACCAACACACCTGGGAGATCAAGTCAACCCACCCCGCCAACACACCAATCGCAGTATAAAGCCATTTTAAATAATATTGTGGTGCACCACGAACTAGATTGTGGCATAGCCACCGAACTAGATTTTTAGCAATGTGCCTTTCTTCTCTTCGTCAATTTTTTCCAACCCATGCAATCATGTTTATATATAAAACATAACAATACATTCACATGATAAATTTAACAAAAGGCCCACAATACAAGTGGGACCATATCTCAAATTTTCATTCTGGCCCATAAGGCAAAATAACATTTTAGCCCATTTAACGATCTAGCAAACTTTGGCCCATATATCGATCTAATGATTTTTGGCCCATATATCAATCTAGCAGTTGTTGGCCCATATATCGATCTAGCAGTTTTTGGCCCATATATCGATCTAGCAGTTGTTGGCCCATAAATCACATGAGGCATAAAATTTTACTATTTATCAATTAACCCATTGAGGGCGTTTTCATAATTTCCACGACTTTAACCGTTTTCATGCATTTACACAAAAGTGTTAATTATTTCGTATTTCTCTGATTTTGCCATCTTTACGATTTTATCCCAATACTTACGGTATAGTATCTAACCCAAGAGATAAGTGTGAAGTTACACACCTGGTTACAGTGAGAACTAGACTTTCCCGCTCGTCGATACCTAAACACGCATCACGATAATTTAGAACACTAATACTATTTATAAATCTATTCTTATAAATAACGATCTAGACTTTACCCTTGGAATTTCGAACAACTTCTATATGCGGTTTCTCTCCGATTGTAGGTTCGTTACCCATTGAATATCCACGAACAAACAAAGGCTCAAGAGTACGAACGACTTCAAATAATAAATTCTCCTCGAATGAGGGTCCACAACCCGGTGGAAAATCTCGAATTCCCGAAACAGCCCTTCGCTTAAATTTTGGGGGATTAGCGGAACCACCCCTCTTTCAAACACTATTCACAACCTTTTTTGTCCCTATCTTGATTGTCTCCATTGACAAAAGATCGTTAGTCCAACTAAAAAGTATATCAGAAATTATGACTAACGGTTTGAAGGGTGAGATTGGCTTACCACAAAATATCATTGTCTCACAAGATGAAAATCGAGCGATAACGTCCCCTAAAACAAAATCGATTAATAGTTCATCTATAACAATATGTCGAGTAGTATATAGCTCCTTGATAAGAACCCTTACCTTAACACTTCGACTCGATTTCTAACGAATCACGATGATAATGAATACTCCAAGTTTGGCCTTCTTTATAACACTATAAAAATGAAAGATTGTCTAAGGAAAAAGAACGTTATTATCGGTCATAAGACCCTCCTAAAATTATATATATTCAGCTAAGAAAAGAAGGGAAAAGAAAAGATTCAAAAAGAGTTCTTACTCTTTGGTTAAACGAAAGTTGAAGGAATAATCAACAAAATAATATAGATGAAGAGAAGATTCGGCTTTGAAGGAAAATTGAAGAAAATGGTATTAGTACCATTCGGCCATGGGGAGAAAATGATGGAGAAAGTGTTTAAATGATAAATAAAATGGAGAGGAAAAGAGAATGGGGAGTAGGTGTTTATGATTTGGTTTTCAAAGAGAAGAAAAGAGAAAGAGAAAAGTGATGAGTTTAGGAACAAAATGCATTCGACAATGGGGGAGGGAAGGAAAAAGAAGAATGGTCTTTAGCTTTGGTATTTCGGCATAAGAAGAAGAGTGTATTGAGATGGTAGGCAAAAAATGTGCCCAAATGGTAACATGAAAAAGAAATGGTCAAAAGAACTAATCTTACCAAATGCTCAATTTCGGCTAGGAGAAAAGTTTTGAAGAGAATTGAAAATTTTGTACAAATATGCTAAGAATGACCAAAAACTAACTCCTAATCCTAGCCAAGCTACAACCACATTCGGCCAACCCCTTTAGTCCACAATGCCGTCCAAATACATGGTCAAAATGGCCATGCAAAAGTTTCCAAATCATCATTCTTGTATCATGCCTTGTATTCCTCCACTTTCCAAATGCTTAAAAAAAACAATCCCTAAAATCAAGCAAATTCAACCCCTTAATTCATGTTTACCATAACCTTTAGCCATCTTTCCATAAAAAAATTTAGTCCATCTTATCCATGAATGAAGCTTGGCCGACACTTGCTAGGAAAGAGCAAAAATAAATGCTCACAATTTGCATGCTAGGAGATTTGAACCTCTCCCCTCAAGACCATTCATGTAGCGCATATCCCCTTCACCAATAGATTAACTCATGCTATCCTTTATCATTTTAATTAACTTAAACTTCAAAGTCACCTCATTCCTCTACAGTAAAGTACTCTTTACTAAAATTTATTCTAACTCCGAATAAACCCGAGCCTTCTCAAGACTATATTAAACACAAATAAAATCATTCATAAGCTAAACACCAAAAACATGCAACATATCGATACTCACATTTTTAGGATGTTACAGTATTTGAGTCGAAGATTAAGCTATTGCCAGTTGTTTGTGAGTTTCCTGATGTATTCCTAGAAGAATTACCCGGATTATCGCTAGTTAGAGAGGTGGAATTTTCTATAGATCTTGTTCCTGGAACAACTCCAATATCAATAGCACCTTATAGAATGGCCCCAACGGAATTAAAAGAGTTGAAAGCACAATTGCAAGAACTTAATGATAGGGGTTTTGCTCGACCTAGTCATTCACTTTAAGGTCCACCAATTATGCTTGTAAAGAAGAAAGATGGATCTATGAGGTTATGTATTGATTACAAACAGCTTAAAAATGTCACAATAAAGAACAAGTATTCGTTGCCTCGAATTGATGATCTATTTGATCAGTTGAAAGGTGCCACTGTGTTCTCTAAAATAGATCTCCGTTTTGGATACTATCAATAGCAAGTGAAAGACTCAGATATACCGAAGATAGCTTTCAGAACCAGGTATGGACACTATGAATTCCTTGTGATGCCGTTTGGTTTGACGAATCCACCTGCATTATTCATGGATTTAATGAATAGAATTTTCAGACCGTATCTAGACAGGTTTGTAGTGGTGTTCATTGATGATATTTTAGAATATTCCCAAGATGAAAATGAGAAAGCTGATCATTTGAGACTTGTGCTACAAACTTCGCGTGAGAAACAACTATATGCCAAATTCAGTAAGTGTGAATTTTGGCTTTGGGAAGTCGGTTTCCTTGGGCATATAGTGTCTGCAGAAGGTATCAGGGTAGATTCAAGTAAAATTTCAGCTATTCTTAATTGGAAACAACTAAAAAATGTGCCTGAAGTCAGAATTATTTTGGGACTAGCCGGTTATTATTGGAGGTTTGTTAAAGGGTTTTCAATGATAGCTTCTCTGATGACTTGATTGTTGCAAAAAGATGTAAAATTTGAGTGGTCTGATAAATGTCAGCAGGGTTTTGACAGATTAAAAGCCTTGTTGACTGAAGCACCTGTGTCAGTTCAACCTCAGTCGGGTAAAGAATTTGTAATTTACAGTGATGCGATGTTGAATGGTTTAGCTGTGTGTTGATACAAAAAGGTAAATTAATAGCCTATACTTCTAAACAAGTAAAACCACATGAAAGAAATTACCCGATACAAGATTTAGAGTTAGCAACTATTGTATTTGCATTGAAAATTTGGCGGTATTACTTGTTTGGTGAAAAATGTCACATATTCACTGATCATAAGAGCTTGAAGTATCTGATCATGTAGAAAGACTTGAATTTGAGACATCGTAGATGGCTCAAGTTATTAAAAATTATGACTTGGCTATTGACTATCATCTGGGAAAAGCCAATGTGGTTGCTGATGCTTTAAGCAAAAAATCACTGTTGCTTTTTACGGGCAATGAATACCCAGTTATGATTATCAGAGGATGGTTCAATCATAGCTAAATTAAAAGCTAAACCTACATTTCTACATCAGATCTATGAAGATAAGAAAGATGATGATGGATTACAAGCTAAACAGGTACAGTGTGAGTTGGATTTTGATTCAGAATTTCAGATTGGGTCTAATGATTGCTTATTATTCAGAGACAAAATATGTGTACCGAGTAATTCAGAACTTGTACAGAAGATTTTGAACGAAGCTCATAATGGTACTATGACTGTTCATCTAGGAAGTAACAAAATGTACAATAATTTGAAAAAAATGTACTGGTGGCCGGGAATGAAATGTGATATTTTTGAATTTGTATTTAAATATTTAATATGCCAACAAGTTAAAGCTAAACATCAAGTGCCTTTAGGATTATTACAGCCAGTAACAATACCGGAATGGAAATGAGAAAGAGTTACCATGGAATTTGTATCGGGATTACCCCTATCTTCGAAAAAGAAAGATGTTATTTGGGTAATCGTTGACCGTTTAACGAAGTCTGCACACTTTATTCTGGTATGTATGGATTTTTTTTTGGATAAGTTAGTAGAGTTATATGTTTCTGAGATTGTTAGATTACATGAGGTACATGTCTCCATTATTTCTGATAGAGATCCCTGGTTTATATCCCGATTTTGGAATAAATTGTAAGAAGCTTTAGGTACGGAGTTACATTTCAGTACTGCATTTCAACCTCAGACTGATGGTCAATCTGAACGTGTAATACAAATTTTAGAGGATATGCTCTGGTATTGTGTTTTGGAATTCGAAGGTAACTGGGAAAAGTATCTACCTTTGGTTGAATTTGCATATAATTATAGTTATCAGTCTAGCATTAAAATGGCACCGTACGAGGCTTTGTATGGTTGTAAATGTAGAACTCCGTCGTATTGGACAGAACTCAGTGAGAAAAAGATACACAGAGTTGATTTAGTTCGTGAGACTGAAGAAAAGGTAAATGTGATCCCGGACAGTTTGAAAGCAACCTTTAATCATCAAAAGTCTTATGCCTATCTTAAACGAAAAGAGAGAGAATTCCAAGTTGGAGACAAGGTATTCTTGAAAGTATTGCCTTGGAAGAAAGTTCTCCGATTTGGTCGTAAGGAAAACTGAGTCCACGATTCATCGGACCATTTGAGATTATTGAAAGAATTGGACCTGTTGCTTATTGGTTGGCATTACCGCAAAAGCTTGATAGAATTCATAATGTTTTTCATATATATATCTTACAACGGTATTGGTCAAATCCTTCACATGTTATTTCTCCGATCGAAGTTGAGATTCAATCTGACATAACTTACAGTGAAGAACCGATTAAAATCCTGGCATGAGAGACAAAAGAAATAAGAAATAAAAATGTGACTTTGGTAAAAGTTCTCTGGCAACAACATGGTATAGAAGAGGCTACTTGGGAACCGAAGGAAACTATGAGAAAGCAATACCCGAACCTCTTTATTGGTAAGATTTTCGAAGACGAAAATTCTTTAAGGGGAGAGTTGTTTCGATGTAACAATGGTTTCGGACCACAAATTCGAGCTTTTTATTTTAAATTTTTTTGCATGGTTTGAAATCGGTTAACAATGGTTTCGGACCACAAATTCTAGTCATTAAATAGCTATGTTCAAAATTTATTTTAAATTTTTTTTGCATGGTTTGCATTGTGATAGGAATGTTATATGAAAATTTTGATAAGAAAATTTTACCGATTTCATGATTAATTATAGAAAGGACTAAATTGCATAAAAATGCAAAAGTTGAATTCTAGTAGCTAGAAGGATTAAATAGCTATGGAATTCAAAAATTGAGGTCCTTATATAGTAATTAGACCATTAAGAAAAAGTTAGTAGATATTTATGATGAATCATCCATATAAGGTTCTTGCGATTTTCACGTTATAGATCTTAGCTCCAAAGAGCATCCCGTAAGCATCCTTGCGATTTTCACGTTATAGATAGGGTTGTGATCCTACATTTGTTGTGGACACACCTTAGCTCTTATGAGTATCCCGATTATAAGCTATTCATGAGCTTCCTGCTAAATTGGCTCTTAGTAAGCTTCCTGATAGTCCTCGCTTGGACTTCCTGATATATGGCTATCCGGAGCTTTTCGTTACATGGCTCTTTATGAGCTTCCTGATAGGTTCTTCGTGAGCTTCCCGATATGGTTCATTGTGAACTTCTCGATTATGGCTCTTATGAACTTCCCATTATATAGCCCGGATAAGCTTCCCAAAATGGCTCTGTGTGAGCTTCCTGTTACAAGACTCGAGTAACAGCCCGATTTTTAGTGGTATCAGAAATAGTGATTTAAGGCCACCAAATTCGACGAGTAAGTTCGTAAATAATATTATTTAATATTTTCAAGTCAAATTTGATTTATAGCCCGATTTGATAATTTATGTTATATATGTAGCACCCTTAACTCGTATCCATCGCCGAATTAGAGTTACAAGACATTACCAATCAAATACACAACTTAGATCAGCCATTTATATCAATTCAGGCACAAAGTAATATAATCTCCTTTACAAAATTTTTCCAGTACTATCATCATATTTCTACAAGTCAAATTCGTATATTTGAATCACATAATCAACCAAAATCAATCATGTTTTTTTTCTAGTCATTTCACATATATGAATCATGGCTCAATATGTAGATAATTGTACTATTTCATAACAGAATACAAACATCAATATGTCATCTTATAACTATCCATATAACCAACAAAACATTCCTAAAACATAGTCATCATTTACTAATAAGTAACCGAATCCAAGTAGCCATTTTACTACTATAATTCGCCATTAACATTTTATGCTCATAACAAAAAACAAACATTAAACTAACCAATTTAATCTTTAAATACTAAACCACAAACAAACATGTCATATGTATATGTATTTAATTTATCCATCATTAGCCGAATATGTAAGCCCATCATTTACCAATTCCACGCCAATATACAAGACAAATTATACATCAAATTATAGGTCAATAGTAAGCCACTTCAAATAGCCAAATTCACAATATATAGCAAAGACATCACATAGTTTATAAAAACATGTATCACAAATTGAAAACACATCCATCAACTACGTAATTACTCGAGCTGAATCACATGTTCATCAAACATACTTCCCAAGATGAGCACATTAACAAGGTCGATCATTCACAAACATTAACATCATTATCAAGCCATTTTCGCATGGCTATTGATATACAATTCAAAACAAACCATATTAAAACTAGCCTATACATGCCATATGTCAAAAGTGCAAGCTTTCAAAGTACCGAAATAGCGATCGATAGTGTGATGATGATCCTTGACGATCCCCGAGCTTGAGCTAGCTTTATATAACTATAAAACAGAAAAAAGAATTCACAAAGTAAGCTTTAAAAGCTTAGTAAGCCATAAGCAAATAAATCATCACAAGAACATTAATAATTCAATTTGAATAGGTCACATTTAACTAATCTCTTACACATATACATTCACTTTTCTCATATAATCCATAATACCACAATAAGTAACTTCACTTACCTCATTTTTCCATGAACATATAAACCTTATACGTACCTGAATTATTTAGCTCAAATTCACATTCAGATTCATTTGAAATTACCCGTTGAACCATTTGGAATCATTAAGGATACTCGAAAACACATAAATCACTTACAACGCCATATCCCAGATATGGTCTTACATGTTATCACATATCGATGCCTCTATCCCAGATAGGGTCTTACACGAATCATTTACGATGCCAATGTCCTAGACATGGTCTTACACGAAATAGCATCAGTATCCTATACTATTCCTAAGGCTCATACGGTGCTTTCAACTTTGTAATTCAATCAATTCATGCTCGAAACAAGTCCTTCAATGCTCAATTCAATTTGGCAATATATATAACTATATATAATTCAATTCGACAATATATAGATTTAAATTTTAAAATTTTTATTTGCATATGAACTTACCTCGTACGAAAATGAACCAATTTAGTCCCTATCCAACAACTTTAGAACTAATTTAGTCCCTAAATTTAAATTTAGATCAAGAACCAATAAGCTTTAAATCGGATTTAGATCAAGAACATTTAAATTTCTTTCTTTCTTGATCTAAATCAATTTAAATTTAACTTATTTAAAGACATATTCATTCAATTTCATCCAAAAACACATAAATGAGCATTTTGCAATTTAGCCCTTAATGTTTCATATTTTTTCAATTTAGTCCCTATTTCAAAACAACACAAAATACACAAAATTTCCCTAAACCCATGCTTGACCGAATCTGTAACATCCTGAAAAGGGCCTATGCATTTTCGGTTTAATTGTATGAAATGACATGTCTTATGTATTATGAATGTAAGATGAACATTTTGGAAACTTGGAAATGTTAAGTTAAAATAGGAAGTGAACATTTTGGAAACTTGGAAATGTTGGGAAATGTTTTAGAAATGTTAAGTTTAAAAGAGGAAACTAAAACAAGGTGGCTTTAAGAGAAAAGGTATGTGAAATTTGACACACAAACAGGCTTGGAAAAGTGGCCTGGAGATGCCACTTAGGGCCTCTGGAAATGGCGCCACATACAAGGGAATTGGGCCTAAGTTTGAGTCACATGGGAAGCAAATGAAAGAAGTTTTATTTTTGCTTCCAAAAGCAGAGAGTTGGATGGCATTAAGGCTCTTAAAAGAAGAGCTTGATTCTCTTTAAATTTTCGGATAAATAGTAGATAAATGGTAATTTAATATTAGATTATTTTAAGTGGATTATTGATGAGATTAATTAAGGTGATAAATAAAAGATAAACTTTATCAAAATAAGGGAGAGTTGGCCGAATAGGGGGAACTAAGTATAGTATTTTCGGCCAAAAGGATTAAAGGCCATTTGTTTCTTTTTTTTTCTTTTGAAAGTCTCTGCCGAAATCCTCTTGTCATCTTCTCTATTTTCTTTTGTTGACAAAACCGCAAGCTCCCTCTCAAAGACTCACCATTTCTGAATCCTCCATCTCTATTCTTCTTTTTTGTTTCAATTCATCAAAAGCCGAAACCTTATCATCTAGTCATCAAGGCCGATTCTTTAAGGGCTTTTAACAAGGTGTCACGATTTCTTAAAAGGGTAAGATCCAAAATTGGTTTCAATTCTTTTATATTTTAGACCTATCGAAAATTTAGGGACTAATCTCTATTATTAATTTTGGCCGAATTATGGAAGGGTGTATTCGGGATTTAAGAATTGTCAACTACAAGAAGGTATCTTTCGGGATTGCAAGGATCTAAGGTAAGACATATGTATATTCGGCCAAAGGCCATGTTTTATGTTTTAAGGTTAGATTAAATCTAACATATGGTTATAGGAATTTCGACAGCATTAAGGAAGCAAGGATCCAATTCGGGATTTAAGATTTGGAAGGTAAGCACCTATGTATATTCGGCTAAAGCCTAGATTAGTATTTAGATCTGTTCTTTAAATATTCAAAAGCCGAAAACTAACCAAGTTAATTGATTCAATGCCTGGCCGAATACAAGGAGGAATAAAGCAAAGATTTCGAGATTGGTTGGTGTCCCAATCGGCAACAAGGTAGGTTTTAAGTGTACAAATCCTACTAGGATTTGGTTATATAGCCGAATAGGCTTTATGCTAACATATTAAGGTTGGCCGAATGTAGGACTTGAG
Organism: Gossypium rotundifolium; assembly: GCA_025506655.1. Taxonomy (NCBI): domain Eukaryota; kingdom Viridiplantae; phylum Streptophyta; class Magnoliopsida; order Malvales; family Malvaceae; genus Gossypium; species Gossypium rotundifolium. Next base: position 173,497,384 of record CP106727.1, read on the forward strand.
ATCTAAGGCTTTAGATCGGATTTTCGGATTTCAGTGAATTGTTAAGCGAATCAGGTGTGTACCCTACCCTAAGTTTTAATACGTTCATGGCGATGTTTTAAATTAAATATGTTATTAAGAATGTGAAAAGCATGGCTAAGGTACCATACAATGGTACAAAGTACTAAGGTACGTATCCTACTCCTACTAGGAATATGAATATATGTTATTTTTAACATAGTGATAAGAATGTGAATTAAGGCCTGATTTTGCATATTGTGTATGAAATATGGGGGCATTCGGGTTATATGAAAAAGGGGAAGTGAAAGTGGTGACTTCGGTCTCACTATCTGAATGTGGTGACTTCGGTCACATTATTTGAATGTGGTAATCTCGGTTACATTATCTGAATGTGGTGTCTCATGACACAATTATTTAATCTGGTGGCTATGCCATGAATTTTATATGGGCGATGAGCACGTCGACTGCAGCGACTGCCTTCGATGGTGTGTAGTGGATGGAGGGTTGACTTAGTAGTCCCCACGGTGTGCAGGTTTGGTACGGGATGTGTAGTGGATGGCATCTAGGTTTGGGTTCGGGATTGCATCATTATCTTGAATTATTATGTGAACATGATATGTATGGTATGCCTAAATCTATTAAATTTTAGTGTTGGTTACACATTGAGTCTGTTGACTCACCCCTTGTGGGATTATTTTTTAGGTGACGATCAGTGATGGACCGGGCCGACAGATGCTTAGTGGAGGCCATATGGAGTTCAGATTTCTTTTACTTGGACTATTTTACTTTAAGTACTTTGAATTTAAATTTTGGGAATTATTCGATGTAATAAGGCCTTAGTAGAACTATTTTATTCTGTTTTTTTTATTTATTAAGCTTACAAACTTTTATTTATTAAAAGATTAAGTAAACCCATTTTTTTTTAAAACAAGGCCCAAACGTTTTGTCACCTAAAGTAAAGGATTTTAATAATGAAATAAACTTGTTTTCAACTCAAGCCCAACCCAAAACGATCTTTCTTCCAAATCACACAAGTTTTTCCTAAGTAACAAAAGAATTTGAAACAGTTTACAGGGAACATACCATATCTGGTCAAGGCTCATGGGCGGTGTTTGGGGTGTTTCGATTTAGTATCGAGCCAGTTTTAAACTCTCACCTTGGGTTTAAGGCCCAAAATGTTTTCAAAGCTAAGCCCAAAAAGAAATTTTGTGAATTAAGCAGGATTTTTTGGCATGGCCTACTAAGTCTCCGACCCGAAGTCCACCAGGTAAGTACTTCTATCCATTGTGTGATTTATAGTATGACTTGTAGAGGGGTAGAAATGGAATGGAATGTAGAATAGAGATTAAGTACTTGAACCCTAGGACTAGTATACCCCAACAAAAACATAGGACTTAAGTGCCTAACTAAACAAACCTGTGGTTAAGTCGCCGAGCTAGGATGTGGCAACCATGGTGCGCATGTCTAGGGTTGGTTTTGGTGGGAGCTTGGTATTTAAGCAGTCCTAGTGACTCACCTCCTCTCCACTTGAATCCTACCTGGTGCGTAGCCTCGGTTCACCCTAACCAAGAGGACTTATACACTGCTAAACCCCAACTAAAACCCGAAAGGACTAGCCGTATTTTATGGAAACCCTAGTTTTAAAATTTCTAAATTACCCTCTTGATTTGAAAAGATTATTTTTATAAATTTTGCTGAAATATTACTGATTTACAAATTTACAAAAATACCCCTAGTGGTAAACTTAAAAAAAAAATGCCCTTGGATTATGAAAATTTTAAATACCCACAACTCTTATCAAAATTTCATTACTTTATAAAATATTCAAAAAACCTAAATTTGCCAAGTATGAAAATACCTTGATTTTGGAAAATTACAAAATTACCCCTAACCTGCAAATTACCAAAATACCCCCGAGTCACAAAATTATCAAAACAACCCTGAATCCCAAAATTTTTACAACATCACCAATTTGGAAAGCAAAATTTTCAAAACAACCCCCAAGTTTTGTAAATTCCAAAATATCCTTGATTTATTAAAAATTTACAAATTTACCCAGGTTAATTACTAAAATACCCTCAAATTTCAAAATTTTCCAAAATACCCTCGGGAATGAAAAAAATTACCAGAATACCCTTATTGATAAAATTACCAAGGCACCATATTTGACAAATTACGAAAATACCCCTGTAGGACAAATTACAAAAATACCCCTGGGTAGTGGAAAAATAACAACAATGGAAATTACAACATTTCTCTGAATGAATGAAAGTTCATAATTGACTGATGGATGTATGAATGTAAAGACTGTGTGCATGTATGAATGCGAAAGAACCACTTCTAAAATTCTTTTCATAAAACTTCTTCGTGGATAATCAGTGGAATAAGGGCTAATTCATAAAACTTTCTTAAATCAGATTAAAGAGCATCGTTAGATATGAGTTCTAGAGGACACGATCGTCATGGACGCGATAAAGGAAGAATGGCTGTGTCAGAACCCGTTAGATCGGGTCAAGGGTCTGACAATGAGTTACCACCGCCACCACCACCCCTAGCTATTGGTGTCGAGCAGCGAGCCTCGACGGGGATGATCTTTGTATCACGTCATCTTTGCGAGTTATGGAAATGGTGGTTGGAGCAGGCAGAAATATGAGAGCTCGAAAGTTTGTACCTGAGTGACTCCGAGCCAACGGAGCTGAGGTGTTCCGTGGAGTGTCTGGTGTGGCACCCAGTACAGCTGAATACTAGTTGGAGGCGACCGAGCGCATTATAGATGAGCTCGATCTGACCCCTGAGGAGAAGTTGAAAGGAATGGTGGCGCTGCTACGCAATAAAAGCGTATCAATGGTGGTTAACAGTTCGGAATGGTGCCACAACTGAGGATCTGACCTGGGAATATGTTAAGATGGCATATCAAAAAAAGTATGTGGGGACCAGATTATTGATGAGCAAAGGAAGGCTTTTTTGGGGCTGGTTCAAGGGAACAAGTCAGTAGTAGTGTATGAAGCTGAATTTTGAGGTTAAGCCAATATGCTCGAGGAGTAGTGGCAACGGAACATGAGCGATGTGTCCGTTTTGAAGACAGTTTAAAGGATGACCTCGGTTATTGATAGCTCCACATCAAGAGCGGGAGTTTTCCGCATTGATAGAAAAGGCTAAGGTAGCCGAGGGAATCAAGGACTCGGTTAAGCAGAGCTCTGATAGGAATAGACCCAAGAGGGGTTATGGGTCATCAGGATCGTCGGGAAATATGCAGAAAAGGCCCAGAACTGATGGGTCGCGGGGTCAACAAGTGGGTGCAGAAGGGCAGTATCGTCCTTGTGATCATTGTGGAAAGAAGCACTTAGGGGAGTGTTGGAAAAAGATGGGAGAATGTTTTAGGTGTGGGTCCAAGGACCATATGCTCAAAGATTGTCCTAAGAAACCAGATGAAAGTTGATCAGCAGCTCAGAATGTTAATCAGGCTGGTAGAGGAGGACAGCAGCCTCAACGAGGTCATGGTTCGAATAACAGAGGTAATGGTGCTGGCAAAGGACGTGGAACATAAGGCAGAGGTGCTGCTAACACTGAGGCAAGGAGCCGGGTTTGGTTTATACAGTTTGCCGGAGGGAGGATGGTGACGCACCGGATGTTATAACTGGTACGTTCCTTATTTATGGCAAGCCTTATTATGCCTTAATTGATGTGGGCTCGACCCATTCTTATGTTACATGTAGTGTAGTGGAAACACTAGGCCTAGACTCTGAACTTTTTGATAGGCAGATGACTGTAGTAAGCCCATTAGGCCAAACTGTAGTGGTGGATAAGATCTTTCAGAGTGTACCTTTAGAGATTCAGGGAGTGAACTTTCGGGCTGACTTAATGGAACTACCCTTTGGGGAGTTTGAGCTCATACTTGGAATGGACTGGCTAGTAGAGCACCGAGCCGTGTTGGATTGTGCGGCTAAACGAATGGAACTAAGAAACCCGGAAGATGAAGTGGTAGTAATGATAGGAGAAAGAAGAAACTACTTGCCTAACGTAGTTTCGGTATTGAAGGCGGAGAAGATGGTTCGTAAAGGGTGCAGGGCGTTCTTAGCCTTTGTAAGTGCATTAGATGGAAAAGAAGGAGGTGTCAGTGGAGTTAGAACGGTAAGGGACTTTGAGGATGTGTTCCCAGAGGAATTACCAGGAATACCCCCAGATAGGGAGGTGGAGTTTGGAATTGATTTCTTTGTCGAGAGCGACTCCTATGTCAATCGCTCCGTCTGTAATGGCACCAAAAGAGTTGGTGGAGCTTAAGGCTCAAATTCAAGAACTGCTTGATCGTGGGTTTATTCGACCCAGTGTATCTCCATGGGGAGCACCGGTCCTGTTTGTAAAGAAGAAGGACGAAACTATGCGTATGTGCATAGATTACCGTCAGTTAAATAAGCTGACCATCAAGAACAAGTATCCTTTGCCAAGGATTGACGACTTGTTCGATCAGCTTAAGGGGGCGGCAGTGTTTTCAAAGATCGACTTAAGGTCGGGATATCATCAGTTGAAGGTGAAGGAGGCAGATATCCATAAGACAACTTTTAGGACAAGATACGGCCATTTTGAGTTTATTGTAATGCCGTTTGGGTTGACGAATGCTCCAGCCGCGTTCATGGATATGATGAACCGAGTTTTCCAACCTTACTTAAATAGGTTCGTCGTTGTGTTCATCGACGATGTTTTGGTGTACTCCAAGTCTGAAGAGGAGCATGATGAGCATCTCTGAGTTGTGCTGCAAGTGTTAAGGGAAAAGAAGCTCTATGCCAAATTCAGCAAGTGTGAATTTTGGCTCAAGGAGGTGGCGTTCTTAGGGCATATGGTATCCACAGAGGGAATAAGAGTGGATCCTAGGAAGATCGAAGCAGTGTTGGATCGAAACCACCTAGGTCTGTGGTTGAGATCTGAAGTTTCTTAGGTTTGGCAGGCTATTACAGAAGGTTTATGAAAGGGTTCTCCTCAATAGCCGCGCCTTTGACAAAGTTATTGAGGAAGGAAATACCCTTTGAATGGACGGATAAGCAACAGGAGAGCTTGAAAAGTTTAAGAGGGTGTTGACTAAGCTCAGGTGTTAATTCAAATTTGAGGCGGGGAAGGATTTTGTGGTGTCTTGTGGCGCTCAGATCTGGGATTAGGATGTGTTCTAATGCAAGATGCAAAAGTAGTCGCTATGTGTCTCTGGCGATTAAGGTCACATGAGGTTAACTACCCAACCCATGACTTGGAATTGGCGTGATGGTTTTCGCCCTTAAGGTGTAGAGGCACTATCTCTATGGAGAAAGGTCGTGATCTACAGCACCACAAGAGCCTTAAGTATCTGTTGACTCGAAGGAGTTGAACTTGAGGCAAAGAAAGGTGGGTGGAGTTATTGAAGGATTATGATTGCTCGATAGAGTACCACCCGGGCAAGGCGAATGTGGTAGCTGGTGCCTTAAGTCGGAAGGTTGTGCCAGATCTAAGGGCTATATTCGCTCACTTAAGTTTGTATGATGATGGAAGCCTGTTGGCAGAGTTGCATGTCAAACCCACATGGTGAATGAGGTGAAAAGGGATAGTTGATCGATAAGGACTTAAGTGCTAAGTTCTGACAAGTCTGAGCGGAGAGTTAGAGGATTATGGCATTAATGATGAAGGAGTATTGTGCTACAAAGGAAAAGTCTGTATGCCAAAGGACGAGGAGTTAAGACAGAGGATTCTTCGAGAAGCGCATAGTAGCCCTTATGCTATGCATCCGGAGGCACTAAGTTGTCAGAGAGATCTAAGAGAACAATTTTGGTGGCCCGATCTTAAGCGAGAAGTTCTTGAATTGGTGGGAAAATGTCGGCGTGTCGACAAGTTAAGGTGAACACCAAGTTCCATCGGGATTGCTTCACCAATCGAGATTCATGATGGAAGTGGGAAAGAATTACCATGTACTTCGTTAGTGGGCTTCCCCTTACGCCTACTAAGAAGGACTCGATATGGTTAATAGTGGACCGTTTGACTAAGTCCGCACACTTCATCCCTAAGAGTGGATTATTCCTTTGAAGTTAGCCAAATTGTGCGTGGTGGAGATTGTAAGGTTACACGTCTGCGGTGTCAATTATTTCGGATAGAGACCTAAGGTTCACGTCTCGATTTTGGAGGGCACTTCATCAAGCTTTAGGCACTAAGTTGGACTTCACTATGGCTTTTCATCCACAATCGACGGGCGATCGAGCAGGTAATACAAGTGTTGGAGGATATGTTGAGAGGTCATGTGATGGATTTCGAGGAAGTTGGGAGGATTACTTGCCTTTAGCGAGTTCGCCTACAACAACAGATTATCGAGCTAGCATTCGGATGGCACCATATGAAGCATTGTACGGTCGGAAGTGTCAAACTCCTACTTGTTGGACCGAGTTAGGAGAACGTCGAGTTTTGGGACCGAGTTGGTGGCGTAAACGAAGAGAAGGTTGAGATAATCGAGCACGGTTAAAGGAAACCTCGATAGGCGAAAGTCTTCGCCGACCTCAAGCGGAAGGAAATAGAGTTTGAAGTGAGAGACCAAGTGTTTCTGAAAGTCTCACCTTGGAAGAAGGTGATGAGGTTTGGTCAGAAAGGAAAGTTAAGCCCAAGATTTATAGGGCCCTATCGAGTACTAAAACGAGTTGGGCCAGTGGCATATCACCTAGAGTTGCCACCAGTGTTGCAGCAGATGCACGATGTATTCCATGTATCTATGCTACGTCGCTACCGATCGGATCCATCTCATGTAGTACCAGTTGAAGAAGTGGAGCTAAGCCCAGACTTATCCTACGAGGAAGAGCCAATTCAGATATTGGAACGTGATGTGAAAGTGTTACGGAGGATGTCAGTTCCTCTAGTCAAAGTGTTATGGCGCAATCATGGATCGGAAGAAGCTTCATGGGAACCAGAGGAGGCAATGCGACAGCAATACCCTCAATTATTTTAGCTAGGAAATTTTGAGGACGAAATTATTTTAAGGGGGTAAAACTGTAACATCCTGAAAAGGGCCTATGCATTTTCGGTTTAATTGTATGAAATGACATGTCTTATGTATTATGAATGTACGATGAACATTTTGGAAACTTGGAAATGTTAAGTTAAAATAGGAAGTGAACATTTTGGAAACTTGGAAATGTTAAGTTAAAATAGGAAAGTGAACATTTTGGAAACTTGGAAATGTTAAGTTAAAATAGGAAAGTGAACATTTTGGAAACTTGGAAATGTTGGGAAATGTTTTAGAAATGTTAAGTTTAAAAGAGGAAACTAAAACAATGTGGCTTTAAGAGAAAAGGTATGTGAAATTTGACACACAAACAGGCTTGGAAAAGTGGCCTGGAGATGCCACTTAGGGCCTCTGGAAATGGCGCCACATACAAGGGAATTGGGCCTAAGTTCGAGTCAAATGGGAAGCAAATGAAAGAAGTTTTATTTTTGCTTCCAAAAGCAGAGAGTTGGACGACATTAAGGCTCTTAAAAGAAGAGTTTGATTCTCTTTAAATTTTCGGATAAATAGTAGATAAATGGTGATTTAATATTAGATTATTTTAAGTGGATTATTGATGAGATTAATTAAGGTGATAAATAAAAGATAAATTTTATCAAAATAAGGGAGAGTTGGCCGAATAGGGGGAACTAAGTATAGTATTTTCGGCCAAAAGGATTAAAGGCCATTTGTTTCTTTTTCTTTTCTTTTGAAAGTCTCTGCCGAAATCCTCTTGTCATCTTCTCTATTTTCTTTTGTTGACAAAACCACAAGCTCCCTCTCAAAGACTCACCATTGTCGAATCCTCCATCTCTATTCTTCTTTTTTGTTTCAATTCATCAAAAGCCGAAACCTTATCATCTAGTCATCAAGGCTGATTCTTTAAGGGGCTTTTAACAAGGGTGCTGCCGATTTCTTAAAAGGGTAAGATCCAAAATTGGTTACAATTCTTTTATATTTTAGACCTATCAAAATTTAGGGACTAATCTCTATTATTGATTTTGGCCGAATTATGGAAGGGTGTATTCGGGATTTAAGAATTGTCAACTACAAGAAGGTATCTTTCGGGATTGCAAGGATCTAAGGTAAGACATATGTATATTCGGCCAAAGGCCATGTTTTATGTCTTAAGGTTAGATTAAATCTAACATATGGTTATAGGAATTTCGACAAACATTAAGGAAGCAAGGATCCAATTCGGGATTTAAGATTTGGAAGGTAAGCACCTATGTATATTCTGGCTAAAGCCTAGATTAGTATTTAGATCTTCTTTAAATATTCAAAAGCGAAAACTAACCAAGTTAATTGATTCAATGCTTGGCCGAATACAAGGAGGAATAAAGCAAAGATTTCGGGATTGGTTGGTGTCCCAATCGGCAACAAGGTAGGTTTTAAGTGTACAAATCCTACTAGGATTTGGTTTTATAGCCGAATAGGCTTTATGCTAACATATTAAGGTTGGCCGGATGTAGGACTTGAGATCTAAGGCTTTAGATTAGATTTTCAGGATTTCAGTGAATTGTTAAGCGAATCAGGTGTGTACCTTACCTTAAGTTTTAATACGTTCATGGCTATGTTTTAAATTAAATATGTTATTAAGAATGTGAAAAGCATGGCTAAGGTACCATACAATGGTACAAAGTACTAAGGTACGTATCCTACTCCTACTAGGAATATGAATATATGTTATTTTAACATAGTGATAAGAATGTGAATTAAGGCATGATTTTGCATATTGTGTATGAAATATGGGGCATTCGGTTATATGAAAAGGGAAGTGAAAGTGGTGACTTGGTCTCACTATCCGAATGTGGTGACTTCACCACATTATCGAATGTGGTAACCTCGGTTACATTATCTCGAATGTGGTGTCTCATGACACAATTATTTAATCTGGTGGCTATGCCACAATTTTATTTAGGCGATGAGCACGCCGATTGCAATGAATTGCCTTCGATGGTGTGTAGCGGATGGAGGTTGACTTAGTAGTCCCCACGGTGTGCGAGTTTGGTGCGGGGATGTGTAGCGGATGGCATCTAGGTTTGGGTTCGGATTGCATCATTATCTTGAATTATTATGTGAACATGATATGTATGGTATGCCTAAATCTATTAAATTTTAGTGTTGGTTACACATTGAGTCTGTTGACTCACCCCTTGTGGGATTATTTTTCAGGTGACAATCAGTGATGGACCGGGCTGGCAGATGCTTAGTGGAGGCCATATGGAGTTCAGATTTCTTTTATTTGGACTATTTTACTTTAAGTACTTTGAATTTAAATTTTGGGAATTATTCGATGTAATAAGGCCTTAGTAGAACTATTTTATTCTGTTTTTTTTTATTTATTAAGCTTACAAACTTTTATTTATTAAAAGATTAAGTAAACCCATTTTTTTTTAAAACAAGGCCCAAACGTTTTGTCACCTAAAGTAAAGGATTTTAATAATGAAATAAACTTGTTTTCAACTCAAGCCCAACCCAAAACGATCTTTCTTCCAAATCACACAAGTTTTTCCTAAGTAACAAAAGAATTTGAAACGGTTTACACCGGGGAACATACCAAATCCGGTCAAGGCTCATGGGCCGGGTTTGGGGTGTTTCAGAATCTTCCCTAGGTCCCTATCAGCCCATTAATTCTATTTATTTCACATTTTGACCCCTAAATTTTCAAATTTCACAATTTAATCCTTAATAAGCATTTTTATTAAAAATCACTTAAACTGTGATAATCTACCAACAATTATTTATTTTTCATCATCAAATGACAAAACATCAAGCTATAAACAATGGCAAATCACAAATTCATCATCAAATCCAAAAATTAAAGCATGGGCTAGCTAGTATACGAAGCAATGATCTAAAAAATGTAAAAATTATCAAAAACCGAACAAAGAACATACCTAAATCAAGCTCCCAAGTGAGCCGAAACTTAAAGCTTTCAAATGGTTTATTGTTCTTTGAGTTTCGGTCAAAACAAGATGAACATGCATGTTATTTTATGTTTTATTTTATTTATTACATATTAATATTCAATTTACCATTTTATCCATCATTTATACATTATAAAATCACTTATTTTAAGTCTAATACCATCCATGAAATTGTTCAATGGCCAAATTACAACATAAGGATATCATAAATAATTAATCAAAATAATTAAGCACTTTAACATATAACATGCTACTTTTACATTTTATGCGATTAAGTCCTTTTATTAAATTAAGCACACAAACGGTAAAATTAAATCACAAAATTTTCACACATCAAATAACATGCTGTAAATACCAAAAATATTATTAAAATAATTTTATGACCTCATATTTGTGGTTCCGAAACCACTGTTCTGATTTAACTAAAATCGGGCTGTTACAATATAAGTGATTTATTAAGTTCATGTGGTTTTAGAAAATAAGGTATTGGGACCTTATTTTTATAAACTGAGCATAAATATTTTTATAAATATTTACGGAGTGTCATTAAGGTGGTATTAGTTTCGTTAAGATATTTTAACGTTTCGATGGTTAATTGATTAAAAAGGATCAAATTGAAAAAAATGCATTCCCGAGACTCCGTTCTGGTAAATCAGATTCATAAATATTTTTAATAAATATTTATGAAGTTAGTTGTGTAGTTAATTAGGTTTTGGTTAAGTAAATTTGCTTGAATTAGGAGTAATTAGGAAAAAGGACTAAATTGCAATAGAGGTGAAAGCTTAATTATAGATCAAAGAGAAGTTAAAAGGACCAAATAGAAAATTATGCCTTTTTCTAAAGTTGAGGTGGCATATGCCTAATAAAAATCTTAGATTTTTATGTTTTAAATATATATAAAATATATTGTTTAATTATAAAGTATATTATTATTTTATTATATTGTAAATTATATTAATTATATTATATTATTATATTATAAATAAACCAAAAGTTGACTATGGTGCATATGATGGCATGTGGAAAAATGAAATACATATATTAGTAATTATTACATATTTATTTATTATTTAAATAAATAATATTATATTATTTTTTATATTAAACTAACTAAATAAAGGAAATAAAAAGAAATAAAAGATAGAAAAAGAGACAAATAGAAACATAATAGGCAAACGAAACAGGGAAGGAAAGAAGGAAAGAAAGAAAAGGGAAAATTAGGGTTTTGAGGTTCTAAGCTTAATTGGTAAGTCAATTTAAGTCCTTTTTTTTTTGTAATTTTTGAGTTTTTAGAAGCCTAGAACAAAATATTCCATGGTTTATGTAGAAATTTTGGAAGTTATTAGATTTCTAGACATTGATTATGTTGAATAAATGAAAGAATTAGGGGTTGTTTTGATAGAATTGGAGGTTGGATTGTTAATTTTGTGAAGTCTAGGGACTGTTTTGGTGGATTGTTCTTTGTGCTGGAAATTTGAGTTGAATTACTAAGTTTAATGAGTAATTAAAATATTTTGTACCGTGAGTTTTGTTAATTTTAGCTTTCAAGGAATTTAATGCTATAAATTAAATTAGCATAGTGTTAAGTTATAAAATTCAAGAATTTAGGGATTGTTAATAAACTATATGTATAATTGGTTAATTATGGAAATAGTAAATTCAAGGATTAAATTGTGAATTAATTGAAAGTATGAGTTGCTTTGAACCTTGTGGAATAATTGGTTGAAATGAGACTTTCTTTATTTTAATTAAATAATATGATTTATAATTGGGGTTGAATTGAGTAAATTACAAATGAGAAGGATTTTTTTATAAATTAAAGATATATATATATATATATATATATGTTGTATATTAAGGGTTAAGTATTCGACAATAGTGGGTTATGTGTTAATGGTGGAATTAACTTGCTTGATATGATGGATTAAATTGTATAGGATGTAAATGTTTGAGGGCAAATGTGTAAAAGTATAAATAAGTAGCTAAAAGTATTGAATTGAATGGTATATGAAATTGAGATTAATATTTGCAGAGTCATTTTAGAAATGAGTAGAATGATAGTTTGATAATTTTAATTATTAGTGTTTAATTAAGTTAATTAATATTAAATTTCAAAGTGGGATTAGAATAAGGGACTATTTAATTAAATAGTCCATTAATTTGATGAGTTTTGGTCAATGGATGGATAATTATGATATATATATATATATATATATATATATGTCATTAAGATATTTGAAGTCTTTTATTTGAAAGAGTGTTGTTTGGGTGTTTGATGTTGAATTTATAAAATTTTACTACATTTAAAAATTAGGGATTTGAGTGAAATTAGAGTTGAATTTAATCTAAAATGGAAATTGAATGAAAATATGGAACTAGTTTTGAAGAAATAAAATTAGTCTCGGTTTAGGGACTAAATTAGAATTTAGACAAAAGTTGAATAAAAATTGAAATATTCAATGTGAAATTGTATTGTATTGATGAATTTTAATTGTTTTAATTTCCGTAGCCAATGCTGTACTGGAAACTTCGACTAAGAAAAAAAGGGATAAAGTCGATGAGGAGTAGCTCGAAAATTCTGGTTTGTATTACTATAATTCGAATTTAATTATTATTAATTGTTGAATTTTAATTGTTATGCATGGTAAGTAAGAGTTGAGGTGAGTATTCGAAATTGATATGAATATTGAGTGAAATTGAAAGTGATTTAAATTGAATTGAAATTAAATTGAGCAATTGAGATGCATATTGATTTGAAAGTGAAAATTGATTTGAATTAAATAATTGAATTATGAATTATGTGAACATTTGAAGGTATATTGATTGGAAATTAAAAGTGATTTGAATTGAATCAAGTTGAATTGAATGATGAAAATATGTGATTATTTGAAATGTATATTGATTGAAAAGTGAATAGTGATTTGAATTTGATTGAAAGTGAATTGAGAAACTGAATCGAATACCCTATAAACTAGTTGGGCTAAGTCAGATATAGTTGGCATGCCATAGGATTGGAAGTGTCCAGGATACTTCGACTTTGAGTCGATGAGGCACTGGATGTCATACTGTTACTTCGGATAGATTCGATGAGGTACTGGGTACCAACTTTCTTCGGCTTGGCTGATGAGACACTGGGTATCAAATATTGCTTTGAACTATCCGGTGAGGCACTGGGTGCCATTCTGGTGTGTTTGGTTGGATCCATGTATCCGCCAATGTCCGAGTCTTGTTAATAGGGGTAAATGAACAAACTGGAAATTAGAATTGGTTTTGAATAAATTGATATACCGAATGATTCTGTATAAGAAATGAATTGGTTATCGAAACGAGAAGTGAAAATGAAATGAATTAGAAATCGGGAAATAGTGTATGAGTTTAATTGAATACAATCTTATAAATTAGTTATTATTATTATTGAAACATGTTGGTTTAAATATTTAATTTGATTATTGAAAGATTCAAGGTATAAGTTGATTATGCATAATTTTATTGTAATGTTACGAATTGATAATTAAAATTGATATTGAATGATTTTATAGATAAATGGAATGAACTATTGAAATAAGAATGTAAAAATAAAATAATTTGAAAATAGTGATTATTATTGAAATAGATTGGTTTACTATATAAATTGATTATTGAAAGATTATCAACATAAATAGAATATGTATATTTTGCTATATTATTTATAAATTTGAATTATAGTAATACCATTGAGTATATTTATATATATAGTCAGCAGACGATTTGTTTCCATGCGCAGGTTAGTTGAAGACAAAAGTTCTGGTCCAGCATCCAAAGCCGATCCCGAACTCATTGTGATGAAGTACTTTTCTTTGGTAATGGCATGTACCTAGGATGTTTGTGTTGGTCATCTTGAGTAATGGTTGTAAATGAGGTAATAATATATGACTTTGAATAGTTAAATAATATATGAATATAAGATGATAAAATTATAATATGGCATAATTTGGTACAAACTTGAATTGGATTGAATGTGATAGATTTGAATTGATTTGAATATCAAATATGAAAAATTTCTAGAGTACTGGAATTGGTCCCTATTGGCTTCTAATACGTGTTTTGGGCTTCGAGGACCCATAAAAGAGACATTATGATTTAATTATGAAATGTGTGCTAACTATTTGTTTAATGTTTTGTAATTATTCTGAAAAGTTTTGTAACATCCTAGATTAGGGGTTATGCATTTAGTGCATTATTCATGTGTTAGTGGGCTTAGTGAGGGTGTTTGGAGGTGTTTGAGGGGCTTTGGAAATTCTAGGATGAAGGTGGAAGCTTTGGAAAATTATTGGTTTTTAAGTTAAAAAGGGGGAGCTGGGCTAAGGTAGCCTTAAGAAAAGTTTTGGCGAATTTAGGACACAAGAAGGGATGTGGAAAAGTGGCAAGGGACACCACCTAAGGTGCAAAGGTGGTTGCGTCAAAGGGAGTGCCAAGGGGAAGGGGTTCGAGCTGCAGGAATCACATTTGGGAGTTTTTATTTTTGGCGTTAAAGGGAAGCAAGATGGAGGAGGTCTTAAAAGAATTTATGGCGTGTTTATGTCACAAAAAAAAACACCATGGCAGAATGGCTTGGGGCTCTATATGAGGCTTGCGACAGCAAGGGTCTCGGTTCGAATCCCATTGGCGGCATGGGCGTGTTTTTATTTTTGTTTTGGGGGTTAGGACAGGGGGAGCTTGGGAAAGAGGTGTTAAAAGAAGTTCAGGGTAAATTATATCACAAAGAGGCGTCTTGGCAGAGTGGCTAGGGCGTTATCTATAGTGAAGCTCCAGCAGGTCTTGAGTTCGGGGAGTGGGAGCAGCAGTTGGGTGTTTTAATTTTGGCTTTTGGCGCTAGGAGAGAAGGAAGCAATGGACGGCAATTGGACTTTGAATGGAAAAAGGATTAAGCTTACTTATCCTTTTAAAACTCGGCTGGAGTAGGATAATTGTTAATTTATTGATTTTTAGTTTAGATTAGTAGATAGAAGATTATTATTATTTTATTTCTATTTATTTAGTTTAAATATGGAGATAAGAGATAAGGAGAAGATAAAGTATTTATTTTATTTATGGGTGTTAAAGTGATAAAGGGTTGGTTTATTTTATTTATTGGGAATAAATAAGGATTAATTCAATTTATAATTTGATAATTGTAGATTTATGTGAATAAGTAGTGGGGGATAAAATAGGAGGAATTTTGGGATTTGATAAGGGAGAAGCTAGTGGTCGCCAAGGGCTCTTTGAATGCCGATTTTTGTTATAAATAGGGGGGACTAGATGCTTAAAATAGAGTTTAGCAAGGTGTCGAATTGGTCTTTTCTCTCTAGCCGAATTTGCTTATTTTTTCTACCTAGTCACATTCTTTTCTTCATGCCGAATTTGTATAGTAATCAACCCTTTCTCTTTTGATTAACTTGGCCGAAGCTACCTTTCCCATTCTACCTCTCTTTTTATTCTTTAGTAGCCTTAAAACCGATACCTACCCTTTTGAATAACCGAATCTTCAAGTGGTCTTACCCTTTTTCTTCTATCGCAAGTCTCAAAAGCCGAAGCATCTAGCCGGAACCTACTCTCTTCAACGTGTAGTGGTAAGTGTTTTCACCTTTCATAAATCGGCTTTCTTTTCTCTTCATGGTGGTGCCAAAATCAAGGGTAGGACCTTGATTTCTAAGAATGGCCGAATGGGCTTAGGGCCTTATTAATGCGTTTCTTTTGTGTGTCGACGTTAGGGACCGTTAAAAAAGCTTATAAGAATTCGACTACAGAAAGGTAAGCCATTGTAGTTTCGGCCTAAGGCCATATTTTGTCTTATAAGTGTGACCGATTTGACTATGATGGAATAGGGGCAAATCGACAGTGGTTAAGAGGAACTTTCGGGATTTCTACTCGTTTTGGGTAAGATTATTCGATAAGCCCTTGGATTCGTTATGTTAGATTATAATATGGATGATTAACCGTTTGATGCTGATTAAGTGTTGTCGATGGATTCGAGTGCTAATCAAGGAGGACAAGGGATAACTCATATCCCTAAGTTTAAAAGGAGAGCAGTTTCTACAGTACGGGATTGGCCACCGGGGTGTGGACCAATTTGAGCAGCGTGAGAATAGGCAGATAGCCATAGTATCACTTAGTGATAGCGTCGATCTTGAAAGCGTAGTTCTACAAGTGATCGGTGTGTGATTAACCCACCGTTTTTGGGTTTTTGCTATATCTATATGTGTTGATTGTGTACTAACAAGTGCGATAAAAGTTATGAGATGGATACCCTTAAAGGGTATGTCGATAATCCGGTAAGTACCAAACCTGATGATATGTGATTATTAATATGAATATGTGTTATGACTATGCTTGATGAACGTGCTCATGCATCATTATATTATATCATTATTTATGTTACGTGTGCATGGGTTGGGATATGAAAGAAGATGCGGATGTACTTGATGCGTGGTTTGATGTTAGCCTTGAGCTACATTGTGGATTGACGTTGACTGAGGTCACGTTGTGGATTATTTGCGATTTAGTTTGCGTGGCTTGATGAGTAGCTCTGTGCCTCATCGTGGTTGATATTGGCTATGTGCCATATCGTGGTTGATGAGTGACTATGTGTCCTGTCGTGGTTTTGGTGTTAGCTACGGCTACATCGTGGATTGGCGCTGGCTGAGGTTGCGTTGTGGATTATTGTGCTTAATTGCACGTGGACGGCATTGATTACCTTTGGAGTGAAAAGGAGAGGGTGATTTGTTAATCCTCTGGTGTGTGGTAGGCTGGATACGGGGGTGTGTAGAGGATGGACCCTAGGTTTGGGTTGGGTACACTTTGCATAATTATATCTGATATGTGAATTTAATGTGAAAGTGGGCCAAGCCCAATTGATACGTGGAGAATGTGGAAATGGGCCAAGCCCAATATGTGAATATAGATTTGAATAAGAAATGGGCTAAGCCCGAGATGTGGAAAGTATGTAGTTAATTACCCTGCATACACGATAAGTGTTATGAATATGGGCCAAGCCGAATGTAGTAAATTGTGAATATGATATCTTGTCATCGATTTATGGGTTAATATGTGGTTAACATGTGGGTGGAATCCGATGGATTAGTTACACATTGAGTCCGTGTGACTAACCCAAATACTTACCAACATCGTAGGTGATCGTGAAATTGGACCGGGTTGGAGTGGATACAAGGGTGGCCATGCAGAAGCAGATTTTCATGCAGAAGGATATTTTAATTAATTAAGTATTTATATTTTCAGTATTTTGATTATTCAATTATTGTAATAAGGCCCTAAAAGTATTTAAGGTTTGCCTAAGTGTTTTCATTAAGTTTGATATTTTGAATTATTATGAATTGACAATTGAAATATCATTTGCAAACGATTTTATTTAAAACTATATAATAAAGTTTTAATCGGGATATTTTTATAACAACTTAATTTTTTTACTTAGAATGTTTTAAATTACGAAAATGATTTATTAAAGGCAACAAACTTTTAACGGTTTTCACTTTTAAGTCGAGAATATTTCAAACGTTTTCCGCAAGATGGCATTTCAAATTCAATTAAATACGAATGGGCCGAGTTTGGGGTGTTACAGTTTGGTATCAGAGCTCGGTTCAAAACTCAGCTTTGAGGGAGTTGGGCCCAAAACATTTTTCAAAATGGGCTTTTCAAAAATATGGACTTTTGTGAATAATATTTTCAGGTTATTCTGGCATGGCACCTGTACCTCCGACCCGAAGTCCACCAGGTAAGTACTTCTAATTATTGAAGTAATTTGTTTATATGAACTGTTATGGGCTTATTTGGGCTCGTAGATTAGTAGATTAGGGCTATTAAACCCTAGGACTAGTCTACCCCAACATTGAATACATAAGACTTAAGGACCACTAAACAAACCTGTGACTAAGTCGCCGAGTTAAGGTGTGGCAACTGTTGTGCGCATGTCTAGGAGTGGATTCAGTAAGGGCTTGGTATTTAAGCAGTCCTAGCGACTCACCTCCTCTTTACTCGAATCCTACTTGGTGCGTAGTAACCGTTCACCTTAACCAAGAGGACTCCTTCACGGGCTTAACCCAATAATTAAAACCCGAAAAGGACTAGCCATGCAGTTTTATAAAATTCCTAGTTATAAAATCCCTAAATTACCCTTCTAATTGTAGTAAAAGATTATTGTGAACATTTATCCAAAATATCTCTGATTTACAAAATTACTAAAATACCCCTGACTGATAAAATTACCAAATTACCCTTGTTTTGCAAAATGACCAAAATGACCCTAGTTTGAAGAATTACCAAAGTACCCCCGAATTTCAAAATTTTGAAATACCTTCGAATTTCAAAACTACCGCAATGCCTCTGAATTTCAAAAATTATCGAAATGACCCTGATTTTTGAAATTTTTGTAAAACCTCTGATTTGAAAAAAATTTGAAATACCCTCGAGTTTTGGAAAATTTCAAAGTGCCTTGATTTAGTTATTACCAAAATACCCTTATAGGACAAATGACGAAATTACCCCTGGGTTGAGAAAGGATAAGACGGCCATGGTAGCATGATGGATATGGTGGATGAATGAATGTAGCTTCATTGAGAAATGTAGATATCTCTATTATGAATGTGAATGTGAATGTGATTCTCTGAATTAGAATAGAGAACTTGAACTGAAACTTTGTGTGATCGAAAGAACCACTTCTAGAACTTCTTTTCATAAAATTGTTCACGGTTAATCGATGGAACAAAAGTACTAATGCATAAAATTTTAATCGGATAAATCGCGATGTTAGACATGAGTTCTAGGGGCGTGGTCGTCGTGGACGCCGATGAGGTAGAATGGCGATGTCGAAACCAGTAGGGTCTGGCCATGGGTTAGAAAATGACGTGCCACTGCCAGCAGTGGGCACGGAGGATCATGATCCGAAAGAAGAAGATGATGCAGTATCGCGAGCTATGTTGCGAGTACTAGAACGTGTGGCAGGAGCTAGTGTGGGAAATGGAGCCCAGAAATCAGTGTCGGAAAGACTTAGGTCGAACGGAGCTAAGGTTTTTAGAGGAGTATCAGGAGTAGCTCCAAATGTAGCGGAGTATTGGTTGGAGGCAGTCGAAAGAATCATGGACGATTTGGACTGTACTCTTGAGGAAAAGCTGAAAGGTGATGTTTCGTTGCTCCGAGATGAAGCTTATCGATGGTGGCTCACTGTCAGGCAAGGTGTTCCGGCAGATTGAGTGGATTGGGAATATTTTAAGCTTAAGTTCGAAGGGAAGTACGTTGGATCTAGCTACTTAGACTCGCAGAGGAAGGCGTTTCTAAACTTGGTTCAAGGAAGCAAGTCGGTAGTAGAGTATGAAGCTGAATTTGTGCGGTTAAGTCAGTATGCCAAAGGGATCGTGGCTACTAATTACGAAAGGTGTGTCCGGTTCGAAGATGGGCTACGAGATGAGTTACGAGAGTTGATTGCTCCGCACAGAGAAAGAGACTTCGCCATTCTGGTGGAGAAAGCTCGGATAGCTGAAGAAGTTAAGAAGGCTATAAGAGAAAACCGAGAAAAGAATAGGAACAAGAATAAGAGAAGCTTTGGACCGTCAACATCGTTTGGAGATGTTCAGAAAAGACTAAGGATTGAGAATCACATGCGTGCACTGCACTTCTTTGAGAATCGAGTCGTTCATGTGCTCGGTGTGGAAGAGCTCATGCGAGAGAGTGTTGGGGCAATAGCAAGGAATATTTCGATGTGGATCTAAGGCTCATTTGGTTAAGAAGCGCCTCGAGCAATGAAGGTTCGTGGTTCAAACCATGGAGGAAATGGTTTTGGCCAAGGTTGTGGAACACCAATGAGAGGACCCAAGGTTGGACGCGAGACCACCAAGGATGTGATAGCGGGTAAGTTCCTTGTTATGGAATATCTTTTATTGTTTTGAGTTTTATAAGATTGGTTCATGCTTGTATTATTGGTGTAGTGTTTGAAACCACGGATGTGAACTTAAAAATTGTGCCTAGGAAGTATGATGGTTCTATTAAGATCGAGTCTTGACATAAGCGTAGTCTTGGTGAGTTAAGATGTACGATTATTCGTTAGTAAGCAATTTCGAGGACGAAATTATTTTTAAGGAGGGTAGAACTGTAACATCCTAGATTAAGGGTTATGCATTTAGTGCATAATTCATGTGTTAGTGGGCTTAGTGAGGGTGTTTGGAGGTGTTTGAGGGGCTTTGGAAATTCTAGGATGAAGGTGGAAGCTTTGGAAAATTATTGGTTTTTAAGTTAAAAAGGGGAAGCTAGGCTAAGGTAGCCTTAAGAAAAGTTTTGGCGAATTTAGGACACAAGAAGTGATGTGGAAAAATGGCAAGGGACGCCACCTAAGGTGCAAAGGTGGTTGCGTCAAAGGGAGTGCCAAGGGGAAGGGGTTCGAGCTGCAGGAATCGCATTTGGGAGTTTTTATTTTTGGCGTTAAAGGGAAGCAAGATGGAGGAGGTCTTAAAAGAATTTATGGCGTGTTTATGTCACAAAAAAAAACACCATGGAAGAATGGCTTGGGGCGTTATATGAGGCTTGCGGCAGCAAGGGCCTCGGTTCGAATCCCGTTGGCGGCATGGGCGTGTTTTTATTTTTGTTTTGGGGGTTAGGACAGGGGGAGCTTGGGAAAGAGGTGTTAAAAGAAGTTCGGGTAAATTATATCAAAAGAGGCGTCTTGGCGAGTGGCTACTGGCGTTATCTCTGATGAAGCTCTAGCGGTCTTGAGTTCGGGAGTGGGAGCAGCGGTTGGGTGTTTTAATTTTGGCTTTTGGCGCCAGGAGAGAAGGAAGCAATGGACGGCAATTGGACTTTGAATGGAAAAAGGATTAAGCTTACTTATCCTTTTAAAACTCTACCGAGTAGGATAATTGTTAATTTATTGATTTTAGTTTAGATTAGTAGATAGAAGATTATTATTATTTTATTTCTATTTATTTAGTTTAAATATGGAGATAAGAGATAAGGAGAAGATAAAGTATTTATTTTATTTATGGGTGTTAAAGTGATAAAGGGTTGGTTTATTTTATTTATTGGGAATAAATAAGGATTAATTCAATTTATAATTTGATAATTGTAGATTTATGTGAATAAGTAGTGGGGGGATAAAATAGGAGGGAATTTTGGGATTTGATAAGGGGAGAAGTTAGTGGCCGGCCAAGGGGCTCTTTGAATGCTGATTTTTGTTATAAATAGGGGGGACTAGATGCCGAAATAGAGTTTAGCAAGGTGTCGAATTGGTCTTTTCTCTCTAGCCGAATTTGCTTATTTTTTTCTACCTAGTCACATTCTTTTCTTCATGCCGATTTTGTATGGTAATCAACCCTTTCTCTTTTGATTAACTTGGCCGAAGCTACCTTTCCCATTCTACCTCTCTTTTTATTCTTTAGTAGCCTTAAAACTGATACCTACCCTTTTGAATAACCGAATCTTCAAGTGGTCTTACCCTTTTTCTTCTATCGCAAGTCTCAAAAGCCGAAGCATCTAGCCGAAACCTACTCTCTTCAACGTGTAGTGGTAAGTGTTTTTACCTTTCATAAATCGGCTTTCTTTTCTCTTCATGGTGGTGCCAAAATCAAGGGTAGGACCTTGATTTCTAGGAATGGCCGAATGGGCTTAGGGCCTTATTAATGCATTTCTTTTGTGTGTCGACGTTAGGGACCGTTAAAGAAGCTTATAAGAATTCGACAACAGCAAGGTAAGCCATTGTACTTTCGGCCTAAGGCCATATTTTGTCTTATAAGTGTGATCGATTTGACTATGATGGAATAGGGGCAAATCGACAGTGGTTAAGAGGAACTTTCGGGATTTCTACTCATTTTGGGTAAGATTATTCGATAAGCCCTTGGATTCGTTATGTTAGATTATAATATGGATGATTAACCGTTTGATGCTGATTAAGTGTTGTCGATGGATTCGAGTGCTAATCAAGGAGGACAAGGGATAACTCATATCCCTAAGTTTAAA
The DNA here is from genome assembly GCA_025506655.1 of Gossypium rotundifolium. Classification (NCBI taxonomy): domain Eukaryota; kingdom Viridiplantae; phylum Streptophyta; class Magnoliopsida; order Malvales; family Malvaceae; genus Gossypium; species Gossypium rotundifolium. Next base: position 173,519,272 of record CP106727.1, read on the forward strand.
AGGAGAGAAGTTTCTGATGCGGATTGGCCACCGGGTGTGGACGGCGTCGGAGCGGCGAGAATAGGCGGATAGTCGTAGTATCACTTAGTGATAGCGTCGATCTTGAAAGCGTAGTTCTACAAGTGATCAGGTGTGTGATTAACCCACCGTTTTTCGGGTTTTTTTGCTATATCTGTATGTGTTGATTGTGTACTAACAAGTGTAGTAAAAGTTATGAGATGGATACCCTTAAAGGGGTATGTCGATAATCCGGTAAGTACCAAACCTGATGATATGTGATTATTAATATGAATATGTGTTATGACTATGCTTGATGAGCGTGCTCATGCATCATTATATTATATCATTATTTATATTACGTGTGCATGGGTTGGGATATGAAAGAAGGTACGGTGTACTTGAGTACGTGGTTTGATGTTAGCCTTGAACTACATCGTGGATTGACATTGGTGAGGTCACGTTGTGGATTATTTGCGATTTAGTTCGCGTGGCTTGATGAGTAGCTCTGTGCCTCATCGTGGTTGATATAGGTTATGTGCCATATCGTGGTTGATGAGTGACTATGTGTCCCATCGTGGTTTTGGTATTAGCTACGGCTACATCGTGGATTGGCGCTGACTGAGGTTGCATTGTGGATTATTGTGCTTAATTGCACGTGGACGGCATTGATTGCCTTTGGAGTGAAAAGGAGAGGGTGATTTGTTAATCCCCGGTGTGTGGTAAATTTGGATACGGGGTGTGTAGAGGATGGACCCTAGGTTTGGGTTGGGTACACTTTGCATAATTATATCGATATGTGAATTTAATGTGAAAGTGGGCCAAGCCCAATTGATACGTGGACTAATGTGGAAATGGGCCAAGCCCAAGTATGTGAATATAGATTTGAATAAGAAATGGGCTAAGCCCGATGTGGAAAGTATGTGGTTAATTACCTATTACACGATAAGTGTTATGAATATGGGCCAAGCCCAGAATGTGGTAAATTGTGAATTTGATATCTTGTCATCTGATTTATGGTTAATATGTGGTTAACATGTGGGTGGAATCCAGTGGATTAGTTACACACTAAGTCCGTGTGACTCACCCAAATACTTACCAACATCGCAGGTGATCGTGAAATTGGACCGGGTTGGAGTGGATACAAGGGTGGCCATGCGAAGCATTTTCATGCGAAGGATATTTTAATTAATTAAGTATTTATATTTTCAGTATTTTGATTATTCAATTATTGTAATAAGGCCCTAAAAGTATTTAAGGTTTGTCTAAGTGTTTTCATTAAGTTTGATATTTTGAATTATTATGAATTGACAATTGAAATATCATTTGCAAGCGATTTTATTTAAAACTATATAATAAAGTTTTAATCCGGATATTTTATAACAACTTAATTTTTTACTTAGAATGTTTTAAATTATGAAAATGATTTATTAAAGGCAACAAACTTTTTAACAGTTTTCACTTTTAAAAAAGTCAGAATATTTCAAACATTTTCCGTAGTGGCATTTCAAATTCGGTTGTAACGAATGGGCCGGGTTTGGGGTGTTACAAGTTTGGTAATTCTCCGTAACCCTGTTCCGGTGATGATTTAGGGTTAGGGGTGTTACAGCTCGAGAGTGTGCTTCCCGATTATGTGCTCTAAAGAGTACATCTGTATATGAATTGACGGATTAATGATAAGTACATCTTATGTGTACTATCTGGGTATCCATCGATATTTCAATGATTCAACGGGCAAAACTCCTGCTGTGAGAAAATATGAGAATTAAATGAATTATATCTTGAATATCCTTGAAATACCTGGAAATGGATGCATGATGAGTTTATATCTGTTTTCTTGATAATCATATAAAATTTCATGGCTAACCTATTTGGTGTGAGCATGTGTCTAGGCAAATGGCCACATAGTTTTGGATGCATGTTTGTATGCTTACTTTAAAAGAATATGGTTGGTAAGTTAATTTTGTAACACCCTAAACTCGACCGAGACGTTATGGCCGAATCTGGCGATGTCACATGATAGTGCCTTAGAAAACATAGTTACGATGAAACCATTTTTCTTAATCCTATGCTACCTTCCAAATACGTGTCATTTGTTTCAATCATTATCCATTTTCAAAACGTTTTCCATTTATCCAAATTATTTATAGTTTGTGAAATCATTTAAATCAGTTTGTGTAATCATGGTGTTTTGGTAAAACATTTTTTTATTTTGAAAACTTGCATCTTATCCTGCTGCTAGCAATTATAAATCAAAATAAAAATTTCAAATTAAAATAAAAACCCTTAAATCCATTTACAGTAAAACTTTTTTCGGATAAAATCCAAAACCATAAATAAAAATAAGAAAACCATAAAAGTCCAGATCGTGGTCACCACCAAGTCCTCCGCTGCATCGACCCATCTACTACTGGGGATTATCTGAACAGATTAAACAGAATAGGGTGAGTTTTTGCAAACTCAGTGTATAATCCCCACAGAAAACATACACATAGTATAATATCAAAAAATAAACATAAATTCACAGTTCGGTTCTGAGCCCATTACAGAATCGGTGTGGACCTTAGCCCACTCAGATACAGAGTCGATATATTCTATGGCCTTAGCCCATTTCAGACATAATATGCAGATCAGAACAGAATAGCAGAATCCTACCCACCAGCCTCTACACACTAACTCCATCCAACCCTTCACACCATGTGGGGATAAAATCAACCCACCCATCCCTACACACCATGCTGTACCGAATGCGACACATAATCAAAAATTTGTAGCTGAGCTGCCAGATAATAGGCTTAAGAGCCTTTCAGATACTTTCTCCAGTAAATCATCAACCCACCCCGATGAAATGCAACATACGCAGAATGCCATGCTATAATACAGATAACAGTCGATACATTCAAATTAGTATACATGCTAAGAGTAACATGTTCAGTACAGATTTCACATAATAAAATCACATAACTACGGGTCTAAGTACTGCTTACCGACCCTTCCTTAGGTTCACAGTCGACTTGGGTGACCCGTGCAATCTTTCAGAACATTTCATAGAAATGGGCTCATACGCCCATGTGGCATTTGAACGTGTGTTAGAGTCTTAAAAATTTATAAAAAGAATGATCGAACCTGGAAACTAACTAAGACAACAATGGAGGTAAGCGCACCTATCGAACAATAGTATAGTTTAGTGGCAAGACTGGATTGTCAAACCCAAAGGAACCAAAAGTACTAATACTAACTTTCTTTCTATTATTTAGCCTAAGAATTAAGGGAATTGTTATCTAATCTAAAATTAACTAACTACTAAGCTAAAGATGCTAAGACAAAGGGAATGAATTGGGGAAATATTTGTGGGAAAACCAATTGATTAAGACAATACCCGAGGAAGAATCCACCTAGACTTCACTTGTTATTTAACTCTGAACCAGACGATTTATTCACTTGACTTGATCCGTAGGATTCCCTAATTTATATTAATACCTCTTTCGAGGCTACTAATGTCTAACCCTAGGTTGATTAATTGAAATCTCTTTCAAATTAAAACCCCTAGAATTGTATTAACTCGATCTATAAACTACCATATTAGGTTTGACCCTAATCCGGTAGATTTTCGTCATCCTATTTCTAAGGTTACGATTAACTCCGCTTAACTATGCTAGATCTACTCTTAAATAGAGAATTTTGCTCCACTGCCTAAGCACATCAATACTTGAATCAATATCTTAGAATATCAAAGTAAGAATTAAGAACACATAGTTAAGAACAAATCAAGTATTTATCATACAGCTCAGAAAATAATAACAAGATCTGTCTTAAGTTTCATCCCCTCAGGTATTTGAGGGGTTTAGTTCATAATTATAAAAGAATACATCTCAGAAGAAAATATAAAACAAAACATAAAGAAAACCCTAAAACCCCCTGAAGGAATTGAAAGAGATCCTCAGTCTTGAGTATGATTCTGGCTTCTTGAGATGAATCAACTGGCTTTCTTCGAGTGAATCCCACAATTTGGCCCCTCTGGCTTGGCTCTTTGGCCTAGCTAAGTGCCGGAAAAGCCCTAAAAGAAGGCTTCTGTCGAACTCCTCTCTTTAAGTTGCCTCCTAAGGTGTTTATATAGGCTTCGAGATGCCTTTCTTGGCCTGAAAGTATCCAAATCCGAATGAAACTCTTCTTTGCTACGGCAGGGGCATGCCCGTATGCCACGCCCGTGTAATTTGGGGCCAAGCCGTGGTCGAGCCTATTATAGAGGCACGACCGTGTGTTTTGGGGCCAGGCCGTGTTCAGGTCTGTAAATAAGGAAGCATGGTCGTGTGGCTTAGGCTCATGCCGTGTGCAATTCGTACTTTGGCCCATTTTCTCCATTTTCAGCCCATTTTTCGTTCTTTTCATCCTCCGGTGCTCTCTTGAGTATAAAACATGAAAACAAAGGATTAAGAGCACCAAATTCCAAAATTAAAGGGATAAATCATCCAAAAACGTGCTAAATATGGGATTAAAATATGTTCATATTATGGTTTATCAAATACCCCCACACTTAAGCTTTTGCTTGTCCTCAAGAAAAATGTCAACTCACAATTAAAGTGAACTTCCTCAATTCATAATATTCATTGATAACGTTTCATCATAATTCATAGATAATTTATACATGGATAATTTAACTCAAAGAGTCCTAAAGATTCAAACAATCAAAGTCATAATTTTTAGCATGAAAAAGGTAGGCGTTTCCCCTTACCTAAATAATCACCTTTAATTCAAAATCGACAAGAATTGACATCCTCACTAGAGATTCACTCAAAGTGTTTGAGGTTCAAAATTAAGCTCTTAAAAGTCGAACATAAAAAGTTAATTCCATAGGCTTGCCTGAAAATCAAATCTCCACCACCGTAAAATGAGATGATACACAAATCAAAAGGTCTTTAAAGGGTTGTAACGGGGCTTAGGTTAAAGGTGTGGATAAAGGCCGAATTAAAGGGTTAAAATCGAGATTGAATTGACAATTCACCTAACTAGAAAAATGAACTAATCCTAAATAATTACATAAATTAAAAACTTAAAATACTAATAATACGAGCTTTTTCTTCACGATGTTGAATTTAAATGTATAAGCTCACTTAATTATAGAACTAATAATGAATATACTTCATTTTTTTAAGAACAAATCAAATATTTACATAATATGAGAAAATTTCAACTACTGAAAATAAAATAATTAGGCAACTGATCAAATCAAGTCTCGATAGAAGGGTAGTCAAAAGGAATGGTGATAACAAATACAAGATGGGTTTTGGGTTAATATTAGTGAGTGAATCAACAAAAAGGGTTGTTAGGATCAACGGGGTTCACTAGGGGTTAATAATGAAGGTAGGATTTTAGTGGAGTAAGTGGCTTAAATCCTAAGTGCCTTTATCATCTCAGTATATCAAATAAATGATGTGGTCTAGACATGTATAATTGAAGCAAGTTCTAGAATAACAAATCAATGTTGACACAACTATAATCAATAAAGTGAGCATGAAAAGAATGTATGCTCTAAAAGGTTCAAAATCTCACAAAAATTATGGGTTTTTGATGACAACCTTATCAATTTCAAACTTCAAAGTAATATTTAGATTCGGATACACAACCTAACAAAAATTTAATTTTTTGAAAATAGACTCATTATGCTTGATTCTCTAGTATCTTAAAGTTTAAATCATCAATGCACAATTATCAATGACTTAATATAAAACATATCAATAAAAATCATGAATCAACAGGAATTTCATTCTAATTAGTGATATGAGAAAGTTACTTAAGACAAGATATCATTCAAGGATTTTTAAATAATACTATAGTTAACTCCCCACACTTAAGATGTACATTGTCCTCAATGTATGAAGATAGATAAACTGATAATATAGTGATAAAATCAAAAGATAGGGAGAGAAGTGAAACTTCCTGAATTTTGGATGGAGTTAATGAAGAGAAACTTGGGGAGTGCCTCGAGCCGTTTGAAATTAAATCCTCAAATCAGCTGGTCTGATTTTATTGTATCCTAAGCTAAGTCTAAATGCCAAGAAGAATAAAAAGAAAATAATAATAATAATAATAATAATAATAATAATAATAATAAGAAAAATAAAAGTAAATAATGGAAACTGAAAGAAGAAAGATAACGGAAAGGGAAGGGAAAAAAAAGGGTTTAAATAGATATGCAGCCCATGCCCGTGTTCCTACCTGTGGTGCCCACTCGGCCACGACCACGGCCGTCTGGGTATGGAAAACCTACGCCTAAACATGAGGAGAAATAAACCAAACTAATTAGTAGGGTTAGTGCTCGGGTTACCTCCCGAGAAGCGCTCCTTTAAAGTCTTAAGCTAGACTTACCTTTCATTCACACAATCAGGGTGGTTTGAGAAGGTGGAAATCCTTTATCATGCGATCAATTTGGTTATTGATATATAGTTCGAGTCGAGTAGTGTTTACCTTAAAAGTGCTGAATTTAGGATTAGTTACCTCGACTATTCCATCTGGGAAGATTTTGAGTACCTGATCTCCTATCTTAAGTTGGGTTGTCCCATCATTAAGTTTGTCGTGGAGTTGCCTCATTTTTGCTTCGTGTATTTTTGGTTTCTCATTGAAGCGTTCTTCCACTCATCTAGTTCATCGATTTGAAGCCTTCGTTCTTCATAAATTTCTTTTTTATCGACACGAGGTCTAGGATCTTGCTCAGTTGCGTAGTTTCATGGTGTTTTCTGTACAGAAGGTTGAATCAAATGATTATTAATAGAATTTATGTTTTCACCTTGATTACTCGATGTCCTAACGGAGTCAAGAGCCTGAAGAGTGATCGTTTCGTCGGCTACACGAAGTGTGAGTTCACCGAATTGCTCCTCTGTGTGGTCTTTCTTCGTTGCATTGAGATATGACAACGAGGTTGGTACTTTGTAATTGTCGGTTTTGGTATATCATAGCTCACCTCAACCTTACCTTCCTCTACCATATTCTCTTGCGTCAATGTTAGTTCATCTAACCCTTCACTATCGTGAGGAGTTATTGCTTGAGGTTGCTCTTTGGGTTAGTTTTTGTGTTGTTAGACAAGATACCTGTGGTTTTTCTGAGATCAATTTAGCAAGCTGACCTAACTGGTTCTTGATCCCATGAATCAATGCTTCTCAATTTTTGAGTGCTGCTTCGGTGTTTTGGAAACTAATTTCTGACACCGCTATAAATTTTGTCAGCATCTCTTCAAGGTTCAGCTTCTTTTCCTGCTGGTGAGGTGGTTGTTGAGAACTTGAAGGAAGTTGCGGTCTTTGATTACCTTGACCTCCCCATGAGAAATTTGGATGGTACCTCCAACTTGCATAATAGGTGTTACTATAAAGATTATTTTGGGGTCTAGAATAGTTACCCATATAGTTGACTTGTTCGTTCTCTGTGCTAAGGTTGTGGGATAGATATTCTATGTTGTTCGCCCTTCTTCCATCTGTATTGTACTGTATTACCGGATGTACCTGCGTAGAACCATACCAACCATCAAATTTTTTATTTAAAAGCTCTACCTGGTTAGATAACATGGTGACCGCGTCAAGGTTGAAAATATTGGCTGTTTTAGTAGGCGTTGTCCTCATGACTTGCCACTGATAATTATTCAGTGATGATAAACCGTAAAAGTAACATATTTTAATCCCACATTTAGTATGCTTTTGGATGAATTTATCCTTAATTTATGTAAAAAGGTGCTCTTAATCGTTTCTTTTCATGTCTTATACTCAGGAAAGCACCCAAGGATAAAAAGGATGCAAAACGGGTTTAAAACGGACCAAAATGGGCTAACCCAAGAAGTCGGCAAGGCCTGGACTTCATAACACATGGTCGTGCCCCAATATTTAGATTGCACATGGTCACACCCTGATTTACACGACTGTGCCTTGTCGACAAAAAGCCCAACACGGCCTGGACCCCGATGTACACGCCCGTGCCCCAATTGGCAGACCCAAAGCACGGCCTCTACCCAGATATTGCATGGGCACGTCAAAGCCGTGCCTAAATCAACAGAATGGAGACACGGGCTGGACCACGATTTACACGGTGTGTCAAGGTCATGCCCCTACCGCGGGAAAGAGTAATTTCACTTAGAATTGGATGCTTGGAGCCCAAGAAACGCAATCCTAAGTCCACTCAAACACTTAGGACGAATTTCACTTGAATTACGAGTACTTAGGAGCCAAGTAAAGCATCCCAAACGTCTATATAAACAATCCAAGACAGCAATTCAAGGGCAGCAGGTTTTAGCAGAGTTTTCTGCCAGAGCTTTACTCGTTTATAGAATTACTCGAAGAAAGCCAGTTGATCCATCTCGAAGAGTCGAAATTCTACTCAAGACGGAAGATCTCCTCTTCAATTCCTTTAAGAAGTTTTAGGGATTTCTTATGTTTTGTTTTATCTTTTCTCTTGAGATGTTTTCTTATTTTATTATGAACTAGATCCTTCAGATACCTGAAGGGGATGAAACCTATGATGGATTTTGTTATTTAATTCTTTCGGTTTATATGATAAATAATTAGTTTGTTCTTAATTATGTTGCTTAATTTAATCTGATGTGGTTAGGTGGAGGAGGAATAGGCCCTGCCTAAGAGTAGATCTAGCATAATTAAGCGGAATTGATCGAGCATCTAGAGATAGGGTTACGAGATTTTGTCGGATTAGGGTGAAACCTAATATGGGAGTCCATTGATCGATTCTTCGCTTCCTTGGGGGTTATTATAAGAGAACGAGAGTTCCACTAATTAACCTAAGGTTAGGCGTTATTAAACGAGAGAAGGTTTAATATAGGTTAGGGAGTCTCACGGGTCAAGCTAAGTAAAAGAAATCATATGAATTGAAAGTTAGATAAAAAGTGAAGTCATAGGTGGATTCTTCCCGAGGGTATCGTTTTTATCAACTGAAGTTTTTCAAAGTCTTTTCCCAAAGTTTTGTTCTTTTGTCTTTGCATTTAAGTTTAAGTATTTCATTTGTTTTAGATTAATAAACCAATCACTCCATATTTTAGGCTAAATAATAGAAAGAAAGTGAGTAGTAGTACTTTTAGGTTCCTTGGGTTCGATAAGATATTCTTGCTGAGCTATACTCTTTGTTCGATAGGTGCACTTGCCTCTATCGTTGTCGCAGTCAGTCTATAGGTTCGATCACTCTTTTATAAATATTAAAACTAGACTATTTTTGCAGCGATCAAGTTTTTGGCGCCGTTGCCAGGGAATTCTAAAATATTACGAAAGCTCTATTTTTATTACTTTAGCCATTATTTCTAATTTTATTTTATTAAATTTCTAATTTTACTAATCCTCTTTCTTTATTAAACTTGCAAGGTACCTCTAGTTTATGACTAGAAGAAACCCTAGAGGACCATTAGAATCTGACGGTGATATTGAAGCTACCGCCGCAGAAATCGTAGAGAAACTAGGCGAGCTCTAGACTACCAATGAGAAGAATAACAAAAGCAGATCCAATCCTCTTGAAGGATGGTAGAAAATAATCCACGATGTGCAAGATCGAATGCTCACGTATTATGTATGATTATGCTAAACCTAATTTGACAGGGCGCGAATCTAGTATTGTTAGGCCTGTTATAGCTGCTAATAATTTTGAATTAAAACCTAACACAATACAAATGATTCAACAATTTGTTCTATTTGATGGATTGCAGGACGAAGATCCAAATACTCATATAGCTAATTTCTTAGAGTTCTATGATACTTTCAAAATAAATGGCATTTCTGATGATGCCATACGTCTTCGGTTATTTCCTTTTTCATTAAGGAATAAAGCAAAGCAGTGGTTGAACTCGTTACCACGAGGGTCAATCACCACATGGGACCAAATGACCAAAAAATTCTTTTAAAGTATTTTCCACCAGCCAAAACGGCCAAATTTAGGAATGACATCTTCTTTTGTGCAGAATGACGCAGAAATATTATATGATGCGTGGGAAAGATACAAGGATCTCCTAAGAAGATGCCCACACCACAAATTACCTTTGTGGCTTCAAGTCCAAACTTTCTACAATGGTGTGAATTCTTCAACAAGGCAAATGATTGATTCATCAGTCGGTGGAACTCTAAACAACAAAACTCCTTAAGTGGCCTACGATTTTATTGAAGAGATGTCATTGAACACTTATCAATGGCAAATCACAAGGGCAAAGCCGACAAAATCTGTCGGAGTTTTCAACATAGACGCAGTGACAATGCTGTCAACACAGGTGGAGTTAATGAATAAAAAGCTTGATAATCTATATTCTTCACAGGTACATCCAGTAATGTAATGCGAAGCAAGTGGGAATGTGGCGAATGCTGAGTACCCACCCTACCAACCAGGAGTAGAAAACGAGCAGACAAACTATATAGGTAACAATTTCATATCCAATAATAATCCTTATAGTAATACTTATAACCCAGGTTGGAGGAACCACCCAAATTTTTCGTGGGGATGACAAGAAAATCAAGGAATTCAAAGGCAACAACCTCCTCTAAATTATCAAAATCAGCCCTACCCATAGAAAAAAAAATCAAGCCTTGAAGAGATGCTGACAAAATTCATGGCAGCCATAAAGTCTCGTCTTTGAAAGACTGATACAAACCTTGATGAACAACAGAAGTCGATAAAAGGTCTCGAGAATCAAGTTTGAGAACTTACTAGGTCAGTGGGACACCTCACAAAGCTAATTTCTATACGCCAATAAAGATGTCTACCAAGCAACACAGAAATAAACCCAAAAGAGTAAATCCAAGCCATTACAACTCAAGAGGGTACAGAAATAGATAGACCCACATCAGCACAAGAAAAGAAGGATAAGACCGAGGTAGCTCAAGAAAAGCCAAAATCGGTAATCAAAGAATACCAACCTCGCATACCTTATCCCGAAGCATTGAAAAAAGATGATTCGAAGGAACAATTTGGTAAGTTTCTAAAACTCTTGAAGAAATTACATATTAACTTACCTCTTCTTGAAGCTCTCTTTCAGATGCCTGATGCAAGGAAATTCTTAAGCAAGCTCTTGACGAACAAACGCAAAATAGATGAAGAGCACCATGTGGAATTAAACGCAACATGCTCAGCAATGCTACAGAAAAGATCCAGGGAGTTTTACGATTCCATGCTTAATTGATAGTTTGACTATTGATAATGCGTTAGCTAATTTAAGGGCAAGTATAAATGTTATGTCTTATGCACTGTTTAAACGACTAGGTCTAGGGAAGCCCAAACAAACTAGGATGAGTATTCAACTAGCTGATAAAACTGTTAGAATCCCTAGGGGCATTATTGAAGATGTTTTAGTCAAAATCGATAAATTTTTTTCCCAGTAGACTTTGTTGTTTTAGACATGGATGAGGAAAATTCAATCCCTTTACTTTTAGGAAGACCTTTTCTTGCAATTGCGAAGACTAAAATTGATGTTGCCACAAGAGAACTCATACTTCGTGTAGGAGATGAATCAGTCAATCTTCAAGCTCTCGACTCAGCCAGAACCACAGAAGATGAAGGTAAGAAAGTCGTTTCAATAGATAATCAAATTATTCAACCTCCATCGCAGGAAACATCACGAAGCATCAAAACTGAGCCAACACAGAAGATACGATCAACAATTTAGAAGAGCAGAAGATATACACCAAAGAAAAGCCGAATCCACACGAAGTAAAACCTAAGGAACCACCAGAAGAGCTCATATGAACATCCAATCACTTTAAAATAGGAGACCAGGTGCTGTTAGACAAAGCCAATCTTCACATCACTTCAACAGACTTGAGGGCAAAGGGAGAAATTCTTCCTAAGGTACACGAAATCTTCCCCCACAACACAGTCAAGGTAAGTAACCCAAATTTCGATAAATTCAAGGTAAATGCTTCTCGACTTCAACTTTGTCATGAAAATAAAATCGCAAGCATGAGGGAAGATATTCAAACTTTTAAACCTCCCTGAAATTTTCAAACATGAGGACAATCTAGCTTAAGACTATAAACGAACGCTTCTCGGGAGGCAACCTGAACATTAACACTATTTATTTTCAAATTTGCTTTCAGTTTCTTTTCTTTCCATCTTTCTTTCCTAAGTATTTAGTTGGAAACTAACACAAAAGTGTAGATTTCCAGACCACACGGTCTTATACATGCCGTGTTCATAGCCGTGTGGACCACCGGAACCACCACACTGACAGAGAGCAGGGCCGGGCAAGTCAGTCCAACCACTCTCCGACGTCATGAGCCCAACAACCCTAAAGCACGGGTATCGACAAGAACAGCACGGGCGTGCCTATGAACCGTATGAAGCTACTGACTTTCTCGAAACGGGCGTGGCTAACTAAGAAACGGGCGTGTAAGAAGCAACACTCCATTAGCCACGGCTGTGCTAGGCAGCCGTGTGAATGGACACACCCTCGGCACACGGGCGTGGGAACAAGCCAGATTTGAAATTTTATTTAAATCCTCATAGCCTTCCTTTCTCTCCCACATTCCTTCTTCCTTCTCTTTCTTCCAAATTTTTCTCCCTATTCATAGAAAAGATCCAAGACACTTGAGCAACACAAAGATCATGCCGAAGAAACGTAATCATCATCTCCTTATAGGAAACCTCAACATGAGTTCATGCCGGCAGCTTCACTTAATTGACACACCAAGGGTCTCGAAAACCTTTTCGGTTCTATTTTTCTTTTCTCATCTCTTTATTTTTCTTATCTATACTTCTTTTCTGCTTAATTTAATTTATTTCATAGTAGTTTCTTGGTTTTAGAATCTAAAGGCTGCTAGGGAATCATACACCACAGCCTTCGAGGTCACACCCATTTCGCAAACCATCCAACAATAAGGACTCCTTAGTCTATTAGTCTTTTCTTTGAATTTTAGTTTTCTTCTTAGTCTCCTTCTTTTTATTTCCTTAATCTTTAAATTTATTATTAGTATATTATTATTATTTCTCTAGATCTCTTGGCTATATCTCCATAGGCTACCCAATTTCTTCATCTAGCAAATTGATTCTCGGTAGCCACTCCACGAACCCATAGAAAACATCATCACATACCAAAAATGCGTGGATCATCCAGTTTCGGGAGTATTACTTTCTCCACTTCTCTTTTTGATTTGGCACATAAATTTCATTATCTATCTTTGTACATTGAGGGCAATGTACATCTTAAGTGTGGGGGTAATAGTGTCTAACTTTTTGCATAATTCTCAAAACCCTGAAATTAGTCTTGATCTTAAGTATTTTCCTCATATTATTAATTAAGATGAAATTTCTAATGATTTATGATTTTTATTGATATGTTTTAGAGTAAATCATAGTTAATTGTGCATTGATGATTACATTTGAAGAATACTAGAGAATCAAGCATGATAAGTCTATTTTTCAAAAATAAAAATTGATAGGTTGTTGAACTGAATCTGAGTATTACTTTGAAATTTGAAATCTATAGGGATTGATGTCAAAAACACCCATAATTTCTGTGAGATATTGAGCCTTATAGAGCATATATTATTTTTCATGCTCACTTTTTTTGATTATGAATGTGTCAACTTTGAACTGTTATTCTAGAACTTGCCTCGTTTATGCATGTCGAGACCACAATAATGATTTGATATACTGAGATGATCAAGGCACCTAGGTTTTAACCCGTTCACTCCACTAAAAAGCCTACCTAAATAAATAACTCCTAGTAAACCCCGTTAAATCCTAACAACCTTTTTATTGACTCACCCACTAATATTAACCCAAAATCCTTTTGTATTTATTATCAACATTCTTTTGACTACCCCTCTATCGAGAATTGACTTGATCAATTGCCAAATTAGGTTATTTCAATTATCAAAGTTCCTTCTATTAAGTTTTACTTAGTTTGTTCTTAAAAAAAAATCCAAGTTTATTCAATAAAAGAGCTTAGAACAGTTAAACTCCAATTGTTGAAGAAAAAGCTCGTATTAAAGTATTATCAAATTTTAAAGTGAAGAAAATACTCTTTATAATAGAGTAATTATCAATAGTGGTATTATTACTTTTCACCAATGTAAATATTCATATTTAGTTCATTATTTTTAGATTAGGTAATTAGTCAATTCAATCTCGATTTTAACCTCTAATCCAGCCTTTATCCATACCTTTTAACCCAAGCCCGTTACAACCCTAATAAAGACCTTTTGATCTGCTTTATTATCTCATATCTGATGGTGGAGATTTGATTTTCGAGCAAGCCTATGGGATTAACTTTTCAGGTTCAACTTTTGAGCGCTTTTTCTTGATCCTTAAACACTTTGAGTGCTTTGAGTGAATCTTTAGTGAGGATGTCAATCCTTGTCGATTTTGAATCAAATGCAATTATTTAAATAAGGGGAGACACCTATGTTTTCATGCTACAAAATCATGACTTATCTCGTTTGAATCTTTAGAGCACTTCGAGCTAAATGATCCATGTATAAATTATCTATGAATTATGATGAGGCATTGTCAATGGGAATTATGAATTTTGGAAAGTTCATTTTAATTGTAAATTGAGAATTTTGCTTGAGGACAAGCAAAAGCTTAAGTGTGGGGGTATTTGATAAACCGTAAAAGTAACATATTTTAATCCCACATTTAGTATGCTTTTGGATGAATTTATCCTTAATTTATGTAAAAAGGTGCTCTTAATCCTTTCTTTTCATGTCTTATACTCAAGAAAGCACCCAAGGATAAAAAGGATGCAAAACAAGTTTAAAATGGACCAAAGTGGGCCAACCCAAGAAGATGGCACGGCCTGGACTTCATGCCACACGGCCGTGCCCCAATATTTAAATTGCACACAGTCACACCCTGATTTACACGACCGTGCCTTGTCGACAAAAAGCCCAACATGGCCTGGACCCCGATGTACACACCATGCCCCAATTGGCAGACCCGAAGCACGGCCTCTACCCAGATATTGCACGGGCGCGTCAAAGCCGTGCCTAAATCAATAGAATGGAGACACGAGCTGGACCACGATTTACACGGTCGTGTCAAGGCCGTGCCCCTGCCGCAGGAAAGAGTAATTTCACTCGAAATTGGATGCTTGGAGCCCAAGAAATGCAATCCTAAGTCCACTCAAACACTTAGGACGAATTTCACTTGAATTACGAGTACTTAGGAGCCAAGTAAAGCATCCCAAACGTCTATATAAACAATCCAAGGCAGCAATTCAAGGGCAGCAGGTTTTAGCAGAGTTTTCTGCCAGAGCTTTACTCGTTTAGGGAATTACTCGAAGATAGCCAGTTGATCCATCTCGAAGAGTCAGAATTCTACTCAAGACGGAGGATCTCCTCTTCAATTCCTTCAAGGGGTTTTAGGGATTTCTTATGTTTTGTTTTATCTTTTCTCTTGAGATGTGTTCTTATTTTATTATGAACTAGATCCTTCAGATACCAGAAGGGGATGAAACCTATGATGTAACACCCCAAACCCGGTCAACACACCACGACCGAATCTGGCATGCTACAGAGTGAAAACCTTTTTAAACCAAAAGTTTGTCAGATAATTTTCCTAGAAAACCCTTTTGTAGTATGAAAAGTTTAGAAATCCTTGTTTAAGATGATTTTAAAATCGTGTGATGGCTGCTTCAAAACTCATGCTTGAAAAACCTACTGGTTGTTGCAAGTTTTAGAAAACATACAAGTTACCTTGGTTATCATCTTATAAGTGATGTTACCCGATGGCAACGTTTAAAAACCCGAAGGAGTTATGGTTTTGAAAACATTACTTTTTACCGATTAATTTAACAATTCCATATATCCAACATAGGTATAATATAATCAAAATAAAAGCAAATGATAAAAACCCAAAATAATACTTAGCGGCCTTATTACAAACCAAAACCAAATTTAAGTAAATAAATAAACTGAAATAGTAACTTAAAAGAAATCAAAACCCAAACTAGCATGGATGGCCGCCTCGAGTTCTCCCCGGCTCCATATCCGCAATCTACGCCCCATCTGTAAAATATAAGGGAAGGGGTGAGTCACCAAGACTCAGTGTATAAACCCCCAACCCGATAGTGCAAGCACTCACACAAATCATCAGTAAAACATGCAAATCATGCAACCCATAACCTAACCAACCGAATCTCCTTTAACTACCCCGTGTGGTCAAAACCACTGGTGGTCAAAACCACTGGTGACCGTAGTCACAAATATATCGGTGTGGTCGTAACCACCGATGACCAAGTCACAAATCAAGTGATGGGGCCAACCCATCGTGTGGTTAAAACCATCGATGACAATCCCATAATTAACATGTGAGGCCAACCCATCGTGGTACCAAACCACCGGGACAAGTCACAATATTCATATGTGGTCAAAACCACGGTGGTCAAAACCACCGGACTTAGTCACAAATATAATATCAAAGACGGGCCAACCCGTGTGTGGTCAAAACCACGGTGACAGTCAAATATTCCTTCCCCTCCTCTCATCAATCCCATCATCATGTCCATAACATACGTGACATAATATCATGTATCATGCAATAACGCATAGCATAGCATATATCAATAACATGATGATGTATATCAAAATCACATAACAGGGACTTACCCTAATCCGGGCACATATCCACAAGGCATAACCATCGATTTCATTGGCTAAAACAAGTAACATAATAGGCATATTATACTAATAAATTGTGTAAGCATTACACACCTGTTACTAACGCTATCACTAAATCCCGAAGACCCGATCTACTGCACCAGATCTTCTTGATCCTACATTCGGCCAAACCCAAAATCAGTAACAAGGCCATTTGGCCACACCAACAAATCCCGAAGGGTTAACGCATGGAACCCCAAACCTTACCTTGATGCTCTTTGAATACTAGCCACCACCCAAAGTATATGAGATTGAGCCTTCCCCTACAATCGGCAATCATTAACACTCATTTCAATAGCCTTCGGCTTTTCAAATATCTAATGGAAAGACTGAACTAACATGGATCCTTACCACTGACTTATCGAATTCGACTGTCAGAGAATAGAGGGCTCAAATCTACTGCTTCAAAACCCCGGAGGTCCTAAAAGAAATCGGTCCCTATAGATGATTAGCATTACTTATCAACAAATGCCAAAATTTGGCTTTTGCTCTCATGAGAGCCGACAGAGAGAAGAGAGAAAAAAAGTAATAAGATTTCAGCCATGGACACTTACCCTCTTCAAATCCGATTAGAGAAGAACCCAAAGAAGATCTACTCTTGGTTGATATTCTGCCAAAATAACACTAGAAGAAAGAAGGAAAATTTGGCAAAGAGTTGAGTGATGAAGGGAGATTCAGCTATGGTTGATAGAAGAGAAACAAATGGGGTTCGGCTAAAGTGAAAAGAAGAGAATGGAAAAGAAAATATGGAATGGAAGAGGGAAGATTCGGCAAGGGAAGAGGATGAAGATTTCGACACAAGGGTTTGAGAAAAGGAAAAGATGAAGTGGACTAAGATGGTTTCGACTTTGAGCAAGAATAAGAAGAAGAAAAAGAGAGAGAGATGGGGGAGAAGAAGATTCGGCCAAGCACTTTGAGAAGGAAAAAAAAAAAAAATAAAATTAAAGAACTTAGAGGGACATTCGGCTACACCAAAAGCTCCCCAAAACCGATAGCCCCCTTGCCCATAGTCCACCATTCGGCCAACTCTTCCCAAATGAGTTTGATAAGATTCAAGCTCCTAACTTTCATCACCTTTATCTATCCAATTCAAATCCGATGATCACATCCTCATCCATTCAAGAGAGTCCCTCCTGAGCACTCCTCTTCCTTGTTTGTGGCGTCAAAATAATAAGCAGAAAGTCAGATTTCTACTGCTCAAACCTGAGTTCTCCTCCTCTGCATATGGCGTCACTCTTTAGACACTTTAGTGGCGCCTCCTTGCCACTTTTCCACTGGTATTCTTGTGTCTAAAACTCCCAATAATTTCCTTTAACCCCTAACTCTCCTAGCTCCCTTTTACTAAAACTTAAAACAAAAATTTTCCCACAGCTCGGGCCTACCCTTGGCTTATACCTAGATCTTAAAACATCTTAATTACTACCACAATCAAGCCATACCCATGCAAAAAAATTTAAACACAACAGCCCCCATTTCAGGATGTTACATATGATGGATTTTTTTATTTAATTCTTTCGATTTATATGATAAATACTTAATTTGTTCTTAATTATGTTGCTTAATTTAATCTAATGTGGTTAGGTGGAGGAGGAATAGACCCTGCCTAAGAGTAGATCTAGCATAATTAAGTGGAGTTGATCGGGCATCTAGAGATAGGGTTATGAGATTTTGCCGGATTAGGGTGAAACCTAATATGGGAGTCCATTGATTGATTTACTGCTTTCTTAGGGGGTTATTATAAGAGAACGAGAGTTCCACTAATTAACCTAAGGTTAGACGTTATTCGCTTCGAGAGAAGGTTTAATATAGGTTAGGGAGTCTCACGGATCAAGCTAAGTAAAAGAAATCATATGAATTGAAAGTTAGATAATAAGTGAAGTCATAGGTGGATTCTTCCCGAGGGTATCGTTTTTATCAACTGAAGTTTTTCAAAGTCTTCTCCCAAAGTTTTGTTCTTTTGTCTTTGCATTTAAGTTTAAGTATTTCATTTGTTTTAGATTAATAAACCAATCACTCCATATTTTAGGCTAAATAATTGAAAGAAAGTGAGTAGTAGTACTTTTAGGTTCTTTGGGTTCGATAAGAAATTCTTGCCTGAGCTATACTACTGTTCGATAGGTACGCTTGCCTCTATCGTTGTCGCAGTCAGTCTACAAGTTCGATCACTCTTTTATAAATATTAAAACTAGACTGTTTTCCAACGATTAAGTGACATCTCTTCGGTTTCTGCAAGCGATTTGTTCTATTTCACTTTTAAAAAAAAAATCAAGTGTCCTAACGGGTTCCTCCTAGTCTTAAACTAGAGGTACCTGCTAGGAATAAAAAGAAAAAGAAAATTAGAAAAGTAAAAATAAATTTAATTGCAAAATTAAAATATGGCTAAAGTAATAAAAATTCAGCGTTCTTAATATTTCAGTTCCCCGGCAAAGGTGCCAAAAATTTTATTGTGTGCCAGAGTCTTAAAAATGTATAAAAAGAATGATCGAACCTGGAAACTAACTAAGACAATGATGGAAGAAAGCGCACCTATTGAATAATAGTATAGTTTAGTGGCAAGACCGGATTATCGAACCCAAAGGAACCAAAAGTACTAATACTAACTTTCTTTCTATTATTTAGCCTAAGAATTAAGGGAATTGTTATCTAATCTAAAATTAACTAACTACTAAGCTAAAGATGCTAAGACAAAGGCAATGAATTGGGGAAATACTTGTGGGAAAACCAATTGATTAAGACAATACCCGAGGAAGAATCCACCTAGACTTCACTTGTTATTTTACTCTGAACCACATCGAAAAACTGAAGAAGAGGGGAAAACAAAGAAATTTTGGTAGGGAATAGGCAGCACCACATCGAAAAGAAAAGGAGAAAATTTTGGAGAAACAGGGTGATAGCCAAAAATTCAAAAGAAAATCTACTAATCCCCTAATCTCTCCCCTTAATTCTCTCTACTAACCCACTACTCATTTTTTGAAAGCAACTCAAACTCTTCATCACCAAACCGAGCAAAAATAATCTCCCTTGCCTATGCCGAGATTCGAACTCACAACCTCCAACCAATCAACACTCCACCTAGCCGCCAGACCAGCAGGCCCATTCTGTTAATTACTTACACACTTTTACTTATAAGCCTACTAACCAGAGTTTGGGCTTTATTCATAAAAAAACCAAAATTTGCCAAAGCTTAGACTTGAACTTGGAACCTTCCAAACACTCCCAAAACACATAACCACTGAACCAGATACACAGTTGTGTCAAAAATACACGAAAACAATTATAAAAATATTAGGGAGTTACAACTCTACCCTCTAAAAGAAAATTTTGTCCTCAAAATTTTACCTGATCAGAAAAGGTGAGGATATTGCTGGCGCATCGACTCTTCCAGCTCCCAAGTGGCCTCTTCAGAGCTATGATTCCGCCACAACACTTTCACTAAGGGGATAAACTTCCTTCGTAGTGTCGCGATCCAGGATTTGGACTGGCTTCCCCTCAAACGTCAGATATGGTCTAATCTCAACGTCCTCAATGGGAACAACATGCATGGGATAAGAGCGGTAGCGTCTCAACATTAAGACATGGAACACATCATCAATGCAATCGAACTCCGGATGAAGCTCTAACTGATAAGCGATTGCCACCACTCGCTTCAGAATACGGTATGACCCAATAAACCGAGGGCTCAGCTTACCCTTGCGACCGAACCTCAAGACCTTCTTCCATGGCAAGACCTTGAAAAAAATGGAGTCCCCCCACAGAATACTCGATATCCTTTCTCTTTAGATCAGCATAAGACTTTTGCCTATCAGACGCCGCTTTCAGACGATCCTGTATTAATCAAACCTTATCTTCAGTTACAAAAAACCAATTCCGGACCCAGAAAACGTTGCTCACCCAACTCAGTCCAGCACAAGGGAGTGTGACACCTACAACCATACAAGGCTTCATAAGGTTCCATTTAAATGCTAAATTGATAGCTATTGTTATAGGTAAACTCTACCAACAACAAGTACTCCTTCCAACTGCCTCGAAAATCTATAACACAGCTCCTCAGCATATCCTCTAGTACTTGAATCACATTCCGACTTACTATATGTCTGAGGATGGAAAGCAGTACTAAAGTCTAACCTTGAACCAAGAGCTTCATGCAATTTCTTTCAGAACCAAGATGTGAAGCGAGGATCCCTATCGAAGATGATCGAGATAGGAACCCCATGCAGTCTCACTATTTTCGCTATATATAGCTTGGCCAATTTCTGGAGAGAGAAGTTCATTCTGACCGGAATGAAGTGAGCAGACTTGGTCAATCGATCCACGATGACCTAGACAGAATCCTTCTTAGTGGGTGTTAAAGGCAACCCACTAACAAAATCCATCGTTACTCGCTCCTATTTCCATATCGATATCTTTACTAGCTGCAGCAACCCCGAAGGCAACTGATGCTCAGCCTTAACCTGCTGACAAGTCAGACAGCAAGCAACGAAGCCCATGACCTTGCACTTCAACCCTGGCCACCAGTATAACTCTCAAAGGTCTCGGTACATTTTATTCCGACCAGGATGCATAGCATAAAGGCTATTATACGCTTCCCTCAGAATCAAATGTCGTAACTCCTCATCACTCGGTACACAAATTTGACCGCGGAAATAAAGTACCCCGTCACTGTTAATCCCAAAATCAGTAGTATCCCCATTCTCAACCTGACGTAACCGCACCTCGAGCGACTTATCCTCCATCTGCTTACCTCTAATCTGATCAATCCATGTGGGCTTAACCTGAAGTTCTGCTAACAGACTCCCATCGTTGAATAAGCTGAGTCAAGCAAACATCGCTCTCAGATCGGTCATAGTCCTATAGCTCAAAGCGTCTGCCACCACAATAGCTTTACCAGGGTGGTACTCGATGGTGCAGTCATAATTCTTAAGCAGTTCAACCCATCTATGCTGCCTAACGTTTAACTCCTTTTGAGTGAGAAGATATTTGAGGCTTTTGTGATCAGTGTAGATAGTACACTTCTCACCATACAGGTAATGCCTCCAAATCTTCAGAGTGAACACCACAACCGCCAATTTCAAATCATGCGTCGAGTAGTTAGCCTCATGCATCTTGAGCTGACGAGATGCATAAGCTACCACTTTACCATCCTGCATCAGAACGCAACCCAGACTTACATGCGACGCATCACTGTATACCATGAAGTCTCTAGTAGGCTCCGGTTGTATCAGACTAGGAGCCTGTGTTAGAACAGATTTGAGCTTCTCAAAGCTCTCTTGTTACTTATCAGTCCAGAAAAAGGGAACTCCCTTGTGTAGAAGCTTGGTCATCGATGATGAGATCAAGGAGAACCCTTCTATGAAGCGTCGATAATAACCCGCCAGCCTCAGAAAGCTGCAAATTTTGGACACATTATTCGGCTGTTTCCACTCCAACACAGTTTCAATCTTATGAGGATCAACATGAATCCCTAGAAAGGTTACTTCTCAGAGCCAGAATTCGCACTTACTGAACTTTGCATACAACTATTTCTTGCAAAGCATCTGTAATACCACTCGGAGATGTTCATCATGCTCATCCTCAATCTTGGAGTATACGAATATATCATCAATGAACAACACCATAAACTGGTCCAGATAAGGCTGGAACACACGGTTCATCAAATCCATAAACACCGTTGGTGCATTGGTCAACCCAAAAGGCATAACCAGGAACTCGTAACATCCATACTGAATCTTAAATGTCGTCTTATGCACATCAACCTCCTTAACCTTTAGTTGATGGTATCCAAATCACAGATCGATATTAGAGAACACAGAAGCCCCTCTGAACTGGTCAAATAGATCATTTATTCTCGGTAGTGGGTACTTGTTCTTGATTGTTAGCTTGTTCAGCTGACGGTAGTCGATACACATCCTCATTTTCCCATCTTTCTTTTTCACAAACAACACTGGTGCTACCTATAGAGACACACTGGGATGAATGAATCCACGATCTAACAGTTCTTGAATTTGAGCCTTAAGCTCTGTAAGCTCCTTTGATGCCATTCGGTAGGGTGCGAGAAACACTAAAGCTGTACCCAAAATGAGCTCAATCCCAAATTCTACTTCTCGACTCAGAGGCAAACCCGGTAATTCCTCAGGAAAAATATCTAAAAAATCCCTCACGGTTTTAATGTCCTTAACCACAAAGTCCCTAGAATCAGAAACATTGATGTAGGCTAAGAATGCCTCACATCCTTTCCGTACCAACCTTTCTGCCACCAACGTAGAAATCACATTCGTCAAATAGTCTCGACGTTCCCCAATCACCATTATCTCGTTGTCCTCCTCGGTTCTCAAAACCACCCTTTTTGTACCACAGTCCAAACTTACCTGGTGCTTGACCGTAAGTATATTCCCAGTATCAAATTGAACTCCCCAAATGGAAGCTCCATCAGATCAGCCAGAAATATTATCCCTTGAACCTCTAGCGTAACGTCTCTAAACAATTTACTCACTTGGGTAGACTACCCCAATGGACTCACAATAGTTACCTCACTAGAAGTACTCTCAATCGGAAGCCCTAGAGTTTTAGATACATCACTAACTACGTAAGAGTGTGTAGAGCCTATGTCTATCAATGCCAAATATGGTACATCAGAAATTAAAAACATACTCGTGATGACGTCTGGAGCATCCCGATCCTCACAACGATAGGCAACATAAACCAGTGCAGGCTACCTCGCCTCAGTCAATCTAGCACTTTTGTCTAGTGCTCTCTATCCTCGGCCCATGCCGTTACCACCCCTGGCCTGACCTTGGCCCCTAGGTGGCTGCTGTACTACTCTCGATACTTGTGTAGTACCGGTACCCGAGGCTTGGACCTGATCAATTTTTAGCAGACAATCTCTGACACGATGCTCAGTAAAGCCACATCTTAGACAAGCCACAGTAGTCCTCCAACACTCGCCTGGACGGCGTCTACCACAGTGCCCATAAAACGCCACCCTAGTAGGTGTAAGAGGAGGCCCAGCTCTTACTGGCCCATCAGACCTAGCCTTCTTCTTACCCCTCATTACATAATTTGAGGGCTATGATTCCCTCTTATTCTTTCCTTTCTCATGATTTTGGCGTTTAGCATGTTTAACCTCTTCGGAATCTTCGCCTTCTCCACTAAAGTAGAAAAATCACGCTCCCTCTGCGGAGCTATCAGAACCTGTAAGTTGTCCCTAAGTCCATCCACAAAACGGACTCATTGCTCATATTCGATCGCCACCATACCTAGGGCATAACGGCTCAATCTTAGGAACTCAGCCTCATACTCGACCACCAAACAGTCTCCCTATGTGAGATTAAAAAACTGATGTCTCCTAGCATAAATGTAGCTGGATCCCACATACTTACTCTGGAACGCCATCTTAAAATAGTCCCAAGTCAAATGGTCGGGCTGAGTGCCCTCCTTGACCGTCAGCCACCATTGGTAAGCTTCATCACGAAGCAGAGAGACAGCCCCCTTAAACTTCTACTCCACAGCAAAATCCAGATCATCCATAATTCTTTCTGTGGCCTCCATCCAGTATTCGACCACATTAGGGGCGACTCCAGTGACACCCCTGAATAATTCAACTCCGTTAGATCGGAGTCGTTCCATAATCGACCCTTGGCCCCCAGATCAAGTGTTGGGCCCAATGACCCTTTCTAAAATATGTAGCATGGCTTAGGATAGTGCGTCATCCCCAGCCTCACGACCATGAGACCCAGTCTCTGTAGCAGGTGAGATCGGCGTCTCGCTTGTATCCAGATTAGGCAGATTTTTAGATGCTGAGGACCTAGCTTGAGCCCCCTACGGCCTCTACCCCGGCCTCTAGTACCTTGTCTATTGATACCTCACGTGCTCATCGTAAATTTAGAGTTTATCTGGATTAACAATTTTACGCGTGTAACAGACCGAATTTGACCCTAATCGAAACGGTGGTTTTGGGACCACAAATTCGAGTCTGAGGAATATTTAAATATTATATTTTGTGTTTATTATATGTGAATTAATGTGTGTGAAAGTTTCGTAGAAAAATTTAATCGTTTGTGTGTTCAATTTAACAAAAAGGACTAAATCGCGTAAAGCGTAAAAGTTGCATGCTATAGTGAAAAGTGCCTATTTGATGATGGCTTTTTAAAGTGAGGCATTAAAAGGTAAATTAGCCCATTTTTAAGTTAGTGGGTGGCATTTGTCATAACTAACCTTAAGTTATATAATAGTTTTATTTTATGTTATAAGGTTAAATAAGTAATTAATTAAATAACTTAATATATGCTAAAATGTCATAAAATAAGCCATCATCTTTTTATTTTCTCCTTGGCCGAATGTGGGAGAAGGAAGAAAGCTTTGAATTCCTTTGAAATTTCGGCAATTCTAGGCTAAAATTCAAGGTGAGTTTTTAGTCAGTTTTTGTTAATTTTTACATTTTTGAGATCGTTGCTTCGAACCATAGCTGACCCATGTTAGAATTTTTAAAAATAAGCATGCTTGATGTTCGGCCAATGCTATGTTCTTATGGTTTTTCATGTTTTATGATTTTATATTAAAGATATGTTAAAGATTAGTATATTTTGTATTGGAAGTTTGGGAGAAATTGAGTATTTAGGGTTAATTTATAAAAATAAATTTTTAGAGGGGCTTATTTGCAAAATAAATGAAAGAAATGGACTTGTATAGTCCCTATATATATATATATTCGGCCCTTGAGTAGTATTGAGAAATTTTGTGTATTTTGTGTTTTATGCAAATAGGACTAAATTGTAAAAATGTGAAATAGTAAGGGTAAAATGGTAATTTGCCTATTTAAGTGCTTAGGGACTAAATAGAGATGAAATGTACTTGAATGAGCTAAATTTTAATGTGTTTAGATCAAGAACAAAGAAAAAAAGATTTGGATCGGGGAAAAATAAAGGTTATCGAATAGCCAATTTATACGGTCCGTCGACAGTCGAGGTAAGTCCTTAAGCTAAATTAGATTAAAGAATTAATTATGAATATGTTTAATGAAGTTAGTTGATAAAATTGAGCATGAGTATATGTGTTAGTCGAATGTAAAGACCTTAAATTGAATTGGATGTGTTTTTGGTAAATGCAATATGAATTACTATGTTCGTTGTGATATGTGAATGTATTTTGTGGATAAAATTTGTTATTGATGATAGTGTTGAGAAATGTAAATTGATGGATTGATTATATTATTATTTCGGGCTTCAAGCCTAGCAGGCCTTGTGCTGGTGATTTGTATCAGGCTTTACGCCTAGTAGGCCTCGTGTCGGTGACATATTTCAGGCTTATTGCCTAGCAGGCTTAATGCCGGTGTTTTGATTTTCGAACCTTGAGTCCAGCAAGCCTAGTGGCGGTGTGTGTGATTCGGGCTAATGCCTAGCAATTTCTTTACCGGTGAACTGAAATTCAGAGCCAGAATATGTATCAACAAAGTTATTAAATGAATCAAGAAAGTCATGCTTTTGAAAAATGAATCATTATTGGTTCGGCCTTAAGGTATGTGATTTCATACTCATATGTTGTATATGATGTTAATAAGCAAATAATATGAGGAAGCATGTGAATTATACAGTGATTACTTGGAAGTATACTAGAGATTGAAAAGGGTTATGTAAGTACATCTATACTTATACATGTGTTGGTATATTTGATGGTGGTGTACTTTGGTTGGAAAATGAAAGTTGTTAGGCTAAATGAAACAATGAAATTCAGTTATGGTGAATTTATAAGTTAGTCTTTATATTTCAAATGTCTTGAATTGTATTATAAAAATGCTTGGGTGACTGAAGCTTTATTGAATTTGCTTAAGACTTACTAAGCTAGTGAGCTTACTTTGTTTGTGTTCATTGTTTGTTTTATAGACGTTGGTTAAGCTACGGGCTCAGAGGATCATCGAAGAAGTCAACCACACTATCATCCCTTTTTGGTACTTTTAAGTTAGTTATTTTTGGATCAAAGGCATGTATAGGCTAGCTAAAGGTTGGAAAGATGTTATGTTTATATATATTAGCCATGCGAAAATG
Organism: Gossypium rotundifolium; assembly: GCA_025506655.1. Classification (NCBI taxonomy): domain Eukaryota; kingdom Viridiplantae; phylum Streptophyta; class Magnoliopsida; order Malvales; family Malvaceae; genus Gossypium; species Gossypium rotundifolium. The sequence goes on from CP106727.1 coordinate 173,545,928, forward strand.
GCTTAAATATTTATTATAAGTTCAGTTCTACTTCTTCTTGACTATGTGGTTAAAGTGTTTGGTTCTAACAATTTGGCGATGGATTGTTCTTTACTTCAAGCTTATGTATTATGTGTTTTATATGATTGCTTGTTGCAATGCCAATGTTTGTGCTAAATTAGTCAGGTGTTTTGGCCTTTAAGCTAATCTTTGCATGTATAGTTAAAAATGATTATGTGTTAGTTGAATATCATTCAGAATTTATGTATATGTATCAACTTTAGTTGATTTACTAAGAATGAATTATATTGAGAAATGCATGTAGGTAAGTATTCGGTCAAACTTAAGTGAAACTTGCAAATGTAGTTAACATGCTTTTAAGAAGTTAGACTCGTCGAATATGGAAAATGTACATAATCATGGTGTATGCATTCATATGTATATATATATATATATATTGCTTGTGAGATGGCTAAATTTCAAGAAGTGCATGAAATGTTAAAATGAGGTCTTGCATATTCGGCCAAATACTTATATTTGTAAGTATATGTATAACTATGAAATATTTCAAATGATATATATACAATGAATTGGGTATGAAATGAATTATTCTTTGTGTTTGTAAAAGTATTATATGACATATGTGTATGTAATGTGTGTACCGTATAAATATCTTAGGTTCATTTATAAGCATGTAAATGATTTCATGAAAGCTTGGTGATGACGAATAATTAGTTAGTTAATGAATGTCTCAATATGTATTCTTGTTTTTTTTTTTTTAAATGTACTAATTATGTTAAATGCTTGCGATGTTCTAAGTCTAGTTCGGTAATACCTCTTAACCCTAATCTGCGTAGTGCACGGTTAGGGGTGTTACAATCGTTAATTCTGATCCGATATTTAATAATGATATTTTATGCGAATAAGATCATAAGTTCAGAGTTCATTATCGCGAATCGTAGTCTCATTATGATTTTCAGTTTCGCTACAATTTTCAGTTTACACTACCTAGAGTGTTTTAGTACAGTATACTACCTATTGGCTGTTTCAAGCATGCAAGTAGTATTTTCAGATAAATTTAAACAGAATTCAGAACACTTACAGGATCGGCGCCGGAGACTCGATGTTCCACTTACTCATTCCAAAAATATTTCAAATCACTTAAAATCATTTCCTAAAAACCAATTATTAAAACCCAAATCCACAGTTGAATTTTACAACTTGGCTCTGATACCACTAAATGTAACACCCTAAACTCGACCTAGACGTTATGGCCGAATCTGGCTATGTCACATGATAGTGCCTTAGAAAACATAGTTACAATGAAGCCATTTTTCGTTATCCTATGCTACCTTCCAAATACCTGTCGTTTGTTTCAATCATTATCTATTTTCAAAACGTTGTCCATTTTTCCAAATTATTTGTGGTTCGCGGAAGCATTTAAATCAGTTTGCGTAATCATGGTGTTTTGGTAAAATATTTGTTTATTTTGAAAACTTGCGTCTTATCCTACTGCTAGCAGTTATAAATCAAAATAAAAATCTCAAATTAAAATAAAATCCCTTAAGGCCATTTATAGCAAAACTTTTCCCGGATAAAATCAAAAATCATAAATAAAAATAAGAAAACTATAAAAGTCCAGAACCGTGGTTACTGCCGACTCCGCTGCACTGACCTTTCTATTGTTGGGGATTACCTAAACAGATTAAATAGAATAGGGTGAGTTTTTGCAACCTCAGTGTGTAATCCCCACAGAAAACATACACATAGTATAATATCAGAAAACAAACATAAATTCACAATTCGGGTCTGAGCCCATTACAGAATGGGTATGGACCTTAGCCCACTCAGATACAGAATCAGATACATTCTAGTGCCTTAGCCCATTTTAGACATAATATGCAGATCAGAACATAATAGCAGAATCCTACCCACCAGCCTCTACACACCAACTCTATCCAATCCTACACACCATATGGGGATAAAATCAACCCACCATCCCTACACACCATGTTGTACCGAATGTGGCACATAGTCAGAAATTTGCAGCTGAGATGCCAGATAGTAGGCTTAAGAGGCTTTCAGATACTTCCTCCAATAAATCATCAACCCACCCCGATGTAATGCAACATACGTAGAATGTCATGCTATAATGCAGATAACAGTCGATACATTCAAATCAGTATACATGCTAAGTGTAACATGTTCAGTACATATTTCACACAATCAAATCACATAACTACAGGTCTAAGTACTGCTTATCGACCCTTCCTTAGGTTCACAATCGACTTGGGCGACCCGTGCAATCTTTCAGAACATTTCATAAAAATGGGCTCAAACGCCCATGTGGCCTGCCCGTGTGGGCCCACATAGCCCAAATTGGCCTCAGCCATATGGATCACACGGCCTGGCCCAAAATTTCACACTGCCAAATTGGTCGAGCCTGTGTCTCGCACGCGGCCTTGCTCAGCCATCACACGGCCTGGCTTGTCGATCACACGGTCGTGTGGTGTAACACCCTAACCCGTATTTGTCATCGGATTAGGGTTAAAGGCATTACCAGATAGATCGAAAACATTTTCAGACATTACATTCAATCATTCATCAATTGTAATAAATGTGTCCCTTAAATAGGTCAACGAGACCCTAATCATGCTTTAAAGTAGGGCCGAGACTAGGCCGAACACTTACAAAAATTCTCGAAAATTTAAAACTTTTCTAAGTTATGCAGGACACACGCCCGTGTGGGTAGGCAGTGTGTCTCCCACGGACACCAGACACAACAATGTGTCTTGGCCGTGCCAAATCAGGGCATGAATACTGACTTTTCCACACGTCCACTAGGTACTTCCGTGTACCATGGTCGTGTGCTCTTAGGCCAAATACTGACCAAATCACACAGCTACCAGGCACGTCCGTGTGCCAAGGCCGTGCACACTTACACTGGCTACTGACTTTCATCCACAGCCACTAGGCATGCCTGTGTGCCAATGCCGTGTAGGCAAAACAGGTCATTTGCAAAGCCATAATGCCACCACACTAGGGTCATACCTACAAGCAAAATACCAATACAACTCATACACATTTGGCAACCAAGAACATATCAAATCTCTACACTCAAATATAATTCCAATCATGCCAATTTGTACAACTAAACACATATGCAATTAAGCATGATTCATCTACCTTTATGCTTCATATAACCACTTCTTTGATCAATCATGCATACTCATAGTGCATTCATATACTTACCATAGTTTGACCATTTCATTTGTTATCAAACCATACCAAACTTGCATCATATGCTATATCCATTCATGCACATTATCAACATTTACTTAGCCACATCACATAGCTATTTACACTTCAAAACATATACCCAAAATATCTAACCTATACATGCCATATTAACTATACACATTTTCAAAGTAACAAAATGAGCTTAGGTAGTGTGATGACGATCCTCGACGATCCCAAGCCTTCAGTAGCTTTGATGATCTATAAAATAGAGCAAATACATACAGAGTAAGCTTTCGAAAGCTTAGTAAGCCATATACAAATAAACATAACATACAATGCATATAACCAAATTAATACATTGGTACTTATAGTTTTCATAACCAATTCATCACATGATCTTTGGCACATATGCTTACACAAAGTTTACCACAACTTCTATTCACATATCACATATGTACTTAGCTCATTCAAGCATATTTCCATTCTTGTATCACATTCACATTCTCATATTCAATAACACATTTCATCATAGTAAATTCATATAGATACTTACCATTTATACACACTTAATGTACATATCAAACATACCTGAAACAGATTTACAAATCACATAGTCATTCGTATCTCTGATTTGCCCGTTGAACCATTCGAAATCTAATAGGATACTCAGATTGATCAGAATAGTCGTACAATGCCAACGTCCCAGACGAGGTCTTACATGTACTTAAATATCGATGCCACTATCTTAGACAGGGTCTTACACGAGTCAATACGATGCCAATGTCCCAGACATGGTCTTACATGTAAATCTCATATCGATGCCAACGTCCCAGATATGGTCTTACACGAAATCATAAATCAATGTCAACATCCCAGAAGTGGTCTTACATGATATCACTTTACAGACACCTATGTCATGACATAGTAAATCCTATATATTCCTAAGTTCAAACGGACTTCTCAGACTTTGATATCAAATCGATTCTATCTCGAAATTCATGTATACATCATCTTATGTGTATTCATTAATATCAATAGTCATATAAACATACATAATTCAATTCAAATACGTTTATTTGTATATTGACTTACCTCGGATTCGGATATTCGTTCGAACTCGGTTATTTAACTACTTTCGCTTTCCCGCGATCTATGTCTGTTTTTGACTCTTGATCTATACATATTAAAATGTAATCCATTTATCCACTAATTCATTCAATTTAATCCATGAACACACATTTAGGGAAATTTGAAATTTAGCCCTCACATTTGCACATTTTATCAATTTAGTTTATTTTTCTCAAAAACATCAAATACACAAAATCACCATATATCCATGCTTAGCATAATGCTCATATATATCATAAAAGTCCAAACATTTCATTTATTTCACAATTTAGTCCCTTAAATTGCTATTTTCACAATTTAGCCCTAAATAGCTAAATTCATCAAAAATTCAAGAACAAAACATGTTCATTTAACACATATCTTTCATTTAACACCATAAATCATCATAAATCATATGAGTTCATCAAAGTCTCATTTCAAAAACATCATCAATTCTCAAAATTAAGACATGGGTTTTGAAGCATTCGAAGCAACGATTACGAAAACGTAGAAATTATCAAAAACCGAAGTTAAAACTTACCTTAATCTAGCTAAAAGAATGACGAATGCCTTATCTTCATATTTCTTTCTCTTTTGTTTGATTTTCAGTGGAAGAACATATGAATTTCCACTATTTTTGAGTTTTTTTATTATAAACATATTAATTCACAAATGACATAATTAGCCTTTATTAATATTTACAAAAAATCATGTATAAGATGGACATAAATGTCCACTACTATAAACAAGGGTATAATATCCACATAAGGACTCCACTTTAAGAAGTCATGACAAATAGATTCCTTTTTATAAAGTATGCTAATTTTGCATTAGATGCAATTTGATCCTTTTATCGAATTATGCACACAAACAGACAAATTAACTTACGGAACTTTAGCACATGCTTAATCACTTATCAATGGCACAGAAAATCATATTAAAATATTATACAGGCTCGAATTTGTGATCTCGAAACCACTGTTCTGACTAGGGTATAAACCGAACTATTACAATTCTCCCCCTTAGGGATTTTCGTCCCCGAAAATCTTACCATTAAACAGATTCAAATATTGTTATCTAATTGAATCTTCAGTCTCCCACGTAGCCTCTTCTATTCCGTGTCGATTCCACAACATTTTCACTAATGGTATTTTCTTATTTCTTAACTCTTTCACTTCACGAGCTAAAAGACAGATTGGTTCTTCCCGTATGTCATATTAGATCGAATTTCAATTTCAGACGGAGCAATCACATGTGACAGATCAGAACAGTATCTTCGAAGCATCGAAACATAGAATACATAGTGTATCTTTTCAAGCTCGGAGGGCAACAACAATCTATATGCAACTGGTCCAACACGCTCTATAACCTCATATGGCTCAATGAATCTCAGACTCAACTTGCCTTTACGTCCAAATCGGAGTATTTTCTTTCACGGGGACACTTTCAGAAACACTTTGCCACTGATCTCAAATTCAATATCTTTTCTTCTCAAATCCGCATAAGATTTCTGACGATAAGATGCTGCTTTCAAACTATTACGAATTATTTTCACTTTCTATTCAGTGCCTTTTATCAAATCAATCCCGTGTAGCTTATTTTCATTAAGCTCAGTCCAATACAGAGGTGTACGACATTTACGTTCGTACAAAGCTTCATATGGTTCCATTTTAATGCTCGACTGAAAACTATTATTATAAGCAAATTCAACCAATGGCAGGTACTGTTCCTACGTACCATCAAATTTAAGAATGCAACATCTCAACATATCATCAAGAATCTGAATTATCCGCTCGGATTGACCATTCATTTGCGGATGAAAAGCTGTACTGAAATGCAATTTCGTGCCTAAAGCTTCTTGTAATTTTTTTCAGAACCGTGATGTGAACCTCGGATCTCCATCTGACACAATGGATAGTGGCACCCCGTGCAATCTCACAATCTCAGAAATATAAAGCTCAGCTAGTCTATCAAGTGAGAAATCGGATCGTACTAGTTGGCAGATTTCGTCAATCGATCAACTATGACCCAAGTTGCATCTTTCTTTCTCGGAGTCAAAGGCAATCCCAAAATAAAGTCCATTATTTCTCTATCCCATTTCCAGTCGGGAATCAAAATTGGTTGTAACAAACCAGACGAACCTGATGTTCAGCTTTAACTTGCTGACAGACTAAACATTTTGAAACAAAATCAGAAATGTCTCGCTTCATACCAGACCACCAATAGTGTTGTTTCAAATCATGGTACATCTTTGTGCTTCCCGGATGAACAGATAAACGACTGTTATGTGTTTCATTCAAAATCAACTGAATCAACTCTAGATTTCTCGAACACAGATACGATCTTGAAATCTTAAGCAATCATCAACAACTCTAAATTCAGAATCAGAATTTGAATCACACTGAGCTCGTTTCGCTATTATTTCATTATCAACTTTCTGAGCTTCACAAATCTGTTGTAAAAATAATATCTTTGCTTTCAATTCAGCTATCACCGAACTATCATCAGACAATTCTAATTGAGCATTCATAACACACAAAGTAAACAATGACTTTCGACTCAGTGCATCGGCAACAACATTAGCTTTACCCGGATGATAATCTATCACAAACTCATAGTCTTTCAGCAGCTCTAACCATCTTCTCTGATGCAGATTCAAATCTTTCTAGGTCATCAAATATTTCAAACTTTTATGATTCTAAAATATATGGCATTCTCACCGAACAGATAATGATGCCAAATCTTTAATGCAAATACAATCGCAGCAAGCTCGAGATCATGTGTCCGATAGTTTTTTTCGTGCGACTTCAATTGTCTCGAAGCATAAGCTATTACTTTGCCTTCTTGCATTAGAACACATGCCAAACCATTTAACGAAGCATCATTGTATATCACGAATTCTTTACCCGATTCTGGCTGTACTAAAATTGGAGCTTCAATTAAATAAACTTTCAATTGATCAAAGCTTTTCTGACATTTATCGGACCATTCAAAACTCACATTTTCTGAAGCAATCTTGTTAACAAGGTTGCAATCATCGAAAAGCCTTTTACAAATCAACGATAAAAACCAGCTAGTCCCAAAAAGCTATGGACTTCAGACACATTCTTCGGAGGTTTCCAATCCAATATAGCAAAAATCTTGCTCGGATTGACTCATATCCCAGAAGCTGATACTACATGTCCTAGAAAACTGACTTCATGCAACCAGAATTCACATTTATTGAATTTTGCATATAATTGCTTTTCTCTCAGAGTTTGCTACACAATCCTCAGATGCTCAGCATGCTCAATTTCATCTCGTGAATAAATCAAAATGTCATCAATAAATACAATAACAAATTGATCTAGATACGGTATGAAAATTCTGTTCATCAAATCCATAAAAAAAATAGAAGCATTCGATCATTCAAAGGCATAACTAAAAACTCATAGTGCTCGTACCTCGTTCTGAAAGTAATTTTTGGAACGTCTAAATCTTTCACTCTCAACTAGTAGTATCCCGATCTCAGATCAATCTTAGAAAATACGGTAGCTCTTTTTAACTGATCAAACAAATCGTCAATCCTGGGCAATGGATATTTGTTCTTTATAGTTACTTTGTTCAACTGACAATAATCAATGCACATTCTCATCGTGCCATCTTTCTTTTTCACAAACAAAACGGGAGCACCCCAATGTGAGAAACTCGGTCTAGCGAACCTTCTGTCAGTTAATTCTTGTAGCTGTGACTTTAACTCTTTCAACTCTGTTGGTGCCATTTTATACGAAGCTATTGAAATAGGTGTCGTACTAGGCAACAATTCAACACCAAATTTACCTTTACATATCGGAGGCAATCCCGGTAATTCTTTAGGGAATACATCAGAAAACTTGCAAACAATTGGCACTAATTCAACTTTCTTTTCAGATACTTTCGAATCAATCACATAAGCAAAATAAGCTTCGTAACCCTTTTTCACATAATTCTGAGCTTTCAATACATATATTATAGTAGGTAATCCATTCAAATCATTAGACTCAACCCAAACCATTTCATCATTCGGACCTCTCAAATCAATAGTCTTTCTTTTACAATTCACAACAGTATCATGTAATGTCAACCAGTCTATACCCAGAATGATATCAAACTCATCAAATGGCAAAAGCATCAAATCAGCAGGGAAACAGATATCTCGAAACATTAACGGACAGTTCTTGCATACTTTGTCAACCAAAACACTTTTACCTAAGGGGTTCGATACTTTTATAACAAACTCAGTAGATTCTACAGGCAAAGTCTTACTGGATACTAAGTTTATACATATATACGAATGAGTAGAACCAAGGTCTATCAATGCAATCACAAAAGTATCATAAGTATAAATGTACTCGTTATAACATCTGGAGATGAAGCTTCCTCCCGAGCTCAGATAGCATACGCTCTGGCAAGCGCTCTAGCTTCAGATCTCGCAACAGTATCTCTCGTAGTTCTCTAACTACCACTGACATTTCTTACATTTCGAGAAGGTCTACCTCTTACAGGTGCATTATCGGATCTCAGATTCTGAACAGTCTCTGGCTCAACAGACTTAAGGCAATCACGAATAAAATGATCAAGTGATCCAAATTTGAAGCAAGCTCTGTCATTTAATCTACAACTTCCCGGATGCCTTTTTCCATAATTCTTACGTTCAGGTTTCTCGGATCGAACATTTCCAACACTTGCTACTGAAGTTGCTAGAGTTTTGGAGCTCATTTGTGATCTGGCTCGATTTCTATTCGAATGTCCTACATTATCTCTTGATCGGCTTTTTTCATCTCTGAATTTCTTCGAGACAGACTGAAATCATTTGCTTGAAAATCTCTTTCTCACATCTCGAGCTTCAGAATCAGCTTTTCTTTTGTCTTTCCCGAGTGCCTCAACTTTGCACGCTCGGTCAACAAGTACAACAAACTCTTTTATCTCTAAAATCCTGACTAACAAACGGGTATCTTCATTAAGGCCGTCTTCGAATCTTTTGCACATTATTGCTTCAGATGATACACATTCTTGGGCATACTGACTTAACCTCACGAACGCTCGTTCGTATTCAGTAACTGACATACGGCCCTGTTTCAATTCCAAAAATTCCTTCCATTTTTTATCAATGAATCTCTCATTGATGTATTGCTTTTGGAACCCAATCTGAAAAAAGTCCCATGTAACTCGTTCTTTCGGCACAATAGAAATCAGAGTTTTCCACCACTGATAGGCCGCATCTCTTAGCAATGAAACAACACATTTAATACTTTCTTTTAGAGTCAGAAACATCTCATCAAATACCCAGATAGTGTTTTCTAACCAAAACTCAGCTTTCTCGGCATTGTCATCACTGGTAGCCCTGAACTCTTCAGCTCCATACTTACGGATTTTATCGACTGGAGGCTTGTTCCACAGATTCAAATTTGTAGTCGGAGGCATAATAGATGTCTGAGGGGGATTAACTGGGGGCGAGGGTCACGAAATAGTCGGGTTATTTCTTACAAATTGAGTGAACCACTCACTTATCATCTAGAAGAAAGCTTGTTTAGTTTCTCCCTTTTGACCGCTCGTAGCGAATCTCGGATCAGAAGGCATTGTCCCTTGCGTGGGAGTAGGTGCATTACTTTATACGTCATCAGCCACGACTCTTTCGGGATCCATTACTCTATAAAAATCACATTTTTCACATCAGGATTCATCACACTATCACAATTCAAATATATGGCATGTATAGCTAGACTCTGACACACTATGTTAGTCTTAGAATCGACTAAACTGTAGCTTTGATACCAACCAAATGTAACACCCTTAACCCATATCCGTTGCAGGATTAGGGTTAAAGGCGTTACCAGATAAATCAAAACATTTTCAGACATTACATTCAATCATTCATCAATTGCAATAAATGTGTCCCTTAAATAGGTCAACGAGACCCTAATCATGCTTTAAAGTAGGGTCGGGACTAGGCCGAACACTTACAAAAATTATCAAAAATTTAAAACTTTTCTAAGTTATGCAGGACACATGTAACATCCTTAAAATGGGGTCTCTACATTTTGCATGTAGTTGCATGTGTTGGTAAGTATGCTGTGTTGGTTTGATATGTTTTGGGGTCTAGGCATGATCTTGGGTTAGTCCCAGGACATGGCTAAAAATTTTGTTTTAGAACTTAAGAGGAAGGAGCTAGAAGAATTAGGGGTTAAAAGGAATTATTGGGAGTTTTAGACACAAGAAGTGCCTTGGCAAAGTGGCAAGGAGGCGCCACTTAAGTCACAAGTGTGGTGTTCGAGCTGCAGAAATCCCTTTCTGCTTATTCATTTTTGACGCCACAAGCTAGAAGGAGGAGTGCTCAGGTTGGACTCTGGAGGATAAGGATAGAGGGAGTCAAATAGATGTAGATGAGAGACTTGAGGAGTTTGAGTTTATCAAGCTCACTTGGAAGTGTTGGCCGAAAATTAGACTGTGAGGGGAGGAGTGAAATCGGTTTTGGGGTCTTTTGGAGGGTGGCCTAATGTGCCTAGGGGGAAAAGCTAAAATCGACTAGCTTTTCTTTTCTTCCTTTGTTTAAGTGTCAAATCGAAACCTCCTTAAGGTGACCCTTTCATTTGGTTGTTGCTATTTGTTGGTCGAACCACCTTAGTTGTTTCAATTAAAAGCCAAAAGCAACTCTTTTTGTCCATCTTTTCTTCTCTTTCAAAACACTTTGTGCCGAAATCTCCTTTCATTCACCTTGCCGAATTTTTCTTTCCCCATTCTCTTTTTCTTCTTCAGTATCAAAAGCCGAGACCTTGTTATTGTTCTCCTCTTGGCCGAATATCTTGCTCATAAACCCCTCTCTTCTTACATTTTCTTTTCATTATCCCAATGTGCTGACATTCATCTCTTCTTGATTCTCTTTGCCGAATCCCAAATCTTGGTGTGGTAAGTCTTTGTTATTTCATTACTGCCTTTCTCTTTCTCTCTTTCGGTTTATGGCTGAATCTTTTAGTAGTCTCACCTTCTCTTTTGGTTGTCAATTCTTCTATCTTTGGATGATAGGGCCAAATCTTGGTAAAATCCAAGAGATCTTGTGTGTTAAGGTAAGTGTGGTTCTTGTGGCATGGTTTACTCCTTTCGGGATTTGTTGATCATAGCCGAATGGCTATGAGAGTTGATGTGGTGTTAATCGATTGTAGGAAGGTGTGTAGCCAAAACCTCTAACACCATTAAGGGGTGCCGATCTTTGGTGTTTAAACTGAATCAGTCATCAAGGTAAGAAGATGATAATCCCTTTTGGTTTCAGGACTTATGTTTTGGCCGAATGGCCTCTAGATCTCTAATGTTGTGTTAAGCCGATTGTAGGGGGAGGAAGGGGAAGTAGTCGAATACAGTGGAGTTGGAAGATTTGTCTGCCGATTAAGTGTGTGGCCAATTGCAAGGGGGACTTAGTGTGTGGTTTTGGATTTGGTTGGAAACCAAATCGGCATTAAGGTAAGGAATTAACCTTGTGCGATTCATCCTTCGGGATTTTGTGAATATGTCGAATGGCTTTAGATCTAAAGGGTAATGTTTGCTGATTGTAGGTGCAGTAAGGGCATACGTTTCAGGATTTCACATTAGATCTATGTATAGAAAGATGTGTAAATGCTTACACACTTTATTGGTTTAATGATGCTTATTATGTTACTGTATAACCTTTGGTATTAGTGACTCTGCCTTATGGTCATAAGCTTGGATTCCGGGTAAGTCCCCTGTTATGTGACTTTTAGTATACATTGTCATGATCTGTTGATACTATGGTATATGTTATTTGCATGATTGTTCGATACTATGGCATGTATGTTATGAACATGATGATGGGTTTGATGAGAGGAGGGGGATGATTTATTTTGGACTGTCACCAGTGGTTTTCACCACACGACAGGTTGGCCCCGTCTTGATATTATATTTTGTGACTAAGTCCCAGTGGTTTTGACCACCAGTGGTTTTGACCACATATCGATTTTTGACCCATCCGTTGGTTTGGTACCACGATGGGTTGGCCCCACGAGATTATTTACGGATTGTCATCGATGGTTTTGACCACACGATGGGTTGGCCCCATCACCGATTAGTGACTTCGATCATCGTGGTTTTGACCACACCGATATATTTGTGACTACGGTCACGGTGGTTTTGACCACCGGTGGTTTTGACCACACGGGTAGTTAAAGGTGTTTGGATGGCTAGGTATGGGTTGCATGTTTTGCATGATTTGCATATTGCTACTGATAGTTTGTGTAAGTGAATGCACTAACGGGTTGGGTATTTATACACTGAGTCTTGGTGACTCACCCCTTCCCTTATATTTCGCAGATAAATAGATTGCGGAGATGGAGCCGAGAGGACTCGAGACGGCCATGCATGTTCGCCGGATTTTGATTTCTTTTAGTTACTATTTAATTTTTAAATTTTGGTTTTGGGTTATGTAATAAGGCCGCTAAGATTTGTTTTGGTTTTCTTTATTATTTGCTATTATTTTGACTATGTTGGATATATGGTTTTGTTAAATTAACCGGCAAAACGCAATGTTTTCAAAACTATAACTCCTTCGTTTTTCTTTAAAGTGTTGCCATCGGGTAACACCACTTAAAATATGATTACAAAGATAACTTGATTGCTTTCTAAAAATTTGCAACAATAATCAGACTTAAAGCAAGGATTTCTAAAAGGGTTTTCTAAGAAAATTATCCGATAAACCTTCGTTTTCAAAAGGTTATCACTCCGTGACATGCTGGATCCGGTTGTGTTGTGCTGACCGAGTTTAGGGTGTTACAACACACGCCTGTATGGGCAGGTCGTGTGTCTCCTATAGACACCAAACTCACCCATGTGCCTTGGCCGTGCCAAATCAGGGCATGAATACTGACTTTTCCACAAGTCCACTAGGCAAGCCCGTGTACCATGGCCGTGTGCTCTTAGGACATATACTGACTAAATCACACAGATACCAAGCACGTCCATGTGCCAAGGCCGTGCACACTTAGCTGGCTAGTGACTTTCACCCATGGCCACTAGGCACGCCCGTGTGCCAAGGCCGTGTAGGCAAAATAGGTCATTTGCAAAGCCATAATGCCACCACACTAGGGTCATACCTACAAGCAAAATACCAATACAACTTATACACATTTGGCAACCAAGAACATATCAAATCTCTACACTCAAATATAATTCCAATCATGCCAATTTTTACAACTAAACACATATGCAATTAAGCATGATTCATCTACCTTTACCCTTCATATAACGACTTCTTTGATCAATCATCAATACCCATAGTGCATTTATATACTTACCCTAGTTTGACCATTTCATTTGTTATCAAACCATACCAAACTTGCATCATATGCCATATTCATTCAAGCACATTATCAACATTTACTTAGCCACATCACATGGCTATTTACACTTCAAAACATATAAACAAAATATCTAACTTATACATGCCATATTAACTATATACACATTTTCAAAGTACCAAAATGAGCTTAGGTAGTGTGATGACGATCCTCGATGGTCCCGAGCCTTTAGTAGCTTTGAGGATCTATAAAACAGAGCAAATACATACAGAGTAAGCTTTCGAAAGCTTAGTAAGCCATATACAAATAAACATAACATACAATGCATATAACCAAATTAATACATTGGTACTTATAGTTCTCATAGCCAATTCATCACATGATCTTTGGCACATTTGCTTACACAAAGTTTGCCACAACTTCTATTCACATATCACATATGTACTTAGCTCATTCAAGCATATTTCCATTCTTGTTTTACATTCACATTCTCATATTCAATAACACATTTCATCATAGTAAATTCATGTAGATACTTACATTTTATACACACTTAGTGTACATATCAAACGTACCTAAAATAGATTTACAAATCACATAGTCATTCGTATCTCTGATTAGCCCGTTGAACCATTCAGAATCTAATAGGATACTCAGATTGATCAGAATAGTCGTACAATGCCAACGTCCCAGACGAGGTCTTACATGTACTCAAATATCGATGCCACTGTCCCAGACAGGGTCTTACACGAGTCAATACGATGCCAAGTCCCAAACATGGTTTTACACGTAAATCTCATATCGATGCCAACGTCCCAAATGTGGTCTTACACGAAATCATAAATCAATGCCAATGTCCCAGACGTGGTCTTACATGATATCACTTTACAGACACCTATGTCATGACATAGTAAATCCTATCTATTCCTAAGTTCAAACGGGACTTATCAGACTTTGATAACAAATCGATTTTATCTCAAAATTCATGTATACATCATCTCATGTGTATTCATCAATATCAATAGTCATATAAACATACATAATTCAATTTAAATACGTTTATTTGTATATTGACTTACCTCAGATCCGGATATTCGTTCAAACTTGATTATTCAACTACTTTCACTTTCCGGCGATCTAAGTCCGTTTTCTTAGGCTCTTGATCTATACATATTCAAATGTAATCCATTTATTCACTAATTCATTCAATTTAACCCATGAGCACACATTTAGGGCAATTTGAAATTTAGCCCTCACATTTGTACATTTTATCAATTTAGTCCATTTTTCTCAAAACATCAAGTACACAAAATCACCATATACCCATGCTTAGCCGAATGCTCATATATATCATAGAAGTCCAAACATTTCATTTATTTCACAATTTAGTCCCTTAAATTGCTATTTTCACAATTTAGCCCTAATTAGCTAAATTCATCAAAAATTCAAGAACAAAACATATTCATTTAACACATATCTTTCATTTAACACCATAAATCATCATAAATCATATGAGTTCATCAAAGTCTCATTTCAAAAACATCACCAATTCTCAAAATTAAGACATGGGTTTTGAAGCATTCGAAGCAACGATTACGAAAACGTAGAAATTATCAAAACCGAAGTTAAAACTTACCTTAATCTAGCTAAAAGAATGTCGAATGCCTTATCTTCATATTTCTTTCTCTTTTGTTTGATTTTTGGTGGAAGAACATATGAATTTCCACTATCTTTTAGTTTGTTTTTATTATAAACATATTAATACACAAATGACATAATTAGCCTTTATTAAGACTTACAAAAATCATGTATAAGATAGATATAAATGTCCACTACTATTAACAAGGGTATAATATCCACATAAGGACTCCACCGTTAAGAAGTCATGACAAATAGATTCATTTTTATAAAGTATGTTAATTTTGCATTGAATGCAATTTTAACCTTTTATCAAATTATGCACACAAACAGACAAATTAACTTACGGAACTTTAGCACATGCTTAATCACTTATCAATGGCACAAAAAATAATATTAAAATATTATAGGGCTTGGATTTGTGGTCTCGAAACTATTGTTCTGACTAAGGTATAAACCGAACTGTTACATATGGTGACTTATAGTCTTGCACACGGCCTACCACACGAGCGACCACACGCCCGTGTGGCGTAGACAGTGAGGTTTTAGCTTTCACCAAAACTTTATATTTTTCATTTTCGGGTACACACCTGTATTATTTTCGACGCGTAAGCTCCCTAAGCCTCCTGATCGTGTCTGTCGAGTCTTAAAAATTTATAAAAAAAATTATCGGACCTGGAAATTAACTAAGACAACGATAGAGGCAAGTGCACCTATCGAACAGTAATATAGCTAGTGGCAAGACCAGATTGTCAAAACCAAAAGATCCAAAAGTACTAAAATTAACTCTCTTTCTATTATTTAGCCTACGAATTAAGTGGATTTTTATCTAATCTAAAATTAACTAATCAACTAGACTAAGGATGCTAAGACAAAGAAGAAATTGGGGAAGGACTTGAGGGAAAACTGATTGATTTGGACAATACCTAAGGAAGAATCCACCTAGACTTCACTTGTTATGTAACTCCGAACCGGACGATTTATTCACTTGACTTGATCCGTAGGATTCCCTAATTTATATTAATACCTCTCTTCAATGCTACTAACGTCTAACCCTATGTTGATTAATTGAAATCTCTTTCTAATTAAAACCCCTAGAATTTCATTAATTTGATCTATGGACTCCCATATTAGGTTTGACCCTAATCCGACAAATTTTCGTCACCCTTTCTCTAGGCACGCGAGCAACTCCGCTTAATATGCTAGATCTACTCTTAGACAGGGTTTCTTCCTCCTCTACCTAAGCACATCACACTTGAATCAATATCCCGAAAATACCAAAACAAGAATCTAGAACACATAGTTAAAAACAAATAAAGTATTTATCATACAGCTCAGATAACAATAACAAGATCTGTCTTAGGTTTCATCCCCCTCAAGTATCTGAGGGTTTAGTTCATAATTGTAAAAGAAAAAATCTCAGAAGAAAAGATAAAAAAAAAAACATAAGAAATCCCTAAAACCCCCTGAAGGAATTGAAGGAGAGTTCCTCCGTCTTGAGTATGAATCCGGCTTCTTGAGATGAATCAACTGGCTTCCTTCGAGTAAATCCCTAAAATTAGCTGCTCTGGCTCGGTTCTTTGGCCTAGCTGAACGCCCCCTTAAAGGTTAGCCTCTGAGGTCTTTATATAGGCTTTTGGAATATGTTTCTTTGCCTCTAAGTACCCTAATCCGAATAGATTCTTCTTATCTGTGGCAGAGGCACGCACTTGGCACACGCCCGTGTAAATCATGGCTAGGCCGTGGTCGATCTTGTTGATGAGGCATGACCATGTATTTCGGGGTCCAGGCTGTGGTCGACTTTTCTTGCGAGGCACGACCGTGTGGTCTTAGGCCCAGGCAGTGTGGATTTCGTACTTTGGCCCATTTTCTCCTTTTTCAGCCTGTTATTCGTTCTTTTCATCCTCCGGTGCTCTACTGAGTATAAAACATGAAAACAAAGGATTAGGAGCACCTATTTCCATAATCAAAAGGAAAAATCATCCAAAAGTATGCTAAATGTGGGATTAAAATATGTTACTATTTCGGTTTATCAAATACCCCCACACTTAAGCTTTTGCTTGTCCTCAAGCAAAATTCTCAACTCACAATTAAAACGAACTTCCTCAATTCATAATGTTCATCAATAATATCTCATCATAATTCATAGATAATATATACATGGATAATTCAAATTAAAGAGTCCTAAAGATTCAAACAATCAAAGTCATGAGTTTTTAGCATGAAAACATAGGTGTTTCCCCTTACCTAAATAATCACCTTTGATTCAAAATCGAAAAAAGTTGACATCCTCACTAAAGATTCACTCAAATCACTCAAGGTGTTTAAGGTTCAAAATTAAGCTCTCAAAAGTCGAACATGAAAAGTTATTACCATAGGCTTGCTTGAAAATCAAATCTCCACCACTGTAAAATTAGATGATACACAAATCAAAAGGCCTTTTAAAGGTTGTGACGGGGCTTAGGTTAAAGGTGTGGATAAAGGCTGAATTAGAAGGGTTAGAATCGAGATTGAATTGACAAATTACCTAACTAGAAAGATGACTAATAACCTGAATAATTACATCAACTGAAAACTTATAATACTAATAATGCGAGCTTCTTCTTCAAGATGTTGAAATTAAACGTATAGGCTCGCTTAATTACATAACTAATAATGAATATACTTTGATTTTTGATTGATTTTGATTTTTTTAAGAACAAATCAAT
Source organism: Gossypium rotundifolium (assembly GCA_025506655.1). NCBI lineage: Eukaryota > Viridiplantae > Streptophyta > Magnoliopsida > Malvales > Malvaceae > Gossypium > Gossypium rotundifolium. The sequence continues at coordinate 173,563,920 of CP106727.1, forward strand.
ATAAAATAAAACTTTAACAGCTGAAATAATTTAATTAGGCAACTAATCAAAATAAATCTCGATAGAAGGGTAGTCAAAAAGAATGGTGATAACAAATACGAGATGGGTTTGGGGTTAATATTAGTGGGTTGAGTCAATAAAAAGGGTTGTTAGGATCAAAGGGATTCACTAGGGGTTAATTATGAGGGTAGGCTTTTAGTGGAGTAAGTGGGTTAAATCCTAGGTGCCTTTATTATCTTTGTATATCAAATCAATAGTGTGGTCTCAACATGTATAATCAAAGCAAGTTCTAGAATAACAAATCAATGTTGACACACTCATAATCAATAAAGTGAGCACGAAAAGAATGTATGCTCTAAAAGGATTAAAATCTCACAAAAATTATGAGTATTTTGATGTCAACCTCGTAAATTTCAAACTTTAAGGTAACAATTTAGATTTAGGTAAACAACCTAACAGAATTTTAATTTTTGAAAATAGACTCATCATGCTTGATTCTCTAGTATCTTAAAGTTTAAATCATCATTGCACGATTATCAATGACTTAATCTAAAACATATCAATAAAAATCATGAATCAACAAGAATTTCATTCTAATTAGTGATAGGAGAAAAATACTTTAAGACAGAATGTCATTCAGGGATTTGAGAATAATGCAAAAAGTTAGGCACTTTTTCTAATAAACTTTCACCCCCCCACTCTTAAGATATACATTGCCCTCAATGTACAAAGATAGATAACAATCATATAACAAGAAAATCAAAAGAGAGGGAGAGAGGTGAAACTTCCTGATTTTTTGGATGGATTCCTTGAGTTGGAAGTGTGGAAACTTGATTCGGAGGTTAAAGATAAGTTGGAGGGGGTGCCTCTAATTCCTGTGCTAGATGAAAAAATTGGGCAACTCGTGAGGAATTAGCAAGGAAATAGTAATAATAATTTAAATTATACTAATTATATAATTAAGGTAAATAAAGATAATAAGAAAGAAAATATGAATTAAAATAAAACTAAAAGAGAAGATGAATGGACTAGAAAGTCCTCATTGGTAGATGGTTCACGAAGTGGGTGTGATGTCTAAGGTCGTGGTGTTGTGATTCCCTAGCAGCCTTTAGAACCTAAAACCAAAAAACTAAAACAAAATAAACTAAATTTAATTTATGAAATATAAAGAAAAGGAAAATAAAGGAGAAGAGAAAAGTAATATAGAAGTTAAATGGTCTCAAAGACCCTTGGCTTGTCGAGTTAATGAAGCGGCCAGCATGAGCTTATGTTGATTTGTCTCACACAAGGAGATAGGACTCGAATCTTTCCATTTCTTCGACATTGTTGAAGCGTAGATTGTAACTTTTTATGGAATAAAGAAGGGGGAGAGTGAAGATGGAGGGGAGTGGAGAGTGGATAGGGAATGGGTGAGAAGGGGAGAGGGATGGTTTAAATAGAAATTTTCAGCTCTGGTACGTCCTCACGCCCATGTATCGTGGGCGCGTTGTGTCATACGGCAATATCATACGGCCGTGTGATGGTTCAATTGCTTCTCCCACGCCTGATGTTTAAGTTGCCACGCTCGTGTTGGTTCAACAGTGTCGACCATGGCTATATCGCACGGCCGTGGTGTTAGGTGAGTCCGTGATTCAAAGATATTTTTATCGTCCTATCTCGTACTATCTCTACCATGTTAGTACAAAAATCCGTAGCATCCATACGGCCACGGCCACAGCCATGTGTAAGGCCATGTGATGTGAAAATATGCGCTTCATTAACTTGGTTAGTCTGTATTTAGGTGCTAAAAGAAAAAGAAATAAAAATAAATGGGTTAATGCTCGGGTTGCCTCCCGAGAAGTGCTCGTTTAAAGTCTTAATCTAGACTTTCCTCTCATTCGTACCTTCACGGTGGTTTAAGGAGTGAAAAATCATTTTTCATGCTATCATCATATAATTTGACTCAAGTGTAATTTACTTTAAAGGTATCGAAAGTAGAATTACTTACCTCGACTGTTCCGTAAGGGAAACATTAAGTACCGTAAAGGGGATTTCTTCGGTTATCTTCAGGTTTGATGTGGTGATTCGCGGGTCTGTACTATCTAATAGTACCTGATTGTAACACCCCAAAACCTGTACCCGTCGTCGAATTAGGGCTATGAGACATTACCGAACCCAACTCAGATTATCACAGTCATTTATCACAATCATACATTTATCAAACCCAAAAGAGATTTAATCTAAGTTCGCATACAACATAACCAACTTCACCAAATTTCCTTTTTATGATAACAAAATTTATCACATATGTATCAAGATACATATATATATATATATATAAACCGGTACATCTAAATCAAGATTGTCCATTATACCATTAATTATAGACTCATCATCTATATCGTTTCAAACCTATCACTAGATCATCCACATATATTAATTTCACTTCATACCAACCCCATTTCTTTCATTTTCATTCTATAACATTTAAAACATATAATTTCATGCATTTCTAACCCAAACCTAACTATTCAAATAGTATAGCCGAATATATAATGCATGCACATATATATGTACATATATACTAACTTTCCCGATTTATAACAAAGATATCCCCTAACTCATAGATTCATGGAACATAAATCTAAGACTCGATCCTCTAATATCATATCATGCAAGCTGAGACATTTGTTCATCTTCACTCCCAAGCTTTATCACAAAATACACTTCCAAATAAGTTCATTTCATAACCGAACAACCATACTAATATTTACTACTCAAAACTTACTTATAATCCAATCGTTTCAAATATGTAAGTCATAAAACCTACCTATTCAGCATGAAACATATATAAATATAAGTATATATATATATATATATCACCTACTTATTCATTTTTCCAAATAAAACATACACGCATCTCACATCAAGGATAGATTTATATCATCGAACATGAACATTAAGAACTAGCCACTTTCGTATGGCTTTTATACATTAGCAAAATATCATTCAAAAACTTAGCTAGCCTATACATGCCTTAAGAACCAAGAGTTTAACATTTTAGGTACCAACAAAAGCCGATAGTGTGAATGACTTCGGTGACGATCCCCAGAGCTTGAAGCTTGAATGAAATCTATAAAATGAACAATAAAAACAAACAGAGTAAACTCACTAGCTTAGTAAGTCTTAAGCAACCATATTATATCATTCAATTTTCCATTCATTTTAAACAACCAATTCATGACATGGAATAACAAGGCTTAAATTATAATTGCATCAAACTGAATGTTCTACCTCACTTAACCTGTCAACTTTCATTTATTTACCAAGGTACAACATTACAGAATATTTATGTACATATACATATACATAGCGCAACATCATACATATTAATATACCTATACGAATGACTTTAGCCACTTATGCTTTCATATAACCAAAGTTTCTCATAGCATAATTCATATTTCATTTTCCACAACTCAATTGTATATCACATTTCTCATATCATTCCATTTACATAATAGCATCGTACACATACATGTACATATACTACATGAATATGAATAATACATACCTTGTGGCCGAATTAACCATTTCACTTCCATATGATTAGACATAAATATAATTTATGTCATGACTTTATTACCACATAATATAAGCTTGAAATGGCAACTCACCGATTTAGAACCTGCTAGACATTAGTCTGAATCTCACATACTGGCACTAGGCCTGCTAGACCCAAGGTCCGAAGTTAAACACTGGCATTAAGCCTGCTAGGCAATAAGCCCGAACTATTTCACCGGCACAAGGCCTGCTAGGCTCGAAGCCCGAAATAACTCACCGGCACAAGGCCTGCTAGGCTCGAAGCCCGAATTACAACATAATTAATCCTTCAATACACATTTTTTTATGCTAACATCACAAACAAATCATATGCATCATATTACATCCATATATCATATCGATTATACTTTTTCATATCACATTAACAAAATATATTCAATCCAATGTAATACCCTTGCATTCGGCTAACACATAAATTTATACTAAAAATTATCAAATTTTATCATTTAACATGTTCATAATTAATTCTTTAATATATTTTTTCTTAAGAACTTACCTCGACTATCGACGGACAACGTAGACCGGCTATTCGATAACCTTCGCCTTTCCCCGATCCAAATCCGTTTTTCTTTGTTCTTGATCTAAACACATTAAAATTTAGCTCATTCAAGAACATTTCATCTCAATTTAGTCCCAAAACACATAAACAGGCAAATTACTATTTTGCCCCTATTGTTTCACATTTTTACAATTTAGTCATATTTGCATAAAACACAAAATACACAAAATTTCATTAAACCATACAAGGGCCGAATGTTCATAGGGACCACACTAGTCCTTTTATTTCATCTATTTTGCATTTTAATCCCTAAACAATTTGACTTTTGCAATTTAGCCCTAAGTACTCAATTTTACCAAAATTTCTATTTCAAAACTTGTAGGTTTCTAACATAACTTTAATATTTTTCCATCAAACATCATAAAACACCAACATTTAGCCATGGTCGAATATCAAGCATGCTCAAATTCAAAAATTCTAACATGGGTCAACTAATATTCGAAGCAACGATCTCAAAAACGTAAAAATTAACAAAAACTGACTAAAAACTCACCTTGATTTTAAGCCTAGAATTGCCGGAAACCAAAAGAACTCAAGCTTTCTTCTTCCTCCAATATTCAGCCAAGAAAGAACCAAAAAGATGATGGCTTTATTTTATGTTATTTTAACATATATGATAAGTAATTGTTTAATTACTAATTTAACCTTTCAAATAAAATAAAACTAATATATAACTTAAGGTTATTAATGTCATATGCCACCCACTAACTTAAAAATGGGCTAATTTCCCTTTTAATACCCCATATTAAAAAGCCGTCATCATTTAATCACTTTCCACTATAGTATGCAACTTTTACACTTTACGTGATTTAGTCCTTTTTGTTTATTTAAACTCATAAACGATTAAATTTTCCTACGAAACTTTCACACACTTTGATTCACATATAATTAGCACCAAAAATAATATTTAAAAAATTTTGGACACGGATTCATGGTCCCAAAACCACCGTTCCGATTAGGGTCGATTCGGACTGTTACACTAATCTCCTATTTTGAAGTGATTTGATGTTCCTTTAAGTTCTTATGGGGTTTCCTTCAGTTTCACTTCGTGTGGGTTTGATTCCTCCTTGAGATGTGTCTCCCACTCATCTAGCTCATCGGCTGAAGCCGTCATTTCTCATGAGATATTTCCTTGTTGGTGTGAGCTATAGGATCTGGTTCTGTAGTGTAATTCCATGGTGCTTCCTGAAAAGGAAGTTTAACTGAGTGCTTATCAACGAAATTTCTGTCCTCACCTTTCTTCTTAATGTCCTAGATGAGTCGAGATCTTGAATACTGATTGATTCATCACTTACACGAAGTATGAGTTCACCTATGCTAACATCAATTTTAGATCTGGCAGTTGCTAGAAAAGGTCTTCCTAGAATTAAAGGGATGTTATTGTCTTCATCCATATCTAAAACAACGAAGTTTACGAGGAATATGAATTTGTCAACTTTAACTAGTACATCTTCAATTATACCCTTAGGGTTGTGAATAGTCATATCAGCTAGTTGAATATTCATCCTAGTTTGCTTGGGTTTCCCTAGACCTAGCTGTTTAAACATTTTAGATGGCATAACATTGATGCTTGCCCCTAAATCAGCTAAAGCATTATCAACAGATAAACTACAGATTAAACATGGAATTGTAAAACTCCCTGGATCTTTTAATTTCTGTGGTAGTCTGTTTTGTAACATTGTTGAGCATACTGCGTTTAGTTCCAAATGTGACTTCTCGTCTAACTTTCGTTTGTTTGTTAAGAGCTCTTTTAAAAATTTCCTTGAATCTGGCATCTGCGAAAGAGCTTAAAGAAGCGGTAAGTTAATAAGTAATTTCTTTAAGAGTTTAAGGAACTTACCGAACTGTTTTTCTATGTTTTCCTCCTTCATCGCATTGGGGTAAGGCATACGAGGTTTGTATTCTTTACTTACCGATTTTTGCTTCTCTTGGCTTACATCAATCCTACCTTCTCTTACCACAGGTTCTTGCCTTAGTTTAGGCTCAGATTCTACTAACTTTTCACTGTCATGAGCCATTATGGCTTGAATCTGCTCCTTTGGGTTAGTCTCCGTGTTACTTGGCAGGCTACCTAGTGGTCGTTCGGAGATCAGCTTTGCGAGTTGCCCTAACTGGTTCTCGATTCCTTTAATCAATGCTTGTTGATTTTTAAATGTTGTCTCGGTGTTTTGAAAATGAGTTTCAGACACCGCTATGAATTTTGTCAGCATCTTTTCAAGGTTCGGTTTCTTTTCCTGTGGGTAGGGTGTTGTTGGGAGTTTGGAGGGGTGGTTGTTGTCTCTGATTACCTTGACCACCCCACGAGAAATTGGGGTGGTTCCTCCAACCTGGTTTATAAGTATTACTATAGGGGTTATTTTGAGGTCTAAAATTGTTACCCTTATAGTTTAATTGTTCATTTTCCATGCCCGGATTGTAGGGTGGGTACTCAGGATTCGCCACACCTCCTAGATTTGAGTCACATTGCATAACTAGATGTACCTGCAAAGAACCACACAAACCATCAATGTAGTGACCCGATAGTCGAGTAACCGAAAAATATATTTTCGGTCTCCGTTTTCATAAAACTGAACCGTAAATATTTACTAAAAATATTTACGAAGCTAGTTGTGCGTCTAATTGGGTTTTATTTAGGTGAATTTGACTTAATTAGAAGCATTTGGGAAAAAGGATTAGATTGTAATAGGTGTAAAAGTTTAATTGAAGATTAAAGGAAATAAAAAGGACTAAAGTGGCAATTATGCTATTTTTAAATGATTGAGGCGGCATAAGTATAAAAATCCTAAGATTTTTGTGTGATAAAATATATTATTATTAGATAATTATGTTAATAATATAATATTATATATAAAAAGTAAAGAATAAAAGAGAAGGAACAGAGAAGAAAACAGAAACCCAAGACGAAACAGAGAAGAAATAGGGGAGAAAGAAAGAAAAAGGGATAATAGAGTTTTTAAAGCTTAGAGTTTAATTTGGTAAGTTAATTTAGCTATTTTCTTTTAATTTTGATGCTTTATAAGTTTTAGAACAAAGTTTTGATGAATTTAAGTTGAAGTTTTTGAAGTTTTAAAGTTGTTGAATATAGCATATGATGAATAAAATGATGAATTAGTGGTTTAATTGAAAGAATTTGAACTTAGAATTGGATAAAGGACTTAATTGCAAAACAAGCTATAAGAAAACAGTTTTGGGACAGCAGCAGTAGAGTAAGTTTGAAAATTCACCAAAAATCATAGAAGAGGAATTAGAAGTCGAGTGAGATATGAAATTAAATCTTATTGAGTCTATTTTCATATGAAAGAAACAGAGAAAGAAAATAAATTCTGTATTTTGAGATATTTAGATTTTGGTAAGACTGGTTCAGAGTGATTTCGAGATCCCCTGTTCTGACTTGGAAAAATCATCAAAAATTGTATAAAAATAATTTGGGAACATAATTTATATGGTTAGATTACTTAATGAGTCTAGTTTTATAAAAATAAACTATAACATCATATGGATTCTATATAAAAAGATAATTAATTTTTAGTGAAGAAGGGTCGGAACTGCCAGACAGCAGAACAGGGGTGACTTTAAAGAATAAACTGTACTAATTGGATAAATCAAAAATTCTGAAAATTTTATGGTATGAATATATGTGAGTCTAGTTTCAGGAAAAATTTACGGTTCTTCATTTGGGGTTCTGTAGCTCTGGAAATAAATAATTTTGTGACTATGACACAAAATGACAGCTTTGAATAAGTTTATGAGTAAAGGATTGAATTGAAATGTGAGCAAAAGTAAGAAAGCATGAAATTATCATAAAATACATGTTTATTTTATTAAATAGTACAGGAAATTATTTGATTATTTTTAACATATAAATGTTATGTGTTTATATGAAATTGAAGAAAAAGAAAAGGAAGGAGAGAACCGAATCGAAGGAAAAGGAAAAGAGAAGATTAAGGAGTGAAGGAAGAAGAACTTATATCACCTCAATCTTTTGTTGTAAGTACTACAATAATTTTAAATTATTGTTATTTATCTTTTTTAAAATATTTATGCGAATTATTTAAATATATGAGATTCAGCTTTAATGCCCAAGTAGACGAAATTTAGAATTACTGGGATATTAGTGGCATGCCATTAAGGAACTTTAGCGCGCTCTCTGATATTAGCACGTCAGTGCTCTCTGATATTAGCACGTCAGTGCTCTCTGATATTAGCACGTCAGTGCTCTCTGTTCACTTGTGATCATAATGCATGTAACATCCTGAATAGGGCCTATGCATTTCCAGTTTAATTGTATGAAATGACAAGTTTCAAGTACTATGAATAAATTTTTGATACTTTTGGAAATCTAGAAATGCATGAAAATGGAAAGGAAAATGGAAATGAAAATGAAGATAGAAATGAAAATGGAAATGGAAATGGAAATGAACACTTTTGGAAACTTAGACATTTTTGGAAAGTGAACATTTTGGAAACCTAAGTAAATTAGGAAAGTGAACATTTTGGAAACCAAGCCAAAATAGGAAACTTGAACATTTTGGAAACACGAACATTTTGGAAACTTGAACATTTTTGGTCACTGAACATTTTGGAAACCTAAACATTTTGGAAACCTGGAAAATACAGAGCCGTGAAAATTTTAGGAAACTTAAAAATGACCCCGGAATGTCGAATTTCAGAGCCCAAAAGGGAACTTAGGGCCAAGTGACCCTAAAAATATACAGTATATGACATTTGCCCCAATAACGAACTTGGAAATGTGGCCTGAAGATGCCACCTAAGGTCTTAAGAAATGGCCCAAATACAAGAGGTTTTGGGCTGAGTTTGAGTCATCCAGAAACAAATAATGAAGGCTTTATTTTTGCTTCCGTATAATTGAGGTGGACGGCATGGGTTTCTAGAAAAGGAAGAGTTTTATTCACATAAATATGTGAATAATAAGAGAGAAATAAGGAGTTTTATTCACATAAATATGTGAATAATAAGAGATAAATAAAGGAGTTTTATTCACATAAATATGTGAATAATAAGAGATAAATAAAGGAGTTTTATTCACATAAATATGTGAATAATAAGAGATAAATAAAGGAGTTTTATTCACATAAATATGTGAATAATAAGAGATAAATGAAGAATTATTCTTTAATTAGGAAAATAAGGAAGAGTGGTGGCCAAGTTAAGGATTCTTGGCCTAGTAATTTCGGCTATAAAAGGATGAGACTAGGGCCATTCATTATTCATTCTCCTCTCTCTTTTCCTCCGCCAAATATTCTTCTTGAGCATCCATTCTTTTCTTCTTTTCTTTTAGCCTCCTAGCCGATTTCCTTCTAAGCCTATTATTCCTCTCTTCTTTCATCTTTGAAACCAAATACATAAGGGAATCATAGCCATTGTTCATCAAGTCTCTAAGCGAATCTCAAGGTTGAAGTGAAGGTGCAATCGATTCCTTCAAATAAGGGTAAGATCCAAGTTTAGTTTTCCATTCTTTTATATTCTAGACTTATTGAAATTTAGAGACTAATTTCGATTATTAATCTTGGCGAATCATGGAAGAAGAAATTCTTTTCCGAAGGTACACCATAGGCCACGTGTTCCCTAGTTATTCGGTGAATTTGGATTTAAGATCCACAAGGTAAGTACCTAAAAGTATTGACCAAAGCTTGTATGATTATCTAGATCAGTTCTTTAATTATTAAAAAGCCAAAAACTAACCCATATTAAGATTCAAGGTTGGCCGAATATCAAGTGAAGGAAAACCAAGTTTTCGGGATTTGTATAAACACCCAATCAGCAAAGGTGAGTCTTTTTACAAATCCTACTAGGATTTGGTTTTGTTTTAAGACATAAGGGTTTATTAATGTGTTTTATTTGGTGGGCTGAATATAGGAATTATTAGATCTAAAGATTAGATCGGGATTTTCGAGATCTCAAGGAACTTTTATTTAAGCGAATAAGGTGTGTACCCTTACTACCCTTCGATATTTTATGGCTAAATATTTTAAATATATGATATGAATAATAATGTGAATGTGGCTATGTATGTGGCAAAAGTACCTGTGCACGTTTCCTACTTACGATAGGATTGTGAAAATGTTATTTTAATAACATGCGAATATATGAATATGAACATGAAATTAAGTTATGCAATATATATGTTTTTGGGGCATTCGGGTTTTATGTGAAAGGGGAGAGCAGTGTTGACTTGGTCTCACCAACGAAGGTGTTGACTTGGTCTCACCAACGAAATATGTTGACTACGGTCACATTGCAAAAATTTGGTAACCGGTTACAACAAAGGTCTAATGACACAACGTTTAAATTTGATTATAGTGTCTAAAGACACAACGTGGAGAGTAGCGGATGGAGGGTTGACTTAGTAGTCCCCACGGTGTGCAAGGTTGGTACGGGGAGTGTAGTGGATGCCTAATTAGGATTGGGTTTGGGTTGCATCATAATTTCATTATTGTATGGACTTAATGATTTGAACATGAATGCCTGATTTATTGAATGATAGTATTGTGTGCACATTGAGTTTGTTGACTCACCCCATTGTGGGAATTATTTTTCAGGAGATGAGCAGGTGTGGACCAAGTAGGTAGACCATGAGGAGGCCATGCTACATGAGGAAAATTTCATTTAGTTTGGACTTAAATTTTATTTTTAGTTGCTTTTATCCTATTTTGGGTTTTACTTGATGTAATAAGGCCTTAAGGCCAAATGGATTATACTTTATGTTTGCTTATTGTTAAGTTTCATGCTAAGAACTTTATTGGTTGTATTTAATTAAATGGGCTTACAAAATCAAATAAATGGGTTTCAATCTAAGCCCAATGAAAATAATAGTTTTTCCAAAATTTAAAATTTTCTCTAAGTATCGAAAGTGATTTTGAAATCGGTTTACTTTAGGAACATACGGATCCGGTTCGAGGCTCGTGGGTAAAAGTGGTGTGTTCGATTTGGTATCGAGCCAGCTTTTAAACTCTCGGCACGTGGGCTAAGGCCCAAAACGTTTTCAAAGCGAGCCAAATAATTTTCTTTGAAAATAAGCGAGGCTTTTGGCATGGCCCTAAGTCTCAAACCATGATCCACCGGTAAGTACCCCTAACTATATGTGTGATTCTGTGATTTATATAAGGGTAGAAAAGGCATGGAACGTAGAATAGAATAATAGGAACTTGAACCCTAGGATTAGACTACTCAAACGTAACACATAAGACTTAATACACTAGACAAACCTGTGATTAAGTCACCGAGCTAGGGTGTGGTAACTGTTGTGCGCATGTCTAGGAATGGTTTCAGTGGAGCTTGGTACTTAAGCATCCGCATGACTCACCTCCTCTCCACTTGAATCCTGCACAGTGCGTAGCTTTGGTTCACCTCGACCAAGAAGGCTCACCATAGGCTAAACCCAATAACTAAAACCCGAAAGGAACTAGCCATTTTTTAAACACTTAATATTAAAATTCTTAAATCACTTTCTTTCTCTTATCCTTAATTCATGAAAACCATTTCTGTACACAATTATTTTCGAAAAAATTTTTGATCTATAAAAATTTACTAAAATACCCCAAGTGGTAAAATTACAAAAATGCCACAGTTATAAAATGTTCAACTACTCAACACTTTACCAAAATGTCATTATGTTATAAAGTCCAAAACCCTAATTTGCAAACTATCAAAAATACCTTGATTTTTTGAAAATTATAAAATTGCCCTAACTTACTAAAATTACCAAAATGACCCAACTTCCAAAATTTATGCAACTTCATCGTTTTGGAAAATAAATTTCTCAAAAAGAACCCTCAAAATTTTGCAACTTCTGAAATATCCCCGATTTATTAAAATTTTACAATGTACCCCAGTTTGTGGAAAAATTACCAAAATACCGCCAAGGTCTAAAAAATTCTCGAAATACCTCAGATTTTAAAAATTTTCCAAAATACCCCGAGAACTTAAAAGGACCAAAAATACCTTGTGACAAAATCACCAAGGAACCTTATTTTGACAAATTACAAAATACCCATAGGACAAATTACGAAAATACCCGGGTAGTGGAAAAACAACAAATGAAAAAATACAACGTTTCTCCGAATGAACTAAGGTTCATAATTGTTTGATGGATGTGTGAATGAATGAAAAGACGTGTGCATGTATGCATATGAAAGAACCACTCCTAAACTCTTTTTCATAAAATTTCTTCACGAGTAATAAAGTGAAACAAAAATTTTAATACATAAAACTTCTTAAATCAGATTAAATCAAGACGTTAGAAAATGAGTTCTAAGGGATGTGAACTTAGAGATTGTGCCTAGAAAGTATGATGGTTCTATTAAGATCGAGTCATAACGTAAGCATAGTGCGGTGAGAAAGATTGTACGATTGTCGTTAAGTAATTTCGAGGACGAAATTATTTTAAGGAGGGTAGAAGCTGTAACATCTGAATAGGGCCTATGCATTTCCAGTTTAATTGTATGAAATGACAAGTTTCAAGTACTATGAATAAATTTTGATACTTTTGGAAATCTAGAAATGCATGAAAATGGAAAGGAAAATGGAAATGAAAATGAAGATAGAAATGAAAATGGAAATGGAAATGGAAATGAACACTTTTGGAAACTTAGACATTTTGGAAAGTGAACATTTTGGAAACCTAAGTAAATTAGGAAAGTGAACATTTTGGAAACCAAGCCAAAATAGGAAACTTGAACATTTTGGAAACCTGAACATTTTGGAAACTTGAACATTTTTTGGAAACACGAACATTTTGGAAACCTAAACATTTTGGAAACACGGAAAATCTGAGTCAGTGAAAATTTTAAGAAACTTAAAATGACCCCGAATGTCGAATTTCAGAGCCCAAAGGAACTTAGGGCCAAGTGACCCTAAAATATACAAGACATGACATTTGCCCCAATAACGAACTTGGAAATGTGGCTCAAGATGCCACCTAAGGTCTTAAGAAATGGCCCAAATACAAGAGGTTTTGGGCTGAGTTTGAGTCATCCAGAAACAAATAATGAAGGCTTTATTTTTGCTTCCGTAAGAGGTGAGGTGGACGACATGGGTTTCTAGAAAAGGAAGAGTTTTATTCACATAAATATGTGAATAATAAGAGAGAAATAAAGGAGTTTTATTCACATAAATATGTGAATAATAAGAGATAAATAAAGGAGTTTTATTCACATAAATATGTGAATAATAAGAGATAAATAAAGGAGTTTTATTCACATAAATATGTGAATAATAAGAGATAAATGAAGAATTATTCTTTAATTAGGAAAATAAGGAAGAGTGGTGGCCAAGTTAAGGATTCTTGGCCTAGTAATTTCGGCTATAAAAGGATGAGACTAGGGCCATTCATTATTCATTCTCCTCTCTCTTTCCTCCGCCAAATATTCTTCTTGAGCATCCATTCTTTTCTTCTTTTCTTTTAGCCTCCTAGCCGATTTCCTTCTAAGCCTATTATTCCTCTCTTCTTTCATCTTTGAAACCAAATACATAAGGGAATCATAGCGATTGTTCATCAAGTCTCTAAGCCGAATCTCGAAGGTTGAAGTGAAGGTGCAATCGATTCCTTCAAATAAGGGTAAGATCCAAGTTTAGTTTTCCATTCTTTTATATTCTAGACTTATTGAAATTTAGAGACTAATTTGATTATTAATCTTGGCGAATCATGGAAGAAGAAATTCTTTTCGAAGGTACACCATAGGCCACGTGTTCCTAGTTATTCGGTGAATTTCGGGATTTAAGATCCACAAGGTAAGTACCTAAAGTATTCTACCAAAGCTTGTATGATTATCTAGATCAGTTCTTTAATTATTAAAAAGCCAAAACTAACCCATATTAAGATTCAAGGTTGGCGAATATCAAGTGAAGGAAAACCAAGTTTTGGATTTGTATAAACACCCAATCAAAAAGGTGAGTCTTTTTACAAATCCTACTAGGATTTGGTTTTGTTTTAAGACATAAGGGTTTATTAATGTGTTTTATTTGGTGGGCGAATATAGGAATTATTAGATCTAAAGATTAGATCGGGATTTTCGAGATCTCAAGGAACTTTTATTTAAGCGAATAAGGTGTGTACCCTTACTACCCTTCGATATTTTATGGCTAAATATTTTAAATATATGATATGAATAATAATGTGAATGTGGCTATGTATGTGGCAAAAGTACCCAGGTACGTTTCCTACTTCTGATAGGATTGTGAAAATGTTATTTTAATAACATGCGAATATATGAATATGAACATGAAATTAAGTTATGCAATATATATGTTTTGGGGCATTCGGGTTTTATGTGAAAGGGGAGAAGCAGTGTTGACTTGGTCTCACCAACGAAGGTGTTGACTTCGGTCTCACCAACGAAATATGTTGACTACGGTCACATTGCAAAAATTTGGTAACTTCGGTTACAACAGTGTCTAATGACACAACGTTTAAATTTGATTATAGTGTCTAAAGACACAACGTGGAGAGTAGCGGATGGAGGGTTGACTTAGTAGTCCCACTGGTGTGCGGGTTGGTACGGGGAGTGTAGTGGATGCCTAATTAGGATTGGGTTTGGGTTGCATCATAATTTCATTATTGTATGGACTTAATGATTTGAACATGAATGCCCGATTTATTGAATGATAGTATTGTGTGCACATTGAGTCATTGACTCACCCCATTGTGGAATTATTTTTCAGAGATGAGCGGTGTGAATGGACGTTGTAGACCATGAGGAGGCCATGCTACATGAGGAAAATTTCATTTAGTTTGGACTTAAATTTTATTTTTAGTTGCTTTTATCCTATTTTGGGTTTTACTTGATGTAATAAGGCCTTAAGGCCCAAAGTGGATTATACTTTATGTTTGCTTATTGTTAAGTTTCATGCTAAGAACTTTATTGGTTGTATTTAATTAAATGGGCTTACAAAATCAAATAAATGGGTTTCAATCTAAGCCCAACTGAAAATAATAGTTTTTCCAAAATTTAAAATTTTCTAAGTATCGAAAGTGATTTTGAAATCGGTTTACTTTAGGAACATACCAGATCCTGTTCGGGCTCGTGGTAAAGGTGTGGAATGTTTCAATGCACCTCTGTATTTGTTCCAGTATATCCGGTGTGTTCTAGGAAGTCTACTTTGGGCTAATACTGTGAATTGAGAATAAAAGTGAATTATTGAAGTGTTAAGGCAAGTTTTATACCTTCTGAAGATAAGTTAAATTTATTTAAGGCAATGCATAGTTGAAGAGACTTATATGTGAGTAAATATCGATAATTGATTGAGTCTAAAATATTCATTATGATTGTTTAATTAAGATTTATGAAAATTATGGTTGGTTTATTAAGTGTTTAGTTAAAAAGGAGGGTTACATAGGAAAAATTCGGATTGATTGATTTGGAATTTATGCTTTAGAAGTTTGTTGAAGTTGAAAAATGACCAAATTTACGGGATTATGGAATCAAAAACGTATTGAAAAAGAAGTAAGATTTTTGGGCTGGGTTATATGAACGGGATTTTTAAAGAATCTTGACTTCCGTTCTTGGATAATTGAAAAAAAATTATGGATCAAATTGTGTACAAGATTGTTTTAAAATTCGATGGCCGATGTAATCGGGAAATGTTTGGATCCAATATTGGTAGTTGCTTTGATTTGTATGCTTGATTAATAATTAGAGGGTGTTTATTTTGAATTTTGTTAAATAAGAATTATTAACTCCAGTATTATAATGCTTTATTTAAAGGTAAGAAATGTTAAAATTTAAATTAGGAAGAAGATTGTTGAATAAAAGAATGTATTTGATTAAAACAAGAATGTTTCGTAAGATTATTGCTTGGACAAATGGAAGTTTTTGATTGTTAAAATTGAATTCTGAACTAAAGAATTGAAAATTGAATTTAATGGAAAATTGTAAAGTTTGTTAAAAGCAAGATAGTAGTCTTTGATTCAAGAATTCTAGGGAAGTTTAGTTGGTTAAAGTGGTTGTGTTCAGAAATGGAATTGAAATTTGGGAATTGAGGCCACTAAATGAACTACACCGAAATGAATTCTAATGTCGTTAAAGTTATTTAAAATGAGAATTACTTTTAAAGATGAATTAATTGAACGTTTGAGTTTAAATTTAATTTACGGAATGGTGTTGTAAAATTTTAAATTATGAAATTGGATATGTTGTTCGAGAAGGAAACTATTTGTTGGGCATGAAGCTTTTTGGTGAAAGGTTTCAACATGCGAATTGGACATTTAAGAGCAAATAAAGATGAGGTTAAAATGAGAATTCAATTATGGGTTGTTTCATATCAGTAATGTTGTAGTCAAATTTGATTAATCGAAAAAGTTTAATGAACCAATGATAATGAATAGGTTAGGAATCGTTTCGATAAAAAGTTAAGTATTGAAATGTTTACAAATTTAATATTAGAAACTTTAATTGGTTAAATAAGGTTATGGATTTGATGGTCATTATTAAAGTTTTGTGGTTGAATGAAAAGGTTTATTGTAGGTTTAAGTAAGATTTGAAAAATAGAAGAATAAAGTCTTTTGAAATGCCATTTTTGAATTGATGTGCAAATGTTATACGATCTTAGAGATTTTGTGGGTAAAATTTTGAAATGTATTGAATATTTAATTGGGAAAATTATGAATCCAAATTATATGAAATAGCAAGGTTGATAGAATTTAAGAATTAAGCTTAGAAAGAATGGTGATTCAAATGAAAAGTAAAAGTTAGAATGAAGGACATTATTGATAAGGTAAAAAATCAAGTTTAACAAGAAAGGAATTAAGTTAATTTAAGATGTCAAAAATTAATTAAGGAGTTTAAAATTTTGAAAAGTTAATGAAATTCATTGGGAAGAAAAAGGTATCAAGTTATTAATGATTTTGTCATGAATTACACAAATAATTAAATCGGTTTAATTTGAAGAAGGAATTAAGAATTTGGTGGATTTTCAAAAAACGGTAAGAAAAATTTGGCACAAATAGTTAGAAAGCTGGAAAATTAACCATAAAAAATATAGGGAAAATGATAAATTAAGTATTATTGGGAAAATTTTAAAGGGAAATTTAATGAAAATAATTTTAATAATAAAAGATTTAATATTACAAAAATTAAAATAGTAAAATCTAGTTTTAATTTGTAATTTTAAATTATTAAAAATTTGGGAAAATTAATTGTAATTTGAAATTTAATTAATTAAAAAAGGAAAAATAAACAAAGTGGAATAAAAAATTAAATTTGGGAAAATAATATAATATTAAAAAAAATTAATAAAAGTATTTTAATAAAGAAAAAAATAAAGAAAGAATAAAAAAGAAGAAAAGATAAGAAAAAAGTTTTGAAATAAGAAAGGGTTTTAATTTTTAAAAGATTTTAATTTGAAAGTTAATAATTTATAATTTTGAGTTTTATAAAGTTTGAAGAATTAAATAAAGGTTTAATTGAAGAATTAAGTTTAAGGAAATTTGAAACAGATGATTAGTTTGAAGAATTTGAAAAAATATAAAGAAATTAGAAGTAAGAAAATTTTGAAGTTATAATTTAATTAAAAATTAAAGAAATTGAATGAGGAAAATTGAAACTGGTTAAATGATATTAAAGATTATTGGTTTAATTTTAAATGATTTCGAGGAAATATTTGATTATTAAAATTTATAAAAAATAATAATATATATGGTTATTATTAATGATTAGTTTTATAAAAAAAGGACGAGATAACAACAGAGAAAGGGTAATTTAAAAATAATTAATAATTGGAAAATAAACTGAAAATTTAGGTTAAAATTAGTCTATTTGGAAAAATCCATTTTTTTATTAATTATTTTATAAAAATTTACTTAAAAAGGTTTATGAGAAGTTGAATTAAATTAAAAGTAGAACATATCCAAAATACTTTATTTATTAAATAGTTAAGGAAATTATTGTTATTTAACATTAAATTTATTGTTTAAATTAAAAAAGGAAGGAAATATGGAAAAAAAAAGTTAGGGTGAAGAAAAGAAATAAAATTTGGTAAGTACTAAAATATTTTAATTAAAAATTTATTATTTTTAATTTTTATATCAGATGATTTAATTTGGAATTAGCAAAATTTTTGGTATTGTATTGGATTGAATTTAGACCGATTCGTTTAGGAGCTTTGTATTGCATGTTTTGAATTGGTTTATTATTAACAAATCTGATGTTAAAGGTTAATCTGTGTTGGATTATCCTTAATGATTAGTAATAATTTCTGGAATTTATGGTTTATATTAATAAATAATTTTAGATTTTTAATAATATATGCTTGAAAACTTAAGGTAAATTTTAAGGGTGATTTAATTTTAGTGAAGAAGGGTCGGAACTGCCAGACAGCAGAACAGGGTGACTTTAAAGAATAAACTGTACTAATTGGATAAATCAAAAATTCTGAAAATTTTATGGTATGAATATATGTGAGTCTAGTTTCAGGAAAATTTACGGTTCTTCATTTGGGGTTCTGTAGCTCTGGAAATAAATAATTTTGTGACTATGACACAAAATGACAGCTTTGAATAAGTTTATGAGTAAAGGATTGAATTGAAATGTGAGCAAAAGTAAGAAAGCATGAAATTATCATAAAATACATGTTTATTTTATTAAATAGTACAGGAAATTATTTGATTATTTTTAACATATAAATGTTATGTGTTTATATGAAATTGAAGAAAAAGAAAAGGAAGGAGAGAACCGAATCGAAGGAAAAGGAAAAGAGAAGATTAAGGAGTGAAGGAAGAAGAACTTATATCACCTCAATCTTTTGTTGTAAGTACTACAATAATTTTAAATTATTGTTATTTATCTTTTTTAAAATATTTATGCGAATTATTTAAATATATGAGATTCAGCTTTAATACCCAAGTAGACGAAATTTAGAATTACTGGGATATTAGTGGCATGCTATTAAGGAACTTTAGCGCGCTCTCTGATATTAGCACGTTGGTGCTCTTTGATATTAGCACGTCGGTTTTCTCGATATTAGCACGTCAGTGCTCTCTGATATTAGCACGTTAGTGCTCTCTGTTCACTTGTGATCATAATGCACCTCTGTATTTGTTCCGTATATCCGGTGTGTTCTAGGAAGTCTACTTTGGGCAATCATGTGAATTGAGAATAAAAGTGAATTACTTGATGTGTTAAGGCAAGTTTTATACCTTACGTAAGATAAGTTAAATTTATTTAAAGCAATGCATAGTTGAAGAGACTTATATGTGAGTAAATATGCGATAATTGATTGAGTCTAAAATATTCGTTATGATTGTTTAATTAATTATTCTTGTAGTGCTTACTAAGCCTTCATCGCTTAACGCGCTTATTTTAACGCCAGAGGTACAAAGAGTCTAGAAGAGAAGTTCAACTAGAAGATTTCTCATCTCATCACATCTTCAAGACTACAAAAAGTAGGTATTATATTTTGTGTTAAAATGGCATGTACATAGGTGATATTTTGGTCACTTAAAACTACTACATGACTTTTGTTGTAGAAAATGATATTTGGTATTCTAATGTTATAAGTAGAATCTAAATACGATTAAATATGACATTGCACTGGTTGAATTGTTGGATTTTGGAATTGGTTGAATTGGTTATATTTAGAATGAATACGGTTTTAATTGCAGGGGGTTATATGTGAAATTAAGCGAAATGTCATTTAAATTTTTACAAAAAGAAAAAATAATAATATTTTCGCTAGTTTTGTAGAATGTTTAAACAAGTTTCATTCTACGTTAGATATATGTTTTGGCTTCAAAAGCCCAATATAGGAGTTAAATTACTAAATTATACCAACTCATAATTTTTATTTATAAGTAATTAGGAAAATTGACTAATATGTTCGATAATGCCTTGTAACCCTATTCCAAAGACGGTTTAGGGTTAGAGGGTGTTACATTTATTGGTATCAGAGCCTAGGTTTTCTGAATTCTTGGGTTGAGTATGAGTCTATTTGTACATGCCATTTTATAAATTGATGTGATGAGATGAGTTTTAGTTATTTAATTGTGTAATTTATGAATATTGTAGAAACTTAAAGATGTCAAATAGATCTCGTGAAGAGTCAGAAAATGAAGTAGAGAGCAGGGCGCCAAACCTTGATAGGGAAAGAGATCAACATAGAGTCCAAGCTCGAAGTGAATCGGTAAACTTAGGAGATGATAGAGAGCCTGAATTGGAAGAAAGAACTCAATCTGAAACTGAACCAATACCGGTTAGAGAAGAAATTCCGATTGCAACTTTATTACAGACAATGAATCAGTTATTGCAGCAAGTTGTGAGAACTAATAATGCTCCATCTGTTCCACCACTATCTTCTCCTCTTACTGCTCCACATCCACAATCATCTATAACCAGTCATCGATCCCCCTTGGAGAAAATCAGAAAATATAGGGCTGAAGAGTTTAAAGGAAAGCAAGATGATGACCCAGCTGAGGCTGAGGAATGGTTTGAGAACAGTCAAAGAATATTTGAAGAATTGCGAGGCTGTGGGGATGAAAAGTTGAAGTGTGCGAGATCTTTATTAAAGGGTGAGGCTTATCAATGGTGGACCACCGTTATGAATATCCATCCTGAGAGAAAATTAATTGGGATTTCTTTGTATCCGAATTTAGAAAGAAATATGTGAGTCAACTTTATCTTGAGAAGAAGAAAGGAGAATTTCGGATTCAAGCGTAACAACATGTCATTCTTTGAATATGAACGTGAATTTATCAGATTGAGTAAATATGCAAAGGAATTAATAGCAAATGAAACAGATATGTGCAGAAGATTTGAGTGGGGATTGAATGAAGAGATTTATGTTCCTCTTATACCATTACATCTACAAGAATTTCCTATTTTGGTTGATAGAGCACAATGATTGGAAGAAGGGTTAGCTCGTTCAAAAGAAAAGAGTTTTGGGAAGAGACTAGCCACTAGTTCAGCACCACCACCGTTTTCAAAAAGAGTGAGGGATTTTAGAGATTCTAGATACACTTCTCCTACTGTTGGGCAAAGATCTAGAATTCAGACAAGACAAACTCAGCAGACGATCTCTATGGGTAGTACCGGAGGTTCTAAAAGAAAAACAACACCGTCATCATGTGAGCACTGTGGAAGATATCATTGGGGAGAATGTCGACTAAATTCCCGAGTCTGTCTTCAATGTGGATCAAAAAATCATTTAATTAGAGACTGTCCGAAGATGTCAGAAAGTGTTACAGAACAGCCTGTGAGAGGTAGCTCGATTCCACAAAGAGGTAGACAACCTGGAATTCCTGGTGGCACTGGTATTGGTACGAGATTGGTGGGGGAAACAACTGATAGATCTGAATCCCGAAGGCCTCGAACTTATGCTATCAGAACAGGAGAAGAAGGAGACGCTCCTGATGTGATTACTGGTACATTCTCTTTATTTGATTCTTCTGTAATTACATTAATTGATCCTGGCTCTACACATTCATATATATGCATTGCATTAGTGAAAGAAAGAGAGTTACACGTAGAACTTACAGAATACAAAATAGTAGTTACTAATCCTTTCGGGCAAAGTGAGAAAGTTAATAAAGTGTGTAGAAGATGTCCCTTAAAAATTCATGATTATGAGTTTCCAGCAGACCTTATGGCACTTACGTTTTATGAGTTCGATGTGATATTGGGTATGGACTAGTTTTCAGAACATGGGGTTATGGTTGATTGCAGAAGAAAAAGAATTTCCTTGAGAACTTCAGATGGAGATGAAGTGATTGTAACCGGTGAAAAATATAGTGCATTGACGAATGTGGTGTCTACAATGAAGGCTTCTAAGATGATGAGAAGAGGATGTACTGCTTTTCTTGCTTACATTTTAGATACTCGTACAACGGATTCTGAGATTGAAAAGATACCAGTGGTTCGAGATTTTATTGATGTGTTTCCGAAGAATTATCGGGTTTACCTCCAGAAAGAGAAGTAGAGTTCGGGATTAAGTTAATTCTAGGCACTGCACCGATATCTATAGCACCTTATCGGATGGCACCCACTGAGTTGAAAGAATTGAAAACGCAGCTACAAGAATTATTGGACAAGGGATTTGTACGTCCTAGTGTATCACCATGGGAGCACCAAAGATTATTTGTAAAGAAGAAAGATGGGTCTTTGAGGCTTTGTATAGATTATCGTCGGTTGAATAAAGTGACTATAAAGAACAAATATCCATTGCCGTGATTGATGATTTGTTTGATCGCTTAAAAGGAGCTAGTGTATTTTCTAAAATTGATCTCGGATCGGGTATTATCGCCACTGGTGAAAGAATCGATGTGTCGAAAGCGCATTTAGGACTCGGTATGGTCATTATGAATTCTTGGTTATGCCATTTGGATTAACTAATGCTCCATTGCTTTCATGGATCTTATTAGAATTTTTATTTAGAGATGGGTTGTGGTTGTATTTATAGATGACATTCTAGTGTATTCAAAAGGTGAAGAAGAACATGATAAACATCTCCTAATTGTGCTCTGATTTTGAGAGAAAAGCAATTGTATGCTAAATTGAGTAAGTGTGAATTTTGGTTAAAAGAAGTCACTTTTCTGGGACATATAGTATCGGCAGATGGTATTCGGGTAGATCCCAAGAAGGTAGAAGCTATACTTGAATGGAAACCACCAAAGAATGTGAC
This sequence comes from Gossypium rotundifolium, assembly GCA_025506655.1. Classification (NCBI taxonomy): domain Eukaryota; kingdom Viridiplantae; phylum Streptophyta; class Magnoliopsida; order Malvales; family Malvaceae; genus Gossypium; species Gossypium rotundifolium. The sequence continues at coordinate 173,586,709 of CP106727.1, forward strand.
AGAAGTAAAGAGTTTTCTTGGATTGGCTGGTTACTATAGAAGATTTGTTGAGGGATTCTCTATGATTGCATCTCCATTAACGAAATTGTTGCAGAAAAATGTGAAATTTGAATGGACAGAAATGTGTCAGCAAAGTTTTGAAAAATTAAAAGCAGCATTAACAGAAGCTCCTGTGTTGATTCAACCAGAATTTGGTAAGGAGTACGTGGTTTTCAGTGATGCTTCATACAATGGTTTGGGTTGTGTGCTAATGCAAGGAGGAAAGGTAGTAGCATATGCTTCTAGGCAATTGAAGCCACACGAAAAGAACTACCCGACGCATGATCTTGAATTGGCTGCAGTGGTGTTTGTGCTAAAAATATGGAGACATTATTTATACGGGGAAAAATGTTATATCTACACTGACCATAAGAGTTTGAAGTATTTGTTGACTCAGAAGGATTTGAATTTGAGACAGAGAAGATGGGTTGAATTGATAAAGGATTATGATTTAATTATCGATTACCATCCAGGTAAGGCTAATGTTGTTGCTGATGCTTTAAGTCGAAAATCTCTATTTGCTTTGCGAGCTATGAATGCCCGATTGTCTTTGGTTGATAATGGTTCAATCATGGCTGAATTGAGAGCTAAACCGACATTTTTACAGCAAATACGTGAAGCTCAAAAGAATGATGAGAAGTTACAGGTTAAATGGGCACAGTGTGAGTCAGGTACTGATTCTGAATTTCAGGTTGGAGTTGATGGTTGTATGTTATTCAAAGGTAGGATATGTGTACCTCAGAATTCAGAACTCATACAGAAGATTTTATACGAGGCTCACAACGGTACTATGCCTGTACATCCAGGAGTAATAAAATGTATAATGATCTCAAAAAGATGTATTGGTGGCGTGAATGAAACGGATATCTCGAGTTTGTATCAAAATGTTTAATATGTCAGCAAGTTAAAGCTGAGCATCAGGTACCTTCAAGGTTACTTCAGCCAATTACTATACCGAATGGAAGTGGGAGAGAATCACTATGGATTTTGTATCGGGATTACCGTTGTCTCCAAGAAAAGGATGCTATTTGGGTGGTTGTTGACCGATTGACAAAATCAGCGCACTTTATTCCTAAGACGTATGGATCATTCTTTAGATAAACCGCCGAATCAGATATATCTAAGATTATCAGGCTACATGGAGTGCCTGTCTCCATTATATCAGATAGAGATCCCGATTTACGCCTTGTTTCTAGGATAAATTGCAAGAAGCTTTAGGAACTCGGTTGTATTTCAAGATCGCATTTCATCCTCGCATGATGGCCAATCTGAAGCGTAATTCAAGTATTGGAAGATATGCTCGATGTTGTATACTAGAATTTGAAGGTAATTGGGAGAGGTATCCGCTTTGATTGAATTTGCTTACAATAATGCTTATCATCCAAAGATTAAAATGGCTCCGTATGAAGCTTTGTATGGTAGAAAGTGTAGAACACCGTTATATTGGATGAGCTTAGTGAAAAGAAGATACATGGGGTTGATTTGATCCAAGAAAGAAGAAAAGTAAAAGTCATTCAAATAGTTTGAAAGCGAGATTTGATCGTCAAAATCTTATGCTGATCTTAAAAGAAAAGATATTGAATATAATGTGGGTGAAAACGTATTTTGAAAGTGTCGCCTCGAAAAAATTCTCCCATTTGGGAAGAAATGCAAGCTCACCCAAGATTCATTGGGTAGTATGAGATCTTAGAACGGGTTGGTCCGATTGCTTATCGGATAGCCTTACCACCGAATTGGATAGAATTCACAATGTTTTTCATGTCTCAATGTTACGAAGATACCGGTCGATCCATCTCATGTGATTACTCCTAAAGTAATAGAAATTCAACCGATTTAACTTATGAAGAAGAGCCAATTAAGATACTTGCTCGAGAGGTAAAGGAATTGAGAAACAAACGGGTTCCGTTGGTAAAAGTGTTGTGGAGACATCATAATTGGAAGAAGCAACATGGGAAAGAGAGGAAACAATGAGACATCAATATCCGCAGCTTGTTTGATGCTGTAAATTTCGAGGACGAAATTTATTAAGCGGGGAGAATTGTAGTGACCGATAGTCGAGTAACCAAAAATATATTTTCGGTCTCCGTTTATATAAAAGCAATCGTAAATATTTACTAAAAATATTTACTGAAGCTAGTTAAAGGCCTAATTGGGTTTTATTTAGGTGAATTTGACTTAATTAGAAGTATTTGGGAAAAAGGATTAGATTGTAATAGGTGTGAAAGTTTAATTGAAGATTAAAGGAAATAAAAAGGACTAAAGTGGCAATTATGCTATTTTTAAATGATTGAGGCGGCATAAGTATAAAAATCCTAAGATTTTTGTGTGATAAAATATATTATTATTAGATAATTATGTTAATAATATAATATTATATATAAAAAGTAAAGAATAAAAGAGAAGGAACAGAGAAGAAAACAGAAACCCAAGACGAAACAGAAAAGAAATAGGGGAGAAAGAAAGAAAAAGGGATAATAGAGTTTTTAAAGCTTAGAGTTTAATTTGGTAAGTTAATTTAGCCATTTTCTTTTAATTTTGATGCTTTATAAGTTTTAGAACAAAGTTTTGATGAATTTAAGTTGAAGTTTTTGAAGTTTTAAAGTTGTTGAATATAGCATATGATGAATAAAATGATGAATTAGTGGTTTAATTGAAAGAATTTGAAGTTAGAATTGGATAAAGGACTTAATTGCAAAACAAGCTATAAGAAAACAGTTTTGGGACAGCAGCAGTAGAGTAAGTTTGAAAATTCACCAAAAATCATAGAAGAGGAATTAGAAGTCGAGTGAGATATGAAATTAAATCTTATTGAGTCTATTTTCATATGAAAGAAACAGAGAAAGAAAAGAAATTCTGTATTTTGAGATATTTAGATTTTGGTAAGACTGGTTCAGAGTGATTTCGAGATCCCCTGTTCTGACTTGGAAAAATCATCAAAAATTGTATAAAAATAATTTGGGAACATAATTTATATGGTTAGATTATTTAATGAGTCTAGTTTTATAACAAATAAACTATAACATCATATGGATTCTATATAAAAAGATAATTAATTTTTAGTGAAGAAGGGTCGGAACTGCCAGACAGCAGAACAGGGGTGACTTTAAAGAATAAACTGTACTAATTGGCTAAATCAAAAATTCTGAAAATTTTATGGTATGAATATATGTGAGTCTAGTTTCAGGAAAAATTTACGGTTCTTCATTTGGGGTTCTGTAGCTCTGGAAATAAATAATTTTGTGACTATGACACAAAATGACAGCTTTGAATAAGTTTATGAGTAAAGGATTGAATTGAAATGTGAGCAAAAGTAAGAAAGCATGAAATTATCATAAAATACATGTTTATTTTATTAAATAGTACAGGAAATTATTTGATTATTTTTAACATATAAATGTTATGTGTTTATATGAAATTGAAGAAAAAGAAAAGGAAGGAGAGAACCGAATCGAAGAAAAGAGAAGATTAAGGAGTGAAGGAAGAAGAACTTATATCACCTCAATCTTTTGTTGTAAGTACTACAATAATTTTAAATTATTTTATTTATCTTTTTAAAATTTTTATACTGAATTATTTAAATATATGAGATTCAGCTTTAATGCCCAAGTAGACGAAATTTAGAATTACTGGGATATTAGTGGCATGCCATTAAGGAACTTTAGCGCGCTCTCTGATATTAGCACGTTGGTGCTCTCTGATATTAGCACGTCAGTGCTCTCTGATATTAGCACGTCAGTGCTCTCTGTTCACTTGTGCATCATAATGCACCTCTGTATTTGTTCCGTATATCCGGTGTGTTCTAGGAAGTCTACTTTGGGCTAATACTGTGAATTGAGAATAAAAGTGAATTACTGATGTGTTAAGGCAAGTTTTATACCTTACAGAAGATAAGTTAAATTTATTTAAAGCAATGCATAGTTGAAGAGACTTATATGTGAGTAAATATGCGATAATTGATTGAGTCTAAAATATTTTGTTATGATTGTTTAATTAATTATTCTTGTAGTGCTTACTAAGCCTTCACTGGCTTAACGCGTTTATTTTAACGCGTGGGTACAAAGAGTCTAGAAGAGAAGTTCAACTAGAAGATTTCTCATCTCATCACATCTTCGAAGACTACAAAAAGTAGGTATTATATTTTGTGTTAAAATGGCATGTACATAGGTGATATTTTGGTCACTTAAAACTACTACATGACTTTTGTTGTAGAAAATGATATTTGGTATTCTAATGTTATAAGTAGAATCTAAATACGATTAAATATGACATTGCAATTGGTTGAATTGTTGGATTTTGAATTGGTTGAATTGGTTATATTTAGAATGAATACGGTTTTAATTGCGGGGGGTTATATGTGAAATTAAGCGAAATCATTTAAATTTTTATAAAAGAAAAAAATAATATTTTCGCTAGTTTTGTAGATTGTTTAAACAAGTTTCATTCTACGTTAGATATATGTTTTGGCTTCAAAAGCCCAATATAGGGGTTAAATTACTAAATTATACCAACTCATAATTTTTATTTATAAGTAATTAGGAAAATTGACTAATATGTTCGGTAATGCCTTGTAACCCTATTTCGGAGACGGTTTAGGGTTAAAGGGTGTTACATTTATTGGTATCAGAGCCTAGGTTTTCTGAATTCTTGGGTTGAGTATGAGTCTATTTGTACATGCCATTTTATAAATTGATGTGATGAGATGAGTTTTAGTTATTTAATTGTGTAATTTATGAATATTGTAGAAACTTAAAGATGTCAAATAGATCTTGTGAAGAGTCGAAAATGAAGTAGAGAGCAGGGCGCCAAACCTTGATAGGGAAAGAGATCAACATAGAGTCCAAGCTCAAGTGAATCGGTAAACTTAGGAGATGATAGAGCGCCTGAATTGGAAGAAAGAACTCAATCTGAAACTGAACCAATACCGGTTAGAGAAGAAATTCCGATTGCAACTTTATTATAGACAATGAATCAGTTATTGCAGCAAGTTGTGAGAACTAATAATGCTCCATCTGTTCCACCACTATCTTCTCCTCTTACTGCTCCACATCCACAATCATCTACAACCACTCATCGATCCCCTTGGAGAAAATCGTAAAATATAAAATTTGAAGAGTTTAAAGGAAAGAAAGATGATAACCCAAATGAGGTGAGGAATGGTTTGAGAATAGTCAAAGAATATTTGAAGAATTGCGCAGGTGGGATGAAAAGTTGAATGTGCAAGATCTTTATTAAAGGGTGAGGCTTATCAATGGTGGACCACCGTTATGAATATCCATCCTGCAGAGAAAATTAATTGGGATTTCTTTGTATCTCGAATTTAGAAAGAAATATGTGAGTCAACTTTATCTTGAGAAGAAGAAACGAGAATTTACGGATCGAAGCGTAACAACATGTCTCATTCTTGAATATGAACGTGAATTTATCGATTGAGTAAATATGCAAAGGAATTAATAGCAAATGAAGCGAGATATGTGCGTAAGATTTGAGTGGGGATTGAATGAAGAGATTTATGTTCCTCTTATACCATTACATCTACAAGAATTTCCTATTTTGGTTGATAGAGCACAATGACCGGAAGAAGGGTTAGCTCGCTCAAAAGAAAAGAGTTTTGGGAAGAGACTAGCCACTAGTTCAAAGACCACCACCGCTTTTCAAAAAGAGTGAGGATTTTAGAGATTCTAGATACACTTCTCCTCTTGTTGGGCAAAGATCTAGAATTGAGACAAGACAAACTCAAAGAGACGACCTCTATGGGTAGTACCGGAGTTCTAAAAGAAAACCAACACCGCCATCATGTGAGCACCGTGGAAGATATCATTGGGGAGAATGTCGATCAATTCCCGAGCCTGTTTTCGATGTGGATCAAAAAATCATTTAATTAGAGACTGTCCGAAGATGTCAGAAAGTGTTACGTAGCGATCGTGAGAGGTAGCTCGATTCCACAAAGAGGTAGACAACCGGAATTCTGGTGGCTCGGTATTGGTACGAGATTGGTGGGGAAACCATCGATAGATCTCAATCCCAAGGCCTCAACTTATGCTATCGTAACACGAGAAGAAGGAGACGCCCCGATGTGATTATTGGTACATTCTCTTTATTTGATTCTTCTGTAATTACATTAATTGATCCTGGCTCTACACATTCATATATATGCATTGCATTAGTGAAAGAAAGAGAGTTACATGTAGAACTTACGAATCTGAAATAGTAGTTACTAATCCTTTCGGCAAAGTGAGAAAGTTAATAAATTGTGTAGAAGATGTCCTTAAAAATTCATGATTATGAGTTTCAAAGAGACCTTATGGCACTTACGCTTTTATGAGTTCGATGTGATATTGGGTATGGGCTGGTTGTCGAACATGAGGTTATGGTTAATTGCAGAAGAAAAAGAATTTCCTTGAGAACTTCAGATGGAGATGAAGTGATTGTAACCGGTGAAAAATATAGTGCATTGACGAATGTGGTGTCTACAATGAAGGCTTCTAAGATGATGAGAAGAGGATGTACTGCTTTTCTTGCTTACATTTTAGATACTCGTACAACAGATTCTGAGATTGAAAAGATACTAGTGGTTCGAGATTTTATTGATGTGTTTCCAGAAGAATTACCGGGTTTACCTCCAGAAAGAGAAGTAGAGTTCGAGATTGAGTTAATTCCAGGAACCTTTGCACCGATATCTATAGCACCTTATCGGATGGCACCCATCGAGTTGAAAGAATTGAAAACACAACTACAAGAATTATTGGACAAGGGATTTGTACGTCCTAGTGTATCACCATGGGGAGCACCAGTATTATTTGTAAAGAAGAAAGATGGGTCTTTGAGGCTTTGTATAGATTATCGCCGGTTGAATAAAGTGACTATAAAGAACAAATATCCGCTGCCGTGATTGATGATTTGTTTGATCGCTTAAAAGAGCTAGTGTATTTTCTAAAATTGATCTCGGATCGTGGTATTATCGATTCTGGTGAAAGAATCGATGTGTCAAAAGCGCATTTAGGACTCGGTATGGTCATTATGAATTCTTGGTTATGCCATTTGGATTAACTAATGCTCCAAATTGCTTTCATGGATCTTATGAATAGAATTTTCACCTTATTTAGATCGGTTTGTGGTTGTATTTATAGATGACATTCTAGTGTATTCAAAAGGTGAAGAAGAACATGATAAACATCTCCTAATTGTGCTCTGATTTTAAGAGAAAAGCAATTGTATGCTAAATTGAGTAAGTGTGAATTTTGGTTAAAAGAAGTCACTTTTCCGGGACATATAGTATCGGCAGATGGTATTCGGTAGATCCCAAGAAGGTAGAAGCTATACTTGAATGGAAACCACCAAAGAATGTGATGTAGTAAAGAGTTTTCTTGGATTGGCTAGTTACTATAGAAGATTTGTTGAGGATTCTCTATGATTGCATCTCCATTAACTAAATTGTTGCGAAAAATGTGAAATTTGAATGGACATAAATGTGTCAAAGAAAGTTTTGAAAAATTAAAAGCGAAGATTAATGAAGCTCTGTGTTGATTCAACCGAATCGGTAAGGAGTACGTGGTTTTCAAAGATGCTTCATACAATGGTTTGGGTTGTGTGCTAATGCAAGGAGGAAAGGTAGTAGCATATGCTTCTAGGCAATTGAAGCCACACGAAAAGAACTACCCGACGCATGATCTTGAATTGGCTGCAGTGGTGTTTGCGCTAAAAATATGGAGACATTATTTATACGGGGAAAAATGTTATATCTACACTGACCATAAGAGTTTGAAGTATTTGTTGACTCAGAAGGATTTGAATTTGAGACAGAGAAGATGGGTTGAATTGATAAAGGATTATGATTTAATTATCGATTACCATCCAGGTAAGGCTAATGTTGTTGCTGATGCTTTAAGCCGAAAATCTCTATTTGCTTTGCGAGCTATGAATGCCCGATTGTCTTTGGTTGATAATGGTTCAATCATGGCTGAATTGAGAGCTAAACCGACATTTTACAAAGAAATACGTGAAGCTCAAAAGAATGATGAGAAGTTACAGTTTAAATGGGCACAGCAGTGAGTCAGTCGATTCGAATTTCGAGTTGGAGTTGATGGTTGTATGTTATTCAAAGGTAGGATATGTGTACCTCGTAATTGAAACTCATACGTAAGATTTTATATGAGGCTCACAACGGTACTATGCCCGTACATCCGTGGAGTAATAAAATGTATAATGATCTGAAAAAGATGTATTGGTGGCGTGAATGAAACGGATATCTCGAGTTTGTATCAAAATGTTTAATATGTCAGCAAGTTAAAGCTGAGCATCAGGTACCTTCAGGGTTACTTCAGCCAATTACTATACCGGAATGGAAGTGGGAGAGAATCATTATGGATTTTGTATCGGGATTACCGTTGTCTCCGAAGAAAAGGATGCTATTTGGGTGGTTGTTGACCGATTGACAAAATCAGCGCACTTTATTCCGGTACGTATGGATCATTCTTTAGATAAACCGGTCGAATCAGATATATATCGAGATTATCGTGCTACATGGAGTGCCTGTCTCCATTATATCGATAGAGATCCCGATTTACGTCTCGCTTGGATAAATTGCAAGAAGCTTTAGGAACTCGATTGTATTTCAAGATCGCATTTCATCCTCGACGATGGCCAATCTGAGCGTGTAATTCAAGTATTGGAAGATATGTCTCGATGTTGTATACTAGAATTTGAAGGTAATTGGGAGAGGTATCGCCTTTGATTGAATTTGCTTACAATAATGCTTATCATCCATATTAAAATGGCTCGTATGAAGCTTTGTATGGTAGAAAGTGTAGAACACCGTTATATTGGATGAGCTTAGTGAAAAGAAGATACATGGGGTTGATTTGATCCAAGAAATAGAAGAAAAGTAAAAGTCATTGAAATAGTTTGAAAGCGACATTTGATCGTCAAAATCTTATGCCGATCTTAAAAGAAAAGATATTGAATATAATGTGGGTGAAAAGTATTTTGAAAGTGTCGCCTGGAAAAAATTCTCCCATTTGGGAAGAAATGCAAGCTCACCAAGATTCTTTGGTAGTATGAGATCTTAGAACGGGTTGGTCCAGATTGCTTATCGGATAGCCTTACCACCGAATTGGATAGAATTCACAATGTTTTCATGTCTCAATGTTACGAAGATACCGGTCTGATCCATCTCATGTGATTACTCCTCAAGTAATAGAAATTCAACCGGATTTAACTTATGAAGAAGAGCCAATTATGATACTTGCTCGAGAGGTAAAGGAATTGAGAAACAAACGGGTTCCGTTGGTAAAAGTGTTGTGGAGACATCATAATTCGTAAGAAGCAACATGGGAAAGAGAGGAAACAATGAGACATCAATATCCGCAGATTGTTTCGTCGAGTAAATTTCGAGGACGAAATTTATTAAGCGGGGAGAATTGTAGTGACCGATAGTCGAGTAAATCAAAAATATATTTTGGTCTCCGTTTTCATAAAAGCAATCGTAAATATTTACTAAAAATATTTACAAAGCTAGTTAAAGCGCCTAATTGGGTTTTATTTAGGTGAATTTGACTTAATTAAAAGTATTTGGGAAAAATGATTAGATTGTAATAGGTGTGAAAGTTTAATTGAAGATTAAAGAAAATAAAAGGACTAAAGTGGCAATTATGCTATTTTTAAATGATTGAGGCGGCATAAGTATAAAAATCCTAAGATTTTGTGTGATAAAATATATTATTATTAGATAATTATGTTAATAATATAATATTATATATAAAAAGTAAAGAATAAAAGAGAAGGAACAGAGAAGAAAACAGAAACCCAAGACGAAACAGAAAAGAAATAGGGGAGAAAGAAAGAAAAAGGGATAATAGAGTTTTTAAAGCTTAGAGTTTAATTTGGTAAGTTAATTTAGCCATTTTCTTTTAATTTTGATGCTTTATAAGTTTTAGAACAAAGTTTTGATGAATTTAAGTTGAAGTTTTTGAAGTTTTAAAGTTATTGAATATAGCATATGATGAATAAAATGATGAATTAGTGGTTTAATTGAAAGAATTTGAAGTTAGAATTGGATAAAGGACTTAATTGCAAAACAAGCTATAAGAAAACAATTTTGGGACAGCAGCAGTAGAGTAAGTTTGAAAATTCACCAAAAATCATAGAAGAGGAATTAGAAGTCGAGTGAGAGATGAAATTAAATCTTATTGAGTCTATTTTCATATGAAAGAAACAGAGAAAGAAAAGAAATTCTGTATTTTGAGATAATTAGATTTTGGTAAGACTGGTTCAGAGTGATTTCGAGATCCCCTGTTTTGACTTGGAAAAATCATCAAAAATTGTATAAAATTAATTTTGGAACATAATTTATATGGTTAGATTACTTAATGAGTCTAGTTTTATAACAAATAAACTATAACATCATATGGATTCTATATAAAAAGATAATTAATTTTTAGTGAAGAAGGGTCGGAACTGCCAGACAGCAGAACAGGGGTGACTTTAAAGAATAAACTGTACTAATTGGATAAATCAAAAATTCTGAAAATTTTATGGTATGAATATATGTGAGTCTAGTTTCAGGAAAAATTTACGGTTCTTCATTTGGGGTTCTGTAGCTCTGGAAATAAATAATTTTGTGACTATGACACAAAATGACAGCTTTGAATAAGTTTATGAGTAAAGGATTGAATTGAAATGTGAGCAAAAGTAAGAAAGCATGAAATTATCATAAAATACATGTTTATTTTATTAAATAGTACAGGAAATTATTTGATTATTTTTAACATATAAATGTTATGTGTTTATATGAAATTGAAGAAAAAGAAAAGGAAGGAGAGAACCGAATCGAAGGAAAAGGAAAAGAGAAGATTAAGGAGTGAAGGAAGAAGAACTTATATCACCTCAATCTTTTGTTGTAAGTACTACAATAATTTTAAATTATTGTTATTTATCTTTTTTAAAATATTTATGCGAATTATTTAAATATATGAGATTCAGCTTTAATGCCCAAGTAGACGAAATTTAGAATTACTGGGATATTAGTGGCATGCCATTAAGGAACTTTAGCGCGCTCTCTGATATTAGCACGTTGGTGCTCTCTGATATTAGCACGTTGGTGCTCTCTGATATTAGCACGTCAGTGCTCTCTGTTCACTTGTGCATCATAATGCACCTCTGTATTTGTTCCGTATATCCGGTGTGTTCTAGGAAGTCTACTTTGGGCTAATACTGTGAATTGAGAATAAAAGTGAATTACTGATGTGTTAAGGCAAGTTTTATACCTTACAGAAGATAAGTTAAATTTATTTAAAGCAATGCATAGTTGAAGAGACTTATATGTGAGTAAATATGCGATAATTGATTGAGTCTAAAATATTCTGTTATGATTGTTTAATTAATTATTCTTGTAGTGCTTACTAAGCCTTCACTGGCTTAACGCGTTTATTTTAACGCGTGGGTACAAAGAGTCTAGAAGAGAAGTTCAACTAGAAGACTTCTCATCTCATCACATCTTCGAAGACTACAAAAAGTAGGTATTATATTTTGTGTTAAAATGGCATGTACATAGGTGATATTTTGGTCACTTAAAACTACTACATGACTTTTGTTGTAGAAAATGATATTTGGTATTCTAATGTTATAAGTAGAATCTAAATACGATTAAATATGAAATTGCACTGGTTGAATTGTTGGATTTTGGAATTGGTTGAATTGGTTATATTTAGAATGAATACGGTTTTAATTGCAGGGGGTTTTATGTGAAATTAAGCAGAAATGTCATTAAATTTTTATAAAAAGAAACAAAATAATATTTTCGCTAGTTTTGTAGAATGTTTAAACAAGTTTCATTCTACGTTAGATATATGCTTTGGCTTCAAGAGCCCAATATAGGAGTTAAATTACTAAATTATACCAACTCATAATTTTTATTTATAAGTAATTAGGAAAATTGACTAATATGTTCGGTAATGCCTTGTAACCCTGTTCCGGCGACGGTTTAGGGTTAGAGGGTGTTACAATCAATCTTTTTATTCATCATCTCTACCTAGCTTGATAGCATGGTGACTACATCGAGATTGAAAACTTCGGCTCCTTTAGTTGGTTTTTCCTTGTACTTTTCCACTGATAGTTATTCAGCAACATCTCCTCTATAAACTCGTAAGCTACTTCAGGAGTTTTGTTATTGAGGGTTCCGCTAGCTGCTGAGTCAATTAACTACCGAGTTGAGGGGTTCACACCGTTGTAAAAAGTTTGGACCTGTAACCACAAGGGTAAACCATGGTGTGGGCACTTTCTCAACAGATCCTTGTATCTCTCCCATGCGTTGTATAATGTTTCTAAATCCATCTGCACAAAATAAGAGATATCATTCCTTAATTTGGCCATTTTGGCCGGTGGAAAATATTTTAGTAAAAATTTTCCGGTCATTTGGTCTCATGTAGTGATTGATCCTCGTGGAAGAGAATGTAACCACTGTTTGGCATTATTTCTAAAAGAAAAGGGAAATAATCGAAGACGAATGGCATCATTAGAAATTCCATTTATTTTGAAGGTATCACAGAATTCTAGAAAATTAGCTAAATGAGTATTTGGGTCTTCGTCCTGCAAACCATCAAATTGAACAAACTGTTGAATCATCTGTATAGTGTTAGGTTTTAATTCAAAATTATTAGCGGCTATAGCAGGCCTAACAATACTCGATTCAGCCCCTGTTAAATTAGGTTTAGCATAATCATCCATAGTTCGAGGAGTATGATGGTCGGCCATATCTTGATGAGGCAGATTATTCTTAGCCATTACTTCGATATTATCAGCTTCGTCTTCTTGCTCTTCTTGTATGTAATTTAATCTTCGCCTTGCTTTTCTACATTTTCTGCGTATGGTTCCTTCAATATCACTATCGTAAAGTAGTGGTCCTATTGGATTCCTTCTAGTCATAAACAAGAGGTACCTGCTAGGAAAAGAGAAAAATAAAAATAAAATTTAGAAAAGTAAAACTAAAATTTAATTGTAGAAATAAAATATGGCTAAAGTAATAAAAATTGAACGTTCTTAATATTTCAGTTCCCCAGCAACGGCGCCAAAAACTTGATCGTGTCTGCCTAGCCTTAAAAATTTATAAAAAGAATGATCGAACCTAGAAACTAACTAAGACAACAATGGAGGCAAGTGCACCTATCGAACAGTAATATAGCTAGCAGCAAGACCGGATTGTCAAACCCAAAGGAACCAAAAGTACTAAAATTAACTCTCTTTCTATTATTTAGCCTATTAATTAAGTGGATTTTTATCTAATCTAAAATTAACTAATCAACTAGACTAAGGATGCTAAGACAAAGAAGAAATTGGGAAAGGACTTGAGGGAAAACCGATTGATTTGGACAATACCTGAGAAAAAATCCACCTAGACTTCACTTGTTATCTAACTCCGAACCGAATGATTTATTCACTTGACTTGATCCGTAGGATTCCCTAATTTATATTAATACCTCTCTTCAATGCTACTAACGTCTAACCCTATATTGATTAATTGAAATCTCTTTCTAATTAAAACCCTAGAATTTCATTAATTCAATTTATGGACTCCCATATTAGGTTTGACCCTAATCCGACAGATTTTCGTCACCCTATCTCTAGGCACGCGAGCAACTCCGCTTAACTATGCTAGATCTGCTCTTAGACAGGGTCTCTTCCTCCTCTCCCTAAGTACATCACACTTGAATCAATATCCAAGAAATACCAAAACAAGAATTAAGAACACATAGTTAAGAACAAATCAAGTATTTATCATACAGCTCAGATAATAATAACAATATCCGTCTTAAGTTTCATCCCCCTTAAGTATCTGAGGATTTAGTTCATAATTGTAAAAGAAAACATCTCAGAAGAAAAGATAAAACAAAACATAAGAAATCCCTAAAACCCCTGAAGGAATTGAAGGAGAGTTCCTCCGTCTTGAATATGAATCCGGCTTCTTGAGATGAATCAACTGGATTCCTTCGAGTAAATCCCTGAAATTAACTGTTCTGGCTCGGCTCTTTGAACTAGCTGAACGTCCCCTTAAAGGTTAGCATCTAGGGTCTTTATATAGGCTTTTGGAATATGTTTCTTTACCTCTAAGTACCCTAATCCGAATAGAATTCTTCTTATCTGCGGTAGAGACACGCCATTGGCACATTCCCGTGTAAATCGTGGCCAGGCTGTGGTTGATCCTGTTGATGAGGCACGGCCATGTATTTTGGGGTCCAGGCCGTGGTCGAATTTTCTTACGAGGCACGACCGTGTGGTCTTAGGCCCAGGCCGTGTGGATTTCATACTTTGGCCCATTTTCTCCGTTTTCGCCCGTTATTCGTTCTTTTCATCCTCTGGTGCTCTACTAAGTATAAAACATGAAAACAAAGGATTAGGAGCACCTATTTCCATAATTAAAGGGGAAAATCATCCAAAAGTATGCTAAATGTGGGATTAAAATATGTTACTATTTTGGTTTATCACCTCTAGAACCTAAAAATCATCCAACTTAACACTCATTTATCCACTTGTTTCGTCATTCAATCAAAAGTCTATCGAAATTTATCATTGATAATCTAACGAACCCTTACCGTTAACAATCGAAATCGTAACTCTTAACTCTCTGCAACAACACTGATCAATTATTGCCTTTCACCTAATCAAAAGGAGCACAACAGACCCCTCATCAGATGCCTAACCCAAAGCAAAAGATTAAGCAAAGTAGGACTTACAATAAGAGCACACCACCGTTGAACAAGGAGGAAACAAATTGAAAAATTGAATAAGAGAGGAAAACAAAGAAATTTTGACAGGGAATTGGCAACACTACGTCGAAAAGAAAAGGAGAAAATTTGGAGGAAACAGGGTGATAGCCAAAGATTCAAAAGGAAATTTGCTAATCCCCTAATCTCTCCCCTTAATTCTCTCCACTAACCCACTACTCAGTTTTTTAAACCAACTCAAACTCTTCGTCACCAAACCGAGCAAAAATAATCTCCCTTTCCTATGCCGAGATTTGAACTCACAACCTCCAACCAATCAACACTCCACCTAGCCACCAGACCAGCAGGCCCATTCTGTTAATTACTTACACACTTTTACGTATAAGCCTACTAACCAGAGTTTGGGCTTTATTCATAAAAATACCAAAATTTGCCAAATCTTAGACTTGAACTTGAAACCTCCCATACACACCCAGAACACATAACCACTGAACCAAATACATAGTTGTGTCACAAATATACGGAAACAATTATATAAATATTAGGGCGTTACAAATTTCCTATTATACAAACTTACTAAGCATTTGAAATGCTTACTTGGCTTTCTTTTCTTTGTTTTATAGTGCTCGGAAGCTCGTAAAGGTTGGAGTCGGTCGGAGCATCATCACACTATTCTTCAGCCCGTTTTGGTATAAATAGAAAACTTGTTTTGGTATAATGGCATGTATAGGCTAACTTGGCCAATGTTGACACGTAAATGGTTATTTCTAATCTAGCCATTAGTATGGCTAGTAATGGTATGTTTTGGTACATAATTATAAAGCTATAATATGTTTAACATATATGTGTATGGTATAGTTAAACTGAATTATGGTAAATTATATGTTTTCACAAAAAGGTAAGTTTGGAAATACATGAATATAAGTGTTAATATATCCACATAACTCTTATGTTTGGCTTGGATAAGTTGTCTTGAATTGGTTTGTTGAAAATGCTTAACTGTTGATATAGGCACAAGGTAAAAATGGTGAGAAATAAGGCTTAGAAAATTACCTTATATTATCCGCACAGGTAGACACATGGGCATGTGTCTTGACTGTGTGTGACACACGACCATGTGCACGGGCGTGTGGTTTGGCCGTATGTCCCCTGCATCTTAAAAATTGAGAAACAGAATACTCAAATTAGTCACACGGGCAGAGACACGGGCTTGTGTCTCAACCGTGTGTGATACACAGCCTAGCACATGGGCGTGTGTTTTGGCCGTGCGAAACCTGTATCTAATTTTTGAAAATTGAATTAACCACACGGCCTAACACACGGGCGTGTGGCTAGCCATGTGACCTAAGTCAGAGAGTTACACAGGCTGGGACACGGTCGTGTGCCTCACATCGAATGCCCACATGGCCTGAGACATGGGCATGTCGTTGGCCATGTGAGCCACACGGGTTGGCCACACAGGCGTGTGTCTCTTGCACTAAAGAAAAATTTTGAGACTTGACGAAAAAAACTCTATGATCTAGGACTAGTCCCGACTCGATTCTAATAGGTATTTTTGATCTCGAGGACCCATATGAGGGGCATTATGAATGATTGTGATTTTGGAAATGAATAGTAAATGACATAAATTAACTGAAGTTGAACGGTAAATTTTGGTAATGGTCTGTAACCCTGTTTCAGTGACGGATACGAGTTAGGGGTGTTACATTGTTTGCATATTCATGTTAATTGCATGATTAAGAATCTAGGTAAGTATATAACTGTTGTACGAATTGATTCGTTGTGGCTGATATTGAATATTGAGAAATTGCAATCAATTGAATAAAATAGAATAAGTAAGATATAAATTGATAAATGTCTTATATTATGAATTGATGATAGAAATGGTACGGAAAAATGGTGTTGAATATGTGATGATATGAATTTGATAGTTATATGAATTTATTTGTGTTGATAATATTAAATGATATTGAATATCGAGAATGTGGAATGAATCAATATAGTATAAAAGAGTGTGATATTATTGATAAATGATATGTGATATGAATTATGCTATATGATATTTGATATCTATATATGTTTATGAATTGATGGTTAAATGAAATGAGACTATGATATATGGATGATTGATGCTCATGCAAACTTAGCAAAATGCTAGGACACAGTTGGCATGTCATTAGGGTCATATGCGCGCTTGTGTAGGATTAGTTAACAATGTGGAGATTATGATATATTATTTAGGGATCCAACATTTATTATGGATCCTTGAGTATTCACTGCCTCTACGGAGACCTTGGTGTGGTGGAGGGATGTATTTGAATATGTTTAAACATGTGATGCTTACAGGCTTTACACTACGGTGCCTTGGTGCAGTGTAGTTTATCCTCATACGAGCTATCTTGGTGTGGTGTAGCTCACCCACGTGTTCGAGTCTGTTTTACTAGGGTTCCATTGGGCGAAACGTTAAATTAAATTTTGAAATCAGAATATGAAACGTGTATTGGTTAAATGATATTTGCGATCATTTGATAATACAGAATGGTATTACAAAAGTATATATGTCATCTGTAATTATTGATAGCATGTGAAAGACCATGTGAGCCGATATACAAGCCCAGATGGCCGATATAAAGATATAGAAAATCAATAGATTCGATACGAAACGGATAATGATACATTACATAGAATGAATTGAATGTATTAATGTTAATAGAAAGTAAGGTTTGATATTTTATATTGATAAGATTAACTGGTGACAATTTAGATTAAAATATATGCATGATTGGTAATAGTTTGATAACATGATGTGTATAAATTAGATTGTAATTGATGCCATTGTGTGAAATTGAAACACTTGATATGATATAGTTAGAACGTGAACTTGCAATGGCATATATTTATCTTGTTACCATGCTAGTTATATGGCTTGAATCATGAAAGTACCACTGAGCGTTCTCACTCAGCGTACGGTTTGTTTATTCTGTACAGGTATTGTAACATCCTAAATTAGGGGTTGTTTGTAATTTAATTATTTTTCCCATGTGTGTGCTTGAAGAAATATGTATGCTTGATTTCCTGATATATTTAAGGGTCTAGTCATAACCCTGGACTAGTCGAATTTAGGGCTAAAAATTTATTTTTAGTCTTGAGAGGAAGGAGCTAGGTGAGACAGGGGTTAAGAGAAAATTTTGTGAGAAGTTGGACACAAGGATTTAATTGGCGTGATTGGTTTGGTGCGTCAAAGGGAGTTCAAGGGGAGAGGTTCGAGTCATGGGAGTTACAAGGGGGATGCGTTTTGTTTTGGGCTTTTTGGGCGTTTAAGAAAGGGGCTAAAGTAAGAAGGCCTTAAGAATAAATGGCGAGGTTTTGAGGCATGAAAGTCGATTTGGAAGAGTGGCTTGGGGCGTTGAAAGGGGCTGCGGCAGTTTGCTCCTTAAGGTCCCATGTTCGAACCAAGGGAGCAACAATTGGTATTTTATTTTTTTTCAAACTGGCGTGAAGAGGGAGTGAGCTAATGGCATGATTTTGGACTCTTAATGTGATAAGGATAAACCTTGTTTTTCCTTTACATTTTCTATTTGGAAGGGTAAGTGTTAGTAGTTTATTTTCATTTAAATTGTTTGAAGAGTGGCTAGGAGATAAAAATAAAAGATAAATGTTATTTGATGGGTGATAATTAAAAGCTGGAAATTATCACAAAAAGAGGGGAGATGGCCGAATATAGGACTCCTTAGGGCTATCCATATTCGGTTTTGTGTTTAGCAAGGGTGTGCCGAAATTCATTTAGCTAGTTTCTCTTCTTTTTCCAATTTGTTGCTGGCCGATTTTTCTCTAGTCCATAAGTGCCAAAAATTCTTCAAATCCCTTTTCTTCTTTTGTTCCCTCTTGGCCGAACCTACCCTCCTCTTCTACTAAAGATTTCACCTTCCATTTGTGTTGCTAGCCGAATATCCCCTACTATAAAGGGCATAAGCCGAATTTTTCCCCCTTACTAAGGTGCTGCCGATTTCAATAGTGTGGTAAGGACTCTCTCTGGGTTTAAATCTTTTATTCTTGTTTTGGCCAGCCGAAACCATAAGGCTTAACCCTGTATTTTTATAGGACCGAACCTATTCAAGGTCTTAGATTTGTAACCCTTTTTGGAAGCCAGCGTTAAGAGGAATTGAGAGGTCTTTCGGGATTTAAGGTGAGCATGGTATGTAGGTTATGACATTCGGCCAAAGGCCATGTTATGTATTTTAAGTGGTGACCGATTTTTATTGTGGGTTGTTTAAGGAATTTCGGCAGAGTCTTAATCAAGTGACGTTTTCGGGATTTGTTTGGAAACCAAATCCGCTTAAGGTAAGTGCCGCAAATGAGCCTTTGATATTAAGTTGTTAGGGCCGAATAGGCCTATGGCACTAATCTTGTTGTTGGCCGAATATAGGGTCAGAGGATCTAGCACAGTAGATCGGATCTTCGGGATCTAGGAATTTCGTCAGTAATAGGTGTGTAAAACTCTTTACACACTTTATTAATTAACATTGCTATATTGTGCCTTTTAATCATTATGGTAGTGATTTGCTTGTGGACATGAGCATGGATTCCGGGTAAGTCCCCTTTTACGTGATCTATGATGTATGCTTGAGTATGCCAATCACATGCTGTTGAATGCTATGCTATACATAAATGCATGATATATGGAATTATGATATTTGTTATGTAAGCATGATGATGGTGGGATTGATGAGAGGAGGGGGATGATCTTTATGGACTGTCACCAGTGGTTTTGACCACAAGATGGGTTGGCCCCATCAGTTTAATTGTGACTTCGGTCACCAGTGGTTTTGACCACACCGTTGATAAAATGTACCACCAGTGGTTTTGACCACATTATGATAATTGTGACCTATGGTCATCAGTGGTTTTGACCACACGATGGGTTGGCCCCATCACTTGATTTGTGACTCTAGTCACCAGTGGTTTTGACCACCAGTGGTTTTGACCACACGAGGTAGTTAAAGGAGTACGGATGGTTAGTGGGGTTGCATGTTTGCATGTCTATTAATAATTTGTGTATGAGTTGCATTTCCGGGTGGGGGATTTACACACCGAGTCTTGGTGACTCACCCCTTCCCAAATTATTTTGCAGATGAGTAGATCGCGGAGATGGAGCCGGGAGAGGACTCGAGGCGGCCATGCTTGTTTCTTGGTTTCGAATTTTATTTGATTTTTTTCATGTTTAGTTATTTTCTAAATTTCTAATTTGGGTTGTAATAAGGCCGCTAATTATTATTTAGATGTTTACATAGTCGTTTTTACTTTACTTATACTATATCACAAGATGAAATTATAAATGTTAAGTAAATCGGTTAAAAGCAACATTTTCAAATTAAGTAACTTTTACGAGTTTTCAAAGATGTTACCATCGGGTAACAAAATTTACCAAGTTAACAATAACTCTGTCGATTTTAAAATTTTACATGATCAAATGTTTTCAAAGGGTTTTTCAACACAACCATATTTATAAAAATAAATCCCAATTGAGTTTTGTCAAACACTGTTTTAATACCTTAGCCATATTTTATCAAGTTTTCACCAGACACTCAAAATGTTCCAAATCATTTTACTCCGTGACCTACCAGATCCGGTCAGGACTCATGGGTCGGGTTTGGGGTGTTACAGGTATTAAGGAATCTTAAAGTCTTGAGGATTGATTTAGCATCCAAACTGCAGTTTTTGACTCGACTAAGTTTGTATAGTCCCTTTTTCATTTTGATATATGGCATGTACTTAGGATTTGAAGTTGGTTTTGAATTGAAATGGAAATTTTGAATTTTGAATTGGCATTGTGGTTTAAATCAAGTTACAATTTGTTTAATATACATATATGCACATGGCATAAGTAGGTTGAAATGGTTAAATAGTCATATGTTTTGGATTTGAAATGATGATTTGTCTAATAAATATAAATATATGTATATATATGGTGTTAATTAATGATCAAAATTAAGCATATAAGAGTGGTTAAAAGTGTTGAAATATTTGAATTGAGATATAGGTTTGATTGATTAGGTGATATGAATTGATACCAATTGGACCTTTTGAATACAGGCTGCCATGTCGCAATGTCGGACTTTTAGCGTTGCAACAAAGTGAAGTTAGTGAGTTACGTAGTGACTAGGAACCCCCTGAAGTCACGACGTCAACTCGATAGTTTAAAAATTTTACAATTTGGGCCTAATTAGACCTTACATATTAAGAGCTTTCGTAAGCTCATACAAGGCTCGCATATGGTTGTTTAACATGTTGAAATGAGGATTTAATATTAATAATATGTCTTAACTGTTAAAATGAATTGTATTTGATTGTAGTTGCTCCGGCAACAAATGTGTCATCTTGTAGCTTGAACCTAACAATCGTATTGGGTATGGGGTGTTACATTAACAGTTTTCTTGACTAAATTATTCGATTGTCCATTAACAAATTTTCCATTTAAATATGAAATTTTTTCTATTCTTAATTTCACTGACTCGATTTACGGAATTTAATTCCGAACTCACACTTTTCGACACCGATTAAAATGGGATCGCTATAGGGGAAGTGGTAGGGTATTAAGTGGGTGGGGACGTATCTTGTTCCTGACATCCCTGCAACGCGTGCAAGCCTCGGGGAGGCCCAAATCGGCACCATGGCAAGGACAAGACACATCCCTAGTCACTTAATATATGAATTTTTATATGATGTCAAGGTTGATTCACCTTTAGCAATTTTTATTTGAGCCTTGGAAAAAAATTTTTTAAAAAATATTGTTGAAAACATATCATTACGATAAAAAAAAATCAACCCATATCTTTTTGGTAATATATATATAAATAACATTTATTTGAATGAAAATCCTTACAAACTTAAAACTCAAAGTCCTTATTTCATTTTTAATTAGTTTTTTTTATGCATGTTCCTTGTTTTATATATTTTATATAATATATCACTGCCAGCTAATCTTACCGAAAATTATTAAAAAATTTCTAAATTAAGATATAACTTATGTGAAGGTACTGCGTCAGTATATAATTGTTTTATAAAAAGAATGGTATGAAATAAAGATACTATTTCTTTTTAATAATTTTATATTACATTAATATTTTTATCTTAAATTTTAATATTTTAATTTAAATTTAATTTTATTCTAAATAAAAATATTAAAATTTAAAATAAAAATATTAATGCAACATAAAATCATTAAAAATATATATATAAATAAGAAGAGGTCATTGTTTCGTACATAAAATGATGACATATCTGTACCAGTACCACCCACCTAACTTCTGCAAAAAATATCTCTTCCTTTTCCTCTGGAAACAAGGGATTCATGTATGGGTAGACATAACATGGAAGCTCCTCTTTTAGATGAGAAGAACAACAACAGAAACATTATTCGGAACACTGCTCTCTGCTTCTTCTTTCTTCTTTTAACCCTTTCAAGTCAGTTCCTTTATTTTTTTTCCTATTTTCTTGTATCTTGCTTTTAATGTTCCCATCAAGACTGGTTTTCTCTGTATTGTTTTGTTTTCTTTTTGTTTTCTGTGTTTCCAGGATCGATTGCCTTGCTTTTATCCATTTATTTCATCAAAGTCAACGGTTCTCTGTTACTTTCTGTTACATGAGAATTTAGAAAAACCAAAAGAATACTTCCATATTCATTTGCTGGACTATTGTTTATAGAATAATACCCAAAGTTTCTATATTTTTTGACTCTCAGTGAATAGTTGAATGAGTTTGGGGTAAGATACATTTTCATTTGTTAAATTTACAGCAACGGTTTTGTAATAATAACTTTTATTACAGCCTTATGAACCTGAAGGATTCTTTCTGATCTGATACCATATGGTTATTGTCAGTTGCACATACGCCAAAAGTTACCATTTAGCAAAGGTTCCTGCTGCGGATCCTGGGTTCATATTTTTCAACAAATCCTGATTTGCATTCAAGAATTCCTTTTTAAGTGAATATGCTAAGATTATTTTTGTTTCATATAGTTTATAATCACGGGTTTCTGCTTTATTTGATGCTGGGATATGGTGTGTGTTTCTGTTGTAGGCCTGATATTCAGAGACGACTTTAGCTACTTGTTGGTTAAAGGAGGAAACAAGTACAATGAAAGGGTTGAAGTTGGTGGCCCCGACAGCGTCGAGTCAGATCAGGGCGTTGTTGCCGCTGATGATGCTCGTTGTTCTAAAATCGGTGTCCTTATGCTCAAGAAAGGAGGGCACGCGGTGGATGCAGCGGTGGCAACGGCATTGTGCGTTGGAGTCGTCAACCCAATGGCTAGTGGAATTGGAGGTGGAGCTTTCATGGTGGTTAGGTCTTCATCGACCTCAGAAGTCCAAGCCTTTGATGCCAGAGAAACAGCTCCCTTAACCGCTTCACAGGTTCCCAATTCTCTCTTTGAGTTTATATTATTTCTAAGACAAGTTTATCGATCACAGGTTCAGTTTTTGTCTTGCTTATGCCTGTTGGTAATTGTTAACTCGCAGAACATGTACGAGAATGATATGAGAACCAAGTACCATGGTCCATTGTCAATGGGAGTTCCTGGTGAAATTGCTGCCCTTCATGAAGCTTGGTTGAGATATGGTCGATTAGATTGGAAGACACTATTTGAGCCTGCAATAAAACTAGCTAAAGAGGGATTTATGATTGCTCCTTATCTTGGATTAAGTATTGCTGAGCACGAGCTGCTGATCATGAATGATCCCGGCTTAAAGCGGGTGTTTGCACCAGAGGGGAAGCTGTTACAAGCAGGTGAAAAGTTCTATAATGTAGAGCTAGCCCACACCCTTGAGGAAGTGGCAGAACAAGGACCAGGGGTTTTATATAATGGAACTATAGGAGAGAAATTGGTAAAAGATGTGAGGCAGGTTGGTGGGATTTTGACAATGGAGGATTTAAGGAATTACAAGGTAGAGGTTACAGATGCAATGGCTGCAAATGTGATGAATTACACTATATATGGAATGCCACCTCCTTCAAGTGGAACACTTGGGCTGTCTCTGGTGGGTAAAATGTATATATTAACTTCATTTTTCATGCTTTACACCCTAGTAGCATTCAAACTTCAAGTCTTTCTAAACATCATGACATGAAACAGGTTTTGAACATCTTCGACAGCTATGGAAGTGCCGATGCCGCAAAGGGCGATCTTGGAGTGCATCGCCTGATTGAAGCATTGAAACACATGTTTGCTGAAAGAATGAACTTGGGTGACCCTGATTTTGTTGACATTACCAAATATGTATCTGAAATGCTTTCTGTTACTTTTGCAAAGCAAATTCAGGAAAAGATAATTGACAACGCCACTTTCCCTGCAAACTATTATATGTACAGGTATGCATTATGAACAAGGTAATACGAACAAACCTTTAGCGTCTTTACAATGAAGTTTCTGAGCTTTGTAATCCTTTCCATTGCCAGATGGAGTCAACTCAGAGACCATGGAACTAGCCATTTCTGCGTCGTAGATGCAGAACGTAATGCCGTATCGATGACCACCACTGTAAATTACCCTTTCGGAGCTGGAGTGTTATCGCCTTCCACCGGGATCATTGTTAACAATGAGATGGGTGATTTCTCAGCACCAACAGAGATATCTCCAGACATGCTCCCTCCTGCTCCTGCAAATTTTATTAGACCAAACAAGAGACCTCTATCTTCCATGACACCACTTATTATTACCAAGGTTTACAAAATTAGATGCAGCACTTACGTTTGAGTAGTTTCAGTAACCTTCCGATGTCTTGATCTGTTTCACTAACCTTAATACCTGACTGGCAGGATAATCAGCTGGCAGGAGTGATTGGTGGCAGTGGTGGAATGAACATAATACCAGCAGTAACCCAGGTTTTCCTAAATCATTTTGTATTGGGGATGGAACCTTTAGCTGCAGTTCAACATCCAAGGATCTACCACAAGGTATGATTCCATTGGACTATATAGATATTAATAATAGGTCATGTAATTGGTATTCTTTGTGTTTGAAAGAGCATACAATGAAGTTTATCTTGGTTTGCTGCAGCTAATACCAAACCTAGTTTATTACGAAAACTGGACTGTGATTGATGGGGATCACATCGAGCTTGCAGATGAGACAAAGATTTTCCTGAGAGAGAAGGGGCATGAGCTGCGGGCCAAGTCAGGTGGGGCTATCGTCCAGTTTGTTGTTCAAGCCCTCCAGAAAGACGTAGAAAGGGGCCGAAAATTTGGAAAAGATTCATATATATTTCATGGAACATTAACTGCTGTTAGTGACCCTAGAAAAGATGGAAAGCCTGCAGCCGTCTGAATAAGTTGAGAAGCATTCAAAGCAATATGCCGTTAAAGAAAATTAAAATGCAAAGCTTTGTATTCCCTTTTCTTTTGTTTAAGGTGCAATGTATAGGATGAGGTGTTAGATGGAGCAGGCTAAGTAGTCGCGGACACTTTCGCTGAGACGAGTCTGTTCTAGCTTCTTCACCGTCAATATGAAATTTCTTGTATGCAAGAACCAAGCTCCATTATTTTCCTAAATTGTCAATATGAAATTTATTGTATGCAAAAACCAAGCTCCATTATTTTCCTAAATTGTATATAGTTTTTGTTACGTGCCAATTGCAAGATATGGGACTTGGATCCCACATCAGAAAATAAAGGATTTCCTAATGGAGTTTATATGGACTCTCTAACTTCAACAGCTAATTTTTGAGGTGTGATTCTCCAAATATTCATATTAATTGGTATTAGAGCCATTTATCATGTTTCTCAATTGTAATCGTGTGGCATGGATGGTGACCACGACATTGTAGTGTTCGTCCTAGCTCGTGTTGGCGACAAGGCAACAGAGCGTGATGGATTGCTATGCGCCAATTGCAAGGTATAGACTTGGATCTTATATAAGAAAGTAAGAGATTTTCTAGTGGGATTTATATGGACTTAGGTTCTTCAACCTCAATAGTTAGCTTTTGGAGTGTGGATCTCCAAAGGTCTATATCAATTTTTTTTAGATAAGTAAGAATTTTTATTCATCCAAAAAAAAAAACAAATATTTTTTTTGGAACATAAGAGTGGTCCAAGACCGCTTTAATGCAAGCAGGTGTAACGACCCGATAGTCAGGGGCAACGGAAAGTATTGTTTCGGGACTCCGTTTCCATAAATCGGGTCCGTGAATATATTCTTATGGAACTATAATTGAGGCAAATTAAATTTTGGATAAGTAATTTTTAGGAATTAGGAGTTATTAAGGTACAGAGACTAAATCGCTTAAGTGTTATAAAAATTAAATTATAAATTGAAATTAATTAAAAGGACTAAAGTAGTAATTACACCACAAATTAAATGTTGATGGACAGTGGTGGGTTGGGTGTCTTAGAAATTTATTAACTAAACTATTAATTATATGTTATAAAATATAAGATAAAATAATAATGATGATGATAATGAAAACAAAATGAAAGAAAGGGTGAAATTTAGTGGAAAGAAAGAGAAAACTTTCATTTTCTTTTTCATGCAAACTTTCGAAGCTTAAGGGGGAGAAGAGCTTACGAACGGCCATAGAGATTTTGAGGTTTTAAGCTTAAATTGGTTAGTCAATTTAATTCATTTTCTTATAATTTTTACGTTTTTGGAATCCTGATACTTAAAGCTAGTCAACTCATGTTATAATTTTTAGTATGGTTTAAGATTGAAGATGCTATTATTGTTGATTCATTAGAGTTTTAGGGATTAAATTGATAGATTTTTAAGTTACAAGTGGAAAAGGACTAAATTGTGTAGTTAATTATTGATTTTGAGCAATAGGGACCAAATTGTGAAATTTTTGAAATTAAGGGGTGAAATTGAAATTTTGGAGCTAAATTCAGCTTAGAATGGGATTAGTATAAAATTTTGAGGTTAGATGTGGAGGTTTAATTAGTCTCGATTTAGGGACTAATTTGAGGATTAAGCAAATGTAGTGTAAAATTTGAAATTTAATGAGAATTGAGTTGGGTATTATTAATTTCTTTTAATTATTTTATTCTGTAGTGAACATCGTTTCAGAATCCTCGAGTAAGAAGGGGAAAGACAAGGTTAACGTTGAGTAGCTCGGAATATACGGTTTGTGTTTCTATAATCCAAACTAAATATGAATTAGTGCATATTGAATTGTTTATGTATGGTAAGTATTTGAGCTGAGAACTCTTTTACATTTTGGGTTGCATTGAATCAAATGATGATTAAGATGATCCAATTATAAATATCGAAAAATGGTGTAAATTATAAATATCGAAAAATGGTGTATTTTTATGACTCTTGAATTAAATATATGTATTGAGAAAATGTAGTTGCTATCAATTTGAATATATGCTTATATGTGATAATGTACATGTATGAAATTGAGACATTGGTTGTATTGAAAAATAAAATGAAACCCTATTAACTGTTTCAAGCTAAGTAGGATATAAATGGCATGCTATAGGATAGGAAGAGTTCAGGGATTACTTCGACTTTAAGTCGATGAGGCACTAGGTGCCAAATTTGCTTCGGTTTAACCGATGAGACACTGGGTCTGAGTCTTGTTAATAGGGAAAATAAATGATAAAAATTGATGTGTTTGATACTGAAAAGACAAAGGATGAGAAATGGAAATGAGATGTGAAATGGAATATGAAATGGTAGATTTTGTTGAGAATATTGATGAATTATAAGCAATGAATTCATGAATAGGAAATGAAGATGAATTATGCCATTGTATGAATTGATTTATCAAATGCCTTATGAAATGCTATTGTCATGTATTAGAACTTGCAAGATTAGTTGGATGTGAACAAGGAATGAGTAAAATTAGTATTATTGGCATGATATATTATATAATATTACTTATTTGCATTTTTACATCTTAAGTATTTATATCTCATTTTAGTGTTCGAATTATAGAAATACCACTGAGTTATACTCAGCGTACGGTTTAGTTTTCCGTGCACAGGTTGAGGTACTTTTCAACGTTTTGTCGACTCAGCATCCAACAACGATCTCATTCTCAAGTTGTGGTGATGTTCTATTTTGTTATGGCATGTACCTAGGTGGTCTTTTGGTTGATCGTTATTTTGTTTATGTGATTATATTTTGAGTCCCAAGTATAATGGTATTTATATGTTCATATGGTTGAGGTTGAAGCTATGTCTTGGTATGTTAGTCAAACTTAGTAGCCTAATTAGCTAGAATAATAGCTCAATTATTAATTCAGTATGAATTAGTGTTTGAATGGTTGATATCTTATTTTAATGTGTTTGAAAATATAAAATGTAGTAACAATAAGGGCACATTGGTTAGGCACTTAAGATGGATGTTTTGGCATGTTTTGAGCATATTTAATGGTGATTTGAATAGGTTAAATGGCTAGTAAATGGGTTGCTTAGTGTCCAAGTAAACACGATTTGGTAAACTTGCATTTGAAGGTACATTTAGGTACATATAGCCTGAGAAACGGTCTGTCACATTGCCATAAGTCTTGTTAATTTAGGTACAGGTTTCACACGGTCTGGCACACGGCCTGTGACACGACTATGTGACCCAATCAGTGAGCTGCACGGGTAGAGACACGAGTTGGGACACGGCCATGTGTCCCAACTTCAAAAGCCACACGGCCTAAGGCATGTCACACGGTTGTGTGACCCCTGTTTCTAAGTTTTTTAAAAATTTTCCTTAAAACTTTTTGATTTGTTTCAATTTAGCCCCTATTTGTTTTCAAACTATTTTTAAGGTCTCGTAAATTCGTTTTAAGGGTTGTAAGAGTATCTTTACTCTGATTTTAAATGAAGTAGTGAACCAAAATTAGGTGAAGTAGGTCATTCTACTAATATCATCAATGATAGTAAGTAGAGGATAACCGAATGCACTAATGCGAATAATAGGAACAGTGTTGATGCGAACCCAACTTTTAACTTTCAAAAGGGGATAAATAGTGATAAGAGTGTAGTTTGTGTAAAACCAAGTTTAGCATTGCATAGCAATTCTCATTCTTAGTTGTTCAAATTAATGAAATGGGAACACTAAATAAGTGTATCCTGGTTTCTGTATAATAACGAATGATAATAGTTAGCTTTCATAATTGCTTATGTTGAAATTAAATGTTCTGATTGGTTAGTAATGCTTCATGACCCTAATCTGATGCCGAAGGTGGGTTAAGGGTGTTACAACAGGCCTAATCCTAGCTACACAAATCATGTCCTCTGGATAATCCTTGGTAAAGTTCCTGGAGGGTGCACCAACTTAGTGACATTAAAAGTCCCTTAAAATGCCCAGCTTGCCAAAAAATTGGCACACATTAGCTTCACGATAAATATGAATAAGACTACAATTCCAATTGCGACCAAGCAGCGCTTTACAATTTTGGATCACTAAGGAGAGAGGATCATGTTATTTCAAGGGGTTCAAAATCTTATTAATAGCCACAAGCGAGTCTGACTTAATAACAAGATTCCTTATGCCATGTTCCCAAGCCAAATGAAGGCCATTATAAATAACATAAAGCTCAGCTTTGGTGATGTGCGTGTCCTAATTTCCCAATAAAGCCAAATAGCCAAGAACCATCAGTATCCCGACATAAACCACCCATAATGAGATCAACAGGATTCAAGTAGCCGCACATCCACTTTCATTTTGACAAAGCCAGGTGGTGGCCGAGACCAAGCAATAAGAGAATTAACTCGGCGATTAGGCAGTTACAGATTGACCTTATGACTATTAAAATTACCAATACTAATAGATATTAAGTGGGAAGCATTATATGGCCATTGATAATCTTTTATAAACACTACCTTGTTTCTCCACAACCATATCAGCCAACAAGTAAATGCAAAATATTGAGACTAAACAATCAAATTTTCCATTAGGAAGGAGTTGTTAGAACAATTCATACGCAGTCATTCACTCAATTTGCATGAGTTGAAACACATTGACCTTTCACCACAAAGATGATGTGACCATAATGTTTGAGATGAAGGAAAATCTCGAAGCACATACAACATAGTTTCCTCATGACACTCACATCTAGGACAAGTTGCATCGTTGGTAATATGTCGACGAACACACGCTATGTAACACCCCTAACCCGTAACCATCACCGGAATAGGGTTAAGAGGCGTTACCGAACAATTTGAAACTTTTATGATCATTTCACAACATAATATACATCATCATCATAACATAGAAAATCATATACGTAGAGTCCCTTAAAAAGGTCTACGAGACCTTAAACATGCATTAGGAAGGGGTCGGGACTAAACCGAGCACATACAAAATTTTTCCTGAAAACTTAACATTTTCAAAGTTACAGAGGTCACATGCCCATATGGGTAGGCCGTGTGCCTCACACGGCATCAGACACTCCCGTGTGTCCAAGCCGTGGAAAAACAGGGCATGCATACTAACTTGCCCACTCGCCCGAAGACACGCCCGTGTGCTTGACCCGTCGGCAACACTGACTTAATTCACACGACCTGTCACACGCCTGTGTGTCTGGTCCGTGTGTGAGTCTGACTTCATTCAAATTACAACCTTAAGGGACACAGTCGAGACGCACGCCCGTGTGCTCAACCGTGTGGGAAAATATAGGCCATTTTCTTAGCCAATTTGCCACACAAAATTTGGGTCAAACCTTCAAGCATCAAACCAATAAAATTTCATACCTCAAAGGCATCCAATTCATACCAAAACATACATTATTTAACTCTTAACATTATCATTCATTTCATATACAAATCTAACTCAAACGTATCAATTCAAAGTATCAATAATACATCAAAAACATATATCTATTACTTCATCTAACCAATTCAATTCATAGCAACTTCTCATCATTTGCATATCCAAAATCAACCATGAACTCACTTATATATGTACCATTTCATTTAGCTACTTTTGAGCACATTAGAACTTACCAATTTATGCATCATTAAGCATGAACATAACTCATTCATGAACACATCCATTAACTAGCCATATCACATGGCTATTTTTACACATCACAAAACGTATCTTAAGTTCTCTAGACTATACATGTCATACTTTAATATATACATTCTCAAAAGGTACCAAAATATAGTTCGATAGTGTGGTGATGATCCTCGACGATCCCCGAGCTTCTCATAGCTTTAATAATCTATAAAACATTGAACAAACACACACACAAAGTAAGCTATCATAGCTTAGTAAGTCATAAGCAAATAATGCACAATTGAACATTTATATTAAATCAACTAGCCAAATCAAAACAAACTTAATCAAATGTACATCTATTATGTTTGCAACATCAAATATTATCACCTTTATATTAACATTATAACATCAATAGCCAAGTGCATATACACTAATTAGAACATATAAATTTCCCTTTTATCATAACTAATTCATATATTTATCTCAATCATAAATACTTACCTTACTTTCATATTCATTTAACATAGCACGTACCTGAATCTTTTAGTTCGTTTTCACATTCGATTTTAACTCGATAATGCCCGATAAACCATAATGTTCGTACCAGAAACTCATAATGTCCGTACCTTGTTCGAAAAATAGTTTTCGGCACATCGGAGTCTTTAACTCGCAGCTGATAGTAACTCGATCTCAAGTCTATCTTAGAAAACACTGTAGCCCCTTTCAACTGATTGAATAAGTCGTCAATTCGTGGCAAAGGATATTTATTCTTTATAGTCACCTTATTGAGCTGTTGATAATCAATGCACATTCTCATAGTTCCGTCTTTCTTTTTCACAAACAAAACCAGTGCACCCTAAGGAGAAAAACTTGGCCGTCCGAAGCCTCTCTCAGTCAATTCTTGCAATTGAGCTTTCAATTCTTTTAATTCAATCGGTGTCATTCTGTACGAAGCTATCAATATCGGAGTCGTCCTCGACATTAACTCAATACCAAACCCTACCTCTCGGATGGGTGGTAAACCAGGTAATTCTTCGGGAAATACATCTGGATACTCACACACAACTGATACTGATTCAACCTTCTTTTTAGTCACTTTAGAGTCGAGCACATAAGCAAAGTAAGCTTCACAACCCTTTCTCACATATTTCTGAGCTAACATCGAATATATCATTGCCGGGAAACCATTCAGATCATTAGACTCAATCCGAATAATCTCATCATTCTGACATCGTAAATCAATAGTCTTTCATTTGTAGTTCACAATAGCATCATGCAAGGTTAACCAATCCATACCTAGAATTATATCAAACTCATCGAATGGAAACAACATCAAATCAGCCAAAAAACATGAATCTCGAATCATCAATGGACAATTCTTGTATACTTTATCAACCAAAACACACCAGCCTAAGGGGTTCGATACTCTAATCACAAACTCAGTAGACTCTACAGGCAAAGTCTTATTTGATACTAAAGTCTCACATACATAAGAATGAGTTGAACCAGGATCAATCAATGCAACAACACTAGTATCATAAAGAGTAAAAGTACCAGTAATCACATCTAGAGACGAAGTTTCTTTACGAGAACGAATAGCATAAGCTCTGGCAGGTGCGCAAGCCTCAGATCTAACAGCTATGTCTTTAGTTCCTCTCTGACTGATACTCACATTACCCGTGTTCTGGGTGGTCTACCTTGAGCTGTCGTATTACTCGATCTGACATTCTGTACTATGTTTTGCTCAGCTAAGTCAAGGCATTCACGAATGTAATGATCTAATGATCTACATTTGAAACAGGCTTAATCATTCAATCTACAACTGCTGAGATGTCGTTTACTACAATATTTGCACTCTGTTTGATTTGATCTAACGTTACCAACACTAGCTACTGAGGTAGCTCTCGAATTCACAACTGGTCTATCTCGATCCCATCTTGAATAACCTGCAGTAGCCTTTGAATGGCTAGAGTCATCTCAAAATTTCTTTGATGCCAATTGGAAAGACTTAATTGAGAATCTCTTACGTGCATCTCTAGCTTCAAAGTCAGCTTTTCTTTTCTCTTTCCCGAGCTCTTCAGCTTTGCAGGCTCGTTCAATAAGTACAATAAACTCTTTTATTTCAAGAATCCCGACTAATAGCTTGATGTCTTCATTCAGCCAGTCTTTGAATCTTTTGCACATTATTGCTTCGGTTGATACACATTCCCGAGCATATCTACTAAGTCTCACAAATTCCCTCTCATATTCTGTTACAGTCATACGACCCTGTTTCAACTTAAGAAATTCTTTGCGCTTCTGGTCAATGAATCTTTGACTGATGTACTTCTTACGAATTCAGTTTGAAAGAACTCCCAAGTAACCCATTCTCTTGGAACTACAAATATCAGTGTATTCCACCAATGATACGCGGAATCTCGAAGCAATGATACAACACATTTAATGCACTCATCAGGTGTACAGGATAGCTCATCAAACACACGGATTGTATTATCAAGCCAAAATTCAGCTCGCTCAGCTTCGTCATCAACAGTGGCTCTGAATTCTTTAGCCCCGTGTTTTTTTATTCTATCAACCGGTGGCTTATTTATTCGTACTGGATCAACAACTTGTAGCATAACGGGTATTTGAGTAGGAATCGGTGGGGGAAAATGTTGTGGAACAGCCAAATTCATCCGGATATATTGAGTAAACCATTCATTCATCATTTGGTAAAAGGCTTGTTTAGCCTCTCCCTCTTGGTTACTCGAAGTCGACCGAGATTCAGCCGGCGTTGTCCCTTGAGCGGGAGCAGGCGCGTTACTTTCCACATCATCAGCTACAGCTCGATCGGGATCCATTTACTAAACGAAAACATATTTTAATTTGTCAGGAATCATCACACTATTGTAGTTCATAAATATGGCATGTATAGCTAGACTCAAACATGCTACGTTAGTCTGAGAATCGACTAAACCGTAGCTTTGATACTAATAAAATGTAACACCCCTAACTTGTAACCATCGCCGGAATAGGGTTAAGAGGCGTTACTGGATAATTCAAAACTTTTACGATCATTTTACAACATAATATACATCATCATCATAACATAGAAAATCATATACATAGATTCCCTTAAAAAGGTCTACGAAACCTTAAACATGCATTAGGAAGGGGTCGGGACTAAACCGAGCACATACAAATTTTTTTCTGAAAACTTAACATTTTTAAAGTTACAGAGGTTACACGCCCGTATGGGTAGGCCATGTGCCTCACAGGTCGAAGACACGCCCGTGTGCTTAACCCGTGGGCAACACTGACTTAATTCACATGGCCTGTCACACGCCCATGTGATTGGCCCGTGTGCGAGTCTAACTTGATTCGAATTACAACCTTAAGGGACATGGTCGAGACGCATGCCCGTGTGCTCAATCGTGTGGGCAAATATAGGCCATTTGCTTGGCCAATTTGCCACCCAAAGTTTGGGTCAAACCTTCAAGCATCAAACCAATAAAATTTCATACCTCAAGGGCATCCAATTCATACCAAAATATTCATTATTTAACTCTTAACATTATCATTCATTTCATATGCAAATCTAACTCAAACGTATCAATTCAAAGTATCAATAATACATCAAAAACATATATCTATTACTTCATCTAACCAATTCAATTCATAGCAACTTCTCATCATTTGCATATCCAAAATCAACCATGAACTCACTTATCTATGTACCATTTCATTTAGCTACTTTTGAGCACATTAGAACTTACCAATTTATGCATCATTAAGCATGAACATAACTCATTCATGAACACATCCATTAACTAGCCATATCACATGGCTATTTATACACATCACAAAACGTATCTTAAGTTCTCTAGACTATACATGCCATACTTCAATATATACATTCTCGAAAGGTACCAAAATATAGTTCGATAGTGTGGTGATGATCCTCGACGATCCCCGAGCTTTTCATAGCTTTAACAATCTATAAAACATTGAACAAACATACACACAAAGTAATCTATCATAGCTTAGTAAGTCATAAGCAAATAATGCACAATTGAACATTTATATTAAATCAACTAGCCAAATCAAAACAAACTTAATCAAATGTACATCTATTATGTTTGCAACCTCAAATATTATCACCTTTGCATTAACATTATAATATAAATAGCCAAGTGCATATACACTAATTAGCACATATAAATTTCCCTTTTATCATAACTAATTCATATATTTATCTCAATCACAAATACTCACCTTACTTTCATATTCATTTAACATATCACGTACTTGAATCTTATAGTTCGTTTTCACATTCAATTTTAGCTCGATAATGCCCGATGAACCATTTGGAATTAATAAGGATACTCGGATAGTCGAAAGGCTCGTACAATGCTAACATCCTAGACGTGGTCTTACATGTTGTAATAAGGCCATTTTGCCCGGGCCCATATAAAATTAAATAATATAAATAAATAAACCAATGTTTACAGTCCAATTACAATGAAACAGGCTTAAAGCCCAAACCCAAACACCAGAACCTGTTACACCCCGAAGCCCAATTACACCCAACAGCAAACTACCCAAATTAACTAAACCCGCATAGCCCAAACAATTGACCCAAGACCCTGACCTATTATCTATGACCCAATTACCCAAAGTTTATTCAGTCCAAAGGGGCCCAAAGCTTCAACAGTTTCAGACCTAGGGTTTCTGAGGAAACCCTAGGCGTCGCAAATGCCCCAACAGAGCTCAATCGTCGCACCACACTAGCCCTTCAGTCACGCCACCATTATTCGTGCCGCAGTTAGCGCGCCTCATCTCTGTCACGAGACTTCCGTCAATCACCTGCGAAAAAGGAAACAATGTAACACCACGGTTTAGGGGCTATGCATGTTGGGTATAATTCAAGTGTTAGTAGGTTTTGGGAGTGCTTGGATGAGTTTTGGAGGTTCTAAGAATGTTTGGATGAAAGGAAGGCTTTGAAAAATTTTGGATTTTTAGTGTGGTAAGGGAATCGGCCAAGGTAGGCCTTAAGAATTATTTTTGGTAATTTATGGCACAAGTAAGGCTTTGGCAAGGTGGTGTCTTGTGTGACTTAAGGGGTGGAGGTAGCGCTTTGAGGGTCTTAGGTTCGATCCAAGAAGGCGCAGATTGGGTTTTAATTTTTGGATTATGGCGCCTGAGGATGAAAGCCTTAAAAGAGTGGTGCGTATTGGGCACAAGAAGCGGCTTGTCCAGTGGTTCTCGTCGGCACATAGGAGTTGGAGGGAGCGGAGGCGCAGTTCGGCGCTGAGCGAGATTCTTGGGCGTGATTTTATTTGATGCGGTTATGAAATTTGGGCTAGGAAGGTTAAGATTAAATGATGGGGTTTTGTCATAAAATCAAGGTGGCGAGTGGCACAGGCGTTGGGGGTAAGGCTTGCGGCGGTTTGGTCCCGTGTTCGAACACGGAGAGTGGCGTTGGAGTTTTATTTTTATTCTTTTGATTTTGCAATAAATTGAAGGCGATGGACGACACATGTAGATTAAATTGGAAGATTAGGATGAGCTTTGTTTTTATTCGATGGGATAATGGTTTGATTTTGTTTTTTTATTAAAGGATAAAGGTGGGATATTGTTGTATTTTGAATTGATTTTAGTGGTTGGTGGGAGTGAATTAGGAGATTTGTTAATTCAAATTATTTTGAATTTAGTGGCAGGAGCTTTTTGAGGTGGTGGTAGAATGTTGGTAAGTTTTGGGAGTGGTCGGTTTGGTATTTGAGAAGGGAGGGTAGGTCAATTTCTTTTTATTTCTTAACGAATTTGCTCTCCTTACTTCTAATATTTATCTCCTATTTCTTGTGTACCAAAACCTTGCCTTCACTTCTCATCTTCTCTGTTCTTCCACTCAAACCGAACATAGGTATGTTAAGCACTTAAACCGATTCTCTTCCTCGTGACTAAAATATTGGCGAATCTCCCTTTCCTTTTAGTTCGCTCCTTGGCCAAATAGAAGGTGTGGTGTGGATCATTTGGGGTTTCATTTCCAATCGTTGGAGAAGGTTTATAGGTAAGGCCGAATGCTTATGGTCTTCCTTCATTCTTTGTCGTCATCTTCAAGGGTAAGTGTTGGTTTTGGTGTTTGTTTGATGGCGTATTAATTTGGTTGGAATCGTTTCGTCATAGGACATCCGGGATTCAAGCGATCAAGCGTAGCCTCGGTTCTTTGGTTGATCGTTGGGTAAGTGATGGTAAGGGATTGCTTTATCGGTCTGTTCGTTTGGTATTGGTAAGTCGTAGGCTATTACTTTTGTTGGTTGTCGATTGTAGGCAAGTGAAGCAAGAGCACTTGGTGGTGGGCTAGTGTGCAAGAGTGTAGGAGCGAGGTTGTTAGATCGATTCTTTGGTTAAGGCTTACGGTGTGTACACACACACTCTTCTAGTAATTTATGTGCTTATTAAATTGTGTGTATATTTACACACTTATCGGTTATGGTATTTATATATATGATGTGTGTGGTTGGTTCCATGGAAAGGTGGATTGAATACCATTATGGTATAGGCACGAATCGTAAGTCCTCGTTATGATGCTTTTGGTAAGCATAATGTATACATTACGTGTGCTATGATATTGGATGGTGATAAATAATATGTATGTTACTAATCAAGCATGTGGGTATAAGTCCGTTAAAATGCATATCATTATCTATGTGGGTTGTACGAGTGGAGGCGGTGATGTTTTGTCTTGACGAGCACCGGTGTTTTGGTAACACACTGTGACTACGGTCACCGTGAGGTTTGGTACCTCCAGAGGTTTGGCACCTCATAGCGACTTGTCCTCGTGGTTAACACCACCGTGGGTTGGCCCCACTTGAGATATGGGATCGTCTCGCGGTGATTTGGTATCACACGATGGGTTGGCCCCATCAATTGATCCGTGTCTCGGACACCGTTGTTTTGGTAACACATTGTGACTATATGTCACCAGTGGTTTGGCACCACCAGTGGTTTGGTACCACACGGGGTAGAAAAGGTGTATGGACGGTTAGGATTCGGTGCATATGATTTGGATGCATGATGATCATGATTATGTTTGAATGTGATATTTTGCTAATCCGGAAAAAGGGTAGCACATCGAGTCTTGGTGACCCACCTTTTTCCTTTAACATTTTCGTAGTGCATAAAGTCGGACCGGATCGGAGAGGACAAGGTGGCCCATGCCAAGATGAAGATTTGTTATATTATGCTTGTTTTTGATATAAGTATTTTATTTGAAATTGTTGGGTTGTAACAAAGGCCATTTTATGTTTTTGGTATTACTTTAACTATGGTTTATTTAAATTAAATTGCTATGGGAAAATGATTTATGGGTTGCAACCTATTTATTCAAGTTGGATATTATAAACTAAAGTTTTAAAATGAATGAGTTTTAAATAGCAAAGTTTTATTCCAAAGATATGGTTTCCAAAATTCAAAAAACTACTGACGTTTTATTTTAAATCAAGAAGAATCTCAACCGTCTTTCATAATAACATAACCAGATTCTGGTCGTAGTGAATGGGCCGGGTTTGGGGATGTTACGATTTAATATCGAGCCGGTTCAAAACTCGGCTTTGAGGGTTTTGGGCCCAAAACATTTTCCAAAATGGGCTTTTCAAAAATATGGGCTTTTATAAAAGGTTTTCAGTTATCTTGGCATGGCATCTCAGACCTCAATTCAAGTCCACCGGTAAGTACTTGGACTTTTTGAAGTGATTTGTTTGTATGAATTAATTTGGGCTTAGGTTGGGCTCGTAGAATAGAATAATAGGATCTATTGGACCCTAGGATTAGACTACTCAAACAATGGCATAAGACTTAAAACTCGTAAACAAACTCCGTGAAATAAGTCGCCGAGTTAAGGTGTGGCAACTTTGTGTGCATGTCAGGAGTGGTATTCGGTGGGAGCTTGGTATTTAAGCGGTCAGTGTGACTCACCTCCTCTCACTTGAATCCTACACAGTGCGTAGCTACTGGTTCACCTTACCCAAGAGGACTTGTTCACAGGCTGAACCAATTATTAAAACCCGAAAGGGTTTAGCCTTGCTGTTTTAAAATTCTTGGTTTTAAAATTTTCAAACTTACCCTTTTTGGTGTGTAAACCCTAAATCTGGTTTTGAACGACATTGTCTCGATTTACCCAAAATTACCAAAATGCCCCTAGCGGCAAAATTACAAAAAATGCCCCTGTAGTGTAAATTACTGTATTACCCTCAAACTTTTGTTAAAATGACTTTTACGTTACAAAATACCAAAATTTTGAGGTTTCAAAAATATCAAGACACTCTGGTTTGGGGAAATTTACAAAAATACCCCTGTGTTAAAAATTACTAAAATGCCCCTGACTATCAAAATTTCTGAGATAACCCCAACTTTAATAAACCTCTCTCACTTTGCAAAAGTATCCACATTTTTGTATTTCAAAATAATGCCCTGACTTTGGAAATTTACAAAATTACCACAGTTGGTAAAATTACCAAAAGCATACTTGGGTCGTTAAATTTTCGATTTCACTCGACTTTTACTAAATATTCTGTTTTACTAAATATAAAAAAAATAAATAAATTTTTTGTGAAATGTTGTGATATTCCGATTTGGGAATTTACGAAAATGCCCCGATTTCCAAAATTACAAAATAGCTCGCTTTACGAAATTTTGCAACATACTTTGTTGGAAAAACAAAATTTCCAAGATAACCCACGAGACTTTGTAAATTTTGAAATATCTTTAAATTGAAACCTATTTTCAAAATTTACCACGAGTTACTGGTAGATATACTCTTTTAGGAAAAATGACGAAATTACCCCCGGTAGGGTATGAAACTTGATTGCTCGAAGAACTTCTCTAAAACTTCTTTGCATAAAATTTGCCGTGGTAAACAATGGAACCCAAATTTCTAATGCATAAAATTTCTAATCGATTAAATCGAGGCACTAGATATGAGTTCTAGGGGCGTGGTCGTATTTCTCGTGGGCCAGTAGAGGCGGGATGGCAAGATCGGGCCGATTGGGTCGAGAGAGCAATGTGTCATCACCGGTATTGAAATGAACAGTAGAATCGAATCGGAGGAGGTAGCGAAGATCGCAAGCTATCTTGCATGGTGCTCGAGCAAGTGGCGAGAACCGTGTGGTCGATGGTATCGCTATCTTCGTGGAAGAAGCCCGATATGGTGAGGAGGTCAAAAGAGCCGAGGCGGAATAGAGATAGAATAAGGAATCGGGACGAAAAGAGCTCGGGATCGTCGGAATCACTTGAGAGGTCTCGAGAAAGACCGAGGGTCGAGACATCTGCTCGTGTTTCTAAGTTAGTTGTTGGGAACCCGGATCGTCAGTGTGCTCGGTCATGGAAGGTATCACGTGGGCGAGGCTTTGGAATCATGTTCGGCATGTTTGGATGCCACCAAGTCGCATCTCGTTAAGCGTTGTCCCCGGATCCAAAAAGAACTCAGGCGGTGGGTCAAAGTGTTGTGCTGACCTAGCGAGGTGGTCATTGACGACGAGAGGTCGTGGTCCGAACCATGGAGGAAATGGTTTGGCCGAGACCGTGGCGCTTTGATTCGCCGGAAGGAGGATAGTGATGTCTTTGGATGTGTCGTGAGTAAGCTTCTCTTGATTGGAATATTCCTTCTTTGTTTTGTTCGCTTTGGTGGTCGTTTGTTTAAGTGTTAGTAGAGTATCTAAGAACTTGGGGTATAGACTTAGAAAGCGCGCTAGAGAGTGGGTTAGCACTTGGAGATCGAGTCTTGCATGTAGTGTAAGTTTGGAGAGTTAGGACGTGGACCGTTAGTCTAGCCAAGTAATTTCGAGGACGAAATTATTTTAAGGAGGGTAGAATTGTAACACCACGGTTTAGGGGCTATGCATGTTGGGTATAATTCAAGTGTTAGTAGGTTTTGGGAGTGCTTGGATGAGTTTTGGAGGTTCTAAGAATGTTTGGATGAAAGGAAGGCTTTGAAAAATTTTGGATTTTTAGTGTGGTAAGGAATCAGACCAAGGTAGGCCTTAAGAATTATTTTGGTAATTTATGGCACAAGTAAGGCTTTGGCAAGGTGGTGTCTTGTGCAGCTTTAAGAAATGGAGGTAGCACCTTTGAGGGTCTTAGGTTCGATCCAAGAAGGCAGCGAGTTGGGTTTTAATTTTTGGATTATGGCGCTACAGGATGAAAGCCTTAAAAGAGTCAGGCGTATTGGGCACAAGCGGCTTGTCCGGTGGTTCTCGTGCGCACATAGGAGTTGGAGGAGCGGGGCGCAGTTCGGCGCTGGAGCGGCATTCTTAGGCGTGATTTTATTTGATGCGGTTATGAAATTTGGGCTAGGAAGGGTTAAGATTAAATGATGGGGTTTTGTCATAAAATCAAGGTGGCCGAGTGGCACAGGCGTTGGGGGTAAGGCTTGCGGTTTGGTCCTGTGTTCGAACACGGAGAGTGGCGTTGAGTTTTATTTTTTATTCTTTTGATTTTGCAGACAAATTGAAGGCGATGGGACGGCACATGTAGATTAAATTGGAAGATTAGGATGAGCTTTGTTTTTATTCTTGGGATAATGGTTTGATTTTGTTTTTTTATTAAAGGATAAAGGTGGGATATTGTTGTATTTTGAATTGATTTTTAGTGGTTGGCTGGGAGTGAATTAGGAGATTTGTTAATTCAAATTATTTTGAATTTAGTGGCCAGGAGCTTTTTGAGGTGGTGGCCGAATGTTGGTAAGTTTTGGGAGTGGTCGGTTTTGGTATTTGAGAAGGGAGGGTAGGCCGAATTTCTTTTTGTTTCTTAACCGAATTTGCTCTCCCTTACTTCTAATATTTATCTCCCTATTTCTTGTGTACCAAAACCTTGCCTTCACTTCTCATCT
The DNA here is from genome assembly GCA_025506655.1 of Gossypium rotundifolium. Lineage (NCBI taxonomy): Eukaryota > Viridiplantae > Streptophyta > Magnoliopsida > Malvales > Malvaceae > Gossypium > Gossypium rotundifolium. The sequence continues at coordinate 173,628,260 of CP106727.1, forward strand.
TCTCTGTTCTTCCACTCAAACCGAACATAGGTATGTTAAGCACTTAAAACCGATTCTCTTCCTGTGACTAAAATATTGGCGAATCTCCCTTTCCTTTTAGTTCGCTCCTTGGCCAAATAGAAGGTATGGTGTGGATCATTTTGGGGTTTCATTTCCAATCGTTGGAGAAGGTTTATAGGTAAGGCGAATGCTTATGGTCTTCCTTCATTCTCTGTCGTCATCTTCAAGGGGTAAGTGTTGGTTTTGGTGTTTGTTTGATGGCGATTAATTTGGTTGGAATCGTTTCGTCATAGGACATCCGGATTCAAGCGATCAAGCGTAGCCTCGGTTCTTTGGTTGATCGTTGGGTAAGTGATGGTAAGGGATTGCTTTATCGGTCTGTTCGTTTGGTATTGGTAAGCCGTAGGCTATTACTTTTGGTTGGTTGTCGATTGTAGGCAAGTGAAGCAAGAGCACTTGGTGGTGGGCTAGTGTGCAAGAGCGTGTAGGAGCGAGGTTGTTAGATCGACTCTTTGGTTAAGGCTTACAGGTGTGTACACACACACACTCTTCTAGTAATTTATGTGCTTATTAAATTGTGTGTATATTTACACACTTATCGGTTATGGTATTTATATATATGATGTGTGTGGTTGGTTCCATGGAAAGGTGGATTGAATACCATTATGGTATAGGGCACGGGGTCAGGTAAGTCCCTGTTATGATGCTTTTGGTAAGCATAATGTATCTCATTACGTGTGCTATGATATTGGATGGTGATAAATAATATGTATGTTACTAATCAAGCATGTGGGTATAAGTCCGTTAAAATGCATATCATTATCTATGTGGGTTGTGCAGTGGAGGGGCGGTGATGTTTTGTCTTGTGAGCACCGTGTTTTAGTAACACACTGCTGTGACTACGGTCACCAGAGGTTTGGTACCTCCAGAGGTTTGGCACCTCATAGCGACTTGTCCTCGTGGTTAACACCACCGTGGGTTGGCCCCACTTGAGATATGGGATCGTCGCCGGTGATTTGGTATCACACGATGGGTTGGCCCCATCAATTGATCCGTGTCTCGGACACCGTTGTTTTGGTAACACATTGTGACTATATGTCACCGGTGGTTTAGCACCACCGGTGGTTTGGTACCACACGGGTAGAAAAGGTGTATGGACGGTTAGGATTCGGTGCATATGATTTGGATGCATGATGATCATGATTATGTTTGAATGTGATATTTTGCTAATCCGGAAAAAGGGTAGCACACTTGAGTCTTGGTGACTCACCTTTTTCCTTTAACATTTTCGGTAGTGCATAAAGTCGGGCCGGATCGGAGAGGACAAGGTGGCCCATGCGAAGATGAAGATTTGTTATATTATGCTTGTTTTTGATATAAGTATTTTATTTGAAATTGTTGGGTTGTAACAAAGGCCATTTTATGTTTTTGGTATTACTTTAACTATGGTTTATTTAAATTAAATTGCTATGGGAAAATGATTTATGGGTTGCAACCTATTTATTCAAGTTGGATATTATAAACCAAGTTTTAAAATGAATGAGTTTTAAATAGCAAAGTTTTATTCCAAAGATATGTTTTCCAAAATTCAGCAAACTACGACATTTTATTTTAAATCAAGAAGAATTTCAACCGTCTTTCCGCAATAACATAACCAGATTCGGTCGTAGTGAATGGGCCGGGTTTGGGGATGTTACAAACAAAACAACAGTAAACATAGCAATATTTCTTGTTTTTTTCCTTTTATTTTGTTTATTTCGAAGGCTCTAAAAGCCTTACAAAGATTAGTAACAAAGGGGGAAGGGAGAGAGAAACATATACACACAGATACAAACACAGAGAAAAAGAAACAGAGAATACCAAAAAAAATCAGATATAATATACAGAAATTTTCTTTGCAAAGGTGATTTTTTATATATATATTTTATTCGGTTTTATATATTTTATATACATTTGGGCATATGAAAAACATTTTAAAAAATAAAAAGGATGCATTACCTTTCGAAGATGCCGAAAATCTGAAATTTTAGCGTCCGGCCATCATCCGCAGTGGCACGTGAGGCGCGTGGAGTGGTGGCTCGAATGTCCGGCAATGGAGCTCAAACGAGACCTTTGAGAGCATTTTTGAATTTTTTTTAAAACAAGTTGCAAAATGATTTTTCGGCCTAAACACTGACTTATATAAGTGTTTAAAAACGACGCCGTTTTAGCTTAAACAGATAAGCACAAAACGACATCGTTCGGGCTTTAGGATCCGCGCGTTGACCCAAATACCTGGGGAGGATCCGCGTGTTTTTGTTAAATGATCTAATTTTCCTTTCGGTCTTTCCGCATCCAATCTGTATTTTTGTTATTTATTAAATTAACCCTAAAATTTATTTTTGTTCCAATTTAGTCCCTCAGTCCGTTTTAAAGGTTAAAATATGAACGATGTTGTTATAAAATTTGGCAAAATTGCCATAATAACCCTTGCAGTATGGAGCGCATTTTGATTTAATCCCTTTTATATTTGTTTTAATTATTTTTTAACCCATGTTTGTTTTGTTTTATTTTATTTTCATCCTTTTATTTTATTTTATTGTTTTACATTGTATTTAATTATTTATCATACTAAATATTCTATATTATTTTCCTATATTTATTAATTTATTAATATTATGAAATTCATATATATATATATATATATATATATATGTATTATTTTATTTAATTATTATTATATATTATTTTACTTGGTTTAATAATTTTTATACTATTTATTATATTATATTTTAATTTTTATATTGTATAGTATTATATTATATTATATATTATTTTAAAAAATTGTATAAAGTTTATTATATTATATAATTTATTTTATTTATATTATTTGTTACATATAATTTTTATGATTAGTATATTATTTATTATATTATATGTATATATATATTTTTAAAATTTTTATGTTATATAGTATTATGTTGTATTATGTATATTTCTTCTAATTTTTTATAAAGTATAAAATTATATCATATAAGATATTTAATTTATGTTGTATTTAATATATATGTAATTTTATGATTAATATATTATATATATTTTATATAAAATTATTATATACTATTTATTAATTATTTTCTTTATTATATATAGTTATTTATACATGTACTAAATTATTAAATTATATATATTATTTATAAGTATTTTCTACTTTTAATTTTTGTTATTATATATATATATATATATATATATAAATCATTTTAAATCATCACATTCTTTTTATTCAATGTTTAAATATGTCATTCTTTTTCATTTAATTTTGTTATTTCGTGAAAATTTTAATTATTGCTATTTATTTTATATTACATGTTTATTTATTTATATTCTTTAGATCGCTTATTATTGTTTAGCAAAGTTCATTATATATTTATGTTATATCATTCTTTTATTTATTTTAGTATAATTTGTAATTATGTAGAATTGCTATTAAATATGTAGGTTGTATACTCAAACCATTATTTTATAAAAAAATTTTGATGCATTTTAATAATTTAAAAAATACAAATGATATATGATATTTGGAGACTTCGAGAAGAATTGTGCCACTACAGCAAAACAGACTTTTAGTGGCAATTTTTTAAGCTTTTAGCGGCGTTTATAAGCGCCACTAATAGTATGTGGCGCTTTTAAAAGCGCCGCAAAAAACGCCGCTAAAACAAATGTCGCAAACTTTAGCGGTGTTTATGAGAAAAAATGCCGCTAAAGGTCATAACTTTTAGCGGCGCTTTTCCCACAAACGCCGCTAAAGGTCATGACCTTTAGCGGTGCTTTTCCCACAAACGCCGCTAAAGGTCATGACCTTTAGTGGCGCTTTTACCAAAAATGCCGCTAAAAGTCATGAAAAATAAAAAAAAATTTAAAATATCATACTTTTAGCAGAGCTTTTTCTAAAAACGCCGCTAAAAGTCATGAAAAATAAAAAATTTTAAAATATTATACTTTTAGCGGCATGTTTCCCAAAAACGCTTCTAAAGGTTATGAAAAATAAAAAAAATTATAATATTATAAAAACACCAAAAATCCAATTTAGAAATGTATAATTTAATTTGAAGACATATTAAAATGAAAGTTATAATAGAACACAGAAATCTATAATTCCATCTAATAACAAGCATGTGAGATTTGCCTAAAATTATAGAAATGCTCCTAATAACAAGCACATTCCATGACCCCAGTCACCAAACATCACCTCAAAGAGAAATGGAAAAGTAACAACAGTGTAAACCGCAGGATTTGCCTCCTGATATCTAGCAATACTGCAAAAAGTTCTCATGATAGTATCCTACTAAAAATGTAAAAATTTCAACAGTAAACAAATAAAAAGTTTATCCTGAAGGTGGTATGATTCATTTAATTGATCAAGAACACATGAAGCTGCAGTCAGAAAACGAACGAGATACTTCAATTTTGACATATTATAGTGCCATTACATAAATCTTCTAAGAACTAGCTTCACGGTTAGGAAGCAATTCATGCCCCCAAAGATATCATATTTACCATCTAAAACATAAACCACCCAATGAACCCAATAAGATTCTTATCTTTGGACAACCGTTCAATTTAAAGTGAGTAGCTTATACAAATTTGTCAAAACTATCAACGAAGCATGCCATCCATGTGTTAAAGCAACATAACATCATATTAGAACTCACCCATATGCATCAACAATCTCCGATATGCATTTGTAAAATGGTTGGTTCTAAAATATGTAGGAGGTGATTCTACAGCATCCATCACATGAAAAATTGAACCAACTTGTGAATTGCTATCAAATGTTGCCCGTTGCAATGCTTCTTGAACCTATAAGGCAAGGAAATTCATTTCCTCAATTCTAAGGTTGCAAAGTTCTAACAGAAGATCTAGAGGGGAAGGAAAAAATAACGATGAATGTTAGTTACATAGAATTTAGAATGATGATGCATAAAAGATACCTTAGCTTTTGCAAATACAGGCACCATCCTTCCCCAACAAGACATTTCTTAGTAACATCAAAATTCAACATGTTCAACGTATCATATACAACTTTCTCCTTCGTACCTGGTTTAAAACAAAAAGAAATCATAAGGATTTTATTTGATAATATTATACAATAACAAATATATCGGACTTATGGCGCTTTCATATGCTAGTTGAATATTTTGCACGCAGAGGAGATGTTCATTGCCCAAAAAAGGAATCAAATATACAAAACAAGGTGCATTCACTAGTACATCTTACCATGCTCATCCATTGTGTTAGATGGTAACCAATTGAAGTTAGAGCTTTATTTTGATGGCGAATGCCGACATCCAATGTGGTTTCAATTCAAAAGACATGACAAAATCTGTGACCAAAAGCCAAAACTTTAACCAAAAGAATCTGATTTCTATAATTCCATCTAATAACAAGCATGTAAGAGATATTGATAGGCAAGTAAAAGATAAAAAGAGCCAACTCAATTAAAATTTGTAGTTGCTTATATTACGAAACAAAAGAACCAAAATGAAAAATTATAATTGTTGGGTCATCTCCTCAAAGAATCAAGAATATCTATTTAAGTCTTGGTTGTGATTCATTTTCAATTTGGAGAAACAAAATAGTTAATCTCCATGGCCTGCACTTACTTCTCTAGTTATTTGCCTTTGTTTATGAAGTCATCGAGAACAGGATAGCAATTAGCTCCAAATGCTTCACAAATTTTAAAATCTTTGCTCTAGCTTGTTCCCCAGAGAAAAAAACTACAAATACTATTTTTTTTAACCTGCAAAGATGATAGAAAGAGAGAACTGTAAAGTTGATTTCCATAATACGACAATGTAGTTATCATTAAAAAGCAATACAATAACCCTCTTTGATGTAGACAGCCCAGAGTAAGAATGTACCAAATAACAGTAACAATTTCCAAATGAAAAGATAACTAAATAAGATTTAGCAACATAATAGATGATTAAGAATAGGGAAATAAAACCATTTCGGCATATAAAGGATCCATGATTTCATCAACATCCGGTGCCTGATTAAAAAACATATTGCCTCTGGTAGCACGAAATAACATCCTCTCAAATCTAAGAGCCTTAGATTGAAAAATAATCCCACTGATGAATCTCAACCCAGACTGGTCTGCTGTCCTCATTTGTTGTACAGTGAATAATCATATAGTAGATGGAACCAAAGAAATAGATTTGAAAAAGAAGAGTAATTAAATCACAGGGTCAACAAATAGTTGTCCAAGTAATGACGATGCCTTGACATAACGATCACTAGAGTATACTGAAACACCCCAAACCCGGCCCATAAGCCCTGATCGGATCTGGCATGCTTCCAAAGAAAATCCATTCAAATCTTGTTTGAAACTTTGCTAAACCTTGTGTATTTTTGAAAACACTTGATTTGGGTTGGGCTCGAATTAAGAACCCGTGTCGATAAGGTGTTAAAAACAATTTGATATTTATACTTAAGAAAAATTTTACTTATAACTTTAATATGACAAAAATTATTTCATACTAAGAACTTTAATAGCATGCATAAACAATTTAGTACTGATAGCCTTATTACATCAAATGAAAACCCGGAATAATTCAAAACTTGGAAATTTTAAAACTATAAAAACAAAATATAACGATCGTCGAATTGAGCATGGCCACCCCTGAGCTTCTCCCGACCCGGTCCATTACTGATCATCACCTGAAAAAAATAGTCCCACAAGGGGTGAGTCAAACAGACTCAATGTGTACAATCAACACTAAGTCTCAATCAGATTTAGGCATGTCAAATCATACATATTCATATAGCATTAAATAAAATGATGCAATCCCGGACCCAAGCCTAGTTATCCATCCGCTACACGTCACCCGTACCAACTATCACACCGTGGGGACTACTAAGCCAACCCTCCATCCGCTACACACTATCGAAGGCAGTCACTGCAGTCGACGTGCTCATCGCCCTTATGATTTCGTGGCATAGCCACCATATATAAATTCGTGACATAAGTCACCACATTCTTATATTCTGACAAAAGTCACCACATTCTTATATTGTGACATAAGTCACCACATTCTTATATTGGGGTATAAAACCACCAATTCACTTCCCCTTTACATATCACCCATATGCCCCATGTCATACAATTATGCATTAACCATATCATATTCCTTATTCACATTCTTATAATTTCATGTATATGTCATAGCAAAACTTATCATACTCATAGTAGGAGTAGGAAAACGTACCTGAGTACTTTGTACCATTACATGGTACCTTAACCATAATCTTACACTTTTATATTAGCACATATAATAAATTAAAGCCGTAAATCTATCAAGATTTAGTGTGGGGTACACACCTGGTATACTTATCAAATTTACTGAAATCCCGAAAACTCGATCTATCGCTTTAGATCTCTAATTCCTATATTCGGCCAACCCTAACATGTTAGTAAAAAGCCATTCGGCTATAGAACCAAATCCCGAAGGCTTAATGTAACTAACTTCTTACCTTGCTTGTCGATTTGAGTACTTCTCAAATCCCAAAATTTTGTGATCTTGCCCCCTAGCAATCGGCCAACACTAGATTACCTAAATAATTAGTTTTCGGCTTTTGAATAAACAAGAAATAGAGTTGAACTACCAAATTTAGCTTTGGTCGATTATGATATTCACTTACCTTTGTGAATCTAAAATCCCAAAACTTGTCACTTGGCTTATGAAGATGCCGAAATACCTTAGATCTGAAATCCCGGATGATCTCCCTAGAAATCGGCTACTATGGAAAATCCCAAAATTTACCTTCCAAGTTTCGGCCAACAAGATTAGGAGAGATTAGATTTCGATTTCAACAATCAGGAGAAGAAACAAAGAAAGTAGATTGACATAGGTGATATTCCTTACCAATTTAATCAAATGTTATTCCTTGAAGTGGAGAAATTCGGTTCCTAGAGGATAGGGGAGTATTCGGCTATGGCCACTAACATGTGAGATTCGGCTTTAATCAAGGAAAAGAAAAGAGAAGAAAGGTGTATGGGACTTAGAGAGAATCGGCAATGGCTTAGGGGGAACTTGCTTTCGGCTTTTTGAAAAGTTTGCAAAAAGAAAAAGATTAAAGTGAAGAAATCGGCAATGGTTACTTGTGTTTTTGGCTTTATGGAGAATTGAAAAGAAAAGAAGAATAATGGCAGAGAGAATTCGGCAGAGAGAAAAGGAGAAAAAAGAATGTTGAATGGCCTTAGTTTTCCTCCTTTTGCCGAAATTACTAAGCCTAGAGTCCCCTTCTTGGCCATCACTCTCATATCCTTATTTTCCTACCTTAGCCGAAATTCCAAAAGAATTTGACCTCAACCTAAACTCCTTCCTCGGCCTCAGGTGTCATCCATCTCCTTACCTTAGGAGTGCCGAATTTTAACCCATTATTTTGGGCTCTATGTGGCCATACTAGGCCCAAGTTATCCCCCTAAGTAACGCCACCCTCATGCCCAATTTAGCATTACTAAATTTTTTGGTCGCAAGCCCAACTTGCTACTAATTTAATAATCCAACATCAATTACTTACTAACACTTATTTATCAGTCACTTAACCCAGGTTTTAAAGTCTAAACCTGAGCCCAATTATATGTCATATTTCCCTTATTTATTTTCTTAAGGCCACTTTGCTTCAGTTCCCTCTTTTAGACTTAAAACTCGATATTTTTCTAAGGCATTTTCCTTATGTTTCAAGATTTTAAAATTCACATAACACATTCATAACACATAAGACATGCTATTTCATATAATTTAGCAATAGTGCATAAGCCCTAATCTGGGATATTGCAGTTCTACCCCCTTAAAATAATTTCGTCCTCGAAATTACCTGGCTGGAATAGGTGGGGGTATTGTTGTCGTATTTCTTCTTCCGGCTCCCATGAGGCTTCCTTTGATCCATGATTTTGCCATAATACCTTGACCAAAGGGATCGATTTCCTTCGTAGCACTTTCACATCTCATTCCAGAATCTGAATCGGCTCTTCCTCGTAGGACAGGTCTGGCCTTAGCTCCACCTCCTCAACCGAAACTACGTGAGATGGATCAGATTGATATCGACGTAGCATGGAAACATGGAATACGTCGTGCATCTGCTTCAATTCAGGAGGTAACTCTAATTGGTATGCCACTGGTCCGATTCGCTTCAATACTCGATAGGGTCCTATGAACCTTGGGCTTAACTTCCCTTTTCGACCAAATCTCATCACCTTCTTCCAAGGCGATACCTTAAGGAACACTTGATCTCCCACATCAAATTCAATCTCCTTCCGTTTGAGATCTGCGTACGACTTTTGTCTATCGGATGCTTCCTTCAATCGAGCTCGGATTATACTAACCTTCTCCTCCGATTTTGCTACTAATTCTGGACCCAAAATTTGACGTTCTCCCAATTACGTCCAACACGTAGGAGTCCGACACTTCCGTCCATACAACGCCTCGTACGATGCCATTATAATACTGGCCTGATAGCTTTTGTTGTATACGAATTCCGCTAAAGGCAAATATTCTTCCCAACTTCCTCTGAAGTCTATCACATAGCCTCTTAGCATATCCTCTAGTACTTGGATCACTCGTTCAGACTGACCGTCTGACTGTGGATGGAAAGCCGTACTAAAATCCAATCTAGTGCCTAAAGCCTGATGTAGTGCTTTCCAAAACCTAGATGTGAACCTCGGATCCCTATCCGAGATAATTGACATTAGCACTCCATGCAACCTTACAATTTCCGCCACATACAGCCTTGCCAACTTTTGTAGGGAGTAGTCAACCCGTACTGGAATAAAATGCGCGGACTTTGTCAGCCGATCCACTATCACCCATACCGAGTCCTTCTTAGTAGGCGTAAGGGAAAGCCCACTAACGAAGTCCATGGTAATTCTTTCCCACTTCCATTGGGGAATCTGTATTGGCTGAAGCAATCCTGACAGAACTTGGTGTTCAGCTTTAACTTGCTAACATGTCAAGCACTTCCCTACAAATTCGGTCACTTCCCACTTAAGATTAGGCCACCAAAATTGTTCCCTTAAATCTCTGTACATTTTACTACCTCCGGGATGCATAGCATAGGGGCTACTATGCGATTCCCGAAGAATTCTTTGCCTAAGTTCCACATCTTTCGGCATACAGACCTTACCCTTGAAGCACAATATTCCCTCGTTATTAATACCATAATCCTCCAACTCTCCATTCTGCGCTTGTCGCAACTTAACACTTAGATCCTCATCCACCAACTGTCCTTCTTTTACTTCATTCAACCACGTCGACTTGACTTGCAACTCTGCTAGCAAACTTCCATCGTCATAGAGACTCAGATGTGCGAACATCGCCCTCAGATCCGTCACTACCTTCCGACTTAGGGCATCCGCCACTACATTTGCCTTGCCTGGGTGATATTCTATGGAACAATCGTAGTCCTTCAATAGTTCCACCCACCTTCGCTGTCTCAGGTTCAACCCCTTCTGAGTCAGCAGATACTTGAGGCTTTTGTGGTCTGTGTAGATTACAGACTTTTCTCCATAAAGATAGTGTCTCCATACCTTGAGGGCAAAGACCACTGCCACCAATTCCAAGTCGTGCGTCGGGTAGTTAACCTCGTGTGGCCTTAGTTGTCGAGATGCATAAGCGAATACTTTTCCATCTTGCATAAGGACACCTCCCAATCCTGTATGGGAAGCATCACAATACACTACAAAATCCTTCCCCGCCTCCGGCTGAATCAAAACTGGAGCTTCAGTCAAGACCTTCTTAAGCTTTTCAAAGCTCTCATGTTGCTTATCCGTCTATATGAAAGGCACTTCCTTCCTTAACAACTTTGTCAGAGGCGCGGCTATCGACGAGAACCCTTCCACAAACCATCTATAATAGCCGGCCAATCCTAAGAAACTCCAAACTTCCGCCACAGACTTAGGGGGTTTCCAATCCAAAACTACCTCAATCTTCCGAGGATCCACCCTTATTCCTTCAGCAAATACCACATGTCCTAAAAATGTAACCTCCTTAAGCCAAAATTCACACTTGTTGAATTTGGCGTAAAGCTTCTTCTCCTCAACACTTGCAACACAACTCGGAGGTGCTCATCGTGTTCTTCTTCCGTCTTGGAGTACACAAGAATGTCGTCGATAAACACAACGATGAACCTATCCAAATAGGGTTAGAAAACCCGGTTCATCATATCCATGAATGCGGCTGGGGCATTTGTCAAACCGAACGGCATTACCAAGAACTCATAATGCCCGTACCTTGTTCGAAAAGCCGTCTTATGGATATCAGCCTTCTTCACCTTAAGCTGATGATATCCAGACCTTAGGTCGATCTTTGAGAATACTGCGGCCCCTTTAAGCTGATCGAACAAGTCATCTATCCTTGGCAACGGGTACTTGTTCTTGATGGTCAGCTTATTCAACTGACGATAATCTATGCACATGCGCATAGTTCCGTCCTTCTTCTTCACAAATAAGATCGGTGCTCCCCATGGAGACACACTGGGTCGAATGAACCCACGGTCAAGCAATTTCTGGATCTGAGCCTTAAACTCCACCAACTCCTTTGGTGCCATTCTGTATGGGGCAATGGACACAAGAGCTGTACCCGGCAGCAAGTCAATTCCAAACTCCACCTCCCTATCTGGGGGTATTCTTGGTAACTCCTCCGAAAAAACATCCACAAATTCCCTTACAGTTCTAACTCCACTAACTCCCCCTTCTTTCGTATCCAAAGTACTAATGAAAGCCAAGAACGCCTTACACCCCTTCTGAATCATCTTATCTGCCTTTAAAGCCGAAACTACGTTAGATAAGTAGTTCCTTCTTTCTCCTATCATAACTATCACTCCATCCTCTGGGGTCCTTAACTCCATTCGTTTGGCTGCACAATCCAATACAGCCCGATACTCCACTAACCAATCCATGCCAAGTATCAGATCAAATTTCCCGAAGGGTAATTCCATTAAGTCGGCAAGAAATACCGCTCCTTGAAGTTCTAAAGGTACTCTCCGAAACATCTTATTCACCACTACAGTTTGACCTAGTGGGCTTACTACAGTCATCTCCCTACTAGAAAGTTCAGAGGCTATGCCTAGAGTTTCAACTACTCTACATGCAACATAGGAATGGGTCGAGCCCACATCAATCAAAGCAACATAGGGTTTGCCAAAAATAAGAAACGTACCGATTATGACGTCCGGCGCGTCTCCGTCTTCTCTTCAGTGAACCGCATAAACTAGACCCGGTTGTCTTGCCTCTGAATTACCACCACCTCGGCCCGGTGTTCCACGTCCTCTTCCGGTACCATTTCCTCTGTTATTTGAACCACGACCCCGCTGAGGCTGCTGTCCACCTCTACCAGCCTGATTAACATTACGAGCTCTTGGTTGATTCCCTCTGTCTCATCGGACGATCCTTAATCATATGGTCCTTTGACCCACACTTGAAACATCCTCCCATCTTTTCCAACATTCACCTAAGTGCTTCTTCCCACATTGTTCACATGTAGTCTTGCCTTCGATGGCGACTTGCGACCTCATGACCTTTCAACTCTAGACCTCTTTTGATCATTACTGGATGGCCTTGACGATCCAAATCCTCTCTTCTGCCTATTTCGATCGGAGTTTTGCCTTACAAATTCCTTGATACCCTCGGCCACTTTGGCCTTTTCCACCAACACAGCAAACTTTCGTTCCTGTTGCGGGGCTATCAATAACCTCAGGTCATCTCTTAGTCCGTCTTCAAACCGGACACACCGCTCATGCTCAGTAGACACTATGCCCCGAGCATAGCGACTCAGCCTTAAGAATTCAGCTTCATACTCAGCTACGGACTTGTTCCCTTGAACTAATCCTAGAAAAGCCTTTCTTTGGGCATCACTATAATGAGTGCCCACATACTTCTTCTGGTATGCTGCCTTAGCATACTCCCACGTGAGTTCCTCAGCTGTAGCACTATCTCGCATCGTGAGCCACCATTGATATGACTCATCACGGAGAAACGACACCAATCCTTTCATCTTTTCCTCGTTAGTTAAGTCGAGCTCATCCATAATCCGCTCAGTCGCCTCCAACCAATATTCAGCGGTATTGGGTGCCACACTTGACATGCCGCGGAACACTTCACTCCGTTGGCTCAGAGTCGCTCAGGTATCGACTTTCGAGCTCCCATGCCTCCACTTGCTCCTGCCACCCTTTCCAAGACCCGCAGCATCGCTTGTGACACTGCGTCATCCCCCGTCTGGTCCTGATATTCCACATCAGCGGCTGGGGGTGGTAGTGGTGGCATTTCATTTTTAGATCCTTGACTCGATCTAACGGGTTCTGACACAGTCATTCATCCTCTACCACGGCCACGCACATTACGACCACGTCCCCTTGAATTCATACTTCCGCTTGCGTTTATCTGGTTTAAAGAATTTTATGAATTAGTTTTTGTTCCACTGATTTATCACGAACAGTTTTATGTTCAATAGTTTTAAGAAGTTGTTCTTTCGATTCATACACATACAGTCTCACATCATTCATTTAGTCACACACATGAACTTGCGTTCATTACAGAGAAATGTTGTAGTTTTCGTTGTTTGTTGTTTTCCATTACCTAGGGGTATTTTCGTAATTTTATCCTATAGGGGTATTTTGGTAATTTTCAAATTAGGGTATTTAAAAATGTTACAAAATAGAGGTTGTTGATATTTTACAAAATTAAAATACTTGCTGGAAAAATTTCAAGGGTAAAATGGTAATTTATACACTAAGGGTATTTTTGTAATTTTACAAGCCAGGGTCATTTTGGTAATTTTTCACAAAAATATGGTTCCTGGTGACTTTTCAAAACAAGGGCATTGTTAAAAATTTCTAATTTGAGGGTACTTCGATAATTTTCCTTACTGAGGGTATTTTGGTCATTTTGCAAATCAAGGGTAATTTCGTAAAATTTCCAAATCAGGGTGTCTTTGATATTTTGTAAAGTGTGCAAAATCAGAAATTGTTATTGAAATCGAGGGTAGTATGGTAATTTTGGAAAATCAATGGCATTTTAGTAATTTTACCACTAAGGGTATTTAGGTAATTTTTGTAAATCGAAAATTCTTAGAAAGTTTTTCCAAAATATTAATTTTCAAAATTTCAAAAGGGTAGTTTGTTGACTTTTTAAAACTAGGGTTTCCATAAAAATATGGCTAGTCCCTTTCGGGTTTTAATTATTGAGTTTAGCCCGTGACTAAGTCCTCTTGGTTAGGGTGAATCGAAGCTACGCACCAGGTAGGATTCGAGTGGAGAGGAGGTGAGTCACGCAGACTACTTAAATACCAAGCTCCCACGAAACCAATCCTAGACATGCGCACAATGGTTGCCACACCCTAACTCGGCGACTTAGACACAGGTTTGTTTAATTGTGCCTTAGAGTTTTATGTATTTGTTGGGGTAAACTAGTCCTAGGGTTTAATTCCTAATCCACTAGTCTACGTCCCTATATATTCCCTACATACAAATCACAAAGAGGTTAGGAGTACTTACAGTGGACTTGGTAGAAGACTCAGGTGCCATGCCAGAAAAATCTGCTTATTTCTTAGAAAAATCCATTTTCAAAAGAGAGAAAACGTTTTGGGCCCTAAAAGCCCTCAAGGTCGAGTTTTGAACATGGCTCTGATACCAAACTAAAACACCCCAAACTCGGCCCAGAAGTCCTGACCGGATCTGGCATGCTTCCAAAGAAAATCCATTCAAATCTTGTTTGAAACTTTGCTAAAACTTGTGTATTTTTGAAAACACTTGATTTGGGTTGGGCTCGAATTAAGAACCCGTGTCGATAAGGTGTTAAAAATAATTTGATATTTATACTTAAGAAAAATTTTACTTATAACTTTAATATGACAAAAATTATTTCATACTAAGAACTTTAATAGCATGCATAAACAATTTAGTACTGATAGCCTTATTACATCAAATAAAAACCGGAATAATTCAAAACTTGGAAATTTTAAAACTATAAAAACAAAATATAACGATCGTCGAATTGAGCATGGCCACCCCTGAGCTTCTCCCGACCCGGTCCATTACTAATCATCACCTGAAAAAAATAGTCCCACAAAGGGTGAGTCAAACAGACTCAATGTGTACAATCAACACTAAGTCTCAATCAGATTTAGGCATGTCAAATCATACATATTCATATAGCATTAAATAAAATGATGCAATCCTGGACCCAAGCCTAGTTATCCATCCGCTACCGTCACCGTACCAACCATCACACACGTGGGGACTACTAAGTTAACCCTCCATCCGCTACACACCATCGAAGGCGTTCATTGCGACTCAATGTGCTCATCGCCCTTATGATTTCGTGGCATAGCCACCATATATAAATTCGTGACATAAGTCACCACATTCTTATATTATGACAAAAGTCACCACATTCTTATATTGTGACATAAGTCACCACATTCTTATATTGGGGTATAAAACCACCAATTCACTTCCCCTTTACATATCACCCATATGCCCCATGTCATACAATTATGCATTAACCATATCATATTCGTTATTCACATTCTTATAATTTCATGTATATGTCATAGAAAAACTTATCATACTCATAGTAGGAGTAGAAAAACGTACCTGAGTACTTTGTACCATTACATGGTACCTTAACCATAATCTTACACTTTTATATTAGCACATATAATAAATTAAAGCCGTAAATCTATCAAGATTTAGTGTGGGGCACACACCTGGTATACTTATCGAATTTACTGAAATCCCGAAAACTCGATCTATCGCTTTAGATCTCTAATTCCTATATTTGGCCAACCCTAACATGTTAGTAAAAATCCATTCGGCTATAGAACCAAATCCTGAAGGCTTAATGCAACTAACTTCTTACCTTGCTTGCCGATTTGAGTACTTCTCAAATCCCAAAATTTTGTGATCTTGCCCCCTAGCAATCGGCCAATACTAGATTACCTAAATAATTAGTTTCCGGCTTTTGAATAGACAAGAAATAGAGTTGAACTACCAAATTTAGCTTTGGCCGATTATGATATTCACTTACCTTTGTGAATCTAAAATCCCAAAAACTTGTCACTTGGCTTATGAAGATGCCGAAATACCTTAGATCTGAAATCCCGGATGATCTCCCTAGAAATCGGCTACTATGTAAAATCCCAAAATTTACCTTCCAAGTTTCGACCAACAAGATTAGGAGAGATTAGATTTCGATTTCAACAATCAGGAGAAGAAACAAAGAAAGTAGATTGACATAGGTGATATTCCTTACCAATTTAATCAAATGTTATTCCTTGAAGTGGAGAAATTCGGTTCCTAGAGGATAGGGGATTATTCAGCTATGGCCACTAACATGTAAGATTCGGCTTTAATCAAGGAAAAGAAAAGAGAAGAAAGGTGTATGGGACTTAGAGAGAATCGGCAATGGCTTAGGGGGAACTTGCTTTCGACTTTTTGAAAAGTTTGCAAAAAGAAGAAGATTAAAGTGAAGAAATCGGCAATGGTTACTTGTGTTTTCAGCTTTATGGAGAATTGAAAAGAAAAGAAGAATAATGGCAGAGAGAATTTGACAGAGAGAAAAGGAGAACAAAGAATGTTGAATGGCCTTAATTTTCCTCCTTTTACCGAAATTACTAAGCCTAGAGTCCCCTTCTTGGCTAACACTCTCATATCCTTATTTTCCTACCTTAGCCGAAATTCCAAAAGAATTTGACCTCAACTTAAACTCCTTCCTCGGCCTCCCTATGCCGTCCATCTCCTTACCTTAGGAGTGCCAATTTTAACCCATTATTTTGGGCTTCATGTGGCCATACTAGGCCTAAGTTATCCCCTAAGTAACGCCACCCTCATGCCCAATTTAGCATTACTAAATTTTTGGGTCATAAGCCCAACTTGCTACTAATTTAATAATCCAACATCAATTACTTACTAACACTTATTTATCGACCACTTAACCTGGTTTTAAAGTCCAAACTGAGCCCAATTATATGTCATATTTCCTTTATTTATTTTCTTAAGGCCACTTTGCTTCAGTTCCCTCTTTTAGACTTAAAACTCGATATTTTTCTAAGGCATTTTCCTTATGTTTCAAGATTCTACAATTCACATAACACATTCATAACACATAAGACATGCTATTTCATATAATTTAACAATAGTGCATAAGCCCTAATCCGGGATATTACATATACATTCCCACTTAATTCCCTTTCCTGGGCAACTGCCTGGTTATTATTTGACACAAGAAAACTACCGGCCTGAAATTGGACCATTATGCATCAGAAGGCATTCAATATCCAACAAAAATTTGGGTACCTAAATCTTCCATAAATGCAGCATTTAGAATGTAAACCGAAAAGCAGTTTACTCTTTAAACATATTTGACAAGGTTACATACCAATACCACGTATAAAGCATTCACTTCATATTGTTACTTCCTTATTATCTTTATTATGTTCTTCCTATTTCTTCCCTTCTGGTTCGCCTAGTAGTTTACTATCATGTTTGAATGTGCAAAGCACAGTAGGATAATCAAAGAGCTTAATTGCTTGTGAACAATGACTTGAAGAAACATGTTATAAAATTACAATGGCATTTAGGGGAGAAAGAAAAGAAAACCTCAAATGATTGTTTGCGGTGAAGATGGAAAAGAAATCGATAAACAAATGCTATAAACGCTATGTTACTCCGACACTTCTTTTTTGTTCAAGCCAGGGTTTCAAATAGCGCTCTGATATCGGAATAGCGGCCGCTATATAGCGGTAGCGGCACCGTCCGAAACCGCTTTTGCTGAAAATACATATATCCAAAATAGAAATCAACAGAAGCAGAGTAAAAACAAAAAGGAATATATTCCCTACCTGCAAAATCAGAAATTTTTAATCAAAAAAAGTAAGAAGAACTGTAAATAAACAGAAAAAAAATAATCACATTCAAAAATCAAAACTTAAAAGCAATAGAAAATATGAAAATGAAAGTCTTTCTCATTTTTGGCAAACAAGTGAAGAAGAAGAACACACACAGTCAGCAGATGAGTGAGATTCTCTGATTATTTCCAAGTAAGTAGTAGAGTTACCTAAAATTTTGTCTTCTTGAACTCTTGATTCTTGCTTCTCTTGCTTGCATGTCCTGAATCTGCAGCAGTGTAGAATCTATAGATTTTTTCTTTAAACGATGAAAGCAGGGTTGGGGTTAGGGATGAAAACTCTGGTCTGGAGTCTTGATTTCTCCCATGAAGGGAGAACTAGAGATTGGAGAAGGCAGAGAGGCAGAACGATTTTGCTTCTGGCTTTAGGGATTTGGGAACAAAAAAACCTTTAGCCTTTAGGGACTTCTTTTAGAATATAGAGGCAGAGCATTGCTTCTGCCGTTTCATTTTATTTATTTATTTATTTTAACATTTTAACTTATAAAAGAGTAAAACAGAAACTAACCTCTATTGGCCCCTCAATCGGTGCCTTGAAAATTGGAAAGAAAAATAATAATAAATTAACAATCCATTACTTATTTTTAAATGTTTTATTATAATTAAATTAAATTAGGTGCCTTGAAAATTGGAAAGAAAATAAACAATAAATTACTTGTTTTTAAATGTTTTACTATAATTAAATTAAATTAGATGCCTTGAAAATTGGAAAGAAAACAAACAATAAATTAACAATTGTTAATTTAATCAAGTTTAGCATTCAAAATATGCTCAATGGTAATCCAACAAATTCCATTTTACCCATTTGTTATTATTAATTAATCAATTTCATCTAGACATATATTACAAATGTTAATAATTTCCTTTTTACCAAATTCACTCCTTTAGCTATCATTTGACATTTATCAACTTAAGGTCCTTTGTAGACATAACTATTTTAACCTTCCATCTTCCTCTATTAGCGATGTTAAACAAGTTGCTAATTATTGCTCACTTGTTTCACTTCATGTTCTAACACAATCTTACTTAACTTCCCTTATTTAATATATGATTCATACTAGAAATTCAAGTTAAAGCCCCCATTAATAAGTGATACTTATTGTCTCTTATCCAGCTATTTACACGTTTATTGAAACACCCCACACCCGGCCCACGAGAATGGACCAGATCTGGTATGTTCCTAAAGTAAACCGGTTTCAAACCTTTTCGTTACTTAGAGAAAATTTGTAAATTTTTAGAAAAACTATTGTTTTGAGTTGGGCTTAGGTTGTAAACCCATTTATTTAATCTTGTAAATCCAATTTGAGGTAATGTGTCCAAAATAGATCTTAGCAAAATATTAAAAGTAATGTAAAAACAAAGAATAATCCATCGGGCCTTATGGCCTTATTACATCAAATACACCCAAAATAAAATTAAAGAGGTATTAAAATCAAATAATGTCCAAATTTCGAATAAATTCTTCAAGTGATGCATGGCCTCCTCATGGTCTACCGGCCGGTCCCAATCCGCTCATCGCTTGAAAAAATAATTCCCACAATGGGGTGAGTCAATGACTCAATGTGCACACAATACTATCAATCAATAATTCAGGCATTCACGTTTAAATCATCAAGTCCATATAATAATAGAATTCATGATGCAACCCAACCCAAACCTATAAGCCATCCGCTACTCTCCACCGTACCATTTCCTGCACACCGTGGGGACTACTAAGTCGACCCTCCATCCGCTACTCTCCACGTTGTGTCATTAGACACTATTGTAACCGGTTACCAAAATTTCGCAATGTGACCGTAGTCGACATATTTCGTTGGTGAGACCAAGTCAACACCTAAATTTCGCAATGTGACCGTAGTCAACATATTTAGTTGGTGAGACCAAGTCAACACTGTTCTCCCCTTTCACATAAATCCCGAATGCCCCAAAACATGTATATATATATATATATATAGCATAATTTAATTTCATGTTCATATTCATATATTCGCATGTTATTGAAATAACATTTTTCACAATCCTATCGAAGTAGGATACGTGCCTTGGTACTTTTTGTCACATGTGTGGTACATAGCCACATTCATATTATTATTCATATCGTATAATTAAAATATTTAACCATAATATATCAAGAATAGTAAGGGTACACACCTTTTTCGCTAATAGTTTCCTTGATATCTTGAGAATCCCGATCTAATTTTTAGATCTATTAATCCTATATTCTACCCACCAATTAAAACACATTAATAACCCTTTTAGTCAAAACCAAATCCTAGTAGGATTTGTAAGGAAAACTCACCTTTGCCGATTTGGTGATTACACAAATCCTAAGTTTGGGTTTTCCTCTACTTGATATTCGCCAACCCTTGTAGTTCAATATGGTTAGTTTTTCGCTTTTCAATAATTAAGGAATTAATTTAGATGATCTCACCACCATTGGCCGAATGTTTAGAGGCTTACCTTATAGATTTCCAAATCCGAAAGTTCCTTTTGTCTTGAATATCCGTCGAAATTCCTAAAATTCATATGTTAGATCCGATCTAACTTTAATAAGTAAGAAGTTGGCCTTTGGCCGATTGTGCCTCACCTTAAATCCTTGATTTTGAAATCCCAAACTCTCCCTTTTCATTCGGCCATGAGACATAGAAAAGGTTATTTCCTTGTTCTTGATTAAAGATTTAGAAGAACAAAATTAATTGTTCTTACCTTAGATCCTTGCTCTTTGTAATTGATGATGGTAGAAATCTAAGGAATCATGGTGGATTCGACCATGAACAAGAATGGAATTAGTACCTTGATTTTGGTAAAAGAAAAGAATAGAAGTTGACTAATCCACGATCTTACCTCTTTTTGATGTTGTGGATGATTCCTCCTCTACTTAGAATCAATAAGGATTGAATTTTGATAGTAGAAGCGAGGAAGAAAATAGAAAAGAGAGGATGGTTCCTTGCTTAGGAGAATTCTAAGCAATGAGAGGGAAAGTGAGAGCAAAATTTGACAAAGTTGATGAATGAGATGAGAGTATCACTTTTCCTCTTTTAACTGAAATTGTTAGACCAAGAGTCCAAAACTTGGCCACTACTCTCCCAAGTGATAATTTAATCTTCATTAATTATCACTTTATTAAATTAAAATAACCTTTAATCCTTCTTTTAATTCCTTATTTATCTTAGTGAAATAAATCCTCTATTTATCACTTTAATTTGACAAGTTTCAATAAAATAAAACTCTTCCCTTTCAAGCCAACATGTGCGTCCATCCCTAGCCTTGGGAAACAAAATTAAACCTTCAATAATTGCTTTCCATGTGACTCGAACTCGGGCCATTAGCCATAAGCCTTAAGTGACACTTGTGCCACTTTTCCAAGCTCGATTGTATGACAAAATTCACCAACTTTTTCTTTTAAGGCCCTCCGCCCTTATCTCCTATTTTGGGCTTTAAAATTTGTCATTCCTACCTTATTTCTAAGTTTCCTAAAATTTTCACATGACTCAGAAACTTGCCATTTTCTTACATCCTCGTGTTTCCAAAATGTTCAAGTTTCCAAAATGTTTAGGTTTCCAAAATGTTTAAGTTTCCTAAATGTTCGGGTTTCCAAAATGTTCGTGTTTCCAAAATGTTCAGGTTTCCCAAAATGTCTAAGTTTCCAAAAATGTCTAAGTTTCCAAAAATGTCTAAGTTTCCAAAAATGTCTAAGTTTCCAAAAATGTCCATTTCCATTTCCATGCATTTCTAGGTTTCCAAAAGTTTCACAAATTTATTCATAGTACTTGAAACTTGTCATTTCATACAATTAAACTGGAAATGCATAGGCCCTATTCGAGATGTTACGTTCTACCCCTTAAACAAAATTTCGTCCCCGAAATTTCCTAACTAAAATAATTGAGGGTATTCTTTGTCTCATCGCCTCTTCTCCTCCCACGAAGCTTCTTCCGTTCCATGATTGCGCCATAGCTGTAACACCCCAAACCCGGCCCATTTGCTATGACCGAATTTGAAATGCCACTACGGAAAAACGTTTGAAAAGCTTTTGACTTAGAGTTAAAAACATAAAAATTTGTTGTCCTTACTAAAACATTGTGTAATTAAAGTTCCAAATAAAATTAAGTTGTTTAAAAATAAAACATTTTCAAATATAATCGATAATCCAACTTAAAACATAATAAAATCCTTAAATACTTAAAGTGGCCCTTATTACAATAATTAACCTTTCATAAATAATATGTGTAAAACAAATAAAATATCTTCTGCATGGGCCACCTCATATCCACTCCAACCCGGTCCGAGCATCACCGAAAGGTTTGAGAAAAATTGGGTGAGTCACACGACTCGTGTGTAATTAATCCACCAATTCCACCCACATGTTAACCACATATTAACCCATATATCGATATTAATGCAACATTATTCACATAATTTCACTTATTGGGCTTGGCCCATATCCACATCACATAGAGTTTACATATTGGGCTTGGCCCATAACTATAACACATATCGATAATAAGATAACTTAACCACATGAGTCCACATATTGGGCTTGGCCCATAACTATAACACATATCGGATAATAAGATAACTTAACCACATGAGTCCACATATTGGGCTTGGCCCATATCCACATCACATAGAGTTCACATATTGGGCTTGGCCCATTTCCACACATATTCACATACAAAATTATGCAATTATGAAACCCAACCCAACCTAGGGTCCATCCTCCACACACCCCGTATCCAACCTACCACACACCGGGGATTATTAAATCACCCTCTCCTTTTACTCCAATAAGGCAACAAATGCCATCCACGTGCAATAAAGCACAAAAATCCACAACGACCTCGGTCGGCGCCAATCCACGATGTAGCCATAGCTAACACCAAAGCCACGATGGGACACATAGTCACTCATCAACCACGATATGGCACATAGCCGATATCAACCACGATGAGGCACATAGCCACTCATCAAGCCACGTGCTCAAGTACACCTGCACCTTCTTTCATATCATATCCCAATCCATGCACATGCAACATTCCATAATGACATAATATAATGATGCATGAGCATGTTCATTAAGCATATAATCACATATTCATATTAAAGATCACTTTTTAATAGATTTGGTACTTATCAATTATCGACATACCCTCGAGGGTATCCTTATCACTATTTCCATTACACAAGTTAGCACATATTTAACACATATAGATTTAACACAAATACCCGGAAGCGGTAGGCTAACTACACACCGCTTATTAGCGAAATCCCGAACCACTCGAATCTAACACGATCTCAAACGTGGTTCTTCCTTCTCTCTAAATTCGATTTGGTCTCCTACCAAATCCCGAATCACACTGAGTTCCCTTTGCAATCGGCCACCCACTAGTACCTATAAATAATTAACCTTGACTTATCAATCATTTAAAAAAATGATAAACTAACATAGATACCCTTACCACTTGACTTACCAACTTCGATTGCTAGAGAGTAAGACTTAGATTGATTGCTTCCAAAGTCCCAAAGAGCCTAAAAGAAATCGATTCCCATGACAGATTAACAATATTATCAACAATTGTCGGATTAGGCTTTCACCAAATATCGACAGAGAAGAAGAAAAAGTAAGAAGGGAGTTTCGGCCATGGACACTTACCTTCTTAAAATCGATTGAAGAAACAACCAAAAGGAATCAAGGCACGATTGAGATTCGCCAAAATATCAAAAAGAAAGAAAGAAGATTCGGCTATGGTTGATTAAAAACAATAAATAGAATTCGGCTAGAGTGGAAAAGGAGGAAGAAAAAGAAAGTAAAATGAAAGAGAGGAAATTCGGCAAAGGAAGATGGAGAGGATTTGGCACAAGAGTTTGAGAGAAGAAAAGAAAATGAAAGGGTGGAGATGAGTACTTTCGGTTTTGAGCAAAAAGAAAGAGAGAGAGAGAGAGAGTGGGAGAGTAAAGTTTGGTTTCAAGAAGAAAAGAGAGAAAGCAAATGGAATTTGGCTCAAAGATTAAGAGAGTAAATCGACAATTATTACTTTGGTTTCGGGTTTGCATCAACCGAAAGCACTAGGAGAAATCAGCAATGCTAAGGGAGATTTTGACTTGATGCAAAACAAAGAATAACACCTTCAAAGCTAACCAAATGTCACCTAACTACAAAGGAAATTTCAGCACTTTTTCCCTTACACCAAAATCAAAATTCGGCAATCACACCAAAGTTATTCTTGCCATCAATTCAAATAAATTTTGAATTAATCACACTCCTAATTTTCTCCTTAATTCTTCCTATTCACATCAAAATTAAGTCAACTCCCCTAGCCCTTAAACCGTCCAAATACATGGACTTCAATGTCAAACTTTTCCATACAAAAATTTCCATAGCACACACCTTATATCAAGCCTTGTGTTCCTTTCAATTCCTTAATTAAAAGATTTCTTTCCCCATGATCAAGCTTGCCTAATCTATTATTCAACTTGCCATAAAATTTGAAAGTCCAACCTTATCATGAATAAGGTTTGACCGTCCATAAATGCTATGATGCACAAAATATAAAATTCTCAAAATGCCTTCCATGTTACTCGAACCACTAACCTCAAGCACCTCTCAAGAGCCTTAACCATCTTGCCACTTATTCCTCTTGTGATAGAATTTAATACTTAAATTAACTTAAGTGTCAAGTTCACTTAATCCACTTCACTAACTTCTTCAACTTAAAATTATTCTAACTTTGTAATTAAATCCAAACCTTCACAAAACTATACTAAGCCCAAAATAAAAATTATACCCGAGCTAACACAAATAACAAAATGATACTCAAATTTTCCTAAAGCCCAAGGCCCACTCGGTCCAAATCTACTAGGCCCAATTTTAGGATATTACAATTCTACCCTCCTTAAAGAAATTTCGTCCTCGAAATTTCCAACTAACTAACAATCGTGCAATCCTACTCATCACACTATGCTTATCTTGCAGACTCGATAAAACTATCTTACCTTCTAGGCACAGTTCTAAGTTCATATCCAAAGTTTCAAGCATTTCACTAACAACACAAGAATGAGCTATCTCTAAAGCAAAACAAAGAACTTACCCGCTATCACATTCTTGGTTGTCCCACATCCCAACCTTTAGCACCTCTACCGGGTGTTCCACGACCTCGGCCGAACCATTTCCTCCATGGTTTGGACCACGAACCTTTGTTGTCCGAGGACAATTCTTAACCAAATGAGCCTTAGATCCACACCGAAACACTCCTTACTATTACCCCAACACTCTCCTGTATGAGTTCTCCCACACCGAGCACATAAGCGATTAGATTCTCAAGAATCGATCAGAGTGCAGTCTGAAATTCTCGACCCTCGGTCTTTTACGAAAGTCTTCAGGCGATTTTTTGGTCGAAAACTCCTCTTGTTCCAATTTCTATCCTTTTCTGGTTCTCCTTACAGTCTTCTTAACTTCTTCAATGATTCGAGCTTTCTCCACTAGAACAAAGAAAGTCCCTTTCTCTTTGCGGAGCAATCAACATTCGCAACTCATCTCAGAACCCATCTTGAATCGGACACACCTTTCATAATCGGTGGTCACGATCCCTTTGGCGTCTTGACTTAACCGCACAAATTACGCTTCAGACATTATTATCGACTTACTTCCTTGCACTAAGTTGAGAAATGCCTTTCTTTGCGAGTCCAAGTAACTAGCTCCAACATACTTTCCTTCAAATTTAACCTTAAAATAATCCCAATCCAATCGATCTGTTTGAACACCTTGTCTAACAAAGAGCCACCATCGATAAGCTTCGTCCGAGTAACTAAATAGCACCTTTCACTTTTCCTCATCGATGCAGTCCAAATCGTCCATTATTCTTTCGATTGCTTCTAACCAATACTCGCCACATTCGGAGCTACTCAGATATTCCTCTAAAAACTTCAGCCCGTTCGACTGAGTCGTTCGACATCGACTTTCGAGCTCGCTACCTACACTAGCTCCGCCACTCGCTCGAGCACTTGCAACATAGCCCGCGATCTGACATCATCACCTCTTGATTGATTTTGATCCTCTGTGCTTTGCTGGCACGGCAGCACTTCATTTTCGACCCATGGCGGACCCTACCGGTTAAATCGCCATTCTACCTCTACTACGTCCGCGACGACCACGTCCTCTAGAACTCATGTCTACTTCGTAATTTAATCTGATTAAAAAGTTTTATGTATCAGAAATTTTGTTTCACTGTTTATCCACGAGCAAATTTTATGAAAGAAGTGTTTAGAGGTAATTCTTTCGATCAATCAAAGTTTCAGCTCAAGCTTCTATTCTAATTTAGAGAGTTACATTCACAAACATCCATAAGGACACATTCATTGATCCACTGCACTCACTTCACTTTTATGGGCATTTCTGTCCATTTCCCCACCCAAGGGTAATTTCGTCATTTGTACTATAAGGGTATTTTGGTAATAATTCAGGGTCAATTCCAAAAATTTTAATAAATCAAAGCACTTTGAAATTTTCCAAAACTCGAGGATATTTCAAAAATTTTCCCAAATCAGAACCATGATAGAAATTTTAAAAATTAGGGTTATTTTGGTAATTTTGTCAATCAGGGGTAATTTCATAAATTTTCCAAATCAAGGCATCTTGATATTTTGCAAAATAAGGTTTTTGGATACTTTTGCAAAGTAAGAAAATTTTATTAAAATCAAGGGTAGTATTGAAACTTTTGGAAACCAAGGGCATTTTAGTAATTTTACAACCAGGGGCATTTTCGTAATTTTGTAAATCGAAAATATTTTGAGAAATGTATTCAAAATAGTTTGTATAGATCAAAAGGGTAGTTTAGTGATTTAAAAAAAACTAGAGCTTTTATAAAACTGCATGGCTAGTCCCTTTCGGGTTTTAGTGATTGGTTTAGCCCGTGAATAAGTCCTCTTGGTAAGGGTGAACCGTAGCTACGCACCAGGTAGGATTCGAGTAAAGAGGAGGTGAGTCGCTAGGACTACTTAAATACCAAGCTCTTACCGAATCCACTCCTAGACATGCGCACAATGGTTGCCACACCGTAACTCGGTGACTTAGTCACAGGTTTGTTTGATAGTCCTTAAGTCTTATGCACTTGAGTTTAAGTAGACTAGTCCTAGGGTTCCATAGATCCTAGTTCACTAATCTACGAGCCCAAGTATGCCCATATACCAATCATATAATAATTCACTCAACAATTAGAGGTACTTACCTGGTGGACTTCGGGTCGGAGATACAGGTGCCATGCCAGAATAAAACTGAAAAATTTATGAAAGCCCAAATCTTTGAAAAGCCCATCTTAAAAAAATGTTTTGGGCCCAAAACCCTCAAAGCCGAGTTTTGAACTTGGCTCGATACAAATTGTAACACCCCAAACCCGCCCATTTGCTATGACCGAATTTGAAATGCCAACATGGAAAAACGTTTGAAAAGCTTTTGACTTAGAGTTAAAAACATAAAATTTGTTGTCCTTACTAAAACATTGTGTAATTAAAGTTCCAAATAAAATTAAGTTGTTTAAAAATAAAACATTTTCAAATATAATCGATAATCCAACTTAAAACATAATAAAATCCTTAAATACTTAAAGTGGCCCTTATTACAATAATTAACCTTTCATAAATAATATGTGTAAAACAAATAAAATATCTTCTGCATGGGCCACCTCATATCCACTCCAACCGGTCCGAGCATCACCGAAAGGTTTGAGAAAAATTGGGTGAGTCACATGCACTCGATGTGTAATTAATCCACCGAATTCCACCCACATGTTAACCACATATTAACCCATATATCGATATTAATGCAACATTATTCACATAATTTCACTTATTGGGCTTGGCCCATATCCACATCACATAGAGTTTACATATTGGGCTTGGCCCATAACTATAACACATATCGATAATAAGATAACTTAACCACATGAGTCCACATATTGGGCTTGGCCCATAACTATAACACATATCAGATAATAAGATAACTTAACCACATGAGTCCACATATTAGGCTTGGCCCATATCCACATCACATAGAGTTCACATATTGGGCTTGGCCCATTTCCACACATATTCACATACAAAATTATGCAATTATGAAACCCAACCCACCTAGGGTCCATCCTCCACACACCCCGTATCCAAATTTACCACACACCAGGGGATTATTAAATCACCCTCTCCTTTTTACTCCAATAAGGCAACAAATGCCATCCACGTGCAATAAAGCACAAAAATCCACAACGCGACCTCAGTCAGCGCCAATCCACGATGTAGCCATAGCTAACACCAAAGCCACGATGGGACACATAGTCACTCATCAACCACGATATGGCACATAGCCGATATCAACCACGATGAGGCACATAGCCACTCATCAAGCCACGTACTCGAAGTACACCCGTACCTTCTTTCATATCATATCCCAATCCATGCACATGCAACATTCCATAATGACATAATATAATGATGCATGAGCATGTTCATTAAGCATATAATCACATATTCATATTAAAGATCACTTTTTAATAGATTTGGTACTTACCGAATTATCGACATACCCCTTGAGGGTATCCTTATCACTATTTCCATTACACAAGTTAGCACATATTTAACACATATAGATTTAACACAAATACCCGGGAAACGGTAGGCTAACTACACACCTGCCTATTAGCGAAATCCCAACCACTCGAATCTAACACGATCTCGAAACGTGGTTCATCCTTCTCTCTAAATTCGATTTGGTCTCCTACCAAATCCCGAATCACACTCGAGTTCCCTTTGCAATCGGCCACCCACTAGTACCTATAAATAATTAACCTTCGGCTTATCAATCATTTAAAAAAAAATGATAAACTAACATAGATACCCTTACCACTTGACTTACCAACTTCGATTGCTAGAGAGTAAGACTTAGATTGACTGCTTCCAAAGTCCCAAAGAGCCTAAAAGAAATCGATTCCCATGACAGATTAACAATATTATCAACAATTGTCGGATTAGGCTTTCACCAAATATCGACAGAGAAGAAGAAAAAGTAAGAAGGGAGTTTCGGCCATGGACACTTACCTTCTTAAAATCGATTGAAGAAACAACCAAAAAGGAATCAAGGCCTGATTGAGATTCGGCCAAAATATCAAAAAGAAAGAAAGAAGATTCGGCTATGGTTGATTAAAAACAATAAATAGAATTCGGCTAGAGTGGAAAAGGAGGAAGAAAAAGAAAGTAAAATGAAAGAGAGGAAATTCGGCAAAGGAAGATGGAGAGGATTTCGGCACAAGAGTTTGAGAGAAGAAAAGAAAAATGAAAGGGTGGAGATGAGTACTTTCAGTTTTGAGCAAAAAGAAAGAGAGAAAGAGAGAGAGAGTTGGGAGAGTAAAGTTTCGGTTTCAAGAAGAAAAAGAGAGAAAGCAAATGGAATTTGGCTCAAAGATTAAGAGAGTAAATCGACAATTATTACTTTGGTTTCGGGTTTGCATCAACCGAAAGCACTAGGGAGAAATCAGCAATGCTAAGGGAGATTTTGACTTGATGCAAAACAAAGAATAACACCTTCAAAGCTAACCGAAATGTCACCTAACTACAAAGGAAATTTCAGCACTTTTCCCTTACACCAAAATCAAAATTCGCAATCACACCAAAGTTATTCTTGCCATCAATTCAAATAAATTTTGAATTAATCACACTCCTAATTTTCTCCTTAATTCTTCCTATTCACATCAAAATTAAGTCAACTCCCCTAGCCCTTAAACCGTCCAAATACATGGACTTCAATGTCAAACTTTTCCATACAAAATTTCCATAGCACACACCTTATATCAAGCCTTGTGTTCCTTTCAATTCCTTAATTAAAAGATTTCTTTCCCCATGATCAAGCTTGCCTAATCTATTATTCAACTTGCCATAAAATTTGAAAGTCCAACCTTATCATGAATAAGGTTTGACCGTCCATAAATGCTATGATGCACAAAATATAAAATTCTCAAAATGCCTTCCATGTTACTCGAACCACTAACCTCAAGCACCCTCTCAAGAGCCTTAACCATCTTGCCACTTATTCCTCTTGTGATAGAATTTAATACTTAAATTAACTTAAGTGTCAAGTTCACTTAATCCACTTCACTAACTTCTTCAACTTAAAATTATTCTAACTTTGTAATTAAATCCAAACCTTCACAAAACTATACTAAGCCCAAAATAAAAATTATACCCGAGCTAACACAAATAACAAAATGATACTCAAATTTTCCTAAAGCCCAAGGCCCACTCGGTCCAAATCTACTAGGCCCAATTTTAGGATATTACAATAGCACTTTGACTAGGGGAACTGTCTTCTTTCGTAGTACTTTCACATCACGTTCCAAGATCCGAATCGGTTCTTCCTCATAGGATAAGTCTGGCCTTAGTTCCACCTCTTCAACCGGTACCACATGGGATGGATCCGATCGATAGCGACGTAACATGGACACATGAAATACGTCATGCATTTGTTTAAATTCGTGGCAACTCTAATTGGTATGCCATCGCCCAACTTGCTTCAAGATTTGATAAGGCCCTATAAATCTTGGGCTTAGCTTTCCTTCTTGACCAAACCTCATTACCTTCTTCCAAGGTGAGACTTTCAAGAACACTTGATCTCCACTTCAAACTCTATTTCCTTTACTTAAGGTCTGCGTCGACTTTTGCCTATCGAGGCTTCCTTCAACCGTGCTCGAATTAACTCAACCTTCTCTTGGTTTACGCCACCAACTCGGACCCAAAACTCGGCGTTCTCCTAACTCGGTCCAACAAGTAGGTGTTCTACACTTCCTTCCATACAATGCCTCGTATGGTGCCATCCGAATCTTGGCTTGATAGCTATTGTTGTAGGCGAATTCAGCTAAAGGCAAGTAATCTTCCCAACTTCCTCGAATTCCATTACACGCCTCTCAACATATCCTCCAACACTTGTATAACTTCGTTCGCCTGTCGATTGTGGATGAAAAGCCGTAGTGAAGTCTAGCTTAGTGCCTAAAGCTTGATGAAGTGCTTTCCAAAATCGAGACGTAAACCTTGGGTTTCTATCGAGATGATCGACTTGATTTTCGTGTAATCTCACAATTTCCGCCACATACAACTTAGCCAACCAAGAGAATAATTCATTACGATTTGGGATAAAGTGTGCGGACTTGGTCAAACAGTCCACAATCACCCATACCGAGTCCTTCTTAGTAGGCGTAAGGGAAGCCCACTAACGAAGTCCATGGTAATTCTTTCCCACTTCCATTGGGGAATTTCGATTGGTTGGAGCAATCTGATGGAACTTGGTGTTCACCTTAACTTGCGACCGTCAAACATTTCCCCCAATTCGGTCACTTCGCTTGGTCGGACCACCAAAATTGTTCCTTAGATCTCTATACGACTTGATGCCTCCGGGATGCATGGCATAGGGGCTACCATGCGCTTCCTCAAGAATCTTTTGTCTCAACTCCTTATTCTTGACATACAAACTTTACCCTTATAGCACAATACTCCTTCATTATTGACATCATAATCCTCTAATCCCCTTTCAGTGCTTGCGCAACTTAATACTTAAGTCCTCATCACCAACCGTCCTCCTTCACTTCCTTTAGCCATGTAGGCGGACTTGCAACTCGCCAATAGGCTTCCATCATCATATAGACTTATATGAGCGAACAAGGCCCGTAGATCCGTTACAACCTTCGACTTAGGGCATCGGCTACTACGTTCGCCTTGCGGGATGATACTCTATCGAGCATCGTAGTCCTTTAGCAATTCCACCCACCTTCGTTGCCTCAAGTTCAACTCCTTCGAGTTAATAAATACTTAAGGCTCTTGTGATCTGTGTAGATAATCGACCTTTCTCCATAAAGGTAGTGCCTCCAAACCTTAAGGCGAAAACCACCGCCGCTAGCTCTAAGTCATGAGTTGGGTAGTTAAGCTCATGAGGCCTTAGTCTGCCGAGACGCATAAGCGACTACTTTACCATCTTGCATTAACACACGCCTAACCCCAGTGCGAAGCATCACAAGACACCACAAATTCCTTTCCCCGCCTCCTTTGAATTAACACTGGAGCCTCTGTCAAGACTTCTTAAGCTTTTCAAAGCTCTCTTTGCATTTAGTAGTCCATTGAAAGGTACTTCCTTCCTTAGCAACTTGGTTAAAGGCGCGGCTATTGACGAGAATCCTTCCACGAACCTTCGTAAATAGCCCGCCAAGCCTAAGAAACTTGGATTTCACCACGGACCGAGGTGGCTTCCAATCCAACATCGCTTGATCTTCCTAGGGTCCACTCTTATTCCTTCGGATACCACATGCCCTAAGAATGCCACCTCCCTAAGCCAAAATTCGCACTTGCTGAATTTGGCATAGAGCTTTTTCTCCCTTAGTACTTCCAACACGACTCGGAGATGCTCATCATGCTCTTCCTCCGACTTCGAATATACCAAAATATCATCGATGAACACGACGACGAATCTGTCCAAGTAGGGTTGGAAAATCCGATTCATCATGTCCATGAACGCGGCTGGGGCGTTTGTCAACCCAAACGGCATCACCACAAACTCGAAGTGACCATATCTTGTCCTAAAAGCGGTCTTGTGGATATCAGCCTCCTTCACCTTTAACTGATGGTATCCTGACCGTAAATCGATCTTCGAAAACACTGCGGCTCCCTTCAGCTGATCGAACAAGTCCTCGATCCTTGGCAAGGGGTACTTGTTCTTAATGGTCAGCTTATTTAACTGACGGTAGTCTATACACATACGCATAGTTCCATCCTTCTTCTTCACAAAAAGGACCGGTGCTCCCCATGGAGACACACTGGGTCGGATGAACCCACGATCCAACAGTTCTTGGATCTGAGCCTTTAGCTCCACTAACTCCTTTGGTGCCATTCGGTATGGAGCGATTGACACAGGAGCTGTCCCCGGTAACAGTTCAATTCCAAATTCGACCTCCCTGTCTGGGGGTATTCCCGGTAACTCCTCTGGAAACACATCTACAAAGTCCCTTACTGTCCTAACTCCATTAACACCTTCCTCCTTCCCACCTATCGCACTTACAAAAGCTAAGAACGCTTTGCAACCTTTCTTAACCATCTTCTCAGCCTTCAGTGCCAAAACTACATTAGATAAATAATTCCTCCTTTCTCCGATCATTATTACCACTTCATCCTCCGGGGTTCTTAATTCCATACGTTTAGCCGCACAATCCAACACGGCTCGGTGTTCCACTAACCAGTCCATTCCAAGAATAAGCTCAAACTCTCCGAAGGGTAACTCCATTAAGTCCGCTCGAAAGTTCACTCCCTGAATCTCTAGGGGTACATTCCGAAAGATCTTGTCTACCACTATAGCTTGGCCTAGTGGGCTTACTACAGTCATCTGCCTATCAGAGAGTTCAGAGTCTAGGCCTAATGTTTTCACTATACTACTTGCAACATAGGAATGGGTCGAGCCCACATCAATCAAAGCAAAGTAAGGTTTGTCAAAAATAAAGAACGTCTGGGTTATTACGTCCGCAAGCGTCTCCATCTTCCCTTGGCGAACCACATAAACCAAACCCGGTTGTCTTGCATCAAGCATTAGTATTACCTCGTACTGTGTTCCACGGCCTCTGCACTACCACTACCACTAAGTTATTCAACCACGGCCCGTTGAGGTCTTTGTCGCCTCTACCGGTCTGGCTAGCATTCGAACTCTGGGTTGGGCTCTCGTCAGTTGTTTGGGGCAATCCTTAAACACATGGTCCTTGGACCCACACCTAAAACATGCTCCTATCTTTTCCAACACTCCGGATGCCTCTTTCCACAATATTCACAAGGACGAATCGCACTTTGTACAAATTTGTTGATTACGTGGCCCATCAACCCTAGGCCTCTTGTAACCCTTTTCGGATGACCCAAACCCTCTTTTGGTCTTATTCTTGTCCACTGATCGCTTAGTAGCATCCTTAATCCCTCGCCACCTTGGCCTTTTCTACCAAAAAGAGAATTCCCGCTCCTGATGCGGTGCTATCAACAGTCTTAAATCATTTCTCAACCCGTCCTCAAAACGAACACAGCGTTCATGCTCAGTCGCCACTACCCCTCGAGCATAGCGACTCAATCTCAGAAATTCCGCCTCATATTCTGCGACGGACTTACTCCCTTGGACTAACCCTAGAAAAGCCTTCCTCTGCTCATCTCAGATACGGTTCCCACATACTTCTTCCGAAGGCCTCTTTAACAAATTCCCGTGTCAAGTTTTCACTATGGTACCATCACGAGCAGTCAACCACCATTGATACGCTTCATCACGTAACAATGCTACCATCCCTTCGTTTTTCCTCCGAGTCGATCAAGCTCATCCATGATGCGTTCTGTTTCTAACCAACGATTACTCGGTTTACTAGGTGCCACATTGGATACTCCTCGAAACATTTACGCTCCATTAGCTCGGAGTCGTTCGGTACCGACTTACGATTTCCTCCATTTCCTCGCACCGCCACCAATTCCAAAACTTCGCGAGCGACTGCGACCTGACCTCTTCCCGTCTGCGAGCCTGCTGCTCAACATTGACATTAGGGGTGGTGGTGGCGGTGGCATCTCATTGTCGGACCCTTGTCCCGACCTAACGAGTTCGACACGGTCATCCTTCCTCTTCCTCGACCACGACGGCCACGTCCTCTAGAGCTCATTTTCTAGCGTCGGGATCTGATTAAGAAGTTTTATGAATTAGTTATTTGTTCCACTTATTTATCGAAGAAGTCTTATGAAAAGGGATTTTAGAGTGGTTCTTTCGTATCATACAAACACACAGTCTTTTCCATTCATTCATCCATCCATCAAACAAATATGAACTTCCGTTCATTCAGAGAAACGTTGTAGTTTTTGTTGTTTGTTGGTATTTTCCACTACCCGGGGGTATTTTTCGTAATTTTGTCCTCTGAGGCATTTTCGTAATTTTGTCAAAATAAGGTTCCTTGATGTTTTGTCAAGAATTATTTTGAAAACTTCAAAGTCTAGGGTAACTTGGAAAAAATTTTAAAAGCTGGGGTATTTGGTAATTTTGACCTCGGGGTACTTTGGTAATTTTACAAATCGAGTAAATCTGAAAATTTAATAAATTTGGGGTATTTCAAAAGTTGTAAAACTTTGAGGGTTCTTTTCAAAAGTGTTCCTTCAAAATGGGGATGTTGCAAAATTTTGGAAATTAGGGTCATTTTGGTAATTTTGTAAGTTAGGGGCAATTTTGTAATTTTTCCAAAATCACGGTATTTTGGTATTTTACAAATTAGGGTTTTGAATGTTTATGAAATGTTGAAATTTTGGGTAAAGTTGTTGAGTAGTTGAACATTTTACAAACCAATGGCGTTTTGGTAATTTCACCCCTAAGGGCATTTTTTGTAATTTTAAGTAGATCAAGAGTTTTTTCGGAAAAATGTTGTAAAATAATCTTCTCGATTTAAAGAGAGGTTTTAAGGGTTTGAATAAAACTAGGGTTTGTTGTTTTGTTCTCTCTTTTTTCAAAACATGGCTAGTTCCTTTCGGGTTTTAGTCATTATGTTTAGCCTATGACCGAGCCCTCTTGGTCGTGGTGAACCAAAGCTACGCACAGGCGAGATTCGTGTGGAGAGGAGGTGAGTCACGAATTTGCTTAAATACCAAGCTCCCACCGAAACCATTCCTAGACATGCGTCAGAGGTTACCACACCACCGCCCTCCGAGTTATGGTGAGCCAGAAGCTACGCACTGGGTAGGATTCTGCGAAGAGGAGGTGAGTCACTAGGGCTGCTTAAATACCAAGCTCTTAGGATCCAATCCTAGACATGCGTACAAGGGTTACCACACCACTAGCTCGGTGACTTAGCCATAGGTTGGTTTAGTACATTAAGTCTTATGTGTTTGTGTTTGAGTAGTCTAATCCTAAGGTTCAAGTTCCTATCATTCTATTCTCGTTCCATGCCTTTTCTACCCTTATATAAATCACAAAATCACACATATAGTTAGGGGTACTTACACGGTGGATCATGGTTGGAGACTTAGGGGCCATGCCAAAAAGCTCGCTTATGTTCAAAGAAAATCATTTGGCTCACTTTGAAAGCGTTTGGGCTGAGCCCACGGTGAGAGTTTAAAACACAGCTCGATACCAAATTGAAACACCCACACACCCCACGAGAATGGACCGGATCGGTATGTTCCTAAAGTAAACCGGTTTCAAACCTTTTAGTTACTTAGAGAAAATTTGTAAATTTTAGAAAAACTATTGTTTTGAGTTGGGCTTAGGTTGTAAACCCATTTATTTAATCTTGTAAATCCAATTTGAGGTAATGTGTCCAAAATAGATCTTAGCAAAATATTAAAAGTAATGTAAAACAAAGAATAATCCACTTTGGGCCTTATGGCCTTATTACATCAAATACACCCAAAATAAAATTAAAGAGGTATTAAAATCAAATAATGTCCAAATTTCGAATAAATTCTTCAAGTGATGCATGGCCTCCTCATGGTCTACGGCCCGGTCAAATCCTTGCTCATCGCTGAAAAAAATAATTCCCACAATGGGGTGAGTCAATGACTCAATGTGCACACAATACTATCAATCAATAATTCGGGCATTCACGTTTAAATCATCAAGTCCATATAATAATAGAATTCATGATGCAACCCAACCCAAACCTATAAGCCATCCGCTACTCTCCACCGTACCGCACACTTGCAGTGGGGACTACTAAGTCGACCCTCCATCTGCTACTCTCCACGTTGTGTCATTAGACACTATTGTAACCGAAGTTACCAAAATTTACTTAATGTGACCGTAGTCGACATATTTAGTTGGTGAGGCCAAGTCAACACCTAAATTTACGCAATGTGACCGTAGTCAACATATTTAGTTGGTGAGACCAAGTCAACACTGTTCTCCCCTTTCACATAAATCCGAATGCCCCAAAACATGTATATATATATATATAGCATAATTTAATTTCATGTTCATATTCATATATTCGCATGTTATTGAAATAACATTTTTTCACAATCCTATCGGAGTAGGATCGTGCCTTGGTACTTTTGTCACATGTGTGGTACATAGCCACATTCATATTATTATTCATATCGTATAATTAAAATATTTAACCATAATATATCGAAGAATAGTAAGGGTACACACCTTTTTAAGCAATAGTTTCCTTGATATCTTGAGAATCCAGATCTAATTTTTAGATCTATTAATCCTATATTGACCCACCAATTAAAACACATTAATAACCCTTTTAGTCAAAACCAAATCCTAGTAGGATTTGTAAGGAAAAACTCACCTTTGCCGATTTGGTGATTACACAAATCCCGGAAGTTTGGGTTTTCCTCTACTTGATATTCGGCCAACCCTTGTAGTTCAATATGGTTAGTTTTTCGGCTTTTCAATAATTAAGGAATTAATTTAGATGATCTCACCACCATTGGCCGAATGTTTAGAGGCTTACCTTATAGATTTCCAAATCCCGAAAGTTCCCTTTTGTCTTGAATATCTGTTGAAATTCCTAAAATTCATATGTTAGATCCGATCTAACTTTAATAAGTAAGAAGTTGGCCTTTGGCCGATTGTGCCTCACCTTAAATCCTTGATTTTGAAATCCCGAAACTCTCCCTTTTTCATTCGGCCATGAGACATAGAAAAGGTTATTTCCTTGTTCTTGATTAAAAGATTTAGAAGAACAAAAATTAATTGTTCTTACCTTAGATCCTTGCTCTTTGTAATTGATGATGGTAGAAATCTAAGGAATCATGGTGGATTCGGCCATGAACAAGAATGGAATTAGTACCTTGATTTTGGTAAAAGAAAAGAATAGAAGTTGACTAATCCACGATCTTACCTCTTTTGATGTTGTGGATGATTCCTCCTCTACTTAGAATCAATAAGGATTGAATTTTGATAGTAGAAGCGAGGAAGAAAATAGAAAAAGAGAGGATGGTTCCTTGCTTAGGAGAATTCGACAATGAGAGGGGAAGTGAGAGCAAAATTTGACAAAGTTGATGAATGAGATGAGAGTATCACTTTTCCTCTTTTAACGAAATTGTTAGACCAAGAGTCCAAAACTTGGCCACTACTCTCCCAAGTGATAATTTAATCTTCATTAATTATCACTTTATTAAATAAAATAACCTTTAATCCTTCTTTTAATTCCTTATTTATCTTAGTGAAATAAATCCTCTATTTATCACTTTAATTTGACAAGTTTCAATAAAATAAAACTCTTCCCTTTCAAGCCAACATGTGCGTCCATCCCTAGCCTTGGGAAACAAAATTAAACCTTCAATAATTGCTTTCCATGTGACTCGAACTCAGGGCCATTAGCCATAAGCCTTAAGTGACACTTGAGCCACTTTTCCAAGCTCGATTGTATGACAAAATTCACCAACTTTTTCTTTTAAGGCCCTCGCCCCTTATCTCCTATTTTGGGCTTTAAAATTTGTCATTCCTACCTTATTTCTAAGTTTCCTAAAATTTTCACATGACTCTGTAACTTGCCATTTTTCTTACATCCTCGGGTTTCCAAAATGTTCAAGTTTCCAAAATGTTTAGGTTTCCAAAATGTTTAAGTTTCCTAAATGTTCGGGTTTCCAAAATGTTCGGGTTTCCAAAATGTTCGGGTTTCCCAAAATGTCTAAGTTTCCAAAATGTCTAAGTTTCCAAAATGTCTAAGTTTCCAAAATGTCCATTTCCATTTCCATGCATTTCTAGGTTTCCAAAAGTTTCACAAATTTATTCATAGTACTTGAAACTTGTCATTTCATACAATTAAGCTGAAATGCATAGGCCTATTCGAGGATGTTACATTTATCTTTCTTTTTTTTCCATTAATCTAATTGCTTACCTAACCTTAAAATAATATGATTTTTATCTATTTTATCAAAATCCCTAATACTTAAATCCCTAAACACTAAGACTCTAACTTTATTATTCGATATGGTTTAAGCACTAAACCCAAAACCCCATAACTCTAAAATAATAAAAACTAAACTATAAACCCGGCCTAAACCCTAACCTAACCCTTAATCTTAAATTC
This sequence comes from Gossypium rotundifolium, assembly GCA_025506655.1. Taxonomy (NCBI): domain Eukaryota; kingdom Viridiplantae; phylum Streptophyta; class Magnoliopsida; order Malvales; family Malvaceae; genus Gossypium; species Gossypium rotundifolium. Next base: position 173,667,263 of record CP106727.1, read on the forward strand.
TAAACCCTAAACCCTAAATCATAAACCTTAGACCCTAAACTATAAAGATTAATCCATAAACTATATACCCTAAATTAAACCATAAACCCTAAATTATCATGAGAATTAATTCAATATTTTAAAATTAATACTATCTCTTTTACGATTATATAAGAAATTATTTAATAATTTTTTCATTTTTAACAAATATTTTCTATGTTTTTACTTTCAAATTTTTCTAAGTGTCATTATTTTTTGATTAAAAATAATTTATATTTTAATCAATATAATTTATATTTTAATTAAGATAAAATATTTATATTTTATATATTCAATTAAAAATAAATTGTATTTTAATTAACATTACTAGTTAGGGTTTAAGGGTTTCGATAAAGCAAAACTTCTTAATGGTTTAGTTATCAATTTGTAACGTACTTTTCATAATTAAGTCAGTTAATTTCAAATAGCAAAATAAAATTAAATTCAAAACAAAAATAAGAAAAAATGAAAATTAAATCGAATAAAATTGAAATGAGTGTCGATTACCCTAAATGAAAATAGAATTGTTGCTCAATATTTACTGGCATTTTAGGTTAGTGTTTAATGGTTAAATCAAATTTGATATTCTGTCTTCATTCGATAAACCCTAAACCCTAAACCCGTGAACCTTAAATCATACACCCACAAACCCATAAACTCATAAACTCTAGCCGTAACCCTAATCCTAAGACTAACCATAAACATAAACTCTAAAGTACACTAAATCTTGAAATGCTAAACTCGAAACCCTAGTCAGCCCATAAAAACCACTAAACCCTTAACTATTTAATAATTTTTGAATAATATATATTCTTTCAATATTTGAGAAATTTAAATAACATTTTCAATTTACTAAATAATTTTGTTTCTCTACAGATGCATGAGTTACCAATTTTCTTAATTTTAATATATATAAAGCTTATCTATTATCTCTAAAATATTTTAAACTATAATTATAATTTTAATATATATATATATATAAAAATTAAATAATTTAAACTATAATATATATAAAGTTTGTTTTCTGTAGTGACTAAACCCTAAATATAAAATTTATAAGGGAAAAAGTAATTAAAATAGAATGCTAATACTTACATAGACCTAAAATAAATTAATTTTTTATTAATAACACTAACCCCTAATGCCTAATAGCCAACCCCTAAAACCATAACCCTTAAATTATTTATTTTTGAGGCGTTTTTTAAAAAAAATGCAGCTAGTGACATGCTTTTTGGTGCGTTTACAAAAAAACGCCACTAATTCTCGATCTAGCAACTATAGCTCAACCACAAAACGTTGTCGTATTGATTAACATCTTTGCGGCGTTTTAGTCTAAGCGCCACTAACACTCTTCATTTAGCGGCATTTTTTCAAAAGTGCTGCTAATGCTCAGACCTTTAGCGGCGTTTTTTCAAAAGCATCGCTAATGCTTTGATTTATAGCTGCGTTTGAGGAAAAATGCCACTTTTTATCCTTTTTAGCGACGTTTTAGAAATAAACGCCGCTATTGCTCATTTTTTTTGCAGTGTTTTCCTTCAAACGCCGCTAATGTATAATATTTGAGGCGTTTTTCTTTAAAATGCCGCTAAAAACACCGCTAAAAGTCTGTTTTGGTGTAGTGTGCCCTAACTTACTGGGTTTCGATTTTTCTCGTAGAACTTAAGGTATTAGATATCTCTTCTCTTTTAAAACCGAAACTTACAAATTTCAAATCAAAAACTTACTCTTGGGAATTCAAAACGTTGTGTCCTAACTTACTGGATATGATGTTTTGCGCCTCGAGGTAGGAATTTTCTAAAATAAAGGCGTGTCTAGTTTCGAAGTCATGAGATGCTATATCATAACTTACTGGGTATAGTGTTTTATTTCTCTGAGATAGGTAAGTTTAGTTTTTTTTTTTTGTTCTTTTAATAAAAGGATCATTTTCTAAAAAAATTTTCAAATTTTCAACATTAGGACATGATTTTATTGATTAGGTACCAATTTTGGGCGTCGTGAGGGTGCTAACCCTTCTTCATATGTAACTGACTCCCGAACCCATTTTTATTATTTTTCGTGGACCAAAATCAGTATTTTGAAATAAAATGTTTTTTTAAGGTGATCCAATCACACCTAAGTAAAAAGGATTGGTGGCGACTCCCATTTTCGTTTTGTAAAGTCGATTCCCCATTTTTTCATAAAGCATTTTAAAATGGTTTCGACAGCTTGGCGACTCCGCTGGGGACTTAAGAGAGTCAAGCCGTAAAATTAATAATTTCATGTCATTTTGTCCAAATTTTAAATTCTGTTTTTTTTTTAAAACATGATCCTTTTATTGCATATGGTTCTAATTTTAAATATATCTCTCAGCATTGCACTGCATGACCGTCGTGGTCGCACCCTTAAGTGGGAGCGAGAAGCTATGCCTTCGTGAGGTTTTCACCTCCGCACGAGCTAGTGGACTGCTTTCGGAATACATCTGTACCTATGTCTTCATGAAGTTTTCACTTTCGCATGACCATAGGGAAATGTATTCCCCTGAACCGAACTCGGTCCACATGAGCCTATAATGGGTGAGGATCGAGGAATCTGCTGGTTCGGATACCCCCAACTTTAGAGCTAAACCACATGTAGAAAATGTAAGGACCTACCCTAAGTAGAACTATACCAAGATTTAGTGGTTACCCAGATAGATGTTTTATCTGCCTTATATTGTATTTAATGATACTGACTTGTAGTGCTTTATTTTTGTGCATATCATTTCATACTTTAGGAGGTATCGATTCATGGTCAGTTTCTAAGTTAGAAAGCTGGTTATGGAGAACGAATTCCTTGATAAAGTGGAGGACAATGCTGTCGTCCGTACATGGTCAGAGCAAAATCAATTGGAAAAAGGGAACAGCTTAGTTGACGGGTATGTATCTGAACTATGGGACTTTACTCGTATTAGTATTACACAAAATGAGTTCCAAGAGTTGAAAGAGATATGGGTTCAGTGGGATAATGAAGCTAAGTAGTTGTTTTATCGTAATTATGGAGATTGCCCTACTTACTCAATGTCAAAGTAGATAAGCATCTATTCCGAGCTATGGCCCAGTTTTGGAACTCTGCCTGTAGCTATTTCACATTCGAGAAAGTAGATTTGGTGCCCACGGTGGAGGAATATACGACCTTGCTTCGGTGCCCAAGATTTCAAGACTATAAAGCTTATTCCAAGGCCGTTAATGGCCCAACTTTTGTGAAGAAGTTAATGAATATTACGAGGATGAGCGAGCAATGGGTTATAGCCAGAATTCAGAAGAAAGGTGAAGGTAAATGCATTCTTTGGGTTAGCTTGAGGGACCTGATCTTAGCCCATCCAGACGCAAAGAAAAAGGTTGACGTCTTTGCCTTGTGTATCTACGGTTTGGTAGTTTTTCCCAAAGCTCTCAGACATATAGATGAAGCAGTCATTGAGTTATTCGATCGACTTGACAAAGGGGCCAAGCCTGTACCTGCGATCTTAGCCAAGAAGTTCAGATCTTTGAGTGCATGTCAGAGAGCAGGTGAAGGCAGATTCATTGGATGCGTACAGTTATTATTAGCTTGGTTTCACAGTCATTTCTGAAAGATGGAGAAAGTTTCTTATCTGGTTTTCTCTGATAACTATTCTCCCTTAAAAGAGATAGTGGCTACACCAAGGAAAGAGGACGTGTCTGAGGAAATTTGGATGGCGCTTCTTCAAAATCTTCAAGAAGAGGATATCGAGTGGAGAGCTCCTTGGATGATACCCGAGAAATCCTTTATCGATGTGGGAGTTTCGACTGGGTTCATTTTCTTGGAATTTGGGGAGCCGTTGGATATGCCTCTTTGCTCGTGATGAGACAATATGGGTCAAGACAATTTATACCAACAACATATGGGCTAGTTCAGTGTAAGTTCTCGTACAGAGGGGATAATTATAAGAAGAGAGTTAAAGAGATTTCTAGCGCTTAGAATCAGATTCATATAATGAAAAGATTATCAGCAGGCCCAATGACGACTCCAGAATACGACAGATGGAGGATTAGAAGAATTAATGATAACATCCCCGAGCTAAGTTCAGTAGGCACCCGATCAAGAGAAGGATTCTTACAAGTGGTCCCATCAGAGTTAGAGATTGTAAAACAAGATTTCGAGAGGATGAGTTCTGAGCTTGGAAAGAGAATAAAGAAGCTAGAAGAAGAGAAAATGTATTTGAGACTAGATGTTGATATTCAAAATTAGAGGCTAAAAAGTGAGAAAAGAGAAAAGGAAGATTGAGGAAGATCGAGATAGCTTGAAGACTGAATATAAGAAGATGCGTCTATAGATGAAAATTACTGGATTGGGGAAGACTTCGCAATAGTGGCAACAAGAGGTTCAAGATGAAAAAGCCAATGCTGACCATTGGGAGAAGAAGTTCCTAGAGATGCAGATACAGAATGAGGCCCTAGAAAGGAGTTTGGCTGAAAGCCAAAAAGAGAAAAGTGGATTGAAGGCTAAAGTCGCTGAATTGGGACGGTTTCTTAATCATCATCAAAGCCGTAATTCTTCAATCGAATTAAAATCAAGTCTGAGTAAGATTGAGGAGATGAAGGGCAAGATCAAAGAGTTAGAATATGCATTGCACAACTGTGAGCTCTGGATCGAGCTTCTTGAAATAAGAGAATGGCGCTTGAGGGAAGAGCTTCACCATTCTCATGATCAAGTCAGAAATCGTGACTACCTCATGGGTGAAGCAATAGTTCAGATTCGAGAGGTTGCTAATCATTTACAGACTTTGGCAGTACAGGCTGATACATTGAGCATGAAGTATGAGCTGCAGTCCAATCGGGGTCAAGAGCTAGCTTTATTGCTTAAGAAAGTTAAGACTTTAGGCCTTAGGGCGAAAGCATATTTGTAGTCCGTTTTATGTAAAGGATTTTTTTTCTAATAAAGTTTTCTAAAATGAAATTGAATCAGAATCGATACCTTTTTTTTGCATTCATGTATTTGCATTACATTCATCATTTGCATCAAACTTTTACCAAAATGACCCTAATTAGGTAAAAATATTTCAGTTAACCTAGAAAACATGGAGCAAAGATTGGAGAGAATAGAACAAATGCAAATACAGATGCAGGGGCAATTGACCAAGATCTAACAAGAAATGCGGGAACAAATGCTAGAATTTCAAAGGAATATGATTGGCCAGTTAACCCAGTTACTAGTCAAGGATTTAAAAAAAAGAGTGGCCCAATGGTCAATAGCAGGGATGATGAAGAAGACATAGTTTACTCCCCAATAGGTTTTAACCCAAGCAATGATCAAGCCAAACCGATTGTTCTGGTAGAAACAAAGGAAAGAGGAGAATGGACCTCAAAGGCCCTGAAGAAGAAGGAAAAGAAAGCGAATAGTGCCTGTAGGTATGACAAGAGCCACTCAGAGCCGATTACAGTAAACCAGCCAAGGACGATAACTACCAGTAATCATGTTTCCCCAAGGTAAAACTCTGAAAAGCTCCAGTTTACACCAATCCCGATGACGTATAAGGAGCAACATCAAAGTTTATTTGATGCACATGTGGTGTCGCCATTTTATCTGAAGCCGATACAGCCACCATACCCTAAATGGTATGATTCGAACTCTCAATGCGACTACCATGCGGGAATAATAGGTCACTCAATCGAAAACTGTACTATGTTTAAAAAGTTGGTCGAAAGACTCATTAAAATTGTGAAATTCGATGATTCATCAAAACCTGATCACTTTAACGAGGTAGTAAATGTGGTAATTGAAGGAGGAGACAAGAAGGTTGCGATTCCTTGAAGAAATCAAGACATGAAGAGGGAATGAAGTTTCCAAGCCCTTGCGTACTTGGGAGTGTTTTGAATAATAGGAATGTCGAAGAGATCCTTGTATTTTTAGAGCTGATCTAGAGTAATATTCAAAACATGCTTGTTGCCTTAAGCCTAGAGGCCATAAGAACCCTTTTGTGAAATAGGCTTGTGTCCGAAATTTTATTTAAATAAAGTGCATCTTTTAAGCAAATACTCTTTTATTCTTTCCATTTCATACTGTACAAACAATTGTTCTTAGTTTTTTTTTCTTTTGTTTGGATTTTCTTTCAAATATTCTTTCATTCTTTATTCATTACCATACAAATAATCATCCTTAGAATCATTTATTCTTTGGATTTTTTGCCTTCGTACCTAAGTACCCAAATATCAACGACATGAACGACGTTGTTACTGACTCCCTTTGTGAATGAGATATGGGTCTAGGGGATCTAAGGAATTTGAAGATGACAGAGATTGTAATTTATCTTTCAATTTGTTAAGAATGATGAAAAATAGACCTTACTCTACAAAGGGTCAGTGGATATTATGAGTCTAGAAAAGTGGTGAAGATTGTAGCCTAGCTCATCACAGAACTAATGTGAGACATAATTGAGTTATTTTCAAGAATTCAAAAATGTTTTCGCATGATCATATCAGGACATGCCTGGGCCACTAATACACGGGCTAAGCGTAAGGATCGGGCACTGTTGGTCTACCATGGAAGGGGATTGCATCAGTTGTACTGTAAATACTGAATTGAAGAAGAGGATATTTATGTGACTCTTCTATTCTCTTCACGGACTTTTTTATATGCGGAGGATGGATGTCATGGTGACAATCTCGTCAAACGTTTCTAGTTGACATTGATTCACCGTCATGGTCATCGTCTATTTCACTAAGAGGGTGAATGTTGCTTTATATGCAAATATTGAAAAGTCGACAGTCATCAAAATCAAAAAAAAAAAAAGATTAGATGCCAACAAAGAATGCCATAAAGGATCACATTTAATAATGCCTAATTATACAAAGTCAAAGTTACAGTATTGTCCAAAGATCAGGTAGCATATCACAGTGCAACAAAAGTTGCCAAAAGAAAAAAAGAAAAAAAACAAAAAAAGTGTGATTAAGACTTGTAAGGATTGGCATAAGAAGCTACCATTTACCCTATGTCTTATTGAACATCGGCCAGAACCTTCACTGGGGCAACATTTTACCCATTGATTTATGGAATTGAATCATTTTGCCAATTGAACCTAATTGAAGAAAAGGTTAAAAGTTATTTGTCACGACCAGATGATGCGATCTTACGTTAAAGAAGTTCATCTTAAGGAATTCCACGAAGAAACCTGATGTTAAAAGATTTTTCTTCTACAAAACGATTCCAGAGGAAGGCATATGCCAAACTGGGAAGGACTTATGTAGGACCTGTTCTAGAATAGCATCAATATTAACCGAGATGGATGGCGAAGACTTTCCCAATCCGATGAATTCAGGTTCAATCAAGAAATATTTGGCCTGAAAGAGGAAAAACCAAGGTGAAAACCCATAAATGGCGCCTCGAAAAAAAAAAGAAAAAGAAAGAAAGAAGAAGGAGAGGCCAAGGCGAAAATCCGCAAAGGACGCTTTGAGACCAAAAGGGCTTTGAGCCAAAAACCCAAAAAGGGCAGCTCAAATTTTGATTAAAAGTGGGGCATACAATAGTCTTGCTATGCTTGAATTAACAATGAGGAAGTATGTTATGCCTTGGGGCATCGAAAAAGTACTCCGGGTCCCCTAAACACATATCGAGTTTAAAATGGTTCTCAAGAAGTTTGAACAGAGAAACTCAGGCTGCGATATCTGGGGCACCTAGCTTCTATCTTACTCATTTTTGAATTTGCTATCTTTGATTGCTTTATTCTTTTCAAGATACACCCAAATCAATTTTCTTTTATTGCATTGGTGATCTTTGATTAACTTATTTGTTTGGAGCCATGCTCCTGATTAATTTCTTTCTCATCCATTTTTGTGACCTTTTCAAGCATTTTATATTGAAATAATGATTAATGGACTAATAACACTTTCATAAAAAGAGTTTTACATATTACTCTGAAAACTTCTAAGTAATATGAGGAATCTGAAATGTAACTATTGTTCAGAACTCACCAAGCCTAAGGGTTGGAAACATTGAAAAATGATTATCTCTTCGGATTCTCATTGGATAAGACAATTTCGTTGGTGATACCTCGGCAAATGACAAACAAGGTTAATCCAAGTATAAAAGGGGATCATTGTCGGGAGACCCTGCATTCATGTAAATTTTAGAGTCATACATCCAGGGAATGGTGTAACAAGTTAAATTAATGGAAAATGATACAAGTTTTATACCACTAAATGGTAACAGATTGGATGGAAGAAACCAAATGTTATATCCCTGAAGTTGCAAGGAACAGATTAAAATAGCAGATTTGGCATTCCTGAGGTTGCAGGAAGCAGATCGAAGACATTAGTCTGGCAATCCTTGAAGTTGCAGGGAGCAGATTAAAATAGCAGATTTGGCATTCCTGAGGTTGCAGGAAGCAAATCGAAGACATTAGTCTGGCAATCCCTAAGTTGCAGTGAGCAGATTAAAATAGAAGATTTGGCATTCCTGAGGTTGCAAGAAGCAGATCGAAGACATTAGTCTGGCAATCTCTGAAGTTGCAGGGATTAGATTAAAATAGTAGATTTGGCATTCTTGAAATTGCAAGAAGCAAATCAAAAATATCGGTCTTGCCTCTTTAAGTTTGCATGCAGCAGATTAAAAGATAGTGGATATTGCCTTCCTGAAGTTGCAGTGAAGTAGATCGAAGCCATCAAACTTATTGAAATCAATAAGAAGTTCCAAATACCATTAAATTTGTAGTGGAGTTGGAAGTCATTTGAAGAAAACGAGGATCAAGAAGTCAAGGCTCGACCAAGACCGGGCAAAATTGGTCCTTTTATAGTCTTTGCTCTATTCTTGTTGCACAACAACGAGCAAAAGGGGCAGCTGTAATAAGACCATTTTGCCGGGGCCCATATAAAATTAAATAATATAAATAAATAAACCAATGTTTACAGTCCAGTTACAATGAAACAGGCCTAAAGACCAAGCCCAAACACCAGAACCTGTTACACCCCAAAGCCCAATTACACCCAACAGCAAACTACCCAAATTAACTAAACCCGTATAGCACAAACAATTGACCCAAGACCCTGACCTGTTATCTATGACCTAATTAGCCCAAAGTTTATTCGGCCCAAAAGGGCCCAAAGCTTCAATAGTTTCAGACCTAGGGTTTCTGAGGAAACCCTAGGCGTCGCAAATGCCCCAACAAGAGCTCAATCATCGCGCCGCAATAGCCCTTCGGTCATGCCACCATTATTCGCGCCGCAATTAGCGCGCCTCATCTCCATCACAAGACTTCCGTCAATCACCTGCGAAAAAGGAAACAAAACAACAGCAAACAAGGCAATATTTCTTTTTTTTTTCCTTTTATTTTGTTTATTTCGAAGGCTATAAAAGCCTTACAAAGATTTGTAACAAAGGGGGAAGGGAGAGAGAAACATATATACACAGATACAAATACAGAGAAAAAGAGACATAGAATACTAAAAAAAATCCAGAAAGAATATACAGAAATTTTCTTTGCAAAGGTGATTTTTTAAATATATATTTTATTCGGTTTTATATATTTTATATACATTCGGGCATATAAAAAATGTTTTAAAAAATAAAAAGGGTGCGTTACCTTTCGAAGACGCCGAAAATCTAAACTTTTAGCCTCCGGCCACCGTCCGCGGTGGCGTGAAGCACGTGGAGTGGTGGGCCGAATGTCCGGCAATGGAGCTCAGACGAGACCTTCGAGAGCATTTCTGATTTTTCTTAAAAAAAAAAAAACAAGTTGCAAAATGATTTTTTGGCCTAAATACTGACTTATATAAGTGTTTAAAAACGACGCCGTTTTAGCTTAAATAGATAAGCACAAACCGACGTCGTTCAGACTTTAGGATCCGCGCGTTGACCCGAATACCCAGGGAGGATCCGCGTGTTTTTGTTAAATGGTCTAATTTCTCTTTCGGTCCTTCTGCAATTTTTTTAATTTTAATTCAATCCAATCTATATTTTTTTATTTATTAAATTAACCCTAAAATTTGTTTTTGTTCCAATTTAGTCCCTCAATCCGTTTTAAAGGTTAAAATCTGAACGATGTCGTTTTGAAAATTTGGCAAAATTGCCATAATAACCCTTGCAGTATGGAGCGCATTTTGATTTAATCCCTTTTATATCTGTTTTAATTATTTTTTAACCCATGTTTGTTTTGTTTTGTTTTATTTTCATCCTTTTATTTTATTTTATTATTTTACATTGTATTTAATTATTTATCATACTAAATATTCTATATTATTTTCCTACATTTATTAATTTATTAATATTATGAAATTCACATATATATAAATATATATATTATGTATTATTTTATTTAATTATTATTATATATTATTTTACTTGGTTTAATAATTTATATATTATTTTATAATTTATATACTATTTATTATATTATATTTTAATTTGTATATTGTATAGTATTATATTATATTATATATTATTTTTTAAAAAATTGTATAAAGTTTATTATATTATATAATTTATTTTATTTATATTATTTGTTACATATATTTTTTATGATTAGTATATTATTTATTATATTATATGTATATATTTTTTAAATTTTTATGTTATATAGTATTATGTTGTATTATGTATATTTTTTTTTTTTTTATAAAGTATAAAATTATATCATATAAGATATTTAATTTATGTTGTATTTATTATATATGTAATTTTATGATTAATATTATATATATATTTATATAAAATTATTATATACTATTTATTATTTATTTTCTTTATTATATATAGTTATTTATACAAGTATTAAATTATTAAATTATGTATATTATTTATAAGTATTTTTACTTTTAATTTTTTATTATTATATATATATATATATAAATCATTTTAAATCATCACATTCTTTTTATTCAATGTTAAATATGTCATTCTTTTTTCATTCAATTTTGTTATTTCGTGAAAATTTCAATTATTACTATTTATTTTATATTACATGTTTATCTATTTATACTCTTTAGATCGCTTATTATTGTTTAGCAAAGTTCATTATATATTTATGTTATATTATTCTTTTATTTATTTTAGTATAATTTGTTATTATGTAGAATTACTATTAAATATGTAGGTTGTATACTCAAACCATTGTTTTATATAAAAAAAATTTTTGATGCATTTTTAATAATTTTAAAAAAAAATTCGGCGATATATGATATTTGGGGACTTCGAGAAGAATTGTGCCCTAACTTACTGGGTTTCGATTTTTCTCGTAGAACTTAAGGTATTAGATATCTCTTCTCTTTTAAAATCGAAACTTACAAATTTCAAATCAAAAACTTACTCTTGAGAATTCAAAACGTACTGGATATGATGTTTTGCGCCTCAAGGTAGGAATTTTCTAAAATAAAGGCGTGCCTAGTTTCGAAGTCGTGAGATGCTATATCATAACTTACTGGGTATAGTGTTTTATTTCTTTGAGATAGGTAAGTCTAGTTTTTTTTTTCGTTCTTTTAATTAAAGGATCATTTTCTTAAATTTTTTTCAAATTTTTAACATTAGGACATGATTTTATTGATTAGGTACCAATTTTAGGCGTCATGAGGGTGCTAACCCTTCCTTATACATAACCGACTCCTGAACTCATTTTTATTATTTTTCGTGGACCAAAATCTGTATTTTGAAATAAAATGTTTTTTTAAGGTGATCCAATCACACCTAAGTAAAAATGATTGGTGGCGACTCCGTTTTCATTTTTTAAAGTCGATTCCCCATTTTTTCATAAAGCATTTTAAAATGGTTTCGACACATGTAATCACATATCGATGTCACTGTCCCAAACAGGGTCTTACACGAATCGAATACGATGTCAATGTCCCAGACATGGTCTTACATGTAAACACAAATCGATGCCAACATCCCAGACGTGGTCTTACATGAAAACACATATCGGAATCTTATATCATGACATATGTATCCTAACTATCCCTAAGGCTCGTACGGGACTTTCGGACTTCGAAACTCGATCATTTCGGGCTCGTGTATATTGCTCCCATGCTCAGTTCATTTCAGCATATTATATACACAAGTAATAATTCAATTCGGCACTATTAAAATGAATACAATAGAATTTATCGATATTTATTTACTTATGAACTTACCTCGGATAACGACGGATGAAATCAACAACTCGACTACTTTCGATTTTTCCCGATCTAATTGCGATCTCTTTTGTTCTTGATCTAAATAAATTCAAATTTAATTATTTAATAACGCATTTCATTCAATTCAAACCGCAAATACATAATTAGGGCATTTTAACTTAAGCCCCTAAAATTCACATTTTTTACATTTTAGTCCCTATTTCATAAAATCACAAAATACACAAAATTTCATATTTCCCATTCTTGGCCGAATCTTCCTATAATTCATATAAGTCCACACATTTTATTTATTTTACATTTTAGTCCCTCAATTTATTATTTTTACAATTTAGCCCAAATTACTCAAATTCATCAAAAATAAAACTTATTAATCTATCACATATCTTTTATTTTCCATCATCAAACAACAAAAATCATAAGCTATCATCAATGGAAAAACACAAAATTATCATCAAATTCAAAAATTAAAACATGGGCTTAGTAGATTTCATAGCAACGATTTCAAAAACGTAAAAATTATCAAAAATCGAACAAAAATGAACCTTTAATCAAGCTAGATGTTGGCCGAATACTTCAAAGCTCATGAACCCTATTTTTATTTTTTAATTTTTGGTTATGAAACATAAAGATGATAGAATTTGGTTTTACTTATGTTTAATTAATCTTTTATTTTACAAATTACTTATTTAGCCTTATTAATATCATTTATATTCCACTAACCTTAGGAATTTGTGTCCATCCAATATTTCAATGGTATAATATCAACATAAGGACCCCACATTAAAAGAAGATAGAATTTTAGCACTTTAACAATTTATAAGTCACTTTTACATTTTTCGCGATTAAGTCCTTTTATCAAATTAAGCACACAAACGGATAAATTAAATCACAGAAATTTCACACATATCAATTCACATACTATATGCACAGAAAATAACATTAAAATATTTTTCTAACTCAGATTTTTTATTCTGAAACCACTATTCCTACTAGGGTTTAAACTAGACTGTTACACGCTGCCTTAGTTAGTAAACAATCATGGGTGACCAGCCACAAGAAGAAACGAATACGATGAGGGACATCCAACTTCCAAATTTTCATCCAAAACCCATTGATATATAGAGGCATTAGATGTCAACAATTTATAGGTAGAGGGGGCAGAAAAATTACCATTAGAAGAGGCATTCCCAAAATTGCGATCGCTCTCACCCTCCAAAACATGCACCATTGATAATTGCTCTTGGACTTCAACTGGCAAGGCAGCTACCAGCTCCTTATAAGAACTAGGATCCATGACCACGTCCTTAATAGTTAAGTAATGGAATTTAGGGGAGATATCAACTTCTAAATTATCTATAATAGAACCATTGTCCAACCATTCTTTTTTCAAGAAATTAGAAACATTTAAAATTAACTTACATCTAGATAATATTTTCCCTACAACTTTTTTTAATTTCTTTGGAAAGAACCTGAACTAATGTAGGCGAACTTTGGTAAAGCCTTCTATTCCATTCTCTCAATATCATATAAAGAAACGCACACCATGTCAGCCTAAGAAGAGTTGAAGAAAGATCTTCCTCTTCTATTCCTAAGAACCCTGTCAAACATATTTTTCCAAGAATCATGTTTCTTATAAAAAAAAAGGCCTGCAAAATTTGGTTTGAGAAAATCTTAAAATAAAAAAAAATAAATGTAATCCCTAGTTTCATTAGGAACACCAAAAAGGACACTAACAGAATTAAGATGACAACCCCAAGAAATTAACCTATCCTTAGTTGGTAGCCTATTTTGAAATTGCTAACCAATAAATAAAAGAATGTCTAGGAATTGAAAGCCCTCCCCATATAACTTTATGCCAAGGCACTTTGTCTTGCTTGTTCCTTATAGTCTTCCAAACTTTACTAGCTTTGTAAGAACCTTGTATCTCATAAACATGTAGCATAAGCTCCCTTAACTTCAATAGCTTTTTCCAAGCCCAACTATGCCATGAAAGAGGTTGAACATTCCAAATCATAATGATCCAACCCTCATCAAGATTAACCATAAACACTTCATCATTTTTTGGATGAAAAATCTTCTCCTAACTCACCCTAGCTCCTTTAGCAAAAGCTTCATTACCTCAAAGCACTGAATTGTAAAGCTCCTTGTCCAGACTCCATCTTTCCTTTTACATTATTACTTACTCAAGCTCCTCTTCTAGATTCTACCATTGTTTCCACTTGGATTCCACCACTATTACAGGTTAACATTCTACCATCATGCATATTACCATCCGAAGTCAGTACCTAACAGCCCCAATGTGAAGCTCCAGCATAATCTCTACCCATGACAAACCAAACAGCCACTTTCCACCACTCTATAAATAACTCTCAAATCCAATCCATCCCACTAACCTCCATTATAAACCCCTCACCACCCGTCCCTCAACCTACCCAAAATACACCACGACCAAACCATCCAATGCAAAATAGAGCAAAAGCCAATATTCATAAACCTATTCAAAAATTAAACCTTCATACCCAATTATCCAAATTTCCTGACCTTGAACCCACCACAATAACTCAAGCTTTGAAAGAACCAAAATGGTCTGGTACAATGTTAGAAGAATATGATGCTCTTGTTCGGAATGAAACTTGGGAGCTAGTGCCACTTGATTGTAGTCAAAATGTATTGGGTTGTAAGTGGATTTTTCAAATTAAACATAAGTTTTATGGTTCCATTAATAGGTACAAGGCACGATTTGTAACAACTCATTTTCAGTGGTGTCAAAAACAGTGGTTTCGAGACTACAATTCTGACAAACGAGTTAGTAAATATTATTAATTAATATTAATGAGTATTTATTTAACTCATACTAAATTTTGGTTAAGAAATGTTAATGTTTAAATAGTTAATTTAGGAAAAAAGACTAAATTGTAAAAGCTACGAAATATAGTCTCTATTAGTTAAATGTGTTAAATAGTTAATCGAAAGGTAAATTAATGGTTTTATATAGTAATTAATGGTTTTGGCTTAAGGATTAAAGAAATATCTATTAAATTATAACGGTAAATGAGTAATTTAGTAAATAAATGATAAATTAAATAGGAAAAGATGGTTATCATCTTCTCCAAATGGTTTTTACCAACCGAAATACCCTAGGAAGAAAGCTTGAAGGTTCGGTTGATATTCTCCTATGCATGTAAGTGATTTTAGCTTCTGTTTTTAGTAATTTTATGTTTTTGGAATCATTGTAGCTTAATCTAACTAGTCCAGGGACTAATTTATAGAACTGTTAAAAGTTTAGGGACTTACCATGAATGATTTAAGTGTGTTTATGAATTTAGTTTATAGATTCTTAAGTTTAATAGCTAAATATAAATATTTGGTTAAGTGATTTTGGTAATTTTAATGTTTAAGGATTTAATTGTTAAAATAGTAAAATTTCATGGAATTATTTTGAAATGATGATAAATATGGGCTGATTTGGAAACTTAAGAAAATCGGCTAGCTTGGATTTTGGTTAATTGTGGTTAAATTGTAAATTTTAGGCTTAGAGACTAAAATGTACAAAGGGTAAAAGTTGGGATAATTTTGTAAATTGATAATAAAAGGGTTTATAAGTATAAGTTAAATATTTAAGTACTGGAATTGGATTAATTGAACAAAAATATTTATCTAGATCAAGAAACAACTCAAATAGACACAAATGGCGAAAGGCCAAAGTAGCAGAGTAGTCATTGGTTCGTGTTAAAATTTGTTTTGGTGCAAGTAAGTTCGTATAATGATTAAGTTTATTAATTATTGTCTTGGTTGAATTTTTTACTGATCTTGTGTTTGTATATAGCTCTAATTGTTTGTTAAATGATAATTAGTTATTTAGATTAAGTTGTAAGGTTAGTTTAATTGAAGGTTATAATTGAAAATGTGAAAATTCATGATTTGTTTGATAGTGATAAATCAATGTGCAATAATTATAAGGTTTGAGAATGTAATATGTCTCGTTTGAACTTTGAGAATACTTAGGATACAAATGACATGCCATTAGGTGTTATACAGCTTCGGGTGCTAGTATTGGATATCCTACCAATGGCTGAAGTCCTGCATTTGTTGTGAATTCTCCACAGCTCGTGTGAGCAGCATCGTGTAGCTTTCATCCTGACCCACAGCTTGTGTGAGCAGGCCCATTTTACAGCTCATGTGAGCATTACAGCTACCGTTACAATTACAGATACAGGCACACTTTGTGTGAGCATGGTTCTCGTGTATCCGACGTTGTTTCATTTGGTTCAACTGGTAATAAAGGTTTAAATGAGTGAATTCAATTATATGGAATTTTATGTGAACATGATAAATGAAATGGGAAATGTTAGCATATTTGCTTCTTGGGATGAATAAATGATACATGTTGGAAAGGTGATAATGTAACATAAATTACTATGTTTCTAGTTTATATGCATGTTGTGAATGAATCACATGTTTCATGTATGAATTCAATAACTTACAAATTTGGTGATCTAAATAGGAATTGGATAAACTTATGAGCATGGTAATGGTGTTATACATGAATTATATAAATTGAGCCTAATAGGTAAGTTTTCATTTATGATTATACGAGCTTACTAAGCATTATTCACTTATGTTAGTTCTTTTCTTTTCTTGTAGATCATCAGAAAGCTCGATCTGTTGGAATCTACTTGGAGCACATTCACACTATTCGTTCATCACTTTGGTAAACGTTTTGTTATTTTGTTGATGGTTATAAATGGCATGTAATAGGAGCTTTTATGCTATTTTACTAATGTGGTATGGTTTGAGCTTATTACTAGCTTACTTTTATATATGACCTTGCTTTTGGGCTTGTAAATGTTTAAGTATATATGTGTTTTGGTCACTTAATTATGCCATTAGAAAGTAGATAGTTAATGGTGGAAATAGATTGTGAATGAATTGTTTAATTGGTATGTTTGATACATGTTTATGACATGGACTTGTATCCTTGCACTTGGATTGATTTGGTGTATGAATTGTGGTGCCAATTGATGGCATATTGGTTAAGCATATAGGTTGAATGATTTTGGCATGTTTTTAGGGTCTTTGAATGTGTTTTTAACATGTGAAAGTAATTAGAAATGGTTTGGCTTGGTGTTTAAGAAAGGGTTGTTGAATTAGCTTGCATTAGGGGTCAATTTGGAAACACACAGCCTGGGACATAGGTACTCACGGTCGTGTGCCACACACGGTCGTATGTCATTTTAATTTTAAGTGCAGGTTGGTCCACACTGTCACAAAGAGTTATACGGCCTGGCGACACGACCATGTGACCTTACTTTAAATATACACACGGCCTACGACACAGCCGTGTGATGTTATTTCGAATACCCACACAGGCTGGGACACATCCATGTGTCCCATAATTTGAATTGTAAACGACTGACCACATGACCATGTTTCTGAGCCACACAGCCTGAGCTTTGTCACACGGCCGTGTGACCCCTATTTTTAAAATTTTTAATAATTGTTTCTATATGATGTTGAATGTTTTGATTTGTATTATAATACTCTATAACCCTAATCCGATTATAGAGACAGGTTAGGAGTGTTACATGATTAGTTGCAAAGGGGTTTCATTAAAGTCCAAGAGTTGATTATCATGATACCTTTAGCTCGATAATCAAACCAACCACTATTCTTAGTCTTGCAATAAGTTGTGGTTGGTTCATTCGTTAGCTTGATGACAACAATGCCTTTTTTACAAGGCCATCTTAGTGAGAATTTGTATATGAGTCAACCACCAAGGTTTATTGATCGAGATTTTTTATCATATGTATGTAAGCTTTGGAAAGTTATCTATGCCCTAAAACAATCACCTCGAGCTTGGTATCAAGAACTCTGCAAATTCCTACTTCACTTAGGTTTTAAAAATTCACATGCTGATACATCTATATTCGTCTTCAAATCTAAAGGTCATTCATTGTATCTACTTGTTTATGTTGACGATTTAATTGTCACTAGGATAATGATGCAATGGTAAATCAGTTTGTTCATTTCTTAACAAGTCGATTTTCACTTAAGGACCTAGGCATGCTTTCTTACTTCCTTGGTGTTGAAGTTCTTCCCAACAAGCATGGTTTTTTTGCTTTCTCAATGGCGTTACTTGTTGAAAACTCTTGCTCGTGCACAAATGTTGGATGCTAAACCAATTCAAACATACTACCAACAAGCTCTTCACTATCACTACACTTTAGGCATGCCTTATCTGATCCTTCAGAATTTCGAGCAATAGTGGGTAGTCTACAATAGTTATTACTTACGCGCATTGACATTGCCTTTGTAGTTATTAAGTTGTCTCAATTTATTCACGAGCCAACCATTGAACATTGGGCCCTTGTTAAACGATTACTCAGATATCTTTGTGGCACTCCTTATCATGGTCTCCAGCTCTATCGTGACTCTCCTACTTCTTTACATGCATCCTCTTATGTTGATTGGGCTAGAAACGTCGATGACTTCTTTCCACTAATGCTTACATCGTCTATTTAGGTCGTAACCCTGTCTCCTAGAGCTCCAAAAAGCAACAAACCATTCATCATTCCTCCATCAAGGCCGAATATCTATGTGTTACTAATACTACTGTTGAAATAAATTGGGTTTGCTCTCTATTAAATGATCTTGGTCTTCAACCTTTTACATGCCCGGTGATATACTGTGACAATATTGGGGCAAACCAATTATGCTCTAACCTATTTTTTCATTCACGAATGAAACATGTGTCTATTGACTTTTCATTTCATTCGTGATCAAGTGCAAAATGGTATTTTGTAGGTTGCATATGTATCCTCTGTTTATCAACTCACTTATATTTTAACAAACCCACAATATATCCGTGGAATGTGCCTGCATTTGTATCCGCAGATTGAATGAAAATGTTTTGGTGCACACCACCAGTGACAAGTGCATGTTTGTTCTTAGTGTGTTTTAGGTAAAACCAATCTTACTTGGTAGATTGTGTGTTTAGGTGATGAATGACATGTTTAGTTTGTGTACAAGAAATGTTTTTTAAAATTTCAAGATTGTATTAGTGGGGTTTGTTGAGTTCTCTTGTAAAGAAACTCATATATATTGTAAAGTTTGAAGATAATGAAACATAGAGTAGACTCGATATACTATTAATTCTCTTTTTATGCTCTCTTTCTTAGTTCAAAACACCAACAATATTGAGAGAGTTTATTGACAGAATTTGAAAATATTTGGCCCGGTGAAAGAGAGATACTTTAGTTTTGCCAAGAATATGCCTGTATTGAGTGGCATTAGTTGGAGAGGAGCCATTATCTAGGCACAAAATCAAATTGGAGCTCATACAAGTTGATACCCCCTTACTCTTCTCGTTGAGTATATCTTTTCTATATTTGGATTGACACAACACCAATTAGGGCAGAGCCAGGGGTTGGTAGGGGGCCTGGCCCCCTAAAATAGAAAATTTTTGTGTTGGTCTCTTTATAATTTATAAAATTTAAATTAGAAGTGGTAAAATTATATTTTGATCCAAATTTTATAAAAAATTGATTTTATCCTTTAAAATTTATTTTAAAAAAATAGAGTATTAAAATAATAAAATTATACTTTTACTATTGTAAAAATATATAACTTAATTCCCGTCCCAAAAAAAATTTCTGAATTCGCAACAACGCCAATCTATGATCATTTTAAGCTACCTCAATGCCAAGTGGTTAACATGACTAATAGAAGAAATAACCTAACGAATAAGAGTGTATTGCTCCCAATAATACTGTCGTCAACATGTATCATGATATAAACTGTGGCAACTCGATTCTGAAGAATAACTAAATTTGTGTCAGACTCGGATTTGGCAAACCCTACATGAAGTAGTTGAGTTTTGAGCTCATTATACCATACCCTCGGGGCCTATTTGAAGCCATATATAACCTTGCAAAGATACATGAGGGGGAAGGTCCGGATGCTCTAAACCTTCAGGTTGGGCCAGGAACACTTCTTCATCAAGTGACTTATTAGCCTACCAAAATGTAGTAGGTATAGATGAGAGGGATAGATGGGCAAGATAATCAACTATATGTTTCAGTTTGAATATCTTAGTTTGTGATCATGTGGTTACTCGGTTGGTCATATTAGAGGGTGGTAGAAAGTTGATAGAAGGTGGTGGGTTGGGTAATTGAGGAGTATGGATAAGCACGATTGGTGGTGAGGAGGACTGGTGTTGGAGGAGGGGTTGGGAATGGTTTTATTTGTAGATCGGTGATAATATTGGATAATTGTTTTAGAGTTCTTTTTAGCGCTTAGGGAGTTGGGATTGGTTGTAATTGAGGTGGTGGTGGAGAAGATGGAGTAGAAAGTAGTTAAACAGAAGACATACCTGAACATGCAAATCGCTCTAGAACAAAAACCAAAGGAGACAGACTACAAGTGTGGGTAAGTGGCCATTGGCATGTGAACTAGGATGGGGTTTGGGAGAAATGAAATCAGGAGGTTGATCCGAAAGGATGTCGTTTGACGATGGTGTTTCCCACGTGATATTAAAATGTTATTCAAACTCAATTATTGGTTCCATTTGACGGTTGTGAATTAAGCAGTATAATTTTCATGTGAATGAATTTGTGGCCACTTTGCCTTTATTTTGGCTGCATGCTAGCATTTTCTGGGAGTGCAAATCCTCTGCGAGAAAATAAAAAAGAAAAAATTCAATTGATGTTAGATTATCTTGACAGAATTTAAAAACAAAGATAAGATTTTATTTGATATTCAATGCACATAAGCTGTTAAAAGAGTATAAAAACAAAAACATTGTTTGATGCTTTCAAATGAGTGGATCCAATGTGAGAGAGGAATTTTTTTACCATCACCCATTTTGACTCCTTCGGTGCCATTGTATTCCTCAAAATTGTGTGCCTCCGTTGTAATATGATGTGATGCACCAGAGTTAAGTGTCCATGGATAAGCATTTGTTGGGAAACTAGCAACATAATTGGCTTTGGCTTTAAGATGATCATGGGAGCAAAAGCGGCAAACACCTTCAATATGGCCAATTTTGTTGCCAAGCTAACATCGGATATGTGAAACAGATCTCTATGGGAACCGAGGATTTTTTTGGGTGACACTACGATTGTTGGATTGACGCCATGGTTGATTGGTGTTTAATCGAGGGATGGTGCAAGCGAGATTGCTCTCTTGAGCAACAACAGTGTAATTGTATTAAAGGGTTTCTTTTCATGTCTTCATGTTGTAGAAAGGCCTCATGGTTAAGCAATTTTTCTTAAAAGTTCTTCATAGGAGATTGTGAAGTTACGTGCTCTAATTGCAGTAGAGATCTTACATTTTGAGCCAAGATTCTTGAGGATCTTGACAATCAGTTCTTCATTAAACATTGGTGCACCAATAGTGGCCAGTTCATCCATGAGCGAGTAAAACATCACGAAGACAGTAACTTTTGTGAGTCTTGCGAGTTTGTATCTGAGGCTGAATATTCTAGTTTGAGATTTATGAACGTGTAGCATGGAGTCTCATGCTTGTTTAGCATTTGGGGCAACAACAACAACAATGAAAGCTATTGAAAGCATGTGTAGTCGGGATTAGGAACCCTTCATCTAGTGAAGGTTGGCACAAGAAGAAAGCCATGGAGATGGTTGTAAATATTATAACCTAGTATGAGCATAAAGAATTGAGCTTTCCATGTCGAGAAATTGTTAATGCCACTTAAACAACAGTAATTGTGAAGGAAGTATTATCACTGTTGACAGTCAATAAGACCAAGACTAATGGGATTCGGTATTGGGAAAAGTAGAACCTTCACTCTGAATTAATACTTCTGATACCATAAAAAAATTTAACAAATAAAAGAAGACTAATAAAACATTTTGTGGCTATATTTATTAGCATATGTAACTTTCACTAATGTTATTCCATTAGCAAGCAAACTAAGCATTATTAATATAAAATAAAATAAAATCCAATAAAGCATTGGAGCATAATTTCTGCCAGAAACCCAAAAATAAATAAATTAAAACTCAAGTTTAAAACCCAAAAATCAACACGCCCAATGGCATACAACAGAATTATTGAGGACCTTATGGAAGAACACTAGGCAGCTGCCTAGATGGCTATTATAACCATGCGCTACAAATTTGCAAAACCTCAATTAGGGCTACACTTTACATTATCCAACAATTCGTTTGAGGATTCTTCATGGCCCTGTTCTTCAAGGATCTCTTTGGGGCACAAAAAGCTTGGTTGATTCGTCGAAGACAAGAGCCTTGCCCACATCCTATCTGTTATCACTACCTTGTTCTGTGTCTCAGTAATCCGCTGCACACCAAAATAATCCAAAATTTAAACCCATATGAAACAAGTTTTCAGGTGTGTTACATACATATGCATTACTGCCCAAGAAAAATGATCTAATCTAATCTAATCACCAAAGTTCACATGTAACAAGAAAGAGTTGGGTGATATGTTTCAAGGACTAATAGAAGCTTTAAGGTATTCTGTGAATAGCCTGAACATCGGCAAGACACAAGATTAACTGATCACCATCGGAAGTGATGCACGCAAATAACGAGAAAGGTTCATCATTGCAGAAGGGATACTAAAATCACACCATCTTTGAATACTACGACATTAAGCATGCAACAGAAAAACAACGATTTTTGACATGCAATTTCCAAATCAGAACTCTTTACGTCATTTCAAACTCACATAGAATGGTATGTATGTCTGCCTGCCATTCACAAGACCGCTTGTGAAGCCAGTGTACCCAGCCATTGCTCCATGCACAGCACTTTGAGCAAGAAGTGTGCAGTAAACATTGTCAGATGCATTGCTTGGAATAGCACGGATCATATAAGTAGGATCTGCCATAAAATGAATAAAATTTCTCAACTTCTGCCATTAACTAGCAACTCAAACTGAAAAACACCTACAATTTTCTTTCCCTCTTGCGAAAAGAAACCTTCCAATGCGTAGTAAATATTTATTCTACTAACCTATATATTTGAGGTTTATTGTCATCTTCCTTTCTTTTGAGAAGTGGTCCTGCAAATGACAGTCAAAAACCAATGAATGTCACATCAAAAAGCTCCATATTATATATCATTACGTGCCTGTGAATTGTTCCTAAGTTGGAACCATATAGCATACCTTGATCCTCTGTGATATCCATAGAGCAACATCCTGGAGAAGCTTGTTTCCTGAAGCATCTTTCTGTGTCATGGATTGCAAGCTCTCAGAAAGCAGCTCCTGCCCTGCACCCTCTGCTATCACAAGAACCATATGCCCATTTTCTTTAAGTCGCCTCTCAATGTATTCAAAAAGTCCTCCAGGTCCTTCAAGATAAAAGGGAGACTCTGGAATCAAGCAACAATCCACATCTCGGCTTGCAAGAGTAGCATACATTGCAATAAAACCTGCACAAGTCGCAGGATTAGATTGCATTTTTAAAAAAAAACAAAGGAACAATCTGACAGAGTTTCAGGAAACAGAGATGCATGATAAGAGGGAACATAAACTCATCTGAAGAAGAAAAGCATAAAGGAACAAAACCAGTATAATTCTAAATGATACAACTTAAAATAGAAAAGATTTATTTAAATGTCATAAATTGATGGTTGTAACTCTCACTTTTGAAATTCAGAATTAACACTTCAAATAAGACCAAACAGGAAACTTACCACTGTAGCGACCCATCAACTTCACAAGACCAATGCCATTCTCAAAACTTTCAGCCTCAACATGAGCAGCATTAATGGCACGTTGAGCCTCCTCAACAGCGGTGTCAAAGCCAAAGGACCTGTCAATAACCTATCATGCATGAAAAAGAGACAAAAGTTAAAAGACCATGTCACAACCAAATAAAATAGTGGCAATTTCTAGCATGCTCTGGTTCAGCAAGATTCTATACAAGCCAGCCAAGAGGATTACCGGGATGTCATTGTCAATGGTTTTAGGGATTCCAGCAACTGAAACTTTGAGACCACGCCTTCTAATTTCCTGTAAAGTACAGAATGTATTTCTTTTTAGTATGTACAAAATTGCATAGCACATCAATGTTGTATATTCTATTAAAGAGTCACCTCAAATATAACAGATGCACCTCTCTGAGTTCCATCTCCTCCAATAATGTAAACCTAAGTTCCATCAATATGTCAGATAGGTAAGTCTTGATCATGATAACTAATTATACTTTATTGGCAACAATCACAAATATCATAGTATTTTTACACAAACCTGATTAATTCCACGATCCTGAATGCTGTCAACAATCTTTGAGGTATCATGGCCACCTCGTGATGTTCCAAGGATAGTTCCACCACGTTTATGGATATCATTGACAACCTTGGGATCTAAATGCACAGTATTTTTAGCATAAAAACCCCGGTATCCTCCCTACAAATGCAAGAAACTCATTAATTGGTGATGCACCAACTCAATAAATGAGGGATGACATATTTCGAAACATCTCATCAAGGGAAAATCATACCAGCATGAAAAATGTTAGGTTGACACATTTAATGAAGAAGTCCATATAATAAGCATTTATAAGTCATTAAGATGGGGTGCCATTATTAGCAAAAGTTAGAGCCAGACACTATTATTGATTCAGGAAAAACTTTTTTTTTTTATTTTTTTTATTTAATAGATGTAGGGGAAATGAAAAGGATTAAAAAGAACTCCACTACGAACAAACTCGAGGTGGAATGATCACTTACATCTATCCCCGAAACTTTCTTCACACCATACATGTGGAACAAGCCGCATACTATCTCTCTAATCACGGTGTTGAGTCCAGGGCAAAGACCACCACATGTTACAATACAGGCATGAACGTCATCGGAGTCGAAATATATCTAGGTAACCGTCAAATGCCCCAACACATACTCATAAAAACATGTCAGAGTTTTCATCATTCCACATTTTATACACAAGGTAGATGATGTCAAACGCATACCTTTTGACGTGGTCCAGCCCGTCGGAAATGTACTCCTCTTGGACTATTCTTGTGAACAACAATCTATAAAGACGAAGAGATATACATATATATATCAAAACCATATCACTTTTAATAAATAAAGAATCACGGTAGCATAGCATTAAAAAGGAAAATATGAGAGAGCTAACCTTTTGAGGAACGGTGTCATCTACATGGACAAAATATTGCCTGGTGAAACAGGGGAATCGATCCAATTATTACAAATTTTTTACAATTAATATCAAATAAATTTGTTTAAAAAAAAGAGTTGTGAAATGGGCTTACTTAACAACTGAGTATGCAGGATTGTCTTGCAACGGATTCGAATAAACCTTTAACACGAAAAAGGTATCACAAAATCAGATTCAAAACTTTCAGAAACTACTTTTAACTAATTTATTATCAATTAACTATGAAAAGAAGAGATGAATATTGAAAAATGGAATCTGAAACTGTGATTTGTTGCCCAGAAAAGAGAATGGGAAAAGCTTTTCAAAAGACACCTTACTTTTGCTTTTCCAATCCTTTTGATCAGAACAGGGAAAACGATAACATAATCGAGGGAAAAATAAATTATACGTACAGGAAGATCAGGGATGTAATCTGATAAGTGAGGGACATCTTCAAGAACATAACCACCTGGACCGTTGACGATCTTAGGCTGTGGGATCTCAGGCGAAGCGGAGGAAGACATCGTCGGAGATGTCGAACACTTTATCTTCGAACGACGGGAACCACTCAACCTTAAACGACAAGAACGGCGACTATAACCGAAACTAACCGTACTGAACTTTCTCAAATTAAAGAAACACAAACTGGATGGCAGCGATTTATGCTTAATCCTACTGTTGCTATTGTTGTTCAGAGAAGGGAAAGACGACGTGGAGGAAGGGGCGAGAAGGGAATCCATTCAACGAGACATGGAGAAGGGTGCTTGGAAGGGAAAGAAAAATAAGAAAGCCCCATATTTATAGGAGAAAGGCACTGTTTTGACTACAAAAATGAAAACTGGACGAGCTTGGGTTTCGTGAAAATGGCTTTATATAGCAGGAGGAAGAGGGTGGAAAACCTGGTTCCGCCCTCGTTGAATATTTATGTGGTTTTTGACGCAGAGAAGAGAAGGGATCGTACGGACTCGGTTATTCCTTTTGGAACCTTTTCCCAACTTGGGTTGTTTTACTGAACCATTCACAGCGAGGGAAGTCGGAAGGAAAATGAAGCTTCAGTTTTTTAGTTCTTCGTTAAACTTGGGTGATACTTGGTCAAAAAGAGAAAACCACGGATTGGCTCGAGGGTGTGGTTTTTCAGTCTTTTGGCTGGACAAGCTAATGCCAGGGTAATGACGCACATTGGATGAACCTAATGAAGCTAAGAGCTAAAGGTTTAATCACCCTTTCAGTCCCTGTACTCTTAGGACTTTTGAAGTTAATCCTTTTTCTTTTAAATCCAATAATTTAATCCATCTACTTATCGGATTTCTTTTATAAAAAGAAAAAAGAAAGGAAGTAATAACCAACTGCTTAAATTTAAGAGAAGTTAATTAGCAGTATTATTAATTAAAATGTAACTTGTAGATAAGACGAGAATTAATTTACGGGGAATTAAAAGGAAAAGGATTGAAGGAGTAGAGGGACTGAAAATAGAATTAGTAATAGAATCTAAGCCAAATGACAAATTATGACCCCCCACATGTGTGTCTAAATTTTGTCCATACAATGATGGCATCTCTTTCCAAACCTGAGAACAGTGTTTATTTGGTAACCAGACTGTTCAAGAAGAAAAAAGAAGAGAGCTGATTTATGATGATAATTTTTCAAAGTTGGACTTGGGGGGTTCTTTGTTTCAATTTTTAACCCTTTCGGCACCATGTCTTTTTTAGCCTGCCCGCCATCTTGGATTACATTTTTTCCGTGCCCTGAAACTAAAATAGAAGATTCCGTTGACCGGAGATATTTTTAAAATCCAAGAAATTGTACATATTTTCCGAAATTAAATAAAATATGATCCAGAATATTAGTAAAAAAAAAGACAAATCTCATTACCTTGATTATTTTTTCTAGAGAGTTGCCATGTCAGAATGAAGACGGTCATTTTACATGGTGGTATGCTGGCCTGGCTTTGTCCATTCTACATACTCCTCCCAGGAGCCAGGAGTAACGTGACTGCTCAAATTTTAATTTAATAAGACCAGTTATTACCGGGGAAAATTAGTAATATATGCGAATTTCAACCAAAATTTAAGATATAATAGAAATTTTTATTCTCATAAGAAATAGGTTATTTTTCGCAATCGTGATTAAAATACGTCAATTTTTTAAATATGTGTTTTCTTTTCACACAAGATAAAGCGTATTTTTTATTTCTTATTTTAATTAATAAATCTTTTATTATATAATGAAAATATATTTTTTTAAAAACACTTTACATATAATTTTTATATTTCAAGTATTTATTTTCTCCATTTATAATGTGGGTATCATAAATTCTAAAATTATAAAATTAATTAATTATTTCAAATATTATTATTTTAGTAAATATCATTTTATATATAAAATGTTTATTTTTCAATCCATATCATGAGTGTAATAAATTTTAGTATTATATATTTTTGTATGTATATTTAAAATATTTCACATATATATATCATTATTTTATAATATTAGAATTTATCATACACACAATATAAGTAAAAATATAATGATATTTGAAATATTTTACATATAAGGATAATAATGATATTTGAAATAATTATTTAATTTTATAATATTCAATTTGTAGGTGAAAAAAATAAATATTTGACATATAAAATTATATAAAAATAAATAAATTAGTTAATACTCTTCAAAAATAAAGTATTTTTAACATGATATATATCAAAATATATTTTTAATTATATAACTATATATTTATTATTTTGTTTATATAAATAAAGGATTTATTAATTAAAATATTTTAAAATATAATGAAATATATTAAATATATTTTCATACTAATTAAAAATAAAATAAAAGAATTTGAAACGTGTTTATTAATTAAAACATTAACTAAATATTAAAACCTAAAAAAAGAAAAGCTCGAAACAACGTAAATTAAAATATAAAAAAATCAAATATGCCTGAGATAAGAATTTACCTGAGAAAATAATCTTAAAAAAAAAAAGAGTGTTTTTCAAAAAAAGCACTTTTTTCAAGTTAAGTTTTCTCCAAGTCTACGAAAAATCAAACCTATTTCTCTTCTCTAAGAAAAGGATTGAATGAAACAGTGACACCACGTCATTTGTATCTCTTTCCAATAGATTTATACCACATCAATATTTTTATCCTTAATTTCAATACTTTTATCCTGAAAAAAATCAAATCTAAATTAAAATTTTAAAATTTAAGATAAAATACTAAAATTCAAGATAAAAATACTGATGTAATAAATCTATTGAAAAAGATACAAATGACGTACGTCACTGTTTCATTCAATCCTTTCTCTTCCTTTAAATAATCAAAATTTAAGCTTATATTAATTTTTTTCATAAAATCGAAATTTACTCCTAATTTTGCATCGTGATAGGGGATGAGGCTGGGACCCATCTAGAATTTGCGGTCATTGCACAGTGAACAGATCCGATGGGACAAGTCTATGCCTTTTATGGGCATTTTCCCTGATCGATGGCATCCATTTCCGTCCACCGTTTTACTACTTCACATGCGCCTCCTGTTTTAGCGGTTTTAGTTCTCAACGTTGCCACGTGAAACACTTCAACTGTTACTAACCCAACTAATTTCTTTATTAATATTCCTTTTAAGTACAATTCTATTATTAGTCGAATTTAAATTTTTTATTTTAATTTAGTAATTTTTAGTGAGTATATTTTGTTTCATATGTATAATGTTATGTTAATATATTATTTTGATATAATATTAAAAATTACATTATTTTAATTAATAAATTTCATAAATACTAATTGAGCCAAGACTAATATTTAAAATTTTAAAAGTACAAAATTAAAAATAATCAAATTAAAATCATATTTTAGACATAGTACAAAACCTAAATTAATTATTACACTTAAAATTAATACTAAAAATTCAAAATTAAAAATAAAACAACTCAACCAAGTTGAAATGTACAAAGTTAAAATTAACCATATTATTCTCAATTTATTCATAATGTAAGAACTAGAGTTGTCCATAGGTCGAGCCAAGTAAAAAATAAACTTAAAATTTTACTTAAGCCCAACATAGATAAAAATTAAACTCCTTTGCTTTTAAAATTTTATATTATTTTTAATATAAAAATAAATTTTAAAAATATAACATATTAAATACACTCAAAATATTAAAATAAATGTTTCCCAATAAATGGAAGAAAAATTAAAACAAATACTTACATAACATTAAAATAAGTACAATTTAGTAAACAAATACCTCTAAAATAGTAACAAAATTAATAATAAAATAAAAATTATACGATATTCAAACAATAATAATAAAATAGGAACAATATAATAGTAAAATGATAGCAAAACAATAATAAAAAATAGTGGTAAAACAAGAAAAAAATAGCAACAATTTTTTTTGCAATTTCGAGTTGAGCCCAAGCCAAAAAAACTTACCCGAGGGTCACCCCATTTTAAAAATATGTCTTCTTTTTTTTTTATCTTAGCCCATTTTTGGAGCAGATATTTTTTCTCCCTTCCACTTTTCAGACAGGTCTTCAGGCTAAACTGGGTAACCCGACCGATGAACAAGCCTAATAAAAACTAATAGTCAAATTTAATATTTTCTTTACTTTTTCATCTAATTTGGAATCCATTTACATATTATTTAAGGCATAATGATGTTTTTAGCTGTCCAACTTTATAAAAATTATTTTATCCTTTCATTTAATTTTTACTTTTATTTAGCTCTTAAAGTTATATTTTTGTCAAATCACTCTAAAATAGATGAAAGTTATTTTCTTTAACTTTGTTGATTTGACATACACGTAGATAACAAATCAAGATTGAAATAATTTTTAAAATTTTAAAATTCAAAATTTAAAAATTAAAAATCATTAAAGTTATTTAAAAGTATTAAAATATATTTTAAAATTTTAACAAAATTTAATTAAATGTTGACATATCATCCATTTGTATGTCAAGTCAAGAAAGTTAATTTTTATTGGAGTGATTTGACAAAACTACAAATTTAAAGGTTAAAATAGATGAAAAATTAAATGAAGAGCATACTAAGTCATTTGTTAAATTTATGCACGCCAAGTCAGTAAAGTTAATACAATATACAAGTGTTGGTTAAATATATTTTTCCAAATCATTTGTTTTTGAAACTTTTTATTCATAAATACTTATATAATTGAATATTATGTATTGACTTTCAATTCATAGTATATTAAGATTCAAGTTGTTCGTTTGATTATTAAAACATGAGGAAATAATTTATTTAAATTAATTTTTAGAAAATGATAAGAATAATTTTATTAAAAAATTGAAAAACACTTTTTAAATAAAATATATCACAAACAGCTTTTTATTTAAATCAAGAAATAATTTATTACCAAATTATTTAAAGAATCGGTTTATTAAAATATATTGTTTTTATATGTTATTTTAAAAAATAGTTAGGTTTACGACTTAGATATATAAAATTTCAATGAAACAGTGAATGTCTGCTCTCTCTAGCACGTCTCTGTCTGCTCTCTCTAGCAATTTTAGGGTTTTCTTTGTTTACATGTTTTTGTGACGACAAGGTTTTGATTTAATTTTATTTGGCTTTGGCAAAATAGATCTAGCCAGTTGGTTGAATGGATACAAAAGTTGTGAGGTTAAAAATAGATGAAGAGGAGGAAGAGATTCTGCAAGTGCCAAATGAATCAGTTACGGAAGTGGGAGAGGGGGTTTGTCAGCTGGTGGGCTATTTTTTGACAACAAGCATAATTCACTTTCCAACCATGAGGAGCACAATGGCAAATCTATGGCACCCTGTTCGAGGAATTCAAATACAAGATCTGGGGGAGAAAAGGTATTTATTTTAATTTTTCCATATTCTGAATTTGGAGAGAGTAATTAATGGTTCACCATGGACTTTTAATAATCATTTATTAATCCAACTTAAGGTGCAGTTGGGAGAGGATCCCTTGAATATCCCTTTAATTTATTCACCTTTTTGGGTGCAAATCCATGATGTTCCAGTTGGTTTTTTCTCGGAAAAGTTTACTGTCCAAGTAGGCAATTTCATAGGAACTTTCATGGAGTATGATGGTTCAAATCTAGGGAAAGATAGCAGAAACTTTATGAGAATAAGAGTCCAGGTTGATATTTGAAAATCTTTAAAAAGGAAGAAACAAATAATATGTTATGGAAAGTGTTCCTATATCAAATTCAAATATGAAAGATTGACTCTATTTTACTTTTTTGTGGTCGACTAGGCCATAATTAGGAGTGGATATTGTTGAGATGGGTTGGGATTTATCCCTGAGGGCACAATCCCATCGAGCTCTAACAAAGAATAGTATATGGTTGTGAGAAGAGGGAGACGGGGAATGGGGTGCACAAAAGGAGGATAAACAAATTTTGGGGAAGAACAGGAGAGATCAGATGGCAGGCATACACGGCAGAAATAGTATAGACCCCATATTAGGGATTAATTTGGAATGCCGACTTACAAATTCAAGGAGAAAAAGGGGAACAGTAGATTATGAACTACTTCATACTTTAATGGAGCATGATCATGAAGAGGGAGTGTTGATGGGAAAAGAGGGTAAAAAACGCAATAGATAATATATCGAAGACCCTTTGAGTGAAAAGGAAACGACAAGCCTAGAGAGAAGAAGTAAGAGGGGAGGAGAAGTTCATAATTTATTATCGGGGACTGCCAAGAGGCAAGCCGACCGATCACAATGAAAATATTAAACTGGAATGTTCGAGGGTTGGATAGCCCACGGACAATTCGAAGGCTTCGACATGTGCTGAAGTTACATAATCCCCAAATTGTCTTCTTAATGGAGACAAAGATTTGTAAGAGTCGAATGGAGCGGGTTAAAAGAAGTTGTGGCTTTTTGCATGGAATTGATGTAGAATCGAGAGAATCTAGAGGCGGGTTATGCTTGGCTTGGCGGGGAGGTACTAATATACAACTTCAAAGTTTTTCGCAAAGACACATTGATGTGATTATAGAAGAATCTGAACAGGGAAGTGAATGGAGATTTACTGGGTATCATGGTTCCCCTTATGCACAAGATAAAAATGAAGCATGGAATCTTCTACGTCACTTAGGCAATTTCAAAAGATCCCATGGATGGTTTGCGGAGACTTTAATGAAATCTTATATGGTTTTAAAAAAAAGGGAGGTTTACCTCGCGAAGAAGGAAGAATGGAAGCTTTTCGCCAGGTTTAGGTTTTGGAATATTGCAATCTGATGGATATGGGTTTTAAAGGAAACTGGTTCACGTGGGAGCGAGGTAATCTACCTAGAACTAATATTCAAGAGCTATTGGACAGGAGAGTAGCAACAGAGGAATGGATATCTTTATTTCCTAACTTTCAACTTCAGCACCTTCCGCATACATTTTCAAATCATTGCCCGTTACTTTTGAGCACGGAGAAAAGAGGGGAGGAAAGAAGATCTAGAAGTTTCAAATTTGAAGCATGGTGGGTTATTGAGGAATCTTTTCTTAACGTGGTTAAAAAAATTTGGAAAAATTCAAATGGCAATTTGATGAGTAAATTGGAAAGTGTGAAAAGGGGGCTGGAAAGATGGGTTAGACAGATTCAATATAATAGAAATGAAAAGGTGAAGATGTTAACTTCCAAACTAAATCAGTTAATGGAAGCTGAAAGAAGTGATGATAATGTGGCAGATCTCATTGACACGAGAATTCAGCTCAATTTTGAGATTGAAAAAGATGAACGTTATTAGGAACAGAGGGCGAAAGGGTAAAAATATAACTTTCTTTCACAAGCAGGCAACACAGAGATGGCAGAAGAATCGAATTCAAAAATGCAGAATGCTAATGGCAGAGAAACGAATGAAAGTGGGGAAATGAAGGAGATTGCGAGATCTTATTTTCTTAATCTGTTCTCAGCTGGACAAAGGGAAATAACGATCAAATTTTATCAGGAGTTTCACGATGCATTTTCGAGGAGGATAATTTAAAACTCAAAGAAAGATTCAGGAAGGAGGAGATATAGGCAGCACTAGCAGAATTAGGCCCTACAAAAGCACCAGGAAAGGATGGTTTCCCGGCGATATTTTATCAAAAATGCTGGCCAATTTTAGGGGAAGATGTCACAAATTATTGTCTCAATCATCTGAATAGAGGTATGAATATCAGTCCAATTAATAGAACAAATATTGTGTTGATTCCAAAAATTGCAAATCCATCAGTTATTACACAATACAGGCCTATTGATTTATGTAATGCCATTTACAAACTATTGGCTAATGTTTTGGCAAATCGACTTCGTTCGGTGATGAATAAATGTATAGATGTGGCCAAAGTGCTTTTATTCCAGGGAGACTGATTTCAGATAATGTCTTGTTGGCGTACGAACTTTTTCATACTTAAGAGATCGGCGGTATAATTTGATATAAGCAAAGACTATGATAGGGTTGAATAGAATTTCGTGCAAGATATAATGATTTAGTTGGGATTTGATCCAGATTGGGTGGCTCTAATTATGAAATGTGTTACTACAATATCTTACTAGTCTTAAATGGGAACAATGGGGAAATATTTTCTCCTTCAAGAGGGTTAAGGCAAGGAGATCCATCGAGTCCGTTCTTATTCTTATTCTGTGGAGAAGGCCTATCTAGTCTTACAAAGTTACGGGTACAAGAAAAAACATCAAGAGGAGTAAAGGCTAGCAGAAGTGGTCCTCAGATTTCTCATCTAGTTTTCGCAGATGATTGCATCTTAATTGGGAATCAACAGAAAGAAACGCGATTGGCTTGAAATGGATACTACATGAATATGAAAAATGTTCAGATCAGAAAGTTAAATTTTCAAAATCTGCTATTTTTTTCAGTACTAATTCTGCTGAGGAAGTTCGAAGAATTATAATTAGAGTCCTTGGAGTTCGTAGCTCGGATGATCCTGAAAGTTATTTAGGTTTGCCAGATATGGTGGGAAGGAAAAAGAAAGCTGCATTCCAGGGCTTGAAAGACAGATTACGGCAACAGATTGATAATTAGAGCATCAAGTATCTTTCTTAAGGAGGGAAGGAAGTGTTTATTAAAGCAGTTTCAGTCTATCCCAACTTAATCAATGGCATGTTTTTTGCTTCCTAAGTCTCTATGTCCAGAATTAGAGGGAATAATTGCCAAATTTCGGTGGAAAAATAATAAAAGCAAAATAGGAATTTATTGGTGTGCCTGGAAGGATATTTGTATACCGAAAGAATTGAGTGGTCTCAGTTTTCGAAGTTTAGACAAATTCAATATTGCTTTATTAGCTAAGCAGGGATGGCGTCTTATTAATTATCCCAATTCTTTGTTAGCCCGAGTTTTAAAAGCCAAGTACTATCCGAGCGTTAATTTTTTAAAAGCTCCATTGGGAAACCTACCTTCACTCACCTGGAGAAGCATCTGGTCAGCGAAAGGGGTGCTAGAAGAAGGTTTTTGCTGGAGAGTTGGCAAGGGAGACAGCATATCAGTGTGGACTGATCTCTGGGTGTCGGGTAATGAAGAAGACAGATTACAGAAACATTGCAGAAAGGAAAACATAAAATTAGTTTCTGACTTAATTGATGAAAATACCAGAACCTGGAAGAATGGTTTGATTGTCAACACCTTTGATGAGAATATTGCGAGGAAAATTCTACAAATTCCGCTGGCAGAATCGGTCCATGAAGATTTTCAAGTATAGAGGGGGAGCCATCAGAGAACTTTTCAGTGAGGAGTGCCTATAAACTATTACAAGAGTCTACACTGATTCCTAATAATATTATACAAGCCGATACCAAAAATTTTTACAAGAAACTGTGGAGCTTAAACATGCCCTCAAAAATAAAAATTACAGTGTGGAGGATTTCATAGAACTACATTCCCACGTTATCAAATCTTAAAACGAAGAGAGTGGTTATGGAGGATCGGTGCCTTCGGTGTCATCAAGATGTGGAGAACAGCAACCATGTTTTTCGATCCTGTCCTGCAACAAAAGAAGTATGAAAGCTTTAAAATTTGCATGGGTACTTGATAATACTTTCTCAGAATGTCGGGAGTGGCTTATCTGGGTTTTCAACTGTGGTACGAATGAACAATGTAGACTTTTTTGCTGTGGAATCTGGATGATCTGGTCAAATAGAAATAAGTTTATTTACGAAGGCAAAAAGCTCAACAGTTGGGATATTACAAGGCAAATAATTAGTTACATATCAGAGTTAAAAGGTATTGAAGAAAAAACACTTAACTTGGGTGAGATAAAGGCTTCTCCACAATCCAAACAAAGAGCAAACGTGATGATTTTCTTCGACGCGGCTTACGATCCACAAAATTTCAGATCTGCAATAGGTTTGATGATACAAGACATGGGGGTCGAATCCTAGCCTCTAAAGCAGTTCTTCATTCCAACGTAGCGTCTCCGTTCGCGGCTGAAGCACATGCAGGTTTACAGGCCATAAAGTTAGGAAAGCAAATGGGATTCACTGCTATAGACATTTTAGGCGATTCGAAAACGGTGATAACAAAATGCCAAAGCTCAGATCGTGACAGTTCAAATATTGGAGCACTAATTAAAGACATTCAAGAAATGAAGAAACACTTTCAAGAGATCAGATTCCAGTTTATTCCGAGGACAGAAAACATGAATGCGGATCTTATAGCAAGAGAAGCATTTAGAAACAACGAGGAGTATTACCTAGAAGGAAGGATTTCAGACTCCGTCCGCAGAGCAGTAGTGTCGATCCGTTGGAGAGAGTTGGGCTGAAAGAGAAAATGGAACGTCGGCATCATTTGAGCAGAGATTAAAGGAAGGAATGGGGCGATTTTTGAAGGATGACAGGAAGTAAAGATCTGGTCTGCAGGAAATAAACAAGAGGATGCAAAGGTTGAAGTGAAGGAAAAGATGAAAAGCTTTGATTTGAAAGAGGAATTAATTATTTGGAAAACGTAGCAGATAAGCAAAAGATCTGTTGGAAATCTGCTGCAAAAATAGCTGTATCTGATGATGGGAATAGACGTCTTTATGGAAGACAGCTGTTACAAATTACTGGAGATAGGAGTAGGTTTATTTAATGGTTTTGTCCTTTCATTTCTTTTTAAAATTAGGAAAAGTTGTTAGGCTGAATGGTGTAGGTCCATTTTAATTTTTATTTCTTTAAACTCTGCTATGCTGAAGAACGCCCAATTTAGCAGGTGGACCTTCTTCGGTTATTAAAATTTTCTTTAATAATAGCCCAGTCGTATTTATTCAAAATATATATTGTTTTTATTATAATTAATTTAAAAAAACTTAATTTTTATTTCAGAACAATTTAAAAATATTAAAAATTAATTTTTAAAGCGAAATTTATAATTAAATTTTGAAGAAGAAAAATGTTCACTATTTTTGAGAAAATAGATTTAATAATAATCAAGTAAATATTGAATTATTAAAATTTTGAATCTAAAATGTTATCCTAAAACATGTTTTTAAATTAAATAAAAATTAATGAAATTTAAGAAATCTTTAAAAAAATTCAAATTTAGTGTAAAAAGTATTAAAAATCATATTTATAATTTACAAGAATTATCAGAACGCAATTCAAATTTGTATATTAATATTTTTTTACTTAAATTATATTGATTAATTTAAGTAGAGTTTGTAATAAAAAATAATAAAAATTCGTATTTTGGTTTTGAAAATGTAAACTTGAGTTTCTTAAATTAATTTAAAGATATATTGTTTATTGAATATTATTATTTAAATTGAGTTGAATAAGAAGTGTATGAGTTTTGAAACCATTATAATCATATTGTAGAATTGAAAGAGGAAGACAAAGAGTTTGGCATTAATTCAGGGTTTGTCCTTCCTAGAAGTGTTTATGGGCCGGGCTGGATCAGGTTCGGGCTGAGTTCAACTAAAAATTTAAGTCCATTTATTGAGCTCGGGCCGAGCTGGGCTTAAAAATGGGCTTAAAATTTTATCTAAGACCGACCCATATAAAAATGTTAAAACTGCCCAAATTACCAGATTAAAATTTTATATTATTTTATATAATTTTTAAATATATATAATACATAAAAAATACTAAAAAAATCAAAATAAATATTTCTCAACAAATTGAAAATAAATTTTAAAAAATATGTAGACTTAAATAACATTAAGATAGATGTAACTTAACAAGCAAATACATCTAAAATAATAATAAAATTAACAAATGCCTTTAAAATAATAACAAAATTAACAATAAAATAAGTTTTATATAATATTCAATCAATAACAACAAAATAGTAGCAACATAATATTAATATGATAGCAAAATAGGGAGAAAACAACAAGAAAATAACATTCAAAAAAAATAGCATATTTTTTTGTCATTTAGTGAATTCGGGCCGAGCCCGGGCCAAAAATACTTTACCCGAGGCCCGACCCATTTTTAAAACGGGCCTTATTTTTTTCTAAGCCCATTTTTCGAGTTTATATTTTTGCCCAAATCCTCTTAAATTTCGGTCGAGCCTTCGGATCGAGCCAAGCCACCCGGCCGATGAACACCTCTACAGTTTCCATCCTCAAATTTCAAACATCTCATCTTTCTTCCTAAAATGTCTTCAACACCCATCCCCTCTTCCGCTCTTCCTACTTATTTTTCAATTTACATTTATGGTTACATTTTTTGTCCTATTACCGGTTTAACCTCTCTCTCACTTTTTAAATTTCAAATCAAAAATTTAGAAATGCAATAAAATTTTATTTTTAAAAAATAAAAAAATTTCAAATGTCTTTAGGAAATACACAAATCATTTATTTAATTTCAAAGAATTAATAAAAAATTCTTAAACTTTTCAACATTTTAATTTAATTTAATAAAAAATGTTTAAAAATATTTACTAATTTATATGTATAATGTATTTAAAAGGAAACTATGTTATATCCAAGATAGCATTTAATAATGAAAGTGATGGTTAGACTAATAGAATTAGGATGATACTTTTACTTGCAGATTCGAATAATATTTGAATTCAAGTATTCAAATTAGTATTTTTTGTTGATTCGAGAAAGATGCGGATAGGCCCTCTCTGATATCAACAATTTGAATTTGGATGTTGTCGTAACCATTTTTTTAACAAAATGGAAATCGAACTTGGATTTTGAAAATGATAAAATGGGAGTCGCCACCGATCTTTATTCGGGTGTGATCGGATCACTCAGAAAAAGCGGTTGTTTTAATAAAATGCTTTGATTTATCAAAACAACGATTTTGGTCTACGAAATCCAGAAAAATGAGTTCGGGAGTCGATTACGCATGAGAAAGGATTAGCACCCTCGATACGCCCAAAATTGGTACCAAATTGATTGATCGATGTCCTAATGTTGAAAACTTTGAAATGATTCGAAAAAACGATACTTTTTATTTCCAAAAAACTTGAAGGAATTAGAAGGAACGATAAGACTCTTTTATTTTCGAAGAGATAAAGTATCATGCCCAGTAGGTTAGGGCGCGATACTTTAGGCTCCCGAAACAAAGCTTGCCTTTTAAAACTTGGTTTTAATACTAAGAGGGGATATTTCGTCATTTGTCGAACAAGAAATTAGAACCCAGTAAGTTAGGGCTCGTTTTCTCGAAGGTCCAAATTAGGAATATTGCCCCTATATTAAAAACTTATCCGAAGTATCTAGATGTCGAGTCCAGTAAGTTAGGGCGCGACATTTCGAATTTCCGAGATTAAGTGTTTTGTTTAAAATTTAAATTGCGATTTTAAAAGGGGCATTCCGTTGTTTAACTTAAACGAGAAAAATTGAAACCCAGTAAGTTAGGGCTCGATCTACTCGAATTGCTAATACGGAATGTCGATTTGAAACTTGAATTTGCGATTTTTGAAATAGATATCCCGTTGTTTAACTTAAACGAGGAAAACCGGAACCCAGTAAGTTAGGGCTCGATTCACTCGAATTGCTAATACGGGATACCGATTGTTATGAGAATTGAGATGTCGGGAAAATCAAGGAGACGAACGATGAGGATATAAGTAGTGGGGAAAGAAAAGTATTATGACAATGGCGCATATGTATTGACGATGGTAGAAAATAATGGTAATAATAATGGAGGGAATATATATAAAATAGATAAAATATATGCATATTGAGAAATAATATAATGATAGTAGTAATATGGGATATATTTATATATATATGAAAAGGTAATATACATAAAATAGGTGAGATATTTACATATATATGAAAAATAGTATAATATTAATAGCGATAATGATAATGATATGATGAAATAGATAATAATAACGAAAACAACGAGCAATAAATAAAATATTGTCGATAGAAATAGTAGTAATATAATAGTAACAATATAGCAATATAATATATGTGCATAGATATAACAAGAATAATAATAATTTAGCAATAACGGTAATAAAATAATAATAACATAGCAATAATAATGATAATATATATAAAAATGATAATATAATATTAATTAATAGTGTAATACCAACAATAATATAATAGGTGTTAAAATACGATAATAACATTAGTAATAAAATAACAAACAATAGTACAATAAAGAAAAAGGACAAAATGATTGCAAGATCAAATAAAAATGTGAAATAATATAGCAAATGGGCCAAATCGAACTTAAAAGAATGGAAGGGTCAATTTTGATAAAATGGGTCTTGGGGGTGAAATTATAAATCAAACAAACTTCGGGGGTAAATTTGTAAATAAAATGAGGTTCAGGGACTAAAAAGAAAACACGCGTAAAAGGTGGGGGTCAAAAGGGAAATTTTCCCAGTAAATTAAACGCAGCACTTTGAGGGAGGACCAAATCGCGAAATCGTGCAAAATTTTAGGGCCAATGTGCGAATATTGAAAAATTGATTTGAAAAATTAAAAAATGCGGAAGGGCTGATTGTGTAATTAGCCCTTTGACAAAAAAAAGGCGGATCCTGATGAGGGTCGGGTCAACACGCGGATCCTGGGGGTAAAACGACGTCGTTTTGGGGGTTAAAAGTCAGCCCCAAAACGACATCGTTTTAAGGGGTTATATAAGGCCCAAAACCCAGAAAAAAATCATTTGTGCTGTCTATGTAGAAAAAAAAAATATTTCTTCTCTTTTTTTTCTCTGCAGAGGGGAGGGAGTCCGGGTTAACCAACCCAATTGTCGAAGCCCAATCCAGAAGGCCCAAGTTTGCCCGGCCCATTTTTCAACCCAAATTACCCAACTACAAAACCCATTTAACCAAACCAACCCAATAAGCCCAACAAAATAGCCCAATACCAAAAATAAATAAAAAACAAACAAACAAACAAACAAAAAAACAAAAACAAAATCAGCCAACAAACCCTAAGTGCGCCGCACCTAGGGTCCTCCCCTCATGCTGTTGCTCCACTAGCACCTCCCTCCACTTGCCCAAGTTGCATCTGCAAAAAGAAAAAGAAGAAGACAAAGCACAAATCATGGCAGAAAAACAGCAAGCAATAATGATAGCAAAGACAAAATGAAAAAAAGGATGTGTATTTTTCTATTTCATTCTCTTTTATGGAGCTATAAAATGCCATTCAATATCTGTAAAAGGGGGGGGAATGGTTTGAAAAAAAAACGAACTATCGGAAATAGAAAGCAAAAAAAAAACAATAAAAGGTTTAAATCAATCTATCCGTTTTCATACAGCACTTGTTTTTCTTTTACCTTTTTTTTTTTTCATTTATTGTCTTTTTTTTTGAAACTTTTTTACAAATAATAAGAATAAAAAGTGAAAAGGGAAAACTCACCGGTTTCGCACCATGCCTCCGTCGCCGGAACTGTCCCATTTATCGTCGAAATCAGCTTAAGGGGTGGTTAAGAGGCCTCATTTTCGGCTTTTAAGGCCTAGAAGGCTTTGCCTTCTGTTTTCTTTTCGAAGGGGGGCTTAAAGGGAGTTCATTTCATCTTCCGATCATCGACCACGGTGGTCCGATGACAGACCTAAGGCTGGCCAAGGGAAGAGTTGAAGCAGTTGAGAGATGAAAGGCTTTCAAACCCTTTTTTTTTTTTTTGAGAGATAAAAGGTTTTCAATTTTTTTTTCTTCTAAAACAGAGGTTACAAAATAAGAATTAAAAATGGGTTTCGAAATATTAAATGACACAGCTGTTTGGTGGGGGGTGGGAATCAGTGTGTACCTACCTTAAAAGGGAAATTTACGCTTTTGATCCCTCCCTTTTGTTGTGTTTTTGATCAGGCTTTATTTCTTTTTATTTTGATTTGGCTCTCGATTTCTTTGGGGTTTTCAATAGGTCCTTGACCCATGGATGCGAAAAGAGAATGGGATAATTTCCTAATGATCCTCTTACTTTTCACACGCCTAATCGTAATCTCTAATTTGTTTTATTTCTTGAATTCGGATCCTAAGTTTCATTTATTTTCTAATGTAGTCCACCTTATTATTATTATGTTTATTATTATTATTATTATTATTATTATTATTATTATTATTTACTACTAGTATCATATTTATTACTAATATTACTATTGTAATTGTTCCTATTATTGTTTTTTATTTTTTTAGTATCATTATTATTATTTTATTATTGTTTTTCCTTATCTTCACCATTCTATTTTATTATTGTTTTACTATTATTATTATTATTATTATTATCATTTTTTATTACTATTACTATTTCCTTTTATCTTCATTCTTGAACTATTATTAATATTATTATTTTTACTATTATTTTTACTATTATTTCTTTACCATTGTTATCGATACTAGTATTATATTTATATCTTTGTCTATTTTCTTAGTTTAATACTATATATTATTAAACAAAATACATTCTCAGAAAATCATTATATTTCACTTAAAGCTTTTAAAATAAGGCAATGTTTCATATTTAGAAATTCGGGGAATAGTGCCCTAACATGCTGGGTTTCGATTTCCCGTTCGTCTAAATGACTAAATATCCTTATAAGATTTTGACCGTGTTTTCTTAAATAAAGGGCAATATTTCGTGTTTGGACATTCAAGGAATCGTGCCAAATCGTGTTTGGTTTTTTTTTTTTTTTGATTTGGTCAAATAATGGAATATCCTTTTAAAATCGCAATTTAAATTTTAAACAAAACACTTAATCTCGGATATTCGAAATGTCGCGCCTTAACTTACTGGACTCAACATCTAGATACTTCGGCTAAGTTTTTTTCTATTAAAATAGGGGCAATATTCCTAATTTGGACCTTCGAGAAAACGAGCCCTAACTTACTGGTTTTTGATTTCTCATTTGACAAATGACGGGAGATCCTCTTCAAATATAAAACTAAGTTTTAAAAGGCGAGCTTAGTTTCGGGAGTCTAAAGTATTGCGCCCTAACTTACTGGACATGATGCTTTATCTCTTCGAAAATAAGAGAGTCTTAACGTCCCTTCCGATCCTTCAAGTTTTGGAAATAAAAGGTATCTATTTTTTCAAAGTTTTCAACATTAGGACATCGATCAATCAATTTGGTACCAATTTTGGGCGTATCGGGGGTGCTAACCCTTCCTCGTGCGTAACCGACTCCCGAACTCATTTTCTAGATTTCGTAGACCAAAATCGTTGTTTTGATAAATCAAACTATTTATTAAAAATAATTGTTTTACGAGGTGACCAGATCACACCTCATCAAAAAAGATCGATGGCGACTCCCTTCCTTTCCGTTTTCAAACCTCGAGTCGACCGCGTCGTTTCCTGTTTTATCAAAAAAATGGTTACGACAGCTTGGCGACTTCACTGGGGAAATTCGAGAGTCAGGCCATAGATTGATTGATTTTTGTCCTTTTGACTAAAATTGGAAAATAGTTTCGAAAAATCATGCTTCTTTTAATGCACTTTCAATTTTGGGTCTCGTGAATACTTTGGCATTGTATTGCATGACCGTTGTGGTCACACCCTTTAAGTAGGAGCAAGAAGCTATGCCTTCGTGAGGTTTTCACCTCCGCATGGGCTAGTGGACTGCTTTCGGGATACATCCATACCTATGTCTTCGTGAAGTTTTCACTTCCGCATGGCCATAGGGAAATGTATTCCCCTGAACTGAACTCGGTCCATATGAGCCTATAATGGGTGAGGATCGAGGAATCTGCTGGTTCAGGTACCTTTACTCTAGAACCAAATCACATATTAGAGACCTAGGAACCTACCCTAGGTAGAATTGTAACAAACCTTAGCGATCACCTAGATAGGTGTTCTGTGCTTGTTTATTTCTCTTGCACTAACTTGTTTTCTTTTGTGATTGTTTATCTCTCCTGTGCTAACGTGTTTTCTTCTGTCTTGACTGTATTGCATTGCATCTTCTTAGAAAGGAAGTGCTGATTCATATTCGGTTGCTAAATGGAAGAGTTTGTCATAAGAAAATGTGTTACTTGATAAAGTGGATTGTAATACGGTCATTCGAACATAAGGATATGCCGTATATGCGATCCGTTTTATGTAAAGAAACGTATCTTCTAGAAAGGTTCTTCTAATGAAATCAAATTCATGATCAACACCTCTCTTTCTTTTTACATTCATGCCATGCGCCTACTTTGCATTTTATGCATTTGCATTACATCATATCACACGCATTAAATTTGTGGAAAGACCCTAATTAGGTTAAGTCATTTTAGTTAACCTAGAAAACATGGAGCAAAGGTTGAAAAGAATAGAGAAAATGCAAATACAGATGCAAGAGCAATTGGCCAAAATTCAACAAGAGATGTATGAACGAATGCAATTCCAAAGGAACACGATAGGCCAGCAAACCCAGTTACTAGCCGGAGGATTTGAAAAAAGAAGTGGCCCAGTGGATGACAGTGCGGACGATGACGAAGAAATTGTTTATCCCCCGATGAATATCCCGACTCAACCAGACACACAGTCGTACGAGGGGCCTGTCATTACCGGACCCCAATGTCAGACTAATACATCGGTGCTACTAAACTTCCAGATGAATCCACGTTTTAACCCTGAGTATGATCGGGCCAAACCGGTTGTTCAAGCGGAGGCAAAAAGGAGAGAGCGGACTTTGAAAGTGCCATTTTATGATAAGTTAGTAAGAAACGCCACAAAAGACTTTGCCGATATCGTAATATCTGGGGAACTTATAAAAAATGTCATCAAGAGCAGAAGGATGGAAGGCCCCGAGAGTTCGAAAAGGGCAGTGCCTATAAAGAAAAGAGAGGCAAAGACCAACATGGCGGGAACTGAAAGCCACTACGCTTCTAATCCGTACCCAACCCAATCACGACCTCAATATCACCTACTTCTAAACTTTTATTTTTCCCCTCAAAGCCCCTGTCATCAAGCACCTCTTCCTTACCCCGTCTATGCCACGAAT
This sequence comes from Gossypium rotundifolium, assembly GCA_025506655.1. NCBI lineage: Eukaryota > Viridiplantae > Streptophyta > Magnoliopsida > Malvales > Malvaceae > Gossypium > Gossypium rotundifolium. The sequence goes on from CP106727.1 coordinate 173,711,818, forward strand.
AACCAAAGATCATTCACTAGGCTTCCACCAGATACTATGCCTACTCCGAGTCAGCCCAAAAATGAACAAAGACCGACAAAACCCAATCCTGAAAAACCTCAATTCACCCATATTCCTGTGTCGTATGGAGAGCTGTGCCCGAAATTACTAGAAAAATAATTAATATCCCTACATTATATGGCACCCCTGAAACCTCCATACCCAAAATGGTACGATCCTAATGCTAGTTGCATGTACCATGCTGGAAACCGGGGGCATTCTACAGAAAATTGCCTAGCCTTTAAAAGAAGGGTTCAAGGTCTTATTGATACAGGCATTTTACGGTTTGACGGTACTAGTAATGTGGCTGGAAATCTGCTCCTTAACCATACTGAAAGGAACATGAGCGTGGTGACAAAGGAGATGACGCAGTTAAAAATGTCTCAATGATATGCCCTTGTCCTCTTGAATTCATTTGGAACAAATTGGACTACTGTGGATCTTCTTGTAGTTTCTAAGTCCTCTCCAGAGTAATGCCCAATGTTTTTGTGTGCCCCTAAGTAATAATGGGATCCTTTTGTAAGAGCTTATGTTTGCTCTTTATCATTTAAATGAACATTAATAGAGATGCATTTTGTCATAATCTTTTCATTCTTGTTAACTTCATAATTATTCCCTTTTCTTATAGCCTGTCCTTACATGTACCTCATATCATGCCATAACATTATGTTTGTTTGGTTCCAATACTTTGATGCTCCTCTATAGTTCTCTTTTCCATTCACCTTCAGGATGCTCGATACCAACGACATGAACAATCCCACATGTGTCCTAAAATCGATTTTGAGAAAGCTATTTGTGTAGGAGAATGCGAAGCTGAGAAAGATGCTGAAGATTATGTCTCGTCTCCTGACTTAATAAGAATGATAGAACAAGAAGATAAACAGATTTTACCCCATCAAGAATCTATTGAGACAAAGAATTTGGGAAATGAAGAAAAGAGGCGAAGTGAAGATTGGGGCTTCCATTTCGTAAGACCAAACATGATCTCGATCGCTTTGCTTCGTGAGTACAAAGATGTATTTGCATGGTCGTGTCAGATATGCCGGGGTTGAACGAAGATATAGTGGTCCATAGACTCCCAATGAAACCGTAATGCAAACCTATTCAATGAAGCTAAGACGAATGAGACACGAAATGTCATAAAGATAAAAGAAGAAGTCAAGAAACAATTTGATGTTAGCTTCCTACAAGTCGCCAAATACCCAGAATGGGTAGCTAACATAGTTCCAGTACCAAAGAAAGATGGCAAGGTACGAATGTGCATGGATTATCGCGATCTGAATCGAGCAAGCCCTAAAGATAATTTTCCCTTGCCACACATTGATACGTTGGTGGATAACACAGCGAAACATTCATTGTTTTCTTTCATGGATGGATTCTCGGGTTATAATCAAATAAAAATGGCCCCCGAAGATATGGAAAAAACCACATTCGTAACGATGTGGGGAACATTCTGTTACAAGGTGATGCCATTCGGATTGAAGAATGTCGGGGCAACATATTAGAGGGCTATGGTGATGTTGTTCCATGACATGATGCATAAAGAAATAGAAGTCTACGTCGATGATGTGATTGCCAAATCCCAGGGGGAAAGAAAGCATGTCGAGAACCTCAGGAGGTTGTTCGAAAGACTAAGAAAGTTCCAGCTGAAGCTTAACCCAGCCAAGTGTACGTTTGAGGCTACCTCGGGAAAATTACTAGGCTTCATCGTCAGTGAGGGAGGTATTGAGGTTGATCCAGATAAGATAAAAGCCATACAAGAACTACCACATCCGCGCACACAAAAAGAAGTCAGAGGATTTTTAGGGAGGTTGAACTACATCGCTCAATTCATTGCTCAACTTACCAACCAGTGTAACCCAATTTTTCGACTCCTTTGAAAACACAATCCTAGAGAATGGAACGAGGAGTGCCAAGTGGCTTTTGATAAAATAAAATAGTATTTTTCTAGCCCCCCGGTGCTAGTACCACCAACTCCCGGGAGACCGTTAATATTGTATTTGACTGTGTTCGAAAACTCAATGAGTTGCGTACTGGGGCAACATGATGAGCCAGGGAAAAGAGAAAGGGTAATTTACTACCTCAGCAAGAAGTTCACAGAGTACGAAGCAAAGTACCTGTCAATTGAAAAATTCTGTTGTGCTTTGGTCTGGGTAGTTCGAAGGCTCAGACAATATATGTTGTATCATACGACGTGGTTAATTTCAAAACTTGACCCAATAAAATACATGATGGAATCACCGCACTCTCAGGAAGAATGGCACGATGGCAGATCCTACTATCAGAGTACGACGTCATATATGTGAGTCAAAAGTCGGTAAAGGGGAGCGCGATAGCTGACTTCTTAGTAACTCAAACAACAGAAGAATACGAGCCATTGAGGTTTGATTTCCCAGAAGAAGACTTGATGTGTATTACAGAAAAAGAGTGTGAGTCGTCAAAAGAGAAATCATGGAAGATGAGCTTCGACGGTGCATCAAATGCATTGGGGCATGGGATTGGAGCAGTCCTAGTGTCACCAGAGGGGAACCATTATCCGTTCACTGCCAGATTAAATTTCTTTTATACCAATAATGTTGTGGAATATGATGCTTGCATCATGGGACTTCGTGCAGCCATTGAACAAAACATCGAAATCTTGAAGGTGCACGGGGACTCAATTTTGGTGATTTACCAAATTCGTGGAGATTGAGAAGTGAGAGATTCGAAGTTGGTCAAATATTGTGATCTTGTTGCGGAGTTGGTTAAAAAATTCGAAGAAGTGACTTTTAATTACTTCCCACGAGAAGAAAACTAATTGGCTGATGCCCTGGCCACTCTGGCCTCAATGTTCAAAGTAAACAGAGAAACGGAAATAATGCCTTTCCAAATGAGCATATATGAGGTCCCTGCACATTGTTTTGGCATTGAAAAAGAGGCAGATGGACAGCCATGGTTTCACGATATCTTAGAATATGTCAAGAATCAAAGATATCCTGAGCAAGCAAATGAGAATGACAAAAGAACAATCAAAAGAATGGCGGTGGGACTTGTTCTCGATGGGGACATCCTATACAAAAGAGAAAAAGATCAAGTGCTCCTGAGATGCGCAGATGCTGTTGAAGCCAGAAAAATACTTGAAGGTGTCCATGAAGGAGTTTGTGGAACGCATGCCAATGGTTTCACTATGGCCAGACAGATTATGAGACTCGATTATTACTGGCTGACAATGGAAAGTGACTGCATTAGTTACGCATGAAAGTGCCATAAATGTCAAATTTACGGTGATAAAATTCATGCAGCCCCTTCGCCCCTTCATGTCATGACTTCTTCGTGGCCTTTTTCTATGTGGGGCATGGATGTTATAGGGCCAATTTCCCAAAAGCTTCTAATGGACACCGATTCATTTTTGTGGTCATAAATTACTTCACAAAATAGATAGAAGCCGCTTCGTTTGCTAATGTGACAAAGACCGCAGCTTGCAGGTTCTTAAAGAAAGAAATCATATGTCGATGCGGTTTGCCTGAGAGAATCATTTTGGACAATGCTTTGAATCTGAACAACAAGATGATGAAGGAAGTGTGTAAGCAATTTCAAATAAAGTATCATAACTCCTCACCCTATCGCCCAAAGATGAACGGAGCAGTAGAAGCTGCTAACAAAAAATATTAAGAAGATTATTGGGAAAATGACCGAGATGTATAAAGACTGACACGAGAAGCTACCATTCGCTTTGTACGCATATTGCACATCTGTGCGTACATCTACGGGAGCAACTCCTTTCTCTCTGGTCTATGGAATGGAAGTTGTGCTGCCCATCGAAGTTGAGATCCCCTCACTACGAGTCTTAATGGAGTCGAAACTAGAAGAATCAGAATGGGTTCGAGCTCGATATGACCAGCTAAATCTTATCAAAGAAAAACGCTTGAAGGCGATCTGCCATGGACAGATGTACCAGAAGGGAATGATCACGATCCATGACAAGAAGATGAGACCAAGAGAATTTCACAAGGGAGAACTTGTACTGAGAAAGATTCTCCCACTATAAAAAGATTTTTGAGGAAAATGGGCACCAAATTCCCATACGTCGTAAAGAAGGCTTTCTCAGGTGGAGCTTTGATTCTCACTGAGATGGATGGGAAGGAGTTACCAAATCCAGTTAACTCAGATGCTGTGAAGAAGTACTATGCCTAAAAAAAGGAAAAAAGATCAAGATGAAAACCCAAAAGGCGTCTTGGTGGAAAAAAGAAAAAAAAAGAGAGATCAAGATGAAAACCCGAAAAGGGCATCTTGGTAAAAAAAGATCAAGATGAAAACCCGAAAGGGCATTTTGGTAAATAAAAGATTAGGATGAAAACCTAAAAGGGCATCCTAATGAAGGGGGTTCAGACATAAAGAGCAAGACGATTTGAACAGAGAGTTAAATGCTGAGATTATAATATTTGAAGCAGATTCGGAAGCTCAAATTCTTCTACACAAGAAGCTTTGCTCGAAAAGATCCAGGATGAAGAAACGTGGAGAAGTTCATGCGTTGGATATCTAGAGCATTTGCGACAATTGAACCAGCTATCTTTTTTTATAACGTTTTCTTTATTGAAGTATTCCTTGTCAATTTTCTTTGCTTGATTGATTTTGAAATAAATATGAGTGTGAGGTATCCCTTTCATGCCTACTTTGCCATTTTCATGCATCTCATGTTTGGTTCATTTAAATGATAAATAGTGAAATTATATACTCTAAACAAAATGAATGTTGAGCATTACCTGGATGAGGATTTGGTAAGTGCAAGAGCCTCAAAGTAAGGACGAAGTTCAACAGGGGGCAAAATGGTGATATACGAGAAACGCAGATCACTCGTAAAGCTTAAGGACGGGTACAAAACCTGAAAGGAAAGTCAAGAATCGAAGCCATGAATACAGGTCATCATGAAAGTCGTAACGAAAAGAGATATATGACAAACAAGCCCAAGGAGCATGACATAATCACGTAGGCATAAAAGCATTTAAGACAAACACGTGCATATCATGATAACATCATGCATGACACATACAGGTACACCAGTAAAGCAAGAATTTTTGACGACAGTTGTACCAAACCAAGGAAAAAGAAGACATCCGAGTTCCACCAGATGATATGTTTTGAAATTCTGATTGCAAAATATCAACTCATAATACGAGAAGTGAGTTGAGCCTCAGGTCACACGCTGAGGTGTTTTTCAATATTTATTTTTCAAAATATCAACTCATAATACGAGAGGTGAGTTGAGCCTCGGGTCACACACTGAGGTGTTTTTCAATTTTTGTTCAAAAATCAACTCATAATACGAGATGTGAGTTGAGCCTCGGGTCACACGCCGAGATTTTTTTAATTTCTGTCTTTCAATTTCTGTTCAAAAATCAACTCATAGTACGAGAGGTGAGTTGAGCCTCGGGTCGCACGCTTAGGTATTTTTAATTTCTGTCCTTCAATTTCTATTAAAAAATCAACTCATATTACGAGAGGTGAGTTGAGTCTCGGGTCATATGCTGAGGTATTTTTCAATTTCTGTTTTTCAAAAAAACTCAACTCATATTGCGAGAGGTGAGTTGAGCCTCAGGTCACACGCTGAGGTATTTTCAATTTCTATTTTTCAAAAAATCAACTCGTATTGCTAGAGGTGAGTCGAGCTTCAGGTCACACGCTGAGGTATTTTTAATTTCTCAAAAAATCAACTCGTATTGAGAGAGGTGAGTTGAGCCTCAAGTTACACACTGAGGTATTTTTCAATCTTTGTTCTTCAAAAAATAAAAAAATAAAAAACCAACTCATACTGTGAGAGGTGAGTTGAGCCTCGGGTCGCACGCTGAGGTATCTTCAGTCTTCTTGAAGATAGTAAGGAAGCAGTTTGGAAAATTCAGAATTATTATTTCCTCGAAGTTCTTGTGGAGTAGGTTGAGATTACAAATCCCGTCTCCTTGAGTTTACAATGAGGATCAATTGTTATCTCTTTGAAGCAGAGAAGATTAAGTGGAGCGGATTAAAGCTACAGGTCCGATCTCTCTGAAGTTTCAGTGGAGCAGATTGAATATAGCAGGTCTGGCATCCTTAAAGTTGCAGGAATAGATTGAAGACATCACATCTTATCTCACTGAAGTTGCAACGGAGCAAATTGGAGCTGCAAGTCCCATCTCTCCGAAGTAGCGGTGGAGTGGATCGAAGCTACAAGATGTGGTGCACTGAAATGAGGCTACTTAAAGAAAGAGCACCAAAAGAAGTCAAGACTCGGTAAGACCGGGAAAAATTGGTCTTTCTGGAAAGTCTTTGCTCCATTCCCGTTCCACGATAATGAGCAAAGAGGGTAGCTGTCATAGCCTAATTTTGCCCGGGTTAACCAACCCAATTGCCGAAGCCCAATCTAGAAGGCCCAAATTTACCCGGCCCATTTTTCAACCCAAATTACTCAACTACAAAACCCATTTAACCAAACCAACCCAATAAGCCCAACAAAATAGCCCAATACCAAAAGAAAAAGAAAACAAACAAACAAACAAACAAAAAAAAAACAAACAAACAAAAAAGCCAACAAACCCTAGGTGCGCCGCACCTAGGGTCCTCCCCTCATGCTGTTGCTCCACTAGCACCTCCCTCCACTTGCCCAAGTTGCATCTGCAAAAAGAAAAAGAAGGAGACAAAGCACAAATCATGGCAGAAAAACAGCAAGCAATAATGATAGCAAAGACAAAATGAAAAAAAGGATGTGTATTTTTCTATTTCATTCTCTTTTATGGGGCTATAAAATGCCATTCAATATCTGTAAAAAGGGGGGAATGGTTCAAAAAACGAACTATCAGAAATAGAAAGCAAAAAAAAGCAATAAAAGGTTAAGCCCAACAAAATAGCCCAATACCAAAATAAATAAAAACAAACAAACAAACAAACAAAAAAAAACAAAATCAGCCAACAAACCCTAGGTGCGCCACACCTAGGATCCTCCCCTCATGCTGTTGCTCCACTAGCACCTCCCTCCACTTGCCCAAGTTGCATCTGCAAAAAGAAAAAGAAGGAGACAAAGCACAAATCATGGCAGAAAAACAGCAAGCAATAATGATAGCAAAGACAAAATGAAAAAAAGGATGTGTATTTTTCTATTTCATTCTCTTTTATGGGGCTATAAAATGCCATTCAATATCTGTAAAAAGGGGGGAATGGTTCGAAAAAAAATGAACTATCGGAAATAGAAAGCAAAAAAAAGCAATAAAAGGTTTATATCAATCTCTCCGCTTTCATACAACACTGGTTTTTCTTTTACCTTTTTTTATTTTTCATTTATTGTCTTTTTTTTGAAACTTTTTTACAAATAATAAGAATAAAAAGCGAAAAGGGAAAACTCATTGGATTTGCACCGTGCCTCCGTCGCCAGAACCGTCCCCTTTGTCATCGAAATCGGCTTAAGGGGTGGTTAAGAGGCCTCATTTTCGGCTTTTAAGGCCTAGAAGGCTTTGCCTTCGGTTTTCTTTTCGAAGGGGGCTTAAAGGGAGTTCATTTCATCTTCCGATCATCGACCACGGTGGTCCGATGACAGACCTAAGGCCGGCCAAGGGAAGAGTTGAAGGAGTTGAGGATGAAAGGCTTTCAAACCCTTTTTTTTTTTTTTGAGAGAGATAAAAGGTTTTCAAATTTTTTTCTTCTAAAACAGAGGTTACAAAATAAGAATTAAAAATGGGTTTTGAAATATTAAATGACACAGCTGTTTGGTGGGGGGTGGGAATCAGTGTGTACCTACCTTAAAAGGGAAATTTACGCTTTTGATCCCTCCCTTTTGTTGTGTTTTTGATTAGGCTTTATTTCTTTTTATTTTTGATTTGGCTATCAGATTTCTTTGGGGTTTTCAATAGGGTCCTTGACCCATGGATGCGAAAAGAGAATGGGATAATTTCTCGAATAATCCCCCTTACTTTTTCACACGTCTAATCAGACCGTAATTTGTTTTATTTCTTGAATTCAGATCCTAAGTTTCATTTATTTTCTAATGTAGTCCACCTTATTATTATTATGTTTATTATTATTATTATTATTATTATTATTATTATTATTATTATTTACTTCTAGTATCATATTTATTATTAATATTACTATTGTAATTGTTCCTATTATTGTTTTTTTATTTTTTTAGTATCATTATTATTATTTTATTATTGTTTTTCCTTATCTTCACCATTCTATTTATTATTATTATTATTATTATTATTATTATTATTATTATTATTATTATTATTATTATTATTATTATTATTATTATTATTATCATTTTTATTACTATTACTATTTTCTTTTATCTTCATTCTTGAACTATTATTAATATTATTATTTTTACTATTATTTCTTTACCATTGTTATCGATACTAGTATTATATTTATATCTTTGTCTATTTTCTTAGTTTAATACTATATATTATTAAACAAAATACATTCTGTAAAATCATTATATTTCACTTAAAGTTTTTAAAATAAAGCAATGTTTTGTATTTAGAAATTCGGGGAATAGTGCCCTAACGTGCTGGGTTTCGATTTCCCGTTCGTCTAAATGACTAAATATCCTTATAAGATTTTGACCGTGTTTTCTTAAATAAAGGGCAATATTTCGTGTTTGGACATTTAAGGAATCGTGCCAAATCGTGCTGGGTTTCGTTTTTTTTTTTGATTTGGTCAAATAATGGAATACCCTTTTAAAATCGCAATTATATTTTAAACAAAACACTTAATCTCGGATATTCGAAATGTCGCGCCCTAACTTACTGGACTCGACATCTAGATACTTCGGATAAGTTTTTTTCTATTAAAATAGGGGCAATATTCCTAATTTGGACCTTCGAGAAAACGAGCCCTAACTTACTGGTTTTTGATTTCTCATTTGACAAATGACGGGAGATCCTCTTCAAATATAAAACTAAGTTTTAAAAAGCGAGCTTAGTTTCGGGAGTCTAAAGTATTGCGCCCTAACTTACTGGACATGATGCTTTATCTCTTCGAAAATAAGAGAGTCTTAACGTCCCTTCCGATCCCTTTAAGTTTTGAAAATAAAAGGTATCTATTTTCGAATCATTTCAAAGTTTTCAACATTAGGACATCGATCAATCAATTTGGTACCAATTTTGGGCGTATCGGGGGTGCTAACCCTTCCTCATGCGTAACCGACTCCCGAACTCATTTTCTGGATTTCGTAGACCAAAATCGTTGTTTTGATAAATCAAACTATTTATTAAAAATAACTGTTTTACGAGGTGACCCGATCACACCTCATCAAAAAAGATCGATGGGACTCCATTCCTTTCCGTTTTCAAACCTCGAGTCGACCGCGTCGTTTCCTGTTTTTATCAAAAAAATGGTTACGACAGATATCCAACTCTGCATAGCTTTTTTCAAAATATTTAAAATTTTGATTCCAACAATGTTCAAACACACCACCTTTGACATTTAAAACTAAGTTTCAACCATCAAGATCTTCAACTTCAAATAAAATTTACACAAACTAATAAAAAGCATATAAATATCAATAAAAATATTTTCTAAGATTAAATAAAATTAAATATAATAATTAATAATATATTTAAATACGCTTATAAAATAAAGAGAGATGAAGAGAATAAAGAATAAAGAATGAAGAAAATATGAAAGTAATAGAGAATGTGATCAAAGGGTTGATTACAATGCTTCATCAAAATCTTTATTTATAAGCATAAAAAGTATAAAAGAAGTAAAGATTTAATCCTAATAACTATTAGAATTTAAAGTATATCAAAATTTTATCTTGATCATGATAGACAATCACTTAATAAGATATTCATAACAATTTAAATTTTTTATCGTAAAGATATATCTCATTTATCATCTTATTCTTTTGTATTCGTAAACCTAATCGAACAATGAGATTAAATCATCGTAATTTCTAGTTTTGTGATTATCCCTTTTATTATTTGATCAACTCAATTAGTTAAAATCCTAATATTTATATAACTAAAATAAATATTATAATATGAATTTATTTGGTAATGTGACATAATTATCTTTAGTACATATTATATTACAAAATAATATACATACACTTTTAAGGAAATATAATATATCAATTGTTATATAAATTATGAATGTATAATAATTATTATAATATCATGATATTATAATGTGAATTCTTCTTATGTGCAACCTAAACCTTAAACGTGTAATTAATTTTATGGTATACTATAATATATAAAATTAGTATTATATAACTAATGTATATTAGTTATGTCGAAATCATTTTTTTGTTAGAAAACGGGCCGACTTTAAAATACAAAAATTGAGTCGCCACCAATCTTTTTTGAAGTGTGACTGGGCCACTTATGAAACATTTTGGTCTACGAATTTTAAGAAAACGGGTTCGGGAGTCGATTACGCACGAGGAAGGGTTAGCACCCTCGCAACGCCCAAAATTGGTACCGTATTGATTGATTAATGTCTTTAATATCGAAAAATTAGAAAATATGTTAAAATATGAATCTTCAAAAATGTTTGGATAACCCACATTGATATCGAAACTCTCTTGTTCAAAAGATGAAATACCACATCCAAAGACAATAGGACACGATGTTCCAAACCCTCGATACTAAGATCATTTCGTGATTTCCAAAATTCACGTATTGCGATTTGAAAAGGGTATTTCATTATTTGGCCAAACTAAAAATCGAAACTCAGCACGATTGGGCACGATTCCTTGAATTTCCAATCATTAAATATTGCCTTTATTTTCAAAAATACAATCAAAATCTTTAAAGGACATTTAATTATCCAGACGAACGAAAATTGAAACCAAAGACGATCGGGTACAATTTTTGAACATCCAAACACTAAATACTACCTTTGTGAAACCCTTTTTAAGTCTTTGAAAAAAACAAAAATAGAAACGTGAAAATGTAGACACGATTAATAGGAATGACAATAATGAAAACAAAGGAGAAAATAAACGATAATAATAATACTATTAATGTAATATAAAACTCATAATAAGTAATTAATAATGAAAAAAAGTCACGGTGATAATATTAACATCAATAAAAAATAATAGTAAAAGAAATGAGGGTATACCGATAATAATAAAAAATAGTAGATATAAAAAAATAATACAAATAAACAATTAAAGCAAACCATGATACATGTGATAATAGATATAATAGTATGTAAAAAAAAAAAAAATAATAAAGAAAGATGTTAGTAATAAAGTAATATAATGATAAATAATAATAATAGCAATAATAGTACTAGATAAAAGAATAATAATAATAATCCAAAATAAACATAATAAGAAAACAATAAAATAATAGTACTAATAAAATAGTAGAAATAAAAGAAAATAAAACATTTAAAAAATATATGTATAATAGTAAATATAATAGAAATATAATAGTAATATATAATATAATAATGATAATAAAATAATGATATAATAGGATATAATAAAATATAAGATAATAAAAGTAATAAGTAAAAATGTTAGTAATAAAATATATAACAATAAATACAAATATAGTAATAATAATATATATACGTAAATGAATAACGATGGTAACAATGGAAATAATAATAACTATAATATAAAAATGACAAAAATAATAAAATATCGACAATAATAATAAAAGAGAAAAGAAAATCGTAAAAAGAACCAAAATAAAAAATAGAAGTCTTTGGGTAAAATTAAAAAAATAAAAGATGAGAAGGACTAGTTTAAAACATGTACAAAACGGGGAACTAAAATGGCAATTAATCCCACTCCACGATCAAAGATTTAAAACGCGGACCAAATCAGATCGAAAACCAAAACTCGGGGCTAATTTAAATAATAAAGAAAAGTGAGGGGATGCAATTAAACAACTTCTCCCAAAAGGAGGGCCAATCGTGCAATTTACCCATTTAAGATAAATGCGAGTGGACCCTCACCATTAATGGCGCCATTTGCTTTGTAATGCTTAAAAGCATAAGAAAACCAAAAGTTTTCCTTCATTTCTTATCTCTGTTTCACAAATCAAAACAGAACCCCCTTTTCGCTTTTTTTTCTTTAGGGTTTGAGTTCCTCTTCGTGTTAAGATAAAACTAAGAGCCACCCCCATGCACGCATCGACGGCCATGGCAAGGGAGCCCAGAACCTCTCGCTCTCTTTTTTTTTTTTTAAAAGCCTTGTGTATTTTCCTTTAAAACCGATGAAATCAATTTACTAAAAAGGTTTTATTTCGACAATGAAATAGAAAAACATAAAACAGATTCAAAAGTGAGAATCGAAAGGAAAACCTTTTCTTGATTTCTTTCTTCGTTGATTCGTATTCACCGCTTCTCTAGATTTCTCGTAAACTGTATATTCTCTCTAAGTCGTGTAAAAAAAACCCGCTTACAATAATATTCTTGGCTTTTATAGCCTTTTCCAAGCTCCCCGTAGATTAGAACTCTAGTTGTTTGTTGCTGCTGTTTTTCCTTTTCTTTCGCAGGTACAACGACGTGGAGGAGCCAAACACGGAGCTATTTGGGGACGTACGACTTAGGGTTGTTGCGCACGACATGGAGAGGGCTATTGGGGCATGCGGCGCTGACTGCTAGGGTTTTCTAACCCTGCTCTTATTGCGTTTTGGGCTGAAATTTGGGCTTCGTTTAACTTTGGGCCTCGGGGTTTATTAATTTCAGATTTTGGGTATTTCATTCCGTCCACTGTATCTTGGACTGTTGTAATAGCTTCTTTATTTTTTGGTATTGGTGTGGGCCTCAGGTTAAAATTGGGCCTTACAGCTGCCCCTCTTTGCTTATTGTAGTGTAACGAGAATAGAGCAAAGACTTTAAAAGGGCCAATTTGCCTCATCTTGTTGAATCTTGACTTCTCGATACTTCATTCCGTCCACTATATCTTTGGGGGTATAGGAATTTTGTTTCGATCTGCTCCACTACTGCTCGGTGGAAATGAGATCTGCTATCTTCAGTCTGCTCCACTCCTACTCAGTGGAGATAAGACTCGATCGCTCCATTGCCGATACATGGAGATAAGACTTGTCTGCCTTTGATCTGCTCCGCCTCCGCTTTCGGTGAAGACAAAATCTACATTCTTTAGCCTCGCTTCACTTACGCTAGTGAAGATAAGGCTATAATCATCGATCCGCTCCACCTCCTCCGGTGGAGATAAGATCTACCGCTTCGATCCGCTTACTACCTGCTCAGAGAGATAAGATCTACATTCTTTAGCATGCTTCACTTCGCTTAGTGAAGATAAGGTTATAATCCTCGATCTACTCCACCTCGCCGGTGGAGATAAGATCTACCGCTTTCGATCCGCTCTACTCCCGCCAGAGAGATAAGATCCGTTGTCTCGATCCGCTCCACTCTCGCCAGCGGAGATAGGATCTACTATCTTCGATCCGCTCTACTCTCCGCCAGGTAGAGATAAGATCAGATGTTTAACCTGCTCCACTCCCGCCGGTGGAGATAAGGCTCATTATCTTCGATCCGCTTACTCACGCCAAGAGAGATAAGATCAGATGTTTAGCCCGCCCACTCCCGCCAAGATAAGGCTATGATCCTCGATCTACTCCATTCTTGATACATGGAGATAAGACTTGTAGTATTCGATCCACTCCACTCCCGCCAAGGTGGAGATAAGATCTGCTATCTTCACCCACTCTACTCCCGCCAGAGAGATAGGATCTGCTATCTTAGCCTTGCTCCCTCCTCGCCGGTGGAGATAAGGCTATAATTTTAGATCTGCCCACTCCTTCGGTGGAGATAAGATCTGTTTATCTTCAATCCGCCCTCTCGCCGGTGGAGATAGGATCTACTATCTTTAGCTGCTCCACTCCTACTCAAAGGAGATAAGGCTATAATCTTCCGACCGCTTACCTCGCCAAGAGAGATAAGATCTTATCTTCAATCCGCTCTACTCCCGCTCGGTGGAAATAGGATCTACTATCTTTAGCCCGCTCCACTCCTGCCCAAAGGAAGATAAGGCTTGGTTTTTCGATCTACTCTACCCTCGCCAGAGAGATAAGATCTGCACTCTTCAGAACTCCCATCAATTTTGCTATATTGTCCTCTGGGGAACCTACCTGTAGAAGTGATTTCATGGGGTCTATGCATATGCCAAATGATTAGGATGTCATGAAAGATGCTCCTAACCATATGTATCATGAATGTTATGAATGGATGCAAAATATCATGAGAATGATCCATTTTTAACACTTGGGTCAAGTATTGCTTGTCGCTTATTAAGGTGACCTTGACGATGTCTTCTCTGCTCACCGATACTTCTAACAACTAATCAAGATGTCGCCACCGCTAAAACCCTTATCTCAAGTCTCCGAGCCCTTTTAAGCTCCGGTTAGCTCTAAACAATTGTCCTGTTTGATTCTTGTATTTTTAGAAACTTTCAGAGTAGTGCATAAAACTTCTTTTGTGAAAGTATTATTAGTTCAGTAATCATTATTTCAAAGAAAAATGCTTGAAACAAGACTATAGAAATGAATAAAATTGAAATTTATTCGGGATAAAAACCCGTGAAAAATGGGTTGAACAAGGAAAACAAATTCCATTAAGGTGCAATATGAGTGAAGCATGGTATTGATGCCCCGGAGATCACAGTCTGAGCTTTTCTGTATGTACTTCTTGAAGACCACTCTGAGTTCAACATGTGTCTAGAGGATCCATGGTACTTTGTAAATGCCCCAAGACGTAACATATCTCCTCATTGTTAATTCAAGTGTAGCGAAACCATCAGATGCCCCTCACGAGTTGATCATAATTTGAGCCGCCCTTTTTGGGTTTTCAACTCAAAGCCCCTTTGGTCTTAAAGCGCCCTTTGCGGGTTTTCACTTTGGCCTCTCCGGTTTTTTTTTGAACGTAAGATGCCCTTTGTGGGTTTTCATCTTGGTCCACTTTCAAGCGAAGTACTTCTTGACTGAGTCTGCGTTAATTGGATTTGGCAAACTTTTGCCGTCCATCTCGGCTAGTATCAAAGCTCCTCCAGAAAAGGCCTTCTTTACAACATAGGGTCCTTCTCAATTAGGCATCCACTTTCCCCTGAAGTCCTTTTGCATAGGGAGGATCTGTTTCAACACCAAGTCTCCTTCATGGAATATTCTGAGGCGGACTTTCTTATTATAAGCTCGCATCATCCGCTTCTGGTACAATTGACCATGGTGAATAGCTCTTAGCCTCTTTTCCTCAATTAGATTCAGTTGATCATATCGAGATTGAACCCATTCTGCTTCGTCCAACTTTAGCTTTGACAAAACCCGGAGTGAAGGGATCTCAACTTCAATAGGCAAAACTGCCTCCATCCCATAAACCAACGAGAAAAGAGTTGCCCCAGTAGAGGTTCTAACCGATGTTCGATAGGCGTAGAGGGCAAGCGATAACTTTTCATGCCAGTCCTTGTAGGTCTCAACCATTTTCCCCACAATTCTCTTGATATTTTTATTAGCCGCCTCAACTGCTCCATTCATTTTCGGGTGATATGGCGACGAGTTATGGTGCTTAATGTTGAACTGACTGCAAACTTCTGCTATCGCTTTATTGTTCAAGTTTAGTGCATTGTCAGACACGATCCTTTCTGGCATACCGTAGCGATATATGATCTCCTTCTTTAAAAACTTGCTAACTGCCGTCTTCGTGATATTGGCATATGAAGCTGCCTTACCCATTTGGTGAAGTAATCAATGACCACGAAGATGAAACGATGTCCATTAGAAGCTTTCGGTGAGATCGGCCCAATGACATCCATGCCCCACATTGAGAAAGGCCATGGAGAAATCATAACATGAAGAGGTGAATGAGGCACATGGATCTTGTCTCCATAAACCTGGCACTTATGGCAATTCTTGGCATAACGGATGCAGTCTCCTTCCATCGTGGACCAGTAATACCCGAATCTCATGATTTGCTTGGCCATCGTAAACCCATTGGCATGTGTTCCACAGACCCCCTCATGGACTTCTTTCAAGATTTTCCTAGCTTCAACAGCATCCACACATCTAAGCAACACTTGATCCCTCCTCTTTTTATACAGGATCTCTCCATCTAGGACATAGTCGCTGGTAAGTCTTCTCAATGTTTTCTTATCATTTTCAGTCGCTTGATCTGGATATTCACGGCTTTTCAATATTGCAGAATATCATAGTACCAAGGATGATCATCTCTCTCTTCCTCTTCGTCAATATTGAAACAATGAGTTGGAGCCCCGCAAATACTCATTTGGATAGGCTTCATACCCTCCTGCTCATCCACTTTGATCATAGAAGCTAGAGTGGCCAAAACATCAGCCATCTGGTTTTCATCACGCGGGAGGTAAAAGAATGTGATATCATCAAACTCCTCAATTAGTTCCAAAACTAACTTTCGATAGCTAATCAGTTTGAGATCTCTTGTTTCCCATTCTCCTTTGAGCTGATATATTACAAGGGCAGAGTCTCTATATACCTCTAGCACCTTAACTTTGTGGTCTATGGCTACTCGGATCCCCATGATACACGCTTCGTATTCTGCCATGTTATTTGTGCAATCGAAGTCTAACTTGCAAGTGAATGGATAATGCTCTCCCTTTGGGGATACCAGGATTGCCCCAACTCTATTACCAACGGCATTTGACGCTCCATCAAAGTTCATCTTCCAAGGATGATCTTCTAAGATGCCTTCCTCAGCCGCTGCTACAAACATCAACTCTTCATTAGGAAAATCAAAATTAAGAGGCTCATAATCATCTAGCGCCCTGCTGGCTAGGAAATCTACTATTGCACTCCCCTTCACCGCCTTCTGGTTCACATAGACAATGTCGAACTCAGAAAGTAAAATTTGCCATCGGGCCATTCTTCCATTCGTATGCATCGACTCCATCATGTATTTTAGAGGTCTAATTTTGAGATTAACCAAGTCGTGTGGTACAACATGTACCGCCTCGACCTCCGAGTTGTCCGCACTAATGCACAACATAATTTCTCAATTGGCGAGTATTTCATTTCACACTCGGTGAATTTCTTACTGAGGTAGTATATCACTCTTTCTCTCTTCCCTGTCTCATCGTGTTGGCCTAGCACACATCCCATTGAATTATCGAACACTGTCAGATACAAAATCAAGGGTCTATTAGGACTGGGAGGCATTAACACTGGGGTGTTAGACAAATATTGTTTAATCTTGTCAAACACCCTCTGGCATTCATCATCCCAAATACCTAGATTGTGCTTCTTAAGAAAACGAAATATTGGATCACATTTCTCAGTCAATTGTGAAATAAACCGAGCGATGTAATTCAATCTCTCTAGAAAACCTCAAACTTCCTTCTGAGTGCGCGGCGGAGGTAATTTTTGTATGGCCTTGACTTTATCCGGATTTACTTCGATTCTTTTCGCACTGACCACGAAACCCAATAGCTTTCCTGAGCCCCGAAAGTACATTTGGCTGGATTGAGCTTCAGCTGAAATTTCCTCAATCTCAAGAACAGCTTCCTCAATACTTACACATGCTCCCCTTCCGTTCGAGACTTTACGATCATGTCATCGACGTAGACCTCAATCTCCTTATGCATCATGTCATGAAACAAGGTTACCATAGCCCTTTGGTATGTTGCTCCCGCATTCTTTAACCCAAATGGCATCACTTGGTAACAAAAGGTTCCCCATAAGGTTATGAAGGTAGTCTTTACCATGTCTTCAGGATGCATCTTTATTTGATTGTATCCCGAGAAATCGTCCATGAAGGAGAAAAATGAAAACCCCGCCGTGTTATCCACTAAAGTGTTAATGTGTGGTAGTGGGAAGTTGTCTTTCGGGCTGGCCTTATTTAGGTCCCTGTAATCGACACACATCCGGACTTTTCCATCCTTTTTGGGGACAGAACCACGTTGGCTACCCATTCTGAGTAATTTACTACTCGTAAGAACCCAGCATCAAATTGCTTCTTGACTTCTTCCCTTATCTTTACTGTGACATCGGGTCTCATCCTTCGAAGCTTCTGTTGGACCGGCTTACATTCTCCTTTTATGGGAATACGATTGTACCGCAATATCGAGATTCAACCCCGCATGTCTTGATATGACCACGCCAAGACATCTTTGAACTCTAGCGAAGTCTAATGAGGTCCCGCTTTGTTTCATGGGTTATGTATGTACCGATTTTCACTTCTTTCCCATCCTCTGAAACACATTTTCAATTGTCTCTTCGTGAGGTAGAATCGGCTTCTCCTCCCGCTCTACCATCCTTAACAAATCCGAGGATAAATCATAATCTTCGCCATCTCAGAAGTCCCGAGATCCCTCCGGCACGGTCTTGCTCATAAGGGAATTCGAGTTCATAGCGGTCACTCATGACATCGATATCCGGGGACCTATGGTAGGTATAAAAGAATATTCAATGAAAATGAATTTAAGGATGACTTATTTATGCTTTATGATTATAAATGGAGTGGAACAGAAGTAGAAGAATAATTGCACGAAATGAAAAAAAAATGCACTTCTTATTGAAAATAATGATGCGTGAACATGCCTATTTCACAAAAAATTCTTATTGTTGCTAGGCTTGAAACAACAAGTGTGTTTTGAACATTACTCTGTTTTAGTCCTAAAAACTACAGGAATTTCTTCCGCAGTCCAGTTGTCCAGAACACTTCCAGGCTCTTAAGGGCAAATACCCGCCAAGTTTCCTCTCATCGAACTTCCTTCAGACACAACGTTGATGTTCAAAGTTCTCATCATATCTTCAGTTGTTTCCTCATTCATGTCCTCCTATCCTGAATGAATAATTCCTCCTGACACGAATGTATTAGATATATGGGGAAAAGTCATTGAACCCCACTCAATCTCAGCACCATTCAATCGTGCCCTTCGTCTTTCACGTTTCCTCTTCAGCTCTTCCTTTCTCTCGTCCAACATCCGCATATGCCCTGCATCAAGCGATCCTCGCTTGTCAACCAATCTCGTATTCGACTAGACCACGAGGTATTTTCCAAGTCCTCTCGGGCAAAGGTTCTCCTTTTCCATTGTCAATTGTAGGCCCATCCTCGTTGCTTCAGAGAGTTTGGGCACCGGGATCTTGCTTCCTTCACTTATGAAAGTTGAATTTACAAATTCTAACGACCTAAAGGATCACTCTATAGCCTCCATATCATTCTCTATGTACGGTGCATTACTGGTAACGGACGCGATAATATCCTCTTCCGCATTTATGGTGATCAAGCGGCCCTCTATCACCAACTTTACCTTTGTGTAACGAAGATGGCACAGCCCCTGCTGAGTGGATCCAGGGCCTCCCTAATAAACAATTATAGGAAGGCTTGATGTCTATTACGACTCGTATGTGTTTGGCCCGATTAGGAGGGTATCTCAATCCTCCCATTACTTTTCTCTCTAGTACCATCGAATGCTCTCACTATATTTTGGCATGTTTTCATACGAGAGCGCTCACGGCAACCTGTTTAGTGTAGATAGGGGCAAGACATTCAGTGCTGACCAGTTGTCAATCAATATCCCCGGTAATGTATACCCATTGCATCGGGTAGTAATATGTAAAGCCTTGGTGGACCCCATGCCCCCTGGCAGAATTTCATCATCACTAGAAGAAATAAAATTGTCTGCGATTATGTTACTAATGAGGCGGTCTAGTTTGTTTACTGAAATGTCTTCAGCAACATAAATTTCATTCAACACTCTCATTGGTGCGCTGCGATGTACCTCTGAGTTTAGAATCAAAGCCAGTACTGATGTGCATGCCGGCTGCTTGTGTAATTGTTCCACCACACTGTACTCACTGGCTTTAGAAACTTCAAAAACTCTCTAGCATCACCCTCTGCTACTGGCTTATTAACCAGTGATCCTGTCTTCTCATCTCCCCTTCTCATCACAGAAGACTCAGCTTCTGGGTCGAGTGTGCTGGCCGAATTCTCTTTCCCAAAAATTGTCACAGTGCAATTGTAATTCCAGGGTACCCTCTTGTCATTTTTATAAGGAAAAGTCACAGGTTTCTGGATTACAATCCTCATAAGAGGAGTTACGGGTCTAACCATCGGTGCACCCTTATAAGGAGAAGTCGCGGGTTTTTTAATTTCGACCCTCAGTGCCACCTTCACTCCAGCCCCGTCGACCCCTGGACGCGTGATAATCACACGTGGGTGATTGACTTTAATGATCTTTTCTGCTGACCCTCCTTCTGTGGAACATACATCCTCTCTTTTCATCAAGTCAAAGAACTCCAGCTCTTTATTATCCATTAGCCCTTGTACTAGGGCTCTAAATTCATTACATTGCTGGATTTCATAGCCTTTCTTGTCATGGAACTCACAGTAGTTCCTTGTATCTTGAGATCTGCTCACATTCTCTTGCGTAACTAACCCAACCTTCGCATTTCTTTCCAAACCATTCTCAATGGGGTTCGACCTCAAGAATCTCTGCTTGAACCTCCTCCCCTGCTTTTCAACTATCGCTTTACCCCATTATTAGCATGACTGGGTAACGGATTTCCTCCACCAAGTGGGTCATTGAAGTCTACCACCCCCGCCTTGATAAGTCGCTCGACTAGTCTTTTGAATGAAGTATAGTTCTCTATCGAGTGACCTACTACATCCGCATGGTACTCACACTGAGCGTTTGTGTCATACCACTTAGGATATGGAGGTTGCAGTGGCTTCAAGTAAAATGAGGACATGACATGCGCATCGAATAAAGTCTTATACAACTCCTTATACGTCACAAGTATAGGCGAACCGAATCTCTCGCCTTCTCCTCGTGTTGGGCTCTTGTCTTGGTTTGCCTCTTTGCCCACGCCCACGACTCTCGGTTGGGTAATAGTAATGGGTTTAGGATAACCCGAGCTTATATTCCCTACTTCAGCTTTCCTTTTCTTCGGCGTTGCTCTTCTTGTGCTCTCTCCGGCCTCTATCTTCCCACACCTAATCGCGTTCTTTATCATCTCGCCTGACATCACCATGTCTGCGAAACTCTTAGTCGTGCCTCCTAACATGTGGTTAATGAACGGTGCCTTCAGGGTATTGATGAAGAGCATGGTCATTTCCGTTTCTAGTAACGGTGGTTGGACCTGTGTAGCGACCTCCCTCCATCTTTGGGCATACTTTCTGAAGCTTTTACTTGGCTTTTTCTCCATGTTTTGCAACGTGATCCTGTCAGGTGCTATATCAGTCACATGGCCATAATGCTTGATGAAAGCCTACGCCAAATCTCTCCAGATTTGATTTGGGTACAACTCAACCGATTGTACCATTTTGTGCAAATTTCAATCGACTATCCTCGAAGCAAGTGGATCAACAATCGGTCATTGTTGACATATCCTGTCATTCTCCGACAAAACATCGTAATATGGGCCTCGTGATGCTAGTCCCGTTGTACTTTTCAAACTCGCATCTTAAACTTGAGGAAGTACGAAATCGGACTAGACTCGGTTTTAGCATCCACTTCGATTGGTGATCAGCACTTTCCAATGCTCAAACTTCTCCTCCAGCCATTTGCATCGATCTTCAAACTCTTTTGGAAGTTCTGCTTTTACTTTCTCCCCTTCTGCCACCTCATCGAAGTCTGGGACCATTGGTTTTGCAAAATTGACTTCAGGGTTAGAGCTCGAGCCCACGGGGAAATTTACCAGTGCCGGAGCACCGGATTGGTGCTGAGGTTTGATATTGACCGACACTCTTGGTGGTTGCACTTGGGAACTTGTCGGGCCAGCCCTGAGGGCAAGTAAAATCTTTATTATCTTCTCCCAGATCGACCATAGGCCTTTTTCCGCTTTCGTGCCCTCCAACAACAATCGTGTTAGCTGGCTCATCATGCTTCTCTCGATTCCAAAGATTTGATCCCTCATATCCTGTTGGATCTTGGCTAACTACTCTTGCATCCGAGCCTCGTAGTTGGTCTTGCATCTCTTTCTGATCCGCTTCTAACTTTTCTATCATTTGATCCATTGCTCTCGCCTTTTTTCGAGTGTAATAGCGGTGTTCCAGATAACTATAGTATGACCTCTAGTTAATAGGGTTGTCTTATAATATTTAATGCAAATGTTGTGATGCAATGCCAATGCATGAAATGTAATGCAAATGAATGAATGCAAAAATAAAAGGAGTCGATTCTGATTCAATTTCTTTTGGAATACTTATTGAAAAAAATAAAATCCTTTACATAAAACAGAGTCACATATATGACCTAGCCCTTATGCCCAAAGTTTTAACTTTTTCAAGAAGTGAGGCTAACTCTCGACCCTGGTCTGACTTTGACTCATAAAATATACTTAACACATCAGCCTGAACCGCTAAAGTTTGTAAATAATCGGCCACTTCTCGTATCTGAACCACCGCTTCGCCCATAAGGTAGTCTCTTTCTCTGACTTGATTTTGAGATCGTTGAAGTTGTTCTTTCCTTCGCTGGTTGTCTACCTCCAATAGTTGGATCCGAAGCTCACTGTTTTGCAGTACCGTTTCGAGCTCCACTACCTTTCCTTTCAACTCGTCAACTGCTTAGCTTGATTCCAACTTCTCCGTAGAGTTGTGACTTTGACACAATGCCTTCTCTAATTCTCGCTACTCGAGCTCTTAACATCTTATTTTCGCTTTGGCTCTCCCCACCGCCTTTTCAAGGCATCCTTTTGCGCTTGAACCCCATGGAATCTCTTCTTCCACCGGTCGACCTTGGTTTTCTTCTTCCGGACTTCTTGACGCCATTGTTCGAGGTTTTACCCACCAAAGAATCCTCATCGATAGATGCAACTTCTTGTAATCGGTCTTCAAGCTATCCAAATCTTCTTCGCCTTCCTTTTCCTTTCCTCACCTTCTCGACCTCGATTTACGGATATCGATATCTAACATCGATTTATTTTTCCTCTTCCAGCTTGTTCTATCTTTTCCCTAACTCAATTTTTACTTTCAAAGTCCCGCTTCATGATCTCCAACTCGGAAGGGACTACTTGCAAGTATTCTTCTATCGATCGAGCAAAGATCCTCGCGCCGCCTAGGGATATTATCGTTCACTCTCCCGCTCCGCCATGTGTTATATTCGAGGTTACCATTGATTTATAGTAACTCTTTTCATTCGGTGAATCTGCTTCACGCATCGTAAACTTCTCGAACTCTTTTCTTATAATTATTCCCACTATACGAGAATTCAAACTGAGCTAACCCATGCATTACCAGTATAAACTGTCTCGATTGGTATTGCCTTAGCACGAGCAAAGGAGCATACCCAACAGCTCCCTAGATCCCTAACAGAGGAACCCAATCATAACTCCCACACCGGTAGAGGATTTCATCGGGAACGAACCAAGGAGCTCTCCATTCCACATCCTTTTCTTGAAGATTCTGAAGAAGCGCGATCCAGTTCTCTTCTGATATGTCATCTCTCCTAGGCGCGGCGGCCAACTCCTTTAATGGGGAGTAATTCGCAAAAAAGACCCGACAAAAATTTCTATCTACTTTCCAGAAATAGCTATGGAACCACCCCAACAACAGTTGTGCGCATCCAATGAATCTTCCTCACCGCTTCTCCAAGACGAGTTCAAAGATCTAAATGTTTTATGAGAATCACCGGTACCAACAGAACTCCTTTGTCAAGACGATCGACAAATCAATAATTGCTTCGTCTACATGCCTCAAAGCCTTGGGAAAAATTACCAAACCATAGATACTTAAGGCAAAAATGTCGACTTTCCTCTTCACATCCGGGTGTGCCACCATCAGTTCCCTCAAGCTTACCCAAGGAATGCATTTCCTTCACCCTTCTCATTGAATTCGTGCCATGACCCACCGTTCATTCATCCCAAAGATACTCATCGCTTCTTTACAAAAGTCGGTGCATTAGCGTACTCAAGTAAATCTTGTCGACCGAGCCCTTTGACCGGGAAGTAAAGTCAGATATTCCCCACGGTGGCACCAAGTCTACTTCCCCAAAAGTAAAATAGCTATAAGCGGGATTCCAATATTGAGTCATAGCCCGAAATAAGTGTTTGTCCACTCTGATGTCAAGTAAGTAAGGTAGATCACCATAATTAATGTAGAACAATTGCCTAGTTGCTTCATCCCAACCAGCCCATATATCTCTTAGTTCTTGTAGCTCATTCTCAGGTCACACCGATGCGAGTGAAGTCCAATAATTCTATTGTGTACCCTTCTTGTTAGACTATCCCCTTCTCAAGTCAAGGTCTTCTCCGACTATATACGCACAAACAGATTATCCTCTACTTTATCAAGGAATCTGCTCTCCATAACAAGCATTCTAACTTAGTAATTAAAATAGGAATCGACGCTTTTAAGTATGAAATGACATGCAAATATGACCAAAATAAAACAAGTTAGTATCACATAAAAGTAACCAAAGCAAGTGAAAAATGTCTAACCACTACATAGGTAGCCACTAAGGTTTAGCATGGCTCTACCTAGGGTGGGCTCTTAAGGTTCACTATATGTGGTTTGGTTCTAAAGAAAGGGTACTGAACCACAGATTCCTCAATCCTCACCCATTATAGGCTCATACGATTGAGTTCGATTGGGAATACATTTCCTATGGCCATGCGGAGGTGAAAACCTCACGGAACCATAGGTACGGATGTATCCCAAAGCGCCCCTAGCCCATGCGGAGGTGAAAACCTCACGAAGGCATAGATTTCGCCCCACTAAAGGGGTGACCACAACGGTCATGCAATATGAATGCAAAATATTCTATGTGTCTCAAACCAAAACAGATATATGACTTGACACAGACCCTATGCAAATGAAAACGAAAGAGGAAGGAAAAAAATTATTCTTGATAAAAAGGACATTAATCAACCAATTTTATGGCTTGACTCTCTTCGGTAAATGTCCCCAGCGGAGTCGCCAAGCTGTCGAAACCATTTTTTTGTTAGAAAATGGGCCGGCTTTAAAATACAAAAATTGAGTCGCCACCAATCTTTTTTGAAGTGTGACTGGGCCACTTATGAAACATTTTGGTCTACGAATTTTAAGAAAACGGGCTCGGGAGTCGATTATGCACGAGGAAGGGTTAGCACCCTCGCAACGCCCAAAATTGGTACCGTATTGATTGATTAATGTCTTTAATATCGAAAAATTAGAAAATATGTTAAAATATGAATCTTCAAAAATGTTTGGATAACCCACATTGGATATCGAAACTCTCTTGTTCCGAAAAGATGAAATACCACATCCAGCACGATAGGACACGATGTTCCAAACCCTCGATACCAAGATCATTTCGTGATTTCCAAAATTCACGTATTGCTATTTGAAAAGGGTATTTCATTATTTGGCCAAACAAAAAATCGAAACCCAGCACGATTGGGCACGATTCCTTGAATTTCCAATCATTAAATATTGCCTTTATTTTCAAAAATACAA
The DNA here is from genome assembly GCA_025506655.1 of Gossypium rotundifolium. Lineage (NCBI taxonomy): Eukaryota > Viridiplantae > Streptophyta > Magnoliopsida > Malvales > Malvaceae > Gossypium > Gossypium rotundifolium. The sequence continues at coordinate 173,737,192 of CP106727.1, forward strand.
TCAAAATCTTTAAAGGATATTTAATTATCCAGACGAACGAAAAATTGAAACCCAGCACGATTGGGTACAATTTTTGAACATCCAAACACTAAATACTACCTTTGTGAAACCCTTTTTAAGTCTTTGAAAAAACAAAATAGAAACGTGAAAATGTAGACACGATTAATAGGAATGACAATAATGAAAACAAAGGAGTAAAATAAACGATAATAATAATACTATTAATGTAATATAAAACTCATAATAAGTAATTAATAATGAAAAAAAAGTCACGGTGATAATATTAACATGAATAAAAAAATAATAGTAAAAGAAATGAGGTATACCGATAATAATAAAAAATAGTAGATATAAAAATAATAATACAAATAAACAATTAAAGCAAACCATGATACATGTGATAATAGATATAATAGTATGTAAAAAAATAAAATAATAAAGAAAGATGTTAGTAATAAAGTAATATAATGATAAATAATAATAATAGCAATAATAGTACTAGATAAAAGAATAATAATAATCCAAAATAAACATAATAAGAAAACAATAAAATAATAGTACTAATAAAATAGTAGAAATAAAAGAAAATAAAACATTTAAAAAAATATGTATAATAGTAAATATAATAGAAATATAATAGTAATATATAATATAATAGTGATAATAAAAATAATGATATAATAGGATATAATAAAATATAAGATAATAAAAGTAATAAATAAAAATGTTAGTAATAAAATATATAACAATAAATACAAATATAGTAATAATAATATATATACGTAAATGAATAACGATGGTAACAATGGAAATAATAATAACTATAATATAAAATGACAAAATAATAAAATAACGACAATAATAATAAAAGAGAAAAGAAAATCGAAAAAGAACCAAAATAAAAATAGAAGTCTTTGGGTAAAATTAAAAAAAGATGAGAAGGACTAGTTTAAAACATGCATAAACGGGGAACTAAAATGGCAACTAATCCCACTCCACGATGCAAAGATTTAAAACGCGACCAAATCAGATCGAAAATCAAAACTCGGGGCGAATTTAAATAATAAAGAAAAGTGAGGGGGATGCAATTAAACAACTTCTCCCAAAAGGAGGGCCAATCGTGCAATTTACCCATTTAAGATAAATATGCGTGGACCCCCACCATTAATGGCGCCGTTTGCTTTGTAATGCTTAAAAGCATAAGAAAACCAAAAGTTTTCCTTCATTTCTTATCTCTGTTTCATAAATCAAAATAGAACCCCCCCTTTTCGTTTCTTTTTCTTTAGGGTTTGAGTTCCCTCTTCTGTGTTAAGATAAAACTAAGAGCCACCCCCCATGCACGCATCGACGGCGGCGTTCAAGGGAGCCCGGTAACCTCTCGCTCTCTTTTTCTTTTTTTTTTTAAAGCCTTGTGTATTTTCCCTTTAAAAACCGATGAAATCAATTTACTAAAAATGGTTTTATTTTTGACAATGAAATAGAAAAACATAAAAACAGATTCAAAAAGTGAGAATCGAAAGGGAAAACCTTTTCTTGATTTCTTTATCGTTGATTCGTATTCACCGCTTCTAGATTTCTCGTGCAAACTGTATATTCTCTCTAAGTCGTGTAAAAAAAAACCCCGTTTACAATAATATTCTTGGCTTTTATAGCCTTTTCCAAGCTCCCCTGAGACTAGAACTCTAGTTGTTTGTTGTCATTTTTTTTCCTTTTCTTTCGCAGTACAACGACGTGGAAGAGCCAAACACGAGCTATTTGGGGACGTCTACTGGGGTTGTTGCATACGACATGGAGAGGGCTATTGGGGCATGCGTACCGATCGCTAGGGTTTTTAACCCCGCTTTATTATGTTTTAATGAAATTTGGGCTTCGTTTAACTTTGGGCCTCGGGGTTTATTAATTTCAAATTTTGGGTATTTCATTCCGTCCACTGTATCTTGGACTATTGTAATAGCTTCTTTATTTTTTGGTATTGGTGTGGGCCTCAGGTTAAAATTGGGCCTTACAAGTTATTTATATTAGAATAACATAATCATATATAGGATTACATATCAAATTCTATTGGGTTGGAAATAACATCTCCATATGCCAAATTCTACCAAACTAGCTAAGGAGCTTTCTTGAGGACCCCCTTTACTAATAAAGAAGGTAAGAAAAGAGAACCAAATGAGGAAGAGTGGTTCATTTGAAATTAGGATTGGCCGGTAAAAGAAAAAAAAAATATGTGGGGGTGAGTCTAGTTGAGGTAACAGAGGAGCCTAACCTATATACAATTAGTTACATATTTAAGGTTTAGGTTGCATATCTTTAATAGAAGAATGCACATTGTAATGTGATAATGTTATAATAAATATTTTACATTCATAATTTAATTATATAATAGTTAATATAGTATATGTCCTTAAGTGTGTATGTATACTATTTTATATAATATAATATGTACTAAATATAATTATGTCACATTTCAAAATAAATTCATATCATAATATTTATTTTAATTATATAAATATTAATTAATTTTTTGTTAAAAAAAGTAACTAATTGAATTGATCAAATAGTAAAAGGGATAATCACAAATCTAGAAATTACGATGACTCTACTTTATTTTTTGTTAAGTTTATAAAACAAAGGAATAAGATTTAAGAGAAGCGACGTGAGATTTAAAAGAATAAAATAATAAATGAGATATATCTTTCGATAAAAAAATTAAACGTATTTAAATTTATTATTAATTATTTTATTTAATTTTATAATTAATTATTTTGTTTAATTGTAGAAATTAGTTTATTGATGTTTATATGTTATTTATTAGTTTGTGTAAATTTTAATTAAATTTTAGGATTAGCTTTGATGATTAAACTGTAGCTTTAGTTATAAAACATCGTGTGTTCAAATTTTGTAAGAAACAAAACTTTATAAATTTATAATCATTGTGGAGTTGGATATCTAAATTTATTATCCGAAAAATAAATGCGGATTCGTATATTCGGTGAATAATGATATTTAATTTAGATTCATATTTGAATTTTAAAAGTCGGATAATTTGTGGATAGCTTGTGGATTCAATAATTTAGAATTTGTAAATATTTGACTGTTGTCATCCCTTAATACAAGAATGTAATTAGAATGATATTTTAATTGGAAATTCAACTAAAACTTTTGAAAAGTAAAATTAATTTGAAATTTAACTCATAATTTATGAAAAATTTAAAAAATTATTAAAATTTTAAACACATAGTTTGAAGATATTTGGAACAATTTAACTTATAAATTATTAGAAAAAGTATTTTTTATTCTTTTAAGGTTTTCTTAAAACATTTAATTATTTATTTTGACTAGTCTTTTCATAATTTTTGAAAATATAATTTTTTGTAAATTTTTTAAAATTATTTACTAATATAACATGTAAAACGAAATAATTCTACATTAGCAATGAAAGGTAGATGTTGAATTTGCTGCAAATGAAATAGTAGACAACAACTTGAATAAATGTGTAAAATGAAAAATTAAATTTGTTATCATGATTTATATATAAAATTCCAAATTAAATATTTAATGAAAAACTATTTTGCTCATTTATATAACCTGCAACTTGAATTGCTAAGAATGGTAATATGAACTTTGATCCAATATGTAATGTCATATATGAATTTTTTTTTATAATTTTATGCATGAAATTTTAATTTGATAAAATGCGCTCATAATAAAAAATAAATATAATTCTACGTTGATATATTGCGTTCAAACAATTATATTAATCCAATGTAAAAATAATTATATATATTCATATATTTAAATGTGTACAATGAATCAAAATAAAAGTTTCATATATATATGAACCACAATTTAAATTTCATGCATATAATTGCACCAAATAAAATTCATGTATCTAATTGCACATTAAATCAAAGTTCATGTACAAATTTAATATTTATCCCCTCGTAATAATATAATTTACTTTGGATGTAGAGGGTATTTTAGGTATTTTCAACAAAATTAATGTTTAATTGATACGTAACATCAATTCAATTAAAACCTAAATATAGTATAGATAGATAACTTACTTTTGTGTAGAAAATATTTAATTATTTCTCAACTAAAGTGATGCTCAGTTGAATTATAACACTAATTTAATTTTAAAAAATATTAGTTAAATGTTGTAACATACAGGCGAACACCAAATTTGACTTCTCAAAAGCCACTTGGTGTGCATGTCTTTTATATTCACATGCCAATTCATAAAAACTAATATTATTAAACTATTATTTATAGTGTAACACTCCTTGCCCAACCCAATTGTCGGTCCGAGCTACAGGATGCCACATCCATTGCCGGAGCAACTACCGTAAAATAAATCATAATTAAAACATTCAAACATCATTCATGCTATAAACACTTTCATGTTACGATATATAATAAATTCTAAGCCTTGATCAATCTTGCGAAAGCTCTAAAGACGAACCAAGTATGAAACAATCCTAACAGAAGAAGCCACAAGGAATTCAAGTGGGTGTCGCGACTTCCAAGGTCGAGTGCCGTGACAACAGAGGCAATTTCGAGGACTAAAATGTAAATATTTCAAACTATGGGGATGTTGTGACATTGAGTTCAAAGTCATGACTCCCAACATTGGCATCGTGACTCCAAAGACAGTAGTCTGAGCTTTAGCTTGAGGACCAATTTGTAAAATTTCTAAAGTAAACAAGACCAGTGTCGCGACATCTAGAGTGCGGTGTCGCAACATCAATGACAAGTCACTAAGTTCATATTTTGGTAACTTATACAATTTTAGTACCTAATTCAACCATTTGCACCTTTGGTGCATTTGTGCACATTCAAACCTGCATAAATCATTCCAAACCATACCAAATCATTACATTCAACCAATTCCAAGCATTCAATCTAATATAACTTCTAATTGACTACCAAACATGCCAAATTAACTTATATAAGTTCAATATTCAATCTTATCTTTGATCATTCCAAACCATCATTTATTATACCAATTCATATTCAAAATTGTCATTTAAATACCATTCAACATGTTGTAACACACTACCAAATCAAACATATACAAATTGGCATTAGTTTACAGAAAATCAAGCATTAACCAAAGTTTCAAACCAAACTAACATTTTAAAGTTAATATATCAACACCTATGTACATGCCACATAGCTGAGTCTAAGAATGATCAAAAGACCACTGAGTCTATGGTAGGATAGTGTGAGCTTCGGGACAATTCGCTCGATAAGTTCCGCAAGTCAGCAATCTACAAAGAAAAAGGAAACAACAAGGAAGCATATTGAATGCTTAGTAAGTCCTTATGAAATTTACTTAACTTACCTTGATAATTTAAACAATTGTGTAGTTAAAACACATTGGAATTAAGTATGGAATCCCTTTGGCATATTATACTTTCATATGCAATTCAACAAATACATCAAATAAGTTAGTTCATTGGAATATCATGAACTTATACTGCAATGATATAGATATATATCATTCCATCTTATATCATTTACAAACTAATTCATATTCAAATTGTAAACATGTATAATTCCATTCACATACATTAATTTCAACCATTTTGTTTCCATTCAATACGTTTTCATTTCTGTTTTTGCCCGAAGAACTCTAGTAAACTGAATTTAGATACATGGAACTGATTTGCTTAAATAAGCTAACATATTTTGGCCACTCACACAAGCTTCAGACCAGGGTTGCTCACAAAAGCTTTAGAGAATCTGCAACACATGTTGGATCTCAAGCTTTAGAGAATCTTATTAATCGCTGATCAAACACTTGTTTTCCTTTTTGGGACCATAATGACATGTCATTCGTATTCTAATCATTTACTTAAGTTCACACGACCACCGTTACTATTTCTGTATCATTCCAAACCTTGTAACATCATCATATACATATCATCCCATCATATAACATTTCACATCCATTCAATACCATATATCTATTCGAATTTGTCATTTAGTTCATATTTTACGATGTAGTCCATTTGATGCCAAATGACATTATATTCAAAACAATTCAAACTAGAACACAAAACATTACAATACAAACATATTATGAATTAATAAAGTAAGTCCCATTTGAACAACAACAAACAAGACATCGATGACTAATATGCAATTTTATATTTTCCTCGATTATCCTCTGGATTGATTCAATTCCCGATCTATTTGATAATCCATTTCAAATTATCAATTCCAAATACCTTATTTTCATCCTATTATAAGCATAAGTAAGTTCAATTTCACTTTTTGAATGTTCATTAAAATTTTATATTTTATTCAATTTAATCCCTAAAACCGAAATTGCCATAACTTTCAAATTTGAGCTTCGATTTTGAAAACAATATCAATTTCTTCTTTCTATAACCCTTGGGAATTTCTCTTATTTCGGCATTCAATTGATGATTACTATTTTTCTTTTCATTGTCAGTTGGCTAATCAATGAAATGGGGGTGGAGAGAAGGTTTAATTGGGTTCTAATTGTAGTTTTTTTTGGTAGTCTAGCCAGCTAGAGAAGTGAAGAAGAGCTGTACAGATTATATGTTGAATTTTTATTGGCCTTTCTTGATACCTTCGAATCACTCTTTGTAGATATCTATGTCGTGCTAGTCCTACACATGACGAAGAGGCTGCGGCAAAGGCAGCTGCAATCAATGCTGATAGTGGAGCTCCAACCATGTATGTATCATCCTTAACACCCTTCTTTGAATTCACATTCCAGTTCTAGCCTGGAATTTGTTATGTATTATGTTGTTGGACCTATATCCGTTTGGGCTTTCATCTCCCTCTTAATACGAGTTTCAGGGAAAAAAAATCATAAATTTGGGAAAAACTTGAGTTTTAAGCAAGCTATTTGTAATTTTGTATTGCTAAAATTTAGACAGAATTGGTTCTGCTGATAACTTCTCTATGAGATATTGAAGAACGGGGTCACATTGATTTTGCTATTTATCATTGTACTGGTTGTTGATTCTTTTTTCCCTTCCCATTCAGATTTGACAAGATCATAGCTAAGGAAATTCCTTCAACCATCGTGTATGAAGATGATGAAGTCCTAGCATTCAAAGACATCAGTCCGCATGCTCCTATTCATGTTTTGGTGATTCCAAAGTTTAGGGATGGGTTGACACAGCTTGGGAAGGTGTATTCTAGGCCTGTTATCTATCTAATTTGTTTTATTTCTGTTGTATAACTTGGCTGGACTGAATGTGAATTTTGCTGTTTTAATTGATTTAAGTTCACCTTCGCAATCATATATACAAAAAAAAAAAAGTTCACCTTTTTCTGCTTTTCTGCATTTTAACCACGTGTAAATGATTCGGATGAACTTAGAGAAGAACTATATCTGCGTACCTGATCCATAAACCTTGCTTCGGTTTTTCTTGAAGCAGTTTCCCTAGATGGAATACTGACCTGGTTTAAATTTCTGGTTACAATTTGTCAGGCTGAACAAAGGCATGGAGAGATACTGGGTCAATTTCTTTTATTAGATGCGCCATTATTGAAATTATCATATCCATCATCCTTGGCTTCGTCCCAACCAGCCCAACCATCATTGCTATGAGAAGTAGTCACCTCTGTAGTACCTTCCTTCCTGTTGACAAAACTTCTCTGCATGTATTATTCTGATGTTTTCATGGTTTCTGAACTTATAAGTACAAGTTAAGATGCATGTATCTGGTTTCGTTTTAAATACCATCTTTGGGTATTAGTTGCATCTTGTGGTGAATGAATTATTTTATTAACAGATCCCATTTACTGTAGTAAGTTCTGAGCAGGGAGAAACATGAGTGCAGTCTTTTAGAATGGCTTGCAATTTGCAAGTGATCAGTAGACGCTAACTTGGTTTTGGCATAAACCGAGGACTAAATAGTTGTAGGTGGGGATAAAATAAATGAATCCTACAAAACAAAAACGTTTTAAATTTGACGACTCCATTTGTGCAGTAAGGGAGAAAAAGACTGGACAAGAAGAATTGGCAATGATCGTCATTTAATCTGCATAGAGGATCCGTTTGTGGTATCTCATGACCTTGGTCGAGTGGTGGACAAGTTCAGCATTAAGCGGCTGATGTAATGCAGTATGATCCAAATCCTTAGATAACACTATTTGAACCTTACGTCTCTGGGTAACAAAACCTTGTCCAAGTGTATTAGAAAATCAATGGTTAAAGCTATTTGGTTGGTTTTTGTAGTCGATGTGCTTTGCGTCCCCCATAATCTTCAAATTTGACCTTTTGAGTTCACATCCATTTTAAAGAAGTTTAAGCGAAATTTCCAAACATTTTATGGATGAATCATGAATGTTAAACAAGTTGTAATTAATTGATTGATACTGTATACAAATTCTTGTTTAATCTTAACATATTCATATCAAATGAGTGTATTATATCGTATTTGTGTCTTCAAGTGAAGCAAACAAAACAGTCTTATTATATACATCTAATAAATTATTACAATATATGTAAAAAATTAAAATATAAATTTATTAATATATATATATATATAAAATAAACTCAATTAAACAATAAAAAGATAATAAATTCTTAAATATATATTTATTTAATTTAAAACAACTTTTATAAAATATTTTCAGTAAATCTACCAAACAGTAGAAAATATTTTACATATTCATTCAAGATTAAAAATAAATTATTTTTCAGAAATTATTTTTCGAAAAATATTTTACTAATAAACAAATGGAGCCTAAGATATTTTGTTTTTTACTTTTCTTTTTGCTTTCCTTTATGGGCTGAACCTGTTTTGCTTCTTTTGGGCCTCCCGTTTGGTTTTTTTACTTTTATTCGTTAATAAAATTCCAGTCCAAGTATTATTTATTAAAAAATCTAAATCTAGAAAAATGTTTTTTAAGTTATTTAAGTAAAATTGTAATGCCCAAAATTTAATTTTATTTGTTAAAATTTTCTATTAATAAGTATTTGTTTTCGTAATTAAATGTTTTGGGTGTGTATTTAAAGTTAAGGGTTTAAGTTATATTTTTGAGAAAATTTAATTATTTTTATTCTTGGAACTATCTTTATTCGTTGGGTTTAAATATTATTTTCGTTCAATTTGTGACAAAATTAGTCTACTAGTTTAATAGTAAAATTTTAGCTTACTGTATAGTCTTGTGCATGAGCAAATTGATAATATTTTTTCTATTTCCGTTTGAGCTGACTATGTAGTGTAGTGGTTGTGTTTGCTTTGGAGAATCTGATAGAAAATCAGAATGTTGGGCGCAGTTTAGATATTATTTTGTTTTTATCTTATTTTATTTTGAATTAAAAAAAAAAAAATTCTTTCTTTTCCCCTATTCTGCTCACGTTATTCTTCTTTTCCTTTCACGTGGATTATAGCAAGAAAGGTCTTCAATTTTTTTTCCTTTTCTTCTTTGTGTTCTTGATTGGTGGTTTTTGGGCTACTTAATTGCTGTGGTGGTTGTCGTTTGATTTGTTGGTAACTCGGTTTTCGCGTAAGTATGATCAATATTTGTTTATTCCGTAACTAAAGTTTTCTCTTCTATTATTTGTTATTTTGATAAGTTGGTACATTTCTTTTATTAATCTTCTGGGTTATTTAGGTAAAGGTCATGGAGTGATTAATCCACCGGAAGATTTAGGCTTGAGAAGGTGTTGTTTATGTCCAAGGTTAAGGATTTTTGGTCAATTTGGAACTGTGGTGGCTGTAGGGTTAATCGTTTTGTGGGTTGGGTTGATAATTTAGGAAAACGGAGAGTATATCCTCTTAAATCGACTCACTTTTGTTGGCTAATTCATTGGGTCTTTGATGCTTTTAGGTACTGGAATATTCAATTTTTGGTATTGCATCAGAATTATTCAGGTGTGTAACAAAAACCTAGAAAACAGCAAAAGATAAAAGTCGAAAAAGGGGACTGTGGCATCGACACACAATTATGTGCTAGGCCATGTGCTAGACCGTATGAGACATACGGTCTGGGCCAATTAGGCTGTTTAGGCCACAACGATGTGTGGACCACATTAGTGTGTGTGAGATCGTGTGCTAGACAGTGTAGGTCACATGGGCTGGCCATGTAAGCTGTGTGCGCCTAAGTTCTAAAATTTTCCTTAGAGTCGTAAACGTCATTCAAATCGAACGTCAGCCTTCTATAGGGTTTGTGTGTTATAATCTAGGCTATAAAACGTGTTTCCTATTAAACTGTTATCATAAAACTTGATATAAGTACGTGTAAAGTATGTGTAATTAATATGTAGTGTGATACGTAATGTATGATCTATGATACGATTTGTCTGATGTTACTTGTCAAGCATGTTTTGCATCTGTTATATGAGCATGTATGATATATAAATTCTGGCATTCGTTATTTCTATATGTGCATTAGTGTTAAAGAGGAAGTGTAGGTAGTATAATTACCTGCCAATTTTGGTGCACAGCCACAATGATATATGTACATGGCGATTAATCACCTATTGATCTAACAACTAAGCTACAAATATTCCGAAAAGTGTCATATTGACACTAAGCGGTATATAGGGTTGAATGGGTATCTAATACCCTATATTGTGTAATGGGATGGTTGAAGATGGTGTGTTGCGGATGGGGTAGGAATACAATTTTGCATATGATCTATTCTGATTCTAATTCTGTATCCGTATATGACATATTTATAAATCTATTTGACTTCTGAAAGTATGTCTGAAAATTATATCTGATATCTTTGCTTATATAAGTTACACACTGGGCTTGTAAGCACACTCTTGATTTTTTTTATTCTCAGGTAATCCTCAATCCTAGGCGGATCGGTGCAACAGGAGCTCAATTATTCAACTTTTAACTATTTTTGCTAATTTAATTTGATTTATAATGATTTGGGTTTGATGGACTATTCTGGACGCTTTTGGGACTATTTTGAAGTTTGGGTTTTATTTTTTGTTTTTATTCGTTTTAACGATTTTGGTTAAATTTAGGACTGCAAAATGTTAGATTTTTCAACATCAAACTGCGTTTTTCAAAATTGGACCCAATTAAGATTTTCCACTACAATGTGAGTGTTATACAATTAAATAATCGATAAATTTATCAAAATAATTAAGAAATGTATTTTCTCCAAACAAACTCAAATTTTCCGTAACAAGAAATGGAAATGTTTTACAAACCAAGCGAATCCTGTATTTTTAAATAATTTGCAGTAACATTTCTAGATTTGGTTATAATGTCTAGGCTAAGTTGGGGTGTTATAAAAATAATTTTATATGTTTGTCTAAAAAATTATAAAGTTACAAGCAGAAAAATTAAATTATAAATTAAAATTTAAAATTAAAATGTCTAAAAAATTATATAAATTAATGCACAATACTAAAACTCGATAAATAAATATATGACATAATTAATTCTAGGATTATTACATATTTATTAAAGATAACTAGAAGCAAAGGTAAATCAAATAAATTTCAATAGCTCATACATTTTTTACATTTGTGGATAGGGAAGAGTATTCGATCGAGTCGAGTCGAATCGAGTCAAAAAATTTCGAGTTAGTCGAGTTGACGAATCTTATTTTCACAATCGAATTCAATTTGAATTTTTTTCGAATCGGATCGAATCGAGTCAAAAAATTTTGAGTCGAGTTAACGAATCCTATTATTTATACTTAATGTTGTATTTACATGAACCAATTATTTAACTAGTAAATGAAGTATAAAGTTATTTAACTACATAAACAATATAATAGTTTTGCCTTTTAACTTAATGAGTAAATATTTATCAAAACAACGTAGTTTTGACTTTTAACTTAATGATTTTGACTTTTAACTTTAGAAAAGGTAAACATTTATCAAAATGGCGTAGTTTTGCCTTTTCTTATTCGGATTTTCGGATAACTCGAATTGTGTAATTCACATTCGAGTTAAACCGAAAAACTTAATTTTTTATTTGAGTTGATCCAAAAAACTTGATTAACTCAAATAACTTGAACTATTTAATTCAAAATTTAAAAAATTTATCGAATTTTTCGAATCGAATCGAATTTTAATCACCCCTATTTGTGAAAGTTGTTTTCTCATTTGTTAAAACAATTGAATTAACTTCCTTGTCAATATTGTAAAATTTTTAGAATGTGTGAGACAAAATAAGAAAATTTAAGAGAAAAGTGATAAATATTAAAAGAAAAAATTATAGATTTTTAGTTTTAATGTTTGGATATCGATTAATTTATTTTCATACAAATTAATTTTTAGAAAAAGTTCATTAAAAATTGTGGAATCATTTGTTTCAAAAAAAATTTGTATTAATGTAGCTCGATGATGACTCACTGTGTATAATATTTCTAAATAAATATTTTTGAAGCTTAAAAGCAGAAAAATCCAAATTTGAATTTGAATCATCCAAACATTAAATTTGAATTAATTCAAAATTTTGAATTTCAAAATTTTATCTTTTAAAGATTTTGGAAAATATAAATTTGTAAATAATGAATCTCAAATCTAAAATTTTGAAATCTAAATCTAGTTGTAAATTCCAACCTCCAAAGTTACCTTAAGAGTTTTAAAATTATCATTAAATACAAACTTTTAACAAATCCATTAATTTAATGAAATAATTGTAAATGTTATAATTATATATGATTCAATATTTTTTAAAGCGGATGATGATCAAACCGATCAAACCGGTCAAACTATCAGTTTATCAATTTAATCGATTCGATTAAAAATTTTAATGAAAAATATTATTTTCTTAAAAAAATATAGTTTAATCGTCGGTTCAATTGATTTGTACCAATTTCCCATCTAATCAATTTAAAAACACTTTCCAAATCAATTCATTAATTGAATCCCAATCTAACCAATCTGATCGGATCCAAACAACTTTAATATAATTACTCAATTACATTATTTTTAAAATTCAAGTTTCCAAATTCAAAGGTTCCAAATTGCCATGTTAATAAGCAACCTCTGCTTGATCGAAAGCCAAAAAAAAAAAGAGGCTAAATTATACTAACAGTCACTCAACTTGGGTAGTTGACAAAACAATCAGTTTGATATCAATTTAGTCACTCAACTTTCAAAAAATAACAAAACAGTAACTAACGTTACCGAAAAGTGATAAATCGGTCACCTACTAATAGTTTCCGTTACAGACCTAATGGGATATGTGACTGGCCAATTTGGATGTCCATAGTAGAAACCTACCCAATTTAAGAAGAAATTGAAAAAAAACCCTAATAATAGAAGAAGAAGAAGAAAAGACTGTAAAATCCCTTTCAAAGTTTCCAACGGCCTCAATACAATCGACCCCACAAATAAACCAGCAACACCTACAACAAATGCTCTGGCCATCACCACTTGCACCATCATTAAACTAGGTTAAGTTTTTTTTTCCCAATATTCTTCTTCTTCTTCCCTTAATTGTTGTTGTTGTGGATAAATTTCAACCTCCCAACACTTCTACAACTAAATATATACTTCACTAATTTTTTCAAGGTTAAATTTTGTCACACAAATAAACTTTTTCCTGAAATACTAAATCACAAAAAAAAAAAAGCCTTCTTTACTTATTTTTGGTCCATAAAAATACATAAGTAACCAGAACCAAAAACAAATATTGAAAGACAATAAGAAGATTAAAGCAGGAGAAAGAGAGAACGGGTTTTTAGTATTTTTCCCGTTTTTAAATCTTAATTTTGCTTTTAATTTCTTTTTTTTGTCTTCTCCTTTCAATTTAAAGTGATTAGATAGAGAAAGTAAATAAGGTGAAAAAGAAAAACACTCAACAGAGATGAAAAAGAAAAAAAAGCTTTTTCACTGTTTTTCTTTTTTCATATATAAGTTTTTTCTTTTTTCATCATTTTCACATGATATGTCAACATAATAAATTACCGTGCCAACAAAATGTGTTAACGGACCACCTCAATTTTCTGTTAAGTCTATAATAGTAGTGACTGTTTTATTATTTTTACTGAATTAAAAATTAGTTATCCAAATTTAAATGAACCACGATGTAATTTACCAAAAAAAAAAAAAAACTAAACCGTTGAGATTTTTGTAACTTTCAAGGTATCTTCCAAACAGCCTCCTTCGGCTTCCAGGAACATTCCCGAAGTTTCCGATAGACAATTTTAGCAATTCATCTAAAAACATTTTCATTGTGTACTAAAATTTTACTTGCAATCAGGGTATTCACCATTAATAACACTGGTTAGTTCTCTCACCTTCCAATTCCATACGTCGTTTTACCAGACTCCCCGGGGGTCCCTCAATACCGAAACAGTCGACGGCTCAAAACCAGTCTCACCAAACCAAACGACGCTTGAAACGCTTCCGTACGGCCCCTCAGTGACCACCCGATCATATTGTACCGAACCGCGGCTTCTCGCCTCCGAGCTCTCAAGGTTAGTTCAGTGATTCAGCAAGCCCCTAATTCACTATTGCTGACGATTCGATTTGGTCTCCTATCCAGATTCTGGAATATTACTAAGCTGCTTCAATTTGATTCTTCTTTAATTATTATCCTTCAATCTGCGATTGCTTTCGATTTCAGTCAAAACATCTGTTCTTTCATTCACTTACTATTCATAGCTTTTACTCTCGTTTCTTATTTGAGAAATGTACTTATCTTTTCTTGGTTAAGAATTGAAATTCTTCATAGATTATGAACCTCTGCTTCGTTTAGTTCAAGATTATACGCTTCTCATGAATGTTTTGGTGGCCAGACTAATAGAATTCCAGTTTGAAAACAAATTTATATATTGCAGAAGACTGTTGGCTTTATTAACTTCTTCTCTTTCTTTATAATTCAAATTTATTAATTCTAAAGAAACCACCGCTAGTGGAAAACCCTGTTAGAAGTACGAACTGCGAAAAAAAATTACACGTCCTGAAATGTGAATTTCTGTAAGGATTAAGAAACAAAAAGAGAGTTATGAGCTAGATTCACCCCCCCTCAATCCTGATTCATATAAAGCACTTAATTAATTCACTTACTAATAATATCTAAATGTCGCTACGTTTGTCATGAAGCAACCTATGCCAGGCGTGGATTGTTTAGCTTTGCCACATTCCCTATTTTTGGTCTTCCTACAAAACAAGTTTGATATAAGCAGTCTTTTGGTCTAAGCTTCAAGGATCACAGCTTGTGGTGTATTTCCTTTTAGATCTTTTCTCTTCTGTTGGAATTCCTAGGATCAATCCTTGACCTGTCTATACATTGGAGAGATTTGCTATGCTTTTTGCTTGACCTGCTTAAAGAAAGAGTGGGAAAACTTCAAAGATATAGTTTTATCCAATTAATTGCTTAGTAAGCTGCTAATAATAGGTGAAAAAAATGTAGCAAACAGTTTAACCTGTGTGGCAAAAGCCGCTTGTAGAAATGTGTTTGTCCATAGCCTAACTTATACTTGAACCAAATGGTTTGGCCATTTCTTGGCAGCTTTCTCTAGCTCTAGCTACAGTTATGAGGGTGGTGGCCTGCCAAATATCTTTGCTTTTCTTTATGCTATTTTCCCTTCTGTTTGTTTCATTTATAATCATTTTATTTGTTCAGGAACAATTTCTTTTTAAAACTCCAAGAAGTTAAGAAATATCAGTTTCAATAGGGATGTTACTTGAAGTTAGTCATTGTAATAGGGTATTGATGTTAAGCTGTTTTATTTGCATTTTTAAAATTGATTCTTCAGTTGTGATTCACCTCGTAAACTTTTTCATTTATTGATGATATGACTGCTTGGGAATGTGCTATGTTGTGAATGATAATGCTAGTATAGGGTCTCACATACCGTAGAGTACTTTCAAAGTTTGCAAGTTCAAGTGTCGTTGCTGCAACAGCTTCTCTAGGTGGCTTCTTAAGTTGACTTACTGGAAGTCAGTCCCAGTCCATACCTTCACTAGATTTTCCCCTACCAGGTGTTGCCTTACCTCGTTCATTACATGATCATGTTGAACCTGATACAACTAAGATTACAACTCTGCCAAATGACTTTAAAATATGCCAAGCAGAATCCTGCAGCATCTATAGGATTATATCTTGACTGTGGTTCAATCTACAAGTCACCAGCCTCATTTGGGGTCTCACAGCTTCTTGAGCGTATGGCCTTCAAGAGCACAACTAGTTGCAATCATTTGTGTATCGTGAAGGAAGTAGAGGCAATTGGTGGCAATGTGATTGCTGCAGTTTCTTAGGAGTGATTTGGATATACCTTTGATGCATTAAGGACATATGTTCCTGATTGACTGTGTAAGAAACCCTGGTTTCTTGGATTGAGAGGTCAATGAACAGGTAAGTCTTAATCTTGCTGTTTTTGTGCTAAGTAGTTTTGTGCAATTTCAGATTAAATGTCTGAATTTCGAGAGAGGAGAAAAAAAACCAAAATAGGGAGGTTGCTGCCAGGAATGGCTGCTGCCTTGAGAAATAAAGAGGAAAGGAAAAGAGAAAGAAAAGAGAAGAAAAAGAACGATAAAGGAGGAGATAATTCTGTATTTTTGTGCATCTCTTTATTTACAAACTTCTTTTGCGATTATACACTTAGTGTCTTTACTATTTTATTTAATTTGATCCAGTCAGCATGAAAGTGTATTGGTTATATTAAGAGCAAATCTTGGATGAGTATCCAAAAGTTCAGTCAATATCAGCAGTTACAATCATAGTGGCATATTGGAATACAAGCTACCACTGAAAGTCTGCTCTTAAACTTTCATAACTGATTCTTATGAAGTTCTCTATCTCTATCTTGTCCAGCCCCCTAATGTTTTTATGTAGCAGGAACTCAAGTTGATATCTTAACTTTTATTGTTTTTCTCTTTGAATTGTTGGGAAGGGATATTTTTCCTATCTGTTGTTCTTTTCGGTTCTTTCCTTTCTTTTTGTCTTGTTTTCTGTTTCCTTTGGCACTGTAGATGTTCAGGCCACTAGGTTTGCCCAAAATTATAGGTCAATTATATATTGTGGTCAGGTTTGATGGTCTTATGAAACAGCAGGATTTTGGAGTTCATATTTCCTTTGGTAGATTTGAATTATGAAATTTCTTGCACAGTAAAAGGTCAAAATTCATGACAGCCGTGGGAGATTCATGTTGGCATCTTCCATGTAAAATGATGTTGTCTTGTAATAGTCATACTGGAATAGCTGAACTATGTTGTAGTTCTTCCTGTGCCTAAATTTTTGATGAATTGCAAACTTCTTCTTAGATGGCAATTGGCATCTCCAAATCATTGCTAGCTGATTTTCAAGCAAGTCATCTCTTCTGTTGCTAATGCTAGTAATATGCATGGTTAAATGGCCTGCATTTGAAAGGTTTTTTAGCTTAGGTTTTTCCTGCATATTTGTTACCTTCCTGTTACTCTTTTTTTTTTCCTTGATCCTTAATTATTCCAAATTTCCAATTATTATGTATTCAGCTTCTGATAATTTCCGTATAATAGTACTACTCTTGATATGTTTTTGGACTCAGTGTTCTCATTTTGTACCAACTGCCATTAATGTTGCTATCAAGGAGCTTATTTCTGTTGCAACACCTGGACAAGGTTGGCTGCTCTTTTTTTTGCAATTATATTCTTTGCAGCAACATTCACTCAATGGCTTGTTATTAAAATGCTCTTCATGATGTTCTTTGCAGTTGACTGGAAATATCTAGATTGTGATAAACAATCAACCAAGTCTGCCATTTTGATGAATTTATAATCCGGAGTATTATATTTTCTTTTTCTTTTTTATTGTAGACACCTTCGATTATGATTCATGCTTAATGGCCAAAAATTGCTGTTTACTTATGAGATGTTTTCTGCAGATGGTTGCTTCAGAAGACATTGCTAAGCAAGTCTCGACATATGGTGAGAGGTATGGCTGTTTACAAGGTTCTTATCTTTCCTTTATTGCAAGGGCTATGACACTGCTAGTAAGTTGCTTCTCATAGACTTCAATATCTTTCCTTTGTTGGTGTGGTGGTAGTTCTCAGTTTATTTTAACTCGAAACACTGGGTTCAGTTCTTTTATTGGAAAACATTTTAGATTAACTTGTTGGTTTTGTTCACATTTTGCAGCCATCGATGTCCCAAGCTACGATTCAATTAGCTCTAAGTTCAATTGAAAATCAAAATTGCTTTCCTGTGTTAAACTCGACAAGCATTTTTTCCTCAAGCTTGAAAATAGGGAGTTTAGGTGCTTTCATTGTTAACAAAAAATTGCTTATCCCCCTACCCAGGCAAGGAACATATTATAGTGACATTGCTTCTGAAGACTGAAAACAATGGGGGGCTCCCATGTTTTCTGCTGAATTTCATGACCTTGGTCATGGTTGGGGATAAAAGTCCATGTTCTTTTACACTTACGGTTTACCTATTACCCACAGCTTCTACCAATGATCCTTAGAAAGCATACATTTTGACTGGAAATTTTTTGGTCAAATTCTGCTAGTAGTCCCTATACTATGTGTAACTTGTGAATTTAGTCATTTTAATTTGGTCAATTTTAGTCCCTATATTTTTCGAATTAGTTAGTTTTAGTCATTGTATTTATTAAAATTTAAAATTTTAGTCTTAACCCAAATAGTTTAGTTTTGTACTATTCATAAATTCCTAGATTTATTATCAATAGATGGGACAAAAACTCTGTTTTGCATAAGCTTGTGATTATTGAAGTTCATACACTGGCTTAATCCTTTCTAATTCCCAAAAATGAAATGAGAAAGGTGAGGAAGTTGTGAAGAAAGAAGGGTGGAAAGCACCATGAGCATGAAATTGGATTGGAACAAACCAAAAGCAATTAGGGCCGAAATTAGATGAACCTAACATCTTAAAAGCTCGACTCCACTGGCGGAATCTTCCTCATGGAACGGAGATTTCTTTTTTAAATTATTGGTGACAAATAGTACTCACACTTGTGGTAGTATTCCATTCTTGTGAAAACAAACTAGGTGGGTAAGCAGCAGCTAATATCCTTTCATTAAATTTCAAACTTATTTGTTTACCAGTTTTTTTCCTTAGAAGGTAGTTCTTTTCCCTTTTTTTCTTTTTCCTTTTGTTCTTTTTTTTTGGTTGAATGGAATGGAATAGAAACGATAATAAAATTCTTGTGTTTGGTTGAATTCTAAAATGACCACTCATATGCGTATAATCTAGAAATATCTTCTTTTAGCATTCTCTATTTTATTATGATCATGCTCTACTCGTCTTCAATGAAAATTCTTCCAATAAAATCCGAAACCTCTTGAGTAGAGTTTTGGACCGATACCGATATTGAAGAAGGATCGACTTGTAGTGATTTGTAGGCATGCTCAAATTTCTTCTTGATGTCGTAGTCTTGTAAGATGTCAATGATGCCAAAGTATAACACAACTTCATAAACTTCGCCACTATGTGAAAAGAGATCGACTCCACCACAATATATTGATCAAAGTCGCTTCTTCTTGACATTCAGACCGCTCTTCTTTGGGCATGTTTGCTCCTAGTCAGATCAATGGTTTCTGCCAAAAGAAAAATACATAGAAAATTATTTAAAATTTCATTAAGTTTTCTTTCCTACAAAATCACAACTCGCATGAAGAGGCATCAATACACAACACATAAAATTCTAAGCGCATACTATCAAAGCCCATTTCGGATCTAATTCCCTAAAGTATCTCGAATGCATATATAATTTTTCACCAAAAGGGTGATGAACAAATGGTATGTCATAAGGTGACAATCTAAAAATCATTAGAAGGAAAGAGACCTTAAAATAGAATAACTAGTGATATGCACGTAACCATCGGGTCGCATTCTCCACCATTCTCATCCACCAAGTTCATGAATCATTTCATAGAAACTAGATAATGGGTAACAAAAATCAAGGCAACTCTTGATTCTTATCTAGTAGGATCATAAAGGGCCACAATTGCTACATGCCCCACCAAAATAAAATTGTCTTCAATTATTTCCACAAAATCACTCGAGACAACACAATCAACCTTCAATTATTCCATCGAATATGATCAAGTATCAACAGTTGACCGAGAAATTTAAAATTTAAGCATCATCATGGAGGAGCCTTGCCTAATTCCACATCTATAATAAGGAAATAACTAGAACCAAAAATATTATTTAAGGAAGTGAGCAAAACATACTTGGCCACTAAAATTGATCCATGTCCTCGTAGCTTAGCTTCAAGGAATCTCTGACCACGCATAAACTTTTCATTCGATATGAATCCTTTTTTGCTGCATAGGAAGGCATATTCAAATCCTATTCTTATTTCAACAGATATTATCCATTCAAATTTCATGAGGAATAGTATGGTTTTCTATTAACTTACATGCGTAAGAAGAAAGCGGTGATAACCCCATTTTATCACCTCTATTATCATCCCGAAAGTGTAGTCCAACCAAAAGACTATAATCCATAATTCTCTCACCTCTAAGAACTCGTAATCTCGATCAATTTGCCTATCACCATGTAGTCATAGGAAATTAGCAAAATACACGACGCGTGACATAACAGAGTAAAGTAATAAAATATAGCTTACTTCATAAGCTCTTGGAACCAATTCACTGGAGACGAAACACATAATTAAGATCCGGTCTTTAAGGGAGTGGTTTCATCAATTTCCTCTTCGGCTTATCAGGTTGAGCTGCCATGGAGGATCCTTTCAGTCAAACCGCCTATGAATTCGATAGTCGAGCAAAGCAGATTCCCCATCACAATGAACCGTGGTCCGGTATTTAACAACAACAATTTTTGAGCAAGTGAGATAATTTCATCAATGATCAAAGCGTTGAATGAGAATAAATTCACACGTTCCTTTTGGCCACCTATAGGCTTGACACAATGCACACCAAAGAATTTTGTCACTAGGGAATTTTCAGATTTAGAAACATGTTGGTAGTAACTTGGAAGCATCCTTATAAGAACACGATCTGAAGAAATCATAGTCTTAAATCAATTTAAACATCTCTACTATTAAAAATGTTAGTTTAACAAATTAAGTCATTTGAAAATGAGAAGCAAACAATTTTCCAACTTTAAAGAATGCAATATGAGAAATTAATGCATCAAGAAACACAAAGAAATTTCACGTTAAGTCAAAAAGGGTGCCAACTAACCTTGACTTTAGATTTCTTTATTGTCTTTATAATAAATCATCATCCCGAGTAAGGTAAAAGAAGCTTCCACTCTTCCCTGAGGAAGAAAGTTACCTAAGGGCATCACTACCGCAAATAGCTACCATGTAATCAGCAGGATCAACTTGGAATAGGTCCCTCAAATGTCTAAAAAGAAAATCCAAAAGGAATGCAGTCAACAATATAGCACAAAGCAATTAAAACAAATAGGAAGAGCAACAAAGCATTTTGAACCAATCGTACCTAAACACTTATCTTCAAAATTTGCAGATAAACCAACGAATTGCAAACAAAGAACAGATATTCAACTAAGAAGAAGAAGCAAAAGCAAACTGACTTTTACAATAAAGAATTCTTTAACAATAAAGAATTTGGAAAAAAAAACTATGGACTTTTACGACTCATTAGCATCTCAAGTAATCTCAACTTACTTGAAGTAGTATAAGACAACCTCCAACGTCTCGCACATTTGACTCTTTTCTTTTGTTCAACCACATAAATATGTCCTCTAGAATACCGCACCCCACGCATAAGCGAATCGATATCATCCAAATTTTTAAGGAAGGAAAGATAACAGAATCCACTTTTCCATTTGCATTGGGAAAAAGTATAGTGCCAAATGTAAAGAGTATGAATGTCCTAACAAAGTCTTCATTAACTACTTGTCCAAGCGAATCAAGTCTACTTTCAAGTGACGAATCTGTTATCTTTCTCTTCCATAAAGCGGCTCCATAATCGCTTCCACTTTCGAAAAGGCTTCATCCCGCCTAAGCGGTATAGGGTCACCAATCACGCGAATCCCCAAAATTAAAGCTACATCCATCGGTGTAATTTTGACAATACCAGAAGCGACATAAAACCACATTCCTCGAATTCCATCCATCCATCAACTCTACTAGGAGACTCTTGCTCAAAGATCCGTTAGGTATCAAAAGCAAATTATCGAAACCAACTTTCTTTATCGCATTCGTTGATCATCGGTGAGTTTCTCCACTCGTTTAACAAATGACGACAAGGAAAATCTTGTACTAAAACTTCCTATTCAGTATATATATGAATAAGCAAATCCTCAACCATGCATCTTTCGATATCAAAAAGGGAAAAAGAAACTAAAGCTATGGGAAGTCAAGCATAAAAGCTTCATTTAATTAGTGCCGTTATTTCAATTTCTGCAAGCTTTTCAGTAATTGTCCTAATAATAAGTTAAACAACGCAAAGATATTATATAAACACACACATACGTAAGACACAAAGCACTAAGCTTTGCAAAGTTCCTTTACGTTAAAGTCAAACAATAATTAACAAAGAATTCCTCTTTTCAAAAGTAAGAATCTCAACCCATTATAAGGAATGTCTTTGATAAGGATTTCCTAGCGAAAACTTCTAATATATAATTAATAGTAACATTAGCTTTTTATGGAAATGAAAGTATCGGCTTTGAATTGAGGCGTTCTTCACTCCTAATCCAATCCCGATTGAAGATCTCCTCGTGGATCTCCTCATTGTAGACCTTTTCTTCCTTCTCGGTTGAAGCGCTTGACGCAGTTCAATCAATTTAAGAAAAATATGACAAAATTAATAAAGATGACATTGATTTTGAAAACCCTAGAACAGATATTCAACTAAGAAGAAGAAGCAAAATCAAAAGAACAGATATAGCTTCTGTTTGCTCTTGCTTTTAGAGCTCTGGGTTGGGAGGGTAAAAATTGGAAAGGAATAGGTAAACGGTGGTTTGAGAAGGGAATAGAAATCCCCCTGAAATCAGTGAATTTTCCACATAGACACGTAATGGAATAAGCCTGTAATAGGCATTCCATTGAACCAAATGGGGGATTAAGGTGGGCCCATGGAATAGGGGTGTAATGGCTATGCCATTACACCCAACCAAACATAGTGTCAATGTTTTGTTATGGAGTTGTGTTGTCATGGGATAGAGGCGGATGTGAAAAATAACAAAACAATAAAAACCCTCCGAGTAAATTAATTTTACTTATGCGTTAGTGTCAAAATAAAATAGCAAAAGAAAGGTTTAATGTTATTTGAACAATGGACTTCTCCATTTCTAGTTACTACCGAAGAGAAAAAAAAAAAAGGAAGTTGGGACTCTAATCAATCTAAAGAGAGTCACTTAGAAATGTCTGAATTTTAAAAGATGGATTCTCAACCCCTGATATGTTTTTCTTCTTCAAAAAGAAAATTTGAAAGTGGGACGTAGGCATATAGGAATGTCAACCTAATTTAATTAATAAAGTTGCACTGTTTTTTTTTTTATATATATATATATATATATAAATATATTTATCGTCTTAATTAATTAAATATTCATACTGCACTTCACTAGTTGATTACTGACCGTACAATGTCGCCTTCTTTTCTGCCTAATAACCCTACCACCCCTTTCTGGTTACAGTAACCTTGAAATGATTTTTTTTTTCTGATTAAGGTTAAACTTTGAGAAATAAAATGATAACATAAATTTTACACTAAAAAAATAATTATATATTTTTAAGAAAAATATCCTAATTATTGAAAACCCAAGCGACTGATAAAGGATAATCTAATTCTTTCTATTGAAATTTCATTTGGGACAAAAAGGAAAACCTATTCTAAGCTTTCCCTGAATTTTATTTGGCCACTTTCTTTCTTTTCCTCCTAACCTTATTTTTCTAAACTATATAAAAATAAAAGAACTGTTATCTTGTTGACTGATAATGGCGTAAAAAAAACTTCACACAAGTTTATTTAGAGTTATTTTAAAAAAAATTTGCATATTATTAGATAATATCAGCAATACAACTAGGAGCAACATCCCAGGTCATATATCGGTCAGAGAAAACAGAATTTCTGATAAGCCTATGAGCTGCCTCATACAAGCTTAATATCACTCAAACTCACTCGGACCAATCCGACTCTGAAGAACACATCTTGTGCGTCTATAAAGATTGTTCCTTCACCTGCTCGATCGAAAGAACTATCCTGTTTGTTAAAGTGAAATTGACATTCAAAGTCGGCAAAAACATGAAGACAAGAGCAAGCTTCTATATATTTCTACAAAACGTGGCTTCAAAATAATTGCAAAGTGGCAACCTTAAGCAAATGGATAAGCATCATCAATAAACAGCTGGATTTCATGAAGCTTAAGTGATAAGAATGGATTGTGGCGGCAACACTTTAAGTCGGTTTAATAAATCTATAAATATGGTTTATGAGTTAGTATAATAGCAACTGAAAAAAAAGTGAGTGAATGTTGAGAAAAAAAAAGAAGAAAAAGTGAGTGAGTGTTGACAAGAAAGAGAAAGAAAAAGAGTGTGAGTTTTAAACCAGCAGCAGTTAGTATAAAATCAAAAGATAGTTGTATTGTGAGTTACTTGTGCGTAATAAAATTAATTTCTCAACTAGTATTTTTTTTTCATTACGCTTCTAACAAGTGGTATCAGAGTTAGATTCTGTCGACATCACAATGACAAATAAGATTCAACCGCAAATCCTGAAATTAACAAAGACAAATTATGACAATTGGAGTATCCAAATGAAAGTTTTGCTCGACTCTCAAGACTGTTGGCGTTGTTGAAGAAAGATATGTCGAGCTCAAAAATGTAGCTGTCGAAACGATTTTGACAAATGAAGAAAAAAGAGTATTGGAAGAAGCTCGTAAAAATGATAAGAGGGTGTTGTTCTTTATTTTTCAAGGTGTTGATGAATTGACATTTGAAAAAATTTCAGATGCAAAGACATCCAAGGAAGCATGGGGAATTTTAAAAATCCTTCAACGAGAGGAAAAGGCGAAAAAGGTACGTTTACAAATCCTTAAAGTCAAATTTGAGATGGTGAAAATAAAACCTTCAGAAAGTGTTGATGATTATGTCATTCGAGTGAAAGCGATTGTAGATGAAATGAAAAGGAATGGAGAAACATTTGATGACGTAGGAGTAATGGAAAAAAATTGTGGTCATTAACACACAAATTTGATTATGTGGTGGTTGCCATTAAAGAATCAAAAGATCTGTCACAAATATCAATTGACGAACTTGTGAGTTCCCTCCAAGCTCATAAGCATAAAATGAAACAAAATGATATACTGAAAATTTAGAGACAGTCTTGCAAAGCAAGTTGTCCTTCAATGAAAGTGGAGTTAGCAATAGTTCTGGACAGGGTATAAGCAATCATTGAGGATATCATGGAAGATATAGAGGCAAAAATAAAGGTGGAAGAGGCAATTAATCATATGGTAGAGGCCAAATAATTGAAGAATATCAAACATCAAGTTGTGGACGAAGAGTTTGAGGCCGAGGTCGAGGAAGAGGTAGATTTCAACAAGGAAATAAATCTCAGATACAATGTTATATTTGCAATAAATATGACCATTTTAGTTATGAGTGTAGATCAACTCCCAAGATGGAAGAGAGAAATCATGTAGCAGCAACTAAAAAAGAAGAAAACGTAGAGTCCAGTGTATTCTTCACTTATAGAGAAAGTGAAAAATTAAGTAAAAATATTTGGTATCTTGATAATTGCGCCAACAATCACATGTGTGGTCGAAAAGACTTATTTTCAGAGTTGGACGAGAATATTCACGGACAAGTAACACTTGAAGATGAATCACATGCCAGGCAAAGTTACTATTACACAAAAGAACGGAGAGAAGAAGTACATATCATATGTTTATTATGTACCAACTTTGAAAAACAATATCATCAGCCTTGAACGACTTCTAGAAAAAGGATATAAAGTACATATGAAGGATGCACGCTCGCTCTAAAAAATAAGAGTGGTCAATTAATTTCCCAAGTTGATATGACATGTAATTGTTTTCACTATTGATATTGAATCTGGAGAAGTGAAGTGTATGAAGAATGCAATAAAAGATAATTCATGGTTGTGGCATTTAAGGTTCGGGCATCTTGGATTTCCTAGCCTAAAGCTATTGTTAAAAGAGAAGATGATAAATGAATTACTAGAAATTAATCCTCCTGATCAACTATGTGAAGCTTGCATTGAAGGAAAACAACACAAATAGAGTTTTGAAGTTAGAAAATCTCGACGAGCTACGAGACCATTAGAGATCGTGCACTCTGACATAGAAGGTTCTTTTGATAATCCATAACTTGGCGAAAACAGATACTATTTTACTTTTATTGACGATTTTAGTAGAAAAAGTTGGATATATATTTTTAAAACAAAATCAAAAGCATTTGACAAGTTTGTCGAGTTCAAAGCTATGATAGAAAAACAGAGTGGACATTATATTAAGATACTGAGAACTGATAGAGGCGGTGAGGATACTTCAAAGCTATTTGAAAGCTTTTGCAATGAGCACATAATTATTCACCAGTTGACAATTGCGTACATTCCACAACAAAATGGAATCACTAAAAGAAAGAACCGCACTATTCTTGATATAGAAAGAAGCATGGTTAAAGGTAAGCATTTACCAAGAATTTTTTGTGCCGAAGTTGTTCAATGTGTTGTTTATTTGTTGAACCGGTGTCTAATAAAAAGTGTGAAATACAAGACCTCAAATGAAGCCTGAAATAATCAAAAGCCAAGAGTTGGGCATCTTAAGATTTTTGAATACATCACTTATGCTCATGTTCTTGACCAGATGAGAAAGAAGCTCGACAATAAAGGAGTAAAATGTGTTTTCATTTGTTATGAAAAAAGAAGTAAGGCATATAGGCTATATGGCCCTCTCACCAAGAAAGTTATTATTTCAAGAGATGTTGAATTTGATGAAGCTGATTATTGGAGATGGAGCGAAGAAGGAAAAAATGATTATTTTTCAGTGATGAAAAAGACGACGACTTCATCAATCAAGAACAAGGTGATGATCAAAGCCTTCCATGAAGTCCTGTTGCAAACAACTTCTACAACATCATCATCACCAATTAACAGTTGTACCAGTAACTCAGAGGAAACACATGCAAGAGTGCGTGGTTTACACGATATTTATGATATCATATAGCCCATAAAAATAACACTCGATTATTCTTTATTCTACTTAATGTCAAATGTGATCCAATAACATATGAAGATGCAAAAAAAAGAAGGCAATGGATGAAGAAATTACAACAATAAAAAGAAATGGCACGTGGGAGTTAACAACTCTACTAGAAAGACATAGTCCAATTTGAGTCAAATAGGTGTATAAGACAAAGACCAACATAGAAGGAAAAGTGGAGAAATATAAAGCAAGACTAGTTGTAAAAGGCTACAAGCAAAGATATGGAATGGACTATGATGAAGTATTCGCTCTGGTCACCAGAATTGACACTATAAGGCTTCTCATAACAATTGTAGCACAAAATAAATGATAGATTTATCAGATGGACGTGAAGTCAACATTTCTTAATGGCTACCTAGAAGAAGAAGTCTATATTGAACAATCACCTAGATATAGCAAATAATGACAAGAAGAAAAAGTTTATCACTTGAAGAAAGCTTTATATGGGCTAAAGCAAGCCCCGAAAGCATGGAAGACAAGAATAGATGGATACTTTCAGAAGAATAGGCTCATGAAAAGCCCATACGAGCATGCCCTATATACGAAGAAAAATAAATTTGGTGACATCATGATCGTCTGCTTATACGTGGATGATATGATTTTCACAGGAAACAATCCAAGTATGTTCAATGAGTTTAAGAAAGCTATGACTAAAGAATTTGAAATGACAAATATTGGTGAAATGTCATACTTTCTTAAAGTCGAAGTGAAACAAATGAAAGATGAAATATTTATGTCTCAAAAGAAGTACGCAAAATAGATTTTAAGAAAATTTAGAATGAAAGATTGCAAGTTGGTAGCCACGCGAGAAGAACCAGGCATGAAATTAAGTGTTGATTCATTTAGAGAGCCGATAAATCCAATGTTATTTAAAAGTATCATTGGAAGTTTAAGGTACTTGACTATCACTTGGCCAAACATCATGTACGCAGTGGGAATAGTTAGCAGATACATAGAGAAACCAAAATAAGATCACTTGATTGCAACAAAGAGAATTTTGAGATACATCAAAGGTACGATGGATTATGGTTTATATTATACACACTCACAAAGTTCAAAATTGGTTGGTTATTCAGATAGTGATTATGGTGGTGATTTGGATGATTGTAAAAGCCCATTCGGATATTTATTCCATATTAACTTCGCGACATTTTCATGGTCATCGAAAAAGTAACAAACAATAGCCATCTCAACATGTGAAGCAGAATACATGGTTTGTAACGCCTCAAAATTTTAGAAATAATATTGTGAGAATCTATAATAATTAATTTTTGTATCTGTGGTTCTGTGCCCTGCTTCTGGGTTTAAGATCTGGAGTTCGAGTTGCCTTGTTAAAAAGTTTTGTGATTGTTTTAAACCAACCTTCATCCATGTGTTCCGTGGTTAAGGGTCTGTTTGATAGGGGGAAAATATTTTCTAGAAAACATTTTCCAAAACACGGGTAATTTCATTTCATAGTTTCCGGAAAACGTCTTACCAATTTCTAAACGGTAAGATATTTTCCAAACTCTTCTCTTCACTCTCTTCACCCTAAAGAAGAATTTCTCCTCTGCTGGTTCATCATCTCTTGAGGTCGAAAGAGCAGAATCCCCTCGTCTTCCTTCCTATACACCGCCAGTAGCAGCGGCAAAAATGAAAAAGCAAACCACCACTTTCCCACGCAAACGTTTATCTCACCCCTCCGTGAACATCTGCTTCTTTCCCTTCTCCCAAATTTTAACATCTTCTATTCTTTCCCTCCTACCAGAAGCCTCTTTCTTTCTTTTCTTCTCTTCTTTTGTTCATGCCATTTTTGGAGTTTCCAGAGTCAGGCTCACTTCTTTGGACCTTTCTTTTATGCAAAAATGGCATATCTCATGCACAAACTCTTCAAAAACAAATCAACTCAAATATTCATCCTATCTCTCAAAACCCCACAACACCAACATCGACTCTCAAAACTTAGCCCTTCACTTATCCCTTAACAAACTCACCATTTTCATTAGTCCAACCTAAAATTCCTTGAAAATGACAAATCTACTAAACCCTTGAAGTTGTACCCAAGTTTCCGTTTGGGTATTTATTGAACCCGTTAGCTCCATTGGGTTTGACCCAATGGCTATCATGGAGGTCGAGGAGGAGGAAGTAGAGACTAAGGATGATAATGTCGAAAAGTATGGTCGATAGTGTGAAGAAGAAGAGGAAGAAGAAGATGAACAAGCATAAATACAAAAACTCAGGAAGCGTCTCAGGAGAAAAACATAGGCTTTCTCTCTGGTGAGAATTTCACGGAGAAGTTTTATTTCCTGTCTTTTTTTATTATTATAATTTATTCAAATATTTTGGAATTAGATGATATGGGACTAAATTTTCCCTTAGTATTTTTTGAACAAAACTTGATTTGAGTTGAGGATAGGAATGGAATGTTTGAGAATTTTCACATCCTATGTCAATAAATTAGCTCAGCTGAAATGAGTTAGCTTACTAACATTGACAGGAACGATTACCATCATACAATTTTCAAAGATAATTGCATACAATGAGTTTGACATTCGAATCTTAATATCCACAAAATCCTTTTATCTTACCCTCGGACTACGACTTCCTTTGTAAGAACTTGAGTATTTCCTTCTCTTGAGAGTGTGCATTGTTGTTTAATTTTTTTTACTAGTATGAATGAATCCTACCTCACATATGGTGGAAATTCTTATCATAGTTGAGTATGAGTTAAGATGTCAAATGTGGTAGGATAAATAATGAACAATTGACATGAAGTGATTTATGCATATGATATGATTGATTTCTTCTTTATTGGATACGAGACTAGGATTGGCTGGAGATGAAAAAGTGTATATCAGGCAAAATCATTTTCAAATATTGTTGTTTTTCTAATATTTTTTTATTTTAATGGTGTGAAGTTGATGTCCTTCCTTTAGATGGATCTCATCCACATTGGTTTCCCTTTATTCTTTTATGAAACTGATACTTTTATTGTCAATTAAACTTTTTGACAAAGTTTGTGTTGCTAAGTTAAGGCTATTTAGAAGGTAGCTAGGAAAGAGCTAACTCTTAGGACTGATGCCTGTTGGTCTTCAAGTATAATGAAGATGATTTTTGTTAGATTCTATGTTGCTCAGATTCTTCATTTTGTTAGAAGCATTTGTATCCGACAAACATCGGGATATGGGTATGGGGATATAATCCTTCAATGACTATTCAAATACATGGAAAAACTTAGGGGGGAAATGGGCATACTCCTTTCGGAATATACCCAATCTGGCTCTCACACATGAATCTAAATAACATAGGTTGAATGAGTTAATAAATTGATAGAGAGTGTAGGTTGAGGTTTCGTAATGTAGAATTTCAATTCAATTATGATTGTCTATTTTTCCAAATAAGGGAAAATGACACACTTGAAGTTTAGTGATTACACTTTGGTTGGGTTAATATAGTCTATTGTCCTTCTACTCATGCAAGTTTCGAGTGTTGCTTGTCTTACCAAAGGAAGCTAAGCCAAATAAGATAGAATCACCATTGCTAATTCAAATCCTCATTAACCTCGAGTGTCGCCGCTTTATCAATGGAAGCTAAGCCAATTAAGTTAGAATCACAATTGCAAATTCACTCCTTGTTAACCCTTGACCGATAAAAAGATCAAATTTCTTTGTTTTTGTGTCTGGATTAATCTATTCATTCAAGATTTATATACTTGGCATTTGGTGTTTTCTTCATGATTATTTGATTGGTTCTCTCTACTTTCTAAGGTCTTTAAATGTAGAACATTTGGGTTTTGCCCAAAGTGATTGAGATTAAATTTCGAATTTGCATGCTCATCGGTTCTTTGTATTGTGTAACTTGTAAATGACTAGTTTTTTATTGGTATCTTATAATATCTGAAATTATAGTTTTTATTTGCCTCTTATTTTGGGCAAAAGTAGACATATTAACATCCAAGTCCATGCCGGTGGTTTAGACTTTGAGAAGTTTCCTTGTAGAATTTACTGAAAAGATTGAAGTCTCTGCTTTTAGCATCCATGGGAATCATTTACCCGCAATTAGTTGGTGATTTGAACTGAATCAGAACACCCCTAACCCGTAAATCAGTGCGTGATTAGGGTTACAAGGCATTACCGAACGTAGCACAGTGTCATAACAATTATTTTCATTCATACGCTTATCTCAATACAACATGATTAATACACTTCCATGGCATGTTTAAACAACATCGTATATATCTTAAAAACCATTATCCAAATTCATTTATAAGCATTACATAACCAATAATGAATGTTACTATTCAATTGGTCATTAAATCACATTGACCTAATATACACATGGTCTTTATTAACCTACTAAGCAATTTAGCAATTATCAAAAGCTAAACACATATATATATATATATTTATATATATATGTTTATTAAGAGTTTTGCTTATTCAATTCATAATATACCAATAGTATACATTCCAAACATAATATAGAACAAATCAATTACAAGAACATAATCAAACCTAAATATCAATTATGCCTTCTATAGATCAAACATCTAAATTTAAACTAAATATACATACACATATGTAAACCATGTTCAAAGTGTCAATCCAAATACTATACCTATAATTTCATCACTTAGCCAATATACAATCCAAGATTTAAAATAATTTCTAAGTTGATTTGTATCTTAAATTATGCATTTCATTAATAAGTATTTATCAACCATAACCCAAGCATATTCAAACACTACAACTATCATCTTACCAAAAGACTAATTACAATATATATAAACCTAACATGACTTTATATCGCTATCAAACCCATGACCAAGTAGAACATACACACATTCTATAAATAGAATAACTCAAACATTAGATCATTAGTAATAAATCCAAGCCATTTTCGCATGGCTTATTTATACAATTCAAATTATCATTCAAGCATTAAGCTAGCCTATACATGCCTTAAGTTTTTACGTCCAAACTTTAAAAGTACCAATATGAGTCGATAGTGTGGTTGACTTTGCGATGATTTCTCGAGCAGTAGCGAGACCAAAATCTATAAAATGTAACATTGAACCACACGTAATAAGCTTACTAGCTTAGCAAGTCTCAAGCAAATAATAATGTAACACTCAAACACTAAACATTTTATTCTTTAAACTTATGACATTGAATATAAATATTTCCATAAATAAATTTATGCGGTAATAATACTAACAGTTCATTAACCTAAGCATTTACACTTCATTACCATAATTAGAACTCATCGAATCATAGTATAAACATATATTACATGAATCACATGCTCCAAGTCACATATGTACAACATTCATATCAACTATATTATCACATTCAAAGTCTTTTCACTCTTAGCATTTCTACTTGTAATCGAACCTCCCAAAATAGTACATTTAAGCTCAAATTCTACCTTATACCATTCATACACATCGATCAATAAGCTCAATCACACATAACACCATTCTCAACATAATATTTCAACTCAAGTAACATTAATCACAACTTATCTTACTTCGATGAATTCATTGAGATTTAAGCTTACGAGTTTTTAACTCAATAGATTCACTATGTTACACCTCGATCAATTTATGGTTTCTTCGTTTTAAAATATCAAGCACTAAGCCCTTTAGGCACGGGGTTCGAATATATCACCCAGACTAAGCACGCTGGCACGAAGCCCGAATATATCATCGGCACTAAGCTCGCTAGCACGAAGCCCAAATATATCATCGGCACTAATCTCGCTAGGCACGAAGCTCGAATATATCACCAAGACTAAGCTCGCTAGGCACGAAGCCTTAATATATCACCAAGACTAAGCACGCTAGCAATAAGCCGAAATATATCACCAAGACGAGGCCCGCTAGGCATAAAGCCCGATATACAAGACCTAAGACAAAGCCCGATATATTTATCAACTCGGTTCATCAATTCACATTTCTCAACACATACATTACTATCCAATCGTATTCACACAATCAATTCATCTGTCATGTCAAGTATACTAATTCACCTTGTATTCAAAAACATATATTCATTCCAAAGTTAAACATTCACATTCGGCTATCTCATACTATTTACCCAAATTAATCACATAATTTGATTTCATACATTTTTAATTATCAACTTAATGAACTTTAACTTAAGAACTTACCTCGACTGTCGACGGACCATGTAAACTGACTATTCGATAACCTTCGTCTTTCCCCGATCCAAATCCATTTTTCTTTGTTCTTGATCTAAACACATTAAAATTTAGCTCATTCAAGCACATTTCATCTCAATTTTGTCCCAAAACACATAGATGTACAATTTACTATTTTACCCCTAATATTTCACAATTTAACAAATTAGTCCAATTTGTATAAAACACGAAATACACCAAATTTGATTATACATATCAAGGGCCGAATGCTCCATATACCTATACAAATGCATACATTTCATTTATTTTACAATTGGGCTCCTCAAAAATTTATTTTCTTACAATTTAGCCCTAAATACTCTATTTCACCAAAATTTCCCATTCAAAACTTATTAATATCTAACATAACTTTAATATTTTTCCAACAAACATCATAAAACACAAACATATAACCATGGAATTTTACATAAACATCATCCGCTTATGAAATTAAGACATGGGTTTTAAAGCTCTCAAGCAACGATTACAAAAACGTAAAATTATCGAAACCCACCAAAACTAACCTTAAATCACCAAATTTCTCTTGATCAATGCTAAACCTTGTTCTTCTTTTCTTTTATTTTCTTTTGTATGTTTCGGAAAGAACAATGCAAATGAGACCACTTTCTATGTTTCTTTTATTTTATTATAAACATAACTTTATAAAATAATTAAAATATAACTTTAATTATTTTATAAATGAAATAAACATATAATGTAATGATACACCACTAGTCATTGCCATTCCACTACCCTTTGAATTGGGTAATTTGCACTTTAAATGCTTCCAATTAGAAAAACAAATTTAAATTAGTCCTTACACTTTAAACTATCAAGTTTATAATTTACGCGATTAAGCCCTTTTTATTTAATTAAGCATACAAACGATTAAATTTTTCTCTGAAACTTTCACACACATCAATTCACATATAATAAGCACGTAATATATTATCTAAATATATTTCAGACTTGATTCATGGTCTCAAACCACCGTTCGATTAGGGTCATATTCTGATTACAACTCTCCTCTGTGGATTTTCGTCCTCGAAAATCTTACCGTTAAACAAAGTCGGATGTTGTTGCCTCATTAAATCTTCAGGTTCCCACATAGCCTCTTCAACTCCGTGCCGATTCTATAGTACTTTCACTAATGGAATTCTCTTGTTTCTTAACTCTTTCATTTCCCCAGCTAAAATACGGATCGATTCCTCCTCGTACGTCATATCGGATCGGATTTCAATCTCAGACGGAGCAATCACATGTGACGGATCTGATCAATATTTATGAAGCATTGAAACGTGAAACACATTGTGTATCTTTTCTAATTCAGAGGGCAACCTCAGTCTATAAGCAACAGGCCCTATTCGTTCAATGATTTCATATGGTCCGATGAATCTCGGACTTAGTTTGCATTTTCTACTAAATCGATGTACTTTCTTCCACGCAGAAACTTTCAAAAACACTTGATCTCTGACTTGAAACTCGACGTCTTTACGTTTCAAATCAGCGTAAGACTTTTGACGATCCGAAGTAGCTTTCAAAGTATCCCTGATCACAGCCACTTTCTGTTCAGTCTCTTTAATCAGCTCAACCCCGTGTATCTTGTTTTCACTGAGCTCAGTCCAATACAACGGTGTACAAAACTTACGACCATAAAGAGCCTAGTATGGTGCCATTTTGATACTGGATTGAAAACTGTTATTATAAGCAAATTCAATCAGAGGTAAGTATCTTTCCCACATACCTTCAAACTCAAGTACGCAACATCTCAACATGTCCTCAAGTATCTGAATGGTTCGTTCAGACTAGCCGTCTGCCTGCGGATGAAAGGCTGTACTAAGATGAAGTTTAGTACCTAAAGCATCTTATAACTTCTTCCAAAATCGCGATGTGAATCTAGGGTCCCTATCTGAAACAATGGAACTCGGCACACCATGTAACCTCACAATCTACGACACATACAATTCAACGAGTTTATCGAGTGAATAGTCTATACGAACTGGCACAAAGTGAGTTGATTTAGTCAGTCTATCTACTATAACCCAGACTGCATCTTTCTTGCTCGGTGTCATAGGCAAACCGGATACAAAATCCATTGTAATTTTATCCCATTTCCATTCAGGTATCATGATTGAATGAAGTAATCCAAAATGCACTTGATGTTCGGCTTTTACTTGTTGGCATGTTAAACACTTTGAAACAAATTTAGATATATCCCTTTTCATGCCAGGCCACCAAGAAACTGTTTCAAATCATTATACATCTTCGTACTACCCGGATGTATTAACATTTGACTATTATGAGCCTCATTCAAAATAATCAATTAAATCGCATTCCTTGGTACACACATTCGGCCTTTGTAGTTCGTATACATTTTTATCAATTCAAACTCTAACTCAGATCATTTTCACACCGAGCTCGTCTAGCAGCCATATCTTTGTCAATTTTCAGTGCATCACTAATTTGATGAATAAACAACGGTCTAGTTTTCAACTCAGTTAGAATTGGACCATCACCAGTCACAACCATATGTGCGTTCAACACACGAAGAGCAAACAATGATTTTCGGCTTAAGGCATCCGTAACAACATTAGCTTTCCCCGGATGGTAGTCAATCACCAATTCGTAGTCTTTTAACAATTCCAACCATCTGCGTTGTCTTAAGTTCAAGTCTTTCAAAGTCATCAAATATTTCAGACTTTTGTGATCCGAATAAACATGACATTTCTTGCTGAATAAATAATGACACCAAATTTTCAATGCAAAAACAATGGTTGCTAATTCTAGATCATGAGTCGGATAGTTTCTTTCATGAGGCTTTAACTGTCTCGAAGCATAAGCTACTACCTTGCCTTCCTGTATTAAAACACAACCCAAACCATTTAAAAAAACATCACTATACATAACAAATTCTTTACGCGATTCAGGCTGAATTAACACTGGGGTTTCAGTCAAAAGGGCTTTCAACTGATCAAACAAATCATCAATCCGAGGTAACGGGTATTTATTCTTTATATTTACCTTATTCGCCATCGATAATCAATACACATTCGCATCGTTCCATCTTTCTTCTTCACAAAAGAATGGTGCACCCAAGGAGAGAAACTCGGTATTGCAAAGCCCTATCTGTTAACTCTTGCAACCGTGCTTTCAACTCTTTAACTCAATAGGTGCCATCGACACGGCTATCAAGATTGGAGTCATTACGAGATTAATTCAATGCCAAACTCAATCTCTCAGACTTGGTGGTAAACCCTGTTATTCTTCAGAAACACATCCGAGTATTCACACACAACCCAGATGATTCAATCTACTTTTCTGACACTTTATTATCCAACACATAAGCCAAATAAGCTTCACATCCTTTTCTCACATACTTTTGAGCTAGCATTGAGGATATTATCAGAGGCAACTGTTCGGATCATTTGATTCAACCGGATAATCTCACCGCTCGACATCTCAAATCAATAATCTTTCTTTTGCAATTCACCACTGCATCATGCAAAGTTAACCAGTCCATTCCTAGAATTATGTAGAACTCATCGAAAAGTAACAACATTAAGTCTGCTGGAAAGTAGGAATCCCGAATCATCAACGAGCAACCTTTACACACTTTGTCAACAAGTACACAGTGACCTAAAGGGTTGGACACACGGATTACAAACTTAGTAGACTCAATAGGTGAGAGTCTTCTTCGATACTGAGTTTTACACACGTATGAATGAGTCGAACTAGGATCAATCAATGCAATTACAGTAGTATCATAAAGTGTGAAAATACCCAGAATAACATTTGGGAAGAAGCATCCTCTCGGCTCGTATAGCATAAGCTCTAGCCGGAGCTCTAGCCTCGATCGAATCTAGCAGTCTTTCGTCCCTCTCTCGATCGCCACCTACATAGCTGAATGTCCGGGTGGTCTCGCCTCTCTGCCGACGTGCTACTCGATTTAGTGTTTTGAGCCGTATTTTGTTCGGCTAGCATCGGGCACTCTCGAATGAAATGGTCCGATGATCCACATTTAAAGCAGGACCGATCACGGAATCTACAACTCCAGAATGCCATTTCCCACAATATTTGCACTCAGCCCAGTTCTGCGGAACATTACCAACACTAGCCATCGAAGTGGCTCGGGAACTCACTGGAGTAGCTTTATGTGGACTGAAGTCATCTCTGAACTTCTTAGGCACTGATTGGAAAGTCTTACTCGATGATCTTTTACGAGTGTCTCTAGCTTCTATTTCAGCCTTTCTCTTCTATTTTCCGAGCTCTTCAGCTTTACAAGCTCGCTCGACTAGTACCACGAACTCTTTGATTTTAAGAATGCCAACAAGCAACTTTATGTCTTCATTCAGACCATCTTCAAACCTTTTGTACATAATGGCTTCAGTTGATACACACTCCCGGGCATATCGGCTCAACCTGACAAATTTTCATTCATATTCAGTCACAGTCATGCAACCCTGTTTTAGCCCTAGAAATTCTTTCCTTTTTTGATCGATGAACCTCTAGCTAATATATTTCTTACGGAACTCGATCTGAAAGAAATCCCACGTCACTTTTTCTTTCGAAACCACTGATACTAGTGTATTCCACCAGTGATATGCAAGTCCGTAATAGAGATATATCACATTTCGTGCATTCATCGAGAGTACAAGATAGCTCATCAAGTACCGAATAGTGTTATCAAGCCACATCTCACCCCGCCCGCATCGTCATCATCATTAGCTTTGAATTCTTCTACCCATATTTCCGATTTTATCAATCGGAAGGCTGCTAGATCTCATCGATCTATCATCGAAGTGTTGAAGGTACGGAGTTAGATTATTCGGGGTGGAGGTTGTTGTATAGCCGATTATTCGAACAAACCGGTAAACCATTCATTCATCATTTCGTAGAAGGCTTGTTTAGCCTCCCCTCGTACCACTCAAACCGGTCGAGAGTCTCGGCGCCGATCCGCGCACGGTCGGTGCTACACTTTCTACATCATTCGCCATGTGACTCTATCGGGATCAGGATCCATTTACTATATAAAACACGTTCAAATGTCAAGTCACCACACTATCAAATATATACAATTAAGGCATGTATAGCTAGACTCACACGCGCTTATGGTAGTCCTAGAATCGACTAAACCGTAAGCTCGATACCAATCAAATGTAAACCCCTAACCCGTAATCACGGATTAGGGTTACAAGGCATTACCGAACGTAGCACGTGTCATAACAATTATTTTACATTCATACGTCTTATCTGAATACAACATGATTAATACACTTCCATGGCATGTTTAAACAACATCGTATATATCTTAAAAACCATTATCCAAATTCATTTATAAGCATTACATAACCAATAATGAATGTTACTATTCAATTGGTCATTAAATCACATTGACCGAATATACACATGGTCTTTATTAACCTACTAAGCAATTTAGCAATTATCAAAAGCTAAACATATATATATATATATATTTATTATTAAGAGTTTTGCTTATTCAATTCATAATATACCAATAGTATACATTCCAAACATAATATAGAACAAATCAATTAGAAGAACATAATGAAACCTAAATATCAATTATGCTTTTATAGAATCAAACATCTAAATTTAAACTAAATATACATACACATATGTAAACCATGTTCGAAAGTGTCAATCCAAATACTATACCTATAATTTCATCACTTAGCCGAATATACAATCCAAGATTTAAAATAATTTCTAAGTTGATTTGTATCTTAAATTATGCATTTCATTAATAAGTATTTATCAACCATAACCCAAGCATATCCAAACACTACAACTATCATCTTACCAAAAGACTAATTACAATATATATAAACCTAACATGACTTTATATCGCTATCAAATCCATGACCAAGTAGAACATACACACATTCTATAAATAGAATAACTCAAACATTAGATCATTAGTAATAAATCCAAGCCATTTTCGCATGGCTTATTTATACAATTCAAATTATCATTCAAGCATTAAGCTAGCCTATACATGCCTTAAGTTTTTCGTCCAAACTTTAAAAGTACCAATATGAGTCGATAGTGTGGTTGACTTTGCTGATGATTTCCCGAGCCCGTAGCGAGACCAAAATCTATAAAACAGAACATTGAACCACACAGAATAAGCTTACTAGCTTAGCAAGTCTCAAGCAAATAATAATGTAACACTCAAACACTAAACATTTTATTCTTTAAACTTATGACATTGAATATAAATATTTCCATAAATAAATTTATGCAGGTAGAATACTAACAGTTCATTAACATAAGCATTTACACTTCATTACCATAATTCAGTAACTCATCGAATCATAGTATAAACATATATTACATGAATCACATGCTCCAAGTCACATATGTACAACATTTATATCAACTATATTATCACATTCAAAGTCTTTTCACTTTTAGCATTTCTACTTGTAACTGAACCTCCCAAAATAGTACATTTAAGCTCAAATTCTACCTTATACCATTCATACACATCGATCAATAAGCTCAATCACACATAACACCATTCTTAACATAATATTTCAACTCAAGTAACATTAATCACAACTTATCTTACTTCTAATGAATTCATTGAGATTTAAGCTTACCTGAGTTTTTAACTCAATAGATTCACTATGTTACACCTCGATCAATTTATGGTTTCTTCGTTTTAAAATATCATCGCACTAAGCTCGCTAGGCGAAGCTTCGAATATATCACCCAGACTAAGCCTACTAGGCACGAAGCTTGAATATATCATCGGCACTAAGCCCGCTAGGCACGAAGCTTCAATATATCACCGCACTAAGCTCGCTAGGTACGGCTCGAATATATCACCAAAGACTAAGCCTCGCTAGGCACGAAGCTCAATATATCACCAAGATTAAGCTCGCTAGGCACGAAGCTTTGAATATATCACCAAAGACTAAGCTCGCTAGCAATAAGCCGAAATATATCAAACAAGACGAGGCACGCTAGGCATAAAGCCCGATATACAACATCGGCACAAAGCTCATTATATTTATCAACTCGTTCATCAATTCACATTTCTCAACACATACATTACTATCCAATCATTATTCACACAATCAATTCATCTCATCATGTCAAGTATACTAATTCACCTTGTATTCAAAAACATATATTCATTCCAAAGTTAAACATTCACATTCTATTATCTCATACTATTTACCCAAATTAATCACATAATTTGATTTCATACATTTTAATTATCAACTTAATGAACTTTAACTTAAGAACTTACCTCATTGTCGATGAATCGTGTAAATCGACTATTCGATAACCTTCGCTCTTTCCCGATTCAAATCCATTTTCTTTGTTCTTGATCTAAACACATTAAAATTTAGCTCATTCAAGCACATTTCATCTCAATTTTGTCCCAAAACACATAGATGTACAATTTACTATTTTACCCTAATATTTCACAATTTAACAAATTAGTCCAATTTGTATAAAACACGAAATACACCAAATTTGATTATACATATCAAGGGCCTAATGCTCCATATACCTATACAAATGCATACATTTCATTTATTTTGCAATTGGGCTCCTCAAAATTTATTTTCTTACAATTTAACTCTAAATACTCTATTTCACCAAAATTTCCCATTCAAAACTTATTAATATCTAACACAACTTTAATATTTTTCCAACAAACATCATAAAACACAAACATATAACCATGGAATTTTACATAAACATCATCCGCTTATGAAATTAAGACATGGGTTTTAAAGCTCTCAAGCAACGATTACAAAAACGTAAAAATTATCGAAACCCACCAAAACTAACCTTAAATCACCAAATTTCTCTTGACCAATGCTAAACCTTGTTCTTCTTTTCTTTTATTTTCTTTTTGTATGTTTCGGCAAGAACAATGCAAATGAGACCACTTTCTATGTTTCTTTTATTTTATTATAAACATAACTTTATAAAATAATTAAAATATAACTTTAATTATTTTATAAATGAAATAAACATATAATGTAATGATACACCACTAGTCATTGCCATCCACTACCCTTTGAATTGGGTAATTTGCACTTTAAATGCTCCCAATTAGAAAAACAACTTTAAATTAGTCCTTACACTTTAAACTATCAAGTTTATAATTTACGCGATTAAGCCCTTTTTATTTAATTAAGCATACAAACGGTTAAATTTTTCTCTGAAACTTTCACACACATCAATTCACATATAATAAGCACGAATATATTATCTAAATATATTTGGACTTCGATTCATGGTCCCGAAACCACCGTTCCGATTAGGGTCATATTCTGATCATTATAGAATCACATATAATAAAGCATTTATATGTGACTTGTTTATTTGTGTGTTCAAGTTATTTGGATTGATAAAGAGGTTGGGCATGGGAATTCCATGATGCTCGGACATGATCTTCAAAGATAATATCAAAACTTACCCTTAATTTCATCATCACTTGTATTTCCAAAGACAGCATGCTAAATTTTTTTCTAAGTTTTTCCTATAAATTTGGAAGATCCTTCCTTCATATGGTCGTTCACGTGTATGTTAATGTTAGGGATGAAAACCACTTTAGTTCTTGTTAACAACCTCTACAAGATGAGCTTGAATTCTATTAGCATGACTCATGGTTATACACATAAAATACAAACGGTATGATATTGGTCGAAACTCTTTATAGAGATTGGGTTAAGGCATTTAAGCGACCAACATTGGACCAATTTTGAAGAAGTAGTCATATATATCCATTAGGGCTGGGGCTCTTATCACTATTCAATGAAAATGTAGCAGCTCGATTTCTTTGTTGGTTACTAGTTTGTCCATATTCGGTGGTGCTTCACCGGATAAAATTGTGTAAAGCGCATAAGGTATATATTTGAAATAGTGAAACTTGTTTAAAATCGTGTTGCAACTCAAATAAGTTCTATTTCACTTTATTGGAACCGAGGTGAGTGTTGAATACCAAAATGCAGAATGTGTTTGATATTTATGCATGAATATGTAAATGCTGGTTGGGATATGTATTGGACACGAGTACATTTTCTCTTCCATACAAATATACTAATAGACAAAGAACACTTGTGGTATCTTTGATGTTGCGGAACTTGAGTGGATAAATTCATCACACACACTATGCCTTTCTCCGAGATCAACAAGGCATTTGAGTTAATGCTTGCGGTGAGGGACTGAGATGTTTGATTCGCATGGATGCATAATGAATGGATAGCTGGATTGATCATCCATGGATGAAGGGCTTTTCGTAGGGTTTGGATTTCCTCATGGTTACTGGACACAATATACACTACATATTTAATATTTTAAAAGTCCTTGTTTCTTGTTTAATCAATTACCCTTAAAATTTAAGTGGCTAAAAGTTGTCCGAGATTTTACATACTTTGAGCTTCAGTTTTCCTTTTGTATATGCACATGTGGAAAGAGTGATTAAGGAAATAAATAAAGTATGGTACATGGTTTTGCTGTTTGTAATGGTAATCTTTTTTTTTTTTCATGCCTTTCATTCTCTCGTTCTCTGCATTCGAATTGCTATAGGTTCACTTTCTTGACACTTGTTTCATTACTCCCATTACTCCTACTTTTCTATTTGTGACAATAATATCTCAAAAATTCGCAATTTATTAATCAAGCTATAAATTATCACTAAATCATAGATATATTTAGAATATTTAAAACATTTTTTTCTTTTTTTATACAATATAATTTCAAACTCACACTCATACACTTACATTACCATATTGATAAAACTTAAAAGATCAAACCTTGATATAAGATACAGTGAAGATCAAACCTTGTAAATTATTCAATCCTTATTTTTTATTTTTTTAACACAATTATAAAATTTGACTTTGGTTGTTTTCATTTTATGACGTTAATAATGTAGCTTAATAATTGAGTATTATTATATATTTAATTTAATTTTTTATTTTAAATAAATCATTGCAATATATGTAAAAATAATTTAAAATATAAAATTTATTAATATGTATATAAAATTTATTAATATATGTCAAAACAGCTTTTTTCGGAAAATATTTTCGGAAAACGCCAAACAACGAAAATATTTTACATGATTCATCCAAACACGTAAAATATTTTACAGAAATCATTTTCCGAAAAGTAAATCATTTTCCAGAAATTATTTTCCGGAAAATATTTTACTGCCAAACAAACGGAGCCTAAGTTCAATTCTAGGTAATTCAGTAACAAGAATGAGGCTACTGGTTCACTGGTTAAGCATCTGTCTGTATTCTGTTTAGTTCTGAGTTCGAATCCCATCGTATGCGTTAGAAAATTATTTTTTCTTTTGCAATTGCCTAAATGATGTGGTTAATTTTAAAAGCATTCTGAAGAAAAGTGTCGTTCTTTCTCTTCTTTTTTTTCTTTTTCGTTTTTTAAAATTGATTCCTGGTTTTCCTGTTCTTCTTTCTTTTATTTTTTTTACTACAATCAATTCTACATTAATTGAGAATTCTCTGTTGCCTATAAAGTCGACTGTGTGATTATTAAGTAAGTTTTACTGTTATTTCCTCCCATTTTGTGGGTTTCACTGAGTTAATGATATTATGTCAAATTTTTCTTTGGTTGTTTTAACACTTTGTACAATCATTTAATTGGTTACCTTTTTAGGCGAAAATCTTGCGAAAGACAGTAAAAACCGTCGTGTCAGTCTGGTTTTTTTATTACGTACGAGGTGAGTGTGCGAATTAAGTTGGGGTTACGTCGAATCTTTCGACATGTTTTGGCGGTGGGTTGATTTTGCTAAATTATTATAATTGATGGTATAATTGATCAGTGAATGATTATTTAGGTTCCGAGTAGACTCCGTAACGTTCTTCCGTCGAAGAAAAATTAGGTGCGCACTGGAAACCTTAATCTGCAAGTTTCGGATCGCCAACAATGGTGGTTGTCGACGCCATATGGCCAGGCACACGGTCGTGTGGCAGACCGTGTGAATAGCCGTGTAACTCACTATTTACTAAATTGATGCCACACAAGCATGTGTCGAGGCCGTGTGTGGCAATGCTAGAGCAGGGTTCACACGGCCAGGGACACGAGTGTGTGCCCAGGTCGTGTAACTCACTGTTTGTAGTATAAAAACCACACGGCTAGGGACACTGGCGTGTACCTAGGCCATGTAGCTCACTAGTTGTGCTTAAAAAACCACACGGCTAAGGCACGTAGGCATGTGCTTAGGCCGTATGGCAGAATGTTGGGTCTGATAACTGTTTTTGAGGCCGAGAATGTCGTTAAACTTTGATACTGGTTTCCTCAATGTATGAAT
The DNA here is from genome assembly GCA_025506655.1 of Gossypium rotundifolium. Taxonomy (NCBI): domain Eukaryota; kingdom Viridiplantae; phylum Streptophyta; class Magnoliopsida; order Malvales; family Malvaceae; genus Gossypium; species Gossypium rotundifolium. The sequence goes on from CP106727.1 coordinate 173,781,789, forward strand.
GACTGGATTTGTTTATATGAGAACTGTCTAATACATTGAGACTGATCTGTGAATCACATACTTGAATATGCACTGTAATACCACTCTGATATTGAACTGTTTTATTAATTATGTTACGTATTAGAATGCCTGAACATCGGTTACGGATAATTGCATTCTACATTAACATGTAGTGGGAAATTGTGAAGAGAAAAGGAGTTTATACTGAAATCGTGGCTAAGCCACAATGAGTATGATTCTGATTCTGGCGCTTGTCGCATATTGATCTAACAGCTAAGCTACGATTCTGTGAAAGTGTCATTGAACACTCTAAAGGTGTACAGGGATGGATGGGCATTAAATGTCCATAGTGGTGTGTTGGGATGGCCGAAGTTAGTTTGTAACGGATGGAAATAGGAACATTGCATCTAAATCGAATCTGAACTATATCTGAGCTTGAATAGTATATGTACATATATGTAACAACTCTACTCTGAATCTGGATTGAACATACTTTTATGTTGAACCGAATCTATAAATTGGAAATTTCTTTAAAAGTAACCGTTGTTGAATTACATTTCTTTTTACGCACTGAGTTCACAACTCACCCTTTTGTTGATTGGATTTCAAGTGGTAATCAATCTTGATCGGGTCGGTGTCGCGGAAGTTTGACCAAACCCTTAATGTTCCTTTTAGCATTACTATTAGAGATTTATATTTTGTGAAGTTATGGACTTACGAAGGTTAAATATTTAAAATAATGTTGAGATGAATATTATATGACTACTGAATCAATTTGATTTTGTTATGATAGAATGACTTTTAGAACGAATAATGTAACTCTCCAACTTGGTCTGAACGTCTAGGTCGGGTTTAAGGTGTTACATTTAGTGGTATAAGAGCCAGGTTAATCAACACTCGACTGTGTTTGGGCTCTTAATGTGTGATAACAGTAGCTAGTAATAATTAGCACATGAACTAATATAGAAACCCTTAAACTTTAGGGAACACCAAGCCCCAGACATTGACCCTGTAAGTATTTTTATTCTATTATAAATATTATGACTCTTAAATGGTTGTGGGTGAAATGTTCTGATGTGAATTGGTGAAATTGACATACTGGATGTCTGAACTGATTTGTGTATTCTGAAATTATTGCTAGATTGTATTATGAGTTCGCGTGGTAATCGTAGACATGGTATGCGGGGCGTTAGAGACGCCGAGGAGAAGTTCAAGCAGAGTCATCTTCTATGGGTTGTATGCCCAGTCTAGAGACCAGCGAGACTCTTGGTACTCCCACTGCTGAGACGAAGTCCCAAACTTTGATGACTGGGGATGACGCATTGTCCCAGGCCATGATACGGGCACTGGAGAGGGTCGCAGGGACTCATTCGGGATCGGGAGGCCGCGGGTCAGTTATTGAACGAATCTGGTCGAATGGGGCTGAATTATTCAGGGGCCTCATAGGAGTCACTCCCATCGTTGCTAAATATTGGCTCGAGGCTACCAAGCGTATTATGACCGACCTTAACTGCACTCCTACTTAGAAATTGAAGGGTGTTGTGTCCTTTCTCCGAGACGAAGCTTATTAGTGGTGGCTAACCATTGAACAAGGTGCTCATTCTGAACAAGTGAACTAGGACTATTTCAAGAATGCATTCCAGGGTAAATATGTAGAGGTGAGTTATGTCAAGCCTCGCCGACGCGAGTTTATGAGCTTAGTTCAAGGCGAACGGTCCGTAGCTGAGTATAAAGCTGAGTTCTTACGATTGAGTAGGTATGCACAGACACTGGTAGCGTCTGATTACGACAAGTGTGTGAGGTTTGAGGAAGGACTAAGATATAATCTACAGGTTCTGATAGATCCTTAGACGGAACGAGTCTTTGCGGGGTTATTGTGGACAAAGTAAAAATAGTGGAAGAGGTTAAGCGTACTGAACGCGAGGGGCGTGACTGTGAGAAGGATCAAAATAAGGGTAAGAGGGATTTGGGTCCCTCTAGTTCAAGTCAACGCCCTAAAAAGCAGGCAAGGTTTGATAGGCCCCTAAGAGCCTAGCCATTATCTATAGTGACCAAGGTTTAGTTGTGTGGTGAGTGTGCGGTTTCCCATCCGGGCGAGTGTTGGAGGAAGCTAGGATCATGTCTCCGTTGCGGGTCGATGAAGCATCGAGTTAGAGATTGCCCCCGTCGATCTGATTCAATGCCAACTGCGGTACATACTGCGGCTCCGAATTCTATTCGACTTCCGAGAGATGTTCAGCAACTATTTCATGATCGTGGTACTGGTAGGGGTGGTAATGGATCTTGGAGAGGTCAGAGGGCACTGGCTAGAGGTACGAGTCGGCTGAAGCTTATCAACGAGATACCGTGAGGAGAGCGATGATGCTGATGTCATTGCAGGTATCTTCTTTATTCATTATGTTCTGTATTATTCTTTAATTGATATTGGCTCTACGCATTAGTATATAGGTAGTGTTGTTTCTGTAAATCTGGGTTTAATTGTTGAGAATAGTTCTAGAGAGCTTTCTGTGATTAGTCTATTGGGACAGTCAATCTGAGTTAATAGAGTATACAGACGGGTACCTCTAGAACTTCAGGGCATGGTATTTCCAGCTGATTTAATGGAATTGCCCTTTAATGAGTTTGACTTGATTTTTGGAATGGATTGGCTTGTTGAGTATCGAGTTAGTCTAGACTATACAACCAAGAGGGTTACTCTGAGACCGACTGAGAATGACGAGGTGGTTATGGTTGGTGAGCGTCGAGATTATCTCTCTAATGTAATCTCCGCTCTTGTAGCAGATAAGTTAGTCCGAAAGGGGTACGAAGCATACTTTGCTTACGTTTCCAATTTTACTCCCGAAAAGCTTTTAGTTGGAGATATCTGTACTGTGAGGGAATTTTCAGACATCTTTCCCAAGGAATTACCCGGAGTACCCCCGGAGAGAGAAGTGAAATTTGGAATTGACCTGTTAGCAGGTATCGCTCTAGTGTTCATTGCGTCCTATCGTATGGCACTGAAGTAATTGATCGAATTAAAAGAACAACTTCAAGAACTCCTTGATAGAGGATTTATTCGACTAAGTGTATCTCTGTGGGGGCACCGATATTGTTCGTTAAGAAGAAAGATGGGTCGATGAGAATGTGTATTGACTATAGGCAGTTGAACAAGTTGACGATTAAGAATAAGTATCTGCTACCGAGGATTGACATCTTGTTCGACCAGTTTCGGGGAGCGTCCATCTTTTTAAAATTAACCTACGCTCAGGTTACCATCAGATAAGGTCAAAGAGACTGATGTGTACAAAACTATCTTCAGGACTCATAATGGACATTACGAGTTTTTGGTAATATTTTTCGGATTAATGAATGCTTCACGGCATTTATAGACTTAATGAATCAAGTGTTTCAACCGTATTTGGATCAATTTGTAGTGGTTTTCATCGACAATATCTTGATCTACTCTAAAACTAAAACTGAGCACGATGGTCATCTTCGTGCTGTATTTCAGATACTACGAGAAAAACAATTATATGTCAAGTTCAACAAGTGTGAGTTTTGGTTGCAGGAGGTTACTTTTTTTGATCATGTAGTGACGGTAAAGGGGATCCGAGTTGATTCTAAGAAAATCAAACTGTTGTTGAGTGGAAACAGTCGAAAAATGTGTTCGAGCTTCGTTGCTTCTTGGGTTTAGCCGGGTACTACCGAAGGTTCGTCGAAGGGTTTTCCCTGATTGGGTCACCTTTGACGAAGTTGTTATATAAGAATGCTCCATTCGTGTGTCTGAGCACAATAGTCTAGTTTTGATAAAATCAAGCTCTATTCTGACACAAGCTCCTGTCATAGTCCAATCGAAATTGAGTCGGGAGTTTGTGGTTTACAGTGATGCTTCACATGTTGGTTTAGGGTGTGTGCTTATGCAAGACAATAAGGTGGTCACTTACGCTTTGTGACAACCTAAGACACACGAGGCTAACTACCCTACGCACAATCTTGAACTAACTGCTGTTGTGTTTGCTTTAAAAATTTGGAGACACTATCTGTATGGTGAAATGTATGTTATTTACACCGATCACAAGAGTCTCAAATATTTGTTAACCCAGAAAGAGTTAAATATTCGTAAGCGCTGATGGGTTGAGTTACTTAAAGACTATGATTGTACCATAGAATACCATCCCGGGAAGGCAAATGTGGTAGCTGATGCTCTTAGCCTAGAGCGATGACTAACCTAAGAGTAATGTTCTCTCGTTTGAGTTTAGTTAGGGATGAAGGACTGTTGGCAGAATTTTAGGTTAAACCGAGTTGGGTGGAGCAGATTCGAGCTAAACAACTGAATGATGAGACCTTAGTGTAGCAATTGTGACATGTGGGTTCAAACGGGAACTCCGATTTTAGCGTGAATAATAATAAGGTGTCATGCTTCAAAGAAAAGATTTGTGTACCCAATGATAAGGAGTCAAGGCAATCGATCCTACAGGAGGCGCATAACAGTATGCTATGCATCTTGATGGGAATAAAATGTATCGAGATCTCCGAGAACTTTGGCCCGGACTGAAACGGGAGGTAGTAGCTTTTGTGTCCCATTGTCTGACGTGTTAAAAGGTTAAGGTAGAACATCAATTGCCATCCAGATTGCTTCAACTAGTTAAAATTCCTCAGTGGAAGTGGGAGCGTATAACAATAGATTTTGTTACGGGGTTGCCTTTAACCCCCACTAAGAAATAGTCGATTTGGGTCATCGTTGATCAATTGACCAAATCAGTTCACTTACTTCCTATCCGAACGGATTACTCTTTACTGAAGTTAGCTAAATTGTATATTGTCGAAATTGTGAGACTACACTGGGTTCCGGTCTCGATCATCTCTGACAAATATCCATGATTTACTTCGCGATTCTAAAAGAAACTCCATGAGGCCTTAAGTACCTGACTTAATTTTAGCACTACGTATCACCTTTAGACTGATGGGCAATCGAAGCGGGTTATTCAGATATTAGAGGATATACTCCGAGGTTGTGTGATAGACTTCAAGGGTAGTTGGGAGGAATACCTATCGTTGGCTGAGTTTGCATATAATAACAGCTTCCAGTCTAGTATACAGATGGCACCCTACGAGGCCTTATATGGTCATAAGTGTCGTACTCCGTTATGTTGGATTGAATTAAGTGAACGTCGGGTATTGGGTCCTGAACTGGTTTCTGAGACTTAGAATGCACTGAAAGTGATTCGGGATCATCTGAATGCAGCCTCTGATAGACAGAAGTCTTATGCAGACTTGTAAAGAAAGGATATTAAGTTTTCGGTAGGCGACCAAGTGTTTCTGAAAGTGTCGCCTTGGAAGAAAGTTCTCCGATTTGGGCACAAGGGTAAGCTGAGCCTGAGGTTCATCGAACCTTACCGTATTCTGAAGTGGGCTGGACCTGTTACGTATCAGTTAGAGTTACAGTCAGAACTAGAACGAATTCACAATGTGTTTCATGTCTCGATGTTGAGACGGTATCGATTGGATCCGTTGCATATTGTCCCTGTTGATGAGATTGAGTTACGACTAAATTTAACATTCGAAGAAGAACCTGTCTAGATCTTGGATCGTGACGTTAAAGATGCTGAGGAAGAAAACCATTCCTCTAGTGAAGGTTCTTCGGAAGAATCACGGTATTGAGGAAGCCACGTGGGAACTGGAGGAATTAATTTGACGACTATATCTGTATCTGTTTGACTCAGGTAAAAGATTTTGAGGCTGAAATTCCTTTTAGGGGAGAGAGTTGTAACTCCCTAAAATTTTAGAAATAATATTGTGAGAATCTGCAGTAATTAATTTCTGTATCTATGGTTCTGTGCTCTACTTTTGGGTTTAAGATCTGGAGTCCGAGTTGCATTGTTAAAAAGTTTTGTGATTATTTTAAACCAACATTCATCCATGTGTTCCGTAGTTAAGTTCAATTCTAGGTAACTCAATGAAAAGAATAAGCCTATTGTTCACTGGTTAAGCATCTGTCTGTATTTTGCCTGGTTCCGAGTTGGAATCCATCGTATGCATTAGGAAATTATTTTTTCTTTTGCAATTGCCGAAAAGAAGTGGTTAATTTTAAAACCATTCTGAAGAAAAGTGTCGTTCTTTCTCTTTTCTTTTTCTTTTTCGTTTTCTAAAATCGGTTTCTGGTTTTCCTATTCTTCTTTCTTTTATTTTCCTTTTACTACAATCGATTCTATGTTAATTGAGAATTCTTTGTTGTCTGTAAAGTTGACTGTGCGATTATTAAATAAGTTTTACTATTATTTCCTCTCGTTTTGCGAGTTTCACTAAGATAACGATATTATGTCAAATGGGTTTTGCTCGGTTGTTTGAACACTTTGTATAATCGTTTGATTAGTTACCTTTTTAGGCGAAGATCTTGCGAGAGACAGTAACCCGCCGTGTTAGTCTGGTTTTCCTGTTTCGTACGAAGTGAATGTACGAATTAAGTTGGGGTTACATCGAATCTTTCGACATGTTCTGGCGGTAGGTTGATTTTGCTAAATTATTATAATTGATGGTATAATTTATCAGTGAACGATTATTTAGGTTCCGGGTAGTCTCTGTAATGTTCCTCCGTCGAAGCAAAATTAGGTGTGTATCGAAACCTTAATCTACAAGTTTCAGATCGCCAACAATGGTGGCTGTCGATGTCACACGGCCAGGCACATAGGCGTGTAGCAGGTCGTGTGGGCCACACGGGCGTGTAACTCACAGTTACTAAATTGATGCCACACGGGCGTGTGTCAATATCGTGTGTGGCAATACTAGCACAGGGTTCACACGGTTAGGGACACGGGCGTGTGCCCAGGCCGTGTAACTCACTATTTGTAATATAAAAACCACACGATCAGGGACACGGTGTGTGCCCAGGTCGTGTAACTCACTGTTGAGGTATAAAAACCACACGACTAGGGACACGGGTGTGTGCCCAGGCCGTAACTCACTGGTTATGCTTAAAAAACCACAAGGCCAATGCACATGGGCGTGTGCACTAGCCGTGTGGTAGAATGTTGGGTCCGAGAACTGTTTCCGAGGCCGAGAATGTCGCTAAACTTTGATATTGATTTCTTCAATGTACGAATGACTGAATTTGTTTATATGAGAATTGTTTGACATTGAGACTAATCTGTGAATCACATATTTGAATGTGCACTGTAATACCACTATGATATTGAACTGTTTTATTAATTATGTTACGTATTAGAATGTCTGAACATGGGTTACAAATAATTGTATTCTGCATTAACATGTAGTGGGAGATTGTGAAGGGAAAGGGAGTCTATACTGAAATCGTGGCTAAGCCACAATGAGTATCATTCTGATTCTGGCACTTATCGCATATTGATTTAGCAGCTAAGCTGCGTTTCTGTGAAAGTGTCATTGAACACTCTAAAGGTGTACAGGGATGGATGGGCATTAAATGTCCATAGTGGTGTGTTGGGATAACTGAAGTTGGTGCATAGCGGATAGGAATAGAAATATTGCATCTGAATCGAATCTAAATTATATCTAAGCTGGAATAGTTTATGTACATATATGTAACATCTCTGCTCTGAATCGGATTGAATATGCTTCAATGCTGAAACGAATCTTTGAACTGGAAATTTCTTAAAAAGTAATCATTGTGGAATTACATTTCTTTTTACGCACTGAGTTCACAACTCACCCTTTTGTTGATTGGATTTCAGGTGGTAATCAATCTTGATAGGGTCAGTGTCGCGGAAGCTTGGTCAAACCCTTAATGTTCATTTTAGCATTTCTATCAGGGATTTATGTTTTATGAAGTTATGGACTTATGAAGGTTATATATTTAAAATAATGTTAAGATGAATATTATGTGACTGCTGAATCAATTTGATTTTGTTATGATAGTATGACTTTTAGAACGGATGATGTAACTCTCCAACTTGGTTTGGACGTCTAGGCCGGGTTTAGGGTGTTACATGGTTGTTATTGTTGGAAAATATAGGTTTGAAAAACACAGCAAAAAATAAATTTAGGGAAAATAGAGTTTAATTTTTTTTCCAAAACAATATCGTAGTTGTGATATCTAAAGTAATAAACACTTAATCAAAATTATACCTTTTTGATTCATCTAAGATGAGCACTTCGACCGAGTAGTCTTCTTCGTTATTCTTAAGCTCAGATCTGCCAAGTGTGGGTTCGCTTTAAATTAGAAAAAATTTCACAAAAATTACCAATAGGGTAATTTCATAATTTCTCTAAATTTTTGGGTCAAGTTGTAAATCAGAAAAATGTTTCTTGAAATTTTCTGAAATAATCTCTTTAGAGAATTTTCTCTCTACAACTTTCTCTTGAATTCAAATGTGTGAAAAATAATGACCCAAGGTTTTCTTTATATCGGGAGAGTTTAGAGGGTTCAACTATGGTAAATATTATATTAATTCAATATTAAATCTTATTAAATTAATAGAATGTTTATCTTATAGATAAACATTAAATTAAATTTAATATTAAGATAATCAATTTAATATTAAATTAATAAAATACTATTAAGATAAGTATGAAATTAAATTTAATATTAAACTATTAAAATAATATTATTTTTAGAATAATTAATCTGAAATCAAATTTTTTGGTAGAGTCCCAATAGGAGTGTAACTCTTCCACTGTTCAACCACCGAAGACCAACCGCCGCCAACAATCGAACGTCATAGTCAAGAACCGCCAAAGACTCCATTTACGGTGATGTAGGTGCGACACCTTTACTAACTTTCTCGAGCCGATTCAACTCATCGCAGTTTGGTCTAGGTCAATGACGATCCGACCAGTCTAGTCTAGCCACCAGTTGGGCCGTTGGCCCGATTTCACATATCGAGCTCGGTTCAACCAATTTTTAGGTCTTAGTCTCGGTTTTGGGCTCCCGAGCCCAATTTATGATCTCATGTCTAATTTTCAAGTTCAATTATTTATTGGGTCAATTGTCTGACTTGAAAGTTAATTTTCAAAAATATCATTTTAATTTTAATTAATTTGATTAATTCAGTTTTACTTTATCAAAATTAATTTTTCCAAAAATCATTTATATTTTCCAAATTAATTTTTTAAGAAAATTCTTTAATCAAATTATCTAGTTAAACAATTTTCATGAGCACCTAATTTAATTTCACATCGAATAAACCAACTCAATTAAATTATTTTCAAAGTCATAGAATTTTCTTCTGATTCAAATGCAGTCCAATCGAGCTTTTGTTGAGCTAACAGAAGGACCAATCGGACATATACAATTAGACTTAGTAATTGCAATTATGTCCAGAAGTATCGTTCCGATAATTCACAATTACTTAATAATGGAGTCAGTCTATAAGAAGTACCATGATTGAAAACTCCTTATTGTATACTCTTTACGAAGGCAATTTATCTGCTTTGTCCAATGACATCGTCATGTGTGTGTTTCCCTTATATGATATCCTTGATTTCTTTGAGTTAAATCCATTCACTCAATACAATCCTATTTGATCTCATTGTCACCATTGTATCTTCTTAATGGTTAATATAATCACTGTCAACAAATGACTGTGATAAATTGCCTGTTCGAGAATAAGCAATCCGTGGCCACGCTCTATATTTATCAATCCACACAATGCCAATGAGAGGATATCATTAACTCTTTAATTGAGCTATGAAATCCACTATTGCTAGTAAAGCCATGCCATACACAAGTCATGTACCCAATATACCGGCTATGGGCTCAATCATCTTTAGAGCATAAGCCTTTATTTATATCAAAACACATAAGTTGCATACGCATGGTCAGTGACTAACTTAAGATTTAGATAAATCACATCATGAACGTCACAGGTGAATTAATTCACAAATAGATTCAGAATTAATTTATCTTGGGTTTAGTCCAATGTATCATTCTACCACTACAGCAAAATAGACTTTTAGCGGCGTTTTTAGTGGCGTTTTAAAGAAAAATGCTGCAAATATTATACAATAGCGCGTTTGAAGAAAACGCCGCAAAAATGAGCAATAGCGGCGTTTATTTAAAAATGCCGCTAAAATGATATATCGTGGCGTTTATTGTCAAAACGCCGCTAAAATCGATCATTAGCGGTGACTTTAGAAAAAGCCGCTAAAAATCTGAATATTAGCGGTAACTCGAAAAACGCCGCTAAAAGTTCAACATTAGCGGCGCTTCTAGAAAAACGCAATAAAAGTCGAGCATTAGCGCGCTTTTGAAAAACGTCAAAAGTTCGAGCATTAGCGTTTTTCGAAAACGCCAATATCATATTTTAGCGGCGTTTTCTAAAACGCCTAAAAGTATATTTATATTTAAATTATAATTATATTTTACATTATTTAAAAGATAATAGATAAGTTTTATATATATTAAAATGAAAAAAATTGTAACCCATGCATTTGTAGAGAAACAAAATTAATTAGTAAATTGAAAATGTTATTTAAATTTATTAAAATATTGAAAGAAATATTATATAATATTATATAATATTCAAAACTTATCTAAATAAATTAGTGTTTAAGGTTATAATTAAGGGTGCTTTAGTCGTTTGTATGGGCTGACTAGGGTTTCGAGTTCAGTATTTTAAGCTTTAGGAATTAGGGTTTAAGATCTATGATTTAAAGTTTAGGGTTTAGGGTTAGTTAGGGTTTTTCTTTAAAAAGCCATATATGGCTTGGGTTTATGGGTTTGTGGGTGTATGGTTTAAGGTTCATGGGTTTAGGGTTTATCGAACGAAGACAATATATCAAATTTCATTTAATCATTAAAAAATTATAAAAATATATGCTATAAATTAAATCTGACTGTGCATCTATTTATCTAGAAACCCTAAACTGTAAACACTAAAATGTAAACCCTACGCAGTCTAAACCTTAAACTTTAAATATCAGATTTAGATTCTAAACCCTAAATCATAACTCTAAATACTCGACCATAAACCCCTAAACTGCAAACACTAAATTTAGTGGTTTGTATGGGCTAACTAGGGTTTCGAGTTTAGTATTTCAAGATTTAGTGTTTAGAGTTTATGATTTACGGTTAGTCTTATGATTAGGGTTATGACTTGAGTTTATAAGTTTACGAGTTTATGGGTTTGTGGGTGTATGGTTTAAGGTTCACGGGTTTAGGGTTTATCGAATAAAGGTAGAATATCAAATTTGATTTAATCATTAAAAATTTATAAAAATATATGCTATAAAAATGGTGAGATTGCATTTTTTACTTACAAATTAATTTTATTTTGCTATTTGAAAATGACTTAATTATGAAAAGTTACAAGTTGATAACTAAACTATTTAAAAGTTTTGCTTTGTCGGAATCCATAAACCCTAACTATTTATATTAATTAAAATACAATTATTTTAATTGAATATTTATATTCTTCAAAAAAATAATGACACGTAGAAAAAAATTGAAAGTAAAAACATAGAAAATATATGTTAAAAATTAAAAATTAAAATACTATTATTTAAAATAAATTTAACTTTAAGGTTAAAATGCGATGTAAGTTTAACTTTAAGGTTTCTTGTGTTAGATTCGTAGTTATGACAAGCGTTTAGGGTTTTAGGTTTTAATGATTTAGGGTTTAAGGTCTATGATTTTAGGGTTATAGGTTTGAGGTTTAGGGTTTGTATTTAGGATTAGAATTTTAGGGTTTAAACTAATTTTGGGTTATAAGTTAGGGTTTTAAAGTTTAGGGTTAGAGTTGGTGATTTGTGTTTGTGGTTTAGGGTTAATATATTTAGGTATACGATTAAGGGTTTAATTTTGGATTTTTAGAATATAAATATAAAAAGATTATTATTTTAATGTGTATATATATATATATATATATCAAAATTAATGGGTTAAATCTCAAAGGCATACATGAAAAGTAGTTTAGTGTGCAATTGTATACTTTAATTTGATCCGTATATTGTAAAATATTAACACATCCAATTATATTGATATAATTAACACTATTTTATTATTATTTATATATGCATGCATAAATATTTATATTTATTCAATATAAAAATATATTGATGTATTTATTTTTAAAATGTGTATGATATAATCAAAATTAAAGTTTCAACTATACTTAGGGTTGAGAGTGTGTTTATGGTTTGAAGTTTAATTAAGGTATACTATTAAAATTAACTAAAGTGTTTATGGTTTGAGCTTCAAGGTATATATATTGTTGATAACTCAAGCAATATTTGGAATTTACAAAGAGTCATGCCATTTAATTTGTACTATACCCATATTATTTAATATATAAGTATATAATAATATATATTTTGGTTATATTAAAAATTAAAATATAGGAAGTGGTTCATATTCAAAGTTTAGCAATTTTAGTGGCGTTTTAATGAAAACGCATACAAAAGAGTTAGCAAAACGATATCGTTTCATGTGTACATTTAGTGGCGTTTTTGCTTATAAACGCCGTAAGTATGCTTCGTATATTAAAAACGATGACATTTTCAACTTTTTTAGTGGCGCTTTTAAACAAAACGCATAAAATATAGTGAATAGTTTAGACGGTGCCGTTTTCACTTTTGCGTAATTAGTGGCGTTTTTAAAAATGCCGCAAATGTTATGAATTACGGCGTTTTTCGAAAAGCGCCACAAATTTTAAACTAATATTTTAAATGTTGCCGCTTTATCTTGGTTATTCTCGGCGTTTTGTCCTAAACGCCATAAGATGTTTATACTTTACCGACGCGTTTTTAGCTTAAACGCCACAAATGTTGATAACTTTTCGCCATACAAATGTCTTTTTAATTTTTGTTTTACATTTCATTTGCCCTCTTTCCTTCGGTTCAAAGATCCCGATTTCTTTCCCCCAATTTCCTAACTTCCTAAATCCCCAATTCCAAAATCCCTAATTACTTCCCCAATCTCCCGAATTTGAGTACCTGCTTCCTCAATCTCTACAAATTAAAGTAAGTTCTTCGCCTCTGCTCTCCGTGTGTCAGATGAATACCATGTTTAATTTAATTTAAAAGAAGATACGAGTTAGACAAGAAAATGAGATGGCCATGAAGTTGTGCTCTCCGTGTCTCTGATTACCATTTTTTTCCGCTTTTAGGTTGGGTTGTTGGGTACGGGACGATCTCTTCAAAGGGATCTGAATCGGATTGCTAAAGTTGCTGATACTTCTACATCTGAGGGGCTAGGCTTTGTATTAACAGTAATGCTCTCTAAAATTGATTCTGAGATAAAACATTTTAAGGTTACGATAAAATTGGTTCTGAGATAAACCCTTCGATTTTTTGTAGAGACCTCGTTAGCTTTGCTTCGCCATCCTGATTATTGCATCTCGGGTTATTCATATGTAAGTTTACCCTTTCTAAAATGTTTAGATTTGTATCTTTCAGCGAATGAATGCAGTTTGTGACTACACTTTTTCCGACCTTTTGATTCTAGGAAAAATGTTCAATGATAGTTAGTTGCTTTACTGTAAAAACCAATTTGACGGGCAATTTTCTTTTGTTTCTTAAAATGTAAAGGCAATAGAGTTGTTAATGTTCGGATTTGTTTACGTGGTGCTTACAAGGATGATAATGGAAAGCCGCTTGTTTTGAAATGTGTTAGAGAAGTCGAGTGAAGGATTGTCGAATATAAACATGTAAGTCATTTAAACCCTAAACGTTGTTATTCTAAGTATGGCATTAAACTTAAGTAGCTAGATTTTTAAAATTGGTTCAAGTAAATCCAAAGTTTAGGTAGGAAAATAATGGGGCTTTTTGCAAAATGCCCGAGAGAGCAAGCTCTAGTCTTGCAGAACCCACCTCCTAACTCTAGTGGATGAACCATTTGGCATAAGCACTTCATTGCTATTTTTACTAATTAGATTTGTATCTCCTTTGTTAATAAAAGATAAAACTGGAAACTCAGGAATAACAGAGAAAAGAAGCTTGAAATATTAAAAGAGGTAAAAGTAAAAGGAGAAGCCATATCTTTGTTATAGGGTCTATGGTAGTCAGTTAAATGGAGTTAGGTTTATGTTAGTTCACAATGATGTAACTGTGAATCAATTAGTTAAACAGTTGACATAAAAATGGCATTGTAGAAATATATGTGGATAATAGAAGTAATTATGTAAATGTTGGTAAAGGTATTGAAGATGTTGGTCAGTGTATGGAAAATGTCGATGTGGGTATTAAATATGGTGATTAGTGTAGTAATGAGGGTGCAAAGGGCTTAATAGTGGGTGATTGGTGTACAAAAGTTAATGAGGGTGAGGAGGTTGACCTTGGTACTAATAAGGGTGATGAAGAAGTGTTTTTACATAATGCGGAGCTAGGTGGAGACATTGATAATAGAGTCACGTAATGTTGTTAAAGGTTTTTTTGTTAGATGGGTTAGATGGGCAACTATGTGATTCCTTTTCTTTTGTTTACAATTATGATAAACATATCAACTAGATGAAAATGGGGTAGTAAGAGTTCACTTACGTGTACTTTTTTTGTTTTCTATTTAATTTATTTTCGGTTTATCTTGTAAATCGTGTTTATTATATTTTTGAAGTGAATAAAATATTGTATGATTATATATATAAAACAAATTACAACAAAGATAGAGACTATGTGGGTTATGTGAGGGGATGATGGGTTAGGTCATACTATTGAGAGTAAGCCGGTTTTGTTAGATGATTTAGGGCTTAAGGATAGAAGTAGTGATACTAATGGTAACAAAGTGAGGATAAAAGAAATCGGTAGGGTTAATTTTACTCAACGCTTCCCTTTTTGCGACTTATGAGGAGGAATCGAGTTTTCTTGTTGATCGAGGAACCCACTGTTTCATCATTAAGAGGTATGTTAATTGATTCGATCTTAAATACGGTTGCCATTGAGTTTGATTTGAATATTTTTTGGAAGTGAATTTTTTTCCCCATTCTTGATTTTGTTGAAAACTTTTTAAGAACTTAATATTTTAAGAACCGATTCGATCTTAAATTCGGAAGTGTTTCATCCATAAGAGGTATGTTATCGAAAATTTTTTTGAAGTGAATTCTTTGCCTAAACAAATTCGAGGACCGTCCACTAATTAATTTTTGTTGGAAGTGTTTCATAAGCATTGTATACTTATATTAAAAGTTTATTAGTAGGAAAATTAATTAATAATTTTATTATATTAAATTATAAAGTGAAATAATTTTTAAAACATCAAATTAATACAAATAATTTGAATACTATAATTATATATGTATAAAAATATATAAAAATAATAATTATTAAAATATATAAAATTAAGCTTTAATAATAATATAGTAATATATTATATAACTATTATCAAAAATTGAAACCGATTACCTAAACCCGACCTTAAACCAATACTAAATTGATATATTACTAATACATAATACAATAATGTATTATAATGTATTAGTATTACTAACACAAAATATAACATATAATTATTCCTAAAATATTAATACATATATAACTATTATTATACTTATAGCATATTTCAACCAATATAATAGTAAATCATAATATTTAATAATATTTATTTTCTAAGCACCTCACAACATCTCAACTTACCTAATCTAAAAGAATACAAAACTTATCTAAAAGATAGTAATAATTTTTCATGTATTTGAATTCTATTATTTTATATTTAAATTGTAATAATTGAATTATTTGCTAAGTTGTATTTGTGGTTTATGCTAAACCCTAAAACTTAAAACTCTAAACCTTAAACCCTAACCCTTAACCCCTAACCCCTAACCCCTAACCCCTAAACCCATAACCCTTAAAATCCTTGAAACCCTAAAACCATAAAACCTTAACCTCTAACCCCTAACCCCTAACCCTTAAACACTAACTCTTAAGCCTTAAACCCTAAACCCTAAACCCTTAAACCCTTAAATCTTAAACCCTTAACTCTTAAACCCTAACCTTTAAACCCTAACCTTTAAACCCTAAACCATAACCCCTAACCCTTAACCCCTAACCTATAACCCTTAACCCCTAATTTTAGGTTAATATCAAACTTCATAACTTACATAATACTTGTATAGATAAAAGAAAAAGATTCAAAGTATATAGGTCGAAACTGACGGGTTGCCTTATATCTCACTGTTAGATATAACGGATCCTCCCTAGGTGTAACAATGCCACGTATGATGGATCTAAACGAAATACCAAATTAAATATCGAAATAATATAACATTTATTAAACCCTTAAACCCTAAACCCTTGAAACTTTAAAACCCTAAAACTTTAAAACCCTAAACCTTAACCTTTAAGCCTTAAACCTTAAACCCTTAAACCATTAAATCTTAAACCCCTAACCCTTAACCCCTAACCCTAAACCATAAACATTAAACCCTAAACCCTAAACCTTAAACCTTAAACCTTAACCTTTAAACCCTAAACCCTTAAACCCTTGAATCTTAAACCCCTAACTCTTAACCCATCCCTTAAACCCTAAATCTTAAACCATAAACCTTAAACCCTAACCTTTAACCCTTAACCCCTAACCTATAACCCTTAACCCCTAATTTTAAGTTAATATCAAACTTCGTAACTTACATAATACTTGTATACATAAAAGAAAAAGATTCAAAGTATATAGGCTGAAAACCTGACGGGTTGCCTTATATCTCACTGTTAGATATAACGGATCCTCCCTAGGTGTAACGATGCCACGTATGATGGATCTAAACGAAATACCAAATTAAATATCGAAATAATATTACATTTATTCAACCCCTAGACCTTAAACTTTAAAACCTTAAACCTTAAACCCTAAACCCTAAAACCCTAAACCTTAAACCTTTAAAACCTTAAAACTCTAAAACTCTAAACCCTAACCCTTAAGCCTTAAACCCTAAACCTTTAAACCCTTGAATCTTAAACCCATAACCCTTAACCCCTAACCCTAAACCTTAAACCTTAAACCCAAAACCTTAAACTTTAAACCCTAAACCCTAACCTCTAACCCTTAAACTCTAAACCTTTAAACCCTTAAATCTTAAACCCTTAACCTTTAACCCAAACCCTTAAACCCTAAACCCTAAACCTTAAACCATAAACCATAACCCCTAACACTTAACCCCAATCTATAACCCTTAACCCCTAATTTTAAGTTAATATCAAACTTCATAACTTACATAATACTTGTATACATAAAAGAAAAAGATTCAAAGTATATAGGCTGGAAACCTGACGGGTTGCCTTATATCTCACTGTTAGATATAACGGATCCTCCCTAGGTGTAACAATGTCACGTATGATAGATCTAAACGAAATACCAAATTAAGTATCGAAATAATATAATATTTATTAAACTTTTAAACCCTAAACCCTTAAAACCCTAAAACTTTAAGCCCAAACCCTTAAGCCCTAAACCCTAAACCCTTAAACCTTTAAATCTTAAACCCTTAACCTTTAACCCTTAACCTTAAAACTCTAAACCCTAAACTCATAAATCTTAAACTTTAACCCCTAACCCTTAACCCTTAACCCTTAACCCTTAACCCCTAACCTATAACCCTTAACCCCTAATTTTAAGTTAATATCAAACTTCATAACTTACATAATACTTGTATAGATAAAAGAAAAGATTCAAAGTATATAGGTCGGAAACTGACGGGTTGCCTTATATCTCATCATTAGATATAACGGATCCTCCCTAGTGTAACAATGCCACGTATGATGGATCTAAACGAAATACCAAATTAAGTATCGAAATAATATAACATTTATTAAACCCCTAAACCCTAAACCTTTGAAACCTTAAAACTCTAAAACCTTAAAACCCTAAACCTAAACCTTTAATCCTTAAACCCTAAACCCTTAAACCCTTAAATCTTAAACCTTTAACTCTAAAACCCCAACCCTAAACCCTAAACTCATAAATCTTAAACCCTAACCCTTAACCCTTAACCCCTAACCCTTAACCCCTAACATATAACCCTTAACCCCTAATTTTGAGTTAATATCAAACTTCATAACTTACATAATACTTGTATAGATAAAAGAAAAGATTCAAAGTATATAGGTGGAAACCGACGGGTTGCCTTATATTTCATCATTAGATATAACGGATCCTCCCTAGGTGTAACAATGCCACGTATGATGGATCTAAACGAAATACCAAATTAAGTATCGAAATAATATAACATTTATTAAACCCCTAAACCTTAAACCTTTAAAATCTTAAAACTTTAAAACCCTAAAACCCTAAACCTAAACCCTTAAGCCCTAAACCATAAACCATTAAACCCTTAAATCTTAAACCCTTAACCTTTAACCCTTAACCTTTAACCCTAAACCCTAAACCCTAAACTCATAAATCTTAAACACTAACCCCAACCCTTAACCCCTAACATATAACCCTTAACCCATAATTTTAAGTTAATATCAAACTTCATAACTTACATAATACTTGTATAGATAAAAGAAAAGATTCAAAGTATATAGGTTTGAAACTCGACGGGTTGCCTTATATCTCATCATTAGATATAACGGATCCTCCCTAGGTGTAACAATGCCACGTATGATGGATCTAAACGAAATACTAAATTAAATATCGAAATAATATAACATTTATTAAACCCCTAAATCCTAAACCCTTAAAACCTTAAAACCTTAAAACCCTAATTTTAAGATCAAATTTCATAAATTACATAAGTTGACGATTAAATTTCATAACTTACATAATTTTCCCTTAAGATCAAACTTCATAACTTACATAATACTTGTATAATTTTTTTAAAAAATGATTCAAAGTATATAGGTTGAAACTTTGACGAGTTGCCTTATATCTCATCGTTAGATATAACAGATCCTCCCTAGGTGTAACAATGCCACGTATGATGGATCTAAACGAATACATAACTTACCTAATTTTAAGATCAAATTTCATAAATTACATAAGTTGACGATTAAATTTCATAACTTACATAATTTTCCCTTAAGATCAAACTTCATAACTTACATAATACTTGTATATTTTTTTAAAAAAAAGGATTCAAAGTATATAGGTCGAAACCCGACGGGTTGCCTTATATCTCACCATTAGATATAACGGATCCTCCTAGGTGTAACAATGCCACGTATGATGGATCTAAACGAATACATAACTTACCTAATTTTAAGATCAAATTTCATAAATTACATAAGTTGACGATTAAATTTCATAACTTACATAATTTTCCTTAAGATCAAACTTCATAACTTACATAATACTTGTATAATTTTTAAAAAAATGATTCAAAGTATATAGGTTTGAAACTTGACGGTTGCCTTATATCTCACCGTTAGATATAACGGACCCTCCTAGGTGTAACAATGCCACGTATGATGGATCTAAACGAATACATAACTTACCTAATTTTTAGATCAAATTTCATAAATTACATAAGTTGACGATTAAATTTCATAACTTACATAATTTTCCTTAAGATCAAACTTCATAACTTACATAATACTTGTATAATTTTTTTTAAAAAAGGATTCAAAGTATATAGGTCGGAAACTTTGACGGGTTGCCTTATATCTCACCGTTAGATATAATGGATCCTCCTAGGTGTAACAATGCCACGTATGATGGATCTTATAGAATACATAACTTACCTAATTTTAAGATCAAATTCCATAGCATTATTTACATAAATTATTAATTAACAATTTAGTAGTATAATTTATTGTCAACTTTAGACTTCAACAAATACGAAATGGATAGGAGTTGGATGAAATTATCAAGGGTAAGCAACGGTTATCGAAATGGAGTAGAAACTTTTCGAATTTCGATTTCAAAATGCAAGCCAAGAGAATATGATTCTTTGCCCGTAAGAAGTGTTGCAATATTAATCGGCATTATCGTGAAGTGGTCTACTGAACATCTAGTTGTTGATGGCTTTGTCCGGGGTACAAAATATGGTTTTTCATGGCGAGTCTACATCTAGTGGAGCATCTTCATCGATGAATCTGGGTATCCTCATAGTGCTTTCAATCAGAATGTTAGTGACGATAACATGAAAAACATGTTGCGGGATGCTTTTAATATGCGCAGTGATGGTTTCGAGTCATTTCCACCTGACTTGGATGCAACCGATGATCATAATTTTAGAGGAAATACTTTCACCAAGGAGAAAGAAGTGTACCGGATGAACAGCCAAATGAAGAAACGGTGAGGTTCTACACGTTACTTGGTGAAATGAATGAAGAAGCGTCGAGGATCAAAATTTTCCAAACTGTCATTCTCAGATTTGTCTTTTCACTTGAAATGTTTGGGGTTGGACCGAAACTCGTTGACAATGTCTGTTAGAGTTTCTGCAAGAAATGTTCCCGTTTGCAAAAATCCCTCGATCTTTCAAAGACATGAAGAAATTGATAAAGGATTTGGGCCTTGGATACAACAAAATTCACAGTTGCCCAAATGATTGCATGTTGTATTGGGGTGATCGCATAAACCAACAAAGTCTTTGTCATGTATGCGCCAATCCGTTAGATTAATAGAAATACAGAGGACGAGAACGAGGATGAACACGGTACACAGTCAAAAGAAGCGGCGCTTAAGATTTTGCGATATTTTTCCCTATCACCGAGGCTTCAACGACTTTTCATGTCGTCAAGACAACCAATCAATGACGTGGCACCATGATAGACGAACCGATGATGGGTTGTTAAGGCATCCTGCAGATTTTTAGCTTGGAAATGTTTTGACTCCAAATTTCCAAGCTTTGCAAGCGATCCTCGAGTGTGAGGCTTGGGCTAGCATCCGATGGATTTAACCTTACAAACTTATGAGCACAACGCATGATTGGCCTGTGGTGCTTGTTCCTATAATTTGCCTCCATGGGTTTGCATGAAACAATCTTCTTTATCTTGTCTATGATTATACCCGGAGAGAAAGGGTCGGGAATGATATTGACGCTCTATTTGCACCACTTGTTGATGCTAAAACAACTATGGGCTGGTGTTCGGACATTCGATGCAATGAGAAAAGAGAACTTTAATTTACGTGCGGCATTAATGTGGACTATTAACGACTTTTCGACTTATGCTAATTTATCTGGTTGGAGTACCAATGGACGTTATGCTTGTCCGTGTTATGTCATTGCAGACATATGTTCGCTATGGTTATATAATGGGAAGAAGTTTTCTTACATAGGGCATCGTCGGTGGTTACCGAAAAATCATACATTTAGATTTCGAGTGCTCATCAAGAGTTCGGATCGCTCCTTCGCAGATCGGTGGATCCAAATATTGTTTATGTTGAAAGATATGAATTTGACTTATGGAAAGATGAATCAACCAAAGAAACCCGCATAGAAATAGAAGATCTAGGATGAATCGATGATGAATCGATGAAGAGGATGATCCTAATAAAGCGAACTTGTGGAAAAAAAAGTATTTTTTGAGTTGCCTTATTGGGAGCATCGATTTTATGCCATAACCTTGATGTCATGCACATAGAGAAAAATATCTGCAAGAACATCATTGGGACTTTTTTGAATATCGATGGAAAATCAAAAGATAATCTTCAAAGTCAACTTGATTTAGTCCACATGAGAATTCGGCATGAGCTTCATCCCCGAGCACTTCCGAATATGAAATATCGGTTATCGCCTGCTATTTTTTCAATGTCGAAGACGAAAAAAGAAGTGTTCTGTACGGTGTTGAAGGATATAAAGGTCCCGGATGCGTATGCATCAAATATATCGCGATGTGTGAGTCTTAAGGATCGAAGATTATATGGCTTAAAATTGCATGACTATCACATATTGATGCAAGGCTTACTGCCAATTGCTATGCGGTGTTGTATGTCGAAAAAGGTGACGGCTCTTGTAATTGAACTGTCAAATATAATGAAAGGCATTTGTGGTAAAGTTTTGAATGTTCAAGAACTTGAGAGACTACAAGATCGAGCCGCATTAACTTTATGCAATCTGGAGAAGATATTCCCGCCTTCCTTCTTCACTATCATAGTGCACTTGTTAATTCATCTCCCGCGTGAAGCACTTCTTAGTGGACCTGTTTTCTATCGATGGATGTATCCCATTGAAAGGTCTTACTTTATTTGTAAAATATTCCTTCATTCAGCTAAATGCCTTTATTTGCAACTTTTGATAATGTTGTATATTGTGTTTAGCTTCCTTTTCAAATTGAAGTCATATCGCCGCAATAAGCGTTATCCTGAAGGATCAATTGCCGAGGGCTACTTAAGGAGGAATGTATGACTTCGCTTTGAGGTATTTGGAAGATGTTGAAACAAGAATGAACAGACCAAGTAGAAATGTTTGGGCTCACAGATCATAATTTGGCTGAAACTTATTTATTTCAAAGTTTCAGAGAACCGATCGGCATAGAATTAGACGATAGATCGTGGGTCCAAGCACATCGATACGTTCTTTTTCATCACGATTCAATGGAACCATTTCGGAAGTACGTTCTACAATTTGATAAATACTCATCAATTATGATTTGTTTGTCTTCTAACAAAGTAAAACCTTTTTTATCGTAGTGAGTACAAACAAATATTGAGAGCTCGTTCACGATCTCGAAGATTAAATCGACGAGAAATTAATACGTTGTTCGCAGAATCATTCCATGAATGGTTAAGCCAAATGGTATGCATTTTAAATTTTCATTAACAAGTAATAATATTTTCTCATAACATTCATAATTACTCGATTTACTTTCGACTCAATAGGTTTGGAGTCAGAATGAAGTAAATGACGACGTTAAATGGCTTTCACAAGGTCCAAACAGAATAGTTAAAAGATATAGTGGCTTCCTCAACAACAGATATAGATTTCATACAAGGTATCGCGAGAGATTGAGGAGAACCCAAAATTGCGGAATTATTGTTAATTCTTCGATTACAAGTTATGCTAGTGCTAGGGACAATAATCCAGTCGAGGGGAATTTGGAATATTACGGACTTATTACTGACATCATTGAGTTGGATTATTATGGCAAATGCAAAGTTGTCCTATTTCGAGTGATTGGGTGATGTGAATACGGGTCGCGAATTAAAAACGATCAATATGGCTTTACAATGGTGAATTTCTCTCGATTAATTCACACCGAGAACAACCGATGGATGAGCCGTATTTGTTTTCTTCTCAAGTTAAACAAGTTTTTTACTCGGAAGATCCAATTGATGAGGGTTGGTACGTTGTACTTTGAAACACCCCTAGAGACTTCTTCGACATTGGCAGTGAAAGTAGAGATGACATAGTCGAAAGATTAGAAACTTTGCCTTTTCGTAACAAGACTTAATCGAAAATATCCTAGTACTAGTCAACAATTTCAATGGGTTCGTCAGATGTGGAAGAAGATATTTACGAAATATGATGTAGTAAGATTTAACGATTTATTATTTATATGTAATATTATAATTTTCATGTTGGTCATGTTATATAATTTAACTATTTTAAATGTCCTATTATTGTTGTTATTTGTTACTAAAATTTTGAACTATTTTATGTGTATTGCAGGAAAAATGCCTAGAAGACGATTACGAGATTTAAATATTGTCCGCGAAACTCCAAATCCAGAAGAAGCTAATAGTAGTGAACAAAGAAGCAGCTTGTTGGATCTTCTACTCTGCGACATAGATGACCGGCCCGAGAATTTGAAAGTAATGTTAAGTTTATTTTACATGCATGTTGAATTTTATTATTGATTCATTTTTCAATTTTAATATAATAATATATCATTTTTCAGCTGAAGGTGGTGGGACGCGCAGAGGTCGGGGACGTACATTACTTAAAGATTTATACGACTTAGAGCCTACCGATCGTGTTAAAGTAAGGAGAAACAATCATGGCCAGCCTGTTGGATCTGAAGCTCGACTGTTAGGAGGCTATTTGGGCATTTTAGCACGAAATCCCAATATGTTGCCCATTAACTACGAATCATGGCATCACATGCCTGATGCCAACAAAAATCAGGCTCTCGAAAATATTAAGGTAATAAAACGTGAATGTAATTTATAATACTTTAATTTAATTTTCATTTATATTAACTTTTTATACTTTTTTCTTCGAGGTAGATTTAATTTAGAGGTCTCGATGACTATGTTAAGAAGAGATTGGATAAAAATGGAGAGACAATAAAAGCACGCTCAAAAACAATATTTTAAGAAAGACATAAGCCTCGATTTAAAAATTAAGAAATGTTCCACCGGAATGTTGAGGTACCAATGGGAAGATCAAGTTAGATTTTGGAATTCAAAAAAGGAGAGGTATTACGTACTTCTAAAATCGTATAAATTATTTGGTTTATAGTATTTACTATATATATAATTCAAATTACATTAGTAGGACCGTGAGCGAGTTGGAATAAGCAGCAGATGTAAATGAAATTCACGCATACCGGGTTCTAGAAGTTTTGCTTGTGTAGTGACGAGGTATTATAATTTATTAATTCATCAAATATTAATTACTTTATACTATTAAATTATATTTTTCGCTAAAATGTAGAAACTTGATTGGTCAAAAGTTGGACGCGTTGACTTTTTGACATTACGCATAGAAAGAATGATGGATCTCCGATGACATCCAAGTCGCAAAATTTTGGTATATTTACTTAATAAAATTTTATTTTTATAAATATTTCTACCGCTTAATTATAATAGTTTAATTCATCGCTTATAGTTTTAAATTTATAATGTTAAATCATGTTGCATTCTTTCTTATATATTTCGTTTCTAACTCTTTCATTGATTTATTAGGATAAACTAAAGGAGAAGAAGGTAGAGTATGAAGCTTACGCTTCGATTGATAGTTCTGTTAATCTTGAGGAGATTGATAATGTAATTATTACGTATATTTTGGGTCCCGAAAAGTACGATCGCTTCAATCGATAGTTCCGCTAATCTTTAGTATATTTTTAATAGAATTATCAACGATGTTTTTGGTCTTGAAAGGTATGGTCGGGTTCGATTTAAAGGATCCGTGTTACCCCGACCCAATATTTTGATTTGCCTCCCAAAGATACATGCCTTCCGGGGTCAATCTCGTCTTTGTTCGAGGCTACAAAACCAGATAGCTCGGATGCAAGAGAGCACGGTTGAGCAGAGGCAAGAAATTGTCGATGTTCAAAGAAAATATGAAGAACTCTAGCAACAACTTAGAGCGGATCTGAAGGTTAAGCAAGAAGAAGGGAGGCAACAAAGAAGAATGAGAGAGGCAATGCGCAATGCGAGGGAGGCAGAGGCAAGATCGATGCTAGCGAGCGTAACGTAAAATACTAAAAGCTCCAAAGACCGAACCTTCAATATGATGCGATGTTTAAATCAGAAACCGCCATCTTAGACATTTAGTTTCTCGTTGTAAGAAGTTTTGACATTATTACATTTAACATTATTGTTACAATATTTTCAGATATCATTATTTAATTTATTAAATTTCAAGTGTAATTTAGAATTAATGTATTGATTGTGATTTTTATGCTAAATTTGTTGTTTTGCGTTGGAATTATATAATCGTTATTGGTTGGTTTTAGTGCGGAGGGTATAATATTGAAAAATTGTACTTTTGAAATCAGTACAAATTAGCGACGTTTGAACAAAAGCCGCTAAATGTCAAGAAAATTTTATATGCGTTTTTTTAAAGCGCCGCTAAAGGCCTGACTTTTAATGCGGCGTTTAAAAAGCGCCCAAAAGGCCCCGACCTTGAGCGGCGTTTGGGAAAGCTACCGCTTAAAGGCCATGACTTTAGTGGCGTTTTTGAAAGCGCTAAAGGCCTCGACTTTTAGCGGCGTTTTTGGGAAAGCACCGCTAAAGGCCATGACTTTTAGCGGCTTTTTAAAGCACCATTAAAGGCCCTAACTTTTAGCGGCGTTTTTTGAAAGCGCTAAAGGCCATGACTTTAGCGGCGTTTTTGGAAAAGCATTAAAGGCCCGACTTTTAGCGGCGTTTTTTAAAGCGCCGCTAAAGGCCCCGACTTTAATGGCGCTTTTATTACAAACGCTAAAAGTCGTGGTCTTTAGCGTTTTTTCATAAACGCCGCTAAAATTTCCGGTTGTTGTATTATTGCGTTTTTGTGGTGCTTAGAAAGCGTAGAAAAGACTTTTTGGCGCTTATAAACGCCGCTAAATGCCCAAAAAACGCCGCTAAAAGTCTGCTTTTGTCAGAGTGTACTAATGAATACATCTATGTCTCTACCTGTGGAGTCAACTGCTCCGATAGCCAAGACTAGTCATCTCCTCAATTGGAATTGTAGACGACATAATAATCATTATCATTATTTGAATCAAATGCTCATTTTGATTCTTTTACAGGATTACGGGCTTGTTTAGATTATCTACTGGAGTAAGTTGTCTTTATCGTAATGTAAACGTTCTTACAATGTCATTTATCTTCAATTTGAACTTAGACAATCAATGAGCTAATATTTGCTTGTCACAATTTCACTATACATGAAAAATATAAAATACAGAAATACAAAAGACATAATAGTGAAATGTGAAATTAATTTTATTTATTTATTCATCGTTCAAATTAATAGAAAATAATTACATGTTTACTACAATATGGACACATTTCTCAATAGTTGCAACATGCACGTGTCAAGCAACTTGGTTGAAGAATATTTTGAGTGAATTATCTATTATACATGAAAATCCAATTACAATTTATGTTGACAACAAGTCCACAATATCTCTTGCAAAGAATCCAATGTCTCATAGTCGAAACAAGCATATCGATACAAAGTATCATTTTATTCAAGAGTAAGTGAAGAATAAAAATGTAGAGTTAATCTACTACAGAATAGAAGATCAATTGATAGACATTTTTACGAAGCCATTGAAAGCGGACGTATTCTACAAGCTCAAAGAAAAGCTTGGAATGAAAGATCAGTTTGAGGGGGAATGCTAAAGTCGGAAAAAACATGAAGACAAGAGCAAGCTTTTTTATGTTTTTGCAAAACGTGGCTTCAAAATAATTGCAAAGTGGCAACCTTGTATACAATCAAAAGATAGTTGTATTGTGAGTTATTTGTGTGAAATAAAATTAGTATCTCAGTTAGTAATTTTTTTTTTCATTACGCTTCCAACATTGTTTGTAAATGATTGTGCTTGCTCCACACTTTCTTTCCTCGTTAAAAGTCGTGGCATCCACCCAACAACACCAAGTTTCACTCCTAAAGAATATCGTTTATTTTTTTTATAAAATGTTTGAAATTATTCATAACACTTTTCAATCCTTAAATAAAAAGATAAACTCACCTTTGTACACCCGAATTCAGGTGAGAATCTGAATTTCTTTTAGTAGGGTTAGAGTTTAATTGTAATTTTTTCATAGATTAAAATATAAGTTTATTATGTATTAATTCATAATTTCATCATTTTTGAAGGGACTAAATAGAAAATTTTTATTTTATTTTTAGAGGGCTAAAGTGAAATTTTATTATATATTAATTTATAATTTCTTTATTTATAATAGAACTGAATTGAAAATTTTTTTATTTGGGGAGGCAAAGTGCAATTTCGTTATATTAATTTATAATTTATCTATTTATAGGACTAAATTAAAAAAAAATCACTTTTAGGGTGGCCAAGGCCCCTGCTAACTCCTTTTGATTTGCTTCTGCTTAAACTTATGTCCTCTTACATTAACAATAATGCTGTTGCCAACCAATCTAAAATTTAGTCGACACAAAACTTAATGAAAGCCAAAAGGAGCTTAATCACTTTCAAAATGTCATAAAAATTTCAATTTCCATTAAAATTTAACTAACAACATTCTAAACTTAAATTTTACTCTAATAACAATGTATAAAATAATTACCCAAAATATATAATTTTTTTTAAAAAAATAGTAAAAAAAAAAAAAGAATGAGAGAAAGAAGCAATGAATGAAATGCAAACATAAAATTGGGTCCATCATCATTCACTGTTTAGGGGAAGGAATGATTTCGTCCTTGACTAAACCCAAAAAACATTGAATGTTATAAACGTGAAGCCTAACCATCATCTCTCTTACATTGGCCCCACTCTTTTCTACTTTACAACCTTAATTACCACTCTAAACACTCACTTATAACCATCTCTTTTATAATATTCTAAAACAAACAAATATATAAAAAAGAGACTCGTATTTTTAATACCAAAATAAACAAAATTTTCAAATATGAATAATAATTATTACATGGCTAAATTGTGGGTATGGTAATTTCTAATATTATAAAATGAAATAGTTATTTCAAATATAATTATTATTTTATATGTAAAATATTTCAAATATGATTTTTTCATCTACATTGTAGGTATGATATCTCAAATATTTTTATATGTAAAATATTTTAATTAATTATTTCAAATATCATTATGTTTATATGTGAAATATTTTAAATACACATATAAAAATATATAATACTAAAATTTACTATACTCATGATATGGATTGAAAATAAATATTACATATATAAAAATTATATTTACTAAAATTAATTATATTTGTAATAATTAATTTGATTTTATAAATAAAAGAGTTATTAATTAAAAGATGAATTAAAAATATTTTTGAAAATAATATATTTATTAATTAAAAATAAAAAACTTCAAATAAAAATTAAAAATGTGTTTAGAAGATGAGGAATTGAAGAAAATCATTATTATTTGACCATTTGATTAAGGGAGTTGATATATTAAAAATATTAAGTAAGAATAATAAAAAGTTTAAAGCAATATGAAATAAAAAAAAATAAATGTGAGTGGTAAAAGAATTGAGCACAAGAATCAAAGACAAAACCACTATCATTTAACTATCTAACCAAAGAAATTGATTATATTATAAAAAATAAAAAAATGTGTCTTAAAGGAAAACGTACCTAACTAGATGCACTTTTCTGCCATTTGTGCAGAAAGCACGCCCAGCTGGACGCTGTTTCACACAACCTCTCCAAAATTGACCTATTTTCTTAAATTTTTTTTTAAAAGAGTCTATTTGGCCAATTAGCAAAAAAAAAGGCATATTTAGATAATTTAGCCGACTTATTTAGTCCTCAACTTTATGAAAAAAATTCATTTTAATTTTATATTTAAGTTTTTTTTGTCTCTTTTACCCTTCGAACTTGCATTGTTTGTCAAATCACCTCAAAATAGATGGAGAAATTAACGTATGTTATCTTAATTTACTGACGTAGTATATACGTGAATTGCCACGATGATGTTACATTAACAATTTATTAATTTTAAATTAAAAATATTTTAAAATATTAAAATTATAAAAAATCTTTTTAATTTTAAAACTTAATTAAATTGCTTACGTGGTATACACATGGACTGCTATATTAGTAAAGTTAATAGATATTAAATTTTTCATCCTTTTTAAGGTGATTTGACAAATAACTAAAATTCAAAAGATAAAAATAAAAATAAATGGAAGTTAAAATAACTTTTTTTTTATAATGTTGAAGGATTAAATAAATTATTATGCCTTTTAATAATAACTAAAAAGAAATTTCTTTAATAAAAAATAATTAATTTCCTTTTACCATAAAAATTAGTTTTCTATTTATTTCCACAAAACTTTATTTTTATTTGAAATTCCCATTAAATAAAGATTAAATTCAGAGTTGAATTAAGTCAAACTTATGAATTAAGAACAATTTTTTCTAATTATATTCTCTCCTACGAAATTTAAACTAAAAAAAATCCATTACCTTTAAAACTTGAATCTTTTACTTCCAACACGTTTTTTACCTTTTCTTCTTTTATATAAATATATGTACGAATTGCAAGCAATATATATATATATAAAATATATATATCTGTATGTATATGAATAAGATTAAAGTATATGATTTAAATATAGTAATGAGGGGTGGTGGTGGTCCATCGAGTACACACTGCTCATTTGCCTTGTATATCAAGCAACTCCCTAATTCTCCTCTTTCTCTCTCCATCTCTTTCTTTCTTTCTTTCTCTCTCTGCAACACTAATGGCGAAAAGGATAATCATCACCACTCCTTCTCTATACCCATGTGACTTCGTTTTATTCCCCCCCCCCACCCCCCTTCTCTTCTAACTCTATATATCTTTCCACAATCTCTCCTTCTATAAACATAAAGATTTTTTGCCCCTTTTTATTCATGATATGGTCTCACTCTAATCTCTTAATTAAGTACTCATATATATTATGAAAACCAAAAAAAAAAAAAAAAGAAAACACTGTAATTTTCCCGTATATGTCTTCGTTACTCAAAGTTTTTTCAGTGCCACGTCTAACATCATGGCTTACTTTTATAAATACATATACATACATATATGAATAAAAATATTAATTTATTTAATTGTAGGAGGGGTTAAAAAGATGATGTATATTTTAAGTATAGAGATACAGATAGGGTTTTGCCATGCTTTTGAATGTGTGCCTTAAGTAACAGCTGTGTAGACCGTTTCTTCCTTTATTTTGCTTTAGCAGTCAAGCAAGACCTTCAAAATAAAAATAAAAAACAAAGGTGTGGGAGGCCTTAATCTTTAGAGAAGAAAGAAAAGCACCCAAAAATATGCATTAAAACAGCCAACTGGGGGGTGGTGTTTTTATTTTATTCTTTTATTTTTTTTCTATATTTGTTTGGCTTGGTTTCTCTCTCTTAAACCGCCTAGCTACATGAGCTCACTTAAATTAGCAAAGGGTTAAAGGTGGAGCGTGTAGGTGTTATTAGGAAGGGGCAGGCTGCTTTTCCTTTTTGTTCACTTGGGGGCTTCAGTTAAAGTAAAGGCTATGTGAGGGAATTCTGCTGTGTGTGTTTTTTCCATTTGGTTAAAGCAGGTTTCTTTATAATCCTCTCTATCCCACCGTATCACATTTTCTCTCTCTCTTTTCTTCCTCTATTCTTCCTTCACAGTATATGAAAAATATCTTCTTTTGAACCATACTTCTCATCTGGGTTTTCCTCAAATTTCTTGTTTTTGGTTATATACCACCTTTGGTTGATGATAAAAATCCCACTGTTTTCTTCTTCTTCAATCATTTTGTTCATTAGGAAACCAAACTACTTTTTTATTCAGACCCATCACAGTTTAATTATTTGTCTTTTTCTGTGTTTTTTCCCTCTAGTTTAAGGAATATCAGATCTCAAAGCAGCTTTTATGGTTTCTATTATATAGAGAAAGCTATAACTGGGATATGAGTAGTTGGCTGGTGTATGAAGTTGGTGATCTGATACAAGATTTTAAGAGCTTGAAGCATCTGCCACAACAAAACAAAGGGGAATTAAAGAAGCAATGAATAAGAGTAATTTGGGTTCTGTCAGCAGCTCTGATCTCATCGATGCAAAGCTTGAAGAGCATCAGCTGTGCGGATCCAAGCACTGCCCTGGCTGCGGTCACAAGCTT
Organism: Gossypium rotundifolium; assembly: GCA_025506655.1. Taxonomy (NCBI): domain Eukaryota; kingdom Viridiplantae; phylum Streptophyta; class Magnoliopsida; order Malvales; family Malvaceae; genus Gossypium; species Gossypium rotundifolium. The sequence goes on from CP106727.1 coordinate 173,813,070, forward strand.
GAAGGAAAGCCGGTACCCAATCACTCTTTAACATATTCTTTGCTTCAACGCCAAGATTTTTTTATTAAAGCCGCCTTCTTTTTTCCTTTTTAAAGAAAAAAAAAAGTTTAAACTTGTATGAAAAATTGCAGGACTGGTTAGGTTTGCCAGCTGGAGTGAAATTTGATCCCACAGATCAAGAACTGATAGAACACCTTGAAGCTAAAGTTGAAGCTAAAGACATGAAGTCTCACCCTTTGATTGATGAGTTTATCCCTACTATTGAAGGTGAAGATGGGATTTGTTATACCCATCCTGAAAAACTCCCAGGTAGCTCACTATACATACATACATACATATATATATATATATATTATATTATAACTATACATGCATAAATATATATACATTGTTTCATATTGTTTGTTGCACCTAAGTGAACCTAACTTTGATTTTTATTACATTACTTGCAGGAGTGACCACAGATGGGTTGAGCAGGCATTTCTTCCACAGACCATCAAAGGCCTATACCACCGGGACAAGAAAAAGAAGGAAAATACAAACCGAATGTGACTTACAAGGCGGAGAAACCAGGTGGCATAAAACCGGCAAGACAAGGCCGGTGATGGTGAATGGCAAACAAAAAGGGTGCAAGAAAATCCTTGTTCTTTACACCAATTTCGGCAAGAACCGAAAACCCGAAAAGACCAATTGGGTGATGCACCAATACCATCTGGGTCAGCACGAGGAAGAGAAAGAAGGGGAGCTTGTGGTGTCGAAGATATTTTATCAGACTCAACCGAGGCAGTGCAACTGGTCGGATCGAACTGCAACGGTGGTTGAAGTAAGCAATGCCAATGATCCTAATAGCCGAAGAGACAGTGGTAGTGGGAGTTGTTCTTCAAAGGAAGTAATCCCTCTCAGAGATGAAGTTACCGGAGCTGGGGTTGCCGCTGCTTTATCGAGTTATGCCGCCGGTGCCATGGATATCCAACAGTTAAAATCTGATCATTTCAGTTTCACCCCATTCAGGAAAAGCTTCGATGAGGTACAATTTTGTTCATATTATTATAATGTCAATTTATGCATTGTGTTTTCTTCCCACTACAGCTTCCAAAAACTTTTCAAATGACCACTACTTTTAACATTCATCATCGACCATGAAATAAAAGCATAAACTGACATCGACCTTTATTCCTTGTAATTTTATGCAAAAATCTTGTATAATATCTTTCAACTTACAACTTCTAAGTCAAAAACAAACAATGGGAATTAATTTGATATACGACATGAAGTATCTATATGGACCTCACTTCTTTATCTAAACAAAACTTTGTTAACCCACCAATAGGACCAATATTTAAACCGATCGAGAGTAAAACTATAGAAAAACTTGAATAAAGCAATGGAAAATGGTTGTGTTTGAAAATGGTTCTGGGGGATGTATTTTGCAGGTGGGGATCGGAGAAGCTTCGGCAGCGAGGGAAGCTCCAGTTCCAGGCACTTGCGAAGAGATACCCGAGCATCCACGGCCACATCACATGGCACATGATCATCATCAGCAACAGCAGCAGCACCAGCAGCAGCAACAACAGCAGCAACAACATCATCAGCATCACGCACATCATCAGATAGCTACGACGGCCTTCCACATTAGCAGGCCTTCACATCCCATCTCCACCATTATAACCCCACCTCCCCTCCATCACACTTCTATCATTCTCGACGAGGACTCCTTTCATGTCTCCAGAATAATGCTTCAAAATGAAAGTTTCCAGGTAATGTATATAACTGTGTATATCTTTGTCATGATTAAACTCCATAAATTCTCCCTCGATATAATAATCCATCAATATTTTAAACAAGCTCACTTTGTGTGTGAACAATAAATTTTATGCATAATTCCTTGTAATCAATAACTTTCTAGAAACCACAATTTTAAGTGGTATTTTATTTTATTTTAAAAAAAATTCCAGTTTCTGATATAATGTCTATGTACTCAGCAGGAACAAAATGACACAGTGTTTTACATGCATGCCACATTTACATATTAAGTACGGTACTTATTAAGCTGAAGCTTTTTTCCCCCAACTTTCGTTTATTGTTTTTTAATTAAATGAGACCTTAAATATAAAAGAATAGATGGGAGCAACTCGACCATGAAACTGACTCACTGGTTTCTTGAGGGGTGTAGGTAGTGGCAGACTCAATGTAGTCATGCTACTTTTTTAGCCATGTGTCAGCTAAGTTGGGAACAATGGACTGCCTTTTTTCACTTTTAAATCCTTTTCTGTTCATAATATATGGTTGAATTGAATAAAATGCAGCAGCAGCAGCAGCATCAACAACAGCAGCAACAACAACAGCAGCAACATTATAAACTGGGAGGAAGGTCTGCATCAGGTTTGGAGGAACTAATAATGGGTTGCACTTCATCTGATATCAAAGAAGTGAGTATGAACTTTTTGACCCTGAAATCCATGAGCATTGTTTTTCATAATACCAACTAAGTAAATGGTAGAAAGGAAGAAAGAAAGAAAAAGTGTGGGAAGTATAGTTTTTATTTTAAAAAAAAAAAAAACAAAGGATAAAAAGAAGAGAATATATATACCAAATCCTTTAGTAATATATATATATATTTGAATAAAGAGAGAAACTACCATAGTTACTTTTCTTTTTCTCTTTATCTCTTTTTCCTTTTTTGTTTTTCATGTTTTGATCAGAGAGTTTAGCATGGCATTCAGCATCCTCTAAAGAAATGCACGTAGCTATCATACTACAATAAAGTGCTGTTGAATAGAGTGCACAGCTTTTTCTTCATGGGAAATTTAATTAAAACATAAACTGCCTCTTGAAATGAACAATAATTCCTTCATTCTCCTTTATCATTGTCATAAGATTCAGTTAGAAAGATTAAATCAAATATATTAGAACGTGAAACCATGAAGCCTTCAAATTAAATCAAATCCTGAAAACAAAATAGAATCTTCTTTTATATTTCTCTTTAGGACAAAAAAAGAAAAAGTAGTTGGAAAACTAAAGCCTACGCCACTTTCCCTACACCTCCTTTGCTATTTCTAATTTGAATATATGTTTCTGAGAAGAGCTGTAAATCCTGGAAATCATCTCAGCATGGAAAAAAAAGTGTAAAAAGCAAAGAAAAGAGGTAGTCAGTGATAACATTCTTTTGGTTGGGTTCATGGGAAAGGAAAGGAGACTTGTAAGAGTGAATGATAGCAACATATGCATGAAAATCCTTGTTATCATATGTGTAGCCTATGATAGATACAGCAAACAAACAATTTGATTGTGGAGTGGGAGAGAGAGGACAAAGAAAAGGCAGCTTCTTTATTTGTTGTGTTTATATAATAGGTGAAATTTTTGTGGTTAAAAAAAAAAAAAACCCTAAGTCTAGGCGGTGGTTGTTTTTAATTTTTTTTAAAACATGGGTGTTTTTTTTGGGCAGGAATCATCCATTACAAACCCACAAGAAGCTGAATGGTTGAAGTACTCCTCATTCTGGCCTGACCCTGACAACCAGGATCATCATGGGTAGAAGCAAAATTTTAAGACAAACAAAGGAAATTCCTTACGGACATCATTATTATCATCATTATTAGTACTTGAAGCCTAGCTCTGGTCAAGTTCTTTTCAAGGAGAGAGGCCAACAAATCCATCTATTACTATAGTTTGCTCCTTTTTTTTTATTCTTTCTCTTTCTTTTTCTTCTAATGGGGGAGGACCAGAGGGACCTGGTTTATGACTTTCAAAGACTCTCAAGTCTCAAATGAACTAACTGTAAAACAGTCCATGTTGGAAAGAGAGAAAGAACAAAGGAAAAAAAAGAAGAAAGTAAAGTAAAGAAAAGAAAAGAAAAGAAGAAAAAAAAAAAGCAGGAAAAAAGGCTGGTCTCTATACTGACAAATAGAAGGATAGCCAAAGACCCAAAGCAAATATCCTTCCTGCATGAAAATCACCACCATTATGATGACAATATCATCTTTAATTATATGGCTCTATTCTTATTATTTTATTATTTCAAGACTCATGTATAATTTCTTTTCTATCTTTTTTTTTTGTCAGACAAAAATACCAAAGAGTTTGTGCAAATTGCAAAAATTACTTGTTGATTATGTTGTGTTGTTAGTCACTTTTCTAGTAAATATATGTATGGATTCCCTTACATATATAGAGAAATGAAAAATATCGATTTCAGAATTGTTTATTTCATTGCTGTGCCACTTTTTCTTTTTTTTGTTCTCCAGTTGTTATATTATGAAATGAATAAGAATTGTAAAGATGGTTCTAACTTCTAAAGAGAGATTTAGATAATTAGATCAAGTAGGTAGGGGATTATGACTTGTCTCTGCAGGCCATATGTCTGCAAATAGCCTATAGGAGAAGAGAATTAGCTCTTCAATAGTTAGAAATTGTAGACCATGATCATGACAACTTTTCATTATCTAAATATTTTTTCCATAGTCAAATCCCTTATTTGAAGTAAAATTAGCTCCTTCCATTGCTTTTTCCCTACAATATAAGCACCTATGGGGACAGCAGTGCTACTGCTACCATTATATATGCTAACCAAATCAATGTCAAAAGAAAACAAAAGAAACTACTATTGCTAATGATGCATGAAGAAAGTTGGTGCAATTGATTTTTATCAGATCAAGTGTTCTTTTTTTTTTTTTTTAAATGCTTTGGATTGCCTTTAGCATGACAAATGGCAGAGATGTTCTCGGGGGGAGCTTTAAATGAGAACTCCTTTCCTTTGGAGCTTGTATTGGTATTGATGTTAGCCTAATGAAAAGTAAATGTACTTTACCTGGTTTTGGGGTTTAAATGTTGGGTCCTCACACTAAAAGACATTCCAAACAGTTTCTTAAAGGTGAAAAAAAAAAAAACCATACTGCCTAAATGGAAATTTGCCCTTGTTAACAATTCCAATTACCCTTTAAAAAGTAGCCTTCACTAACATCATTTTGAGGTGACAAATGGGTGATTGCCACGATGAAGTTTACTTGCATGTGTTCTTATCCATGGTTTTTTCTTTCCGTAAGTGCTTGTCATCGATCCTCCAAATAAAGGAGTTAATTTGTTTGGTTCTGTGGATTTTACAAATATCAAAAGGAGGAGAGAAGAGAATTTTGGGTTTCTTTAGTCTCTTATTGGAATCTTCGAATCTTTCAATAGTACAGCAGCATAAATCACATTTTAAAGTACCGTTCTCTCTTTGTCTTTTTGCTGCTTGGGAAACTTCTTTACTGCTCTTATCCTAGATTCGAGTTCCTTTTTTTTCTTTGTTTTGTATATTGTACAACTATTGTATACACATATATGTAGAGAGAGTAACGTACATAAATGTTACCTTTGCCTTTCAAGGGACGTGCATAAAATGCAAGATGGAGGGGTGAGGCAGCTTCGTTGCAGTTTCTGTGAGGGGAATAAAGCATGGAATACAAGGGAATGAGCAGAGAGACAAGAATAACCTTTAAGCTTTGAAAGGACCTTTCATATCTCATTGGAAAGATTCTTTTTTCTTGTCATATTATATATATGTATATATACTGTACTATTATACTATATGATCTATATCCATTTGGTACTATAATTATTCCCATAACATGAATGTATCTTAGTTCATTATATATATACACCCATTTATAAGTACCAATAAAATATCAACTTGGCACTAAGCATATCCTGATATACCTAAAAAAGGATGCAAAAATTCATTATACTATTCCAAAATGACATACATCCCCCCCATTTTAACTATATATAATTTGGTAAGTAAATTTGTATTATATTTGCAAAAAAGGGGTTTGAGGGTTGGGAGAATCCAAATACTGTGGTGCAAAGATGCTTGAGGTTAGTATTAATATAAAAGAATGTGTTGTTACACATGCAAGGAAAATAGAAAAAGAATATTGACATGTCTTGTTCAACCTAAAAAGGTGATATTCAATTTCTTTCGCTTTTGCTGAAGATTTTGGATGCTTTTAAAAGACAAATAAAGAAATCAGTATTAGCAGTACTGTTTAGGGTTTCTGAGTTTGCAAAGATTTGGTCCCATAAAGAAGTTGCAGGTAGAATTTGTGTAGTGCAATAAGGAATATCACAACATGCCATTTCTTGCCTTTCTTGGATTCTCCAACACCAACGCCATGGATGGCCGCTCCAGCCCGGTGAGGCCAACCATGCTTTGTACATACTAAATCCAACCCTTCTCCATTCTCTATCTCAGCTTAAAAGCTTATTTTTCGAGATTAATATTTAAGTACTTCAAAGAGACTTAGGCTCCCTTTGGATGCCCGTTTGGCTCCAGGGAGGTGAGATTGGCCTAAATAATTCATCGCCCACCTTGCTTCTTTGTCTTTGTTTGGTTTAGCAGACAAGGTTCGGTGAAAACCCATCCCACCACACCGGTCTGCTAAAAATCAACTGGGAGTGAAAGCAAGGCAATTAAAGGTCGGTGAGCGGTTGGTGTTTTCATCGCACCAAAATACCCATACTATTTTATCCTAACATAAACTCACAGATTTCCTAAACAAAGAAAAGGGTTTAATTTTCTAGGTTTTTCTTCTGCTTGGGTTCTGGAAAAGTGTTAGTGAGAGATATTAGAGAGACAAGGTGAGGATGTTGTTTTGCGGGATTTTCTAGGATTTGTACAACTCCGGAAAGAGCTTGTTTGGTTTCGTTCTCTCTCGTCGAACCGACCTTCTCTATTCCTTCTCTCTAATCAATATGTTTACTCTACTATAAAGGTTATACCTTGATTCTTACCTTTTGCTTTTCTTTATCTTTCTCTTGAGTTTTGAAACACTTGGAAATATGTAATTGAGTTCTCGGTGGCTCCTTAATTTAAGTTGTTTGAGTTTTGTTTCCATTTTTTAAAATTATTTTTCTTTGGTTATTATTTTTTGTTAATTAATAAGAATAATTCTATTTCTCCTCTGTTCATGCAAGTTAACTAGAAATGAATCGATATGTTACATTTGATGAAAGGGCACTTTCTTTTCCCTTTCTATTAGATTGTGTTTTATCTCTTGGGTTTTAATGATAATAATCCTTAAAGCATGTATTCATTGCACATTTGAATTGCAATGGTGTTGTCACCACAGAATGATTGGAATCGGTGCTCAAAGCTACTTCTTTATAGTCAAAGTAAAGTTGATATAGTGAATCTATAGATTGGTAGTGATCTCTATGTCTAATGGGTTTATATGATCACCGAATCAAATGAGCCACCAAGAAGATTCCTCCGAGAGGACTATAGCTATGTTCTACATTGATTTTTGTATGATAATAGATATTTTACATCTCGGTTCTTTCTTTTGATCAATTTATTTTAATGTAATAATTGTATTGATCATTAATGTTTTCTCTTATTCTTTGCTTACGGGATTAGTAGGTTCAGTAGTGGCGGAGAAACTCTTTCTTGGAGTTTTCCTTCATTGCTTGGTCTTGGGCGGCAAATTCATCGAGTAGCTCTCGATAGAGGTTATCTTTAATTGCTCATCCTTCTACAATTTGCGAGTTTTTTTTTTTGTTCATTTACCGAATTTCTTTCTTATAATTTTAGGACGAGAGACATGGTTATCCGAGGATAGGGTGTTTTCTAGTGTGTTAAATTTTCTAATGTTCAAATATGAAACAAATGCTACTATTTTGGCCTTAAGTTGATTACTCCCTTTCATTGTGCTTGTTATTGTTAATTGTTGGCTACTAGTTTGTTTATCTCCTCTCGTTCTATCTCGCCTTTGTTTATCGCAATATTGAGATGGCAAGACATTTCCTCCGGAACAACTTGATCCATTTTCACTTGTTTCGATGAATCGTCACTTGTCGCCAACAGTTCGGGCTATGGTTATTCTTGAGGTATCACAATCGTTTTTTCATGTCTATGGAATGAGTTTATTACATTCTTTATGTGGGAAAGCAAATTAAAATTGTATGTTCATGTCATCCAGTTCCTAAGCTTGCTTCAATTCTTGAGTACTTCTTCAAGTTGGGGTGGAAGGAAAGAGATTTCGTCCACGGTAATGTATTTTACGGATGTGGTAATCTTGTGGTTACTAGCAGATTGTCATAATTTTGATTGGTTATTCTATTTTGCTTTTCTTTGTGGGCTCGATTATTGCGTATAGGTTGCACTAGGGAAGGAACAATACAAAATTCATAGATGAACTACTCTTGTAGCATTCGTTAGCCCAGTTTGTTCTTGGCTCATTCCAAATTCATAACCCATTTGACCAAAGCTAAACTTAATCTCATTACTTTTTATCAAAGAAGCTTGCTTTACGTACAAATGATTTTTGGAAATTTATGTGTATATATTCTATGCGAGTTTTGCTTTTGATGGCTCTGACTTTGAATGTTCATATACGAACCGGTTGGTGATGGTGTAGGAGATATTGTGACAAGCGAATTACGTACAAGATAGCAATCTATAAATGAGATAATGAGATGATCCATGTCATTTCCTCATCATTTTATTTTCTTTATCATGTGTTGCATGCACTGGAGCTTCTTGATAAATTCACTTTAGTCTAACATGGTCATTTCATCATCTAGGTTGCTAGCCTCCTCCATGATGATGTTTTGGATGATGCGAGATAAAAGGCGTGGTATTGGTTCATTGAATCTTGTAATGGGCAATAAGGTGTCTTTCTTTTATTGCTCTTGCAACCGATGAAAAGTTTTGTAGCCTAAAGCAATTGCTAAACTTTTCCTGTTTGCGATTAATTTGTACTAGCGGGAGATTTTCTACTTTCTCGAGCTTGTGTGGCCCTTTTGCTTTAAAAAATACTGGAGGTGCTTTTAATTTATTATTATTTGCATGATTTACGTGAGGTATTTGCAAATGCAAGTTAAAATCAATTACACTCAATATCTCGTAGGTTGTATCATTAATAGCAGTTGTGGAGAATCGGTTATGGGTGAAGCGATGCAAATGACAACTTCATCCGAACAACGTCGTGGGTATGCTAGTCTCCTATGTGCAATATTTCGCTATTTTGTCACCATGTTTTCTATTCAATTACTTGGATGTCCTGTTAGGTTTAGACCTGTGATAGCCATCATTTAGTGGTCAGCTAGGTAACTCAGTTAGCATGATTTCATTTGTTTATGCTTGTGTTTTATTGATCTAATAAGTGAATAATAGTTAGAACTTATCGTAGTCTAATGTTACTGCAAAGCTTAAAATTTAGGAAACCTCTGTAGTAACTTATAAACAATACTAACTTTATTTGTTGACTTGGTGGCCATCTTTCGGTACAAACTTTTAATATTTTCGGATAACACTTATCGTTAGTCATAGATCGTTATGGAATGTGTAGTCGATGCTATATGAGTGAGAAAAATTCCTTTTTCTTTTATCATGCATTTCCATTCAAATAATTCTTGATTGGTAAATCTGTCTTGTCCTGCTTTGAGTTTAAGGATCTTTTGCATGTATTTAACTGAAACTAGAACAATTTTTTCATGATGCGGCATGGACTATTACATGCAAAAGACATACTACAAGATGAGGATTTTCGACAATTTGAAAATATACCCGACGTGCCAATCTCTTCGAGCCATTTTGATAGAGGTGAATCAAGTTCTTCTAACAAAGAAAGTGACCTTGAAATTACAATGTTAAGGAAACCATTGCAAATAGTTTAATGAATCAATATTTGTAAAAATAATTTTGTATCGTAACCTAATTTCTAGTAATAATGAAACTTGTTATGTCTTATGTTACTATATTTTTTATTAAAAATCATTCGGTTAGATACTTCAAAATTTGATCTAAGTATAATGTTACTATTTGCGAAAATAATATTTATCATTGTTATAAAAATATTTAACTATAAAAATTAAAAATAATTTTATTTTATCTAATAAATAATTTAAATTGATTATATAATGCATTAAAATATTTATAATAAAATATTCAAGATACATTTTAATATTTTATTAAATGAATTTATAAATTCACATACTTTAATAATTTTATATAAGTAAAATAATTTAAAACTTCTATTCTATATCAATTCTAATATGATGTCCTTAATAGTCATTTTATATTCTCACCTCACACATCACAATTGCGTTTGAATCCAAACACATATTCCACATTGCTTCTAATCTTACAATTACAAGATCCAATCTCACCGCTACATAAGAACTAATCTCACATTTATAATAAAATATTTATAATATAATGCATTAAAATATTTATAATAAAATATTGGAAGATACATTTTAATATTTTATTAAATGAATTTATAAATTCACATACTTTAATAATTTTATATAAGTAAAATAATTTAAAAACTTCTATTCTATATCAATTCTAATATGATGTCCTTAATAGTCATTTTATATTCTCACCTCACACATACAATTGCGTTTGAATTCAAACACATATTCCACATTGTTTCTAATCTTACTGCTAAGATATCCAATCTCACCGCTACAGTAACTAATCTCACCGCCACCGCTGTTTTTAACCTCACCGGAGGTAAACACACCGCCCATCCAAACTAGCCCTTAGTCATTTTTGCCTTCATTTAGACCTATTAGATATCACTACTTTACATGATGAACTATTTTTTGAAGCAAGTGGTTAAAGCTCTTCATTGGCTTCATTGGCTTCATTGGCACGTAGATGATTAGGGTTAAGGTACTATCATCCCGGCCATCTCTCTGTTTGTACATGAATATTTATATATATAAGGGAATCGTACTGTATTATTGAAGAGAGCTAAGTTCACTAAAGTAATCATCCTGTTTTGTACGTTTTGTTTGATTTGTACTCTTGACATGGTCCATTTGGCTGTAGGCAAAACTTCTTCAATTGCTGATGTATAGTAGGTAACAGTCTTCCCTGTCAAATCACTTGTATAAATTGGTTTTTACTTTGGTGAGGGTTTTCATGCATATATGAATAGTTTAATCGAAGACAACAAATAAAATAATAATTCAAAACAAAGAGTAATATTACATATATATAAATACATATAGTACTACAATCAATGATGTAACAAGTAACTGATGCTATAGCGCCTAACAGAATCAGACTTTTAGTAAAGAAAAGTAATTGAAGCAGCAAAAGTTGAAAGGATCAATTGGGATGGCAAATGCTCATCAACCATTTTCTTTCTTAAAGTATTACAATAAATATATCATTTTCCTTTGAGGGTTTTGGAAGGACTGTTAGAATTTCACATCTTGTTTAGATGCACAAAACAAAGTTTTGAAGTAAAGTATAATATGATGGGATGAATATAAGGTAGAGAATAATGTATAAAATTATATCCAGCTCCTTTCATCTAGATGTTTGAAAATGTATGCAAATACCAAAATGACTTTATGGGAGTAAATTCTTTAATGTGATGTTGCACCAAATAATAGTCTTTAAAAAGGTGTCAGCTCATATATAAACAAACAATACCAGACAATTTTTTTCCCTCAAAATGAATCACCTTTTGGAAAAGGAACAGTAAGATAAGTTATGGAAACTGATCAATATAGTAAGCAAAAGTGAATAGGGGAAGAAGATGGTAGTATTAGAATGGTAGCCAACAAAGAATGATAAAATCTTGTAGTATACCTGCGAGTAGCTTCCTTTAATAAAGACTTGTTTGTATCCTTTCTATCCGTATAGCAGGTGCCATTTCTTCTTGTTATGAGACAACTGGCAAACAGAGGATAATCATACTTCCATCTCACCATGATGAAGTTTCCTTCTTTCCCTAATTAGTTCCTCTCTTTTTCATCAATTTGTTCAATGAATGTTAAAGTCTTTTTGAACAGGCTCAGGATCGTATAAAACAGGGAATAGATAGATGCACCAAAGGTCAATCTTTCAGGTCTAATGCTTGAATTAATGGTCTGCATCAAGTTGGTTTTATGTATGACAATGCTCCATATATAGCTATCTTGTTGCTAAATCTCCTTTTTGGTAGGACTAGGTCATGCAAAGAATCTTTGCTTTTGAAGTCCACAAACACTTCAGCCTGGAAACTTGAGAAGCTATTTGACAAGACCATTGTACCATAGGCATCACATCAAAATGGGATAACTGTATAATGCAACATTGCTCACTCCCTTGGAGACCTGTTTGGAAATACAGGCAAGGATCCAAATGACCTAAGTGCAAAGTTGCTTTCGTTGAACAGTTTCAGCTAAACGACAAAAGAAATTGGCACTACATAAAATCAGGGAAGCATCAAGTATGCTACTCCTTATCAGGCTAATCAGGGCACTTGAAACTGCTAGAATCTCTCTTTTGTTAGTCCATTCCCACAAAACATGCAAAGCATATGCCTTTTCACAAATGGAAACTTTTGCACAATTTAAACTTTTGAGTATATAAAATAGTAAAGCTGATTGTATGATTGAACATATGCTACATATCAATTACCATTGAAGAAGTCTTCTAGGTTTCTGTGTTTCATAGTTTTCCTCCTATTTTTGTCGTACACACTTAAATACATATTTAGCAGACCTCTACAATCTTATGCTTATTTGCTTTTTTCTATACAAGCAACAACAACAACAAAATGTTTTCAAGTAGCAGCAGTCAGCAAGCACGTGCTTCATGAAGCCTCCCACTTACAGGTCCATATACACCAGAGACTTTGAATGATGCCAAAAGGCATGACAATCTTGCCATCATTGGTCTCGCTCTCACCATCCTCGGTACGATTACAAGCTCCTTACTAGTAATATCATCAAATGTGCTATGATAACCTTCAAGATCGGCTTTTGTAATCATAACTGCATCTACTGAAGGAGAGTGTATAGTAGCCGGTTGTCGGTGCATGCTGTACTCCACAACTGCCTGCTCATAACCATTAACAAGCAAGGAATTAACAAGCGGGAACAGACAGACATAGTTCATTGTTGCCCGTAACTGGAAGAAATCTGGTGATTAGTTCTACTAGGAAATATAGATCTATTCTTAGTTCATATATAATACTGGTAAAATCTTGTTCCTTTTCCCGAGCAAACAGTAAATGGCAATGGAGACATGAGGTTTTATCTTTTGCAACAAGAGAATGATGCCAATTCATGCATAACCTACAACCGACTAGACTAACAAAAACAGAGCCACTAGTGAAAATAAATAAGTCTTGCGGAGGGATACAGGCGAGAAACATACAGAAAACATGATTTCTAAGAAGGTTTCACACTCTGCAAATGATATCACCACAAAACTTACCTTCCACTGTGAGGGGGCAAGCAAAACTCGAGGTCTTCGAGACCGAACATATTCGAGGGCACCAGCTGGTGTCATCTGCTTATGCTCTACCTGTCAGAGTTTTAAAACAAATTCAACCATTAAAATAACAATCAAATAAAAGATTAATTGACAACAGTGTGCCAACAAGCAGTATCCAATAGATAGAGATTTACTAAGTAGCAAAGCACAATGGTGGTACTCCTTCCTCGTCCAGCCTTACAATGTACATAGGTGGTTCTACCGCAAGATGCATTGTCTGCAGCCAAAATTGGGTGAGTGAGACGGCCACTAGACCACAGTGACTAACACGGGTAGTTGAAAGAAATATATTCTTACTATGAATGAAATCCACAGCTCTACTAATATCTGAAACTGAAGGAGCAAAAAAATAATCTCTTGTTGGAATTACAAGGTGATCAATTCCATAAGCCTGTCGATAAACCATAGAGCAATAAAAGTAAACATCTATACCCAATAAATAAAATTGGAAACCATTTCCATGCTTAGTGAAGTCAAGCTATATATGATGAATTTAAAAAAACCTCAGTAAACATTTCAAAAGAAGAAAAGGTTACATGATATAAGGAAGTGGAAACCAGAGTTTCAAAGGGCTCATTGAGAGTGATGACCCCGCCAACGCCCAACTGCTTCAATCGTCGAACATCCTTGGGAAATGGAACTGCCCCCAGCAAAAGAAACTGAATTGAAGAGGAAAAGCAAAGAAAGTAAGAAATTTTAAAAGATCATGAAAGAAGTAGAAAAATTTTAAGGATAAGATGAAAAGAGAAACCTGGTCAACTTCGTCCCACCATCTGAATTCGGATTGGATTTTGTTTCTGAAGACATTACACAAAAGGGTGGGGTAAAAGAGGATACGAGCACCGGCTCCGACTAGGAGTCGTTTGGCGTCGTCCACTCTGACTATCTGCAACTGCTTCGCGCCGTAATCGCCGTCTTCATTCTCCACGTCATCCAAATCCTCGATCTTCATCTCACGGCAACCCAATTTTCTTTTCTGCTCTTTAGATAGAATTGGAATTGGGTAAACTTGAACAAATCAAAAATAATTTGCAAGTATTGAGAGCTAATAGCATGAAATCAAACATCCCAATTTATTGGGAATTTGAGAAATATACGAGAGAGCGTCTATCTCACTTTGATGCGAATAATAATTTTTTTATTTTTATTTTTAAAAAAGTCGATAGAAAAAACTATTATAAAATTGTTGGTTAAATTCTGCTGTTAATTCTTACGCTTTGTCAAATTTGTGAATTTAGTCCCTGTATTTAGTTTGATCAATTTTAGTCTTGTCTCAAACAATAGTTGTTAAATCCGTTTGTTTAAATTCAATTACTAGTCCTATAATATGTGTACAATTATAGATTTAGTTCATTTTCTCCCATTGGATCATTCTAAGTCCCTATGCTTTTCGATTTTTGAAATTTTAGTCTTGACATAAATGACATTCGCTAATCCATTCATTCGAATTTTAGTGAGTAATTTGTGAAAATAACAAGTTGATATGGCACTACACATAGAATAACATGTTTACCACATTATATTTTTGAAATACAAGAATATAACTTAATGAATTTAATAATTATTGTTTGGTGAGGATTGAAATTTCAATTTTTAAAATGTATAGGGACTAAAAATGACCAAATTAAAGTACAATGACAAAATCCACAACTTTCACAAAAGTATAAAGACTAGTAGCAAAATTTAACCAAATTTGTGGAAATATTTTCGAGTTAATGGAATTGACAAGTCCTATTTATCATTTTAACTCGATTTGAAATTTTTTTGAATCGGGTCAAGTGAAATGAAATTTGAGTCGAGTCGAATCGAATCTAATCGAATCAAGTGAAATTGTTTGAGTTTTATTAAAAAAATTAAACATGTCAAATTAAAATTTTATAAAAAAAAAAGAAGAAGAAGGTAAACTTGAATCATTAATTAACTTATTTAGGTTTCCAAAATTGCTATTCTAGAAAAATTTTAATTTTTAACTTTCTTTGTATATTTTTAGAATTCTTTTTGAAACTTTTAAAAATAATTTGGAATTTTATAAATATCTTGAATTTTTTTTTTTTTGTAATTTTGTTGAGAGAAAGACCAATTTGATCATATTCAAACTTGATAGAGACTAAAAGGGTATTTACACCAATTTATTTTTCAAATTATTCAAGTTATTTGAATTGTAAAATTTAACTCGATTCGAACTTAAAACTCGAACAAATGGATTCGATTAACTCAAAATTTAGAATTTTTTTCGAATTGAATTGAGTTTTGCTCACCTCTATTTTATTCGGTTCATATGGTCATTAAATTTTTTTAAAAAGTGTTAGCTTAAAACCTATATATATATATATATATGGAATTTGATAAAAGTGTATCGCATATTATGTTTTTATTAGGAGATATCGTTTGATAGTTTAAGATGATTTCTGGCCAAAACGAAAAGTGAAGACCAATTTGAGAATTTGGATATAGTTTAGGGCTAATTTAACAATAAAACCAATTTGAAAAGAAATAACATATATAGATTATAATGAATTATAAAAGCCCTTTGAATTGCTTTAATTTACACTTAATACTATTCATTTATTTTTTAGTTCAGATCCGATCCTTTTGTATCCGACTCACATTAAAATTAAAATTCAATCTAACTCAATCTTGTTTTGTATAAAATAAGTAAATTAACTTTTATACATTAAATTAAAGAGTAAATCGATTATTTTATTAAAATTTTATCTATTTGTGTTGTTCAAAACTAATATAGCTGACGAAATAAACAGGCAATAATGCATGGTATACCATGTGTACCTACTCTTGGTGTATATGAATTAATTTTTAATAGTATAAATAAATAAAATTAGTAATAAAAGATCAATTTATTCCTTAATCTAACATGCAATTACTAATTTAATCATTTTTTTTAACAAAAGAAATACACCAAATCTAAACGTAGAATATATATTTTGATACAATGGGTGGGGTTGACTTTGATGAATCTTGAGAGAGGAATGTAATAATGGTAGGTGATGCACGTTTGGTAGGAGAAGAATAGAACATTAGATTCATTGGGTTTGGTATTTTAGTTGAACTCATCTGCCTCAACTGCTCATTTGCTACCTCCTCAACTCTATCACTATACCATCATTTAATAACGTATTCAGCTTACTTTGTAAAAATAGATGATTCATTGTGGCCATCCAACTATTCCATTCATATCCTTCAACTTGTATCAACATAATTTAGTGCCCAAAAAGGGCAATTCTTCATCCCAAATATTTAAGAATAAAAGCTTATGGCCTAACCCAAATGAAGGTAAGTGGCCCATTCCACTAATTCACTGCTCCATGCAATTCCCTTCCTATGGACACTCTTTAATTATATTTTTAATTAATAACTTCTTTATTTATATATATATATATATAATAATAAAAATTAGTTTTAATTTTATAATATTAAAATTTATTTCAAATAATTATTTGATTCCATAATAATAAAACCACCATATCCACAATGTAAGTTCAAAAAAATAGATATTTATTATATAAAAATATTAAACAAATTAGTTAAAAATAAATTATATTTATAAATATAAAAATATTTTATTTATATAAACAAAAGAGTTTATTAATTAAAAATTTGAAAATAATATTAAACAAAAAAACTAACGTGTCAAGTTATTCTAACAAGAAGTATTTCTGTTGTTTCTATCTCTAAAATTGATCTATCTAATCGAAAAAAATGACTATTTTACTAAATATTTTATTTCAGAAAATTAAAAAAAAAAACTTTTAAAAGTAGCCAAACCCAACTGCCTTTTGCTTATATTAATGATTAAACTAACCATATCCATAAGCAAACTTGCCAGCCATCGAACAACAATACATTCAAGCTGAACCTTTTCTATTCTTCATTTCGAGATTTTAGAAATATGAATAATAATCCTAAAACATTTAAAATAAATTTATATTAAGACATTAAAACAATAATTCATATCATTGGATTTTAATCTTTCATTCAACTTAAAAAAAAAAAAGGAGAAAGAAATAATAAATGGAAATATTTGGAGTGAATGATTAGATTAGTAATATCTATGTATTAATCCTCAGCAATGACCTAAATGCTTCTTGCACCCACCTTATGGAGCCATGTGCCGTAACTCCAATTAACCGCTTTCCACCAACAAGCATGTAAAGCTGCAACCATCACCCATCTCCATTATTCAAATCCAGGCGACTTGAGTAAATGTATTGCCTGCCACCTTATTGGTATTCTGGACTAGATGGTAATCTAAGCTAAGCTCCTTTTATTTCTTTTCTAGTCATCAATACTTACAAAATAGTTGCTCTTCAGAAATAAAATTGCTATATGCCAATTTTAAAAGTTGCTACTATCGGTACGCTCGTAATCAGAAAAAATAAAATTAACTAGTTAGGTATCTCAAAACAATACTAATAATTGAACAACTATTTTATAATTTTTAATAATTGGGCAAAAAAAAATTTACTAATTAATTTACCCAAAATTTAATTAACTTTCCAAAACCGTCCAGATCCGCCGCTGTTGTTATTACCAACATTTCAATAAATAGTGTTTTGTTTTTCCCTTTTTGGTTATTTGAGATTTGAACGTAAGCTAGCCATGCAAAATGGAAACAAATGGTGCATGCATTTTGCTTTAGTCATTCACATTCACATGGAATTCTCCATTTTTTTTTTCTTTGGATAAATGTTTGTGAACCACACTCCCATTCATCAGTCATCACACACGGAAGGGACCATTACATGTGAACTATTTTACATATGAATCCGGTCGTGTGTGCTGGTTGGTTTGAGCCCAAACCTGAAAATGATGACCAAAATTGGTTCTACCTGTTTTGCATAATTTATTGATGGCGTTAAGCCTGTAGAACGCTCTGGCCTGTCTTACACTATAGGCATGGCCATGGATGTTGGCTAAGCAACTCATCATATTCATGAGCTCAGCGCAGCAACAGCCACCCTTTTCTGCAACATTAGTCTCTCAAGTCAACTTCTGCACAGGGAAAAAGTTACTCGTACAATACAATAGGTCCAACCCTATAACCAACCAACCACACATAAAAATAAATAAAGAAAGCATTCAAGAGAAATAAACCCCATCATGTACTCTCTTCAATGCAACACAGCCTCATTTGCACGACATTACAAGCAAACTAACCCCATTACAATAAGCATCTTACTGTCTTCAACATAGGGGGAAAAAATGGGGATGTTATGGCTCCTTGCTTTTATCCTTTGGCATATAATTCCGACACAAGCAGGTATCACTGTGGGAGGTGGTGGTGTTGGCATTAATATCGGCAATGCTGGTGGTAGCGGTGCAGGTGTTTGGATTGGTGGAGGAATCAACAACGGCCCAACTCCATCAAGCCCTTCAGTGTCAAAGCTCACCACTGCTTACACTGCTCTTCAAGCATGGAAATCTGCAATCACAGATGACCCATTGGGGATTTTGAAGACTTTGGTTGGCTCAGATGTGTGTTCTTATAAAGGGGTATATTGTGCAGGCCCTGGACCATTTGTTACAGGCATAGATCTCAACCATGCCAATCTGCAAGGCACTCTGGTTAAGGAACTCTCAGTCCTCACTGATATTTCAATCCTCCACCTTAACAGCAACAGGTTCTCAGGCACCGTTCCCGATGCTTTCAAAGACCTTTCGTCACTTCAAGAGTTGGACATTAGTAACAATCGTTTCTCAGGTCCTTTCCCTGCAGTTACTTTATACATTCCCAATCTCGTTTACTTAGACCTTAGGTTCAACAGCTTCTCAGGACCAGTCCCTGAAGACCTATTCAACAAAAGACTTGATGCTATCTTCCTCAACAACAACCAGTTTGAAGGTGAACTTCCTCAAAATCTGGGTAATTCCCCAGCTTCTGTGATCAACTTGGCTAACAACAGATTCAGTGGGAATATCCCAGCTAGTTTTGGCATAGCCAGTTCCAAGTTGAAGGAGATTTTACTGCTTAACAACCAGTTAACAGGCTGCATTCCACAAGGTATTGGACTGTTCTCAGAGATGCAAGTTTTCGATGTGAGCCACAACTCACTGATGGGTCATTTGCCAGACACGGTATCTTGCCTGAGTGACATTGAGGTTCTGAATTTGGCACACAATAAACTATCTGGGGTACTCCCCGATTTGGTTTGTTCTTTAGGGAGCCTTATGAATTTGAGTGTAGCATACAATTTCTTCGCTGGGTTTAGCCAGGAATGTTCAAAGTTGTCGTTTAGGAAGGGAGGGTTTGATTTCTCGTTGAATTGCTTACCCGGGAGAGACATGCAGAGACCACAACCAGAGTGCTTGGTGATCCCTGGCGGGAGGTTGAGTTGTCTGAGAATTCCTTCTGCACAGCCTCTGGTTTGTGGGGCATTGCTTGAGGTTAATGTAACCTCAACATCTCCATGATCTCATCTCCTTACAGAGTAAGAAGTTACTAGTTTTTTAGTATAAAAGGTTGGCCATAAATCCAAAGCAATGTTTTGCGTGCATTCAAACACTAATTCCATTTTTCATTCAGCAATTCAACGTTTATTCTGGTTTAAGATTATTATTTTCTGGTGTAGCGGCATCATGCTTCCAATTTTTTTCTTTTTCTTGTTCTGACAAAGATGATTTGAAAAAATTTTCAGGACAGGCAAAATCCATAGATCTGCAAGGCCTGCTTAGACTTGTAAGCCATCCAAGATTCTCAGAAAATAAAAGAAATTAAAAAAAAAAAAACACTTGTTTAAGATAAACTAGTCATGAAATTTGCATGCTAGAAGTGAAGAATTACAACAAAAGTATTGCTTGTTCAGGCAATGTAATACATTGGATTTGGTAGCTTAAAGGAACGTTTAGCCACTGCAAAACCCAGCAAGTCACTCCATTGATCTCCAGAATTCCCATGAATCCTGTAACCTTCATTTACCAGAACTGATCTCCTCTCTGATTTGAATATGGTCGCTGGCGTCCCTCCATCTGAGGCTCCCCTGTACCATAACCAAAAATTCCATCACCCATTTCTTACCAAGTAATTTTGTTTAATTAAAAACTAGTCCTACGTAGTTTTCCATTTAAAAAGAACCAAAATAGGAACAGCTTGTTTGAAAACTAGACAGACCTCAAGATAAGCCCTTCCCAGCCAGTATACCCAGCTAACTCAAGATTTTTTCTGGTGTCATTCCTCTGATGTTCACTCCGGCCGGTAAGCACAAATATTTTGAACCCCATCTGCTTCAACCCATTATACAATTTCAAACTCGATGGTATAGCTGGGGCCTTGGCTTCTGCCACCCATTCATCCCAACAGCTCTCGTTAAAAATTTCTGATCTACATTCATCACAAGATAGCTAAGCAACTTCAAAAAACGAACACAAGCATAAAAATTTAGGACAAAGTAAACAGATTAAGCAATTCCTTTAAACATGATTCACCGTGCTCGTGTTTTTGCACAATGAAGTGTCAAATGTTATTAACAATACAACTCCAAACCATTTCTTCACAAAAAAAAAAAAAAAAGAAAGAAAAAAAAGGAATCCTTTGATTCCCTACACTGAATTTTGCACAAGCCATATGCACATTCAAAACTAGTAACTTGGATCATAGTATATTCACATTCTTTCTCCAATGCCAAAACACAACCAAGTCGGATGAAATCATTTTCAAAAGCACCCAACACAGTTTAATCATCTATAACATGACTATTGCCAATAGGCAAAAAGCTTACCTTAGATGTCAAATTTTCATTTTCGGCAAATGTTACCCAAAATCTTTCAAACCAAGGTTTTTGTTTTGTTTTGTTTACAATACTGACGTTACAATAAGGAAATTCTAGCATAAGTAAAACCCCATAGAAAGTTCTTATTTCAAACCAATGCATTGAAAATCATTAGTGAACGAAATTGCCAAAAAGGGTATTCAATTCAAATGCATAAGTATAAATAACATATTATTTAAACTTTAAGTCTTAACTAATTTTAAATAATATCAAAGGATATTAAGTAGCAAAATCAGTTTTTTAACCACTAAATTTAGTCATTATATTCAAGAAAAGGAATAGAATACAATAATTTTCAATTTCCTTCCTCAAATATCAAATTTTAATAGGAAAATGGTTGAGGTTACCTTAATAATCATAACTTAATGATCGTCTGATTCATAATCATATCAAAAGTTATCTTGCCAAGAAGAAGAGAGCATATCATGCATCCGATAGGGACACTAGCATTATTTAATGTTAAAAATTTGCGACTGGTTTCCTCATTTATGGTTGACCAAGAAAGGCCATCTAACCTTCCAAGCCAAAATAAATCTGGGTGTGTGCTTTTTTCTATACCATTAATCCTACCAAAAGCAAAAAAAGCGCATTCATTCGAATCTTATCCGATTCATGGTGTTAAAAAAAACGAGGACAGGGTTGACGTACATACCCTAACCCGTGATTTCTATACCATTAATCCTACCAAAAGCAAAGAAAGCGCATTCATTCGAATCTTATCCGATTCATAATGTTAAAAAAAAAACGAGGACAGGGTTGACGTACATACCCGAACCCGTGATCCCGATAGTAGGGTAAATTGGTCAACAAAGTCTCGTCGACGTCGAAGACCCAGGCGTTTTTGCCGTCGGATGCGATCTGGACGGTGGAAGCGTAAGCGAGGGAGTAATTAGCTACGACCTCGCAGTCGGAAGCGTAGCGTTGACCGGTCATATAATCTCTGACGAAGGGAACGCAGCGGGAGGGGATTGCGGCCCAACTTCCTGCGTTATTGGTCTCGACGGCTAACTGCCAGCTGGCACAGTAAAGGTCGTCGTCAATGTCGGATAGAGGAACGATCGTTGCCGTTGTCGGGAGGCGGATGTTGGGTTCAAAAGAAGCCGAAGATTCGAGAACAGAGGCGGTGACGAGGAGTAGGAATAGGAAGGTTAGGGGCTGAGACGCCATTGGAAGTTGAATTCAATATTTGAGGAGGGAGAGTTTTTTTTATTTATTTTTCCTTACCTCTCCCAAGCAGTGGCTCATTGATTGTGAGAAAAAGTTCCTATAATTTATTGTCAAAACTGTTGGTTCTCTTCACATTTTAACCATTCATTTTTGGGTTAATAGTTTCCACATGAGTTTCTCCAAAATTACATAATTAGTAATTGAATTTTTTTTACACTTAACTGTTATTTAAATTTATATTCCCATCATCTATGCACTAACACGGTTAATTTATATTGACATAATATTAATAATTAATTTATTGGTAACATGTAACAATTTTTAGAATGTCACGTGATAAATAAATATTAAAACTTAAAAATAACTTTAAAATATATATAAATTAATTAAAAAATTATTTTTAAACTTGGACAAAAATTTATACTCTTTTTTTTATTAATTAATCTATTTTTAAATTTTTTAATTGATGCTCATCACATGACATATTGAGAAATTGTTATACGTCACTATCAAATTGACCATTAATGCCACATCAGTATAAACTAACGGTGTTAGTGCGACAGTACCAACTTGAGTGATGGAATATAATTTCAAGTACCAACTAGGTACTTATGGACAAGTTTAGGAAGTAAACTACATATTAACCCTTCATTTTCCAATCATTGTTTAGAATTTGTATTTATGATAAGGTTAAAATATGCTATTAGTCCCTATACTTTGATAAAATTTAGAATTTAGTCTCATTACTTTAAAAAATAAAAATTCAATCCTATACTTTTTCAATTTAAAATTTTAATTCAAACATTATCGTCAATGATAGTTTCATCAAAATTTATCAACCAATCATATGTTACGTCATGTGATTATAGTTTAGTAAAAAAATTGAAGTTGACAAATTTTGATTGAAATACTTACTATTTTAGTGATTGTGTTGATATTTTAAAATGAAAAAGATAAAAGGGATTAAACTTCAAAATGGATGAAATTAGGCATATTTAAGCCATATGCTAATATGTGTTGACTTTAATAAATTATGATGCGGTGTGACGAGCGGTACCATTGGCCAACTTTCCCTTTCGTGATTTCTATATGAAGCATAACAAATAATAATTTGAAACGATGTTAGGCTATTAAGATTGAAACAATAGCTTCCGTAAATGCAAAAGCAACCTAGATTTTCAGAGTAAATAAATTAGTAAAAAATTCAAAAGAAAGTTAAAAAAGATATTAAATTTATCGATGGATGATATCTAACTTGAAACATTATCCAGATATAACACAAATATTGTTGAACTAAAAAAATCAGGACCTAGAATGAAGAGAGGCAGGGTCCGGCTAGTGTTTGTAAGAAGAAATCAATAATTGAATCCCGTTCGGAATTTAATTATAAAAAATAAACCAAAGATATAATCATAGAAACATATATCTAAATTTAACTTAAATATTTTTAAGAGTTGGAACCAATGGGTACCCAAACATCTCCCATATAATTCTACTTTCTCAATTCCTCACACAATAAATATTTTTTCTTGGTAAAAACTAACTTTATATTTACCTTTCAATTATCATTTTCCACCACAGTTTTCCAAAATAAATATAAATAATTAATATATAAGTTATTGAGATGAGCTCGAGTTATATCAAAAAAAAATTCAATTCAAGATTTGACTTGAATAAAAATTAAACTCAATTTTATCTGATCTTTTTTTTTAAGTTTTATCTTTTATTCGTATTTTAGGTAGTCCTTACTTTTAACGCTTTATAAAGGACTTGTACTAAATTGCTGTTAGATCTTCCAATTGCAGGATGCCCATCCACTGGAAGCTTTGTCAGCAATGCCACTATATAAATAATTAATATATATATAGAATTGAGCAATACTCGAGTTAGGTCAACAGAATTCTACTCAAGGTTGGGTTTAAATAGAACTCAAAATTTTGTTTGATCTCATTTTTTAAGCTTCGTACTTTGTATAAACCTCTTCTTAATAATTTATAAATGACTTGTCCTAGATTGCTTTTAGATCTTCCAGTTCCACTGGAAACCCTATCAACAACACTGCATCTTCTAGTGTTATTGTTGCTTTGGCACATTGGAGATTAAATGCACAAATCTCAAGTCTCCATTACTCAATTGGAGTAGACACGAATGACAATAGGAAAATTAACTTTCCCAACTAGGGTGATAGAAACTGGCATCCATTAATTGAGGAATGATTTTGTCGTAAGTGAGATCTATATTCATATTGCTGCAAAGTCAAGTCGCAAGAGAATTCCCAAATGTTGTTGCATTATCATCAACATGTCCTCATTTGGATCTCAATAAGTAAGCAACCATTATAGTATGCTTAGAATTTATAATTTTGAGATAGAGCGTTCGATCGAATCGAATCGAATCAAATGAAAAAATTTCGAGTTAATCGAGTTGACGAATCATATTTTATCATCCTAATTTGATTTGAAATTTTCTCGAATTGAGTCGAGTGAGATGGAATTTTAATCGAATCGAATCGAATATATTTGTTCGAGTTAAATTTTAAAAAATAATTTTGGGTCCTTATAACCACTATCACCCATCGTAATAAAATTTGTCTATTTTAATCAAATTTTTATTAACTTTCATCACCTCATAATTTATTTATTAATCTTTTATATACGGGTTAGCTTCTTTGCTTGCTTAATTGTTTCAATTATCTTGATTCTTGTCACTATGTATTTTGGAATTAAAATATATATTAAATGAAAAATGTGATTTTTAATAAAAGTTATTTTAAAGATAAAATGTGAAATTGATACCAATATAAAATTTTAACACGAATATTTTATAGCATAATTAATAATTCAATTTTAATATAAATATTCAATATGACTAAACAATTCAATAATATAAATAATATAAAATGTGAAATTTAATTTAATAATATAAATAGTAGATATAAATAAAATTATTACTATTTATGTTTAGTGATTTTTTTGGATAATTTTAATTTTTTATTTGAGAGTAAAAGGTGAGAAGTAAAAGTTTAGGGGACAATAAAAGTTTTAGAGAATAAAAGTTTGAGGGAAAGTAAATAAGGGAGTAAAATTTTAGAAGGAAAATATAAAAAAAAAATGGGGGGGATGAGTTTAGGGTAGATGGGAGGTGGGATGGGAAGAGAGTAAAAGTTTTAGGGGAAAAGTGGGAGGGAGTAAAAATTTGAGGGGGAAATAAAAAATTTTGAGGGTTTTTAGGAGTAAAATTTTGAGAAAAAGTAAATGGGAGAGTAAAATTTTGGTGGGAAATGGATTTTGGGTAGATTGGAGGGTTGAGATTGGAGGGGAATAAAAGTTTTGGGGGAAAAGTGAGAAGGAGTAAAAATTTTGAGGGAAAAGTAAAAAGGTTTGGGAGTTTGGGGTAAAATATAAAATATTATATTTTAATATTCGAATTATTCGAATTATTCGAGTTATTCGAGTTATTCGAATTCGAAAACTCAACTCGATTTGAACTCGAAATTCGAAAAAAAATTCGAGTTGACTTGAATAACTCGATTAACTCGAATAATTCGATTCGTTTAACTCGAAATTCGAATTTTTTTTCGATTTTTTCCAGTCGAATCGAATTTTGCTCACCCCTAGTTATGTAGGGTTTAGGGTAGAGTGTGGAAGACGAATTGTTTTTGCTTTCTCTTAAAACTAACAAAATTGATTACTTATTTATAGGTTTAAAAATAAATCTTCTACTAGGGACACAGACATCAATGTCCATTTAAATTTTTGTTAAAATTGAATTTGCTTACGTTATCTATTTTTCAAAATTATCATTCACAACTTGACATATGTAGGTATCAAGTTTAGGATTGAATGTTATCCTCGACATTTCAAATTTTAATTAATTTAAATGTTACCATTTATATTTTAAATATTTCACAATGAACCTAACACACAAATATGTTGAGGTTCTATAATCGTATCATAATTGTAAGACCTAAAATTTGCCCGGCCCATTAAACCAATACAAAACCAATTAAAATAAAATCCAAAATAGTCCATCACCCATTACAAATCAATAAACCAAGCCCAACGCAAACCTGCACTTAAAGCCCAAATACCTAAAACACTACCCAATTAAAAACCCAAATCGGATATTAGACCCAACTACAATCGGCCCAACTTTAAGTCAGGCCCAACATTCAAGCAAATTCCGAAACTTCGGTGCCTTCTCCATGGCCACCCCCGTCGCCCTTTGACTCCTCAAGCTATACACGCGCACACCGCTTTAGGTTCCCACGAACAGATCCCACGCTACCTCGCGTCATTCACAAGACGCCACACACGAGCCTTCACCAACAGATTAGCTTGTGTCTCCGTACCTCCACTGCACACAAATGGCAAATGAACAAAGAAATGAATACAAGCAGAGCAAAACAAACAACTAGCGCAGCAAAAAGGGAAAACGATTGTATATTTGATTTTTTTTATTTTCTATTTTGATTTCGGCCTTTAAAAGGACCGAAAGAAACCATTGTAAGGGGACAATTTTTACACCCTGAACACACAGAGAAATATAGATTAGAAACAGAAATTTGAAGGTTTTTTTCGATTTCAATCTTTTTTTATTTTTTAAAATCTTGCTGTTGGCTTTCGATTTCTTTCTTTTTGATGCATGCGAAAATAGATTAATAAAAGGAAAAGGCTCTACCTTTGTAAGATGAACAGACGGGCTAGCCTTCTTCATTGAAATCGAGGTGAGGGCAATCGTCGAGGTTGAAAATACTGCAACACTTGGGTCCGACTTTGAAAGGACCATTCAAATGGCCTGAGTCTGCTGCTAATCGACTGATTGTCATGGTTTTAGCGGTCGGACGGGGTTTCAAAAGTGGCTGAGAGAGGGTTAGCTTCGTTTAGGAAAACAAATCAGAGGGGCTAGGGTTTCATTAAAAGAGGGTTAACAGAAGACTTAAGGTAGCTTTTAAAGGGGGTGAATGACCATTAACAAAACAACGGCGTTTTAGGTTTAGCTCGATCGCTTTGAAACGACGTCGTATGAGTGCCCCGATCCGACCCGATTCGGAACAAATTAGATCCCCATGTTTTTGCGATAAAGGGGGAATTTGCTCATTTGGTCCTTCTTATTTCTGTGTTGTTTTTAATTAAATCTACTATTAAAATGCGATCTGATTGTTTGGTTCTTCTTAGGACTTTGAAGATGACCAAAATTGTCACCTATCTTCTAATTTGTTAATACTGGATGAAAAACAAATCCTACGTCGTGAGCCAAGAAAGGAGATAAAGATCAAAGCCTAGCTCAATGCAGAAATAAGATTTCTTACATGTGGGGCATGGACGTTATCAAGCCAATCTCCTCAAAAGCTTCTGGTCAACATTATTCATTTTTGTGGACGTCGATTTCTTCACTAAGAGGGTGAGGGTCGCTTCATATGCCAATATTACAAAGTCGATGGTCATTAGACTTAAAAACAAAAGAAAGAAAAAAAGAAAGAAAGAATACTAACAAAAAAAAAGATCAACATTTAACTGCACAATGCCAAAAGTCTGCGGTCTGTTTAAAGATCAGTTGTGAAACACCCCACACCCGGCCCACGAGAATGGACCAGATCTGGTATGTTCCTAAAGTGAACCGATTTCAAAATCATTCGTTACTTAGAGAAAATTCGTAAAATTTTTAGAAAATGTTGTTGTGGATTGGGCTTAGATTGGATACCCATTTTATTAAACTTGTAAATCCAATTTGATTTATTACGTCCAAAATAGTTCTTAGCACAATATTTAAAAGTAAAGTAAAAATAAAGAATAATCCACTGGGCCTTATGGCCTTATTACATCAAATAAAACCCAAAAGAAATATAATTAAGGGTACCAAACAGAAATAAAGTCCAAATAAAATAAAATCTCCAAATGTAGCATGGCCACCTCAAGGTCCACCGGCCCGGTCCAATCACCGCTCATCACCGAAAATAATTCCCACAATGGGTGAGTCAACAGACTCAATGTGCACAAATACTAACATTCAACAATTCAGGCATTCATGTTCAAATCATCGATCCATATAAAATGAAATTATGATGCAACCCAAACCCAATCCTATGGTCCATCCGCTACACACCACCACACGCCATTCACACCATGGGGACTACTAAGTCAACCCTCCATCCGCTACACACCATCGAAGGCATTCGCCCATATCGTTGTGTCATTAGACACTATAGTCAAATTTATAAGTGAGAAGGAGTAAAAATTTTGAGGAAAAGTAAAAGGTTTGGGAGTTTGGGGTAAAATATAAAATATTATATTTTAATATTCGAATTATTCAATTATTCGAGTTATTCGAGTTCGAAAACTCAACTCGATTCGAACTCGAAATGCGAAAAAAAAATTCGAGTTGACTCTAATAACTCGAATAACTCGAATAATTCGATTCGTTTAACTCGAAATTCAATTTTTTCGATTTTTCCAATGAATCAATTTTGCTCACCCCTAGTTATGTAGGGTTTAGGTAGAGTGTGGAAGGCAATTGTTTTTGCTTTCTCTTAAAACTAACAAAATTGATTACTTATTTATAGGTTTAAAATAAATCTTCTACTAGGGACACAGACATCAATGTCCATTTAAATTTTTGTTAAAATTGAATTTGCTTACGTTATCTATTTTTCAAAATTATCATTCACAACTTGACATATGTAGGTATCAAGTTTAGGATTGAATGTTATCCTCAGACATTTCAAATTTTAATTAATTTAAATGTTACCATTTATATTTTAAATATTTTACAATGAACCTAACACACAAATATGTTGAGGTTCTATAATCGTATCATAATTGTAAGACCTAAAATTTGCCCGGCCCATTAAACCAATACAAAAACCAATTAAAAATAAAATCCAAAATAGTCCATCAGTCCATTACAAATCAATAAATCAAGCCCAACGCAAACCCAGACTTAAAGCCCAAATACCTAAAACACTACCCAATTAAAAAACCCAAATCGATATTAGACCCAACTACAATCGGCCCAACTTTAGTCAGGCCCAACACCAAGCAGAATTCCAAAACTTCGGTGCCTTCTCTATGTTACCACCCCGTCATGCCTTTGACTCCCAGCATGCTATACACGCCACCGCTTTAGGTTCCCACAATCAGTCCCATCGCTACATGGCACAAGACGCCACACACGAGCCTTCACCAGCGCATTAGCTTGTGTCTCCGTACCTCCGTACCTGCACCAAATGACAAATGAACAGCAAACGAATACAGCAGAGCAAAAACAAACAACTAGCAAGAAAAAGCAGAGGAAAACGATTGTATATTTGATTTTTTTTTATTTTCTATTTTGATTTCGGCCTTTAAAAGGACCGAAAGAAACCATTGTAAGGGGGACAATTTTTACACCCTGAACACACAGAGAAATATAGATTAGAAACAGAAATTCGAAGGTTTTTTTCGATTTCAATCTTTTTTTATTTTTAAAAATCTTGCTGTTGGCTTTCGATTTCTTTCTTTTTGATGCATGCGAAAACAGATTAATAAAAGGAAAAGGCTCTACCTTTGTAAGACGAACAGACGGGCTAGCCTTCTTCATTGAAATCGAGGTGAGGGCAATCGTCGAGGTCAAAAATACTGCAACACTTGGGTCCGGCTTTGAAAGGACCATTCAAATGGCCTGAGTCTGCTGCTAATCGACTGATTGTCATGGTTTTAGCGGTCGGACGGGGTTTCAAAAGCGGCTGAGAGAGGGTTAGCTTCGTTTAGGAAAACAAATCGGAGGGCTAGGGTTTCATTAAAAGAGGGTTAATGAAGACTTAAGGTAGCTTTTAAAGGGGGTGAATGACCATTAACAAAACGACGGCGTTTTAGGTTTAGCTCGATCGCTTTGAAACGACGTCATGATGGCGCCCGATCCGACCCGATTCGGAACAAATTAGATCCCCATGTTTACGCGATAAAGGGAATTTATGCATTTGGTCCTTCTTATTTCGTGTTGTTTTAATTAAATCTACTATTAAAATGCGATCCGATTGTTTGGTTCTTCTTAGGACTTTGAAGATGACCAAAATTGTCACCTATCTTCTAATTTGTTAATCTGGAAGAAAACAAATCCTACGTGAGCCAAGAAAGGAGATGAAGATCAAAGCCTAGCTCAATGCGTAAATAAGATTTCTTACATGTGGGGCATGGACGTTATCAAGCCAATCTCCTCAAAAGCTTCGTCAACATTATTCATTTTGTGGACGTCGATTTCTTCACTAAGAGGGTGAGGGTCGCCCATATGCCAATATTACAAAGTCGATGGTCATTAGACTTAAAAAAAAGAAAGAAAAAAGAAAGAAAGAATACCGACAAAAAAAAGATCAACATTTAATCGCACAATGCCAAAAGTCTGCGCGTCTGCTTAAAGATCGGTTAGAAAACACCCACACCCTACCACGAGAATGGACCAGATCTGGTATGTTCCTAAAGTGAACCGATTTCAAAATCATTCGTTACTTAGAGAAAATTCGTAAAATTTTAGAAAATGTTGTTGTGGATTGGGCTTAGATTGGATACCCATTTTATTAAACTTGTAAATCCAATTTGATTTATTACGTCCAAAATAGTTCTTAGCACAATATTTAAAAGTAAAGTAAAAATAAAGAATAATCCACTTGGGCCTTATGGCCTTATTACATCAAATAAAACCCAAAAGAAATATAATTAAGGGTACCAAATGTAAATAAAGTCCAAATAAAATAAAATCTCCAAATGTAGCATGGCCACCTCAAGGTCCACACGGCCCGGTCACACCGCTCATCACCAAAAATAATTCCCACAAGGGGTGAGTCAATGACTCAATGTGCACACAATACTAACATTCAACAATTCAGCATTCATGTTCAAATCATCGATCCATATAAAATGAAATTATGATGCAACCCAAACCCAATCCTATGGTCCATCCGCTACACACCACCTGCACACGCCATTCACACCATGGGGACTACTAAGTCAACCCTCCATCCGCTACACACCATCGAAGGCATTCGCCCATATACGTTGTGTCATTAGACACTATAGTCAAATTTATACGTTGTGTCATTAGACACTATATTCAAATATTGTAACCGAAGTTACCAAAATTTCGCAATGTGACCGTAGTCAACATATTTCGTTGGTGAGACCGAAGTCATCACCTACTCTCCCCCTTTCACATGAATCCCGAATGCCCCAAAAATATATATATTGTGCATAACTTAATTTCATGTTCATATACATATATTCGCATGTTATAAAATAACATATTTCACAATCCTATCAGAAGTAGGAAACGTACCTGGGTACTTTTTGCCACATTTGTGGTACATAGCCACATTCACATTCTTATTCATATTTATATATTAAAATAATAGCCATGAAATATCGAAGGTTAGTAAGGGTACACACCTGATTTGCTTAATAGGTTCCTTGAGATCTCAAAAATCCCGATCTAACTTTAGATCTGTTAACCCCTTTGCCGATTTGGTGTTTATACAATTCCCGAAAACTTGGTTTTTCCTTTACGATATTCTACCAACCTTAAATCTCAATATAGGTTAGTTTTCGGCTTTTTAATAATTAAATAATTGATCAAAGTAATCACACAAGCCTTGGCCGAATGTGTCTCACCTTAATTTCCTTGAATCCAAAATCCCGAAAACTCTTCCTTTGATATTCGACCAAGAGACATAAAAGGGGTTATTTTCTTAAATCTTGATTAAACAATTAAAAGAACAAGAACTAATTGTTTTTACCTTAGATCCTTGATCTTTATATTCGGTAATTGTGGAAACCTTGATGCCTTTAATCGATTGCTTCCTTGCCTAGAGTCACAGAGATTCTGGCTATGGAGATTTAACAGGATCAAAACAAAAGGGTTTTGGCTTAACAATGACAAAGGAGAGGAGAAGAAAATAGAAGAAGAGATGGATTTTGCTTAAAGAGAAATTCGCAAAAGAGGAGAGAGCAAGGGATTTTCGGCTACTTGGAAAGATGAGAGAAAAGACCTTGGGTTCTCCTTTTATAGCCAAATTTGCTAGGCCAAGAGTCCTTGACTTGGCCACCACTCTCCTTAAGATAATATTATTTCCTTTATCTAAAAATAAAAGCATTTAATCCATCAATTATCTCCTCGGATAATCCAAATTTAAAATCCCTTATTTATCACTTATTAATCAAGTTTTAACCAAATAAAACTCCTCCTCTTAGATTCCCTTGTGCCGTCCAACTCCTACTCATGGAAGCAAAATAAAACTTCTTTTATTTGCTTCCTAGATGACTCAAACTCGTGCCCAAAACCTCTTGCATTTGGGCCATTTCCTAAGCCTTAGGTGGCATCTTCAGCCACATTTCCAAGTCCGTTATTGGGTCAAATTTCATGTATTTTATATTTTAGGGTCATTTGGCCCTAAGTTCCCTTTGGGCTCCAAAATTCGACATTCCGGGTCATTTTAAGTTTCGAAAATTTTCGCAGCGACTCAGTATTTTCCAAGTTTCCAAAATGTTTAGTTTCCTATTTTGGCTTGGTTTCCAAAATGTTTAGTTTCCTATTTTGGTTTGGTTTCCAAAATGTTTAGTTTCCTATTTTGGTTTGGTTTCCAAAATGTTCAAGTTTCCATTTTGGATCATTTCCAAAAATGTTCGGGTTCCAAAATGTTCATTTTCCTATTTCCAACATAACATTTCCATGC
This sequence comes from Gossypium rotundifolium, assembly GCA_025506655.1. NCBI lineage: Eukaryota > Viridiplantae > Streptophyta > Magnoliopsida > Malvales > Malvaceae > Gossypium > Gossypium rotundifolium. The sequence continues at coordinate 173,845,981 of CP106727.1, forward strand.
ATTCTCGTGTTTCCAAAATCATTCCAAATTTATTCCAAAACACATAAAAGATGTCTTTTTGTACAATTGCCACATCATAGTAAAGGCAGTCAAAAATAAAAACAAAAGATCAAAAAAAAAAAGGCCGAGACTTTTAAAGATTGGCATACAGAAGTTACTATTTACCCTCTATGCTTGTTGAACATTGGCCAAGACTGTCACCGGGGCAACACATTTCTCCTTGGCTTTGCCCATTGGAATCAAAATTTTGTCAGAGCTAAAATTGGATGAGGCAGAACGCGTTTAATCTCAACGTGATCAATTGAATTTGAAGAGAAAATGTTAAAAGCTATCTATCACGGTCAGATGATGCGAGCTCACAACAAAAATGATTCGTCCTAGAAGATTTCATGATAGGGCTTTGAAGAAGATTCTTTCCCATGCAAAAGGGACTTCAGAAGAAAGAAGATGTCAAATCGAGAAGGACCTTAGGCAACAAAGAAGGCCTGTTCTAGGGAAGCATGGATATTGTCTGAGATAGATGACAAGGACCTACCCAATCCGAAAAATTCAGATTCAATAAAAAGAATTCAAAAAAAAAGAAGAAAAAAAAGAAAAAAAAAGAAAAAGAAATTTTCAGTAAAAAAAAGAACGAAAAGGAGAGGCCAAGGTGAAAACCCGTAAAAGGCGCTTTGAGACCAAAGGGGACTTGAGTTGAAAACCCGAAAAGGGCGGCTCAAATTTTAATTGAAAGTGGGGCATACAGCAGTCCTACTATGCCTGAATTAACAATGAAAAATTATGCTATGTCTTGGGGCATCGACAAAGTACTTCAGATCCCCTAAACACATATTGAGCTTAAAATGACCCTCAAGAAGTTAGAACAGAGAAGCTCAGGCTGCGATATCTGGGGCACCTAGTTTCCACTTTATCCATTTTAAATTTTTTATTCGTGATTACATTTTCCTTTCAAAATATGTTCACAATAAATTTCTTTCTTAATTGCGATTGCTATCTTTGCTTAGCTTTTTTGTTTCGAGCTATGCTCCTAATCAATTTCCTTCTTGTCCATGGTTATGATCTTTTTCAGGCATTTTGCATTGAAATAATGATTAGTGGACTAATAATATTTTCATAAAATGAGTTTTGCATATTACTCTGGAAACTCTTTGAATAATACGAGAACCTGAAATAGGACTATTGTTTAAAACTCACCAAGTTTAAGGAAGAGTCTAAATTAAGGCTATCTCTTTGGATTTTCTTTCAAAAATGGTTGGTGATACAGTCTTGAAGAAAACAGGCAATACTAACCCAAGTATAAAAAGGGGAATCATTCGCAAGAAAAATGATATTCTGCATCCATGCAAGCATCATGTATACGCATCCAAATTGGGCCACCAAGAGTGTTCATTAAATGAACAAGCTACAAAACCTTATACCCCCGAGTTATAATAGGATAGATGGAAACTGATTCAGATCCTATGCCCCTAAGTCACAAGGAGATGAGTCCTAAAGTTACAGTGGGGCAAATCTGTTGAGCAAGGTATAATTATTTTCTTGGGTTTTCTGTCAAAAATACTAGCCAAACAAGATGGCAGCATAGAACATCAGCAATAGAGCCCTAATAAACGACAAACGATGGCACCTTAAACTTTTAAAAAGGGGTCATTCTCATGAAACTCTACATTCATGCAAAGCACATCTATTTAGGGGCATTTGATTCATTCCAATCATTGCATCCTAATATTTGTAAAAAGACCATTCTGACGACATTCTACATTCATACAAATGTCGTCCATAATAGATTTAATTAGGAGCATTAGATTCATTCTAGTCATTGCATCTTAACTATTTTCTATAAGCATAAGCACAAAACTGATTTCATAGAGCAGGTCCCATAGAGGACTTTGTCGCAACATCGGTGAATTCAGATCTTGCCTTCCTCAGTGAGGCGGATCGAAGACAGCAGATCTAGCAACCCTAAAGTTACAGGAATAGGTCGAAGCCAAACAATTTTTATCTCCTCAAAGTTCCAGTAGAGTAGGTGGAGGCTATAAATCCCTCCTCCCTGAGTTTACAATGAGGACCAGTCAGTTTTTCTTCAGTAGAGAAGATGGAGGTTACAAATCTCTTCTCCCTGAATTTTTAGTTCCTGGAAGCTCTAGTGGAGTAGGTAGAGGTTACAAATCCCTCCTCCCTGAGTTTACAATGAGGACCAGTTAGTTTTTCTTCAGTAGAGAAGATGGAGGTTACAAATCTCTTCTCCCTGAATTTTTAGTTCCTCGAAGCTCCAGTGGAATAGGTGGAGGTTACATATCCCTCCTCCCTGAGTTTACAATGAGGACCAGTCATTTTTTCTTTAGCAGAGAAGATGGAGGTTACAAATCTCTTCTCCCTGAATTCCTAGCTCCTCGAAACTCTAGTGGAGTAGGTGGAGGCTACAAATCCCTCATCCCTGAGTTTACCACGATGATCAGGCAGTATTTCTTTGAAGTTCCAACGAAACAGATCGAAGATAGCAAGTCTGGCAATCTTGAGTTTGCAGGAGCAGATTGAAGATAACGAATCTGGTAATCCTGAGTTAGCAGGAGCAGATTGAAGATAACCGATTTGGCAATCCTGAGTTTGCAAGAGCAGATTAAAGACAGCAAATCTGGCAATCCTGAATTTGCAGGAGCAGATTAAAGACAGCAAATCTGGCAATCCTGAGTTTGCAGGAGCAGATTGAAGACAACAAATCTGGCAATCCTAAGTTCGTAGGAGCAGATTGAAGACATCCTGAGTTCACAAGAGCAGATTGAAGACAGCAAACCTGGCAATCCTAAGTTCATAGGAGTAGATTGAAGACAGTAAATCTGGCAATCTTGAGTTCGCAGGAGCAGATTGAAGATAGCAAATCTAGCAATCCTGAGGTTGCAGGAGCAGATTGAAGATAGCAGATCTGGCAATTCTGAAGTTGCAGAAGCAGATTGAAAGTCTAATTTCCTTGAGTTGATCGAAGCGTCAGTTCCCGAGCCCTTGAAGATGCGGCGGGATGGAACGAAGCTACTCAAAGAAGAAAAGCACTGAAAGAGGCACGACCGAACAAAATTGGCTCTTTTTGAGGTCTTTGCTCTATTCTCGTTACACGACAATGAGCAAAGAGGGGCAGCTGTAAGACCCAAAATTTGCCCGACCTATTAAACCAATACAAAAACCAATTAAAAATAAAATCCAAAATAGTCCATCAGTCCATTACAAATCAATAAACCAAGCCCAACGCAAACCCAGACTTAAAGCCCAAATACTTAAAACACTACCCAATTAAAAAACCCAAATCAGATATTAGACCCAACTACAACTGGCCCAACTTTAAGCTGTGGCCCAACAGCCCAAGCAGAATTCTAGAAACTTCTGGTGCCTTCTCCGTGGCCACCCCCACGCGCGCCCCTTTGACTCCCCACGTGCTATACAAGCGCACCGTTTCAAGTTCCCACGAACAGATCCCATGCGCGCCTCGCAGCGTCTGCGTGCACGCCACGAACGAGCCTTCACCAGCGCATTAGCTCGTGTCTCCGTACCTTCGTACCTGCACCAAATGACAAACGAACAGTAAACGAATACAATAGAGCAAAAACAAACAACTAGCGCAGAAAAAACAGGGAAAACGATTGTATATTTGATTTTTTTTTTATTTTCTATTTTGATTTCGGCCTTTAAAAGGACCGAAAGAAACCATTGTAAGGGGGACAATTTTTACACCTTCAACACACGAGAAATACAGATTAGAAACAGAAATTCGAAGGTTTTTTTCGATTTCAATCTTTTTTTATTTTTAAAAATCTTGCTATTGGCTTTCAATTTCTTTCTTTTTGATGCATGAGAAAATAGATTAATAAAAGGAAAAGGCTCTACCTTTGTAAGACGAATAGACGGGCTAGCCTTCTTCGTTGAAATAGAGGTGAGGGCTGTCGTCGAGGTCGAAAATACTGCAACACTCGGGTTCGACTTTGAAAAGACCATTCAAATGGCCTGAGTTTGCTGCTAATCGACTGATTGTCACAGTTTTAGCGGTCGGACGGGGTTTCAAAGGTAGCTGAGAGAGGGTTAGCTTCGTTTAGGAAAACAAATCAGGGGGGCTAGGGTTTCATTAAAAAGGGTTAACAGAAGACTTAAGGTAGCTCATAAAGGGGGTGAATGACCATTAACAAAACGACAGCGTTTCAGGTTTAGCTCGATCGCTTTGAAATGACGTCGTATGAGCGCCCTAATTCGACCCGATTCGGAACAAATTAGATCCACGTGTTTCTGCAATAAAGGGGGAATTTGCGCATTTGGTCCTTTTTATTTCTGTGTTGTTTTTAATTAAATCTGCTATTAAAATGCGATCTGATTGTTTGGTTAAATTGCATCTTAAGTCCTCGGTTATCTAGATGCATTTCTATTTGATCCTCGCGCATGTTAAAATAAGTTTTTTAATAGCCCTTTAGTTTAGTTTTGTTTCGATTAAATATTTTTGTTTTCATATGCAATCCATGCATTTATTTTAAGTTTAATTAACTTATTAAGTTAGTTTTAAATTATCTTCTTGTATGATATAAAAAATTTATATTATTTGTTTTAAATTATTATTCAAATGCATTATTTATTTTTAACTTATTTTAAAATAAGGTTTATTATACTATTTATTTAAAATAACTTTATATATTATTTATTCTAGGTTTTACATATATTGTTCGTTTTAGATATGTTTTGTTTTCATATTATATAGTTTATTTCTTTCTTTGTATGTATTATTCTTTTTAAATTATTGTCTTCTATTGAGTTCTTTTAATATATATATATATATATATACATATATATTCTTTTACATCATTTATTTTAAATCTATTTATTATTTTGATTTGATTTCGCTCATTTCATATAATTGGTTATATTATTCGCTCCATTTTTTTCAATTGCTAATATAGAAGATGTGTTATATGATTATTGCTCTTGTATGGATAAATTGTTCATTTGTTATTATTAATTGTCCATGATTCATCGATGTAATATTTGATATACGGATTAATATATCGCTTTAGTACTCCATTGTGTCATTCGAAAGATGTAGTGTTTTAATGTCATTTCGGTCTTAAAATTATAAGGCAATGTTCGTGTTTAGTGGTTACGGGAAAATCGTGCTCTGACTTACTGAGTTTCGATTCTCCTCATTTAAAACCTAGCAACCGAGTACCCTTTCTCTCTTTTAAATCAAAATACATAATATTTCAAATAAAAAGTTATTCTTGGGATTCTTGGAGATATTGCACCCTAACTTACTGAGTGTGATATTTTAGTATCCCGAGATAAGATTTTTAAAAGAACAAAGGCAATATTCCGTATTCAGGAATTTTGATAAATAGTGCCCTAACTTACTGGGTTGCTATTTTTCATTTAACCCAAATAAGAGAATATCCTTCTCATTTTTTATATACAAGTATTGAATGTCGAAGGATAAATCCTAACTTCCGGAATACAAGATGTTGTGCCCTAACTTATTGAGTACGGCATTGTATTTCTCCAAAATAAGAAGCTTTGGCATCCAATATGATTCTGTCCAAATATATATCTTAAGTAAATGGATCGTAATTCTAAAATCTTTTCAAATTTTCGACGTTAGGACATTAATTAATCAATTCGGTATCAATTTTGGGCGTTGCGAGGGTGCTAACCCTTCCTCGTTCGGAACCGACTCCGAACCCATTTTCTTAGATTTCGTAGACCAAAATTATTATTTTAATAAATCAAAATGTTTTATTAAAATAATTCACCTCAAGGTGATCCGATCACACCTCGAAAAAATATCGGTGGCTACTCTATTTCTATATTTTTAAAGTCGATCCCCGTTTTTCTAAAAACACTCGTTTTAAAAATGGTTTCGACAATAATGATTACCTAGATGGAGCACGAAAAACTTAGCAGCATTGACATCCACACAAAATTTAATGGTGGGTGTCGAGGTACTCTTTAAAAAATGTATTCTAAAAAATAATTTTTTATACACGTATTTTGATAATAATAAAAAGGGTTATTATTTGATGTACTGGCAGTATACTATTTTTATTTCAAAAAAAGTTTTAAACCCCCCACTTTTCGAGCGGGCCTTCGAGCAAGGCCGGGTGGCCTGGCCCATGGACATGTCTACTGCAAAGCCCAATGGCCTATGATGATAAAAGCGAGAATGAAAGTATAACAATGAATTGAAACAATTGGATTCATTTTATCTATAAAATTTCAATCTCTAAAGTATGAACCTAACATCAAAATATATGTTCCCTGTATATTTTGTGTTAACAAAAGCCCAATCTACAAATAGAATCATGATAGCACAAGGGAGAAATTTGCTATGAATTAGGGGTTTCAAGAATAAGGATCCTCTTCATCATGGCAAAGCTCTTTCCTAAGTTTACATGAAGCAACCATGCTAAGATCAATGGCAGTTGAAAGTGCAACAAACAGTGCATCATCAGCCATACATGTTACATGATGGATCCCTACTTGTACCATCGGCTTGTTAACTTTTCCTTCACCTTCAACACTCGACCCCTTAATGAATCCCTTTACGGTGACTTTAATACTCCCTTATCTATACAAAATTAGTCACCTTTTTTCACACTAATTAAAGCTTCAGCAATGGGGATTCCATCATTACTTCCATGCTGACTAGCAACAAGTTCAAACTTGTTGCCTAAGCCATCAATTGGACCTCGTTCTCTCCATGTCTCAAGATGACCTGATAGTTTCCAGATGTTGATGAAGGAGCCATTGGGGTGGAGTATTAGCCATGCACCAAGGTTCGATAGAGAAACACGGTCTAAACTAAGGGAAGGTACAAATGGAGTGATCATTGAGGCAGCTGTAAAAGGTGAGCTTGAGAGATCATATATCATTATCATCTATCCCTTCTTCCTTTCCTTTTTTTTCTCCTGATAATGTTGTTATCCATCCTCTCTTCTTGACCGTAAAATCTAGTGGGAAGAATATGGTGTTTATAACTATTTCCCAAATGTTAAACAAAGTAATCTACGGATACCATGAAAAATTCATACAAACTAAATTTCTTAAATCATCCATTGCATTGCAACCATATTGGAAGTGAAAAAAGGAAATTACCCGAATTATGAACAATTGGCGCTAAACTTGTAACTAAACATGGGTTTTCTAATGTTACCTTGAATTTGAAACACAACAAGGCTACATTCCGCTTCTTCTTCACCGAATTGGAAAAGAAATTGGGGATCAAGTTCGGCCCGATCCGTTAAATGAAGTTTAGCGTTTGCTTTATCTGATACGTTACCCAGTTTCGTCCGCCCATTTCGAAACACTAAAGGCTTGGCTTGTGATAAACCCAAGTCCATAGTAACCTGAACCTGGCCCATCAGTTTCCTACAACTGACGCCATAAGTGCGCCCATATGACTAGTGTAGACATCGATACATAATGTGACGAGCTTGTTGGAGAGATGCCAGAGTCAGACCCGTTTTTAATATTTTTGGGGACTTAGGTGAAACTATAAATTGGGCCCCTTTTAAAAAAAATATAAAATATAATACAATAAAAACTAAAAAAATTTTAAGGTCATAGGAGATGAAGAATTTATGATGAAAAATTGAAAGCCCTAAGCATTTAATTAATTTATTTTAGTTTGAGATTTTTTCCCATATTAAAAGTTGAAAAAATATTTTTTTGGGCCCCTTCTAGCCTTGGGCCCTGAGCAGCTGCACTCTCAAATAACCCCCAAGGTCGGGCTTGGTCGAGTGTGAGAGCGTCAAGATGGAAATCGAGGGTGAAGGTGGATGACTCAAGGGGAGAGTTGCCAGAGTTATTGTTGAGAGGAAACCAAGTAGTTTGAGAAGGGAATTTCTTGAGTCTGAGCTTGCAAAAACACAGCGTCACAGTCGGGTAAACGCAAGAACCTACTAGTTTGGTGGCTTGCGAGAGTTCCAGCTAACTACTCGACGATCAAACAAACAAATGGGCAAGGATCCATTGTACAAGATACTATTTCAAAAGGTCTTTTTAAGTAGTTTTATTTAGTTTAAAAGAACAATGGTGAGCTGAAAACGCCATTGACAGTACAGAGCTTAGGAAACATATACGATTTGTACTGTACATAAAATAGGGAAGTGGGGTTGGTCTTAACATTCCACAGTCACTATCTTATCAACATATCATTCTTTTTCTTACTAGTAATGTAACACCCCAAACCCGGCCTAGACGTTATGGCCATATCTGGCAATGTCACACGATAGTGTTTTTAAAACCTCATTATTACAATGAAAACATTCCATGTTATTATCTTTGGTAAACCTTTGCTAGAACTTAGGAAGTCGTCTTTATTCATTTAAAATATTTCTTTTGAAACATCCCTCGTTGCGGAAGCTTTAATAAAACAATCTAGGTGATCATGAGTTTAGAAATTACTTTAACTTTTTGAAAACCGAATTTCCTACGACCAGCAGGTATAAATCCATAAAGTAAAATAAATAGAAACCCAAATTTAAAACCAAAATCCCAGAGGGTCATTAAATTACAACCCAAATAATCAATAATAATCAAATCATAAATCATAAATTGAAAACCATGAAGTCCAAAAATTACTGTGGTCACCGCTGAGTCCTCCGTCGCACCGATCCGTCTAAGTCTGGGATTACATGTGCACATTAAACAAAAAAGGTGAGTTTACATAAACTCAGTGTGTAATCTCATAGAAACAAACAAACAATCATTATTCACAGTGCACAGTTGAACAGTCTTGGGCCTAAGCCTTTTTCAGTACAGTGTCAAAATGCAGTAGGGCCTTAGCCCAACACAGTATCAGTAGCAGTAACAGTTATGCAGTTGCAAAATCCTAGCCAACCAGCCTCTACACACCATCTCCGTCCAACTCTACACTCCATATGGGGATATAATCAACCCACCTATCCCTACGCTCCAAGTATTACTGCATGTGACACAATACAATAGTTTGCAGCTGAACTGCCAATAAATTAGGCTTAAAGCCTTTCATACACTTCCTCTGAATAACAACCCCCAACCCAATGCAATGCAACACACAATGGATGACATACTATTATGCAATTTCAGTACATATATTCAGTTTAGATATTAACATGCCCAGTACAGATATCATTCAGTCAATTTCACACATTTAGGGGTCTAAATAGCGCTTACCGACCTTACAGTAGGTTCACAGTCGACTTGGGCGATTCGTGCAACCTTAAAAATATTTCGATAAAAATAGGCCCACATGCCCATGTGATCTGCCTGTGTGGGCCCACATGCCCGTGTGGCCCACTTGGCCCAAATTGGCCTTGGCTGTGTGATCTATTTTTAAAGTAACACATGCTAGCTCAATACTCATATATGTTTTCACTATTTACTTATATGTTCATTCAAAACTGTCTACTTGAGTCATTATCACTAAATTATTTATATCTTGAGCTACAGAATTCCAAATTAAGATCCGCTTGATGCTTTTGAAACTAGACTCAAATACCTTTCTACCATAAAATTTTCAGAATTTATAATTTGTCAAATAAGTACAGCAAAATCTTTAAAGTTATCCCTATTCTACTGTTTGACAACTTCATTCTTTCCTTACTAAAATTTTTTTATCTCTTAGTACGGAATTTAGATGATGTTTCCGTTTGTTTCTCTTGAGAATAGACTCATTAGTGATTTAAAAATATAAATTTAAGCCCCTAATTATTTTTTTACAATTTTTGATGATTTTCCTAAGTCAGCACAGGGGAACTCAAAATCATTCTAAGCTTGTCTCACAAAATTTATTATCTCTCATGATTTACAATTCCATTGCTTACATTGTTTCTTCATGAAAAACTAGACTCAATAAAATTTAATTTCATATTTTATTCAACCTCTAAATCCAGTCCCACTATTTTTTATGATTTTTCAAAGCTATACTACTGCTGTTGTCCAAAACTATTTTAGTGCAAAATGTTGATTTCCAAGTTTATAACACCCTTATTTCCTTTCTTTACAATTTTTCGCATCATTTTATCTTATTTCTCTTATTTCTCGACAGCAAGCAATTTTAGCTTTTCGCTGAATCCTTTTCTATGTTTCGGGTACACACCTGTATCGTTTTTGCTGTTTACGCAATCTCGAGATCACCAAAAACCTATAATCAACGATCCCAAATTTAGAATTGGTCTTAAACTAAGATTAAATCTTATTCACGTACCAAAAGTTCTAAGCTTGTCCGTTCATCACTTACCTTCTAACTTCCTACAATTCCACCATTACTCAACAAGAGGGAGATAGCAATCGAAACGATTCGCTACTGTAAAAATAACCATTCCTCATTAACGAAGAGTTCAACAAAGTTAAGAACGAATTCAAAGGCAAAACCACTCACCCAAACAACACAAACGCATACCTTATGCGCTTACCAAACGATCACCACTTCGAGTCAAATCGACGAACGTTAATTTCAGCCTCATGATCTACTCCTAAACAGTCAACAAAACACCCCTTAATCCCTTATCCAGAGTAACATTCGAGTTTAATAAAACGAAAACTTACCGTACAACACAATTGCACGCTTGCACAAAGGGGAAAAGATGAAGAAAGAAAAAGAAAATGGAATAGGAATTCAAAGGAAATTCTGCAACAAGGATTTATTATTTAGAAAAAAAGAGGAAAACCGAAAATTAAGAGTGGGGGAGAAGAGAGAAAACGTCAAAAAGGTGGAAAAGATTCCGAAATTTGAAAAAAACTAAACAAAAATACAATGCCTAAAAATCTGGTAACTCATCTCCTTAATTCTCTCCCACAACAACTCCACTACTCGAAATTTCAATTTGACTAGGACTCTACCATGCCACACGGCCAAGCAACAAAAATAATTCATTTTCTTGCATAGGGACTTGAACTTTAGACCTCCCACACACCAACGCACACCTTAGCCACCAAACCAACAAGCCCATTCTATATATTTTTACCAACAATCAAATAAAACCCTATTGAACAAGAGTAAGGCCTAATTCATTCAAAATACCAAAATTTGCCCAAGCGAAGACTTGAACTTGGGATCTCCTAAACACTCCAAGAACACATAACCACTAAAGCTGAAAAATATTTGTTTCATATTTTCACAATAATAGAATTAGAAATTTTGGGGCGTTACAAGTAATGTACTGCCAGTTAGGTGGATTTTGCATTGGTCTATATTGGATGTTTTTTCTCTTTCGGCACTCTCTGTAAAATGGATATTAGATAAGAAATTAGATTGATTTTCGTAGGATTAAAAGTAACCAAATAAAAATATAGGGATTAAATTCACAACTTTCATAAATTATAGGAATTAATAACAAAATTTAATCAAAATTATTTTATTGATGTTTCACCATTCATAAAGCTTAAACTTGAGACTTTGATTAAAAGACATCAAATTTCTTATCACCCAATCTAGTAAGAGTTTATACCATCTCTTTACTTTTTTTTTCTTCACAAAAAAACCAAAAAATGTATATATATAAATGAAAGAAGAAAAGGTAAATTCTATTGACTGTTCTCTAACGTTAGCATCATTAAACAAAAGAAATCATTGTATGTAACACCCCAAACCCGCCCATGCGTCAGGACCGGATCTGATATGCTACGGGTTGAATCTTGAAAACTTTACTCCAATGGGTTTTGGAAAAACTTAATTTGTTATAGCCAAATAATCTATTAAAAGTGAAATTTTGAAAATAACTTTAAACCTTTGCGTGGGTCATGTTTGAAAAGCCCATTTGTCATTTTACTTTATAATTAAGACTTTAGAAAAAAAATAAGTTTATTAAAACCTAACAAAGAGAAATAATATAAAACCCTAAATGATGGAGTCTTATTACAAGAAAATATCCCAAAAATTACACCTTAAAAAAAACAACTGAAAGTAGTCTATGAAGATAAAAGACTTGATGGCCCCTCGAGTCCGCCTCGGCTCCCATGTCCACGAATCACTGCTCATCTGAAAAGTGGGAAAAACAAAAGGGTGAGTCACAAAGACTTAGTGTGCAAATCTCGAAATCACATAAAAGTCTTGGGCCCATAAACACATTATGGGCCTTGGCCCATACACAAAGGCAATAGAATATTTCATGCAATATGGCCCATCCCAAAACTTAAGAGTCCATCCTCTACACACCACCGTACCAATCATCACACCGTGGGGATTTCTACAATCAACCCTCCATCCGCTACACACCATATCGATCACTATGTGACCTATGTGGCAAAGCCACCGATCGCTATGCGACCTCGGTAATACATTATAGTATTCGACACCTTCTGTCGTCATTATAAAGATCGATCACTATGTGACCTATGTGGCAAAGCCACCGATCGCCTCGCGACCTGCTCCCTTTTCGTAATCAAACCATCAATCCCATCCCATGCATACATACATACAATAATCAAAATATTAAGCCATCTAAATAGATCTCATACTTTCTCATGCTTCGATACACATAGAAAAGTTTCTATGATTACGTACCTGGCATCTCTTGCCTACCCCTTCTGAGTAATACGACTGTTCATACAACCTCTCTTTTCGGCTTTTAACCCATAACATACACATATATTACAACAATACTTATGTGTTAAGGATCTACACACAATCACGCTAATCAACCCCTGAGGGTATAATGGTAATTTTACCTATCGAGGGTATTTCAGTAATTTACCTACCAAGTCTAACTCGGTAATTTCACAAACCAGGGTTATTTCCGTAATTTTACAAACCAAGGGTATTTTAGTAATTTTACAAACTAGGGGTATTTCGGTAATTTTATAAACTAGGGGTATTTTCGTCATTTCACTACCTAGGGATATTTCGATAATTTTACAAATCAAGGGTATTTCGGTAATTTTACAAACCAGGGGTATTTCGATAATTTTACAAACCAAGGGTAATAAGGGTATCTTGGTAATTTTGTAAAATAGGGGTATTTTGGTACTTTCGTAAAACATGGGTATTTTGGTACTTTCACAAAACAGAGGTATTTTGGTACTTTTGCAAAACAAGGGTATTTTGGTACTTTCGTAAAATAGGGGTATTTTGGTAATTTCGTAAATCAAGGGTATTTCGGTCCCTTTGGGGTTTTAGCTATGAACTTTGGCCGATCAACAAGTCTTCACGGCTAAAATGAACAGACACTACGCACCAGGTAGGATTCCAGAAAAGAGGAGGTGGGCCACTAGGGCCGTTTAAGTACCAAGCTTTCCCTAGATCCAATCCTAGACATGCGTATGCCCGTTGCCACACCCTAACCCAACGACTTGTTCATAGACATGTTTAATTAGAGAAATTAAGTCTTATGGAATTTAAGAGTTGTTCAAACTAGGCCTAAGGTCCATAAACCCTAACATACATGTCTACGTCCTCATAAGCCCATCAAGCCCAAATCACTCCCTTACGGTCTATTAGGCCCAAAACAAATCCAATTCATATATCATGCATGGCTAATTCAATTCGTATAACCAACCAAACCATTTCATCAATCTTAGCCTCAGGGCCCATCGGGCCAATTAGCCACTTTTGACTTTTCAGCTTTTAGGCATTGCCGATATCGTGGGTGTAGTGTTTATACACACCTGGTTACTGCGATGTGCTATCCTATCCTTAGCCTTGATCCTACAACAAACCAACCTTCAATCAACCACTCATACTTAATCAAAATATTTACTCAAAAGCTGAAACCTTACCGTAACCTTACCGTGTGCCGTCGGGTTCTAATAGCCTTTCCTTAGCTACTAATCTCAAGTTTTCCCTAGATCTGCACTCACACGTACACCATCAAAATCCAAGCGACTCATAATCCACATAAGTCATCCACACATTCAGCCATTCACTTCAACCATAACCAAGTTGAGTATACTTACCCTTGCTAATGATCCTACCACGCTTGCGATCTCTGAACCTTACCATTATTAATACAAGATCAACGATAATGAAAAATTAGATCGCCCATCGGCTTTTAACAAAAAGTACTAAGGGGAGTTAACAGAATACTTACCGAATCCAACCTTAGATCTTGCGGCCTAGATAACTACCGCACAAGATTCAGCTTTTAACCTTGACTGAAAGTGGATCACAATCGGTTTGTGATGGAGGAAACAACAAGGGTTTGGCAAAAATAGGAATTTTGACAAGAGAAGATGTTGGAAATTAGGCAATAGAGGGGTTTGGCTAAGAGAGAATTCGACAAAAAGAAATTCAGCTTTAGGAGATTTCGGCTTTCAGAGAAAGAAGAAGAACACAACTCTAATGGGAATTTTGGCAAAAAGAATGATGGGTTTTATTTTCGGCAAATGAAAGAATTCGGCTGAGGGGGAGAATAGGAAGAAATAATAGAACCCAACGAACCTTTCAATGAATTCGACAAAGAAAAGAAAGACTGACCTATTTGCAAAACTCTCCAAATGCCGAAAGCCATAATGAAAATTCGTAACACCCCCTAAAAGACCCAAAAACGGCACTCATCTACCCTCCTAAGCTGAATTTATACACTCTCCACTTCCCAAAACGGCACCAACTCTTCACACTTCTTAGCTCCTAACTTTTCTCCCTGATAACACCTTAATCTTATCCGAAATCTCCTCCACATCCATCAGTCCTGCTTACTACAAACTCTCCACGGCAAGAGTACAAAACAAACACAACTCTTATCATCCACCTATGCAAAATAAAACACTCCAAAATACACTCCTCCTGCTCGAACCTTAGACCTCTTCGAATTTTACACACGCCACCTCATTTCCCCTATATAACACCACTTGCCACTGGACCACAAGCCCATTTGTGTCCTATTTTCACTTAATCAACTTAAGAGGCCTCACGCCTGAGACTAGAGTCCACTAAGCAAGAAAAATAAAATTTTCCCTATGGTCTCCCCTATCTCTAAGGCTTCAAATAATCCCGACAATACCTTAATATTATTATTATAAGTGCTACACATTTCCCAAAAATTTTAAACGCTCCTATTCCCAAGGCCCATTGGGCCTAATTCTTCTAGGCCCAAATTCGGGGCGTTACATTGTAGATGATGTAACACCCCAAACCCGGTCTATGCGTTGAGACTAGATTTGGTTTGTTACATGATTCGAGCTATTCTTAAATCTTTAATGAGTTGAAAACTGCAATTTTATACGCAGGTTTAAAATTTGAAGAGTATTTGATTTTGATAAATATTTGAAACATTAGTTGAAAATCATTGTATTATTAAAAACCGTTAGGAGATTTGTTAAAGAGTTAACAATAAAAAGAATTATTTATAAAAGAATTTCATATACTTGAAAACCCAAATTTATTTTTATAAAGCATCATATAATCATAGCCCATTATTTAAAAGTCCAAAATAAAGTTTAAATTCCAAACACACATAAAATCCATAAGTTATTTATAGAGGCCATTTATTACAACATCCCAAAATAGTAAAAATAATTATTAAAAGTTCAGAGTTTTAAATAACCCATATTTAGCAGTATGGCCTCCACGAAGTCATCCTCAGTCCAAGTCCACATCAGTTTCCATTACCTGAGATGGAAAGAAATTAAAGGGTGAGTTACTTAGTACTCGATGGGTTTTGGAAAAACTTAATTTGTTATAGCCAAATAATCTATTAAAAGTGAAATTTTGAAAATAACTTTAAACCTTGAATGGGTCATGTTTGAAAAGCCCATTTGTCATTTTACTTTATAATTAAGACTTTAGAAAAAAATAAGTTTATTAAAACCTAACAAAGAGAAATAATATAAAACCCTAAATGATGGAGTCTTATTACAAGAAAATATCCCAAAATTACACCTTAAAAAAACAATGAAAGTAGTCTATGAAGATAAAAGACTTGATGGCCCCTCGAGTCCCCTCGGCTCCCATGTCCACGAATCACGCTCATCCGAAAAGTGGGTAAAACAAAAGGTGAGTCACAAAGACTTAGTGTGCAAATCTGAAATCACATAAAAGCCTTGGGCCCATAAACACATTATGGGCCTTGGCCCATACACAAAGGCAATAGAATATTTCATGCAATATGGCCCATCCCAAAACTTAAGAGTCCATCCTCTACACACCACCGTACAACCATCACACCGTGGGATTTCTACAATCAACCCTCCATCCGCTACACACCATATCAATCACTATGTAACCTATGTGGCAAAGCCACCTATCATTGTCGACCTCGAATACATTATAGTATTCGACACTTTCCGCTATAAAGACCGATCACTATGTGACCTATGTGGCAAAGCCACCGATCGCCTCAACTAGCTCCCTTTCCGTAATCAAACCATCAATCCCATCCCATGCATACATACATACAAGAATCAAAATATTAAGCCATCTAAATAGATCTCATACTTTTCATGCTTCGATAACATAGAAAAGTTTCTATGATTACGACTAGCATCTCTTGCCTACCCCTTCACGAGTAATACGATTTGTCATTACACTCTCTTCCTGGCTTTTAACCCATAACATACACATATATTACAACAATACTTATGTGTTAAGGATCTACACACAATCACGCTTAATCAACCCCGAGGTATAACGGTAATTTTACCTACCGAGATGGCCTCCACGAAGTCATCCTCATTCAAGTCCACATCGGCTTCCATTACCCGAGATGGAAAGAAATTAAAGGGTGAGTTACTTAGAACTCAATGTGTAACTCACTTACCACCATTATTGGGCCAGATTGTCAAGATATTATGCTGGGCTTGAGCCCAATTCAGAATTCAACAATATATCATGAATTTAAAATAATTAATAATGCATGAAAAATGTAATTCCCAACCCAAACCTAAAATCCATCCGCTAACACCCCCGTACCAACCATCACACCTGTGGGGATCAAGTCAACCCACCCCGCCATCACACCAATCGTAGGCATTAAGCCTTTTTATAATTGTGGCATAGCCACCGAACTAGAGGCAATAAGCCGATATTGTGGCAGAGCCACCGAACTAGAGGCAATAAGCCGATATTGTGGCAGAGCCACCGAACTAGAGGCAATAAGCCGATATTGTGGCAGAGCCACCGAACTAGAGG
The DNA here is from genome assembly GCA_025506655.1 of Gossypium rotundifolium. NCBI lineage: Eukaryota > Viridiplantae > Streptophyta > Magnoliopsida > Malvales > Malvaceae > Gossypium > Gossypium rotundifolium. The sequence continues at coordinate 173,863,046 of CP106727.1, forward strand.
CAATAAGTCGAAATTGTGGCAACCGCCATTCTTCTCTTCATATATCCCACCCATGCAATTATACATGTACTTTAAAATATAAAATTTATTAACAAAACATAACATGGTGGGTTTATCAATAACATTTCATTTGGCCCTTAATTAAAGCAATTTGTCCATTTAGCAATTTAGTGGGCTTTGGCCCATTTACCAAACTAGAGTATTTTGGCTAAATTTTAACGAACTAGAGTGTTTTGGCCCGATTTATCGAACTAGAGTATTTTCGCCCATTTTCACGAACTAGAGTATTTACTACCCATTTTCACTAACTAGAGTATTTACGGCCCATTTTCACGAACTAGAGTATTTACGCCCATTTTCACGAACTAGAGTATTTACGGCCCATTTTCACGAACTAGAGTATTTACGAATAACAATTAATATCTCGAGGCGCTTTCGTAATTTTCACGATTTTGTCGTTTTTTACGTATTTTTGTCAAATATCATTTTTTTTCGCTTTTACCGATCTAATCGCTTTTACGATTTACTTCCATACTAAATTTGACATCCAACCGAGAAAATAATGAGTGTGAAAATTACACACCTCGATACCGTGAGTACTAACCCTTCTCGCTCCTCAAGACCTAAAACATATTTTGATTCGTTAGTCAACTAACTCGTAAAAATAAATCTTAATCGATAATGGATCCAAAATCTTACCCTCTTGATTTTGAATCACTTGATTTTCGGTTTTGCCTCGCTTATCGATTCACTAGTCACGAGAATCCACCAACGATAACGGCTCGGAGGTTCGTACTACTTGAATAATGGACTTCTTTTCGAAGATGGCCCGCAACCCGTGGAAAATCCTTGATCGTCCGAAACCGCTTCTTCTTTTGAATGGGGATTTACAGATCCACCCTCTTACGATAACCGAACACCGCCTTTTCTTCCCTATTTTGACGGTCTTCAAGATCCAAGGAATTTAGTTAGATCTAAAACAATATCAATAATACTAGAGATTTAAAGAGATTTGATTTCCTTACCAAAATAAAACGTTTCCAATGTTTCTCCCATCACTTGAGTTCGATCTCCGTTATTGCACTAAATAATAATAACGAAAAGAACGTTATTAGAATGAACGTTATATTGATTCTAAAAGTCCTTCAAATCACCATTACCATTCGCCATAGTACCTTAATAAATCGAAAATGGAAAAGAACCCTCACCTATAATCCACAATCGAAAAGAAGGAATGGAGAATGGTGTCTAAATGATGAAGGATTCACTATGTATGTTCAAGGAAAAGAAAAAACATTTGGTTTATAGGCACAATAGCATTCGGCTAAGGGAGTGTAGATGAAGAAACTTTGATTGAAATAATTAGAATATGAGAAAGAGATGGTGATGAGATAGTTTGATTTCAAAGAGAAAAGAAGATGAAAGAAAAAAATAGACCTTTAGGATTTAGTGCATTCGCCATGGCAAAAGAAAAGAAAGAAACCGATTTTGGTATGGGTGATTTCGACAAGGAGAATACAAAAGAAAATTAACAAAGTGGATGAAAGTGACCAAATGGTCAAGAGATTTTGGCTTTGCCAAATGCAATATTCGCCAAGAGGGATGTTGAAAGGAGAAAACAAAGAAAAATCTGCACAATGTGCAAAGAATGACCAAAGAGAAAAGGATGAGATTTTAGCCAAACTAACAAAATTTTGGCTCTCCTCCCTTACCAATATTGCCGTCCCAGACACATGGTCAAATGGCCATGATTTCTTTCCAAATTTTCCCTTGATATGTGCCTTATGTTCCCCTATCTTTCCTTAAACCTTTGATTCCATGCCATAAGTTAGTTGTTTCCTTAATCCATTGATACACTAACCAAAAATACATGGTCAACACCTTCCTTATATGTCCCTTGCCGACACTTCCTAGTCATGAGCAGAAAATTAAAAGCAAAATTCATTTAGGTGCCATACAAGGATTCAACCTCTTCCTCTTACTTGAACCCATGCGCCAACTCCACCATGCCATATGCTCATTTTATGACACTTTTAGCACATAATTTAGCTTAAGTCTTAATCACCTTTGTTTCACTTCAATAAATCTCAATTTAATAAATTTTATTTCTTCTCCAAATTATGCTTTACCCTCTCTAGGACTTTAATAAGCACTAAAATAAAAGTAAAAATTTTTCCTTTAAAAAAAAAAAAAATCTAAACACCAATTCATGCAATTTAATTACTCGGATTTTTAGGGTGTTACAGATGATTTGTTTTCCATCTATTAAAGACTTTAGCCCATCTTACCAACTATCAAGTTATATAAACAAAATTAAGTACTCTTTGATGTATGCATGAAAAATTTAAGTACTACAATGTTATCTAAAAAATATCTAATCTTGTTAATGTAAATATTATTAAACCGCCTAGAACAAATAAAACTAAATGAATGTTTAAAGTTGAAGTTGTTATGATCGAACGATTTTCTTAATTTAGAATAGAATAACGTCTAAATCTATGAATTCCCAAAAGAAAAGAAACATTTTTGAATAAAGCTTGAGAATTAAAAAACAAAATCAATTTGAAAAAGAAAAAAATTAAATCAAATGAAAAAATTAAGCTTCAAAGAGATTTGCAAAATCTGAGTAGATTCATGTTTTGAACTTGATAACTTATTCTAACCCTTCAAACGGGCCCTTAAAATAATGAAAAAATGTAAACTGAAAGTTTAGAATGTGAACTTTATAAATTTAAAAGTAAACACCTCAAAATCACTTCATATCATAAAGATCTAATAAAAAAAAGATTTGAATGAAAAATAGAATACAAATTTTTTGAGTTAGAAAGATGAAATTGATAAATAGAAGATGAACGAATGTTCCTATGCCCTTAATTCTGAAAGAACTAACAAAGACAATCATGAGACTTTAACCCTCTAAGGTAGAAACCTTAGCAACCCAAAGTGTGAAGATATTGCAAACACCGTGAAAATTAAGTTGAGATGTTACTAAGACTTCAAAAAAAAAATCAAATAGGAAATGAATCTTGTAAAAGAAACCTCTCAAAAGATATTTTCTTTTCCAAATTCAAGATGTCTTATAATGACGGCTTCATAACACTTAAAATAAGAGTAAAAACATATGAATTTAAGAAATTCATAAGGCTAGTCAACTAAAAGCTAATAACAAGGCTAATTTCAAGGAATTCTAGTCAACACAAAATAAAGAATAAAAACTATTTAGATTTCTAATGGGTCACATGCTAGTCACATGCCCTTATTTAATAAAAAGTATAGGTTTAACTCATTGTAGTTAAGCCTCGTAAAATATTGATAGTCTTGTCTTTTTGTTCCAAGCCTAATTTTCCTTTTTCTTCATTCTTCTCATACGGTTACTCCAAACTCCTTGAAATAAACTTTTGAAATATCATTAAATTCAATCCTTAAGTTGGCAGGATCTTGATCTTGTAATTAGCCTATATGAAAAACTCAAATCCTTCTTGTTGTCCAAGCTTGTATGCATGCATCTTTCCGACCTTCCTCAAAAAGATCTTTCCTCGAATCTTAGGCTACAAAAAAGAGAAATGATTAAAATCAACAAGAGTAGAACTAATCAAATACTTACATAAGCTTCCAATTGGATCATCCTTTCCTTATTTCATCCAAAAACTATCTTCAGGATCAAAGACATAAATTGATAATCCAATTCAACTTGGATAAAAAACTTATCCTTCAAAAACAAGTCATCAACATTAAACAAAGAATTGTTAGGTGCATGAATTTTCAAGTAAAAAATAATCTCTAACTTTCCTTGAACATGCATGGTCATTTGTAAGACTGTCCAAAGTTGAGTTAAGATTTTCACAAAGCAATCAAAATCACTAAATTTAATAGTATTATGTAAAAATTCATTTTTAAAGCTTGAGTTAGATTTTTTTTTTTGCAATAAAAAATTCATAACATTATTTAATTAAATTTATCCAATGCAACCATCCTAAATAAACCTATAAGATAAATTGAACTTTCAAGCCAATGTATAATAAGATTTGACAAAGGTTAAAACAAGTCATAAGGCAAAATCTTACAAGCAAAGTCAGTAGCATAGTTATCAAGAACATTCAAGGTATACATTTTTAATAAATCATCAGTTTCCAAAGTATTTTACCATGCTCACCTTTTATCATTTGTGGAGAATTGTCAAAGTTCAAATCCCCTCTTTCCTATGAGTAAAATCTACTATCAATGATAAAGTAATTGAAAGTCCTTCAACGAGTTCTTCAAATCACGTAGCGAAAAATAACCACTAAACAAATTTGAGTTATAGTTTGTTAAAACACAACCATTCTTCTCCATGGTATATGTATTTTCTTTCTTTTCATTTTTTCAAATTGATAAAAATTCTCAATTTTTATCTCATTTGAATTTTCACTTACCACCACTTGCCAATGTTGGACCTTCAATTAGACTTATATTACTTAAGGTCTATTTCTCTTAGTCTTTTCACAAAAATTATCCTCACTCCCTATATCCCCTCACAATGATTTTGAATGCTTAATTTGTCAGAATACAACTCTTTAGGATGTCATGTTGTATCCGAATCTTTTAAATTTACGGACTCTAGGAAACATTACCAATATCATCACAACTCTCACTAAATGTATCATCTCTAGCATCCATTTCAACACCAAATTTAGAACAAGGTGTGATGCTAGATCTAGACTCAACAATAGGCACAATGTCACGCTTATGTTCTTTTTTGGGCGACCATTTAATTGGGCATTGGAAAGTTTGGTGACCTTTTCGACTATAGCGCCAACATTCAATTTCTTGAATTCTAGTTGTTTATGAAGAATAGGTACCTTGAGTAAGTCTTTGGGGTTTTGTTTGTTCGCACTTTTGATAATAATATGGAGGAATATAGTCTTCCTCGAACTCATCAAAACCATAATCAAATTTTTCCCTTAGGTTGAGAAATCCTAAAAGTGGATTAATGTTTAGAATTCATCTTCTGGCCTTTGAAGAGTTGTTCAAGCCTTTCTATCACTATTCTTTTAATCAAGTTTGTCGTTTAACTCATTGTGGCCTATTTATATTTTGTAAACTTAAAATTTTGTTTTTGGACCATTCTTTTGTTGGAGGTCTCCACTTGATCTTTAACTTCTATAATTTGGCCTTTAAAATAATCAATATAATTTCCCACTACCTTTTGATATTAAGGATTTTGTTCTCCTTTATCCTTTGGATTTTGTTTCCTTTTGTTGCTTTCATCCTTACCTCTTGTATGCATTGTTAAACCTGTAAAATAAAATAAACAATAATTGTAAAACTCACCTTTAACACTCATTAGACTTTATCACAAAGAATTTCACTTGAGCCTTTTTTTCCTTTAAATATAAAATTCAACGCTTGTAATATTTTTTTTAAAATTTTTTTAGCAAAGCAATTCAAACTAAAACAAGTGGTGTGTTGGAAGCAAAATCCACCTAATACAACCTAAGAGGCCAATGAAAAGATGAGGCAATTTATAGCCTAAGTCGCACGAAAAGAGGGTTATAGGGTCAAAGATTGACTCGAGGATCGTGATAGGGGATCAAGCCAGACATAGCCAAGCCCATGTGAAGGGTGATAGTTGTTTCATGCATATAAAGGGGCACCCCTTTGAGGCCATGCCTTAGGGAATAATCGAAGCAAACTCATAGGTCTTATTAAGCTATAGTAACTATTCGAGTCTCTTAAGTTGAAATGTTGACACTAACCTGGTACATGTATGGAATAGAAATTATTTCAATGTTAAATGAGAAGCTATTATTATTTATGAAATTGAGCAACATATAAGGTTATTTAATTTGTTAGGGTTGCAAATAATCGGTTACGAACTTATTAAGAAATAATGGTAATTGTGGCATTTGGTACCCGAACCCAGTGATCGGGTCAGGTATGGGGTGTTACATTCTGCTTGTAAGGATAGTATTTATTGTTATATTGGTAGCAACACATATTTTCTTCCTCAAATAAAGTTAACAAATTTTGAACAAAATATTTGGGCATATAATAGGTATGTAACCAATGAACTTTCATATCACATTAATAATATAAGTTATCTCTACCTTTTGAAGGGTTATGTTGAGAACTCTCATTGTTCTCTTATTTATTATTATGTTTCCACTTTGAGTGGTTATTATTATGTCACTTATATTATATCCTTTATTTTTTTTATGCTTGCATTCACTTCGGGGAATGCAACAAATCTAGTAGGATAACTTCTAAATGTTCCAATATATATATCACTACACCAAAACAAACTTTTAGCGACGTTTATAAGCACCACTAATAGTCTTTACGGCGTTTTTAAAAGCGCCGCAAAAAACGCCGCTAAAGGAAGTGCCGCAAAATTTAGCGGCGTTTATGGGGAAAAAACGTCGCTAAAAGTCTTGACTTTTAGTGGCGCTTTCCCCACAAACGCCACTAATTTACACAGATTTGCAATTGTCAATTTCTCCATTATCCTACCCTTCCTGCATTAAAACCAACCAAAAACAGATAATTTCAACCCAAAACAGCAAATGTAGCATTTAAATCTCACCAAAAGCATTAAATCTAAATGATACTTCAAATTTAATAATAGTTATGTGATGTAAATTAATAAATGAAGTATAATTGAAACTATTCTTACAATAATGTTAAATGTAACAATGTTAAAAATAATACTACAAAGAGAAACTAAGGGACTAAGATGGCGGCTTCTACGACTGCTGAAACATCTACATCATCTACTGAAGCTGTAGCTGGAGCTCATCGTATTTTCTGTTCTGCTCTGCTGCCATCGCTGCCTCCCTCGCTGCTGCATCCGCTCTAAGTTTTTCATATTTTCTTTCAACCTTAGCAATTTGCTGAACCGTGCTCGCTTGCATATGAGATATTTGGTCTTTTAACCTCTGAACTTCAGCTTGAGCTTGACTACAGGAAGGCATGTTCTGGTGGGAGCCGGATCCAAAATATTGGGTTGGGGTAACACCAGATCCTTGAAATCTCACCTGACCATACATTTCAGACCCAAAACATCAATGTAGCATAAAAATCTCGACCATACCTTTCAGTACCCAAAACATCGGTAATAATTCTGTTATCGATATCCTCAAGATTAACAGAACTATCACTCGAAGCAGCCGCTTCATACTGTGCCTTCTTCTCCTTTAGTTTTTCCTAATAAATCAATCAAAAAGTTAGAAACGAAATATATGATAAGAATGAATACAACATATTTTAACATTATTAATTTAAAAATACTAACGAATAATTAAACTATAATAAGTAAACATTATAAATATTTATAATAAATCAAATTTTATTAAGTAAATATACCATAATCTCTCCACTTTGAATGTCATCGGAGACCCATCCTTCTTCCTATAAGTAATGTCAAAAAGTCAACACATCCAACTTTTTGACCAAGGGAGACTTCCTACTGTGTAGTAGTAAAATATAATTTAATAGTATAAATTCATTAATATTTGATGAAATTAATAAATTACAATACCTCGGCCTCAGCTTCTGAAGCAAAACTTCTCGACCTCTGCAGTAATGCGTGAATTTTTGTTTTTGCTTGCTGCTCGTTCCAACATGCTCACGGTCCTACATAATGAAATTATTATTATGTATATAGTAAATACTATAAACCGAAAAATTTATAAGAGTTTAAAACTAGGTAATACCTCTCTTTTCTTTGAGTTTCAAAACCTAACCGCATCTTCCCTTTGATACCTCAACATTCCCGGTGGGACATTTCGCAACTTATCCTCGAGGCTTATTTCTTTCTTAAAATATTCTTTTTTCAGTGTGCTTTTATGGTCTCTCCATTTTTTCCCAATGTCTTCTTTATATAGTCATCAGATACCTCCAAAGCAAATCTCTCCTAAAAAAACATAAGTTTAGAAAGTAAATATAAATGAAACTTCAACCAAAGTATTATAAATTACATTCACGTTTTGTTACCTTAATGTTATGGAGAGCTTGATTTTTGTTTGCATCAGGCATGTGATGCCATGACTCGTAATTGATGGGCAACAATTTGCATTCCGTGCAATAATGCCTATATAGCCTGCTAGAAGTCGAGCTTCAGGGCCAACAGGCTGGCATGATTGTTTCTCCTTACTTTCACACGCTCGACGGGATTTAATTTGTATAAATCTCCAAGCAGCGTACGTCCGCGACCTCTGCGCGTCTCACCACTCTTAGCTGCACATTGAAAAATGAGTCAATAATAAAAGTCAACATGCAAGTAAAATAAACTTAACATTACTTTGTAATTCTACAGGCTCATCATCTATGTCAGGCACACTCGAGGATCCAACAATTGTTTGATGTTCGCTATTACCCTCTTCGAAATTTACTGATTCTCATACAATATTTAAATCTCGCGATCTTCTTCTACTCATTTTTCCCGCAATACACATAAAATAGTTGAAATTTTAGTAACAAATGAAAACAATAATGGTACATATAAAATAGCTAAATTATATAAAATGACCAAGATTAAAATTATAATATTACATATAAATAAAAAAATCGTAAAATCTTACTACATCATAATTCGTAAATATCTTCGTCCACGTCTTGACGAACCCATTGAAATTGTGTACTAGTACTAGGGATATTTTCGTTTAAGTTTTGTTCTGGAAAATGTAGAGTTTCTGATCTATCGACGATGTCATCTCTACTTCCATTGCCCATGTTGAACAAGTCTCTAGTGGTATTTCGAAAGTACAACGTACCAGCCCTCATCAGTTCGATCTTCTGAGTAAAAAACTTGTTTCACTTGAGAAGAAAACACATACGGCTCGTCTATCAGTTGATCTCCAGTGTGAATCAATCAAGAGAAATTCACCATTGTAAAACCATATTGATCGTTTTTAATTTCGCGAGCCGTATTCACATCAGCCCAATCACCTCGAAATAAGGCAACTTTCCATTTGCCGTAATAATCCAACTCAATGATGTCAGTAATAAGTCTGTAATACTTCAGATTCCCCTCGACAGGATTACTGTCCCTAGCGCTAGCATAACTTGTAATTGAAGAATTAACAACAATTCCACAATTTTGAGTTCTCCTAAATCTCCCGCGATACCTTGTATGAAATCTATATCCGTTGATGAGGAAGGCATTATATCTTTTCACTATTCTATTTGGACCTTGTGAAAGCTATTTAACTTCGTCATTTACTTCATTCCGACTCCAAACCTATTGAATCTAAAGTAAATCGAGTAATTATAAATGTTATGAGAAAACATTATTACTTGTCAATGAAAACTTCAATTGCATACCGTTTGGCTTAACCATTCATGAAATGATTCTGTGAACAACTTATTAATTTCTCGTCGATATAATCTTCGGGACCATGAACGAGCTCTCAATATTTGTTTGTACTCACTATGTTAAAAAAGGTTTACTTTGTTAGAAGACAGACAAATTATAATTGATGAATATTTATCAAATTCTACAACTTACTTGCGTAATGGTTCCATTGACTTGTGATGAAAAAGAACGTATCGATGTGCTTGGACCCACGATCTATCGTCTAATTATGCAATTTCAATTTTGCCGATTGGTTCTCTAAAACTTTGAAATAAATAAGTTTCGGCCAAGTTATGATCTGTGAGCCCTGCATTTTTACTTGGTCTGTTCATTCTTGTTTCAACATCTTCCAAATACCTCGAACAGAAAGTCATACATTCCTCTGCTAAGTAGCCTTCGGCAATTGATCCTTCTGGATAACGTTTATTGCGGCAGTAAGACTTCAATTTGGATAGGAACCTAAACACGGTATAGAACATTATCAAAAGTTGCAACTAAAGGTATTTAGGTGAATGAAGGAATAATTTACAAATAAATTAAGACATTTCAATGGGATACATCCATCGATAGAAAACGAGTCCACCAAGTATTGCTTCACGAGGGAGATGAATTAACAAGTGCACCATAATTGTGAAGAAGGAAGGCAGGAAGATCTTCTCCAGATTGCATAAAGTCAATGCGGCTCGATCTTATAGTGTCTCAAGTTCTTGAACATCCAAAACTTTACCACAAATTCCTTTCATTATATTGGACAGTTCAATTACACAAGATGTCACCTTTTTCGACATACAACACCGCATACAGTAAGTATTGCATCAAGATGTGATAGTCATGCGATTTTAAGCCATATAGTCTTGAATCTTTAAGACTCACACATCGAGATATATTTGATGCAAACGCATCCGGGACCTTTATATCCTTCAACACCATACAGAATAATTCTTTCTCCGTCTTCGACGGCAACCGATATTTCATATTCAGAAGTACTTGGGGATGAATCTCACTACCAGAGCGACCTAAAATTTTGCTTGGCGCTAATTGAGAAAATTATTTAACATTTGAAAACAGAGTTTGATTTTATTAAAAAGGAGTCGCCACCGATCTTTTTTTTCTAGGTGTGATCGGACACCTAATAAATCCTCTTTTAAGAAAAATCATTTTTGAATTTTCTTAAAAAGGGCTCAGTTTAAGTCTGCGTCAAAATTCCAGAGAAAAAAATAGGGTTCGGAGTCGATTCATGAGGAAGGTATTAGCACCTCGCTGACGCCTAAAATTGGTATCTCGTTAAACGCGCATTATCTTAATTTTCAAAAATACAAGTTCAATTTAATATTTAATCGTGATCCGATTGAGACACAAAAAAATTTTTTTTTTAAAACAAAATGAGAATTTAAGACTCAATAAAATTTTTTTTAAACCCGAGAATTTTTGAAAACACGAAAATTTTTTTTTTAACTCGAAAATTTTAAAAACATGAAATTTTAGAAATACGAAAACTTTGAAAACACGGGAATTTTTTGAAACACGAATTTTTCTTTTTTGAAAACACGAAATTTTTAAAAACACGAAATTTTAGAAATACGAAAACTTTGAAAACACGGGAATTTTTTGAAACACGAATTTTTTTTGAAAACACGAAATTTTTAAAAACACGAAATTTTAGAAATACGAAAACTTTGAAAACACAGGAATTTATTGAAACACGAATTTTTTTTGAAAACACGAAATTTTGAAAAATCGGAAATTTTAAAACACAAGAAAATTTTTTTTTTTTAAAAAACACGGAAATTTTGAAAATATGACAATTTTCTGAAAACACAAAGAATTTGGAAACTCTAAATTTTATTTTATTTTTTAATTTTTTTGATTTTTTAAAAGGGCGATCATATTTAACACGAACCGATGATATTCACCCAACATAGCGATGAAATCAACGACAAGTGTTAAACCGATTCGTTGCCTTATTTATTAAAATTATTATCATTAATAATAAAATTAAATAAAATAACATTAAAAATATAAATATAAAATATGCTTAAAAATACTAATAATATCATCAAAATACACTAATTAGATTAAAATGAGTAAAGAAAATTACCGAAAATTCAAAATACTGGGCTTGATCGAATGATTTATACGACTCGGCTCCTTTTTCTTTTTTTTCTTTCTTTTTCTTCTTTTCTTTTTCTTTTCTTTTTTTTTCTTTCCTTTGGCCTTGCTACCTTTGGTCATTGCTAAATGGCTTTGTTTGGACTGGCCTGTTAATGATTTTTTAATGTTTTGTAAAATTTAATGCTTTTTTGTTTTGGGCTATTTTTGTTTTTTGGGTTTTTTTTTTTTTTTTTTTTTTGGTTTTAATTTTTTTTTTTTTTTTGTGCGGGCTCGGGTTGTGGGTCGTGGGTCGGTCATGGTCGTGGGTAGGGTCGGTCCGACCCGACTATAAAATTTTTCCTTTTTTTTTTTTTTTTTTTTTTTTTTTTTTTTCCTTTTCTTTTCTTCTTCTTCTTCTTCTTCTTCTTCTTTTCTCCTCTTTCTTCTTCTCCTCTTTTCTTCTTCTCCAAAGTCTTGCCACCGTGGTCGCCTCCTTCATCGGTATCTGACGCCTTCTTCTTTTCTCTCTCTTCTTCTTCTTCCTCCTTTTTCTTTCTCTTTTCTTCCTTTTCGTGGTTTTTTTGGATGATTCGGTTCGATTTTGGGGAAAATCCCTTTTATAGCGTTTTTGTGCAGTAGTGTGGCTAGGGGTATGGAGGCCATCCTTAGGTGGTGGCCTGAAAATCGAGGGTGGGTCTTGAAACCACGGATTTTTGGAGATTTTTGATGAAGGACCAGATTATAAACGATAGAAATTGTTAGGCCAACCGTAATTTTAAGAAAGTTAAGGGTAAAATGTAATTTTGAAAAGTTTTGGGGCCAAAATGTAATTTCAAGAAAGTTTAGGGGTTAAAATGTAATTTTAATTAATTTTTAATTTTTTAATTTTTTAATTTTTTTAAATAAACCCGTAATAAATCCGGACAAAATTTAGTGCTTATAATGCCTCTTTGCTCATCATTTGTGAAACAGGATAGAGCAAAGACTTAAAAGCGCTAAATTTTGTTCGATGTCCAATATTTATTCTTTATTGAAAATAGAAATCGAAAATAGCTCGACATGTGACACTAAGCTCAACTCACTTCTGATATGAGTTGATCTTTGAAAACAAAATTGAAAATACCTCGGCGTGTGACTTGAGGCTCAACTCACCTCTCGAATGTGAATTGATTTTGAAAAACAAAAATTAAAAAATACCTCGACGCAGGACTCGAGGCTCAACTCACCTCTCGCAATATGAGTTGATTGAAAAATACCTCGGCAGTGACCGAGGCTCAACTCACCTCTCGCAATATGAGTTGATTTTGAAAAAAGCGAAAAAAATACCTCAACAGTGACCCGAGGCTCAACCCACCTCTCGCATTATGAGTTGATTTTTTTGAAAAACAGAATTGAAAAACACCTCAACAGACACGAGGCTCAACTCACCTCTCGCAATATGAGTTGATTTTGAAAACGAAATTGAAAAATACCTCAACAGTGACTGAGGCTCAACCCACCTCTCGCATTATGAGTTGATTTTTGAAAAGCGAATTGAAAATACCTCAAAGATCTCGACTGAGGCTCAACTCACCTCTCGCAATATGAGTTGATTTTTTGAAAAGCGAATTGAAAAATACCTCGGCGTGTGACCGAGGCTCAACTCACCTCTCGTAATATGAGTTGATTTTGAAAACGAAAATTGAAAAATACCTCGACGTGTGACTCCTAGGCTCAACTCACCTCTCGCAATATGAGTTGATTTTGAAAAATAGAAATTGAAATAATTTTAAAAGTATCCAAATTTCAAAACATATCATCCGATGGAACTCGAATGTCTTCCTTGTCCTTGGTTCTGCATGCTTATCATCAAAACCTTTTGCTTTATTGAATACTCAGATATGTCATGCATGATGTTATCATGATATGCACATGTTTGGTCTTAAATACTTTTATGCCTACATGATTATGCCATACGCCTGGGCTTGTTTGTCAGATATCTCTTTTCGTTCGACTCTCATGATGATCGTGCATTCATTACTTGATTCTTGATTTCCTTTCGTGTTTTGTACCCATCTTCGAGTAATCTGCGTTTCTCGTATCACCCTTTTACCCCTTGTTGAACTTTGTCCTTGCTTTGAGGCTCTTGCACTTACCAAATTCTCATCCGGTAATACTCAACATTCCTTTTGTTTAGAGTATGTCCTTTCACTATTTATCATTCGATTTAACCACACATGAGATGCATGAAATTAGGAAAGTAGGTACGAAAGGAATACCTCACATTCATATTTATTCCAAAAGCAATAAGCAAAGAAAATTGACAAGGAAAAGCTCAATAAAGAAAGCATTATAAAGAAAGGAAAGCGATTCAATTGTCACAAATGCTCTAGATATTCAACGCATGAACTTCTCCACATTTCTTCATCCTGGATCTCTTCGAGCAAAGCTTCTTGTGTAGAAGATTTCGAGCTTCCGGGACTGCTTCAAATATTGTAATCTCGCCACATGACTCCCCGTTCAAATCGTCTTGCTCCTTTTGCCTGAACCTCCTTCATTAGGACGCCCTTTCAGGTTTTCATCCTAATCTTTTTTGTTTATCAAGACGCCCTTTCGAGTTTTCATCTTGATCCTTTTTTTTTATCTTTTTTTTTTCAAGACGCCCTTTTCGGGTTTTCATCTTGATCTTTTTCTTTCTTCTTTTCTTTTTTTTTTATCAAGACGCCCTTTTCGGGTTTTCATCTTGATCTTTTTCTTTCTTTTTTTTTATTATCAAGACGCCCTTTTCGGGTTTTCATCTTGATCTTTTTTCTTCTTTTTTTAGGCATAGTACTTTTTCACGGCATCTGAGTTCACTGGATTAGGTAACTCCTTCCCATCCATCTCAAAGAGAATCAAAGCTCCGCCAGAGAAAGCCTTTCTTTACTGACGAACGGCCCTTCCCAATTTGGTGCCCATTTTCCTCGAAAGTCTTTTTGTATTGGGAGAATCTTTCTCGACTGAGTTCCCCTCGCGAAATTCTCTTGGCCGCACCTTCTTGTCATGAGCCGTGATCATTCTCTTCTGGTACATCTCGTCCATGATGATTGCCTTCAAGCGCTTTTTCTTCGATAAGATTTAGCTGGTCATATCGAGCTTGAACCCATTCTGATTCTTCTAGTTTCGACTCCATTAAGACTCGTAGAGAGGATCTCAACTTCAATGGGCAAAGACGACTTCCATTCCATAGACCGAGAGAAAGGAGTTGCTCCGTAGATGTCCGTCTGATGTGCGATATGCATACAGCGAATGGTAGCTTCGTGCCAATCTTTATATGTTTCGGTCATTTTCCCAATAATCCTCTTAATATTTTTGTTAGCCGCTTCTCTTTCCGCTCATCTTTGGTCGATAGGGTGAGGAATTATGATGCTTTATTTGAAATCGCTTACACTTCTTTCATCATCTTATTGTTCGATTTAAAGCGTTATCTCAAATAATTTTCTCGCAAACCGTATCGACATATGATTTTTTTTAAGAACTCGCAAACTAGCATCTTCATCACATTAGCAAATGAAGTGGCTTCTACCCATTTTGTGAAGTAATCTATAACCACAAAATGAACCGTGGCCATTAGAAGCTTTTGGAGAAATTGGCCTATAACATCCATGCCCCACATAAAAAAGGCCACGGAGAAGTCATGACATGAAGGGTGAAGGGTGCATGAATTTTATCGCCAGAATTTGACATTTGTGACACCTTCGTGCGTAACTAATGCAAATACTTTCCATCGTCACCAAGAATAACCGAGTCTCATAATCTGTCTGGCCATAATGAAACCATTGGCATGTGTCCCACAAATTCCTTCATGGACATCTTCAAGTATTTTTCTGGCTTCAACAGAATCCATGCATCTTAGGAGCACTTGATCTTTTCCTCTTTTGTACAGGATATCCCCATCAAGGACAAATCCCACCGCCATTCTTCTGATTGTTCTTTTGTCGTTCTCATTTGCTTGCTCTGGATACCTTTGATTCTTGACATATTCTAAGATATCATGGAACTATGGCGCCCATCCGCTCTCTTTTCAATGCTAAAACAATGTGCGGGGACCTCATATATACTCATTTGAGAGGCATTATTTCCGCTTTCTCTGTTTGCTTTAAACATTGAAGCCGAGGTGGCTAAGGCATCACCAATTGGTTTTCTTCTCGTGGAAGTAGTTAAAAGTCACTTCTTTGAATTCTTTGACAAGCTCCGCCACGAGATCGTGATATTTAACCAATTTAGAATCTCTCACTTCCCAATCTCCACGAATTTGGTAAATCACCAACGCTGAGTCCCCATATACTTCTAAGATTTTGATGTTTCATTCAATAGTCGCACGAAGGCCCATGATGCAAGCCTCATATTCTCGCTACATTATTAGTATGTAAGAAATTTAATCTGGCAAAGGAGTGGATAATGGTTCCCTTCGGTGACACTAAGATCGCTTCCAATCCCATGCCCCAATGCATTCGATGCACCATCAAAGCTCATCTTCCATGCTTTCTCTTTGATGACTCACACTCTTTTTCGCAAATGCATATCAAATCCTCGTCTGGGAAATCAAATCTCAAAGGCTCATATTCCTCCGTGGCTCGAGTTGCTAAGAAGTCGGCTATTACGCCCCCTTTATCGACTTTTTGACTCACATATACAATGTCGTACTCGGCGGTGAGGATCGCCATCGTGCCATTCTTCCCGAAGTGCGTGTGATTCCATCATGTATTTTATTGGGTCCAACTTTGAAATTAACCACGTCGTATGATACAACATATATTGTCTGAGCCTTGAACTACCTGCACTAAAGCACAATGTAATTTTTCAATTGACGGGTATTTTACTTCATATTCGTGAACTTCTTCCGAGGTAGTAAATCGCCTTTCTCTTTCCCCGACTCATCATGTTGCCCCAAAGACGCAACCCATTGAATTTTTGAACACGCTTAGATACAATATTAACGGTCTTCCGGAGTTGGCGGTACTAGCACCGGAGGTTAGACAAATACTATTTTATCTTGTCAAAAGCCACTTGGCACTCATCATTCCACTCTCCGGATTATGTTTTCAAGGAGTCAAAAATTGGGTCACACCGTTGGTAAGTTGAGCAATGAATCGAGCGATGTAGTTCAACCTCCCTAAAAATCCTCGACTTCTTTTTGGGTACGCTGAGGTGGTAATTCTTGTATGGCTTTTATCTTATCTGGATCAACCTCAATACCTCTCTCACTAACAATGAAGCCGAGTAATTTTCCGAGGTAGCTCAAAGTACACTTATCGGATTAAGCTTCAAATTGAAACTTCCTTAGTCTTTCGAACAATTTCTTGAGGTTCCCAATATGCTCTCTTTCCCCAGATTTGGCAATCATATCATCAACGTACACTTCTATCTCTTTGTGCATCATGTCATGGAATAGCATCACCATTGCCCTCCGATATGTTGCCCCAAAGATTCTTTAATCCGAACGGCATCACCTTGTAGCAAAATGTTCCCCACATTGTTACGAAGGTAGTTTTCCATATCCTCGTGAGCCATCTTTATCGATTATAACCCAAAAATCCATCCATGAAAGAAAACAATGAATGTTTTGTTGTGTTATCCACCAATGTATCGATGTGTGGCAAGGAAAAATTATCTTTAGGACTTGCTCGATTCGGATCGCGATAATCCACGCACATTACTGCATCTTTACCGCCTTTCTTCTGTGATCGACTATGTTAGCTACCCATTCGGTATTTGGAGACTTGTAAAGCCAAGATCAAATTGTTTCTTGACTTCTTCTTTTATCTTTAACAACATTTCGTGTCTCATTCGCCTTAGCTTCGCTGAACAGGTTTGCATTCTGGTTTCAGTGGGAGTCTATGGATCACTACATCCTCGTTCAACTCTGGCATGTCTTGATACGACCATGCAAATACATCTTTATACTCACAAAGCAAGGCGATTAAATCATGTTTAGTGTTATCCAAATGGAGGTCCCAATCTTCACTTCTTGCCTCTTTTCTTCATTTCCCAAGTTCACGCCTCAACAGATTCTTGATGGGGTAGGATCTGCTTATCTTCTCATTCTATCATTCTTTGTAAGTCGAGACGAGACATAATCTTCAAGATTTTCCTCACTTTCAATTCTCCTAAACAAATAGCTTTCTCAAAATCGATTTCGGGACTTGTAACGGATTGTTCATGTCGTTGGTATCTAAGCACCGAAAGGTGAATGGAAAAGAAAACTATAGAGGAGTATCAAAGGATTGGAACCAACAAGTATATGTTATGGCATGATATGAGATATATGTAAGGATAGGCATGAGAAGGAGAATAATTATGAAGTTAATGAGAATGAAACGATTATGACAAAATGCACCTCCATTAATGTTCATTTAAATAATAAAGAGCAAACATAAGCTCTTACAAAAGAATCCCACTATTACTTAGGGCACACAAAAAGGAGAGTTAACATTGAGCATTACTCCGAGAGGACTTAGAAACTACAAGAAGATCCACAAGAATTCAATTGTTCAAAATGAATCCGGAGGACAAGGGCGATCATTGAAACATCTTCAATTGCATCATCTCCTTTGTCAATAACATTTATATCGACGCTCAAGACCCTTTCAATTAATAACAGTGCGTTTCGTGAATTATCTCGCCTCAGGTACATCATTCCCGCAGATGTAAATGTTTTTGACAAAGGAGGATACGCTATGGGCTCCCATCTCAAATCTTGGCCTCGAGGCTCTTGCAATCCTCCTTTCTTGATCTTTCTGCAATCGCTTTTCTTCTTTGTCGTACATCCGCTTGAACCCTAAACCGTGTCGAGCCTTGTGGGTAATCGGCTTTAGTGCTCTAACTATCCTTGCGATATTTTCCCAAACCTTTCTTCGCCGAGCTCCCTTTCCCACACACTTTAATTCCCATTTTGGTATTCTTTGACAGCTTATGCGTGGAATCTTATTTCCTTCAAAGAACAAATGTAGCATTGATAAATTCAAAGGAACGGAAGGAACATTCTATCGCATCTTTGTTTACTTCAATGTAGGTGCGTCCAAGAGAGATAGATGCAACAATGTCTTCTTCACCAATGATCGTGATCAGCGACTATCCGTGATAAACTTTACTTTTGATGGAGAGATGAAGGAACCGCCTCAGCAGAATGGATCCAAGGCCTCCCTAAAAGGCAATTATACTGGCGTGATGTCCATGACACGGAACTCGATATCATATGTACATGGGCCCACTTCAGAGGAATCTCGATCTTTCCCATGACCTCTCGTCGTGTCCCATCAAATGCCCTCATCAGAGAGTGACAAGGCCTAAGATAAGACATATCAATTGGCGACCTTAGAAAATGTGGCCAAAGGCATGACATTGAGTGCAACCGCTGTCAATAAGCACATTCGATGATATATAACCCTTGCAACCGGTTGTAATGTGCAATGCTTTTATGGAGCCCTACCGCTTGGTGGTATTTCGTCATCACTAAAAGAGATGAAATTATCCGCATTTAAGTTATTCACCCACCTATCAAGCTTTTCAACAGACACGTTGCTCGCTACATATGCTCGATTCAACACTTTCAAAGAAAGCATTTCGATGTGGTTCGAGTTCAACAAGAGAGATAACACCGAGATTCTTACCTACCGCTTGCTCAACCGCTCCACGACATTATATTCATCGTGTTTGATGAACTTCAAGAATTCATGTGCTTCATCCTCATTCACGTGTCCTTTAATCTCTTGCCCAGATCAGATTTCAACATCAACCTCAAGATCATGCATTGGTGTCTTTCCTTTCTCGATTCAAGTCAATGACTTTCTTCTTTGGTTCACCCATTTCGAGAATAACACCTCCCACAAGGGTGAAGTGTCCCACTCGCTAATATCTCCAATCACAAGATTTGACTTTTCACCTTCTGCACGACAATATTAACATCATATTTCCATGGTATCGCTTTATTGTCCTTGTAAGGAAAGGAGATGGCACTTCAATCACCACATTTGGTTTGACTTCTTCTTCTTGGCCTCGTAATAAATTACTAGAGGCCGATCAAGACTATAAGGGATAGTTGATGGTTGATTATCGAGGCACATATTTCCTTTCCTCTACTTTCATCCATTTTATTAAAGATCTTGACCTCATCATTATCCATCATGTCCTCAAGTAATTTTCTGAATCCCTCACAAGACTGGATGTCATGCCCTTCCATACCGTGAAAATCACAAAAACATTGACTCTTTGTGTTTCTTTCTTTGAAAGATCTATTGGGATAACAAAACGGCCCCTTTTTAACCATTACCTCCCAAACCTTCCGCAGAGGTGTCTTTATTTCAGAAACATAACTTTTAGCTTGCCGCATGTCTTCTTTTGTCACCGCGTTCACGTTCCCTTTAGTATGGTTAGGGAGCGGATTTTCAGCCACATTACTAGTGCCATCAAATCGTAAAATCCTCGCATCAATAAGACCTTGAACCCTTCTTTTAAAGGCTAGACAATTTTCAATAGAATGCCCTCGGTTTCAAAGATGGTACATGCAACTAGCATTAGGATCGTACCATTTTGGGTATGGAGGCTTCAAGGTGCCATATAATGTGGGATATTAATTGTTTTTCCAATAACTTGGCACACTCTCCGTATGATACGGAATAGGGGTGAATTGGTTTTCGAGATTGGGTCTTGTCGATTTTTGTTCATTTTGGGTTGGCTTTGAGCAGTATGGTATTTGGTGGAACATGGTGAATGGTCTTTGGTTATTTGTGGCATAGATGGGTAAGGAGGAGGTGCTTGATAGTAAGGGCTTTGGGGAGGAAAATAGAAGTTTGAAGGTGGGTAATATCGGGTCGTGATTGGGTTGGGTATGGGTTAGAAGTGTAGTGTCTCTCGCCCCCACCATATGGGCTTCTCTTTTTTTCTTTATGGTATCGCCTTTTCGAACCCTGAGCCTTCCATTCTTCCACACTTGATAGCATTTTCTATAAGTTCCCTGATATTACAATATCTCGCGAAATCTTCGTGGCGCTTCCTACCAATTTGTCGTAAATGGCGCTTTCAAAGTGTTGATGAAGAGGATCATATCTCTGCTTTTGTTAATGGGGTTCTACTTGGGTGAGATATCCCTCCACCTTTGAGCGTATTGTCTAAAAGTCTCGTTTCTTTTTTTCCATCATCTGCAGAGTTAATCGATCAGCACCATGTCGATACATGCTTGTATTGTTCACAAAATGTCGATGCTAAGTCTTTCCATGATCGAATCTTTTCTCATCGAGTTGATTATACCATCAAGGGCCGATCCAATCAAGTCGCCTTGAAAACAGCAGTATTAGTAATTTATCCTCATTTACGTAACCACCATCTTTCGACAAAACATGATAAGATGCGCTTTTGGACATCTCGCTCCATCATATTTTTCAAAATCTGTACTTTAAATTTTGGAGGCGTAATCCAGATCGGCACCAAATCGAGCTCTTTAGCACTCGGTCAAGAGAGAAGGCTTCAGACCTTCTATCGCCTTAAGCCTTTCTTCCGCACTCTATACTTATCTTGAACATCATGATCATCCATTTTCAACTCGCTATTTCTACCGGATCATCTAAATCCGGAACAATCGGTCACAGGATTAGCTCCGGTTTGATATGAATATACCTTGCCCTAGATGAGTAGGTGGCGCAGTCGCTGCTTCAGGCCCGCAGCTCCCTTGAGGATGTCCTCTTTGCATTGCATGGACGTGAGGTGGAGTGAATCCTGGAGGATAAAGCGGATCCTCGATTAACTCTTGACCGGGCTCTGGATGTCGTGGCTCGCATGGGTCCTTTTCCTTTGACCAAAGTCGCCATCATCTCCATCATTTTGGCCATTTGATCTCTTTGCTCGAAGCGATTCTCTCGAGATCTCACCATCGATCTCTTGCTTCCTTGACTTAGCCAACCGCTTCTTGCAACTCTCTTTGGGTCCTTTCCATCCTTTCAATTCTTTCGTTGAGTTCAAGATCCATAGTTCTAGCTCTTAGACGTGTCCTATAAGAATGTCGTGATTCCGATTCGTAGTGTCGCAATCTGTGGATTATACGGTTTCAAATTTCGATGAATGATTAGAGTGATATGCATATGTAATGAATGGATGAATGAATAAATGACAAATGGATGTTAATTATGAATAAATATGCAAAAGTTTGGTGTTGATTTCAAGATAGCCCCATATTTAGGCATTTCATTAATCAAAAGAGTCTATTACAAAAGTTTTGCCGCCTCTCGATTTAATAGTTACACAAATTTCCTAGCCACATCGCTTTATTTTTTTTCACTCGCTCTAGGAATTCTAACATGTTTGATCCTTGCCTCGGAGGGAATTGGTAATCGAGATCTTCTCTTCATCCGATAGTTGCACAATTTGTATAGCAGCTTTGCAATTTCATTAATCAAACCACCAAGATACATATCTTTTTCTTGGAGAGCTCTTTCATAGGCACGAATATCTCTCGCTATGTTGGCCATTCTTTTCTTCTAGGGCTTTTAGGAGTATCTAAGTGTTGCTGATGAGCTTGCAGTGTATTTTCTAAATCTTGTATTTTCCTTCTTAGCTCTTGACGCCAGACCGACTAGTCATTAATTTCGCAGACGCAGCCAGATTCAACATTCTTCTTCCTTAACTCTATCATAGCACGAGCAGCTTTTTCCTCTTCCTTCTTCGCTTTCCCTCTCCGTAATTCCATTCCACCTTTGATGTTGCTTAGTTCTTCTTTCCATTCCGCTTGATTTGCCCAAATTTCGCTATTCTTTATGGTGCCTCTTAATTTCTTATTTTCCAAATGAAGATCCTTAAGTCATTTCTCATGATTTCACTTCTTTCCTGACCTTCTCGCTTCGGATTTTTCAATTTGAACATCTATCTTCACCGGTAATTTTCCTCTTGAAGAGAACTAATATCCCGTAATGACCGGCCTTTTCACGCTCAAATTCATGTCTTGCTATTTCCAGCTTCGGATGGCATTTCTTCCGAGAAAGGATTCGGAAAGTATAATCCGTTGGTGAGGTTTGTTGACTATTCACTGCGTCTTTGTCTCCATATTTTATAATCTTGAGTGATAGTATCAGATACGAGCTAACTCCATTAGATAGATTTCCTTCCAAGACTTTGCAAGATCTCTGACTTTTTTCATGTAACCTTCACCGTAAAAGCAAACTCAGATCGTGCTAATCCTCCCAGAGTTGGTATGAACTCGTGAAGCAAACCGCTTTGAACCATTAACGGTGCATATCCAACTCCTCCCCATAACCCGAGTAAAGGTACCCAATCTTGGCTTCCGCATTTGTATAGCGTAATCAAGGACGGATCCATGGTGCTCTCAAGTTATATCTTCTACGGAGGTTCAAAAATTGAAACCCAAAGGTCGTTCAAAGGACATCCTTCTACCAATCTTTCTCAAGGTAAGCTTCCAACGGAACGAATGTTTTTGAAAACATGTGGAAAGGTGTGCGCCCACTTTCCGTAAGTGGCTCGTAATCCAAACATTGAGTAGTCAGGCACATCCGATAAAACGCCCTTCCCCTTTCTCCTACAACAATTTAGAGATCTAAAAGTCTCAACTAAGATAGTTGGGACGGGGTTGATTCCTTGTCTCAACTTTTCAAAGAAATCCACTCACCGTAACTTCTATATGCCCAAGAACTTTTGGGAAGACAATTAATCCGTAAATGGCTAAAGCAAATGATCCACTCTCTTCACAATGTCCGGATGGTTTTGAACTAAGTCTCGCAGAGAAAACCATGGAATACAACCGACTTCGTTTTTTCTTTATCTGCTTTTTCAGCCCATGTATCGCCCATTCCCGCCAACTTCATTAGCTTTTTCTTGAAGGTCATTGGTTTGGGCTCTTTCACATATATCTTGTCAATTGTGCATTGTTAACGCCAAGCAAGGCGGCATACTCTTCTATGGTCTGAGTCATATCTTCCTCGTTGAAAGTAAAACATTGATAAGTCGGGTCCCGAATTGAACCATGGCTTGAATCAACTGTTCGCCTACTTTGACAAAGGATTAAGTGAGCTATATCCCCGCATTTCTCAAAGAAGATGCCCTTAGTGTTTGAGTCCCACTTGCTTCCGATCCTAGTCAAGTCTTCGAGGTTATTCCGACGAACATTCATGGTCACATGCTCGGAAGGTTGGAAATACATCCTTCCTTTAAACCTGCCTCCTTTACTTTCGGGTTTTCAAAGACCGGTCTCGAACCACTGCGTTTTTCTCTTACTTGTGTAATTGACTCCTCCATCGTAAACCCGCTTTTGGCAACCAATCCCTAATCAACACCTTCCTAACAAGATGCCTATGATGCATGATGAAAAATAAAAATGAAGACAAATAACATTGGTTAGTAATTACAACAAATATAAACGGAGAAAAACTATGGAAAATCTAACAAATTAAGATATTTAATTTTGCATTTTAGTGAAACTGACCTACTCTTTTTTTATTACCCCATCATATTTACAAAATAAACTTACCCCACATGCTCATCAGATAATCTACCCTCTCTAAATTATTAAACGGACTCGATTTGCTCATAAAAAGTGTAAATGTAGAAGAAATAAAAGGTAAGAAGCGTTTCTCCCATGTACTTATTTTGGTAACTATTAACGGACGGAGGTTCGGTATGGCTCTAATCGGGTGGCTCATACGGTTCACTATATGCGGTTTTGGTTCTAAAAAGGTACTCGAATTGTCCGTACTGTCGCCTACTAAGGCTAGTACGGAGCCTCGGTTATCGCCCATCATAGGCTCGCGAGTTCAATTCGAGGATTACATTTACTTATGCCTATGCGAGGGACGAGTTAACTCACGAAAGCATAAGTCATATGTAATCCTAAGTATTCACTAGCTTTCATATGAGGGACGAGTTAACTCACGAAGGCATAGTGTTTACTTCCACTTAAATGATTTGAGCCCTGGTAGAGAGCTCATGTTATGCAAAAATGCAAGTGCACAGCAGTGTGGGAGAAACTCACAAACCTTTTCGCTTTTTATTTTAAAACTAAAAACTTAAACCGTAAAACTTAAAGTCGAAAACAAAAGATAAGACAAGTTAGAAAAATATTTACAACACGATGCAAATGCATGACTTTTCAAAAACAAAATTTAAGGATCACGACTTAATATTAATTTGAACAAGGAGTTTCAAAATTTTGACAACACGCTTTAATTCCGCACTCGACTCTCAAAAAAGGTCCCCAAGGGAGTCGCCAACAGAATGACCTAAAATTTTGCTTGGGCGCTAATTGAGAAAATTATTTAACATTTGAAAACAGAGTTTCGATTTTATTAAAAAAGGGAGTCGCCACCGATTTTTTTTTTCTAGGTGTGATCGGACACCTAATAAATCCTCTTTTTAAAGAAAAATCATTTTTGAATTTTCTTAAAAAGGGTCGGTTTAAGTCTGCGCCAAAATTCCAGAGAAAAAATAGGGTTCGAGTCGATTCTGAGAGAAGGTATTAGCACCTCATGACGCCTAAAATTGGTATCTCGTTAAACGCTGCATTGTCTTAATTTTCAAAATACAAGTTCAATTTAATATTTAATCGTGATCCGATTGAGACACAAAAAAATTTTTTTTTAAAACAAAATGAGAATTTAAGACTCAATAAAATTTTTTAAACCCGAGAATTTTGAAAACACGAAAATTTTTTTTTTAACTCAAAATTTTAAAACATGAAATTTTAGAAATACGAAAACTTTGAAAACACGGAATTTTTTGAAACACTTAATTTTCTTTTTTGAAAACACGAAATTTTTAAAACACGAAATTTTAGAAATACGAAAACTTTGAAAACACGGAATTTTTGAAACACGAATTTTTTTGAAAACACGAAATTTTTAAAACACGAAATTTTAGAAATACTGAAAACTTTGAAAACACAGAATTTATTGAAACACTAATTTTTTTGAAAACACGAAATTTTGAAAAATCGGAAATTTTAAAACACAAGAAAATTTTTTTTTAAAAAACACGGAAATTTTGAAAATATGACAATTTTCTCGAAAACACAAAGAATTTGAAACTCTAAATTTTATTTTATTTTTAATTTTTTGATTTTTTAAAATGATCGATTTAACACTTAACCGATGATATTCACCCAACATAGCGATGAAATCAACGACAAGTGTTAAACCGATTCGTTGCCTTATTTATTAAAATTATTATCATTAATAATAAAATTAAATAAAATAACATTAAAATATAAATATAAAATATGCTTAAAAATACTAATAATATCATCAAAATACACTTAATTAAATTAAAATGAGTAAAGAAAATTACCGAAAATTCAAAATACGGGCTTGATCGAATGATTTATACGACTCGGCTCCTTTTTCTTTTTTTTTTTTCTTTTTCTTCTTTTTCTTTTTCTTTTTCTTTTTTTCTTTCCTTTGGCCTGCTACCTTTGGGCTTTCTGCTAATGGCCTGTTTGACCGGCCTGTTGGGCTGATTTTTTTGGGTGTTTTGTAAAATTTGGGCTGTTTTTTTTGTTTTGGGCTGTTTTTGTTTTTGGGTTGTTTTTTTTTTTTTTTGTTTTGGGCTTTTTTTTTTTTTTTTGGTCGGGTTGTGGGTCGGGGTCGGTCATGGTCGTGGGTAGGGTCGGTCCGACCCGACTATAAAATTTTTTCCTTTTTTCTTTTTTTTTTCTTTTCTTTCTTTCTTTCTTTTTTCTTTCCTTTTCTTTTTCTTCTTCTTCTTCTTCTTCTTCCTTCTTCTCTCCTCTTTTCTTCTTCTCCAAAGTCTGCCACGTGGTCGCCGCCTCCTTCACCCAGATGCGACGCCTTCTTCTTTTCTCCTCTCTTCTTCTTCTTCCTCCTCTTTCTTTCTTTTTCTTCCTTTTCGTGGTTTTTTGGATGATTCGGTTTGATTTTGGGAAAAATCCCTTTTATAGCGCTTTTGTGCAGTAGCGGTGGCTAGGGTATGGGAGGCCATCCCTTAGGGTCAGTGGTGGTAAAATCTGGGGTGGAGTGCGAAATCACTGAATTTTGGAGATTTTTGATGAAGGACCAGATTATAAACGCAAAAAATTGTTAGCTAAACTGTAATTTTAAGAAAGTTAAGGGTAAAATGTAATTTTGAAAAGTTTTGGGGCCAAAATGTAATTTCAAGAAAGTTTAAGGGTTAAAATGTAATTTTTTTAATTAATTTTTTTAATTTTTTTTAATTTTTTTTAATTTTTTTTTAAATAAACCCGTAATAAATCCGGACAAAATTTAGTGCTTACAACGGCGAATTCTCATGTGGACTAAATCAAGTCGACTCTGAAGATTGTCTTTTGATTTTCCATCGACATTCAAAATAGTCTCAATAATGTTCTCGCAGACATTTTTCTCAATTTGCATGACATCAAGATTATGGCGTAAAATCTGATGCTCCCAATAAGGCAACTAAAAAAAATGCTTCTTTTTTTCCACAAGTCCGCCTCATTAGGATCATCCTCTTCATTAGATTCATCCCTTAATATTCTATTTCTTTGCGCGTTGAGTGGTTGATTTATCTTCCTATAAATGAAATTCATATCTTTCAACATAAACAATATTTCAGATCCATCGGTCTGCGAAGGAGCTTCTCTGAACTCTTCAAGATCAGAAATCGAGCACTCAAATCAAATCTATGATTTTTCGGTAACCACCGACGATGCCCAATGTAAGAGAACTTCTTCCCATTATATAACCATTGCGAACATGTTTGCGCAGCACAACAAGGACAAGCATAATGTCCCTTGGTACTCCAACCAGATAAATTAGTATAAGCCGGGAAGTCATTAATAGTCCATATCAAAGTTGCACGTAAATTAAAGTTCTCCTTTCTCATAACATTGTATGTCTCAACACCTGCCTATAATTATTTTAACTCTTTAATAAGTGGCCGTAAATATATGTTAATATCATTCCCAGGCCCTTTCTCTCCAGGTATAATCATAGATAAGATAAAGGATGATTGTTTCATGCAAACCCATGGAGGCAAATTGTAAGGAACAAGCACTACAGGCCAAGTACTATACGCTGTGCTCATGAGTTTGTAAGGGTTAAATCCATCAAATGCTAGCCCAAGCCTCACACTCCGAGGATCGCTTGCAAAGCTTGGAAATTTGGAGTCAAATGATTTCCAAGCTAAAGAATCTGCAGGATGCCTTAACAATCTATCATCGATTCGTCCATCATGGTGCCACGTCATTGACTCGGCTATCTTCGACAACATGAAAAGCCTTTGAAGCCTTGGTATTAGCGAAAAATACCGCAAAATCTTAACTGCCTACTTCCTTGACTGTGTATCGTGTCATCCTCGTTACCATCCTCTGTATTTCTATTAATCCAACGGGATTGGCCGCATACATGACAGCACTTTGGTTTATCCGGTCGCTTTAGTACAACATGTAGTCATTTGGGCAACTATGAATTTTGTTGTAGCCAATGCCCAAATCCTTTATCAGTTTCTTCATGTCTTTGGAAGATTGAGGGATTTTCGCAAACGGGAACATTTCTTGCAAAAACTCTAACAGCATTGTCAACGAGTTTCCGATCCATCCTCCCAAACATTTCAAGTGAAAAAGACGAATACAGAAAGATATTTTGGAAAATTTTGATCCCTCATGCAGTTCTTCATTCATTTCACCAAGTAACGTGTAGAACCTCGCCGCTTTTCATTTGGTCGCTCATCGTACACTTCTTCCCCCTTTGATGAAAGTATTTCCACCAAAATTATAATCATCGGTTGCACCCAAGTCAGGTGGAAATGACCCTAAACCATCACTGCGCATATTAAAAGCATCCCGATACATGCCCTCCATGTTATCATCTCTAACATTCTGATTGTAAGCACTATGAGGATAAGCCAGATTCATCGATGAAGAAGCTCCACTAGATGTACACTCTCCATGGAAAATCCATTTTATATACCCCCGAACAAAGCCATCAACAACTAGATGTTCATAGACAACTTCATGATAATGCCAATTGATATTGCAACACTTCTTACACGGGCAAAGAATCATATTCTCTTGGCTTACATTTTGAAATGCAAAATTTAGAAAAGTTTCTACTCCATATCGATAATCGCTGCTTACCCTTGACAAATTCATCCAAGTTCTATCCATTTCGTAGTTGTTGAAGTCTAAAGTTGACAGTAAATTACATGGGTAAGTTGTTTCTCTATACAGGTATTATGTAAGTTATGTAAATTATGTAAGTTGTGAAGTTTGATCTTAAAATTATGTAAGTTATGTATTGTGTAAGTTAAATAATTTGATGAAAGCCATGAAATTTGATCTTTAACCTATGTATTATGTATTATGTAAGTTATCTGAGTTATGTATTATATAAGTTATCTGAGTTATGTAAGTTATGTAAGTTATTGTATTTATGTATGTTATATCGGATCGAATCGATTAATTGGAGTGAGAATTAATTGGAGTATTGGATTGGAAAAAGAGATTAAATTAATTAAAAAAAACCCTCATGCATCCATAGATTAAAAATTGTCATAAACGGAGGTGGGATAAATTCTACGATGTTGGGCATGTGTTAGATAAGAAACAGAAGAAAAGAGAAATTTTATAGCAAAAAGTATGAATTGGTTGGTTGGCACATATTCCACAAACAAAATTCAATGGCACATATTTAGCCATTTTAAATTAAAAAATTGAAGGTAAATATTTTAAATTAAATATTTGGCCATTTTATATTAAAATATATTTAAATAATGAAAAGAGCATAAAAAAGAAATAACTTAACAAAGTAATTAATGAGTAACAAAATAAATTTCCATTTTAAAAGTTTTAAATTACTTCTTTTAAAGAAATAATTTATTTTTATATTAAAACATATTTAAATAATGATCAATATTATTATATTGATAACAAAATATTTATAAGTTTGGAAAACATTGAAAATATTAAATATTAAAATCAAACATTATTAAAAATAATAAATTAGCTAGTAATTAGTAATTAGTAATAAACCAAAAGCCATATAAATGTAAGTATTCTTTAAAAAATAAATTGTTTTTTTAAATTATAAAACATTTATTAAAAATAAATACAATTAAATTCATTTTATTTAAAAGCTACTACTATTATTAGCCCACTACTATTATGAGGAGATTAATTAAATCATTACACCATAGGTTCTTATTAGGGAAGATAAAGTAAAAAAGATATGAATTCTTTAATATAATATATAATATATGTAGTGACAAAAGTATATATTTGAAAATATTTATTAAAATATGAAATTTATGTATTATAAGTTAGATTTTTAATTAAAAATAAGTAATTAATTAATTTATTTCTTTATTTTATATACATACCTTTTAACAAATTTTAATTTCTATCATCTTATATGCATGATTTTAGTCATTTTATTTTACAAATTTTAATATTTAGATCTCATTGTTATTATTATTATTTATTGTTAAATTAAAGTTAATCGAAACGTAATTTTTATATTTTTAAATTTAACAACAATAAATTTAACAAGAAAAGTATAATAATTAAATTTAAAGTTTTAAAAATATAAAAATTTATAACATATTTTAACAATTAACTTTTATATTTTATTTATGTTATTTTTTATATCGTATCGCACCTTAAATTTTAAAAATAATACATGGGAGCTTGTCAAAATCTAAGCGGCATAATTAGACAGCAATTTGGAGGTTGTTCAAATATTATTAATAATAAGCAACAATAATAAACAATAATTTGGACAGAAAATTTTTAAGATTCATCATACGTGACATTGTTACACCTGGGGAGGATCCGTTATATCTTACAGTGAGACATAAGGCAACCCGTTAGGTTTCCAGCTGATATACTTTGAATCTTTTATTTAATTGGACAACAATATAATAAACAACATACATACCAACCAAGCAAGATAATAAATAGCAATTTGGATAGAAAATCTTTAAGATTCATCATACGTGGCATTGTTACACCTGGGGAGGATCCGTTATATCTTACAATGAGATATAAGGCAACCCGTTAGGTTTCCAGCCGATATACTTTGAATCTTTTATTTAATTGGACATCAATATAATAAACAGCATACATACCAACCAAGCAGGATAATAAACATCAATTTGGACAGAAAATCTTTAAGATTCATCATACGTGACATTGTTACACCTGGAGAGGATCCGTTATATCTTACAATGAGAGATAAGGTAACCCATTAGGTTTCCAGCCGATATACTTTGAATCTTTTATTTTATTGGACAACAATATAATAAACAGCATACATAACAACCAAGCAGGATAATAAACAGCAATTTGGACAGCAACTTGAACAAATTCATCATGATATAACTGTTATTGATCAGAATTTTGAAGTAAAACATACCTTAATAATTTCAATAAGCTGGTCTACTCCACTCACACCAAGAAACAGAGGCTGCAGTCAGAAATTAGCAACAGATTTCAAAAAGCAACCTATAGGAAAAAACTTTCTTAGTTTCATAATTCCACACCAACTTAGAGATCAAATTAGCAGTAAATGTACTTGGGTGTTAATTTGAGCATGGAAATCATTGACTCATTTGAAAATTGTTGAGCCATGGAAAGCTACACTATACCTATAAGAAAAGACTATATATGGTACCGTACATTAAATTGTAATTCCTATCATCTTATATGCATGAGTTTAGTCATTTTATTTTACAAATTTTAAAATTTAAATTTAAAAATATAAAAAATTTATAACATATTTTAACAATTAACTTTTATATTTTATTTATGTTATTTTTTATATCGTACAGTACATTAAATTTTAAAAAATAATACATGGGAGCTTGTCAAAAATATAAGCGGCATGATTAGACCGTCTCTTACTCATTTGGACAACAATTAGTACGAATCAGTTGATAAATTAAAAGGTGTAAAATAGTGTAAAATCATTATTCAATAATTCAATGTGTTTGATACTTACCAGGTAATAACAGCTTTTCGTCAATCCTTTAGAACTTAAGCTTCAGTTACTATATAAAACCTGCAAAGGAGGAAGTTGAATTAGAATGAAAGCTTATATTGCATAAACGCTAAAAGAACAAACAACAACATTGAACAATGTCTCGGGTTATATTTTCTAAGTTTTTCCATGTATTAAACCAGTTTTGAGCATACTTACGTGCTAACTGTAGAAGGCCAATAGAGTCGAAGACTAAACCGGTTTCCAGCAACAATTCTGCCAACAAGTGATAATAGCATAGCCTGTGGGTAGCCATTAAAAGTCATGAGATAATGGCGGGGAGAAACATAAGAAGAAAATTGGGTAATAAGTTGAAAACGAAACAATGTGTTGATATCAAGAAACCTTCAAGGCCGCCGTAAATGGTACAAGCTCACTAAGATTTAAAAGTAAAACAATATAAGAATGAGAAAAAATCAAAATTTCTATAAGTAATATATTTTAATAAAAAATAGGATAAGTATTAGATACGAAACCTGATTTATATATTGGCTAAAAATCAATTTGAGTAAACAATCTTCTTCAAATATTGAATTTGTCAATACTCAATTCTAAGAGTATTTACCTGAATAGAACTCCACCCAACGGTGCAACCTGCATCAAATTAGATATAAACTTAGTTATAGCAGTTGAAATCAGTTGTCTCAAGAAATACCAGCTTAAGTATCAACAGCTTGAAACTCTTAATAAGATCATAGATGAGCAAAGGAAATCAAGAAGCTACTACCCTTACGCATTATATGCCTATTTAGGACCTTTATTCCATTTCTTCCATAAAACATTCCTCGACCATATACTATCATAACATAATCTAATTCACAGATGAGGCAGATAAATGGCCATAAACTCACATATTTGAAGCAATTTATGTCCAACCTAGGTATCATCCCTAACAGTATTTTATAACAATGAAGCATAAGATGGCAATCAAATTTATAGGAAGGACGTATCAAACGTTATTAATTATGTCTCCAAATCATTTCAAGTTATTTTAGATCACTACAGATTCAAGTTTAGATCATAATTAGTAAGTCAACTAACACCTATTTCTAATACACATCTAAATATATATAAATAAATAAATCCATATTCAACGTATCAATTTCTAACTCTTACACTTAACTCCGAATAACATAAATAAGTCAAACTCAATTATCCCATAGAGATAAATCATAGAGGATAGAAAATACATAAATTATCTTAGTGCAAGTAACACTTTTCTCCTGAATCCCTATACAACTTCGGTGGCTAAGATTTTGAAACACCAACAAGCTTGGTTTATTGACACATACTCAAATAAAGAAAGGAAGTACAACTTTCTTACCTGAGACAATATGGATTGAAGCTAAGAAAACTAGATTGCAGATAACAAAGATTTGAAGGTAGAAAACTGGATGACAAATATGTAAAATAAAGTAAGCATAACTTATAAATAAATAAAAAAATATTTCAACTATTTTACCCTTGAATAAGATATAATGTATTTAATATAACCATGATGATCTAACAGTAAAAGCAATCAAATTACTTCATCTCGTATAAAAAGCCGTAGTACATTCACAAGTAAATACAAATATATGTCAAAGCAAGTATAATGTAAATAAATATAAAGCAAAACAAACACACATGTATATTAAAATTCGAGACATCATTGTAATCATCTTTTAATTTGCAAGTTATAATATGTAAAATAATATAACTTCAAATTATCAAAATTATACACCAACCTTGATTCATTTTACATTTTAAAAACCAAAAATTAATTTCATGCTTTGAGTAAATATAATTATTTCTTTCATATAAATATAAAAGTTGAAATTGATTATTGTAATAATAATAAAACCACAAAAATTGCATGATAAATAAATAATTTTTGAATTAAACAAAGAAAAATCTTCGATCCTGTTTGTTGGAAACTTCGATGACTTATTTCTAAGAAACATGTTCAAACCAGAAATCTAACTGCTTCAGTATGCAGAAAACCAATTGAACAGGAATAAAAGAACTTATTTTTCAATAAAATCCTTCAATTGATTGAGAAACGTACAACACAGGATATACGCAAGCGAGCAGGCACAGTACGCAATCTAAAAGATAGGTTGTTTCTTTCCTGGTTCACAAATGAAGCTAATTTCGCCGTAAGCCCCGGTTGTAGCTTTGTTTAAAAAGTTGCTCAAACGATCAGCCCCATAATAATTCTGTAATAATAACGCATACTAGAAGAATGAACTATCTTTAAGGATATCTCAACACCTTACACCAAGCAATACAGACACTTTATATAAGTACTTAAAATTTGATCCATGAATTTTAACTATCTTTAAGGATTGCTTGAAACATCCATTCTATGCAATCAACATTCCATTGGAACTTGCTCAAATGCGTCACAATATGTTTTCTGGGATAGTTTCCATCCAACAAAGGCTGCAAACAAGATTTTAGCTACTAACCTCTCTAATAGTGGAAGCTCTTTAATTCAACCATAGTTAAAATTTATAATTTATGGTTTAGCTTAAATTTAAAAGATTAAATAAATACCCTATACCTTTCATTTTATCACGTATTCACTTTATATTTTATGAATTTTCTCATAACGATTTTGTTGAGCTAATGTCTATTTTAGTTTTACATTTAATTTTTCACCTTTTTAAAACTTGAAATATTGAAACTCAAATATCATAGCAAATTGCTCCACACTAAAGAAAACTTGAAGTCACATGGTGTATGGAGATATTAAAACAAACCCAACACAGAGACTCAAAGAAATGGAAACAGCTAGCCCATTAAACAAAAACAAAACCAAGTAATCGGTAAAATAATTAAATGAAATTTATTTCTCTCTGTGAACACATCGAGCAAGAAAATGTAATAAATACATGCGAGAAAGAATAATTAAAAGAAAAACCTAATAGTGATAAAAATGAAACATTTCAAAGAAACAAAAAATCATACATAAATCCTAATCTATCATACTCAAGCGTGAGCATCAAAAGCAGTATAAATCAGACATGGGTATGGTTAAATTTTCGAAGTTTTTCTATGTATTTGGATGATACTTGGAATAAATCAGACATGGGTATGGAGATATTAAAACAAACCCAACACAGAGACTCACTTTAACGGGAATAAATCTAATATTAGACTAACAAGGCCTTGAATCATTGGTATAAAGAATAAGTTACCACTTACCCCGACATTTTTGAGCTGAAATTGGAATCCGGGATTTAGCTTTCTGGAAAAAAAAAGCAAAACAAGCAGATATTTTTTAGCTATTATAACACTGGAAGCTATACAAATGAATGTTGAGTTTCTCGGCAACGTAAAATTAAGGGAAAGAAAAAGAGAGAATAAAGTAGGATGAACATAAATAAGAGCTGAGAGAAGTTGGTGACCTTAGAGATTTGGGGAAATAGGGATTGTAAAATTTGGGAAAGAACTTGAGGGAATTTGGGAATTCTGGAATCGGGAAAATAATCTGATTTGGGGAAAGTAAAGGTAATTCGGGCCAAAAACGACATCGTTTCAGCTGAGATAAATAAATTTTGCGGCGCTTTTCAAAATGTCACTAATGAAAAATAAAAAAATGGCACCGTTTTGTAAACATATTAGCGGCGTTTTTGCTAAAACGCCGGTAAAACACAACCTTTTGCGGCGTTTTGATGAAAACGCCACTAAACATCCAGCAGTAAACGATGCCGTTTGAGTAATTTTCATATATTCCGGTATTTTTTTGAAAAACGCCACTATTGCTAATAGTGTTTTTTTATTATTTATTAGATTTATTCTTTAATAAATAAATTTCATATTAGAAAATTGAAAATGGGTATTCATTTATTTATAAATATTTTTAGTTTTGTATATATTTTATAAAATTAAACATTCAAATATATATATTTTTCAAAGTTTTTAAGTTTTTAATTTTTGTGTTTTTAAGAATAAAGATTAAATTAATGTAATGTGTAAAGTTATGGGTTAAATTTGTTGTATTTTTAAAATTAAGATTAAATTGATAGAATCAAACATTAACTTTAATTAAATTTAGATCAGTTTGTAATGTAAAATAGAGAATAGTTAATTAGGTAATTATTTTTATAATTTTGATTTATTATAATTTACTTATTACAAGAAAATCAAATTTTATGATTTATTATAATTTTGATTAATTATAATAAACTTTTAATCAATATTAAGTGCTTCCACTAATTATTATAACATAAGATTTTACATTGATATCTACATATATACACATCAATATATATCCCTATGAAATAAATTTTCAATGTTTAGAGTTTTTAGGGTTTAATGGTTAAATATGATTTAGTGTTTGTAGTTTAAGGGTTTATGGTCGAGTACTTAGAGTTATGATTTAGGGTTTAAAATCTAGATCTATGGTTTACAGTTTAAGGTTTAGGCTATTTAGGGTTTATGGGTTACAGTTTAGGGTTTAAGGTTTAAGGTTTAAGGATAAACAGATGAACAATCAGATTTTGTTAGGGGTTGAAATTAATTTGTAAGTAAAAAATGTAATCTCACCATTTTTATAGCATATATTTTTATAATTTTTAATGATTAAATCAAATTTAATATTTCATTTTCATTCCATAAACCCTAAACCCGTGAACCTTAAGCCATACCCACAAACCCATAAACCCATAAACTCAAGCCATAACCCTAATACAAAGACTAACTGTAAACCATAGACTCCAAGCACTAAATCTTAAAATACTGAACTCGAAACCCTAGTAAGCCCATACAAACCACTAAACTAAACCCTTAATTATAACCTCAAACCCTACATTATTTAGATAAATTTTTAATATTATATATTCTTTCAATATTTTAGGAAATTTAAATAACATTTTCAATTTACTAATTAAATTTGTTTCTCTACGATGCATCGGTTACCAATTTTTTAATTTTAATATATATAAAGATTATCTTATCTCTTAAATAATTTAAACTATAATTATAATTTTAATATATATAAGAAATTAAATTATTTAAACTATAATATATATATATAAAGCCTGCTTTTCTTGTAGTGGCTAAACCTTAAATATAAATTTTATAAAGGACAAAAGTAATTAAAATAGAATATTAATGCTTACATAGACCTAAAATAAATTAATTTTTTATTAATAACCCTAACCCCTAAAGCCTAAACAGCCAACCCCTAAAATCATAACACTTAAATTAATTAATTTTACGGCATTTTTAAAATAAACGCAGGTAATGACATACTTTTTGCGGCGTTTACAAAAAAAACGCCGCTAATGAAGACTTTTTGCGGCGTTTAACAACAAACGCCAGTAATTCTCGATCTACCAACTATAGCTCAACTATAAAACGTCGTCGTCTTGGTGAACTTAATTTAGCGGCGTTTTTACAGAAGCGCCGCTAATGCTCAGATCTTTAGCGGCGTTTTTACTAAAGTGCAGCTCATGCTCAGATCTTTAGCGGCGATTTTAGAAAAGCGCCGCTAATACTCAGATCTTTAGCGTGGAGGATAAAAACGTCGCTATTGTTCAACTTTTTGCGGCGTTAATAAAACGCCGCTAGTGTATAATATTTGCGGCGTTTTTCGTTGAAATGCCGCTAAAAATCTGTTTTAGTGTAGTGTATTAAAGAGAACCAATATCACAAAAGCTTATCATTTAGCCGACAATATATATTTAAACAAAGAAACATTTTTTAAGAAAAGAATGTGTACTCAAATATAAAACAATATTATATTAATATATTTTTACCAAATCCCAAGTTTTTTGAAATATTAAAAAAAGAAAAGAATATTATTATACGATTTTTATAAACAATCATTTGAAAATAATATACTACAAAGGTTGATTAATAAACCTAAGGAACCCATCAATATTTAATAATATAATTTAATATTAGATTAGATTTAAAACAAATAAATAATAATCATACATCAAATTAAAAAATGTCAAAGCTCCTTACCGATCAAAATTTTGCTCTATAAATTCAAGATCAAAACCAAAATTTGATTAATATTGAGTCCTTATTTGAATAAGTGTCACAAGTCAATTAGACACAAACACGAGAAATTACGAAAATATTTATCTGTAATTAAATTAAGTTATATTATTTAATAGTATTTTAGTCTTTAAAAGTAAAAAAAAAATACATATAGTAAAATTTGAACCCATGCTAATTACATTAGTAATACCTTAAATTTATCACTTAATCATAACTTTATTTTGATAATTTTATACATTTTCATTTTAATATGCACACTTTATTAACTCTATGTCCTAAATACATAGTTTCCTCACACATAAACATGTGATAAGATTTCTATTATTAATAATGTTGATGATTGAATTGGTGTCTCAAATTAACTCGATATCAACTCAAGATTGATGACAACACTATGACACACAATTGTGATCATTTAATATTTTTAATATGATATATTTATGTGTTTAAATTTCGCTTGACTCATAGTTTAATTTATTTTTTACATTTTAATATCACACGCATTCCATATATTATTATTAATTAATTTTAAATAATATATTTTAATATTTACTATATATTATTTTCAAATAGACGGCCGTACGCATATATCTAATTTTTATAACTTCTCTCTCATTCTCTTTATTAATTTTTCTCACTTCCGTGTCCATTATTTATAAGATATTCACCCCACTTCATTAATAATTGCACTTTCATAACCTTCTTTGGAGGGTTATAAATTCTAGAATATTTATTTATTTATTTGTTTATAACTATCACAAGTTTGATGATGGGTTAGCCATTTATCGCTTTCATTGAACAATGGAAGTCTTAAAACCCATGTAGTTTCTTTGCCAAAGAGAAAATTGTGGAACAAACTTTTTCCTAGTACCTAAAAAGATAAGTGAAGGAATAAAATTTTAAACAATATAAATTTATTTAGAAAGCAAATGCAAAAATAGAAGCAAAGGATGTGGGCAATAAGACACGTGAAAAGAGAGAAAGAGAGGATGGGAGTGGGGAGGGTCAGGGGCTTTGGGTGCTAAAATAAAGGCGGACGTGAATGGCAGTAAAGAAATGGAGCATAACGGACGGCTCACATCTTCATCCAACTTCTTCAAATCCTTCTTCCTTTCCTTATTTATCGTCCCAATTCCTTCATCCTCAACTCCTCATCCCAAATTCCATTTTAAGCAACACATCCAATAACAAAACAAAATCCCCCCCCCCCAACATCTCTTACTATACACAAATTAAACCAACCACAAAGACATCATGTCGTGGCAAACTTACGTAGATGAGCACTTGATGTGTGATATCGATGGCACAGGCCACCACCTTACTGCCGCTGCTATCATTGGCCATGATGGCAGTGTCTGGGCTCAGAGCTCTAAGTTCCCTCAGGTCACCCTATCCATCACATTCATCTTAACCTTCTTTCTTTTTTCTTATATGATCTGATTTACTTCCTTTGGCTTTTGTTTATTATATTGCTTACAGTTGAAGGGTAATGAGATCACTGACATCATGAAAGATTTCGACCAACCAGGCCACCTTGCCCCTACTGGCTTACACATTGAGGGTGTAAAGTATATGGTGATCCAGGGTGAGCCTGGAGCTGTTATTCGTGGAAAAAAGGTAATGGTTTAATCAAGTGCATATATTAGGAGTTCATAAAATACTAATATGTGGGGTGTGGGCAGGGACCAGGAGGGATAACAATCAAGAAAACAGCACAGGCGCTTATTTTTGGGATCTATGAAGAACCAGTTACTCCAGGGCAATGCAACCTGGTTGTGGAGAGGTTGGGAGATTATCTTGCAGAACAAGGCCTGTAGTGGACCTCTGCCTACACTTTCAGAAATCAACCTGGTTGATTAACTCCATAAATGTTTTGTTTTGTTTTTTTTTTCCCCAGTTTTGGGCACTAATTTTAATGCCATTCATTTTTCTTTCGAATGTTATGTAATTTTTCTTTGTGAAATGGGAGAATCATATTTCAAGTTTGTTGACTGTCACTTAGTTTTCCTCACTCATCTTACGATCTTATTATGAGTTTATGTGTGAAGCAGTAACCCTGTATTTTTTTTTTCTCATTAGTTTAAATGCAATAAATGTGAGGGTTAATTAAGGTATTAATTTATATTATTAATACAAGATTTTGAAAATAATTTTAGAGTTAATTTAGGTATTTAATTACAAGATAACAAATGTGCACATTCATTACTTTTTCATGTAGAATAATTTATATATATATATATAATTTGTACACTTCAATAATTCTTCCTGTGTGCTTCTTAGTGTTGTGACTCAAATTAATTATATAAATAGTCATCTAATTATTAGAATGTTTTTGTTTTGGTTATTAAATTATGATGATTTTTTAATTATTTTCATTGATATTTTAGATTGTTTCTATTTTGGTAGTTTTCCATTAAATGATTAACGAAATGATTGACATAACGTTTTTCTAATTAGTATAATATCACATTTAATCTTCAATACTTACACATTTTATCAATTTAATTTTAATCTAAACAATTCAATAAATTTAACCCTTAACATTTATGAATCCTATAAATTTAATTTTAAACACATGTAATTAACTATAAAAATAATTAAACGATTATTAAATATTATGAAAAGTACAAAATATAATATTTTTTATATTATTTTGTATCAATATATATATATAGACCTGCCCCGATCCGAAATGTGGGAGGGTTTGAGAAAAAATGTAGGCCGGCCCGAAAAATAGGCTTAGACAAAAAAATAAAGTCCGTTTAAAAAACGGGCCGGGCCTTGGGTAAGGCATTTTTTGCCCGACCTAGCCCGAAATCACTAAATGACAAAAAAAATATGCTCTTTTTTTTTTAATGTTATTTTCTTGTTGTTTTATCCCTATTTTGCTACCATTTTACTATTATGTTGCTACTATTTTATTGTTATTGTTTGGATATTATATAAAACTTATTTTATTGTTAATTTTATTATTATTTTAAAGACATTTAATTTTATTATTATTTTAGAGGCATTTGCTTATTAAGTTGCATTTATCTTAGTGTTATTATTTAAGTCTACATATTTTTTTAAAATTTATTTTCAATTTGTTGGGAAATATTTATTTTGATGTTTTAGTTTTTTGATGTATTATATGTATTTAAAATTATATAAAATAATATAAAAATTAATACTGGTGCGCTAGGATCGAGCCTGGTTTTAGCATTTTTATCCGGGTCGGGCTTAGGCAAAATTGTAGGCCCATTTTTTGGGCCGAGCCTAGTAAATAGGCCTAAATTTTTAGTTAAACCTAGATCGGCCCATGAGCACCTCTATTTATATCTAATACAAACCCGAATCCAAATAACATGATCCTAAACAATATTATTAGATTAATGACTTGTGCCTTCAGAGAACAAAAAAGGAAGAAGCAAAAACAATATTGTTGGGGATCGACCTGATTAAGCAACAAACAAGTAAAAATAGCGAAAGAAATTGGGAAATTGAATACACAAATTTAACGTGGAAAAATCCCTCCAAAGAGGATAAAAAAACCATGGGTAAAAATAATTTTACTATAATGGCAAAAGAATGAAAAATACAAAAGATGGAGATAAAACTAAACCCTGAAACTCAAAAATAAAGAACCCTCAAAACATAGACACAAAATTCTCCAACAATGTAATGAGTTCTAATATCTAATGGGTGTATTTTCTAAGGTTATAAAAAAGCCTATTTATAGGCTAAACTCGTAGGTCAAATAAATTATGCTAATAAATGCTAAATATACTATACTAATAAATACTAAATCTTCTAGAAAGAAAATAATTTTGTTTAACTTGACTTGCAAGCAATCTCTTATTTGACTGAAATATGAAACATACTCAACAAATCTCCATCTTGACTCATATTTCCACAACGCCATCTTTGTCAAAGCCCGCCACGGGCCTATTTGAACTATGTAGGGAATTAACTTAGTCAAACCTGTGATTAAAAGCTGGAAGACTTCTAGCCTTTGGCTTGTGCACTGTCAAGTCAAAACTAACCCGGGTTTAATTTTCACGAA
This sequence comes from Gossypium rotundifolium, assembly GCA_025506655.1. Classification (NCBI taxonomy): domain Eukaryota; kingdom Viridiplantae; phylum Streptophyta; class Magnoliopsida; order Malvales; family Malvaceae; genus Gossypium; species Gossypium rotundifolium. The sequence continues at coordinate 173,904,495 of CP106727.1, forward strand.
CACAATACCCTAACTTTTCAAAACCTGCATCCAAAAGAGAACCTCTCTTCAACGAAACAGTTATACATTTTTCCCTCCTATGACCAAGTTGCCTCCGCTTCAAACGAGTTGACTTTGACTCCGTAACGGACGAGGGACATCCGATTTCACCGGTCACTGTAGAACCTTTCAGAATATAAAGGTTTGCGATCATTTTACCTTTTAACAAAACGACAGCACCACGAGACACTTTAATGTCGTTCAACTTGATGTTGATTCTGCAACTTTTCAAGTCTAAAATACTCAAAGAGATGAGATTCTTTTGTAAATCAGGTACATATCTAACATCTGAGAGTGTCCTAATCGTCCCATAGTGCATCCTAATTTTAATAGCACCAATACCAATTACCTTACTGGATGAATTGTTTCTCATGCGCACAACTCCACCTTCAATCGAATTGTATATAGAGAACCATTCTCTATTGGGACACATGTGGAAAGAACATCCCGAATCTAGGATCCATACGGACATAAGCTAAGAGCTTTTGCTCGTTGGAATTAACAAGAAATCATCACTGCTTTCGTCGGTCAAATTAGTACCAACTACATCTTTTTCGTTACTCTCAATAGCTCTTTTATTTCACAATTTATAACAATCTGCTTTGACGTGTCCTAACTTCTTACAATAGCGACAAATTTAGTCTCGCTTCTTTGATGCTACCAAAATAGAAGATTGTCTATCTACCTTGCTATCCAAACCAAACTCATTGTCGAGTTTGTCTTTACTTAACAAATGATCCTTTACATCCTCGAACAAGAGTTTGTCTCTGCCAGAAATCAATGTCTCCCTTAAAGAATTGTCTGATCTTTATCGTCAATCTGAACCTCAACGTTATTTAAATCATTTAAAAAGATAATGAATTGACTGACGTAATCTCTAAGAAGCTCACCTTCGTTCATACGAAATGTAAATAGACATTGTTTCAACACTAAACAATTAGCTAAAGACTTAGTCGCATAAAGAGTTTCTAACCTTTTCTACAAGGCGAATGAGGTCTTCTCAATTAATACCTCTTGCAATACCCTATTAGCGAGGCACGACTAGATTGCAAACAGGGCCTTTTCATCAAGCTTTTCTCATTCTAACTAATCTAGATTCTCGATCTTTTTCCCTGTAACAACCTTTTTCAAGTTTATCTAAATTAGAACTGCCATCATCCGAACTTGCCACAAATTAAAATTTGTGACACCATTGGATTTCTCAATGTCAAACCTTGTTGTTGCCATATCTGAACGGGCTGATTTGCAAAAATTGAACTACCTCTGGTACCACTTGTTGAGGATCAACCTGATTAAGCAACAAACAAGTAAAAATAGCGAAAAAAATTAAGAAATTGAATACACAAATTTAACGTGGAAAAACCTCTCCATAAAGGATAAAAAAACCACGAGCAAAGATAATTTTACTATAATGGCAAAAGAACGAAGAGTACAAAAGATGGAGATAAAACTAAACCTCGAAACCCGAAAACAAAGAACCTCAAAACATAGACACAAAATTCTCCAAAAGTGCTATGAGTTCTAATCTCTAATGAGTGTATTTTCTAAGGTTGTAAAAGAGCCTATTTATAGGCTAAATTCTTAGGTCACATAAATTATGCTAATACATGTTAAATATATTATACTAATAGATATTAAATCTTCTAGAAAGAAAATATATTTTGTTTAACTTGACTTGCAAGCAGTCTCTTATTTGACTGAAATATGAGGCATACTCAACAAACATTTGGTGGCCAAAAAACAAAAATAATTACACAATGAGTGATAATAAATTCTGCTAAGAACTAGACTTAAGTACGGTTATTTTAAAATTTAACTTGCAAAATTTTGTACTTCAATTAAATTATTTGCTTTTAAGAGATTAGTGTCATTAAACTGGTTATCAAGCTTGTTAAGGAACATGATTTTGAGGAGATTAAGGTTACCACTTTGGTAATTCTTGATTCTTGATGCTTTGTCATGACCCGATAGTCGGGTAATCGGAAAGTGTATTTTCGAGTCATCGTTTTTGTGAAATAGATTCATAAATATTTATTAAAAATATTTACGAAGTTAGTTGTATGATTAATTAGGTTTTAGTTAGGAGAATTAGCTTGAATTAAGGTTAATTAGGTATAAGGATTAAATTGAACAAAGTGTGTAAGTTTAATTTTAGATTAAAGAAAAGTTGACGGATTAAATGAGAAAATAAACCATAAGTAACACTTGTATAATAAAAAGTAAATACAAGTGTATGGTAACAATGAAATACATTTTGTACAAATAATGTACATAAGTATAAAATAATTATAAATGTAAATACTTAATATTTAAGTATATAATATAATAATAACTAAATAAATAAATAAATCAAATTGAGACAATTGTATGGTAAAATAATATACATGTGTAATAAATACATTTACACATTTGTAATATATATATGTATTTACTTATTATTTAAGAAATAATAATTATTATGTTAATATAATATTATACTAATATAATAAACATAAAATAAATAAAAGTAAATAAACAAAGGAATAAAAGAAATAGAATGGAAAGAAGAATAGAGAGTTGACCGAAGAGGGGAGAAAGAAAAGCGAAAGAAAAAGAAAAGGGAAATTAGGGTTTTTAAGGTTTCAAGCTTAAGTGGTCAATTTAGCCCTTTTTCTTGTAATTTTGATTTTTGGAATCCTAGAATAAAATATTACTTGATTTATGTTGAAATTTTGAAAGTTAGTGAATGTTTAGAAGTTGTTCATGTTGAATAAATTGAAGAATTAGGGATTAAATTGATAGAATTTCAAGTTAGAATAGAAATATGGATTGAATTGTAAATTAAATTATAAGTTTTGAGTAATAGGGACTAAATTGAGAGAATTTTGAAATTAGGGTTTTGTGATAAAATTAGGGAGTTGAAATTAGATTAAAGTGGAAATTGGATTGAGATATGAAATTAGATTTGTAAGAAAAAGAGTTTAGTTTAATTTAAGGATTAAATTGGAATTTAGACAAAAGTTGTGTATAAATTGAAATATTCAATGTTAAATTGTGTTGTATTGATGGATTTTAATTATTTTAATTTTGTAGCAAACGTTGAGCCGGAGACCTCGGCTAGGAAAGGAAAAGACAAAGTCAACAAATATTAGCTCGAAAATTTCAGTTTGTATTTCTATAATCCAAATATAATAATTATTTGTTGAATTTATTATTCAATGTGCATGGTAAGTGAAACAAAGTTGAGTATTAGTATTTGTTGATATTGAATTGCATATAATGCGGATTTGTGACTAATGTGAATGTGGATATTGGATATTGATTATATTGAAATATGAAAATTTAATTGAGTTGAATTATGAGTATATGTGATTATTTGAATTGAAATGTGTATTGATTGGAAAATTGAAAAGTGATTTGGAAACTCTATTAATTATATCGGGATGAGTCGGATATAGTTGGCATGCCATAGAATTGGAAGTGTTTAGGGATACTTCGACTTCGAGTCGATAAGACACGAGGTGTCACATTATTACTTTGGATAAATTCGATGAGATATTGGGTACTAACTAATTTCGACAAGGTCGATGAAACACTGGGTGTCAACTTATTACTTCGAATTATCCGATGAGGCAGTGGGTGTCATACTGGTGTGTTTTGATTGGATCCGTGTATCCGCCAAAGTCCGAGTCTTGTTAATAGGGTAAATAAATAAATAGGCAATAATATTGATATTGAATGACAATGAATGTGAATTTGAAATCGGATATTGATTTGGATTGTATAATAGTGATACATGGACTAAGAGTTCATGAAAAGAGTATTGTTATTGCCAATTGATATGTGAATCAAGGTGAGAAAGCTATTGATGAGAAATGAAAAAAATAATAGATGAATTTGATTTATTAATTAGTTAATGTTTATGTATGGTTAAAGTGTATATTTTACACAATGTTATTTATTTAAAGTATTCGGATTATAGAAATATCATTGAGTTTATACTCAATGTACGTGTAATAGTCCGGTTTATACCCTAGTCAGAACAGTGGTTTTGAGACCACAAATCTGAGTCAGAATAATATTTTAATATTATTTTTGTGCCTATGATATGTGATTAAGCATGTGTAAAATTTCTGTGAATTAAATTGTCTGTTTGTATGCCTAATTTGAGCAAAGGACCAAATCGTAGAAAATGCAAAGTGGCCTTCTATTTTAATGAGTGTCGAATTGTTAATGTCTTTATCATGTGAGGTCTTTAAAAGGGGAATATACCATTAAATATTGGATGGACGGTTAAAGGCCATTGATATGTGGTTTTGAAAATGTTTTAATGATGGGTAAAATAGTAAATAGGCATTAATATGTATATTAAATAAAACAAACATATGAAAGATGATGGTTATCATCTTTTAGTGCCGAAAAATAAAGAAAAGAAAAAGAAGGAAGAACCCTAAAGTTTCGGTTAGCTTTTTGGTTTGATTCAAGGTATGTTTTGCTTCGGTTTTCGATAATTTCTACGTTTTCGTAATCGTTGCTTTGTATACTTCAAAACCCATGCTCCAATTTTGAGAATTGATGATGATTTTGAAATGTGTCTTTGATGAACACATGAGCTTTGAAATATTTGATGATGAAATATGGAATATATGTGTTTGATTAGCATATTTTGTATTTGAGTTTTTGATGAATTTGAGTATTTAGGACTTAATTGAGAAAATAGTAATTTGAAGGACTAAATTGTGAAATAAATAAAATATATGGACTTTTATGAGTTACATGAGAATTCGGCTAGGCATGGGTAACTTGAAATTATGTGTATTTTGTGATTTTTTAAAATAGGGACTAAATTGTCCAAATGTAAAAATGTGAGGGCTAATTTGCAAATTGCCCTAAATATGTATTCTTGGATTGAATTGAATGAGTTGATGAATAAATGGATTAAATTTGAATATGTATAGATCAAGAACCGAACAAAACAGACTTAGATCGGGGGAAATCGAAAGTGATTGAATAACCGAATCCGATCAAATATCCGAATTCAAGGTAAGTCGATATACAAATATATGTATTTGATTTGAGCTATTTATGTATTTATGAAATTTAAATGGATATGAATAATGTTCAAGATAGAATGTATGTGAAATCAGAGGATATATTGACAAGTTATAAATGCTCGAGAAGCCCCGTACGAACCTAGGAATAGATAGGATAACGTATGTCATGACATAGGTATCCGTTCTGTTTTATCATGTAAGACCACGTCCGAGACGTTGGCGTTGATTTGAAATTTCGTATAAGACCTCGTCCGGGACGTAGGCATCGATATGAATTCTATGTAAAAGACCTCGTCTAGGACGTAGGCATCGATATGAACCTTATGAGTAAGACCATGTCTGGGACATCGGCATCATATTGACTCTTGTAAGACCACGTCTGGGACGTTGGCATCGTTATGATCTATACGTGTAAGACCCTGTCTGGGACAGTGGCATCGATATACAAGTGCATGTAAGACCTCGTCTGGGACGTTGGCATTGTACTACTATTCCGAGCTTTCTGAGTATCCTACTAGGTTCCTAAGGGTTCAACGGGAAAGTCTGCAATACGAATGGTATATCCGAGTTATGATCAATTAAGTGAATGAATACCCGATTCAGGTACGTTGAATGTGTATTAAGTATGCATGAATGGTAAGTATGCATATGACTTTGATTTGAAGAAAGGTATGTTTGAATAGGATAATGTGAATGAGATGCAAGAAAGATTGTGAATGAGCCATGTGCTTCAAATGAGTTTTGAATGGATAAAAGTGACCAATGTAGTCATAAGTATGAATCAAGCATGTACATGATAAATTGTTAAGTGAATGAGATGTGTAAAAGTTTCAAAATGCATTTTTGCTTTTTATGCCAAGTTTATTTGTATATAACTTACTAAGCTTTTGGAAAGCTTACTCTGTGTGTGTGTGTTTTCTCTGTTTTATAGGTTGTCAAAGCTACTGAAGGCTCGGGATTGTCAAGGATCATCATCACACTAAAAAAACTTATTTTGGTACCCTTTTGTAAATCTATATAGCTAAATATGACATGTATAGGCTAGATAGGTGTATATGTTTATGAAGTAAGCATGGCCATGTGTATTGGCAAGCTTTTGAGTTGATAAATGTTTGAATGAATGAGTTATGAAGAATATATATTTAGTATGTCTTGATGCATATGGAATGGTTAAGTTTTGGTTAAGCAAATGGATGTTACATGTTTGAAATGATGTAGGATTTAGTTTGAAATTTGGTATGAATGGAATTGGTATTGAATGTATGGGTGAAGTGAACCATTTGATATGTTTTGGTTGCCATATATGCATACTATGTTTTGGTATGTATTGCTTGTAGGTGAGACCCAAAATAGGTGGCATATTGGCCTTGTAAATGGCCTATAATGTCACACGGTTGAGGCACACTTGCGGCGTCCTAAGACCGTGGGTAAATTAGCGAATGTGGCTTAAATTGCACACTACCTTGACACGGTGTGCTTAGTGGCCGTGTGAGAAATGGCGATATGTGATCTAGTAGTACATAGCCTTAGCACAGGCGTGCTTGGTGACCGTGTTGAATTTGGCGATATACCACCACGGGAGGACACACGGAGTGTTCATGGCAGTGGGTGAGGCACTACCTACCCCACTACCGTGTGTTCCTGTTGTTGAAAAGTTTCAAATTTTATGAAATTTCTTATGTGTTTCAGTTTAGTCCCGACTCGGTTTATAAGCATGATTAAGGTCTCGATAACCTACTTAAGGGACATTATGATTGATATTGATGAATGGTTGTACGATTAATTCCGTAAATGATTCTGATCTGTCTGGTAACGCCTTTAACCCTAATCCGGTGATCGGACATGGGATAGGGGTGTTACAGTACGGTTTGTTTTTCGTGCCCAGATTAGGTTAAAGTTCGAACGTTGAATCAACATCCAAGGCCGATCCTGAACTCATTGTGGTGAAGTACATTTCTTTTTGGTAAATGGCATGTACCTAGGATGTTATGTTTGTTTTTTGGAAAATGATTATAAATGATGTTGTATTAAGATAAGTGTATGTAAAGGTGACAAAATGGCATATTTTGGTTAAAGTATGAATGAATTTGTTATATGAAAATTTAGATTGATTTGGATAAAATATATGAAGTATTTATGAATGAACATTAGTTAACTTAATTAAGTTGACAATTTGGCATGATTTGAAAATATTTGATTGTGTTTTGGATTGATTGAATAAATGGTTGTTGAATTGCTTGTGGTTGAAGTTTGCAGGGTTGGTAAAATGTGATGTTAGAGGCTCATTTTGAGTCCACATGGCTTGGCACACGGGCGTGTGACCAGACAGTGTGAGACACACGGCTTACACATGGGCGTGTGGATAGGCCGTGTGTCCCTTGCAATTTAATTTTTTTCAAAACAGAATGCTCAGGTTTTGCCACACGGGCAGAGACATCGGCGTGTGTCTCAGCCGTGTGAGGGACACGGCCTAGCACATGGGTGTGTGGCTTAGTCAGAGAGTTACATAGGGTAGAACACGGCCTGAAGCATGGGCATGTCATAAGGTCACACGGGTGTGTCCCTTGACCACACGGGCGTGTGAACCTTGCACTTAGGAAAAATTTTAAAATTTCGTAAAAAAATTCTCTGAGTTTCCGATTGAGTCTCGATTTGATTTTAACACGTATTTTGAGCCTCGAGGACCCCAAAAAGGGACCATATGATTAATTTATGTAATGTATGTTTATTGAATTGTGAAATGTTTGTATTTATTCTGAAATATCTGGTAATGCTCTGTAACCATGTTCCGGCGACGAATAAGAGTTAAGGAGTGTTACATGCTTAAAAAGTTAAAATCACCATATGGACAACAAAGAAGTTTGTAGAAGGTTCAATCATTCTCATTCTCATGCCCATAAATTTTGTATTCTATAAAATGGTTTCAAAATTGCATTCATAATATATATAAATAATATTATATTTTGTGCTTTTTCATAATATATAATAATCATTTAATTATATGTGCTTAAGGATCAATTTGATAGAATTTGTAACTATTGAGGACTAAATGTGTTATTATATTAATTAAAAAGACCACTTCATTTAATAATTTAATTGAGAGTGACCAAGACAAAACGATCTAAAACATTAGTGATGAAATTAAAAATATATATAATTTAGTGATCAAAACAAAAACACATTAATAGTTGATTAAATAAAAGTATAGAATAATCATGCACTTTAAAATATTTGTCGGAAATGGTTTCCAACATTCAAGGCTTAAATCATATTCAATCCGTTTTTAATTATTCGATATATCATTTTGTTTTTATTTTTATAATATATATTACATATATAATACAACAATGTAAATATTGAAAAGCATTTAAATTATATATTTAAAATATTTATAAAAGAGAAACATATAAAACTATTAAATATTAAATTAAAATTTATAAAAAATATAAGTGGTATAAACGTAATTACACATTGTAATTATGTACTTACATAATTTATATTTTAAAAATATTAATATAAAAATATCAATACAATAAAATAATTATAAATGAGTAACAAATATTAAAATAAAATCATCATATGTAATATATTAGTCCAAAAAAAAGTAGTCGATAATACGAATACTAAAAACAATAATAACAAAATAAATAATGTATACAATTTTATCTAATTGTTGTAGCATTCCATATTTGTTGAGCAATTTTCTCTAACATTTAACATATATTCAGTATCATCATCATTGGTCTTTGATCGAGTTTATCATCTGAATATAAATTTATATCATTAATATTACAAGATATCCTTCTTCTATGTACTCTTTCAAATATGGATCATTTCGATTTTATCTATAAATAATATTAAAAAACATGCAATATGCTAATACGACTTAATCTTATTTTTTATGCTATGTTGTTAATATTAAATTTATTTCATATCGAATTTGCAAGTTGTGTCGGGCTCCATCCTCTCCAACATTTTGAATTAATAAAAAAAATATAAAAGAAATCCCCCCAATTCAATTCTAATATTCTGTCTTGTATCCATATAAAGGAAATTGGAATTTGGAAAGAAAGGGAAAAGGGGACCAAAAGTTGGGTTTTAATTTAGGAAAAAAGGACGGTTTGTGGCCCAAACCAACATGTAAGAATTAAAATGGAGTGTAGCAGATCCCGTAGTTTTAACGCTATATCTCCCTCTCTCTCTCTCTCCTCTTCTCCCCTCACTTGTGTCCTTCAGTCAATCATTTTTCTCACTTATTTATTCTTTCATTTATTTATTTGTAAAAACTCACACAAGTTCAGGAAGAAGAAGAAGATGTCGTGGCAAGCGTATGTTGATGATCACCTGTTGTGTGAAATCGAAGGCAACCATCTCTCTGCCGCTGCTATCATCGGCCAAGACGGCAGCGTTTGGGCTCAGAGCTCCAATTTCCCTCCGGTTTTCTTCTCTTTTTACACTCTTCCTCCTTTTCATTAACCTTTGCTCCTTTTCTTTAGGTTTTCTCAGAAAAAATAAGGTCGATCTTTTGAGTAAAGAGGGGTCTGATTGCTATGATTGAATTCTCCTTACTTGATTTATTTACCTGATCTGATTTGCTCCCAAACCACTTTTTTTCTTCTATTTTCTGAAACTAATTTTATGTTCTTTTCTTTCTCTTCTTCACAGTTCTTGTTTTTTTTTTTTTATTTGCTAGTTTATTTTGCATGAAGTGCTGACAGATTTGATTTTTCATGCATGGAAAATGTGTATAATTCCTGGGTTTTCTTCTGTTTGTATAGATTTCTTAGTTTTGTAAGCATTAAGCGTTGTTTAAAGCAAGTGAAATCAAGTTTTGCTAACAGATCTTTGCAGCTGACCATAATTTTAGTAAATGATGATATATGTAATTATAGAGCGAAATGTTTTGAGTACTACAAATCCTGTTTATTCGATTCTATAGCTATTTTCTCTTGCTTTAGACAGTAAAATAGAATGGTTTTCTTTTCTTTTTTCCTGATGTGCTTATTGTTTCTGGATTTTATGCTTATTTCAGTTTAAGCAAGAAGAAATCAATGGCATCATGAATGACTTTGCTGAACCCGGATCACTTGCCCCAACCGGATTGTACCTTGGTGGCACTAAATACATGGTGATCCAAGGTGAACCAGGAGCTGTTATTCGAGGGAAGAAGGTGACCTGTCGGTTCTGAGCTTCACTGCGTATATGACACGAACAAATCTCATGAACACATGCATTCATTTACATAATGATCAACCCAAATAGATTTGTCATTCACACATTCAGGTCCAAGTATAGTTCGAGTTCAACCTTTTGATATGATAAAATGAAAATAAAATCCATTAAACACTGAACTTCATTGCTGGTGTTTCACCCTAAACTTTGTTTTTAAACACATTGCAGAGTGATTTTAATGGTGATTAGCAGCTCAAAATTAGGTGCATTGATGCTGTGCTCACATATCTATGCACTATGCATCTGGCTTTTGCTGTTACCTATTTCTATGCTGCCCTTGTTTGTGCCTCCAGTCATTCGAGATTCCTTAGGGATTGTATTTGTCCAGAGACAACTTGACAAAAGGAGGGGCATCGAGGCTGTTACTGCATAACTTTCTAGTTGCTGTCTGGAATATTTGATTGTTTCATGGTTGTATTCTGAGCATTTGTCATTTAAATTTCAGGGACCTGGAGGTGTTACTGTTAAAAAGACCAATCAGGCCTTGATCATCGGCATCTATGATGAGCCAATGACTCCCGGGCAGTGCAACATGGTTGTGGAAAGGCTGGGTGATTATCTCATTGATCAGGGTCTTTGATCTCATTGGTGTGCCTTATTTGTTGCAATTCTTGTTGGCTTCTATACGAAAGTGCATCCACCACCTCCTGTAGTAATGGTTGGGGATGCAATTAAATAATAGGATCTTAAGTTATGGGAACCTTTTTAATGATACAGAATGGTTGGTGTTTGTAATAGTGATGCTTAAGTTATGGTTGTGGAAAGGCTGGGTGATTATCTCATTGATCAGGGTCTTTGATCTCATTGGTGTGCCTTATTTGTTGCAATTCTTGTTGGCTTCTATACGAAAGTGCATCCACCACCTCCTGTAGTAATGGTTGGGGATGCAATTAAATAATAGGATCTTAAGTTATGGGAACCTTTTTAATGATACAGAATGGTTAGTGTTTGTAATAGTGATGCTTATGATCTCTTTGCTTTGTTTCTGTACCAGTTTGGCTGATGGTAATATCGAACATTGTCGACTGAAATATTTTGTTTTACATTTGCAGTGGCTTTTATTTTCTATTTTTTTTCTAGTGGATTTGGTAAATCAGTTGTCCAAATTTGTTCAACTAATCTTATGTTTGCCTGCTAACGCTAAGAAACTCCTTCGTAGGCTATGCTAAAATCTCATATAAGACTCAAAAAAAATATTGAAAATTGGACTAAAAAATATTGAAAATTGATTTCAAGGACTCAAAAAAAATATTGAAAATTGGACTCAAAAATATTGAAAATTGATTTCAAGCTGATTTTGAGTAATTGAAGATATTTGAATAATTTCAATTAAGTTTTATTTTTATGTAAAAATAAATATTTTATATTTTAAATAATAAAAACAGTTTCAAATATTTTTTATATTTCTTATTTATTTGAAAATTTAATTACTTTTAAAATATTTATAGAAAAAGTTGAAACTATCCAAAATTCAATAAATCGAATTAAATTATGTTAAATACCTAATCAAACCAAATCAAACTTAGGTCCAATTAATTTTTATGGAATATTTTTGTTTCAAAATGTTATACCAACAAATTTAATAAAGTTAACAATTAGACATGAATTTTAAAATCTAAAAATAGAAAACCAAATTCTTAAAATAAAAATAGGATTAAATTACAAATATACTCAAAGTACAAGGACTTGAAGCAAATTTTAACCTAATCAGAAAAAAAAAAAAAAAAAAAGAATGCGTGAAAATTTTGGACCAAAAACAGGGACATTCATTGACTAGGAAACAGCACCACATTTGATATAACAACAAACAGCGGTATTGGACATCATATACACTTCTCATCAATACCATACCAAAAAACTAGAAGGCAGCAGCAAGTTCTTCCCCACCACAAATTTATTGAATACTTTCATGCCAGACCCCTCAACTGTCATGAAATCGATGCATCCAACACCTTGTCGGGGTTTAAAACAAATGAGACTATGATCATTAGAAAGAAACTAGCAATCCATGCACACACTTCAGTCCGTCTGGATGACGAAGTACTAGCTATGGCGGTCATATTACTTGTTGCGGTTTTGTTTATGCTGCACGAGAGATAATCACAAGAACAACTTTAGTGAATTCATTGATGGGCGCGTTCAACAGATGGGAACAGATCCAAGGAAGGATGCCAAAGAAAATCAGTGCTTACCCTTTTGTAGTAACATAGATGCAATTATCATAGCCTGAACAAATAGATAAACAAATTAGCTTCTTTCATAAGATAAAATATCCTAAAGGGATACTAGTAGTTTTTAGACTTCAAAAACCATGCAAACCAGGCACATTGGATAGAAAAATGTTCACTTAAGCTAAAAGTTCACACCTATGAGCAGCGTTGGTATAATAGGCATTAATATGCATATATAATGCAATCTTTGAATCAAATTTAGCTTAAAGTAATGGACTTACTAGGATCCTTGTTGACTTTGACTCCATTTCCTCCAAAACTGCAAGCAACATCAGTAGCCCCATTTTGCTGGTAGTAACTGTTAAACGCGAACGAGGCATGAGAAAGTGTATTATCAGGCTCAAAACATGGCTGGCTAGGCTGAATGGGAGAGCAATCTACATTCCCAGGACCACAAGCCCAATCCAGGGCATTTTGCAAATCTGCTTCAGAAGCTTTGCTAGAAGCAATACACCAGGTTGTCACATTTGAATTGGTGCCGTTCCCACTGTTTGTCACATCAACAATACCTTTTCCAGTGAAGTCCAGATTATAGACACTAGTCTGGTCAGGATAAAATAAGCCCCAGTTTCTCTCGGATTCCAGTCCAGGCTTCCTGTTCTCATTAAACAATGAGAAAATATACACGTCAAGCTCTTCACCAGGCTTGGCAGGAGTGCCAGAGTCATTGATAACATGATGAATTAGATTGGCATTATAAGTCTGAGCATTGTCGGGAGTAGCAGCCTTCTCTTTGGCTGAACCTTTGGAAGGCCAGCCAGTTTCAGTGACCATAACCCGGATTGTTTTGAAATTTAAGGCCATCAGGGCAAAATAGAGGGCATCTATCTGGGCATCAAACATGTTGGTGTAAAGTAGACCTGTGTTTGGATCTATGACTTCTGAGGATGACTCGAACAAAGCATAATCCAAAGAGACATTGCTCGGAGAATCTCTATAAGCATAATAAGGATATAAATCGATCATAAAAGGCGAATGGTTCTCAGCTAGGAATTCCAACATAGGTTTCAAGAAAAATGCATGGCTGCTGTTAAAAGCCCCAGCAGAAGGTGGGAATGACCGGGACAGAACCCCAAGGGAATGAGTACTTGAAACTTTAATCCTCTTGTGCAGGCCAACCTTTTTCAATGCAGTGAGGACATTTTGCATAGCAGGCACAACCAAGACAGAGGCATTATCAGGACTCTCCGTGACTTCAAGACCTACTGTGATGTATGTGATTTTTGCGGCCGGGTAATAAGGAAGGATGCTGTTCTTTAGCCAGGAATCTGCATTTGATTGGAACTGGGAGAATGCCAACAAGTCCGAATTCGGAACTCCCACCATAAGTTCAACACTGGTGTTTGCAAATGCCTTCAACACTTGGATATTTGAATCATAAATCCTTAGGTATTTAATTTTGTGAAGTTGAACCAATCTCGCCACTTTATCAGGTGTTGGAAGATCATCAGCATTCCTTCCATAGCAAACTCCAACTATGCTTCCCCTACAGAAATCTGCCAGCACAACACAATCAACATTTATTGCCAAGACAAAAACATAACATTGCATTTCTTTTTCAACAGGCAAATTCAATTACAGTTTTAAAACCATTGCAGGTAGTTAAAGAACTAATTATCAGACAGGAGATTCAACATTCCACATGGAATGCGGCTAATATAGGATTGATATGACCTAAACCGACTAGAACATTGATTGTAATATAGCTGCCCCATTCTCCTACACATTGAAGCCCTACCTACTTGATAACATGATCTTAAATGCAAGTGGTGTACAAAGATAACATTGCTTGATACATTTAAGGCAGTACAAGATGACCCAAAATAGCAAATAACTAAACCAAGGACACCCATCAGAGAAAAGAATGAAGCATATAAAAAAGATGAGATTTTTAGTCAAAATAAATGTGGGTATTCCATCAAAATCAGAGATTAAAGCCTTAAAGTGAAGACTTGTATTGCAGAAGTAAGGAGGACATACCTAAAAGAAGAAGCAGCAAAGAAACAGCAAAGACAAGGTTGAATCTTGAAGCCATTGTTCACCAAAAACAGTACAACTTGTGTTGAACCTTGCAACGTTCTTCAGTAACGTCTTTATTTCTTTGTTAAAGGGAAAAAAGAACACAAAAACAGAAGGTTGGTTCTGAGAGGGGGAGAGTAAGAAAGTGAGAGCACTTAAGCTTTGGTGGATGGCGCATGTTTAGTGTCAGATTGACACAGTGTTTCGGACCGGACTTCACTATATTTTTTATGAATTCCAGTTAAGAGGAAGCATCTCGATTCCGCTACACTGAGAATGTTTGTTTGTTGTCTTGGAGTTCTAATTTTCCATGTTGGGCCATTACCCTCAAACAGGACTGAACAACCAATATTGAAACAAAACAAGCCCACTTTCCTTTGATCCCAAGTAACGTAGCCCAGTACACTTAAAAATACAAAAGGTTAAAATTTTCTATTAGTCCTTTTACTTTACAAAAGTTATAACTTAGTCCCTATACTCTAATTTTATTCATTTGTAGTCCTGATCCAAACTGTACCTGCTAATTCTGTTTGTAGATTTAGTCCATATGTTTCAATTCGATCATTCTAAGTTGTAAATTTTGAAAGTTCAATTTCGACACAAATGATAATCGTCAATCTATTAACTGAATTTTTAGTGAGGAATATGTAGAAATAACAAGCTGACATGACATTAAACATTTGATAATATGTTTGATGCATTAGATTTTGAAAATAACAAAACTTAATGAATTTAACAGTTATCATTTGCTGAGGACTAAAATTTTAAAATTTGAAAAGTAAAAAAACTAAAAGCAACCAAATTAAAATATAATGACTAAATTCACAACTTTTACAAAATATAGGGATTAATAGCAGAATTTAACCAATCCAAGAATAGCCAATATCCTTCCCATTTAAAACCTTTTCCATCGTTCAGGCTTCTATTATTGTGCTTCTTTTTTTTTGGAAAGTGGTGTATTATTAAATTGTCTTCGCTTTTAGCCCATAACTTTAATTTTTTTAGGGCAAACACCCGATTATCAGTAATTTATTTCATCATTCAATTATAAAAAATTATTAAACTATTATTAAACTATTCAGTTTTTTTTTTTTTGATCATGAGGGCAGATGAAAAAGTGACATGTTTATTTTTAAAATTAGCATAAAAATAACTTTAACCCTAATATATTTATACATTGTGTCAATTTAGTCTCGAATCTAAAAAATTTAACAATCAACGTTTTCACATTGTGTAGTTTGATCCTTTTTGTAATTTTGCTTTTCTTTGTGACTATTTCACTTAAAAAGCTTTAAAAAATAAATGTATCAACTAAATTTGATCATATATATACAAAAAATAGAAACACCCAAAAATCTAAATTCATAATTTTCACATTTTCCCATTCTTTTCTCTTGTTACTCCTATTCTTCACTGTTGGATAGGAAACTAATGGCTGAGATGACTTAACTTCATTGGTTTGATCTTCACCAATTTTATAAGATACATACTTGAGGATTAAATTAAGTAACTTTGAATGTGGAGGACTAAATTTGTTAGTATATCAATTTTAAAACTTGTCATTTTATCTTTCCATTAACATTTAACGGTTGGTGACCAAAAAAGAAAAAGTCGAATAATTGGTGACTAACAAAAACACTTATTAATAGTTGAGTGACTATCAATATAGTTTATTCATATTTTAATATATAAATTTTCACTTTTATTAAATAATAATTATTTATTAAATATTAAAACATTTCACTTATTATATATTAAGTAACTTAAATTTAAATAATAAAATATAAAAATAAAAAGTTTAAAATTTTAAGATCACCTGCCAACAACCTCTCAATTTGATAGCAAGAGCATTATGACATAAGCAAGGCGACAGAGTTTTAAGTTTAATCCTGCATCATTCTATTCTCTTCCCTAAATTATAAAAAAATAATTAAAATCACTTAAAATTTTCATTAGTTCCAACAAATTATTTTTATCAATTGATTGCAATATTTTTTCGGGTACTTTTTTAATCCTCTTTTCAAAACATTAAAAAAAAAAGAGTAGTTTTAAAATCTATTCACGCATAAGGGCAATTTACTAATAAATGTCTTTTTTTCTTCAAAAATTGTGAAAATAGACCTATTTTTCAATTATTTACTAGAATGGGTCATTTTTCCCAAAAGCGCGTCCACGTTAACGCGATGTCAAGGTATGTGGTAGGAAAACGCGTCTTTGGAGGAGCATTTTTGCCTGTTTAATAGCTTTTTTTTACCGTTGGGGGCCCAACGGTCAAAAAAACTATAAAAGCCCCCTTTCAATTTTTTCACACAAAAGTCCTTTTACAATTTCTACAATTTCTCTCAACTTTCTCTCAAATTACTCTAAAATTTCGCAAAAGCCCTTTAATTTTTACAAAAAGGCCATGTTTAAAAGTTTTTTGAATTAGTTTTTATTTAACTTAAGAAATATTCAATCGTATTAGCAATAACCGGAGAATTAATTCATCTCGATAATAAACACATCTTCGTCGATCAAATGACAATGGTAAGTTATAATTTCAATTTTTCAATACTATTTAATATTTTTTTCATTTATGCAATTTTAATTAATTTTTGTTTTATAATTTTTTATAACAGTCTGTAGATCGGGTGTTGCAATGCTATTTTCGTAATATGCCTGGTCCGCCATCGCCTTTGATAGAAAATTACTTGCGAGAAGCGGGTTTTTGGCACGTGGCCACGATAGGCCGAGGATGCAAGTTGGACCCAAAACTAATCAGTGCGTTGATAGATAGGTGGAGACCCGAGACGCACACTTTCCATCTTTCATGCGGAGTGTGTACTATCACTTTGGAAGACGTGCAGTTGCAATTGGGATTACCGGTGGATGGGTACGTAGTCATCGGGTCCGCAACTTCTGGTGATTGGGGAGTCGTATGCTACGAGCTTTTAGGTGTTATTCCGGATAACATTAATGGAGGTCGAATCGAGATGGGCTGGTTACAAGACACATTCCCGGAGTCGGATAATGATTCGAATGAATTAGAAAGAATACGGTATGCTCGGGCATACATTCTTGAGATGATTGGAGGCTATCTGATGCCGGACTTGTTATGAAACCTCATACATCTGAGATGGCTGCTGAAACTCGTTGATTTTATAGCAGTCGGTGAATTGAGTTGAGGGTCTATCATGCTAGCAAAATTGTATAGGAGAGATGTGCGGGGCGACGCGACCGAATAAAGCCAAAATCAAAGTTGCCTATCACTACTGCAATCATGGGCACGGCTTCATTTTCCATTTTTACGTCCTCGAGTGAACCACCCATATACATCCCCACTTATAACGAGATAAATTTAATATTAGATTTTACAATTATTATGTAGATTTAAAATATAATTGTATGCTAAATTTTATTTAATTAGGTGGAACCATTCGGCGAGTTATGTTGAATACCTACCTCGCTTGAAGATATACGGCTTCTATTAGACCAACGATCGGAAGCACAAGTAAGTATTAAATAAATATATTTTCGTAATAAAATAGTCGTTTCGTATTTAGTATTTACTATTTAATATTTAGTATTTAGTATTATGTATATAACTAATATTTTTATCATGTTAATATAGTTTCAATGGACACCATACGAGGATCCGGCAATTCGGGCAATAATTCCGGATGAATTCTTTCAAAATCTGAACATTTGGCATGTGAAGGTCTCATTGGTCAACTATGTCACCGTGGAGATGCACCAGTCAGATCGGGTTCTGCGACAATTTGGATTCCGACAATCGATTCCCGTGGCACCTGAGGTGCTCGATGATGAGCATAAAGTCGACTTACGGCAGTTGCATAAGGATTTGCCGAGATTTTGGTCAGCATATATCGAATTGTGGGAAAATCAAAATGATTATATACCTACTAGGGAACCAATCATCGTTCCTGAGTTAGTGTGCGTGCCGGAATACATGTCATGGTTTAGGATCCATGACAAGCCGTATTTATTGTCAGAAGAGGAGAGGTGACGGTAACTTCGTGTACAAAAGGAACGATGGGGCCCTTTAAATCAAAGGAGAAGGGATAATGGGACGGGCCCATCAGTCACCGGGCCCAACACTTCAGCCAACGACACACATATCACAGCCTTTTCAGATTATGCCAAGTGCGTATCCTAGCCCTTATATGTATCCTAATCTTTATATGTTTCTTTTTCCCAGTCCTATGGCAGGTTGGAATGCATGGCCCGGTTCGACTCCGTTCTCGATTACTCCGAGTGGACCACCGATCTATAAGCCGTCGTCCCATGAGGGATCGCACGAGGCGCCATTGGGGAGCTCTTCTTTTTACCAATCTCTTTCGCCTTATAGGATTCAAACACCTCCGTCATTAGTGATGCAAAAACCTCCGCAATCATTATTTTATCAAGGTGGGTCATCCTCCCAACACCCACAACCAGATCCCTTGCTAGAGGAACCAGAATGGCCGCTGGAGCAACCACAACCCTTGCCGGAAGTTGGAACAAGGAGAAATCCAACGCAGAATCATCGACCCGACCCCATGTGGCCTTGATTAATTTAAGCACCAACATTGATTTTTTTTAATATATTTGTATAAACTTTTTTATATTGTTTCATTTAATAAAATAAAAAGTTGTTTTTAATATTTTAATTGTAATTTACTTTTTATATTTTAATAAAATAAAAGTTATTTTTTATATTTTAATTGTAATTTATTTTGTATATTTTTAATAAAATCAATTTATTTTGAATAAGGCAATATTTTTAGTATTTTTAATATTTTTAATATATTTTTACAAATTTTTTATATTGTTACATTTAATAAAATAAAATTTGTTTTTAATATTTTAATTGTAATTTAATTTTATATTTTAATAAAATAATAGTTGTTTTTAATATTTTAATTGTAATTTAATTTTTAGATTTTTAATAAAATAAAAGTTTTTTAATATTTTAATTGTAATTTAATTTTTATATTTTAATAAAATAAAAGTTGGTTTTAATATTTCAATTGTAATTTAATTTTAAATTTTAATAAAATAAAAGTTGTTTTTAATATTTTAATAGTAATTTAATTTTTATATTTTTAATAAAATAAAAGTTGTTTTTAATTTTTTAATTGTAATTTATTTTTATATTTTTAATAGAATAAAAGTTATTTTTAATATCCTAATTGTAATTTACTTTGTATATTTTTAATAAAATTAATTTTTAATAAGGCAATATTTTTAATATTTTTATATTTTTAATATATTTATACAAACTTTTTATATTGTTACATTTAATAAAATAAAAGTTAATTTTAATATTTTAATTGTAATTTACTTTTTATATTTTTAATAAAATAAAAGTTGTTTTTAATATCCTAATTGTATTGGTTCAAGTAAGGACTAAATCGCAAATGTGAGAAAAGTTTTGTGGCTCAATAGTAAATATTCAAAATTTGAGGGGTTAAAATGTATATATGAAAAACTTGAAGGGCCAGTAGTGTAAATATTTTAAGGGTTGAAGGATATAGAAACTAAGAAATAATGGATGAATTAGGACTAAATTGAATAAGTGAAAAAGTGTGAGGGGTTAAATTGTAATTTTATCAAGATGAGTGTTGATCCAATATAGGAATTTTGAAGGATCATAAGGGGCAAAATAATCATTTAGCAAGAAAGATAATTTTGAAGAATAATGATGATGGTGATATTTTGATTAATTGAATTACTTTTTTTTTGTTTTGCAACTTAGTCCTTCTACAAAAGTTCACCATTTTCATTAATAAATTAAAAGAATTTTCATAGCCACAAAGAGATAAAAATGATAAGGAGACTATCAACTATTCCGATTTGGACATGAGCGAGATGTATGGCCTGGGTTCCTACACCATCCGCATAACTTCCGTTGGTTGGCTGTTTCTGGAATATCCATATTATTGCATATTCTAGTCGAACAAGGTCAACCCTTTGGTTTGCGACGCAGTTCTCTATCCAGTAACAGCTTAAACGGAGCAAGCGATACAGATGGCCACTTACGTTCATCTGGGACTGGTGGGAATACATGTCTCCACACGTTGTACATGTATTCTATTTTGTACACTTCATCGACATAGCTCATAGGATCCAAACGAAGATTCTGACAAGCTGCAATTACATGAGCGCATGGATAACGAAGTGCGTCAAATATCCCATAGTCGCAGGTCCTATTTCTCAAGTGTACACGACATTGTCTGCCAATAATACCTTGGTTCGGTCTATCAAACTCCGTCACACGAAATCATAGATTGTCGCGATCGTGACACACTGTGTGCATAGTGTTGGCCCGTGCCTTCGCCTTGTTAATTTCTCACAATACCTTCGCGCACCATACATGGCCTCCCTGATTTGGCCTTCATAACTCGCTGCTCGCTTCGGAAATAATGCCGCTAAACGAAAATATGTCTCTCGCACAACCAATGTTATCTGCAAATGACGCGTTCATTTTAGAACAGAATTTATGCATTCAGCCAGGTTTGAGGTCATATGACCATATCGTAGGCTGCCATCGTATGCTTGTGTCTACTGTTTGAAAGGTATGTTGCATAGGTAGTTTGTGCCTTCTTCGTTAACTGAGCGCAAAATCACCAACATCTCGTGAAAATAGTCCTTATTGATCTCGTACCCTGCAAATATAAGTTGATAGCGAATATTACATACCACTCTTCAATTAAGAATAAATTGAATATTACAAACGAAATTATATTAATAGATATTACATACCCATGTTGGTCACTTGCTGTCGTTCACTTGTAGATCGATGTTGCCCATGGTAGTTAGACGCAACATGCCTTAGGCAATATCGATGGTGCGTGCGATGCTATAGGCTTCCCTGTCGCTCTATTGCGGGTAGTATTTCAGGGCCCCGATCCGATATAACGCATATATCAGGTTGGGGGCAGACATGCCTCCTTAACCTAGATAGAAAGAATTCACAGTCATTAGCTGACTCCCCAAATGTTATTGCAAACGCAAGTGGAAGGATTCTCCTACTGCCATCCTCTGCCACAGCTAGCAATAGCTGATGCGTATATCTACTATACATAAAGGTATCGTCAATTGTACCAATGGCTTGCAGTATAGAAATGTGTCTCGGCATTGCTTAAATGTCTAAAATAGACGCTTTGAACACTTGGCATCCATGGAGCAATCGATCGTTTTAGTACGCAGGTACCGTTTTAAGGTCTGTTATGCTGCCTAGGACATATCTCTCCAGCACCTGACACCACTGCCATACTTCATTATATGAAGCATCCCATCGACCATCTAACTTTTCCAACCCTTTCTGCTTAGCTATCCAAGTTCTGCGGTAAGAGGGCGTGTACCCTGGCTACGAATATTGGCAATTAAGACCGGCACTGAAGTCTTGGGATCCTCCTTCACCGTCGGTATTATTAAGTTAGCCAACATATGTGAATCCATCTTGGGATGATCTTGTGAAACACCTGTCAACGAAATACGTTAAATAATGTAACGTTATGTAATATCAGTATTATTCAAAAACCCTAAAACACCTAGTGGTACTGTACCGGCAATACATGTATGTGGACCTTTGTACTTTTTAATCTCCCACAAGCCTGTCTTTTTCCTCAACGAGGCCATGATTTTCTATGAACATGTACCGTATTGTACTGCACACTTGGCCTCATACTTATTGGGTTTGGATTTAACCACGTTGTATTTAACCCCGTTCTTGATGCTATATTGTTTCAATGCACCAAGAAAACTATCCTTGTTGGTAAACTCTTTACCAATTTCCAATTCATCCGAATCCAATGGCGAACGTGTACGGTCACGCCTTCTGTGTGGTAGTCTTGGAAACTCTAATGCATCATCTTGAGATAGTTCGACATTATGCATGTGGGCTGGAGACGAGTATGCCCTGAATCGCGGATCTTTTTCTTTATCATTTGAACCTCCTTCAACATCTTCAGGTATGGTTGAAACAGGCTCTGGTTCAGAAAATAATGCAACTTCTGTACCATCGGGCCGGCTCTCGAGGTGGATCCACATCGAACTCATCATTCGACCCACCATCATCTACAACAAACGAGGTCCCCTCGCCGGTGGATGTCGTGGAGAGTACATTATCCCTTTTTAAACAATTTTCGTAACGTCCCAAATCATATGTAGATTGCCAACCACTAGAAGTTGATGACATTCCCCAATACGTATTTCTAGCATCGAACATCGACTCACCGATATGCATGTGCCATCCACCAATCGAGTGTTGTGCAGGGGTTGTGTTTTCCATACTACCACCAAACACGGGCTCTTCTGTATTCTGCCTCCCACTAACAGAGTGTCGGCTTAGAGTCGTGTATTCCCTCAAACAGTAGTAGATGTTGAAGTCGAAGGAATATCACTTGGCGATGAAAATTGTACATATACCTCAAGATAGGGTGATCCACTGGCAAGATGAGTCTCCACCATTGCCTCCAAGCTCCGAGGACTTTTGATGTCGAATGAGTCCTATCTCACGGGATCAACCGAAACACAAAATCTATACTTAATAGATAGAAATTTTATTGGTGTTGTTCCGAAGATTTTACGCTTAATTCTTTTACGAAGTTCTATCAAATCTATCTTCTAGTTAAAAACCAGTCGCGCTGTATTCTTCGATAAAAAAACAACACCGTTTTTGGTGTCATAAACCTCACCATCATAGTAAATAACAACACTAATACGTTCAATCATCTTAAGTTTCTATTATACTTTTGCCTCAATTTCTATTATGCAACCTAAGAATGAAATTTGGCTCATTTATAGTCTAAGGCCAAATAGGAACTACTGTAGTAAAAGAGCGTCCACGTGGGAGCTTTTTTCAGTACTCTTGCTGACAGTGCATCTCGCTTGAAGCATTTTGGTCACTATTTGTTCAGAAATGTCTTCTCAAAATTATCTTTTCAGGAACTACTATAGCAAAAGAGCGTCCACGTGGGAGCTTTTTTAAGTACTCTTGCTGACAGTGTATCCTGCTTGAAGCGTTTTGGTCACTATTTGTTCAGAAACGTCTTCTCAAAATTATCTTTTCAGGAACTACTGTAGCAAAAGAGCATCTACGTGGGAGCTTTTTTCAGTACTTTTGCTGACAGTGCATCATGGTTGAAGCATTTTGGTCACTATTTGTTCAGAAACGTCTTCTCAAAATTATTTTATCAGATACTACTGTAAAAAAACAAATAATTGTTATATTGCTAATATATTTTTCCCAAAACCTTAAACATAAAATTATTTTAATTAATTAACCCTAAACTCTAATTCATTAATTTTTTCTTAAAAACACTAAAACTTAAACTTTAAAACCCTAAAAAACTCTAAACCCTAGCCTTAAAATCCTAAAAACCATAACTTTAAACCCTAAAAATAGCTAAAAATCCTAACGGAATAAATGGTCAAAATGCGTCCCTGAGGGAGCGCTTTTGCCACATCAGCAAAGTGCACCCCCAAGGATGCGATTTCTGTTGATGTGGCAAAAACGCTCCCACAGGAACGTGTTTTCCTGCCACATACCTTGACATCGCGCTGACGTGGACGTGCTTTCGAGAAAAATGGTACATTTTAATAAATAATTGAAAATAAGTCTATTTCCATAATTTTTTTAAAAAAAAGCATTTATTGATAAATTGTCCCACGCATAATGTCTTTTTATTTCGTTATTAGTAATTATTGACAATTAATAATTAATAATTCTTTCATAATATAGCCTAAAAGGTAAAAAGTATTTCTTGCCAAACAATAAATAGATGTCAGAGTTTTAATATATTAGATTATCCCACGTATAAAAATTGTCTACCATGAGTTTTTATTAATTTTAGCTAATATTTTATAAGAAAAATATAAAATATAAAAATATTATTATAATAATATAATTGACTTTGATGATTGAATTGATATGTAATTAGCTTATGATATTAATTAAATCGAAAATTTTATAATACTTAATTATTAGTTGAAGAAAGATGAATATATTCTCAAATATTAACTCAATTGAAAGAAAATTAATATATCCCATTCTTTGGAATGATAACTAATATAATTATGATGGTGCTTTTATTTGATTTTTTGTACTTTTATATTCTTATTTGCGTAAAATTTGAATTTAGTCCAAATGTTAAATATTAGTAAGAAGGTTGATTAGGAGTTTTTTGAGAAATTAGGATCCTGAGCTAAATGGGATTAAAATGGATAAGAATGTGAGGGGTGATGCGGTGGCACATTAGCTTTTGTTCGCAAGTCAACCTTCTTATCCTAAGGAAATGGCTACCATGTTTTGTTAAATGAATCCACCCTATGTGTTTGCTTTTTGACCACATCCCATTTTCCTGCTCCGTACTTAGAAGACAGTTGTTAGGGATTGGATGGGGTCAAATCTTTATTACTCACTACCTGCCCATTATTCCAAATCAAATTTGGGTTCAACTTTTTAGGGTTTCAATATCTTTTTATGTAAAAGAGAGAGAAGAAGTAATATTCACTCACAGAAAGATTAGTACAATCTTTCATAGTAATAACTTTGATATCTCGTCATTGAAAATTTTAGTTAAATTGTGAAGAATTTGTTAAGAAAACTAAAATATTGAACTTTCCAAATGCACCTACACGGATTCCTTAAGTATCGGAAGCCTTTTCTACCAATGTGATTGCCTCTTTGGGAGTTGTGGGACATGGAAATATGTACAATATGTCATAGCTTTTTCAAGCAAAGTTGCTAAAGATAGTAACCTCATTTTCAGCCTTTTTTTTTTTAAAAAAAAAGGTGACCGACTAGGATATGGATGCCTTCAATTTAGATCTTATCCAAATGTCCTAGTACAATGGGAAAGCTATATTAAATTTAGACCATTAGGAGATGATAATGACAAATCTTTTTCTTTTGGTGAAAATGATAATGACAAATCTTGGAATAAAGGAATACAAGAAACAAAAAAGAAATTATTATCTAAAATAATAAATAAACTGGTCAAGCTTATTCTATATGTTTAAATACCACCACATATTATTATCAACTAACAATAGCTTTATATATATATATATATAAATGCATTTGTATGCTCCCTCCTAGAAGACCAAATTGCACATAGGGTTTTCAGAAATCAGATCTTGCTCTTGTTCTTGTTATTGTTCCAGCTATGAATCTGAAGAAAATGGATTGCAATGAAGCATGGTGCGGCAACTTGATGATCATGGAGAGAGGGAATCATAATGATGAAACGTGTGATTTAATATCCAGTGAATCCTCCCTTGGAGAAAACTCAGATAACTCCACTTATTCTATATCTTCTTCATCAGACATGGTTGAGGATGCATCTTCTGCAACATCATCATCATCATCATCTAATGGACCTCTTTATGAATTATCCGACCTCATGGCTCAATTACCTATCAGGTAAACAATTTCAACTAAACTTCAAGTGTTTAGGAGATTAAGTAGTAGGTTGTGATGAATGGTTTGATCAATTTATATATATATATATATATATATATATGTAATTGCAGGAGAGGGCTTTCTAAATATTATGAAGGGAAGTCTCAATCATTCACATCTTTAGCAAGCGTGAGGAGCATAGAAGACCTTCCAGAGAAAGTGTTGGGTCCTTTAAATATTAGATCCAATATGAAATCATGTAAGAGCTATGGATGGGGACTTGGTGCTCATAAAAACAAGTCATATAGCCCTAAGGCTACCATAGCAAAGAAGGGTTGTTCTAGTCGAGGTTGTTTCATGTCTTCTCTAGGTAAGAGAAGTAGTAGTAGTGTGGTGAATAGGGATTGAGTTGATTGTGCAATGCAGCAAAGAGAGATGGGGTTTGAATGTATAGCTGTATTTGTTTATTTTTGGGTTATAATTCTAGTTGTAGATTTACAGAGGATTTAAATGAATTTATAACCCTTGATCCTCAAGGGGGTTTTGAAGGTTTAAATCCATATGCGTGTGCATTTGTTCATGGCATCCAAGTGCAAATACAATGGTTTGTACCAAAAAATTTGGCTCTCCCAATGAATTTTTCTTGATTCTGAAATAGGATATGTAATTGCAAAAACATTGTCTTGTGAGCTACATTGTTCTGCCCTCTTGTCAGAGCAGGTAATAATCAAGTGTGAACACCCAAATTTTATTTTAACAAGAAACAGTAAAGTTCAATCATGGATCATAAGCCTTGCTTTTCACCCACTTATTTTTTGTTTCTAGCATTTCACCTTTGGGTTCCTTCTTCCTTCTCCTTCCTTTTCCCCCTCTCCTCTTGTCATCGCCGGCGCCGCTCTTCCTTTCCCAGGTTCTCCAGTCCCACCCATGCTTCTTCTCTCCCCTCCCCTTTTTCTCTTTCTTTCGTTCTGGGTGCTCCCTGTCCCTCCCCGCCGGTTGTCTTACATTTCCCGGCTTGAGGGGTTTTTGTGTTCGGAATGATAGACTCTGTTTTGGGGCCCTGATGAATAGTCTTCTCTCAATGGCTCGTTTTCTCGATTCCGTGGTGACTGGATTCTTGAGTTTGAGTTGGATAGTTTGTTCGGCATCTGATTTTGAATGATTAAACCCTTTTTTTCTTTTGAGGATAAAGAGTTACTTTTTAGGCTAAATTGTAGCTGAATAAAGTTTATCTTTTCCACCCTTAATTTTAAAAAATTATAAAATTTTAATCCATTTATTCAAAAAATTTATATAAGTGGTTAAATTTTTCAAAATTTTAGCAAACTAACTAGATTATTAAGTGTATTTTAAAAGTTCATCTAATGAATTTCAAGTAAAGATTTAACTATCGATATGATGGATTAATATTTATTAATAAGTAGAACATTTTCATATCTAAACTAACTTAATGTCAGAGATATAACTTATTTGAATTTTGATTCAGTATGACATTTAAAGTTTTATGAAAAAAATTAAATTATAAAAAAAGAAATAAAGCTTTTGATTGGTGCACGGTATAAACGAAAATGTCATATAATAACGATTTTAATAATCACGTGACTTAAAATTTTTTTAAATAATTCAATAATTATTTTATAATTTTTAAAATTAAATAATTACAATGTAAAATTACTAATAATTAAATCGCATTGATTATAGTTTACTTTTTGAAAAATTTGGGATCGAATTTAACATACCGAACTTGTGTGAACGATTTGTTGATTAATACCTAATAATGTTACTTTTGTATTCATGAGGTTGATGTTTCTACATTAGATTTTTTAATGGGTGAAGTGTATTTTGTATTTATAAATCAACTCAATACCAATTCAATTAAAAAATTACTAAAATAATATTATATTTTAAATAAGTTATATTATTATGAGAATATTTTTGTCTTCTTTTATTTTAAAAACACGGATAATTGCACAAAAACCCTAAATTGTAGATCACATTTTAAATTGGTCCTTAAACTTTAAACATTCTAATTACAACATTGAACTGTAGATGTCATATAAGATTCTTCTATTACTAAAATCATTAATTTAAATGAGATGACGAATCTCATATGACATAATTTTAAAATGAAAAGTTTAAAGAAAAATAAAATATTGTAAAAAAAATGGATGTTGTAAAATATTGATTTTGAAGTTTTGAAACTTTTACAAAACTATCATTCACTCTCTTTTTTTTTTGATTTTACTTAATTTTTAATTTTTAACTTTTAATTTTAAAAGTTATGTGATAACATTTTATTTTTTAAAAAATTTCATTGTAAATTATACCACATAATATTTTATGTGTCATTTAATGATTAAATCAAATGTTTCAATAATGGAAAGACTTGTAGTTTGGAGACATAGTCAGAACATTTTGAAGATTAGGGACCAAGTTAAAATGTGGGTTATAGTTTGGGGATTTTTGGTGTAACTAGCTTTAAAAACTAATATAAAATTATAAATGTTAGATTTGAACTCATGCCACTGATATCTATAAAAACTTTTTACCACTTCAACTAAAACTTTATCTAAAATTTTTATACATTTCAATTTTATTATCAAATTGTTTTACCCACATTTTTTGCATATATATATATATATATATATATATATATATGATCTATAATCTATACTATTATTTAAACCCTTGATGAGTTAATATCACGAGTCAACCAAGCACCAACTTAGTTAAGAAAATTTTGAAAATGTTCTTGTGTAATTAAAATAAGTCATATTATTTGAAAGTACTTTAATCTTTTTATTTTTCAAAAGAAAATTACATATGATTGGATTTGAGCCCATACTATTTACATCAATAAAATATAAGTTTATCACTAAACTAAAGCTTTATTTTAATATAATATTCTTAATCCGATTTATTTATATGTTTAACATTCAATTTACTTGCAATTTAATTTTTTTTTAGAAGTAGAACTTCATTAAGATAACGAAAAAGATGCATGCAACGTTGAATAGGAAAGGCATACTAAACCTAAGTCATCTACCTTACACCGTACACTCGAGCCTAAAACCCTTTTGCGTTAAAAACTAGTGCACTACTAGAATTCAAGACAGAAAAAAAAGACATGTTGGGATAGTAACAAAAACAGATCGATTCACATGATCTAAGAATGCTCGTGCAAATGTATGGGCGACCCTATTAATAGTTCCTTGAACTTAGCAAAAAGACTTTGAAAATGTGTCTGCAAATGACAACAGTCACTGAGAAGAACCCCGAACTCAAATAGATTTGGTGAAGCCGTATGAAGCACAGTAAAGACCTCCATACAATCACCCTCACGGATCACACAAGAGTAGCCTTCTGATTTCAGCCAAGAAAGTGCTTCCTTCATCGAAAAAACTTCAACTAGCTGAGGGCAAAGAAGAACTGGATAGGACCTAAAAAGTCTTTAACAAACTACACCGGTGTTGGATTTGATGCTCTAAGTGTAGTATATTCATTTTGCATACTAGTATTTTTTGAACAAATTGGTTAATAAAATAATTCATTATTTACATTAATATCCTTTGTATAATGTCTTTAACAATTTTTACATGCAAAGCAAAATGCAAGCAAATATTAGCTCACTAGTAATCTAAAGTTTTGTAAGAGCCCATATTCAGTGAAATTGAAACAGTGGTTTCGGGGCCACAAATCCGAGTTAGAAAGAAAATTTATTTTAATAATATTGCATGGTTTAAATTATGATAGAAAAGACGTATGAAAATTTCGATAATAAAATTTTACCGATTTCATGTTTAATTATAGAAAGGACCAAATTGCATAAAATGCAAAAGTTAAATTCTAGTAGCTAAAAGGATTTAATAGCTACAGAATTCAAAATTTAAGGTCCTTATATGGAAAATAGACCATTAAGAGAAGTTAGTAGATATTTATGATGATTCATCCATGGAAAATTAGAAAAAGAAAAGGACTAAATTGGAAAGTTGAAAAATTAATGGATGATAAGTTAATGAAAGGAATAAAATAATTTCATATCATCATCTTCCCCAAAAATCTCTATGGAAACCCTAGCTAAGAGAGAGAATTTCAAGCAAGCTTAATTGGGTAAGTAATTATGTCCCGTTTTTAGTAATTTTTACATTTTCGAGATTGTAATAACCTAATATATCTATTTTGGGGATCAATTTGCAAAGTTATCAAAGTATTAAAAGTTTTCCATGGATGGGTATGCTAAAATTTTGAAATTTATGGTAGAAAATGAAAGGTTGTTGATAGATAAACAACTTTTGTAAAGGAAATTTTCATGAAATTATGATTTAGGGACTAAATTGTAAAGGTGTAAAATTCATGGAAAAATTCTGAATTTTATGAATTAAATGGGCTGTAAATGTTATGTGAAAAATTCGGCTAGGCTTGAAAAAAGGATTAAATTGCATGACTTTCATTTTCTGAGCCTAAGGGCGAAATTAGAATTAATTAAAAATATAGGGGCAAAATGGTATTTTTGCCTAAGATGTAAGTTGGATTTAATTAAATATGAAATGTGTTAAATTGATGTTAAATTCATTTATATAGATCCGGAAAGATCAAATAAAAAGTTAGATCGAGGAAAAGAAAAAGTATCAGATTAGTAGATCTCTGTATACGAGCAAGTGACGAGGTAAGTTCGTGTAACTAAAATGTATGCTTATATGTTTAAATTGAATTTTATGATTGTGAAATGTATTATTTCCATGTATAAACATAAATCACATATCCGGTAATGCCTGACAAGTGCTAAGTCCCGTTTGAATAAAGGAAATTCGATGGATATAGGATTTCCCGTATTGGTTGTGGTCCTGCATATGTTGCTGACACATCATAGCTCTTACGAGCATCCTGTTATAAGCCCTCTCGAGCTTCCCATTACATGGTTCCTACGAGCATTGTAACACCCCTCACCCGTATTCAACGCTGGAATAGGGTTACGGAGTATTATCGGACTTATAAAACAATTAAACATTCAACTCTGCATAAATTTTCACATTACAAGCAATCATCAATCAATTTCAATCACATGGTCCCTATTATGAGCCTACGAGGCCCTACACATACTTTGGGAGTAGTTTGGGACTAAACTGATAACTCAAGTAATTTTCATGAAACTTTGAAAATTTTTTCTCAAAATAGGGGACACACGTCTGTGTGGCCAAGTCGTGTGACACCAGACACGCCCGTATCACAGACCGTGTGGACATTCGAAATGGGAGCACATGGCCGTGTCTCAGCCCTTGTCCGACCACGTGTAACTCTTTGACTTGGGTCACACGACCAACACACACGCCCGTGTGACTAGCCCATGTGCCCTAAAAATGGCTATACACGCCCGTGTGCCAGACCGTGTCAAACCTGTAAGGTATACTGACTTATGCCACAAGGCCAAGTCACACGCCCATGTGTGAGGCCGTGTGGAGCATACTGACTTGATTTTGAAAATCAAACTAGGGGACACACGACCGTGTAACATAACCGTGTGTCACACACGACTGAGACACACGCCCGTGTCTCTGTCCGTGTGGACAAAAATAAGCTATTTACCAAGCCATTTTGCCACCCAAATTTGCATGTACCTAAACAATCCAAAAGGTACCAATTCAAAACGTAAATATGCAACCAAATACTATCAACAATTGTTCAAATCATACCATTTCTTTACCATCAATACAAATCACAAATATACCATAATTTACATCTAATCTCATACCTAATTCACATATACAATTCAATTAACTAAACCCTTCCAAACATGCAATATCATGCACCAATTCACAAGCACATAGCTTTCTAATTATCAACCCTTTAACATTTAAAATACCTGATATCATTAAACATCATAAGTCCAACCTCAATCTCACAAGATAGGTCAATTACCAAACCTAAAACAAAACCATTAGCACATTTATAAACACATCCAAATCAACCAAAATATGCCAACTTCCTTGGCTATATACAAACCAAACATATATATTTATAAGCCAACTCAAATGGCTACATCAATTTACCAAAATTGTCTCAAAGTCCCTATACATGCCATATGACCAAAACATAGTTTCAAAAGTACCAAAGTGTTAGCGGATAGTGTGATGAAGTCTCCGACGATCCCCGAATCTGAGCTAGCTTTGAAATCATTATAAAACATGGAAAAGCAAAAAAAGTAAGCTATATAGCTTAGTAAGCTCGTATGTTAATAATAAGAAAATATCACTATTCATTAATCATTTAAATAATAGAAAACAATATACAACAATTCTATTAAATCACAAAGCTATCAATGATCATTCATATAACTTACCAAGAAACTCATCAATTCCATAGTTTCAATACTCAATTCATTTACGTACGTACCTGTACCATCTTGTACCAATCTCATACTCAACCACATCTTTCATTTACCCGTTGAACCATTCGGAATAAGAGTCGAATACTCAAGGGTCTCACATGATAAGTACCTATACCATGGCCCGAAGCCAAATCAAGGTAACTTATATCCAAAGTTCTGATATCATGGCCCGAAGCCAAATCAGCCGATATGCATGTCCCGAAGCCAAATCGGTTTATCTAACACCCGAAGTGCTAAATCATGGCCCGAAACCAACTCAAACTATCCCTAATGACATGTCACTAGTATCCTAAACTATTCCTAAGGTTCAATCGGGATTTCAATACCAAATTATAGTTGAATCACTTTTAATCTATTGTCGAATCGTTCTCGAATCGTTGTTGAACATGTCTGTAGTATCGTTTCCACAGTTCATGCAATATCAAAGCATTTAAACACAATCATAAAACGGCGAATCGAGTCAACTATTCCGTAACTTTATTCTTTCCCCAATCTAAGTCCGCATTTCTCCTCTCTTGATCTAAATAAATTCAAAATGGACTCATTTAATCATTTATTTATTCAATTTAATCCAAAATATGCATTTGAACTATTTTACACATTAGCCCATAAACTTTCACATTTTTACAATTTAGTCTTTATTTCACAAAATCACAAATTAATGAAATTCCAATTAAACCCATGCATCCAAATTACTATAATGCCCCTAGAAGCCCATATTTTTCATTTATTTCACATTTTAACCACTAAATTTAAATATTTCTCAATTTAATCCCTATTTTACATTTTCATTAAAAATCAATTAACAAAACTTGTATAATTCATAATCTACCATCAAAAATAAAAAATCATACATATTCATCAATGGAAACTTTCAAAATTTTTAACAGTTTTGCAAAATAGCCCCTGGGCTAGCTAGTACTAGTTGCAACAATCACAAAAACATAGAAATCATTAAAAACGGAGTCAAAACCAATTACTAATTTACTCATGCAATGGCCGAAACCTAAATAGCATCCATGGTTATTTTTATTTTCTTAATTTTGGCTAGAATGAGAAATATGAGCAAAAATTATGACTTTTGTTTTATTTAATTTACTTTAATAGCTAAATTACATTATTAACCTTTAGTACAAATCATTTAAATCATCCATTTAATGTCCAATATTGTCCACTTACCATCAAAATGGTCTAATTACAACATAAGGACCTCCACTATTAAATTTTATAGGCATTTGATACCTTTAACAAATAGAATTCAACTTTTATGCTTTACGCGATTTAGTCCTTTTTCTCAAATTAGCCAACCAAATTTATAAAATTTCTTAACGAAATTTTCGACAAACATAATATCATGTTGTGGAAATTAAAATAATAATAAAATAATTATTTTGACTTGATTTGTGCTCCCGAAACTATTGTTTCGATTTAACTAAAAATAGACTGTTACAAGCATCTCGATCGGTATTGATCATGCATGTGTTGCGGGCATACCACAGCTCTTTATGAGCGTCCTGTTATATGATGGTATTGATCCTGTATATATTGCGGACATACCGTAGCTCTTTATGAGCGTTCTGATAGAGGCTCTTTGTGAGCTTCTTGATATGGCTCGCTTGAACTTCCTATTATATGGCTATCTGGAGCTCCCTGATAATAACTCTTTGGAGTTACCTGTTAAGCTCAATGAGCTTCCTATTTTAAACTCTTAATTGAGTTTCCTGTTATAGCTCGGATAAGCTTTCTGTTACATGGCTCACATGAGCATCCTTTTATATGGCTCGAGAGAGTGCTTCCTGATTATGTGCCCTAATAGGTACCCCTGAACGTGAGTTGACGGATTACAGTTATAGAAATGCACATGTTATATGGAAATATGATATGAAAAGCATATGTTTATGAAATTTATTACATGATGAGCTCATCCTTGATTTTTGATGTTTATATGTAATATCTGACTAACAAGTTTCTTAAGATTATATGTGTTTAGGCAAATTGCCAAATTTCTTTGGATAAATTTTCTATGCTTATCTTAAATATAAACGAGTGGTAAGTAAATTTTCTGTTATACGAACTTACTAAGTATAATATGCTTACTCTGTTTTACATTCTTTGTTTTATAGTGCTCGGAAGCTCGTGAAGGTTGGAACTTGGTCGGAGACACATCAGACTATCCCTTGGACTTCTCGGAATATAAAGCAAGCTAAACTTTGGTATAATGGCATGTATAAGCTAAGTTAAGCATAAAGAAGAAATATTTTGGTTGGAACTAGCCATTGGAATGACTTGTAATATTTATATTTTGAAGTAAAAGTATATATATTTGTGTGTAGATTTATCATGCTTGGTATGTGTTTGAAATGGTTAAGTGATGCAAAGCATATCATTATATTGATGGCTAAATTTAGTTATGAATTTGACTTGATTTGAATGGTTTGAATTGGTTGGTGAACATGTTTAAGTGTTTTGTAGGTGAAGGCAATTTAGGTGAGAAATAAGGCTTGGAAATGGCCTTATTTTGTCCACACGGGTAGAGACACGGGCATGTGTCTCCGCCGTGTGTGAGACACGGCCATGCGCACAGGCTTGTGGTTTGGCTGTGTGTCTCCTGCATTTTAAAATTTGAGAAACAAAATACTTTGAATTGCTCACATGGGCAGAGACACGGGCGTGTGTCTCAGTCATGTGTGTTACACGGCTTGGGACATGGGCGTGTGATCCCTGCACCTAATCTTTAAAAAAATTAAATTGTCCACACTTCCTGGTACACGAGCGTGTGGTTGATCGTGTGACCCAAGTTAGAGAGTTAGACAAGCATGGACATGGGCTGGAACACGACCGTATGCCTCACATCGAATGCCTACATGGTCTAGGACATGGGCGTGTCACTTGGCCATGTGAGCCACATGGCCTAGCCACACGGGCGTGTGTCCCCTGTACTTAAGAAAAATTTTGAGATTTTGCAAAAAGTTCTCTAAGTTCCCGATTTAGTCCCGACTTGTTTCTAAAGCATAAATTGGGTCTCAAGGGCCCATTCAAGGGACATTATGATTGAATATGTCTGATTTTGATTATGAATAGTAAATGATATGTATAGATTGTTTTTAAATCTGTAAACTCTGGTAATGCTTCGTAACCCTGTTCCGGTGACGGATATGGTTAGGGTGTTACACGTTTGACTAATATTAAGCAGTATTACACGGTCAGGTCGTAATATAGAAAGACAACTTATATTAATAGATAATCTAAACACGTCTTTAGTCTAATCGAAAATGGAAACGAGCAAGCCGATTGAAAGACTAATATGTTGTCTATCAAGTCCAATTGGGGAGATGCTTTGTCTTGAGTATAAAAGCGGATGACTCCCAGAATATAGAAATGTAGATATAACTAATTAGACTGACAATACATTAGACATGATTCAAGTATAATAAATCTTGGATATGTTTATGGATTTATTCACTTGTGACATTTATAGTATCACATATCTAAATCTTGAGTGGATGATGGGATATGTATGTGTGACTCGTATACTTTGATGTAAGTAAAAACCTGAGTTCAAATAGATAAGGAACCAAAAGTTGGTGCTTCATAGCATAAGAATACCGGATTTACCAATGACTTAGATTACAGTTGTCCCTAGAACGAGAATTGATATTACTCAAAATTTCGTAGATATCAAACAACTCAGATTTCCAACCCTTCCTAACACAGATGAAATCAGACTAAGGGACATTTAGATAACTCTTATAACTAAGAATATGATTATATTCTAAAGTGATAGATGACCACGATGGATACCCTTTTTGAACATACAGATTCATACTTCCCTTAAGACTTATTCCATTACATCATAGAGCTATTCAAACCTAAATAACTTCAGCCATATCAAAACCTTATCATAGACTTATCTATCGAAGAATTCTCAAAACTTACCACAAGGGCGGATAACCACATTCTACCACACATATATCATCGAATACGCCAATAAGATGATACACCACAAAGGCTAAGCAGATCACGCCACACAGGCAAACATACAAAATCACGTGTTTACTATCTTGATTGACTTTGATAGAAAGTTCCATGGGTTTCTCCTTCATGAACTTATACATATTTTCATGTTATGATCTGTCAGTTCAATTTACACATTACTAAATGCATCACAATGAACATTCATACAGTCATATATTGCCATGGGTCTCAATCACTTGGACTTACATATTCTCATGTTTTTATCCGTCAGTCCAACCTTCATCTAACTAGAGGCTACTCCAAGAGTGTTTTCATATTAAACATTGTCATGGGTCTCAACCATATGGTCTTACACTTATTTTTGTATCGTGATTTGCCAGTTTGGTTAGTAATATACCTGCCCTACTAGATGGTTAGTAATATACCTGCCCTACCAGAGGCATCATAAGGGAAGTTTTACCCATAATTTACTTACCTAGATTTGTTCATACACCTGGTTGATTTGTACTTTTTCTTATTAGACTTTACTTGCATAATCACCACTTACTTTCTATTCAAACAATATTTCATACATAACATCATTACAAACATCTAACATCTTTACTATGTTTCACACACTTACTCGCTATATGAGGTTTTATTGTTATATATATGTCTTTACCTAAACAATTAACATGCAGGAGTTAGAATAGAGACTCACCTAGACTCTAGCTCAAAGCTCTAGACTCGGACATCCATCTCGATCGAGTAGCAACAACTGCTTAATGAATATAGATTCATCGTTAAAAACCATTTACATACAAATTGCTAACATCACAATCACAACTAACCCTCATGCAAGGCCTTGTATTCATAACCTATGATTTAGATACCTCTTAATAGACTTACTCATTCAAAACATAACATGCAGAACTGTAATACTTACCTGGAGATGAAATGACCACTAATTAAACCAAGAACCTTAGCTTCTAGCTTAATGAGGAAGAGAAACAATTAGATTTAAGAAAAAAAAATCAGAAAGTAATATTGAAGAAAGAAGAACCTTTCTCACAAACCTTTCTCACACATATATATAACCCAATCCCACTTAGTGGAACTTAACAAGTGTCACTTAATTAAAAATTTGTCCTCCTAAATGGCCTACAGATTCGGAGAGAAACATAAATAAAAATCCTATACAAATGATATTTGACTAGTCAATCCAATTGGTTCCTTACCAAGTCACTTTATAACTCAACTAGTACAATATTCAAAAAAATTAGGTGCATTAAACATTTGGCGATAACTTTCACTTGGCTCATACTTCGCTTGATATATCATTCTCTTATATAACATTATAACCTAAAACCTTTATTTACTCAAAGACAAGTACTATACGCAACATTTCAACTCGCCAGGAGACTTAACATAGCGGATTACATTATGCCAAACATATAACTTCACAACTACACACCTTATTCTTGGATCCGTCAGACTTGGGGTGTGACATGGTGTTTGAGATAGTGTCACAAGTAAACTTGAAACCATTAAACCAACTCAACCAAGGAAATTACTAAAGTAACTTTACGTATTTTAAATAAGTTATATTACTACAAGAATATTTTTGTAATTTCCTTTTTTTAAATAATAAAAAATTACAAACATTAAGATTTGAACTCATGTTACCAATATTTATAAAATCTTTTCTTTACCACTTCAACTAAAACTTTATTTTGATAATTTTATCCATTTTAATTTTAAGATAGTACATATTTCATGTGTTATTATTAATTAGTTTCAAATCATACATTTCTGTAACAGACCGAATTTGACCCTAATCAGAACGGTGGTTTCGGGACCACGAATCTGAGTCTGAGAAATATTTTAATATTTTATTTTGTGTTTATTATATGTGAATTAATGTGTGTGAAAGTCTCGTAAGAAAAATTTTATCGTTTGTGTGTTTAATTGAGAAAAGGACTTAATCGCGTAAAAGGTAAAAGTTGCAAACTATAGTGAAATATACCAAATTGATTGTGGCTTTATAAATGGAAGTCCTAAAAGGGTAATGAGCCCATTATTCAAGATAGTGGACGGCATAGGACTAAATTACTAAGTTAGTTTTATTATTATTAAAAGGTTATATTAGTAATTAGTTTAATAAGTTAATATATACTAAAATATCACAAAATAAGCCATCATCTTTTTGCTTTCTCCTTGGCTGAATGTTAATGAAAGAAGAAAGGGTTTGTTTCTTTGAAATTTTGGCATTTAGAAGCTCAAATTGAAGGTTAGTTTGACTTTGGTTTTTGTTAATTTTTACGTTTTTGAGATCGTTGCTTCGTATATTACCCGACCCATGCTTGAATTTTTGAGAATCATGTGTATATGAGATTCAGCCATTGGTGTGTTCTTATGGTTTTGATATTTGATGGTTTTAGATTAAAAATGTGTTAAAGATTTACAAGTTTTGTATTAGAAATTTTGGTGAAATTTTGTATTTAGGGCTATTTTGTAAAAATAAAATTTTAGAGGGACTTAATTACAAAATAAATGAAATGAGAGGGCTTATAAAGTCCCTAGGAACTTGTATAGTCTTGGCAAATTGTGTGTATTTTGTGTTTTGTACAATTAGGACTAAATAGTAAAATGTGAAACCTTAGGGTAAAATGGTAATTTGTATGTTTATGTGTTTTGGGACTAAATTGAATTGAAATGTACTTGAATGAGCTGAATTTAATGTGTTTTAGATCAAGAGCAAAGAAAAACGGAATTGGATCGGGGAAAGACGAAAATTCTCGAATAGCCGGTCTAAGTTGTCCGTCGACAGTCGAGGTAAGTTCTTAAGTTAAAGTTCGTTAATTTGATAATTAAAAATGTATAAAATCAAATTATGTGATTAATTTGGGTAAATAGTATGAGATAGCCGAATGTGAATATTTAACTTTGGAATGAATATATGTTTTTGAATACAAGGTGAATTAGTATACTTGACATGACAGATGAATTGATTGTGTGAATATGATTGGATAGTAATGTATGTGTTGAGAAATGTGAATTGATGAACTGAGTTGATAAATATATCAGGCTTTGTGCGGTGTTGTATATCAGGCTTTATGCCTAGTAGAACTTAGTGTCGGTGATATATTCGGGCTTTATGCTAGCGAGCTTAGTCTTAGGTGATATATTCGAGCTTCGTGCCTAGCGGGCTTAGTCTTGATGATATATTCGGCTTCGTGCCTAGCGTGCTTAGTGCTTGGTGATATATTCGGGCTTCGTGCCTAGCGTGCTTAATCTGGGTGATTTATATTAAATGAAAGAATTAGTAGACCATCGACAAGGTGGAAATTATTTACTTAAAGAAACTAAATGTTCAGTGCGTGTAAGTTTTATAGTTGTGAGAAATGAGGTAAGTTGTTCTACCACTATTTGGTGTTGGTAAAATATTGTATAAGGAAAACATTTTGCATGATTATGATATGTGTATATGATCTAATTAACAAAGTGTTTTATATATATATTGGTATATAATCTGGGTTGTATTATTGAGATTCGGCCATTCAGTTAAGTGTAATATGTGAGGATTGTGAGTATGTTTGCATAGTTAATCGATGGAAATTATGTGGTTGTTATGTACATGGCATTTGAAGTCAATTCAAATAGAGGTAGAAATTGTATTTAAAACTTTGCATGGATTCGATGAGTTGCGCATTAAAGGTGATATGGGTGAAATATATATATTCGGCGTTGAGGGACTATATTAATTTCTGTAAGCTTTTATAAGAACGTTTCAATATTAGTTATGAATTTATAATTATATGAATAACCATAGGTCCTAATCTTGTTGCTTATGACTTACTAAGCTAGTGAGCTTACTTGTGTGACATGTTTCCTCTATTTTATAGATTTCGTTCAAGCTATGGGCTCTAAGGATCATCAGAGGAATCAATCACACTATCAATCCCTTTTTGGTACATATATATACTTGGTTTTTGAATCAAAGGCATGTATAGGCTAGCTAAGTTTTCGAATGATATTATGATAATATATAAAAGCCATGCGAAAGTGGCTAGTTCTTAATGTTAATGTTCGATGGTATAAATCTATCCTTGATGTGATATTCGTGTATGTTTTGTTTGGAAAATGAATGAGGATGATATATATATATATATATATGTTTCATCTTTGAATAGGTATATTTGTGCATGAATGATTGCCGTGAGGTCATTAGGTGTAAATTTTGTTAATCTGTTGAAAATGGACATAGGTAGGAATTTATTAAGAATGGGATTAGCCTTGATATATGTATATATATCTTTCGAATGTATGTTTATGTATATTAGTCATACGAAAATGATTTGAATTGGATCATTAAAATTTAGCGTGGTTATTATGAGTTCTTAAATCAAGTGTTAAGAGTGTTTGTTTTATCAATTCAGCTATGGTTTAATTATAGTTAACATTTGGTTACTATGTCTCGTAAGCAAGGTGGTGAACGAGTTGATTTATGTATATGATAGGTGAATATTCAGAAATAGAAAATAATATGTCTTGTTTGTGCAGTGTATTTATATATTTGATATATATTATGAAGTGTTATAAGATTGTAACATTTATAATTATTGACATGTGTTTGATTTGAACTCAGGAGTATTAAGGTTCGAAATTTTGAATAAGATAAGTGTATTAATGTATTTCATTTGAAACATGGAAGTAATGAATGTCTAATCGGAATGTCTATTTTTAAGTGCATGTTATTAGATAATACCTCATAACCCAAATCTGGCGACAGATACGGGTGAGAGGTGTTACATTTAATTGGTATCAGAGCTACGGTTTAGTCGATTCTAGGACTACCGTAGTGAGTAAGAGTCTAGCTATACATGCCTTTGAATTGTATATATGATAGTGTGGTGACTTCTGACAATTTCAATTGTATTTTATATAGTAAATGGATTTCGATCCCGATAGAGCTGTAGCTAATAATGTGGAGAGCGTTGCGCCTGGTCTCGCACGTGGATCAGCGCCATTAGACTTTCGACCAATTTTGGGTAGCCATGAGGGGGAGGCTAAACAAGCCTTCTATCAGATGATGAATTAATGGTTTACCCAGTTTATTCAGACTAACCCGGCTGTACAACAACCTCCACCCCCAAATAATCCAACTCTGGTACCTTCAGCACCCCCGATGATAGATCCGATGAGATCTAGCAGGCCTCCCATTGATAAAATCAGGAAATATGGGGCCGAGGAATTCAAGGCCAATGATAATGATGACGCAGAGCGAGCCGAGATGTGGCTTGATAACACTAGTTGGGTACTCGATGAGTTATCTTGTACTCCAGATGAATTCCTAAAGTGTGCTATATCTCTACTTCGGTACACTGCCTATCACTGGTGGAACACACTACTATCCGTAGTTTCGAAAGAAAAAGTAACTTGGGACTTCTTCCAAATTGAGTTCCGTAAGAGATATATCAGTCAGAGATTCATCGATCAGAAATGGAAAGAATTTCTGGAATTAAAATAGGGCCGCATGACTATGATGAAATATGAGCGGAAGTTTGTCAGATTGAGCCGTTACGCTCGGGAGTGTATATCAACCAAAGCCATTATGTGTAAAAGATTTGAAGACGGCCTGAATGAAGACATAAAGTTACTTGTTGGCATTCTTGAAATCAAAGAGTTTGTGACATTAGTCGAGCGAGCTTGTAAAGCCGAAGAGCTCGGAAAGGAGAAAAGAAAAGCTGAAGTAGAAGCTAGAGACACTCGAAAAAGATCATCGAGTAAAATTTTCCATTCTATGCATAAGAAGTTCAGAGATGACCCCAGTCGACATAAATCCACTTCAGACTTGCCTAGACGTGATCGACCTCCAGTGAGTTCCCGAGCCACTTCGATAGCTAGTGTCGATAATGTTCCACAGAACTAGGCCAAGTGTAAACATTGTGGGAAATGGCATCCTGTGAGTTGTAGAGTTCGTGATCGGTCTTACTTTAAATGTGGATCGTCGGATCATTTTATTTGAGAGTGCCCGATGTTAGCCGAGCAGAATGCAACTCGAACACTAGACCAAGCGAAGCACCAAAGACGGGTAGACCACTTTCGGACATTCGTGCAATGTAGGTGGCGATCGAGAGAGGACGAAGGACACCGCAATACGATCGAGGCTA
Organism: Gossypium rotundifolium; assembly: GCA_025506655.1. Taxonomy (NCBI): domain Eukaryota; kingdom Viridiplantae; phylum Streptophyta; class Magnoliopsida; order Malvales; family Malvaceae; genus Gossypium; species Gossypium rotundifolium. Next base: position 173,946,950 of record CP106727.1, read on the forward strand.
GAGCTCCACTAGAGCTTATGCTACACGAGCGAGAGGATGCTTCCTCCCGATGTCATTACGGTACTTTCACCCTTTATGATACTACTGTGATTACATTGATTGATCCGGTTCGACTCATTCATATGTGTGTGAAACTCTAGTATTCTGTAAGACTCTGCCAGTTGAGTCTACTGAGTTTGTGATTCGTGTGTCCAACCCTTTGGGTAGATGTGTCCTTGTTAATAAAGTGTGTAGAGGTTACCCGTTGATGATTCAGGATTCTTGCTTTCCAGCCAATTTAATGTTGTTGCCCTTCGATGAGTTCGATATAATTTTGGGAATGGACTGGTTAACTTCACATGATGCAGTGGTGAATTGCAAAAGAAAGCTTATTGATTTGAGATGTCAGAACGATGAGATCATCAGAATTGAATCCAGTGATTTAAGTGGGTTTCCTACAGTAATATCCTCGATGTTGGCCCGAAAGTATGTGAGAAAAGGGTGCGGAGCTTATTTGGCCTATGTACTGGATAATAAAGTGTCTGAAAAGCATATTGAATCTGTACCGGTTGTATGTGAATACCCAGATGTGTTTCCTGAAGAACTACTGGGTTTACCACCAGTACGAGAGATTGAGTTCGGCATTGAATTAGCACCGAACAACTCCGATCTCGATAGCTCCGTATCGGATGGCACCTACTAAGTTAAAAGAGTTGAAAGCACAGTTGCAAGAGTTAACAGATAGGGGCTTTGCACGACCGAGTTTCTCTCCTTGGGGTGCACCAGTTCTTTTTGTGAAGAAGAAAGATGGAACGATGCAAATGTGTATTGATTATCGGTAACTGAATAAGGTAACTATAAAGAATAAGTACCGTTACCTCGGATTGATGATTTGTTTGATCGGTTGAAAGGGCTTGATATTTTCAAGATAGATTTGAGATCGGGTTATTATCGATTCTTGAGTCGAGATACGAGATGTGCCAAAGATCGCATTCGGATGAGGTACGGACATTTTGAGTTTCGGTTATGCCTTTTGGACTCACTAATGCACTGCTATTTTATGGATATAATGAATCGAGTCTTCAGATAGTTTTTGGATCGGTTTGTAGTAGTGTTTATTGATGATATACTAATCTACTCCAAAGATGAAACCGAGCATGCCGAGCATTTGAGATTAGTGCTACAAACTTTGCGAGGTCAACAGATTGTATGCAAAGTTTAGTAAGTGTGAGTTCGGATGAATGAAGTCGACTTCTTGGGTCGTGTTGTTTCAAAGATCGTGCATTCGGTGGATCCAAACAAAATAGCGACTATACTCGATTGGAAACCACCAAAGAATGTTTTCGAGATTCGAAGCTTTCTAGGCCTTGCGGGATACTACAGACAGTTTGTAAAAGGTTTTTCTGTGATAGCTACACCTTTGACAAGGCTATTACAGAAAGATGTCAAGTTTGAGTGGTCGAAAAGTGTCGAAAAGTTTTGAACAATGAAAGCTCTTTTGACCGAAGCTCAAAGTGTTAACTCAAATGAATCGGGTAAAGAATTTGTCGTTTTTTAGTGATGCTTCTTTGAATGGGTTGGGTTGCGTTTTGATGCAGGAAGGCAAAGTTATAGCCTACACTTCGAGACAATTGAAGCCGCACGAAAGAAATTATCTGACTCACGATCTGGAATTAGCAGCTATTGTTTTCGCATTGAAAATTTGGCGTCATTATTTATTCGGCTAGAAATGTCACGTTTTTCGGATCATAAAGTCTAAAGTATTTGATGACTTAGAAAGATCTGAACTTGAGACAACGTAGATGGTTAGAATTGTTGAAAGACTATGAGTTGGTGATTGACTACCATCCGGGAAAAGCCAATGTTGTTGCAGATGTGTAACAGATCGAATTTGACCCTAATCGAATGGTGGTTTTGGGACCATGAATCTGAGTCCGAGAAATATTTTAATATTATATTTTGTGTTTATTATATGTGAATTAATGTGTGAAAGTCTCAGAGAAAAATTTTATTGTTTGTGTGTTTAATTTAGAAAAGGACTTAATAGCGTAAAAGTAAAAGTTACAAACTATAGTGAAAAGTACCTATTTGATGATGGCTTTTTAAAGTGGGATATTAAAAAGGCAAATAGGCCATTTTTAAAGTTAGTGGGTGGCTAAAGTCACCATTGCCCTTATTATATATGTTAGCATTATTTTTATTAAATGGTTATATTAGTAATTAGCTAAATAACATAATATATGTTAAAATAACATAAAACAAAGCCATCATCTTTTCACTTCTTCTTGGCGAATATTGGAGGAAGAAATAAAGCTTTGGGTTCTTTGATTTTCGGCACTTCTAGGCTAAAATTCAAGGTGAGTTTTAGTCGGTTTTGATAATTTTGACGTTTTGAGATCGTTTCTTCAAACGGTAGCTTACCCATGTTGAAATTTTTGAATCTAAGCATGTTTGATATTCGCCATTGATGTGTTCATGTAATTTTGATGGTTGATGATTTTATTTTAAAGATATGTTAAAGATTAATATATTTTGTATTGGAAATTTTGGTGAATTTAAATATTTTGGGCTAAATTGAAAAAAATAAATTTGTGAGGGACTAAAATGCAAAATAAATGAAAGATATGGACTTTTTGGGTCCCTTTGAATATTCGGCCCTTGTATAGTTTAGTGAAATTTTTTGTATTTTGTGTTTTATGCAAATAGGACTAAATGGTAAAAATGTGAAATATTAGGGGTAAAATGGTAAATTGCCTTTTTATGTGTTTTGGGACTAAATTGAGATGAAATGTGATTGAATGAGCTAAATTTTAATATGTTTAGATCCAGAACAAAGAAAAACAGATTTGGATCGGGGAAAGACAAAGGTTATCGACTAGCCGAATTACGTGGTTTGTCGACAGTCGAGGTAAGTCCTTAAGCTAAAGTATGTTAAAGAATTATTTATGAATAGGTTCAATGAAATTATTTGATAAATTTGAGTATGAATATATGTGTTAGCTGAATGTAAAGGCTTTAAAATGGATTAGATGTGTTTTTTTGTATATATGATAAGAATTTGTACATTAGTGGTGATATGTGAATATGAATTGTGTATATGTTTAGTTAACGATGATAGTGTTAAGAAATGAAATTTGATGGACTGGTTTATGAATTATTTCGGGCTTATTACCTAGCAAGCCTTGTGCCGGTGATTTGATTGGGGCTTCGTGCCTAGCAGGCCTTGTGCCGGTGACATATTCGGGCTTCGTGCCTAGCAGGCTTGGTGTCGATGACATATTCAGGCTTCGTGCCTAGCAGGCTTGGTGCCGGTGACATATTCGGGCTTCGTGCCTAGCGTGCTTAGTCTTAGTGATATATTCGGCTTCGTGCCTAGCGAGCTTAATGCCGATGATACTTTAAAACGAAGAAACCATAGATTGATCGAGGTGTAACATAGTGAAACTATTGAGTTAAAAACTCAGGTAAGCTTAAGTCCCATTGAATTCATCAGAAGTAAGGTAAGTTGTGATTAATGTTACTTGAGTTGAAATATTATGTTAAGAATGGTGTTATGTAAATTTGAGCTGGTAATCGACATGTATGAATATAGAAATAATAGAATTTTTAGTGTGATAATGTAATGGATATGAATGTTGAATCTACATGATTATAAACATGCGATTCATGTAATGTATGTACTTTGTGCTTTGATGAGTTGCAGGTTGATAGTAGTGAAGTATAAGTAATTGAGTTAATACATCACTAGTATTCGGTTTTGTATCAATTGCATATCAAAATATACATATACAATGTTCTACATTTATTGATTAAAAATGTTAAAGTGCTTGATTAGTGAATTATCTTTTGCTTAAGACTTTCTAAGATAGTGAGCTTACTCTGTATGTGTTTGTATTTCTGTTTTATAGATCATTGATTCAACTACGGGTTCAGGGGATCATCAAGAAAGTCGACCACACTATCACTCTCTTTGGTAAATATATGTTTTGTATACTTTTTGAATCAAAGGCATGTATAGGCTGTATTTTGATAACTAATGAATGATGTTTGGTTTTGTAATTGTATATATATGGCCTTGCGAATAAGGCTGTTATTTTTGGTTTAAGCATTGTTTATATGTTTGATATTATAGTCTGTTTTAATCTTTGGTACAAGATGTATGCTTATAATACTTGGAAGTTAAATGTAGTTGTATAGAAATGATTATATATAAGTATAAGTTAACTTGTTGGATTCATTGTAATGATAAGTATAAGTAGTTACAAATTATGGAAAAGTGGTAATGAATGTTTGGTCAAGGCATGGTTTATATGCTTGTGTTTTTAGGTTAAGTTGGCTTTGAGACCTATGTTTATGTATGGTCAATTGTAGTACAAATAAGTAACATAAATTTTGCATGAATTATGGAAGATTAGTTAGTACATTCGGTCTTTGATCTATGCATATAACATGCAAAGTTATATTGTGGTTATGCATTAAAAAACTAAGGTTATGCATATTCGGATATAGGTATATAGATATATATATGAAGTGTATTGTCTCTTAGTCCATAGGTGTAATGTCAAGTGATGTATGCATGTAATAGTAATGATGCTTATTAGTAGTTCCAATTACAAGGTTCGGTGTGTTTTGGTTTAAAACGAAATGGTAAGTGAGGCATGTTTGCATGAAATGTATACAAAGGAGTGGTACTAATTAGGTGTTTGTATCATAGAATAAAATAGATAAATATGTTAATAATGAGGATAGAAGTATATTGTTTGATCATTTCGTATTTGTGGATAATTACATTGAATATGTTTTAACTTGTATATTAAGTATATATATATATATATATATATATATTATGCCCATGTGCTTTATCTGTCTAGGATATGAATTAATCAATTGAAAAAGATTTGGCTATTGGTAACGCCTATCACCCTAATCCGACGACGGATACGGGTTAGGGGTGTTACAAGATGCATTAAGTTGAAAATCATTATTTGCTCTTCGTGCGATGAACGCACAGATGGTTATGTCTAGTGATGGTTCGATCATAGCCGAGTTACAAGCAAGACCGATGTTTATTCAAAGAAATTTGTGATGAATGTAAAGTTGACAAAGATTTGATTGCTAGACGAATTTAGTGTGAAAAAGATACGGAATCAGAGTTTCAAATTGATGAAAATGACTGTTTGAATTTTAAAAGCCGAATGTGTGTTCCGAAGAACTTGAATTTGATTCAAATGATTCTGAGTGAGGCTCATAGTGGTCGATTATCGATACATCCGGGTAGCACGAAAATGTATAATGATTTGAAACAGTTTTATTAGTGGCCTGGCATGAAACGGGATATATCTGAATTTGTGTCAAAGTGCTTAATTTGTCAGCAAGTAAAAGCCGAGCATCAAGTGCCTTCAGGTTGCTTCAATAGATAATGATACCGAATGGAAATGCAATAGAATCACTATGGATTTTATATCCGGGTTGCCTATGACACGAGCAAGAAAGATGCGATCGGGTTATAGTAGATAGATTGACCAAATCACTCATTTTGTACCGGTTTGTATGGACTTTTCACTCTATAAACTTGTTGAGTTGTATATATCTCAAATCATGAGATTACATGGTGTCTTGAGTTCTATTATCTCGCATGAGAACCCGAGATTCACATCACGATTGTGGAAGAAGTTACAGGATGCTTTAGGTACTAAACTTCATTTTAGCACCGCTTTCACCCGCAGATGACGGTCAATCTGAAGCGAACCATTCAAACACTTGAGGACATGTTGAGATGTTGCGTTCTCGAGTTTAAAGGTACGTGGGAAAAGTACTTACCTTTGATTGAATTTGCTTATAATTATAGTTTTCAATCAAGTATCAAAATGGCACCCTATGAAGCTCTATATGGCCGCAAGTGTCGTATGCCATTGTACTGGACCGAGCTCAATGAGAACAAGATACAAGGGGTTGATTTGATTAAAGAGACTGGACAGAAAGTGGCTATAATCAAAGATAGTTTGAAAGCTGCATCAGATCGTCAAAAGTCTTACGCTGATTTGGAACGTAAAGATATAGAATTTCAAGTCGGAGATCGGGTATTCTTGAAAGTATCTCCGTGGAAGAAAGTACTTCGTTTCGGTCGGAAAGGCAAACTGAGTCCGAGATTTATCGAACCGTATGAAATCATCAAACGTATTGGGCCTGTTGCTTATAGATTGAAGTTGCCCTCTGAATTAAAAAAGATACACGGTGTATTTCACATTTCGATGCTTCGTAGATACAGATCAGATCCGTCACATGTGATTGCTCCATCTGAGATTGAAATCCAACCCGATATGACGTATGAGGAAGAACCGATCCGTATTTTAGCTCAGGAAATGAAAGAGTTAAGAAACAAAAGAATTCAATTAGTGAAAGTACTATGGAATCGGCACGGAGTTGAAGAGGCTACGTGGGAGCCTGAGGATTCAATGAGGCAACAATATCCAATGTTGTTTAACGGTAAGATTTTTGGGGACGAAAATCCTTAAGGGGGAGAGTTGTAACAGGCCGAATTTGACCCTAATCGAACGGTGGTTTCGGGACCACGAATCTGAGTCCAAAAAATATTTTAATATTTTATTTTGTGTTTATTATATGTGAATTAATGTGTGTGAAAGTCTCGTAGAAAAATTTTATCGTTTGTGTGTTTAATTTAGAAAAAGGACTTAATCGCGTAAAAGGTAAAAGTTGCAAACTATAGTGAAATATACCAAATTGATTGTGGCTTTATAAATGGAAGTCCTAAAAGGGTAATTAGCCCATTATTCAAGATAGTGGACGACATAGGACTAAATTACCCTTATTTTATAAGTTAGTTTTATTATTATTAAAAGGTTATATTAGTAATTAGTTTAATAAGTTAATATATACTAAAATATCACAAAATAAGCCATCATCTTTTTGCTTTCTCCTTGGCCGAATGTTAATGAAAGAAGAAAGGGTTTGTTTCTTTGAAATTTCGGCATTTAGAAGCTCAAATTGAAGGTTAGTTTGACTTTGGTTTTTGTTAATTTTTACGTTTTTGAGATCGTTGCTTCGTATATTACCCGACCCATGCTTGAATTTTTGAGAATCATGTGTATATGAGATTCGGCCATTGATGTGTTCTTATGGTTTTGATATTTGATGGTTTTAGATTAAAGATGTGTTAAAGATTTACAAGTTTTGTATTAGAAATTTTGGTGAAATTTTGTATTTAGCGTTATTTTGTAAAAATAAAATTTTAGAGGGACTTAATTGCAAAATAAATGAAATGAGAGGGCTTATAAAGTCCCTAGGAATATTCGGCCCTTGTATAGTCTTGGCAAATTGTGTGTATTTCGTGTTTTATACAATTAGGACTAAATAGTAAAAATGTGAAACCTTAGGGGTAAAATGGTAATTTGTATGTTTATGTGTTTTGGGACTAAATTGAATTGAAATGTACTTGAATGAGCTGAATTTAATGTGTTTTAGATCAAGAGCAAAGAAAAACAGAATTGGATCGGGAAAGACGAAAATTCTCGAATAGCCGGTCTAAGTTGTCCGTCGACAGTCGAGGTAAGTTCTGAAGTTAAAGTTCGTTAATTTGATAATTAAAAATGTATGAAATCAAATTATGTGATTAATTTGGGTAAATAGTATGAGATAGCCGAATGTGAATGTTTAACTTTGGAATGAATATATGTTTTGAATACAAGGTGAATTAGTATACTTGACATGATGATGAATTGATTGTGTGAATACGATTGGATAGTAATGTATGTGTTGAGAAATGTGAATTGATGAATTGAGTTGATAAATATATCGGGCTTTGTGCTGGTGTTGTATATCGTGCTTTATGCTCAGCGAGCTTAGTCTTGGTGATATATTCGGGCTTTATGCTAGCGAGCTTAGTGCGGTGATATATTAGAGCTTCGTGCCTAGCGTGCTTAGTGCCTTGATATATTCGCAGCTGCCTAGTGCTTAGTGATATATTTGGGCTTCGTGCCTAGCGCTTAATGCCGTGATTTATATTAAATGAAAGAATTCATAGACCATCGACAAGGTGGAAATTATTTACTTAAAGAAACTAAATGTTCAGGTACGTGTAAGTTTTATAGTTGTGAGAAATGAGTTAAGTTGTTCTACCACTATTTGGTGTTGGTAAAATATTGTATAAGGGAAACATTTTGCATGATTATGATATGTGTATATGATCTAATTAACAAAGTGTTTTATATATATATTGGTATATAATCTGGGTTGTATTATTGAGATTCGGCCATTCAGTTAAGTGTAATATGTGAGGATTGTGAGTATGTTTGCATAGTTAATCGATGGAAATTATGTGGTTGTTATGTACATGGCATTTGAAGTCAATTCAAATAGAGGTAGAACTTGTATTTAAAACTTTGCATGGATTCGATGAGTTGCGCATTAAAGGTGATATGGGTGAAATATATATATTCGGCGTTGAGGGACTATATTAATGTCTGTAAGCTTTTATAAGAACGTTTCAATATTAGTTATGAATTTATAATTATAAAAATAACCATAAGTCCTAATCTTGTTGCTTAAGACTTACTAAGCTAGTGAGCTTACTTGTGTGACATATTTCCTCTGTTTTATAGATTTCATTCAAGCTACGGGCTCTAAGGATCGTCAGAGGAATCAATCACACTATCAATCCCTTTTTGGTACATATATATACTTGGTTTTTGAATCAAAGGCATGTATAGGCTAGCTAAGTTTTCGAATGATATTATGATAATGTATAAAAGCCATGCGAAAGTGGCTAGTTCTTAATGTTAATGTTCGATGGTATAAATCTATCCTTGATGTGATATGCGTGTATGTTTTGTTTGGAAAATGAATGAGGATGATATATATATATATATATATATATATGTTTCATGCTAAATAGGTATGTTTGTGCATGAATGATTGCCGTGAGGTCATTAGGTGTAAATTTTGTTAACTGTTGAGAATGGACATAGGTAGGAATTTATTAAGAATGGGATTAGCCTTGATATATGTATATATATCTTTCGAATGTATGTTTATGTATATTAGTCATACGAAAATGATTTGAATTGGATCATTAAAATTTAGCGTGGTTATTATGAGTTCTTAAATCAAGTGTTAGAGTGTTTGTTTTATCAATTCAGCTATGGTTTAATTATAGTTAACATTTGGTTGCTATGTCTCGTAAGCAAGGTGGTGAACGAGTTGATTTATTTATATGATAGGTGAATATTCAGAAATAGAAAATAGTATGTCTTGTCTGTTCAATGTATTTATATATTTGATATATTTTATGAAGTGTTATAAGATTGTAACATTTATAATTATTGACATGTGTTTGATTTGAACTCGGGAGTATTAAGGTTCAAATTTTGAATAAGATAAGTGTATTAATGTATTTCATTTGAAACATGGAAGTAATGAATGTCTAATCGGAATGTCTATTTTTAAGTGCATGTTATTAGGTAATACCTCATAACCCAAATCTGGTGACAGATACGGGTGAGAAGTGTTACATATTTCATTATTTATTGTATTTATTACACACACATTTATGTTCTAAATACATGATTTTCATACTTATACACGTGTGATAGGATTTTTAGTATTATTTAAGTGTGTAACCGATTTGGTGTCTAAAATGGTGTCATGAGTCAACTCGAAACCATTAAACCAACTCAACCAAGGAAATTACTAAAATAACTTTACATATTTTAAATAAGTTATATTATTAAGAGAGTATTTTTGCAAATTTTTTATTTTTTAAGAAAACTAATAAAATTAAAAATATTAAAATTTAAACTATTTTCACCAATATCTATAAAATCTTTTTTTTTACCACTTCAACCAAAGCTTTGTTTTGATAGTTTTATACATTTTAATTTTGGAAACGGATTTTTGTCTAGGAAAGATGCATCCAAAATGTCCAAAATTGAATGTAGTTATATAAAATCTCAAATTTACTCTTGAAGTGTTTTAATATAAAATCTAAATTTTTTTCTCTCTCATGTGAAAATAATTTTCTCACATTCAAAGATTAATTTATTGTATCCCTCCTCCCAATGAGCCTACTTATGTCATGAGTTGCACATAGGAGCCCGTAACCATGACACACTTGTGTGATCCATCATGTTCAAGGGAAGTCATTTGGCTAAATTGGACTGACTTGTTGTTTGGAGAGATTGAAGGTCTATCTACAAAGCATGGCAAATATGGAACGTGATCTTCAAATATATGCAATCTTCAAAGAAATGATTAGGTAATTTTAGAAATTTGATTTGTAGATAGCCTTTAATCATAGTTATTGATGCACTTTAATCTATACCGTTGATTTTTAGGAGGCTTAACTATAAATAGAGGCTTCCCCCCCTCATTGTAATTCATTCATTGAGTAATAGAATTCTTGCTAGCACTCACTCAAACATTCTCTCTAGTGTTCTAGCTTTTATGTGGCTTTATTAATCTTTCGAGTTCTTTTTAACTTTTGTGTTGCTTCTACTTTGTTATTCATTAGTGTCTTAGAGGAATTCTGTTGAAGCCTCAATTATTGAGAGTTAAGCTGACTTAAGTGTTTTTGGAACGAAGAAACTGCCTAAGACCGCACGAATTGCAAGACAAAAAATCTAAGCCCATGACACTTACACACCCATTGGTTAACTTATCTTTTCCTTTTATCTAAAGAAAAATTATCCTTTTCACAATTTCAATATAAAACCATATAACTCCCTTTAGAATATTCTCTTACTTATCTTCTTTTTTCTTTATTTTCTTTGATCTTCATCTCATATAAACCCAAATTTATTTTAAGCCCGTCATACTATTTTTAAAAATATATTATTTTAATTTAATATTAAATAATATAATATGTTATTTTTATTATTTTTAAACACATACAATTTAAAATAATTTTTTAATATTCACATCATATAATCATTTATTTAATTTCATACGATATAAAATACATAATATATAAAAATATGTTAAAAATATAAAATGGATGGACTAGGTTTGATTCTTAAATTTAATGTCTAACTCATATTTTAAACAAATTTTTTTCCCTAAGCCCATTTTGGGCCTCGTCTTTTTCTCCAAATTCTTCTATATTTCGGGCTTGCCTTTAAATTTGAGTGAGTAGTCTCACCCGCGAACAAATTTAATCTTTAACTTATGGACATATATATTGAAACTTAATAACTTTAAAATAAGTTATGAACCAAGCGATATAAAATATCTATAACATAATTAAAATTCAAAATTAATTTGATCCACAAGTTAAAAATCTTACATAACATTAACAATTAAAACACAAATAAATTATTCAATGACTCGTATAAATCCAATTAACAAGGTCACATCCAAAATTTGTGGTAACTAAGTGTTGGATTTATGTTTGAAACTTGTAATATTTAAAAATCGAATCATCATTGATTTTTTGTTCAATTGATTAAACTATTGAAAATATAAAAAAATAAAAATTCTAAAAATTCATAAAGTAAGGACAAATTAAAAAATTCTAGAAATCAAGAAAAAAACTAACAAACACAAATAAATAATAATAGGGACATAATATTCATTCTATAACTTATAATAATAAAATTAAATATTTAAACTAGCTTTAATCCGGTTCAATTAGATATTATCATTGGTTCAATTAATTTTTTAATTGTCCAATCAATTACTTGTGTGGTTTTAGATGAGCTGGTTGAACTACTAGTTTACTAAATTATACATAAATTTACATTTTAAAAATAGTGTTTTATATGTAAAATTTGCATCATAAGAAATAATAATATTTTAAAAGTCTTTATTTGTATGAAGTGGTGATTAAAATTTTTATCAAACACCCAATTGACATGAAATTAAATTGTATGACTTCCATCTCCATCTCAATATTGTATAAAAAAATATTTGAAGAAAAAAGATGAGCGAATAACTTTTTTTTTTCTAAAATATGTTGTAACACCCTTAATTCATAATCATCGCCGGAATAGGGTTAAGAGGCGTTACCGGAGATAACGGAACTTTTATGATCAATTCACAAACATAATATACACCATAGTCAAATCGTAGCAAATCATGTACATAGAGTCCCTTAAAATGGTCTACGAGACCTTAAACATGTATTGAAAAGGGTCGGGACTAAACTGAGTACATACAAATTTTTTTCGAAACTTAACATTTTTCAGAGTTACAGAGGTCACACGCCCGTGTGGGCAGGCCATGTGCCTCACAAAGCATCAGACACACCCGTGTGTCTAGGCCGTGGCAAAATAGGACATACATATTGACTTGCCCACACGGCCACAAGACACGCCTATGTGCTTGACCCGTGGGCAACACTGACTTAATTCACACTACCATCACACACTGTGGATCTGCCCGCAAAGTAGATCTAACTTGTTTCGAATTGGAACCTTAAGAGACACGGTCGAAGCACACGCCCGTGTGTTCAACCGTGTGGGCAAATATAGGCCATTTGCAAGGCCAATTTGCCACCCAAATTTTGGGTCAAACCTACAAGTATCTATCATGCCTCAATTCATGATCTAATAGCAACCAAAAACATACCAAATCATGCATTAATTTTGTAACACCCCCTAACCCATAACCGTCTTTGAACCAGGGTTAAGAGGCATTACCAATCATTTTCGAACACTTCATATCATTTTACAACACAAAGTCATTCATCATTGAAACATATTAAAATATAAACATATAGTCCCTTAATGAGGTCTATGAGACCTTAAACAAGTGTTAGAAAGAGGTCGGGATAAACCGAACACATACAAAAATTTTGAAATTCAAACATTTTTCTAAGTTACAGAGGTCACACGCCCGTGTGGGTAGGCCATGTGCCTCACACGGCCTCGAACACGCCCATGTGTCCAAGCCGTGGCAAAATAGGGCATACATACTAACTTGTCTACACGGCCTGAGACACGCCCGTGTGCCTCACCCGTGGTCGAAACTGACTTGCACCAATGGCCAGTCACACGCCTGTGTGCCCAGCCCATGGTCGAGTCTAACTTGCATCAATTCACCAAACTGAATGACATGGTCGAGCCACACACCCGTGTGCTCAACCGTGTGGGCAATTATAAGCCATTTTCAAGGCCAAACTTACCATCCACATTTTGGAATCATTTATAAGCATCAAACCAATACCAATTCATGCCTCAAATGCAACCAAAACATACCAATACAAGCACCAATTAATCATCAACTACATCATTTACTCCCATACTCAATTTCTACTCAAATAAGTCCATCCAAAAACACCATTTTCACAATTCAAATCATATAAGTCAAGCATCATATAAACCTTACCACAATTCATATTTAAACCACAATTTTTATCAACCATTTAAGCATTAAACATACCATATTCATCATACACTTAACCCACATATATATTTACTAACATCATTCAACTTTTAAGCCATATCTCATGGCAAGGTTTATACAACTAAAAACATGCCACTAACTAGCCTATACATGCCATATATTAGATATACACATATTTCAAAGGTACCAAAATAGATAGCCGATAGTGTGATTGAGTCGCTGACGATCCCGGATTCGAGCTAGCTTTATTAACACTGTAAAATAGAGAAACACTTCACACAGTAAGCTTTAAAGCTTAGTAAGTTAGTAATATAATACATATTACTCAATAATGCAATATCAATATATAAATAAACCATCACTTAGATAGATCCACAACTAATCACATTATCATCCTCAAGCATATATCCATACATCCACCTATTCAACCTTAAACAATATCATCAACCACATAGGTTCGGTACATACCTTTGCCAACACTTAGTTAATAAATGTTCTTTCTATTCAATGCTCGATACCATAATTCATTCACTGTTCACTAACTCTCCAATTCAATCGCACACTTAGTGCCCAATTCATAACCGAATCTTAAATAACATCGCACACTTAGTGCCTCAATATAAAACCGAACTTAATTCGGTATAGCACACACAGCGCCAATCAAAAAGCCGAAGCTTCTATTATTTCGCACGCATAGTGCTAATTATCTCTGTCACATTTCTAATTATGCACACTTAGTGCCACCTATCCCGATTCCACACATAGTATTTCTAATCCAATAATCACATAACTATTCATTTCATAGCATTTAAACATAATTTAAGAACACGTATTATATCCGAACTTACCTCCGACGTAGAAATATCAAGATTAGTCGATCAATCGAATACTTTGTCTTTGCCTAATCTCTCCTTTCTTGGTCTATACATATTCAAATTTAGCTAATTCAATCACCAAATCATTCAATTTAGTCCAAACACACATATTTAGGGCATTTTATAAAATAGCCCTCACATTTTCACATTTCGACACTTTAGTCCTTATTTCATAAAATCATCACATACACATAATTTCATTTTCACCCATGCTTAGCTGAATTCTCCTAACGTCCATACAAGCCCACGTATTTCATTTATTTCACATTTTAGTCCTCAAATTTCTTATTTTCACAATTTAGCCCAAATTACTCAATTTTACCAAAATTTCAAAGACAACATATGTTAATCTTTCACATATCTTTTATATTTCATCATCAACTATCACAAAGCTCAAACATTCATTAATGACATATCTCAAAATCACCATCAAAATCTAAAATTAAAGCATGGGTTTGAAAGAACACGAAGCAACGATCATAAAGACGTAAATCACTAGAAATCAAGCTCAAAGCACATACCAATTGAAGCTTTCATGTGCTAAACCCCTAACTCTCTTTTTATTTTTTGTTATTGCTAATATTCAGCCAAGGATGATGAGAAAATGGCCATCTTTTTGTTTTATTTAAGTTATATTAACATAAATATTAAATACCAACTTTAGCCTTTTTAATTTCATTTAAAAACCACTAACTTAAGGCTTTTATGTCCATCTATTTATCTTATGGAATAATAACAACATAAGGACTCACATTTTAATAAGTCATTCCAAATAAGTACTTTAACAATCAGCACACATGCTGACTATCATATTGTAAACACCAAATATAATATTAAAATATTTTTTTGACCTCGAATTTTTGGTCCCGAGACCACTATTCCGACTAGGGTCTAAATTGGCTGTTACAAATTTACCTATAACCACATCGTTCATTTCCATATATAATTCCTACTCAAATATACCAATTTAAAGTATCATCTTTACATCACAAACATATAACTAATACTTCATCTAAACCCATTTCAATTCATAGTAATTTCTTATCATTTGAATATCCAAAATCACCCATGAACTCACCTATATATGTACCATTCCATTTAGCCAATTATGAGCACATCATAACATGCCAACTTATGCATCAATAAGCATGAACAAAACTCATTCATAAACACATTCATTAACAAGCCATATCTCATGACTATTTTTACATATCTCAAAACATATTCTAATACTTCTAGCCTATACATGCCATACTTAAATATGTACACATTCAAAAGGTACCAAAATAAAGTTCGATAGTGTGGTGATGATCCTCGACGATCCCCGAGCTTCCCGTAGCTTTAATAATCTATAAAACAATGAACAAACATACACACAAAGTAAGCCATCATAGCTTAGTAAGCCATAAGCAAATAATGAACAGATAAACATTTTCATTAAATCAACTAGCCAAATCAAAACAAATATTAACCAAATGTACATTTATTATGCTTGCAAACTCAAATATTATCACATTTACAATAACATTATACATCAATGACCAAATGCACATATATTCATAAACACATATAAATTTCTCTTTTATCATGTCTATTTCATATATTCATCTCAAACACATATACTTACCTTACTTTCATATTCATATAACATAGCACGTACCTGAACCTTATAGCTCGTTTCCACATTCGATCTTAGCTCGATAATGCTTGTTGAACCATTCGAAATTATAAGGATAGTCAGATTGTCGGAAATCTCGTACACTGCCAACGTCCCAGACGTGGTCTTACATGTAATCACATATCGATGCCACTGTCCCAGACAGGGTCTTACATGAATCAAATACGATGCCAATGTCTTAGACATGGTCTTACACGTAAACACAAGTCGATTCCAACGTCCCAGACATGGTCTTACACAAAATTACATATCGGAATCCTATGTCTTGACATATGTATCCTAACTATTCCTAAGGTTCGTACGGGGCTTTCGGATGTCGTAACTCGATCATTTCATGCTGAGAATATTACTCCCATGCTTAACTCATTTCAGCATATTATATACACAAGTAATGATTCAATTCGGAACTATTAAAATAAATACAATAGAATTTATCGACATTTATTTACTTATGAACTTACCTCATGCAGAAACGAACAGATGGAACCGACTACTCAACCACTTTCGACTTCCCCCGATCAAATTCCGTTTTATTTTGTTCTTGATATAAATAAATTAAAATTTAACTAATTTAATCACACATTCATTCAAATTCATCCAAAAACACATAAATGGGCCAATTACACTTTTGCCCCTTACATTTCATATTTTTCACAAATTAGTCCTTATTTCTCAAAACACAAAATACACGTAATTTCGCTAAACTCTAATATAGCCAAATTTTCCTTTAGCTTATATAAGTCCATACATTTAATTTATTTCACATTTTAGTCCCTCAATTTATTATTTTTACAATTTAGCCCTAAGTACTCAAATTCATCAAAATTTCCAATACAAAACATATTAATCTAAAACATATCTTTCATAATTCATCATCTAACATCAAAAAGCTATAAATTCATCAATGTAATAACTCAAAATATTCATCAAAATAAGAAATTAAGGCATGGGCTTTGTTAATTTCATAACAATGATCACAAAAACGTAAAAATTATAAAAAACTGAGCTAGTTACATACCTTAATCAAGCTTAAATATGGCTGAATATAGCTTTCTTTTATTTTCCTTTGGTATATTCGACTTTAAAAGATGAACTAAAGCACTAAATTTAACTTATGTTTTATTATAATACCTTAATTTACTTATTTACTATATTAACATTTGTTATTTAATATAATAATCTTATAAAATATGTACATAACCGTCCATCACTTTGTTCCATGGTAAATTTGCAACATAATAACCTCTTATTAAAAGAACAAAGCAATTTAATACTTTAACAAATAGTTAGCAACTTTTACAATTTACGCGATTAAATCCTTTTATTAAATCGAACACTCAAACGATAAAATTTTCAAACGAGATTTTCACACATATAAATTCACACATTATAAACACAGAAAATAATTTTTAAAAATTTTTTAGACTCGAACTTGTGGTCCCGAAACTACTATTTTGATTAGGTTTTAAACCGGGCTGTTACAAATCTCCCCCATTAGGGATTTTCGTCCCCGAAAATCTTACCAGTGAATAGGTTTGTATGTCGATCTTTCATTGCATCCTCTGGCTACCATATAGCCTCTTCCACTCCATGTCGATGCCACAACACTTTTACTAATGAAATTTTCTAATTTTGCAATTCCTTAACTTCGCGAGCCAAAATACAAATCGATTCTTCTTCTTAAGTCATATCAGGCTTAATCTCAATCTTTGACGGATTAATAACATGCGAGGGATTTGATCGATATCTATGAAGCATCGAAACATGGAATACATTATGGATCTTTTCTAACTTATGTGGCAACAACAGTCTATAAGCAACTGGTTCGATACGTTCTATAATCTCATACGGCCCAATAAATATCGAACTCAACTTGCCTTTATGACCGAATCTGAGTTTTTTCTTCCATGGTTTTCAAAAATACTTTGTCCCCGATCTGAAACTCTATATCTTTACGTTTCAAGTCTGCATATGATTTTTGACGATCTGACACTATTTTCAGACTTTCGTGAATCACTTTCACTTTCTGTTCAGTCTCTCTGATCAAATCGACCCCATTATCTTATTCTCACTAAGCTCAATCCAATACAAAGGTGTTCAAAATTTAAGACCTTATTATACGCAAATTCAATCAGTGGCAAGTATCATTCCCATGTACCTTTAAACTCGAGAATGCAACATCTCAACATATCCTTGTGTATTTTAATAATTCATTTGAACTGACCATCTATCTATGGATGGAAAGCAGTGCTAAAGTGTAGTTTTGTACCTAGTGCATCTTGCAATTTCTTCCAAAACCGTGATGTGAACCTCGGATCTCTATTCAAAACAATAGAAATAGGTACTCTGTGCAATCTCACAAGCTGAGAAACATACAATTTAGCTAGCTTATCAAGGGACTAATCTGTGCGAACCAGAACAAAATGAGCTGATTTAATCAATCTATCCACAATAACCCAGATTGCATCTTTCTTACTCGGTGACAAAGGCAAACCCGATACAAAATCCATCTTGACTCTGTCCCATTTTCACTCGGGTATCATAATTGGCTGAAGTAACCCAGACGATACCTGATGTTCGGCTTTAACTTGTTGACAGATTAAACACTTTGAAACAAAGTCAGAAATGTCTCGTTTCATACCATGCCACCAGTAAAGCTATTTCAAATCATTATACATTTTTGTACTACCCGGATGAACAGATATCTG
Organism: Gossypium rotundifolium; assembly: GCA_025506655.1. Lineage (NCBI taxonomy): Eukaryota > Viridiplantae > Streptophyta > Magnoliopsida > Malvales > Malvaceae > Gossypium > Gossypium rotundifolium. The sequence goes on from CP106727.1 coordinate 173,965,546, forward strand.
ACTATTATGAACTTCATTCAAAATCATCTGAATCAAATATGAATTTCTCGGAGCACACATTCGGCCTTTGAACCTCAAACAACCTTTAGTATCAACTCGAAACTCAAAATCAGTATCGCATCACATTGAGCCCATTTTGCTATCAATTTGTTATTAACTTTCTGTGCCTCACAAATCTGCTGAATAACTAACGGTTTCACTTTCCACTCAGCTAATAGTGAACCATCATCGGATAGGGCCAACTGAGTATTCATCGCAGATAGGGCAAACACCGATTTTGACTCAAAGCATCAACAACCAAATTAGCCTATCCCGGATGGTAGTTAATCACAAGCTCATAATCTTTTAACAACTCTAACCATCTTCGCTGTCGTAGATTTAGATCTTTCTGAGTTATCAAATATTTTAAGCTTTTGTGATCAGAATAGACGTGACATTTCTCACCGAACAGATAGTGGCGCCAAATTTTCAACGCAAACACAATATCTGCCAATTCCAGATCGTGGGTTGGATAGTTCTTTTCATGCGGATTTAACTGTCTCGAGGCATAAGCTATGACTTTGCCTTCCTGCATCAAAACACAACCCAAACCATTCAAAGATGCATTACTATGATAACAAATTTTTTACTCGATTCTGGCTGAACTAACACTGGAGCTTCAGTCAATAAAGCTTTCAACTGATCGAAACTTTTCTGACCACTCAAATTTAACATCTTCTAAAGTAATCGTGTCATCGGGGTTGCAATCATAGAGAAACCTTTTACGAACCGTCAATAGTAACTAGCTATTCCCAAGAAACTTCAGACTTCTGATACATTTTTGGGAGGCTTCCAATCTAATATAGCCGAAAATTTATTCTGATCAACCCTAATACCCGATGCTGATACAGTATGTCCCAGAAAATTGACTTATCGTAACCAGAACTCACATTTACTGAACTTCGCATATAGCTGCTTATCACCCAAAGTTTGTAGCACTAATCTCAGATGTTCAGCATGCTCAAATTCATCACGGGAATAGATCATTATGTCATCTATAAACACAACTATGAATCAATCCAAATACTTCTGAAGATCCAATTCATTAAATCCATAAAACAGCAGGTGAATTAGTAAGTCCGAAAGACATAACTAAAAACTCATAGTGTCTATACCTCGTTCGGAAAGTAATTTTCGTCACATCAGAGTCTTTAACTCACAACTGATAGTAATCCGATCTCAAATCTATCTTAGAAAACACAGTAGCCCTTTTCAACTGATCGAACAAATCGTCAATCCATGGCAAAGGATATTAAATCTTTATAGTTACCTTATTGAGTTGTCGGTAGTCAATGCATATTCTCATAGTTCTGTCTTTCTTTTTCACAAACAAAACCGGTGCACCTCAGGGAGAAAAACTCGGTCGTGGGAAGCCTCTATCAGTCAATTCTTGCAACTGAGCTTTCAATTCTTTTAATTCAGTCGGTGCCATTCTGTACGAAGCTATCGATATCAGAGTCATCCCAACATTAATTCAATACCAAACTCTACCTCTCGAATCGGTGCAAACCCGATAATTTTTTAGGAAACACATCCGGATACTTACACACAACTGGTATTGATTCAATCTTCTTTTCAGTTATTTTAGAGTTGAGCACATATACAAAGTAAGCTTCATAACCCTTTCTCACATATTTCTGAGCTAACATCGAAGATATCATCGTTGGTAAACCATTTAGATCATTAGACTCAATCTGAATAATCTCATCATTCTGACATCGTAAATCAATAGTCTTCAATTTGTAGTTCATAGTCGCATCGTGTAAAGTTAACCAATCCATACCTAGAATTATATCAAACTCGAAAAATGGCAACAACATCAAATTAGTTGGAAAACATGAATCTGGAATCATCAACGGACAATTCTTGCACACTTTATCAACCAAAACACACCGGCCTAAGGGGTTCGATACTTTAATCACAAACTCAGTAGACTCTACAGGTAAAGTCTTACTGGATACTAACGTTTCACATACATAAGAGTGAGTTGATCCAAGATCAATCAATGCAACTACACTAGTATCATAGAGAGTGAAAGTACCAGTAATCACATCTGAAGACGAAGCTTCTTCGCGGACGTTAATAGCATAAGTTTTAGCAGGTGCACGAGTCTCCGATCTAACAACTGTGTCTTTAGTTCCTCTTTGACTGCCACCCACATTACCCGTGTTTCTGGGTGGTCTACCTCGAGCTGCCATATTACTCGGTCTGGCATTCTGTGCTGTGTTTTGCTCAGCTAACTCAGGGCATTCACGAATGAAATGATCTAATGATCCATATTTGAAATAGGCCCGATCATTCAATCTACAACTACCGGGATGTCGTTTACCATAATATTTTTACTTCGATTAATTTGATCTGACGTTACCAACACTAGCTACTAAGGTAGCTCTCGAACTCACAACTGGTCTATCTCGATCCCATTTAGAATAACCCGCAGTAGCCTTTGAACGGCTAAAGTCATCTCAAAATTTGTTTGATGCTTGTTGGAATAACTTACTTGAGGATCTCTTACGTACATCTCTAGCTTCAAGGTTAGCTTTTCTTTTCTCTTTCCGAGCTCTTCAGCTTTGCATGCTCGTTCAACAAGTACGACGAACTCTTTTATTTCAAGAATCCCGACTAATAGCTTGATGTCTTCATTCAATCCATCTTTAAATCTTTTACACATTATTGCTTCAGTCGATACACATTCCTGGGTATATCTACTAAGTCTCACAAATTTTTGCTCATATTCTGTTACGGTTATACGACCTTATTTCAACTCGAAGAATTCTTTGCACTTTTGGTCGATAAATCTCTGACTGATGTATTTCTTACGAATTCAATCTGAAAGAACTCCTAGGTAACTCGTTCTCTCAAAACTACAAATATCAGTGTATTCCACCAATGATATGCAGAATCTCTAAGCAATAATACAACACATTTAATACACTCGTCAGGGTACAAGATAACTCATCAAACACACGAATAGTATTATCAAGCCAGAATTCAGCTCGCTCAACATCATCATCAACAGTGGCTCTAAATTCTTTGGCCCCGTATTTTCTAATTTTATCAACTAGTGGCTTATTCATTCGTACTAGATCAACAACTTGTGGCATAACATGCATTTGATGAGGATTCGGTGGGGAAGAAGGTTGTGGAATAGTCAAATTTGTATGAATATATTGTGTAAACCAATTATTCATCATCTTATAGAAGGCTTGTTTAGCCTCACTCTCATGACTACCCAAAATCGGTCTAGAATCATCGCGCTGCCCCTAAGTAGGAGCGGGCGCATTACTTTCCACATCATCAGCTATGGCTCGATTGGGATCCATTTATTATACGAAAACACATTTCAATTGTTAGGAATCATCACACTATCATAGTTTATAAATATGGTATGTATAGCTAGACTCACATGCGCTACGTTAGTCTGAGAATCAATTAAATCGTAGCTCTGATACCAATAAAATGTAACACCCTAACCTTGTAACCATCACCAAAATAGGGTTAAAAGGCGTTACTAGACATAACAGAACTTTTACGATCAATTCAAAAACATAATATATAGTATCATCAAATCGTAGGAAATCATGTACATAGAGTCCCTTAAAATGGTCTACGAGACCTTAAACATGCTTTAGAAAAGGGTCGGGATTAAACCGAGCACATATAAAATTTTTTCGAAACTTAACATTTTTCAAAGTTACTGAGGTCACACGCCCGTGTGGGTAGACCGTGTGCCTCACACGGTATCAGACACACTTGTGTGTCTAGGCCGTGGCAAAACAGGGCATACATACTGACTTGCCCACACGGCCACAAGACATGCCCATGTGCTTGACCCGTGGGCAACACTGACTTAATTCACACGGCCTATCACATACCAGTGGCGAGTTTGACTTGTTTCGAATTGTAACGTTAAGAGACACAGTCGAGACACACACCCGTGTGCTCAACAGTGTGGGAAAATATAGGCCATTTGCAAGGCCAATTTGTCACCCAAATTTTGGGTCAAACCTACAAGTATCCATCATGCCTCAATCCATGATCTAATAGAAACCAAAAACATACCAAATTATGCATTAATTTACCTATAACCACATCATTCATTTCCATATACAATTCCTACTCAAATATACCAATTTAAAGTATCATCTTTACATCACAAACATATAACTAATACTTCATCTAAAACCATTTCAATTCATAGCAATTTCTCATCATTTGAATATCCAAAGTCATCCATGAACTCACCTATATATGTACCATTCCATTTAGCTAATTATGAGCACATCATAACATACCAACTTATGCATCAATAAGCATGAACAAAACTCATTCATAAACACATTCATTAACAAGCCATATCTCATGGCTATTTTTACATATCTCAAAACATATTCTAATACTTCTAGCCTATACATGCCATACATAAATATGTACACATTCAAAAGGTACCAAAATAAAGTTCGATAGTGTGGTGATGATCCTCGACGATCCCCGAGCTTCCTGTAGCTTTAATAATCTATAAAACAATGAACAAACATACACACAAAGTAAGCTATCATAGCTTAGTAAGCCATAAGAAAATAATGAACAGATAAACATTTTCATTAAATCAACTAGCCAAATCAAAACAAACATTAACCAAATGTACATTTATTATGCTTGCAAACTCAAATATTATCACATTTACAATAACATTATACATCAATGACCAAATGCACATATATTCATAAGCATATATAAATTTCTCTTTTATCATGTCTATTTCATAAATTCATCTCAAACACATATACTTACCTTACTTTCATATTCATATAACATAGCACGTACTGAACCTTATAGCTCGTTTTCACATTCGATCTTAGCTCGATAATGCTTGTTGAACCATTCGAAATTATAAGGATAGTCAGATTGTCAGAAATCTCGTACACTACCAACGTCCCAGACGTGGTCTTATATGTAATCACATATCAATGCCACTATCCCAGACAGGGTATTACACGAATCAAATACGAAACCAATGTCCAAGACATGGTCTTACACGTAAACACAAGTCGATGCCAACGTCCCAGACGTGGTCTTACACAAAATTACATATCGAAATCCTATGTCTTGACATATGTATCCTAACTATTCCTAAGGTTCGTACGGGGCTTTCGGACGTCGTAACTCGATCATTTCAGGTTCGTGAATATTACTCCCATGCTCAACTCATTTCAACATATTATATACACAAGTAATGATTCAATTCAGAACTATTAAAATAAATACAATAGAATTTATCGACATTTATTTACTTATGAACTTACCTTGTGCAGAAACGAACGAATAGAATTGACTACTCAACCACTTTCGACTTCCCCTGATCTAGTTCCATTTTCTTTTGTTCTTGATCTAAATAAATTAAAATTTAACTAATTTAATCACACATTCATTCAAATTCATCCAAAAACACATAAATGGGCCAATTACACTTTTGCCCCTTACATTTCATATTTTTCACAAATTAGTCATTATTTCACAAAACACAAAATACATATAATTTCACTAAACTCTAATATAGCCAAATTTTTATTTAGCTTATATAAGTCCATACATTTAATTTATTTCACATTTTAGTCTCTCAATTTATTATTTTTACAATTTAGCCCTAATTACTCAAATTCATCAAAATTCCAATACAAAACATATTAATCCAAAACATATCTTTCATAATTCATCATCTAACATCACAAAGCTCATAAATTCACCAATGGAATAACTCAAAATATTCATCAAAATAAAAAATTAATGCATGGGCTTTGTAAATTTCATAGCAACGATATTAAAAAACGTAAAAATTATCAAAAACTGAACTAGTTACATACCTTAATCAAGCTTAAATATGGCCGAATGTAGCTTTCTTTTTCTTTTTCTTTTCCTTTGGTATATTCTGCTTTAAAAAGATGAACTAAAGCACTAACTTTAACTTATGTTTTTATTACTTATTTACTTATTTACTTAACCTTTGTTATTTAATATAATAATCTTATAAAATGTGTACATAACCGTCCATCACTTTGTTCCATGGTAAATTTGCGACATAATAACCTCCTATTAAAAGAACAAAGCAATTTAATACTTTAACAAATAGTTAGCAATTTTTACAATTTACACGATTAATCCTTTTATTAAAGCGGACACTCAAAAGATAAAATTTTCAAACGAAATTTTCACATATATAAATTCACACATTATAAACATAGAAAATAATTTTAAAAAATTTTTCAGACTCGGATTTGTGGTCCCGAAACTATTATTCCGATTAGGTTCTAAACCGAGATGTTACATATGTATAGTTTAATTTTTGACAAAAAATAAATGGATAGTTTTAATTTAGAAGAAACTAGTTTTAATATATTGTTTATTATTTTATATCACATAAAATTAAATATATAATGATATAAAATAATAATGTAAATATTAATAAATATTTGAAATTGTATGTGTTTAAAATTTAATAAAAAATATGTAAATTATCAAACATTAAATTATAAGTATATATTTAAAAAATGGTGGGCTTAAAATGAATTTAAGATTATATGAGATGAAGATAAAGGAAAAGAAAGAAAATGAAAAGATGAAGTAAGAGGATATTTAAAGGGAATATGGTTTATATTGAAATTGTGAAAATAATAAAATTTTATTTAGATAAAAAAAAAAGATAGGTTGAACGATGTAATAAGAATATTTTGATTCCTTTTCTTTATAAAAGATTTTCCATATTAATGATGTAATTTTTAAACAAGTGAGATGCACGGATTTACAAACATTCAATTATAATATATTAAATAAAAATAACGTAAAATAAATGAATAAGTAAGTTTCAATAAATAAAAATTAAATTAAATTTGAAAGTCAATTATGTAAATTCGGTAAAACCCACTAAATAAATTAGTAATAAAAATGGAAAGTGATTTATTTCTTTACATAAATCTAATTTTAGTGTGAAGACTTGGAAAAAAACGTGAATACTATAATTGACGGTTTTTCACTTAAATGGGTTGCAAAAAAAAAAATACTAAAATGGGATGAGTTTTCGGTTATTTATCGAAATGGGGTAACTAGGGTGGTCATGCCACTCCCATAGGCGGCACCACCCTGGTGTCAGCCTTCACCTGCAACAAAAACAGTTAGAACAGTGAGGCATGCAGGCAAAAGAAGAAAAAAACAGTGGAAAGTCAACACAAGCTGAACAATTTCATGGCGGAGGCGGATCGACACGGACAATGGTGCCGCCAGAGGCAAAGACAAAGGTGGAGAATGGCCTTCGGGCGGCACTGCATGCGATTTTGGCACATTATGCGACATGGGGACCTTAAATGGTCCCTCGTCCCCAACCCCCACACCAAGGAAGAAGAAGAAGAAGAAGAAGAAGAAGAAGAAGAAGAAGAAGAAGAAGAAGAAGAAGGTGAAGAAGAAGAAGAAGAAGAAAGAAAGAAGAAAGAAAGAAGAAGAAAGAAAGAGGAAGAAGAAGAAAGAAAGAAAGAAAGAAGGAAGAAGGAAGAAATCGGGGAAAAAATTAGGAGAAAATTAGGTATAATTTTTTAAATAATGTTTGTGTTTTTGATTTGTTATTTTATTAAATTATTTTATTATATATTAATTTTTATTTTATTACTTATTTGTTGTTAGTAGCTTATATTATAAGTATTGATACTTAGTTAGGATTAGTAGGTTAAGTAGTAGTTAGTTAGTAAGTTATTATTATTGGTAGGTAGTTAGAATAGAAACCCTAAAAAATATTTATGTTAGTTAGTATGTTAGTATGTATTAATATGTTAGTTTTAACTCTAACATTATTTTAGTTAGTATATTGTTATTAGTTAAACCTTAATGATTAATTTAGTTAGTATATATATAAAAGCAGTTATTATTATTGTTAGTGTAATATTGTTGTTAGTAAAAATGGTAAATGTTATTTTATTTAGTATTTTATTATTATTGTTAGTAATATATTATAATTATTGTTAGTAAAAAAATATTAAAATAATATAAAAACATTATGTATTAAAATAAATAATATAAAATAATAAAATACAAAAATAATATATTTTTTAAAGTAGTAGAATTTGAGAAAAGAAAAATACGAATAAATAGTTAAAATAAGTGGGTTTTACTAAATTGATATATAAAAATAGTAAAATAATACATTTGAAATATTACGTACTAAAAGAAATAATATAAAATAATAAAATACTGAAAATAGTAAAATAATATATTTGAATTATTATGTACTAAAATGAATGTTAAATAATATATTTGAATTATTATGTACTAAAATAATATAAAATAAAACGGACAAAGGCTCGTAATATATAATAATTATGTACTAAATTATTATTTGTTAATCAACGGTTTTATTAGAAAAGGGTATATGTATACGTAATATTGTTATTAAGGAATCGTAAAATTATTATTATTACTTTAGCTATGTTATTATTATTATTATTATTATTATTATTATTATTAAGAAACCATAAATATTATTATTAGTTATTATCATTGTTTGTAAAAACTCTAATTAATATTTTACTTAATATTATGATGTTTGTATAAATAATAAAATATTATATTTATTATGCATCTTTTACATGATGTTCTTGTTATATTATTAGTATTGGCATGTTATTTGTTACTAATTGAATATAGATTTATTGTTTTTTATGTAGGTAAAAAATTTATTTGAGACGAAAATGACTTCATTGATTAGTAAAGTTCTTCACATATCCGACGCTGCTAATAATATGGTAATGTATTGCTATTTATTAATCACGGGTTATATTAACAAAATAGCTACATAATAAATTATGTTATTAATCATAAGTAGTAATTTTTTTATGATTTAACACTGTCAGGACTCGTACCGTGTATTACGGGGCCGGGTGAATGGCTTAAGAAATCCCCCGGATGAACGACTGATGCCGTATATAGAGCAAGCTAGATTCGGGTCAGCAGCACTAATCCGACGTTTGACTTGCAGTATGATTTAATATCCGCAATAGTCGAGCGTTGGCGCTCGGAGACCCACACTTTTCATTTCCCGTTTGGGGAGTGCACAATCACTCTAGAGGATGTTGCACTGTAGCTTGGGCTCCCAATTGACGGGAGTCCCGTTATGGGCATCAGTGCGATAACTGACCCGTTTACACTTTGTCAGAGCCTACTAGGGGACTCGTACGACAATGATGGAGAAAATTTTACAGAATTGAAATTTACATGGCTGAGAGCGAGGTACAAACAGTTATCAACTAATGCCACTGAAGGCGAGTTGATGTGCGCTAGTCGATTGTACATTATGCACATCATAGGGGGTACTGATGCCCAGTGCAAACAATAATAGGGTTCACATTCAGTACCTACCCCTATTGGTTGATTTCAGCAATGCTCGCTCGTATAGTTGGGGCTCCGCAGTTCTTGCGTGGTTGTATCGTGAGCTTTGTTGGACGACATATCCATCGGCCGTAGACATAGGCGGATTCCTTACACTATTGTAGTCCTGGGCTCTGTATCGGATGCCATTCTTGGCATCAGTTACCCACCAACCATACGTATATCCGTTAGTAAACAGGTGATAAAATATAACTTGTTATTAATTGAAAATTTCTTTATATTGATACTATTTGACTTAAATTTTTTTATAGGTGGAGTATTTATCCGGGTATTAGAAGGTCATACACTGTCCCCATATACCGGCTTATGATTGAACAACATGCCGGGGAAGGGATAAGTGATTCCAATATTGGTTACGTGGTAGTTTGTATATCTTACGCACACCGTGTTTAATTTTAACAATGTTATTAATCATGCAGTTTATATGGATGTCATCTAGTAGACCGAAATTGCGGTAGTTATACCCCGTCCGCCTATATCCACTCGTATATGTGGTGCACAAATGCACTAATTGTCTGTTTCAATGTAGTCGAGTGGTATCATGGGGACCGAGTGCTGTGACAATTATTGGTTGCGTCCAATATATCCCGGATCCGCCATGCCAGGTGGGAGAGGTTCATTGCAAAAATAAGAGAAGGAGACAAGACTTGGATTGGGGGGTTAGGCATGGCCAATTTATTGCGGTGTGGAATGATCGCATGTCCCGAATGCCCCGGATGGATATGGCCTCCGGTCTTCAACCTCTATTAGAGTATATACAATGGTACTCTAGTATGGGGAAGCCATATATACTCGGAGGGTAGTCGACTGTAATTCTCCCACACATGCAGCGACATGGGGCATACGAGCCAGTGGCAGATATAGAGGCTGAGGTAGCTGCAGATCCTGATCCCGAGCTGAAGGTCGAGGTAGCTGCGATCCTGATCCCGAGCCGAAGCCTGAGTCGAGCCCGAGCAATCACATTCACATTAAGATGCACATTCGTATCATCCATATGTGCCGGGCAATGACTACTTTTTGGGCTCGTCGGAGGTGGATACCAGTACGGGCTTGATATATTCGGATCGTACACATCGCAGTACAACACTCCCGGCTCGTATCCACTGCAGGACATCATGCCTCCTAGGTCGTATCCATTGCAGCAGGGCACTCCTTCTGGCTCGAGTTCATCTATGCCCTTCGAGCCACATGATTTTTCGGCCATGTTTAGCACACCCCCACCTGGACCCCCACCCGAACCCCCACCAGAGACTGAAGAGGATGTTGGTCATCCCGGGCACCCACGACGTGAACGTCGACCACCGCAGAAGTACACACCGAGGACTACACCATCGAACCATCAGTTTTAGGTGTTTCTTGCGGTTTTGATTTTCTTGTATTTTGTATTTGTAAATATTACGATGTTTGTACTTTATTTGTATAAAATTAACTTGATTATTTGCAGCTATAAAATTTCGTAACAAGATTTGAACATGCAATGGAATATTTAAGTTTGATTTTTGGTCATGTATATGGTCGCTATGATTACTTAATATTGCTATGATTTTTGATTATTTGGAGCTTTAAAATTTCGCAACAAGATTTTAGGACATAACACCTACAACTCACTGAACACAAACGCAATCATCAAATTAGGGCCAAAATCAGTCCTAGTATAAACATGATATATATATATATATATTAACTGTTTAAATCATCATTATATATTTATATATATATATAAATATCAATACAAATATTTATATAAGTCATAATTAAACTTGCATAGACTCAAGTATTTTAACTAGCCATTTTCGCATGGCTTGTAATTACAACTTCAAGATTTATCAAAATCATATGCTAGCCTATACATGCCATTGGTCTAAAGTTTGTATATAAAAGAGATACCAAGACTTGGTTGATAATGTGATGAGCTTCAACCGTGGTTCCAAGCAGAAGACAAACTCTCCAAATGAATCTACAAAAAAATACCATCAACCACAAACGAAATAAGCTTCCAAAGCTTAGTAAGATTCAAACAATCCATTCGTATACAATTATATACATAAATCAATTTTATCAAGTAACCAAGCATTCAAAAATTTGATCCAATGGTAACCTTTATTCATTCGAATGAACAATCTCATACTTTACTTATTTCCATATAGCACCATCATATATTGATAGATAACACATGAAATTTGTCCTTACCAAATCCTATACTCCACCTTGAATTACCGGAATATTTAAGAAATAATAATTAACTCATACCTTTATTGAACTTACCAAATCTTCTAATCACAATACACAGATACCAAGGGCTGAATGTTCATTACCCTTTTTCCAACTTATTTCTTCCATTTATTTAACTAATTAATCCTTTCTAAAATCTTCTTTTTATCAAACCACACTAATACCAAAATCCATCTAAAATTCTAAAGAAATCCTATAAATCTAGTTCATTTATAATATAAACCATCATAAATCACATAATCACCTAATTTCTATCCATGGCTATATTCGAAACATACAACCAAAACACAAATTAAAAAATGGGCTAGTTAATATGCATGATAACAATCTCAAAAATGTTGAAATTAATGAAAACTAAGCTTAAATACCAACCTTATTTGATAATGCATAAACCAAAAATGGAGAGAGCTTAAAATCAGAATACAAAACATGTTAATTTGAATAAGCTCAATTCCCTATCACTCGTGACGATTGTCCAACATGATAGTTTCACTGCGGGCATTTATTTCGATTATGACCACCTAACCTGCATATTCCACAGTGCTTATCATCGGATTTCTCCCTAATGTCCATTTCATTATGGATTCTAGACGATTGCGGACGACCTCTCGATTCCTGCGTAGCGCTTTGTCTGGGACAAGCTCGAAAGTCGTCCGAGGCACCTCCTATGTAGACAGGTCGGGTAGGATAGGGAACTCATTTTCCCAGACACGCAAGGTACGCTCTAGCGTGTACACATCATCGAAAAAATGTTCAACACTAAGGTTCGCTTTAGCACACGCTGCCACAACATGTGCACACAGATAATAAAGTGTTTGGAACCTCTTGCATTCGCACTGTCTGTTCCGAAGATCGACTCCATAAGACCTAGGTGGCAAACCGGGTCGACGATCGATGGACTCCGTAACTCGAAAAGTTTCCATTCGTCGTGAATATATTTCTACAGTCATTGACCTCGCAATCCAACGGTTTGCAATCAATGCATCCCTGATATCTTCCACAAACACGTGTCCCGCATCCATCTGGTTAACTTGTTGTTCACCCATTCTTGGCATCAAGGTTGCCAACCTGTAGAATGTAGCCGAGAAGACAGATTAAATCGGAAGATGTCATGTTTTCAACAACATAGCGTTGACCCCCTCCACCAAGTTTGTGGTCATTTGACCACAACGAAAGCCCTCATCAAAACTTTGAGCCCATTGCCACGGCTTCATTGTACCCAACCTCTCCCGAAAAGATTTGTTCGTTTGACCTTCCATGTCACTCTCAAGTTGAGTCATCATTTGGCAAAAAATATGTGGCTCTAACTCGTATATGTGTACATGTTTTAAAAATATAAGTTCTGATGGCGGATAACATAAAAATATTAAACTTATATTGAAAATATAAGGTTATCCTTTACCTATTTTCACCACTTCTCTCTTCCAGTTTGCATTCTTATACTCTCGAAGAAAGTTAGCCGCAATGTGATGGATGCAGTAAACGAATCTCCATGGCACACCGGAATGCCGTCAATTAATCCTTTCCCTCTATCGGAGATGATGCAAATATTATCGATGCTAATAACATACCTCCGCAGGTTGGTAAGAAAGAATTCCCAGGATTCCATAATCTCCTTATCTACTATTGCAAACGCTATTGGGAGCACGTTCCTATTGCCGTCTTGAGTAACCACAATAAGTAAGATCTGTGTATATTTTCCGTATAGCCATGTCCCATCCACCTGCACAAATGGCTTGCAGTGTGGAAATGCCCGTACACATGGATCAAACGTCCAGAACATCCGATGAAAAATTCTTTTCCTGGCTGTGATTGGTTATTTGGGCCGTAAAAAGGTCGTGTCTGTAACTCAATCACAATTCCCGGTATGTATTCCCGCATAACAGCTATCCATCCCTGTAGCTCGTTATACGATGAATCGTAATCCCCATAAAATAGTTCCATTGCCATCTGTTTAGCTATCCACGCCTTTTGATATGATACTCGATCCTAGAATCGTGCTTGTATTTCAGCAATCAATACCGAAACTTTAATAGTCAGCATGTCCTTCACCATTGACATGATACACGTACATATAGTTTTGGAATCAAGTTTTCGATGATCTTCTGTCATACGTGTCGATCTATATGTGTGAGGCCCAACCAATTTTCTTATCTCCTACATCTGCGATTTTTGAATGAATGCAGCTCGTATTCGCCAATTGCAGCCTTCCGCTGCCTTCTAACACTTTGCAATATATACTATCGATTTAGACTCTGCAACTTTGTAATCCACTGATATATCCATGCTATACCATTTAATAGCAGATACGCACTCTTTTTTACTTCCAAATCTCTGGCCTACGAATAACTCCTCATGATCAGAATTTACAGCGAGCCGATGAGCAGGATATATTTCAGGGTACTATAGAAACTCAATTACATGCGCTGCGTCGGGGTCTATGAGCGACATGTGTGGCCCAAGATTATTGTGTATCATAATACATCGCATCTGGTTCCCGACGGAAGACTCACTAATGTTCCCATCGACATTCACGTCTTCATCGTCAATATCATCAGGTATATCGTCCATATCGGATCACTGTCAATATTGACCTCTTCCTCACAATGATCACAACTATCGTGTCCATCATCACCAACGACATCAATATCGGGTGTAATATTGAGATCGATATCGATCCCATGTATAGTCGAGTCAGCATCAACATATGATATTGGAGGCACCATGCATGGTTCTTGAGCCCCATGTTCTTCACCATATGCATTGATGTCTTCATTTTGCTCAATACCAGCTAACTCAGCAAATAATTGAATCGGTGCATTTTTGTTACTCCCATTCCCACAGTAATGAGCGATCATTGTCTTCACGTCTTCGTCGTCTACAAGTTCCATTTCTGTGAATTTGGCCGGATCTGTTAAAATTAGAAACTTGTAGAAAATTCTCGAAATCGTTCTCCCACAACATCTAACAATTTTTGCGTTAATCCTTCCCTTCATATCATCCAACGAGGCATTTCTATTAAATCTCATTGCTATTTGTTGCCGACATTCAAATATGCATCCAACGGTTGTTGTCAAGATGATTCCATCGAAATAAACGCATACAAAAAACTGATCATCCATCTTCAATGGTCAATCATTAAAAATAAACAAAATTTCTCAAAAAAATTTAAAACATAACATTCACAATAAAAATTAATTAATATAAACACATAACTTACTAACAAATCAAAATAAACAAACAAAATAGCTTTAAAACAAAACTAAAAATTTAAAAATAACAAAAATAATAATTAGGTTTTTACTATACTAACAATATTAATAATACTAACTAAAATATACTAACTAAAATATTAACTTTTTAGAGTAATATACTAACGTATTAATATACTAACTAACAATATATTATTATAAGGTTCTAAGGGTTTTAATCTAACATATTAATATACTAACACATTAATATACATACTAACTAACAATATATTATTTTAGGGTTTTTAACTAACATATTAATATACTAACACATTAATATACATACTAACTAATAATATATTATTTTAGGGTTTTAAACTAACATATTAATATACTAACAATATACTAACATATTAATATACTACTAACATATTAATATACATACTAACTAACGATATATTATTTTACGGTTTTAGGATTTTTAACTAACATATTAATATACTAACAATTTACTAACTAATATATTAACTAACATATTAATATACTAACTAACAAATTTTTTTTTAGGGTTTTAACTACCTAACAATAATAATATAACTAACTAACTAACTAACTAACTAAAATACTAATTAACCTACTAATCCTAACTAACTAACTAAACTAACTAACTAACAATAGCTATAAACTAAACTAAACTAAACACAAGCATTGTTTAAAAAAAATTTATACCTAAGTTTCCTTCTTTTTTTTTTCTTCCCTCTGATCTTTCTTTCTTCCTTTTTCTTTCTTCTTCCTCTTTCTTCTTCCGGCGTCACCACCTTCTTCTTCTTCTTCTTCTTTTTCTGCTTCTTTTTTTGCTGCTTCTTGCTTCACATTTCGGGGGGTGAATTATCTGCTATTGGTGCCGCCTCTGGAAGGCCATTGTCCAAGCCTGGTGCCGCCTCTGGCAGGCCATTGTCCAGGCTTGGTGCCACCTCTGCCATGCCATAGTTCAGCTTCTGTTGGTTTCTAACTTTTTTTCTTCTTTTGCTGCAGCCCTCTGTTGTTCACTAGTTCATTTAACTGTTCTAATAGTTTTCTTTCAATTTTGCTGCAGGGGGGCTGACACCAGGGTGGTGCCGCTTATGGGAGTGGCGTGACCACCCTAGTTACCCCATTTCGGTAAATAATGAAAAACCCATCCCATTTTGGATTTTTTTTCCTATCCTATTTCAGTAAAAAATCCAATTTAATTATCATATTTGAAGTTTTATTATTTTTATTAAATTTAATTGATAGAGTATTTAGCATATATTTTAATATTTTAAAAATTAAAACTAAATCAAATATATTAAAAATTTGTATTTAATTTATTTCTTTCTTTGATGCTTTCAATTGAGAATACTTTCATGGGTTGGTCGCTCCCCCCTCCCAATAATGAGGGGAGGCCAAAGCGTAAAAGAAGTTGCAAAAGCGAAACGAGGAGCTCCAGATGATCGATTATGTGCAACTGATGCAGCAAGATGATGGGACTTCGCAACCACGACAGCAGGAGGATGATATGATGTCTTTTAGAGACGCGCTGAGGCAATTCTTTGGCATGGCTAAGCAAATTGGTGAGACCTATTCTTGAGCTTCTTGATGGGAATGTCGTTTGGGAAACGGTCCAAGGTATTCCTTCAATTAAATTTTTAGAACGAATCTATCAGTTGATTGATGATAGTATGGCTAAAGTTGTAGTTTTGAAGCTTCTAGGAAAGAAGATAGGCTTTTCAAGCCTTTATAATAGAATGCAAGCTTCTGGAAACCAGAATCGGCTTGGCAACTGATGGATGTGGACAATGATTACTCTCTAGCCAAGTTCCAATCCCATGAGGAGGACTAAAAAGTTTTATACAAAGGATCTTGGACTATTTTTGAGCATTGTCTGGTCAAGAACTTTCTTGACAACTTAATACTTTTTCAAATTATGTTAATATTTTGGATACGTTTTCTTAGTCTGAATGGATCTCTATATGTAGTATGATTGGCAGTTTATAAATTCGACTAAATTATGGATATTGGTGTGAGACGGTGGTTTACACAAATTATTGTTGTTATTAATTTATGCAACCCATTAATATCGAATATCGAATATCGAATATCGAATATCGAATATCATGGTGGAGAATCATATCCAGAAAGTTTAGTGTAAATTCTTGCCTACTGTTTGTTTTAGTTGTGGCCAATACATGCATGTTAAAGAGTTTTGTCAAGCTGCTAGGAGGGTTGACATAGTGGATCCACCGAAAAGTAATAACATCCATGAAAAGGATAGTATTGACCCGATCGAGTCTGAGATGTTCGGACCATGTATATTGAAACAAATGTCAAGAAATTGATCTCTATCCCAAAAGATGCACAAGGGAGTAATTTGGACAGATCTCAATTTTCAATATTGGAGAAAAACTAGGAGATGCTAGGTATTGTGGTGATAGTTGAGGATTCACAGGCTGTTTAATCTGGAGATAAGGTTGAGGCTGTTTCAAAATATTTATTGTATTTATTATTAGTAAAAAATAATAGTATGAGGATTTATGCTTGAATGATGAAGGTGATCTAGAAGTAGCCGATGAGGGGGTGGTTGAAATGGCCCACTCTCTTTATTTTATAATTGGCTGGAAAACACAAGGATGTGGACACCCAAAGTTTTATGGTAGAATTATGAGCAGCAGACAAAAACAGAATCGTTTAGAAATTTAACAATATCAAAGTTTAAAACCCAAATTTTATATACTTCGCCAAATAATTCATACTCAAAATTTTAATTATGCTTGAAGAAGTTTTCTTAATTTTCTAATTAACCAAAGTTTTATTTAATTATAAAATCCAATTTAAGATCACTTTACATTGTAATAACATGCTTTTTTCTCTCACTCGATTTTATTTCTAAAATATTAAATTTTATTTATAAAAAATATAAATGATTATCCAAATGCAAATGAATTAAATAAAAAAACTTTAATATTAAATAAATATAAATTACCAAATTTAAATTAACTTATTTTTTTTAACAGTGTGGTGTGATCGGTAAAATAGGGCGTGATTAGCGAGGCTCTATCTTAATGCACAGTTTGTGTTTTGTTTTTAGAACATTGAAGAGACTAGGAATGGCTTGCGATTATTGCTTGGGGTTAACGCCAAGCATATGGTTTCGCGGACAACTATACCTTTTTTAATTATCAGGCAATCTATTCATTTCACATATTATATTTTTCCTCAAACATGTTGTGTTTCTATTTTATACTTAATATTATCAAATCGAATATTCCATGTATTACCATATTATCCTATAATCATAGAATTGAATTTTAAATTTTTAAATGTAATTTTATTATTGTATTAATTTATAATTATATAATTTGTTGATACATTGTATCAACAGAAGTGGAGAAGGAGAGGGACGGAATTCTAGTGAAGAAGCAGATCAAATGTACCGTCTAGACAATAGACCCCCCCTCTTGGTCTTTAGAAATGTATATAAAGGGGGTGGGTCAGATTTCGGGTCACCAGAGTAAACTGGACTTCAAGTCGAGTTATGATATATTTTATTATAATTCTATAACAATTTGTCCCCCACTTTGTCAAAGAAGAATTATAAAGTGACTCTTCTAAGACAAAGTTACACGCGTGCAACATGTAATCGAGGGCTTACTACATAAGTTTTAACTCGAAACTTTACTAAGTAAGTTCTGTTGTCTGGCAGTGTGGTACAGAAGTTTAAAGGCTATTTAAGAAATGGTTTTAAGGAAATGAACCATGTTGTAGAATACTGGGAACTGTATTTGCATAAATGCTACAAACTATATTGTAGAATACCGCGAAATATATTGTAATCCATAATATTCTGAAAATCTTGTATGCAGAAGGTTGTGATCATAAATCAACAAACTGTTTAAGTAGAGTCATGATTGTAAATCAGTGAACTCTTTAAGAAGTGTTCATGATAGTAAATCAATGAATTGAAGCCGTGATCGTAAATCAGCGAGCTTTAAAAATGACAATTGATAAGTGATAAAAGTAATATATTTTAATCCTATTCTTAATGCGTTTTTAGATGATTATTTATGCAAATTGGTGAATTTTATGCTCATAATCCTTAAAATTCATGTTTTTATACTTATGAGAGCATTTGGGAGCGAAAGGAGCAAAAAATGAGCTAAAATCGAACAAAAAGAGCAAATTTCAGGAGCCACACAGGCTGAGCCTTCCCACACGGCCTGGACACATGGCTGTGTGTACCAGACTGTGTCGATTTTGCAACTTGCATCCCAAATGCATGGAAGAATGCATTTTTAGGCTTTCTGAGCATTCTAAAGTCTGTAAATACCAATTAGAAGAAGAGAAGAGGGGGCCATCAGAGAATATCGAAGAAAACACTCGAGGAACACCATTAGGAGCCAACTCTGAAGTAGATTTCCGTCAAGATTGAAGACTTCCTTTTAATTTCTCTTGAAGTTTTTATGAGTTTCTTTATTTTTTTGTGGTTATTCTAACTTTGAGATGTTTTTATTCACAATTATGAACTAATTCCCTAGATACCTAGGAGAATGAAACCTATGATGAATTCTATTATTTAATTTCTATTTTACGCGATAAATACTTGATTCTTGTTCTCAGTTATGTGTGCTTATTTCTTGTTTTAATATTTCTGGATATTAATTCATGTTTAATGTGCTTAATCAAAGGAGAAAAAGTCCTTGTTTAAGAGTAGATTTAGCATAATTGAGTGGAGTTGCATGCAATCCTAGAAATAGGATGACATAAATCTATCGGATTAGAGTAAAATCTAATAGGGGAATCCATAGATCGAGTTAATGCGACAATAGGTCTTTTAATTAGAAAGAAATTTCAATTAATCAACCTAGAGTCAGTTGCTCTTACTTTTCAAGAGATATTAGCATAATTTAAGGATTTCTACGGATTAAGATACCACGTGAATAAATTGTCCAATTCAGATTTATAATAATAGATGAAGTCTAGGTGGATTTTTTCTTGGGTATTGTTTCTCTCATTGGTTATCATTCGATTATTTTCTTGATTCATTCTTTGTTGAGTTCTTTAGTTAGAATAGTTTAGTAAATCTTAGTTTAAAACAATCACTCCAATTTGTCGGCTAAATAATAGGAAAATGATAAGTACTAATAGTTTTAGTCCTTGTGGATACGATATCTCTACTCACCGTATCTATACTATTGTTCAATATGTGCGCTTGCCTTAGTCGTATTTTAGTTAGTCTCGTAAAACACACATCAGTAGTTGTAATCGTAAATCATCAAATTGCTTAAGTGGAATCGCGATTGTAAATCAATGAACTCTTTAAGAAGTGTTCATAATCATAAATGAATGAACTGAAGTCATGATCGTAAATTAACAGGCTTTAAACATGACAATCGTGATCCTAAATCAGAAAAATGTTATTTGTAGTCACGATTGTAAATTGGTGAACTCTTCAAGAAATGTTCATAATCATAAATCAATGAATTGAAGTCGTGATCGTAAATCAGTGAACTTTACAAATGACAATCGTGATTATAAATCAGCGAATTGTTTAAGTGGAGTCGCGATCGTAAATCGATGAACTCTTTAAGAAGTGTTCATGATAAATTAATGAACTGAAGCTGTGATCGTAAATCAGTGAATTGTTAAAAAATCAAAGGTCATGATCGTAAATTAGCGGACCGTAAGAAAGCCGAAGATCGTGATAGTAAATCAGTGGACCGTAAGAAAGTCGAAGATCGTGATTGTAAATTAGTGGACCATAAGAAAGCCAAAGGTCATGATCATAAATTAGCAAACTATAGAGTATAATTACCCAAACATGGATATAAAGGTAGAGATACTTACTGAGCATGTATATGTATATACTTTTTCATGCTTAGCCAATATCATACTAATCTAAATTTTAATAATGTATGACTCGTTAATTTGATTAATACACACACAAATTTTATAATATAGTAAATTGCACATGGAAATGAAGAACCAAAGTTAATTAAAATGACATCAAAAGCATTATCTTCAAGCTGGTCAATTACAACAATACAAAACCCAACATGAAGAGCGAAAACATATGGAAAGCAAAAGATTTCTTGCTCACTAAACGAAACTTTAGGACAAATAGAGACCTGCCAAAGTATCATCAGTAAGGCCACTAACGAAAAAAACCAAAAATCACAGAGAAGTTTAAAATCAACAGTCCATATTGCAACAAACTACTACTAATGATTAGAATGAATGACCTATTAACCTATTTAACATGTAATCAAAATATTAATCATCGCCATAAATGTTGCAATTTAGAAAGATGATGCATGTTGCAAGACTGGAACTAGAAGATGAAATTGTATACTTTAAACAAGAGTCTGACAACTTCAATTAGGATTCCCCCATTTCAATTTAAAGGGTGTATGTTAAGGTGAGTCAATAAATCATGTGTTTAGGTCCTATTTTGGAGGCCCTAAATGAAGAAGTCACGTCAGCATTATAGCTTCAAAACTAATTTTGGGCAAGCCACACTACTAAGTATACAATCATTGTGATGACAAATAGTTAGTGTGACGAGAGAAAATTTATAACTTCCGAGTAAGACTAATGCAAATGATCAATTCTAGTTACAAGTGCATGCTGGGGAAAAATTCAATAACCATTGTAGCTTTTTTTGCAATTAATCCTTTGCAAAATCAAATCTTTTCGAATGTAAGGATAAAAAATTACATACCTTTTAAAGCATATTTCTAACCTTTTACTCTTTTCTTTTTAATAAAAGGGAAACAAAGGAGAGGAAAAAGAAAGTATTATGGTTAATATCTCTTTCAACTCAAATGAGAATGAAGAGACCATTCAAATAAACTTAACACCTATTCCTGTCACTGTAAGAATCATGGTGGACAAAACATTCCATCTTCAACCAACAAAAAGTCATGATTTTGAACCAAAATTTCTAAATATCCTCCCAAATAGGAAAGTTAATTTAGAGTAAATAGACAACACAATACATTTTATACAAAAGCAAATGCATGAATACTCCATACCGGAAAAATGAGAAAATAATTTGTGAGTTGAAGTCTAAACTTTCACTTGATGAAACATATGTTAGTTTCAGGATTATGATATAATACCTATAGTTTCAGGATTATGATATAATACCTAGATTCTCTTTCCTTTTGGAACATTGTTAAGAGAAACAAAGCATGGGGTATAACCAACTGCATACAATCTGCCCTTTACAAGGAAAGAAATCTCTTTATGGCATGGAAAGATTAATGCTTAGTAATCTCTTTATTATTTTTCAAGTAAATGTATTTACCAAACACTTTAGAACATTACCTCAAAAATAGTGCAACCAAAATAACAAAAGACCATCCAATTAGGCTTTACAAATTCTTACCTTTATCTAATATTAAGTCCTCTAGTATCCCAATTTAACTAAACCAAAGAAATAAAGATAATACATCTTTACAAAACAAAGCTTATCATAACCAGGACCAAAGCATTAGGGGTCATCATAGCTAAAATTGTCACTAACTTCATAACCTTCAAAACAAAAACAACTTGAGAGAAAAGACAAATAGATAAGATTTAGATCTAAACTCAAAACAACATTATATGATCTAACTATTATATGAATAAAAAAGAATCCCTAAGTCAGTGAGAATTGTTAAAAACATAAATGAGGTAAACAATGATAGTGAATTTACAAAATAAAATGAGGTAGGGACAATAGCAAAGAGGTTACTGATCAAAAGATCAAAGATGGGAATCTTTCAACTATCTACATGATTGCATCCTAAAAGCTTATATTTTCACCATCAAATTGAAAACCCATCAAATTCGAGGCCTTAGCGTAAACCCTTGTATAACAATATCGAAACAACCAAATTAGTAATACGCCAAGTAAACATATTTAAAATGAAAGACAATTTTCCCTTATAAAAGTTTCAAGTGCATCATTGGCAGTTGAATATCATTCAAACAGTTTGGCTTACACGCCTAAGATGGTCTTATGAACTATAGTTCAATAGAAATTAACATGTCTTAGAAATACGATACATTCTCATAAAACAATATTTAGTGAAATGTAAATTATTACAAAGGATGGATACAAAACAACACTACACGCCACCCCTTCCAAAAGGTCATGCATGATAAAAAAATAGGCAAGTGGCTCACTATCAACAGCAACTCTGGTGTAGTCATTTTTTTCTACAAATTCTCTTTATTCTATCAATATGCCTAAAAAGAAAGGATAATAGAGTGAGTTCCATAAATAAAGATAACACAAACAATATACATGGATACCATTGGTAATAAGCATTAATAACCATAATAATACTCAACCTTTCAAAGAGGTTCAAACGTACTAATCATATTACGCCCAATGGCATTCACAAAACACAGACAGACATAAGCTGCCAACTTAACACGACGCATGGGCGGTGACTATCCTCTAACTTAACCATAACTTAATCAATAATTATAACTTACACATGACCCATCCTTTTTCCAGCCTCATACCCAGAATTCAGAATCAAAACCAATCAGACGTATTCATATGCATACACCCTTAACTCCTTATATAATTTCTATTCAGTTGAACATGTTTTCTCGTGATCTTCTAGTCTAGTTTACAATATATCTACTCTACCAGAGGAATAAAAAACATAACCCCTTTCTTCTTCATCACATATCATAATTCACATATAGATGGTACTGGCTCATGCAGTAATGAGGGTAGTTACCTCAAAACATGAACTGATTGTACTTACTCTGATGATGATGGTTTAACACCATCATAATCGAATACTATACATTGCACCCATGAGAGAGAATACTTATCTTATACAATTTATACAACAAGAGAATTTATAACACATGGAAGTAAGAAGGAACTCAACAGAAAGTCTATTAAATGAATCTATTTAGCAGATCTTTTCCCTTTGTTGCTTGGAATTTTGTTAGCTTCTTGAGCTAAAAAGAGAGACAAATTTACCTATCAAATAATTGAACTTCTAAAATTTAACATGCATGCATGAATAAGTAATATTCAACCCAGAATCAGGAAGTGTTCTTCCTTACGAACAGTTCTAAAATCTATGCATGCATTATTGTAAACACGTAAATTCCTTCAACAATAACCTAAAGGTTTACCAAAAACTACCAGTAAGCTGGTACTAACAATGGTGTTATCTAAAACACTAAGAACCTTCTGCGTTTGAAGCCCCTTAAGGTTTTTCTTTCAAAAACTTATAGGATAATTCAGAGAGGAATAGGAAAATGTAACACAAGTTGGCAATCGATACCCTTATATACCTATGCAACAGAGACAAATTTTAGTGGAAGGTTTAGATAAATTTCACAATCGTCATTGATTCCTGTGATTAAACTCACTTAATACATTTTAAGTCTAATCATCTATAGTATTCTAGTTCAGTTCTAACTAGTTCTCAACTAGACCCCAACATTACTAACCAAGTCATCATAGCATACACTAAACATAGAAAGTAATCTATTGAGTTGTGAACTAACGAGTTCGCCCAAAACATCCGGGGTTGGAAGATAGATTAACAGAAGAGTCTGCCAAACCCTAGAGTTTGCCAAAACCTCGAGTTCGCCAGATGGCAAATCCTACAGAATATGCCACTCAGCCAAAAACAATTACTTCACTAACTTCTCATTTCTACATGCCAAATAGTAACTTGATATAACCTCCATTAGGTGGGCTATTACAATATAGCTCAACTAATCTCTCGAGTGAATAATCTATTTTGACCGAATAAAGTGTGCATGTTTCGTCAATCTATCAATAACAACCCAGACGACATCTTTCTTTTTTGAAGTCAATGGTAACCCTGATACAAAATCTATTATGACTCGTTCTCATTTCCACTTCGGAATCATTATAGACTAAAATAAACCTGATGGAAAATGATACTCGGCTTTCACTTGTTGACATACTAGACATTTAGTCACAAATTCAAATATTTCACATTTCATACCTGGTCACCAATATGTTTGCTTCAAATTATTATGCAATTTTCGTACTACCAGGATGAATCGAATAGGCACTGTTGTAAGCTTCACACAAAATGTCCGCTTCAATGTTCTATCATTCAGAACACACAAACGACCCCTAAAAGGCAAATTATTATCATTAACGATACTGAACTAAATAGTTTGTCCATTTTTAACTGATTCTCGCTTCAATTTCAACTCAGAATCATATTTTTGTAACTTACAAATTTGCCAAGAAAAATCAGCCTAACTCTTAATTCAGCCAAAATAGATCCATCGTGTTTCAGAGTTAATTGAGTATTCAAAGTTTTCAAGGCAAATAGGGACTTCCAGTTCAAAGCATCTAAAACAACATTCGCCTTGCCAGGATGATAATTAATAATCAAATATTTAAAGCAAACACGACTGCAACTGACTCAAGGTCATGTGTCAGATAGTTTTTTTTGTGTGATTTCAATTGACGAGAGGCATAAGCTATCACTTTTCCATCCTGCATTAGTACACAACCCAGCTCATTTAATGAAACATCACTATAAACTATAAATTTTTTTCAACACCGGAGCTTCGGTCAACATCTTTTTCAACTGATCAAAATTTTGTTGACACTTTTCAGTCCAGAAAAAACAAACATCTTTCTATAGTATTTTCGTCAACGATAAAATAATTATCGAAAACTTTCACAAAACATCGGTAATAGTTTGCCAACCCTAGAAAACAACATACCTAGATAACATTTTACGAGATTTCTAATTCATAATCACAGAAATTTTGTTTGGATGAATTCAAATACCATCCGTAGAAATCACTAGCCCCAAAAATCCAACCTTAGGTAACTAGAACTCACATTTACTAAATTTAGCATATAGTTTCTTTTCACGTAAATTTTGCAAAACCATTCTCAAATGCTGATCATGTTCGGCCTCCTTTTATGAGTAAATCAAAATGTAATCAATAAACATGACAAATCAATCTAAATGCTCTATTCATCTGATCCATGAATGCAACAAGGGCATTCATCAAATCGAATGACATAACAGGAAATTCATAATGGCCATAACGAGTTCTGAATGTTGTTTCTGGAACATTTGGTTCTTCGGATCGCAATTGATAATGACTTGATCACAGATCGATTTTTGAAAACACAGTGGCCCATTTCAACTGATCGAATAGGTCATCGATTTGAGTTAAAACATATTTATTCTTTATAATCACCTTATTTAACTATCGGTAATCGATATATAATCTCAAAGTGCCATATTCCTTTTTCACGAATAACACTAAAGCACCTCACGATGATACACTTGGTCTAATGAATCCTCGTCTATTAATTCTTTCAACTATGCTTTCAAATGTTTAAGTTCTATAGGTTTCATTCTATATGGTGCAATAAATATCAGAGTAATTCCCGATACAGGATCAATCACAAACTTGACTTAACCCAAGTAACTCTTCTAAAACTTGATCTATTTTTTATTCAGACACTCGTGTATCTAAGATATGTACCAAATAAGCTTTAGCACCTTTCAGGATCAACTTTTGAGTAATAAAAGTTGATAGAATGCTAGTGACACAATCATATCTATTTGTTTCGACATTAATCAAATCACTGCTCGGACATTTCAAAACAATCCGTTTCTGTTTGCAACTGATAATTGCATCATAAAATATTAGTCAGTCTATACCCAGAATAACATCGAATTTATTTAACGACAACAATATCAGATCAGCAGGAAATTCGTAACCCTAAATTTTTACTGAACAATTTTACAAACTTTATTAACTATCACACTTTGACCTATCAGATTTGACACCCTAATATCAAATTCAGTTGACTTTACTGGTAAATTCTTTTCTGTTTCTAATGTTGTGCATTTATAAGAATGTCTTAACCCAAGTTCCATCAATGCATAAATAATAACATTAAAAAGAGTAAAAGTATCAATGATAACATCAGGTTTTGTAGCTATATCTCTAGCACAGATCGCGTAAGCTTTAGTTGGTGCTCGACCTTTCGACCTAATAGTCGTATCATCTCTGTAACTAACTCTAATAGTATTCCCAGGTCTCGGTCTTCTACCCCTATGAGAAATAGTTGATGGTCTGATAGTCTATTTTGAACCTGATTCAACCTTATTCAAACAATTCCTTAAGAAATGTTCAAGCGAATCGTATCAAAAATAGGCTTCCTTTTGAATCTACATACACTGAAATGATTTCTCCTACAATGATTAAAGGTGTGTTTGTATTCTAAACGCTGCTAGCACTCACTACTAAAGTAGCTTGTGTATTGGAAGGAGTTTTTAAAATGTAGTCTTTCTCATATTCCTTGTAGAAGGAACAAGACTAGCTCTTAAAATCTCTCGATTTCTTAAGTGGAAAAGTCAGAAAATTTTTAAACATGTTTCGCTTGTTCTAGCTTTCATTTTTAGCTTTTTCTTGCATTTTTTTCATTTCAGATTGCTTCCATTTTCTAAGAACACTTGGACAACACCATAAATTCTTTAATTTCAAGTGCTCTCACCATTTCTCAGATGTTCTTGTTTAAACCCCACTCGAATCAGGTACACATTTCAGCCTCTGAAGTTAATTGCTTCCAAGCATATTTACTCAAATTAACATATTTACATTCATACTAAACAACTAACATATTTATCTATTTCAAGCCCATAAATTCTCATTTTTTACCCTTCAGATACATTTTATTGATATATTTATTCCTGAACTCAATTTCAAATAATTCCCAAGTCACTCGATCTCTTGAAACTACTGATGTTAGTGTAATCCACCACTGGTATGCATTTACTTTTAGCAATGAAACAACACATTTTAAAATATCTTCAAGTGAGCAGTCTAGTTCGTCGAAAACATATTGAGTATTTTCCAGGCAATATTCAATTTTTACCTGATCATCATTATACAATCCTTATAATTCTTCAGTCTACATTTACGAATTTTATCTGTAGGAGGTTGGTTAACAATTTCCTGATTTAGGTTTTGAGGGAGACCAGGTGCCCAGGAAGGCATAAGAGGGGTGGATGTTATGGAGTCATCAGATTAGCTAAAATAAACTGAGTAAACTACTCATTCATCATTTTGAAGAAAGCATCATGGTCCTTACTTCTAGGTATTTGTAATATGGGTAAACTCTGACTTGCTTCTCGTTCAAAAGTCAAAACATTACTTTTCACTTCATCATTTACAGCACAACTAGATTCAATTGACATCGTAAATCTATAAGAAAAACATAGTCAGATCAGACCAGAAGCATAAAATAAAATACATGTTATTGTGGCATGTATTTCTACACTCAATACACGCTATGTTTAGTCATAGAATTGACTAAATCATAGCTCTGATACCAATAAATGTAACACACCATACTCGATCTAGTTGCCAGACCCGAGCTACAAGATGTTACAATAATAAATAGAAACATTCACATGCAGTTTACTCAATAATATTCAATAAATCAATATATACAAGTTAATTCTATGTTAAACGTACGTTACAAACAAAATCGAGTCTCAATCGAGCTTACAAAAGCCCTTAAACCGACTCAGAACCAAATCAGTACCATGTTGAAACTTTTCCAAAAAGATAGGTAAAAAGGTAAAACAAGGGTTACATTGTCGTGTGGCCAAGCCATGTGACAAGCTAAGGCTGTGTGGTGTAATATCACACAGCCGTGTCCCCAAATTATGTAACAGACTGTTGCTGTGTAATGCAGGGTCATAAAACTGTGTTGCAAGGCCATGTAACTCATTATGGCAATGTGAACTAAAAACCACTCTGAATATGTTAAACACATAGCCGTGTCAACTACCCATGTATAACACATGGCCGTGTAGTAGCCTGTGTGCAACAAAAATGATCTTTTTTTGCAAGTTACATACAATCCAAGTAAAATGACTTATAATGCGATTTTATACCAATCAAACCTACTAAAAAACATACACATTTCAAGGCTAAAACATCAATTCACATGCTTATTTAAACATACAAACAAATGTGCTCTCATTGGGACCAACAAAACATTAAACTCAAATCAAGAACTAACTCTAAGAGTATCCCCAGATCTCGGTCTTCTACCCCTCTGAGAAATAGTTGATGGTCTGATAGTCTATTTTGAACCTGGTTCAACCTTATTTGAACAATTCCTCAATAAATGTTCAAGCGAACCGTATCAAAAATAGGCTCCTTTTGAATCTACACACACTAAAATGATTTCTGCTACAATGATTACAAAAAGGTGTGTTTGTATTCTAAACGCTGCTAGCATTCGCTACTGAAGTAGCGTATGTATTGGAAGGAGTTTTTAAAATGTAGTCTTTCTCGTATTCCTGGCAGAAGGAGCAGACTATCTCTTAAAATCTTTCAGTTTCTTAAGTGGAAGAGTCAGAAAATTTTTAAACATGTTTCGCTTGCTTGAGCTTTCATTTTTAGCTTTTGCTATTTTTTTTCAATTTCAGATTGCTTCCATTTTCTAAGCACACTTGGACAACACCACAAATTCTTTAATTTCAAGTGCTCTCACCATTGCTTGGATGTTCTTGTTTAAAACCCACTCAAATCAGGAACACATTTCAGCCTCTAAAGTTAATTGCTTCCAAGCATATTTACTCAAATTAACAAATTTACATTCATACTCAACAACCAACATATTTATCTGTTTCAAGCCCATAAATTATCGTTTCTTACCCTTCAGATACATTTTGTTGATATAGTTATTCCTGAACTCAGTTTCAAAGAATTCCCAAGTCACTTGATCTCTTGAAACTACTGATGTTAGTGTAACCCACCATTAGTATGCATTTACTTTCAGCAATGAAACAACACATTTTAAAATATCTTCAGGTGAGCGGTCTAGTTCGTCGAAAACATATTGAGTATTTTCTAGGCAATATTCAACTTTTACCTGATCATCATTATACAATCCTTATAATTCTTCAGATCTACATTTACAAATTTTATCTGTAAGAGGTCGGTTAACAATTTCCTAATTCAGGTTTTGAGGGCGACCAGGTGCCCAATAAGGCATAAGAGGGGTGGAGGTTATGGAGTCATCAGATTAGCTCGCATAAACTGAGTAAACCACTCATTCATCATTTTGAAGAAAGCATCATGGTTCTTACTTTTAGGTATTTGTAATATGGGTAAACTCTGACTTGCTTCTCGTTAGAAGTCAAAACATTACTTTCCACTTCATCATTTACAGCACAACTAGATTCGATCGACATCGTAAATCTATAAGAAAAACATAGTCAGATCGGACCAGAAGCATAAAATAAAATACATGTTATTGTGGCATGTATTTCTACACTCAATACACGCTATGTTTAGTCATAGAATTGACTAAATCATAGCTCTAATACCACTAAATGTAACACCCCATACTCGATTTAGTTGTCGGACTCGAGCTACAAGATGTTACAACAATAAATATAAATATTCATATGCAGCTTACTCAATAACATTCAATAAATCAATATATACAAGTTAATTCTATGTTAAACATACGTTACAAACAAAATCGTGTCTCAATCGAGCTTACAAAAGCCTTTAAACCGGTTTGAAACCAAATTAGTACCATTTTGAAACTTTTCCAAAAAGATAAGTAAAAAGGTAAAACAAGGGTCACATGGTCGTGTGGCCAAGCCATGTGACAAGCTAAGGTTGTATGGTGTAATATCACACAGTCGTGTCCCCAAATTGTGTAACAGACTGTTGCTGTGTAATGCAGGGTCATACGATCGTGTTGCTAGCCCATGTAACTCATTATGGCAATGTGAACTAAAAACCACTCTGAATGTGTTAAACACATAGCCGTGTCAACTACCCATGTATAACACACGACTGTGTGGTAGCCTGTGTGCAGAAAAAATGACCTTTTTTTTCAAGTTGCATACAATCCAAGCAAAATGACTTATAATGAGATTTTATACCAATCAAACCTAATAAAAAACCTGCACATTTCATGGCTAAAACATCAATTCACATGCTTATTTAAACATACAACCAAATGTGCCCTCATTGGGACCAACAAAACATTAAACTCAAATCAACAACCAAATCATGTTTTAACCATCTCATTTCACAACTTCAACAATGTCAAATATAACATTTGGTTACCACAAACCAAAATCTATAGCCATTTCATGCCACCACCTAAATCATATGCATAATGCCATTCAAAATACCAAACTTTTCATTTACCATACATCCAATATCAACCACAAACATAAGCTTATATACAAGGCAATTATACCAAAGTTCATACTATCTTACATAAGTTAATCCAACCTAAGTACATGCCACAAGTAACCAAAATGAACATCAAAAGTCTCCTGAATTGAGAGACGATAGATGTGTGTTTCTTGTTGATCTGATTGACACGTTTGGATGTCCAAAATCTACAAAAAAGTAGTAGTACGAGTAAGTATATAAAATACTTAGTAAGCTCATACAATATAAACATTTACTTACCTCAATTTATTATCACATACAAACTCATTATGTAAAACAAATATACCTATCAAGATTCAAACAACATCAATAAACATATAAGGTTTTAATCTCAATCACATATATAACCTCAATAGTTCGCATTTTCATTTCAAACCAACTTATACCTTGTATCAAAATCATATACATTACTTTGCCAACATTCAATGGTATATCATTACTTTTTCATTTACAATTTTACCCAATGAAAATTTGTAAAATAACTTCGTACATAGGTGAAAGTAATAGTGCCTAGTTACACATTTGGGTTAAACTACACGAATAATGAATCATAGAGCATGGTTACCCGTCGGGGTTAAACCTACACGAATCGAATAATAGTGTTTGGTCACCCATTAGGATTGAACCTAGACAACAAATAATCGGGTCAGGGCTTTATATACATGTATTCTCGAGTTCGAAACACATGTTGGAGCTCGAAACCTGTGGACAATGACATGTAACCTCGTATACAAGATTTTTACTAATTTCATCGAGATTTATCTCAAAATGTACCATAATTCATAATCACCAACAATCACCATTTCAAAATAAAATATAGCATATTAGCATTAGCAATTTAGTTATACTGTATGAACTTATTTGGAAAAATCGTAGCGGTTTAGCTAATAGGGACTAGTCTGTAATTTTTCCTTGTCTACGTACATCATTCGGTTGTTGTAATTCTTGATCTAAAGTATAATTTGACTCAATTAAATATTCCAATTAACATTCAACATCATATAGGAATCATACCATTGTGCAATTTCATTTATACAACAATTCTCCAAGTTTTGCTTTTATCACAATTTAGTCCCTAAAACTAAAATACTATAGCTTTCACATTTGAGCTTCGATTTTGAAATCAATCTCAATTTAATCCTCCAATATTCCATTAGAACACAAAATTTTTAGAATTTTCATATATTTTTTGAATTTATTGCATTTTAGTCCTTAAGTTTAAAACTAACAACTTTTTACTTTACAAATTAGTCCATTAACATATCTAAGCTTCAAAACTAACCAAATAGCCACAAAAGCTTCAAGAAAACATCAATGGAATCTTTCAAAAACTTTAACAATTTCGTGAAATAGTCCTTGAGTTAGCTAAATCAAGCTCCCGAGATTCCAAAAATATAAAATTACAAGAAACAGACTAGAAATTACTTACCAAATTAAAGTGAATAGCTTGAAGGTGGAAGAATGATTTTTAGGTTTTCTTTGGGTAAAAACGATGGGGAAGATGATGGGAAATGAAAATAAAACTTTGGTTTTTACTTTTCACTTATTTGTTTATTATATTAATATAAAATTTTAATATAAAAATTACTTAATAAACATATCCAACCATCCACCCATTTTTAAAGTGGTAAAATTTTCATTTTGAACCTTATAGTAACTCTAATTACCCACATAAAAAATTAGAATCAATAGTGATATACTTTTACATTTTTTACAATTTAGTCCTTTTTCCTTAATTAACTAGCCAAACATCAAAATTATCGAACAAAATCTTAATATGACACATAAATAACTTTGTAAATATTAAATGAATAATGTTTAGGGACTCACACATCAAATTTATAGTCCC
Source organism: Gossypium rotundifolium (assembly GCA_025506655.1). NCBI lineage: Eukaryota > Viridiplantae > Streptophyta > Magnoliopsida > Malvales > Malvaceae > Gossypium > Gossypium rotundifolium. The sequence continues at coordinate 173,998,561 of CP106727.1, forward strand.
GAAACCACTATTTTCGACACCATTGAAAACGAGCTACTACACAACTGGTTAAGACCAAGCTTGATTTATGTGTATTTTGTATAGCTTCTCAATCTTTCCAAGTTTGATTTTTGGTGCTACAAACCGAAGACAAAGACCAGAGGCTCACCTCTAAGCCTCATTCATTGGCATATCATCAAACAATTCATGAGCATAGCGGAAATAATTGGTGTGGACATAATACCTTATCTTTTTTTTCCCTAAAGGGTGATAATATTTTCTGAAGAAATTACACAGGTTACATCAACAAATCAAAGTTTCAAAAAATTAATTTTTTTCTCATGGCCCTTCATCTATGAGTTTGAGATAACCGTTATCGAGAATAGAAAACAAAACATATTGGTAGGAGCACACAGTAGATATGGATCACATGAAATTAAATGAGAAATTACAAATAAAGGAAGAGAACAAATTGCTTACCTAAACTCAGAAAGGCCCAGACTAAAAAAAAACTCACCAAGCCAATAAATCATTCTATTTGAAGCTAAATTACATCCTTTCCTCCTCACCGTTCTTCACATCAGCTTTCCCGAAAAATTTGCCAATAAATGATGAACTCCATAACACAGATGATAGGAAACAACTAATGCAACAATTAAAACAATAACTGAGGCAAGCTTTTCTGAATAAAAAGAAGAATTGGTAGAAACTCTAATAGGTGAAACAAATTGAACCCATTTTTAGAGAAAGAAGATAAGAGTAGTAGGGGTTTTAGTAATTTACTGGTGGTGAAAACAAGATCTAGTCAATAATGATTGATAGCATCTCACGGTGGTCGGCGATGATAAAATATCAGCTTTGTTACCAATGAAAATAATAATGACATCACTACCGCAATCAGATCCTGTTGGACCAATGCGACCAAGATAAAATAGCTTTCATCACCGAAGAAGGACTTTTTTGCTACTGGGTCATATCGTTTGGTCTCAAGAATGCGAGCGTGACCTATCAGAGGTTAGTAAATAGGATATTCAAGAACTAGATAGGCCACAGCCTTGAGGTCTATGTGGATGACATGTTAGTGAAAAGCAAGTGTAACACCCCTTACCCGTATTCAACGCCTGAACCGGATACAAGGCATTATCGAACTTAACTTACTTAAACATACATTATTAAGCTATAAAATGTTTCATTTCAACTTAAAACTTTCCATTCATACTCATCACATCATTATTATGGGCCTATGAGGCCCTAAACATACTTACGGAATGTTTCAGAATTAAATCAAAAACTTTTACGCACTTAGAAATTTTTTGCCTAAACAGGGCCACACGCTTGTGTGAAATGGAACACGGCCGTGTGGTCAAGCTGTATGGTCACACATGCCCATGTTCCTAGCCCATGTAGAATTTATTTTCATTTCGAACCTACAGGGGTTTTCACACGATCGGACACACGCTTGTGTCCCTGGCCCGTGTGCTCCACCCGTGGTCGACACTGACTTGCATCACTAACATGCAGGGGACACATAGCTCAGCCACACACCCATGGGACTAACCGTGTGTCACATATGGCCTAGACACACGCCCATGTGTCTACCCGTATGGACAATTGTAAGGCTATCTACCAAGCCATTTGCCACCCTACAAAGCAACCATTCTTATACCAATTCAATTCAACATAACTCATGACCCTAAGGCACTTCTAAGAACTCAAATTAAAGCATCCACATAAGCATACACTTCATGAATTTCATCATCATTGAATATAAATTAACTTAACAAGTATTGGCCCAATTCCAATGACCACTTACAAAATGAATTTGATAACATGAATAGCCAACATTTTGGCTAACCAATATGACATAACAAAATGACCAAGTCCTATACATGCCATACTCAAAATAAATTTAACTATGTTATACCAAAAGAGGTTGATAGTGTGATTTTTTTGAAGTTCGACATTTCCCGAGCTCTCGAGCTAACTTGGCAATACTACAAGGACAAGGGAAATAAGAGGGGTAAGCATAAAGCTTAGTAAGTTTGCATGAAAATAAATAACAATATAAGCTCATAAGGTCATCCAACCATGATATTAGATAGAAATATAAAGTGTTAAGCACTTTGCCAACACTTACTCATGCTTGTTCTTATCGAAAACATATCATGTCACATATCGTAAATATTTCTCATGAATTACTCACGGTTACCTGTTTTCACTCAATCACATAACTTTGACATTAATCTCATTTCTATTCTAAGCTTAACTACTTATCCCACTAAACCACTTGGAATACTTGATGATACCTGTTCATCGTCATTCACATAAATACGACGCCAATGCCACATCCCAAATTTTGTAACACCCCAAACCCACACTATAACCGGATCTGGTATGTCACTAAGGAAATTTTGTAAAACATGTCGCATTTTCATAAAAACATTTTGGTAAAGTTTAACCTTTTATTCGGAAAAATTTATAATTTATAGTTTTAAATAAAATATGCCTTTATGAATTAAAACCCAAATTTAAATACATGCCTTAGTTCAATTAAAATAAAAATTTAAATAACTAAAAGTAATAAAAGCCCGTAATAAAACAAAATATAAACGGTGGCCCATGGCCTTATTACAACGAGATTTAAAATCCCTTAAATAAGAATATAAAATAATAACTAGAGTCTTTTTCTTTGGATCCAAATGTTCTTTTGCATGGCCACCTTGCGCTCCTCTCCAAATTGATCGATGCACTTAATGCTACACGAAATGTTAATTAATTGGTTGAGTCATGAGACTCGGTGTGCAACCTCATGCACCATTAGATTTGGGCCTTAGCCCCATACAACTAAAATAATCGAATTAATATACATAATAAAAATAATATGCAAACCCAACCCAAATCCTAGGTTTCCATCCGCTACATGCCTCGTACCACCATTCACACCATTGGGATTTCTACAATCAACCCACACCTACGCCTTGATGGCGGTCGTCTTGCTCATCATCGATCATGGCCATGGCCACTACAATAGATCACGGCAAAAATCGCTACAACAGATCACGGTAAAAACCGCTACAATAGATCACGGTGAAAACCGCTATAACATATAACTTCCTCCTTTCATGAAACCCAACCCATGCAATCACATAAAATCAATATACTTATATCGTTTAATCGAACATTCACTAACACGATGATTTGTTTTACCCTCTTTGGGTTTCTCTATTATGCCCAGATTTGGCATTTATCAAAACATATAAGACTTATAATCATATATTAGTCAAACAGATCTAAATGGTGGGGAAGTATTACACACCTGATATCGTGAAATCCAATATTCTTAGTCGATATCCTTGTTATCCCAATCTAAAACTTTGCTCAAAAAGCGAAAAGATGTGAAAATAGGGCATCTCCTATATTCGGCCATGGTTAGTGTTCTACCCGATTCCATATATTTATAAATAAATGAATCTCCTTACCTTGAAATCCCGAAAATAACACGACTTGAGTGTTCTTGATCTTTAACTTAGAGATCTAGCGTTGGACTCCTCTTGGATCCCGAAATGCGAAAATAAGAAAAACCCTTGATTAGTCACTAAATAGCCATTCGGCTAGGGACTTTGAAAAGCCGGAGAAATATTGGAAACTCAAAATCGACACATACCTATTGTTTTCTTTAGATTCGGCACAAGCAGACTTTACTGAAGAAAATTCGGCAACTTCAGGAGGTGAGATCTAAGAATTTCGGTTTTTAAAAAATTTAAGAATTGAAGAGATGGCTAAGAGAAATTTGGCCAATGAATATTAAGGAGAAGAATAGAATAATAGAGATGTGATTTCAACTTTTAGGGATTAGAAGAAAAATAACAATAGAGGTTAAAAGATTCTACCAACCAGAAATTTTAGAGAGGAAAAAGGGTGAAGAAAATGGTGGTTTTAACTTTTGAAAGGAAGAAGATGAGAAAATAAAATAAAAGAAAGGCTTCCAAAATTTTAGCACACCCTCTTTATATAGAAAACCGATTCCTCCCTTTAGCGAGAGATTGATTTTAGCCAACAACGCCACACATGATAGCTCCTATCCCTTTCCTTATCTTAATCTATTATCTCCTCAAAAATAGTCTTTATCTCGCTTATTATCCTTAAAGACTAAATCCTAAATAATAGCCTTTATCTGCTTATTATCAACATAGAATAAATATAATAAAATTCCCAAAAAAATAGCCTTGTGCCGTCCACTTCCCTAATCCCTAATGCCAAATTTAACTAACTTAAATTAGAAGATTTTGGCTCCTTAAAACTTAAAATTTGGGCCTCTAACACTTAAATTAACTCATTTCACATATTCACCCATTGAACACATAGGCCCAAAAATTTAGGATGTTACAGCTTTGGTCTTACATGGGGTCACCTCTGAGTGCCGATGCCATATCCCAGATATGGTCTTGTACGGGATCTCATATCAATTATCGATGCCATATCCAGGATATGGTCTTATACGATTTTCTTATTCAATGCCGATGCCATATCCCAGCTATGGTCTTATACCGACCTCAATTCAGTGCTGAGGCCATTTCCCAAACATAGTCTTACACGGGACCTTATCCATCTCCTGTCTCGTTAGCAGTATTCTCACATTCACTATAGTCCAACCGAAATTTCAACATCACAATTTCATCATTTTTTTCATTCAACACCCTTACCCAATTTCGTAGAAATATTATGCATCATTATAATATCAAACATTCTCAAATATACTAGCATGATGTTGAATTTATTACATACAAACTTACCTGGATTTTCAAAATAGGCTAACTTGCCGATTTAATCCTATACCTTGCCTTTTCCTCGGTCAAGGTAAATCACTCGTTCTTCTTGATCTATAATAAAAAATTAGCTCATTTAATAATCACATAATCAACACATTTCAATAATCACATTTTGGCAAAATTACCATTTTACCCTTAAACTTTCTCAAAATGACCATTTTACCCCTAGGCTCTAAAATCAATTCTAATCAAATTTATTTCTTTAACGAGCCTAGATGAACACTTATTACTCTTATGGAAGCCCTCAATACTCATTATTTCACACATTTACCTCTTATTTTACAACCTTTACAAAAAGGTCCTTCAAGTGTTTTCATGGTAACACATTTCACAAAAGTTATCTATCTAACAACTATGATTCATTTTATTCCATAAAAATGCTGCAAACAACATACATGGTCACATGGAAAAACCCTAAAATTTTAACCATTTTACAAAATAGTCTCCTCTTTAGCTAGCTTAAGCTTTAGGGTTTCAAAAGTACAAATATCATCAAGAAAAACCATTAAAATCACTTACTTGTAAGGTGAAGAGCTTGCTAAAATTTTTTGGGTTTTCAAACCCTTATTTTCTACTAATTTTTGGTGGAAGAAGATGAGTGAATAGAAGGATATCATCTTTTCTTTATTTTATTCTATTTCATCAATTTAATCTACCTACTACACCAACTTTGACTAATTTTGACTTCTTTGTCCCCCTATGGCCGACCATCCTATATCTAAGGATCAATTTGCACATTAAAGGTCTCCAATTAATATTCTATGGCTATTAGGAACCTTTAGCTTGTAAAATAGAACTTTCACACTTTATGCGATTTAGTCCTTTTTCGCGATTAAGCATGAAATCGCTAAAATTAAAGCACCAAAATTTTCATGCACTTACATAATCATGCTCTAACTCATAAAATAACATAAAAAATAATTTTCTCCGACCTCGGATAAGTGGTTTCAAAACCACTATTCTGATTAGCCCCTCAATCGGGCTATTAAAGCAAGTCCATAGGGGAGCATGTGCGAAACCAATCGAAGACATTCATAGTCCTAAGAGCTCATAGTATGAAACTGAATCTAGAGAAGTGTATTTTTGGGGCGTGAGTTATCAAGTTCCAAGGCTTTATGATTTCGAAGAGGGGAATGGAGGTAAACCTAAAAAAAATCCAAGCAATCATGGAAATGTCCCCTCTGCGGACCATAAAGGACATACAACGTCTCGCGAGAAGAGTTGTAGCATTGAGCAGATTTATCTCGAGGATGGCAGACAAGTGCCTTCCTTTCTTCAAAGCCCTAAGAACCTCCTTGTCATGGACAGAAGAGTGTCAAACAGCCTTTGAGGAACTGGAGCTATACCTCACATCTCCTCCATTGTTGAAATCTCCTCGAGTAGGAGAAACACTCTACTATACTTGGCTACCATGGAAGAGATAGTCGCGGTATTACTAGTTAAATCAGAGGGTTTCCACCAATTCTCAGTATATTACATCAACAAGGTACTCCAAAATGGCTAATTGGGGTACTCAAAAATAGAAAAATGTATCTATGCTTTGATTGTCGCAGCTCACAAGTTACGACCATACTTCCAAGCCCATCCAATTGTTATGGTTACCAATCAGCCTATGAAGGAGGTGCTGTCTAAGACAGACACTTCAAGAAGGATAACAAAGTGGAGTATTTAGCTCGCTGAATACATGATAGAATTCGCCCCGTGAACTACAATAAAGGGACATGTGGTAGCTGATTTCATAGTATAGTGTTCCTTTGAAAGAATTGTAGACGCAATAAGTAATGTAGGTTATAATTTGAAATGTTGGATGATATATGTCCTATAAAAATTGTATGTTGTATGAACCTTGATGAATCTTAACAACATGATCTGTTACATTTTGTGGCGAAGTATGTCGTGCTAACGATTCAATAAGTTATATTTTATGATGAGGCACTATGTGCTCCATATTTTATACTAAAATTGTTCTTTCATTTGTTGAATGTCGTTTACTAGATAACCTCTCTCCAGAAAGTGAACATGCAACTGACAATTCAAAAAGTTGGCTAGTTTATATTGATGGCTCCGTAGCCAAAACAGGACCAAGGGCAGACGCACTCATAATCAACTCGAGTGGCAATGAATGACAATATGGACTATCCTTTAAGTTCCAAACATCGAATAACATCGCCGAATATAAAGCCTTGATGTCAGGACTACAATTAGCACGCTAATTAGGAGCAAATGATCTAATTATCCATACGGATTCGAAGCTGGTGGCAAAGCAGGTGAATGGCGAATATGACATGAAAGAAGAAGTGCTAAAAAAATATCATACAATGGCAACTCAATTACTCACAGGGTTTCGAAATAGTTCAAATTAAACAGCTCTCGAGAAATGACAGCATGGGCACCTATGTTTTGCCAAAATTGGCATCCTCAATCGTCATTGAACAAAGAAGAAAAATCCTTCTTGAGCACAGGGAAATCCTGAGCTATGACATACCCTGCATACTCTGTATAGTTTAGGAGAAGACCTGGTTGGCTCTAATAATCTGCATGCTTCAAGGCGAACAAGACAACCGAGTCGGAAAGAGCTCGCAAAACTACAACGCAAGGCTATGAGGTATGTCATTTTCACAAATCATAAATATTTGCTAAACTCCCAATATGTGAATCAAATATTTGAATGCTGTGAGCCCATTACATGAGGAATTAAGACAACATGTTTTATCCTACAAGTAATAGATATACCCTTTTGAAGGGTGTCCTATATAGAAAAAGGGTTTTCACATCCACTTTTGTGATACCTATCGCCATCTGATGCGAGTTCGTTATGAGAGAGATCCACGAGATAATTTGTGGCGATCACTTAGGAGCAGATTGCTAGTATAAAAAATCTTTAGATAAGGGTACTACTAGTCTACAGTCTAGGAAGATACCCATCAGTTAGTTCGCATGAGTGATTCCTTCCAGAGAAATGCCAAAATCCAACAAAAACCAGCGGAACCCCTTCAAGTCATGTCAGGTCTTTAGTCATTTGTAACTTGGGGGTTGATATCCTTGGTATTTTCCTTATAGCCACGACACAAAAGAAATTCATATTAGTGGTTGTAGACTACTTCACCAAATGGATTGTAGTTGAAGTTTTGCAACTATTATAGAAAAGCAGATGGAGTCATTTTTTTGGAAATCAATTTTTTGCAGGTTTGGGATACCTCACATGATCATCACGGATAATAACACACAATTTCAGGGAAAATTTAAAAAATCATGAACTAACCTCCAAATAGCTCTAGCTCAAAGCTTAGTGAAAATGCCATAAACTAAAGGGCAAGTGGAAGTAATGAATAAGAAAATTCTAACAACCCTTAAGAAAAAGGTTGGCAAAGCTAAGGGTGTTTGGTTGGAACAATTGCTTGGAATTTTATGGGCTCTACAAACTACACCCCACACAGCAATAGGAGAAATAAGTTTTTCACTTGTCTAAGGCATAGAAGTTCTGATTCCTGCAGAAATTGGTTTAAGGTTACATAGAACACAACACTTCGATAAGAAAGTTAATAAGGAGGCCCTCAGGTTCAACCTCGATCTGACTGATGGACTTAGAAAAGCAATTGAAATTAGGAAAGCAGTGTAAGCCCAACAAGTAGGTCGCTATTATAATTCCAAGGTCAGAAACAAACAGTTCCAAGTGGGTAATCTTGTTTTAAGAAATACCGAGGCTAGTTTACCCACTTCTTAATGAGGAAAAATGACTCCAAATTGGGAAATGTCATACAAAGTGATAGAAAAATAGGTTATGTAGTATATAAGCTAGCAAGAATACTGCGAATTTGGAATGCCTGACATCTCAAAAATACTATATATAACTCCTTATCCTATGAATGAAAAATTTTTCTCAACAACATTTGAGTCATATTAAGGCTCGTAAATAAAGAGTCACAGCCTCCAACACAATTAGCAAGAGCAAAGCTCTACCTGTCATATTAAGGCTCATAGGTGAAAAGCCACAACCTTCAACATAGTTAGCGAGAACAAAGCTCCTAGCTGTCATATTAAGGCTCACAGCCAAAGAGCCATAGCCTCTAACACAGTTAGTGTAACACCCCAAACCCGGCCCATACGTCATTACTGGATCTGGTATGCTACAGGTTAAATCTTAAAAACTTTACTCTGAAGGGTTTTGGCAAAACTTAGCTTATTTTAGCGAATAGTCTCATTAAATGTGAGGTTTTGCAAAATAACTTTAATACTTATGTGGATTGGTTTTGAAAAGCCGTTTATCATTTCATTTTATATTTAAGACTTTAAAAAAACATAAGTTTGTAAAACCCAACATAACAAGATATTAAATTGGAATCTAAGTTATGGAGGCCTTATTACACAAAGATGTTCCCAAAATTAAAACATAAATGAAAACTAAAACCAAAAATAGTCTATGGAAATAGTAATAGCCTTGATGGCCCCTCGAGTCCGTCTCGGCTCCCATGTCCACGATCTACTGCTCATCTGAAAGAGTAGAGAAAATGAAAGCGTGAGTCACCAAGACTCAGTGTATAAATTTGGACCACACTGACCTGAGGCCCACAAACACATTATGGGCCTAGGCCTGTACATAGAGACAACAATCATATTACATGATAAACAATACATAATGAATGGCCCAACCCATCCTAGAATTCCATCCTCTACACACCAACCCATACCAACCGTCACTCCTTGGGGATTTCTACAATCAACCTTCTATCCGCTACACACCATAACGACAGCCGAACTACCTGTTTCTATTATTCAGAAATCATTAAACATGGCATTGCCACCGATCAATGTGTGACCTAACATTTTATTTGTGGAATTTCTACCATTGGTCACCATGTGACCCATGTTTATATTCGTGGGATTTCTACCACCGGTCATCATGTGACCCATCATGCACTTCCCCTCTTTATCATATTTCCCCCCCATGCATACATACATAAGGAAAACATAATACAGACTTTCATATATTTCATCATACATAGTGATTTCTATGATTGCGTACCTAGCATCCTTGCCTAACCCTTTTAGGGCTTTATTCGGCTGTCCACACAGCCACTTTCTGGCTTTTAGCCCATAACACATAAAGAACAATTAGAAAGTGCATGTTAGAGATCTACACACCTTATTACCATTAGAACGAGACCCTCTAAGTCGACGCTATCCGTAGCCAACACCACCGCTATCTGCCTAAGGTGTTGTTCAGAAGCCGGTCCACAATCAGGTGGCCAATCTCAAATGGCAGATACCGTTCATTTCTTAAACTTAGGGATTCTCTCCTTCTCTTGATCCATATTTAAATCAGTCATAAGTCTTTGTCAGAACCACTATCAAAACACATGGTCGTTATTCCACATCATGAAATTAAGATCTCACATACGACAAACGAATCTAATGAAAATCTAGAGAAAACCATCTTACCTTAAATCCCGAAAACGTGATTCGAATGCTTACCAACTTCTGACTTAGAATCCTAGGAGATTTGATTCCCTACAAATCCCGGAATGTCACCTAAAAAAAGAGAACAAGAGATTAAAAAGAGAACGTCAATCTAAGGATGGTCCTAAACACCATCTAGCCATTCGGCTTTGGCATAAAAGCTGAAAAATAACAAGAATAATAGCACTGGCCAACACTTACCTTTACATGAAATTCAGCAACTGTTAGGAATTCTTGGCTTTTGAGGAGATCAAGAAGAGAAGAAAATAAGAAGAGATCTAAGTAGTTTCGACTTTTAGTTGAGGGAATCGGCAGAAGGAATAGGGTATATTCGACTATGGAGATGAAAAAAGAATTCAAGATTTCAACTTTTGAAAGGGAAGATGTTGAGAAGATTGGGAGGTTTCGGCTTTTGAAGAAATCAAAAGAAAAGAATTTCAGAGGAATACTGAGAATTTTGGCACAAGAAAAGAAGAAAAGAATAGGGTTCCAAATGCCAAAATTGAAGAGATATCCCCTCTATTTATAGAAGATTTTGGCACCTACTGCTTAAAATCGAAAACACCCTTCCTAATAACCAATCAATTAATCAAATAGCATGGAAATTTTGGCACCCCCTGCCATTAAAGAAGTTGATTTCTTCACTCCTTTAGGTGATGGAATTTCGGCCAACACCTAGCCTTGCAGATAGCTCCTATCTTTTTCCCCTTGTATCTTTCATATTTTCAACTATAATATCTATATTATCCTATACATATATCCTCCTACATTTGAGCCTTGTAGCCGTCCACTCCACCTAACCCTAATACCGAAAATTAGCTAACTTAAATTAAAAGAGATTGGGCTCCATGAAACTTAAATTTGGGTCCCTTGCTCCCCTGGTATGGCGTCACCTCCTTGCTCCCTAAGTGGCGTCACCGAGCACTGGGTCACAAGCCCATTTTGATATTTTAAACATAGATACCACCTTTTAAACCTTATAGTGCCCAAGCAAGAATTCCCCAAGGCCTTGACCACATTCTGAGCCCAACTTGGACCCTAACAGTTAAATTAACACCTTAAATATATACACACACTAGGCGCATAGGCCCATTAATTCAGGATGTTACAGTTCTACCCCCTTAAAGAAATTTCAGCCTCGAAATTACCTGATCAAAAAAGATGAGGGTATTGCTGTCGCGTCGCTTCCTCTAGTTCCCAAGTTGCCTCTTCAGAACCATGGTTTTGCCACAACACCTTAACCAATGGAACCGTTTTCCTTCGCAACACCTTGATATCACGATCTAAAATTTCCACCGGTTCCTCTTCGAAGGATAGATCGGGTCTTACCACTATTTCCTCCACAGGCACTACATGAGATGGATCGAAACGGTAATGTCTTAACATAGAGACGTGAAATACATTGTGAATCTGACTTAGCTCTGAGGGTAACTCAAGTTGATATGCTACTGGTCCTACTCGTTTCAGCACCCAGTAAGGTCCGATGAAGCGGGGGCTTAATTTCCCCTTTCGCCCAAATCTTAGGACCTTTTTCCACGGCGACACCTTTAAGAATACCTTGTCACCTACTGCAAACTCTATGTCCTTACGCTTTAAGCCAGCATAGGACTTCTGCCTATCCGCCACCTCTTTTAGTCTAGCCCAAATCAGTTTCACCTTCTCCTTCGTCTCAGTGACCAAGTCTGGACCCAAAATTTGATTTCCCCTAATTCCGTCCAACAAGTAGGGGCACGACACTTCCGCCCATACAAAGCTTCGTAAGGAGCCATCTGAATACTTGACTGGTAACTGTTGTTGTACGCAAACTCCGCCAATGGCAGGAAGTCCTCCCAACTACCTCTGAAATCTATGGTACAACCCCTTAACATGTCTTCCAAGATCTGAATCACCCGCTCCGACTGTCCATCGGTCTAAGGATGAAACACTGTACTAAAATCTAACTTCACACCCAAAGCTTGATGCAACGCCCTCCAAAACCTAGATGTAAACCTAGGATCTCGGTCTGAGATAATTGAAACACGTACTCCATGCAACCTCACAATCTTCACTATATACAGCTTAGCCAACCTGTGTAAGGAATAATCGACCAGAACTGGTGCAAAATGAGTGGACTTCGTCAACCGATCAACGATCACCCAAATTGAATCTTTCTTAGTAGGCGTGAAAGGTAGCCTAGTAACGAAGTCCATTGTGATTCCTTCCCATTTCCACCGAGGATCTTTCTGGTTGTAATAACCAAATGGTAGCGATGCTCGCCTTTACTTGTCGACGGGTTAAACACTTCGCCACTACTTGGTCACTTCTCGTTTTAAGCCCGGCCACCAAAACTGTTCCCGTAAATCTAGATACATCTTACTCCCTCCGGGATGCATAGCATATGGACTACTATGCGCTTCTTGCAAAATCTTATGCCTTAACTCAGGATCCCTCGGCATGCACACTCTCCCTTGGAAACATAACAGCCCTTCCTCATTCATACTAAACTCCATTGGTTTTTCACTTGCTCCATTCGGAACCTTCCCCTTCAACAACTCATCCATTTGCTGCTTTTCCTTAACCAGACTGACCCATGAAAAGTTCCCCTAATAAACTCCCATCGTCAATGCAGTTAAGGTGAGTAAACATCGCTCTCAAGTCGAGCATTACGCCACCACATTGGCCACCACATACCAAGATGATACTCGATCGAACAGTCATAATATCCACCTTCTCTGTCTTAAATTCAACTCCTTCTGAGTCAAAAGATACTTCAAACTCTTATGATCAGTGAAAATGATAGATTTCTTCCCGTAAAGATAATGCCTTCAAATCTTCAAAGTAAAGACCACTGCCGCCAATTCCAGGTCATGGGTGGGATAATTTACTTCATGCGGTCTTAACTACTGAGATGTGTATGCTAAAACCTTTCCATCTTGCATCAACACACATTCTAATCCCGTGTGTGAAGCATCACAATAAATCACAAATTCCTTCCCAGCCTTCGCTGAATCAACACCGGAGCTTCCGTCAAAATCTTTTTTAACTTCTCAAAACTCTCCTGTTGCTTATCAGACCAAACAATCAAAACTCATTTCCATAACAACTTGGTCAATGATGCTGCAATTAAAGAGAATCCTTCGATAAACCTTCGATAGTATCCGCCAGACCCAGAAAACTCTAAATCTCGGCCATGGACTTAGGTAGTTTCCACTCCAACACCGCTTCAATCTTTCGAGGGTCTACCCTAATCCCCCTAGCTGACACAACGTGCCCTAGAAAAGTAACCTCCTTCAGCCAAAATTCACACTTCTTGAATTTGGCATACAACTATTTTCCTTAGAATCAGAAAACTATTCACGATGTGAGTCATGCTCCTCCCCTGATCTTGAATAAACCAAGATTTCATCAATAAAAACCACGACAAACCGATCTAGATAGGGTTGAAACACTCAGTTTATCATATCCATAAATGCTGCTGGTGCATTGGTCAACCCAAATGGCATCACCATGAACTCATAGTGACCATAGCGAGTCCTAAAGGCCGTCTTATGAATATCAGCCTCCTTAATCTTAAGCTTATGATACCCTGACCTCAGATCTGTCTTCGAAAAGACTGAGGCCCCCTTCAACTGATCGAACAAGTCATTGATCCTTGACAATGGATACTTGTTCTTGATCGTTAACTTATTCAACTGGCGATAGTCAATACACATACGCATTGACCCACGGCGACACACTAGGTCGAATAAACCCTTTGTCCAACAACCCTTGAATCTGCGCTTTTAACTCCACCAACTCCTTTGGTGTCATTTGGTATGGAGCTATCGATACTGATGCTGTTCTCGAAAAAAGATCGATTCCAAACTTCACTTCACGACCTGAAGGTAATCTCGGAAGCTCTTCGGGTAAAACATCAAGAAATTCCTTCACGGTCCTAATGTCTCCTACTTTAGTTCCTTAGCTTCCATAGCACGAACAAACATTAAGACTGCCTTACACCCTTTTCTCACCATCCTTTCTGCTCTTAGGGCGGTTACCACGTTAAATGAGACGGTTCCCCTTTCTCCTATTACCAACACTTCGTCACCCTCGGGGTTTTTAACACCATACACTTAGTTGCACAATCTAGATTAGCTTGATACTTCACAAGCAAATCCATGCCTAGGATTAAATCAAACTCCCCGAATGGTAATTCCATTAGATCCGTTTGGAAAACTATCCTTAAACCTCTAAAGGTATTTCCCGATAAAGCTTATTTACCACCACGAATGTCCTAATGGGCTTACTACGGTCATTTCCTAGAGGAAACCTCGGCATCTACACTTAAAGTTTGAGATACCTACTAGCAACATATGAATGTGTCGATCCGATGTCAATTAATGCAATATAGGAAAACCAAAAATTAAAACGTCTCGGTTATAACATCCGGTCGTCGACCTCCTCTCGACGTCTCGACAAATAGAGACTAACCCCGATGTCTCGCTTTAGTGTTTTGGCACCTTGGCTCTCTTTGCTCCACTACCGACCAAACTATTACCACCTCTCGGCGCCCTACGACCTCCTCTGCCAGTGGATATTCCCTTGACCGTGGGCCCCTCATTGCCTTTTGGTCAGACAGCCTTAACTTGATGGTCAAAAGACCCACACCTAAAGTACTTTCCACTGCCTGCTCTACACTCACATACATGGGATTAACCACATTGAGCACACTTCGGTGTCTGATTAGCAGCAGGTCTATTATCTCGTCTCGACCTGTCTAGCCTAGGTATTTTCTGATTACTTTTATTTGTCCCCGATGATCTGAAGTTTCTCTTACCTCCACCCCTATCTCTATCCCGTTTCAGCTTTTCTGTCTGTTTCACCTTCTCCGCTATCTTAGCCTTCTCCATAAGTACCGTAAATTCTCGCTCTTGTTGCGGAGCTATCAACACACGTAATTCATCCTTCAGGCCATCCTTAAACCGAGCACACCGCTCATGCTCATGTGTACCACTATCTCTCGAGCATAATCGCTCTAGCGTAAAATTCCGCCAGATGCCACTACTGGACCTACTTCCTTGAACCAGTTCAGAATGCTCTACGTCGTATCCCACATAGCTCGATTCAACGTACTTTTTCTGGATCGCTATTTTGAAGAACTCCCATGTGATGCTGTCAGCCACTGTACTATCCTTAACCGTGAGCCACCATTGGTAGGCTTCATCCCTCAAGAGAGATATAACTCCTTTCAATTTCTTTTCCTCCGTGAGATCGAGATCGTCTATTATGCGTTCAACCGCCTCTAACCAATACTCAGCTGAGCTCAGGGCTATACCAGAATTCCCCTAAACACTTCTGCCCCGTTGCTCCTAAGTCGCTGCGGCACAGATTTTTGGGCTCCTGTGCCCACACCTGCTCCAGTAACTCTCTCCAAAACCCTTAATATAGCCTGAGATACAGCATCATCTCCGGCCGTCTGATCTTGAAATTCTGCCTCTACAGCTAGTGGCACTGGTACCTTATTTTCGGACTCGTGACCAGACCTTACGGGTTCTGACACGCAATCCTGCCTCTACCTCAGCCACGCACACCACGTCCTCTAGTGCTCATTCTACCGGTCGCGATTTATCTTATTAAAAATGTTATGATTTATTAGTTTTCTTCTACTGATTAATGACGGACAGTCTTATGGAAAGTAGTTTTAACATTGGTTCTTTCGAATTTGTATTCTATCTACAAGTTCGGTCCTTGAGTCTGTATTCCTAATTCTAGAATTCTCATTCATTTCACATCAATCAGAGCATCACATACATTTATCAACCACACAAGCAAACATTCATGAACTCACATTCCTCACTTAGGGGTATTTCGTCATTTCACTACCTAGGGGTATTTTCGTAATTTTATCCTATAGGGGTATTTTCATAATAAAATTTTTCAAAATAGGGTTTCTTGGTGATTTTTTAGGATAATGGTATTTTGGTAATTTAGGGGTCCGAGGGTATTTCGATAATTTTACAAATTAAGGGTATTTTGGTCATTTTATACATCAGGGGTATTTTAGTAATTTTACAAATCAAGGGTATTTCAAAAATTTTCAAAACTAGAGGTTATTTTTAGTAATTTTACAAAATATGGTGGCTGGTCCCTCTCGGGTTTTAATTATAAATTTTGGCCAGTCAACAAGTCTCCATGGCTAAGGTGAACAGTCACTACGCACCAGGTAGGATTCTAGCGAAGAGGAGGTGAGTCACTAGGACTGCTTAAATACCAAGCTCTCCCTGAATCCAATCCTAGACATGCGTATGCCTGTTGCCACACTCTAATCTCGTGACTTGTTCACAGGTTTGTTTGGTTGGATTTAAATCTTATGAAATTGAAGAGTTGTTTAACTAGGCCTAGAGTTTATCACTATTATTATCCTAGTCTACGTCCATAAAGCCCATCAACCCAGTAAGTATATCACAACAAGAGTTAGGGTACTTACCTGCATGGATCGGGTACCGGTAGACTCGAGGGCCATATCTTCCAGAATGTTTTTCAAATCCATGTTAAAATATCACTAGACCCATTTCATAGCTCGAGTTTTGATTTGGGCTCTGATACGAAAATGTAACACCCCAAACCCATTTATACATCATTACCGGATCTGGTATGCTACAGGTTAAATCATAAGAACTTTACTCTGAAGGGTTTTGGAAAAACTTATTTTAGCCGAATAGTCCATTAAATGTGAGGTTTTGCAAAATAACTTTAATACTTGCGTTGATGGGTTTGAAAAGCCGTTTATCATTTCATTTTATATTTAAGACTTTAAAAACATAAGTTTGTAAAACCCAACATAACAAAATAATAAATCAAATCTAAGTTATGGAGGCCTTATTACACAAAGATGTTCCCAAAATTAAAACATAAATGAAAACTATAACCAAAATAGTCTATGGAAATAGTAATAGTCTTGATGGCCCTCGAGTCCGTCTCGGCTCCCATGTCCACGATCTGCTTGCTCATCCGAAAGAGTAGAAAAATGAAAGCGTGAGTCACCAAGACTTAGTGTATAAATTCAAACAAACCGACACAGGCCCACAAACACATTATGGGCCTAGGCCCGTACATAGAGGCAACAATCATATTACATGATAAACAATACATAATGAATGGCCCAACCCATCCTAGAATTCCATCCTCTACACACCAACCCGTACCAACCGTCATTCCTTGGGGATTTCTACAATCAACTTTCCATCCGCTACACACCATAACGACAGTAATCTGCTTTTACATTATTCAAAATCATTAAGCGTGGCATTGCCACCGATCAATGTGACCTAACATTTTATTTGTGGGATTTCTACCACGGTCACCATGTGACCCATGTTTATATTCGTGGGATTTCTACCACCGGTCATCATGTGACCCATCATGCACTTCCCTTCATTATCATATTTCCCCCCATGCATACATACATAAGGAAAACATCATACAGACTTTCATATATTTCATCATACATAGAGATTTCTATGATTGCGTACCTGACATCCTTGCCTAACCCTTTTAGGGCTTTATTCGGTTGTCTACACAGCCACTTTCTGCTTTTTAGCCCATAACACATAAAGAACAATTAGAAAGTGTATGTTAGAGATCTACACACCTTATTACCGTTAGAATGAGACCCTCTAAGTCGACACTATCCGTAGCCAACACCACCGCTATCTACCTAAGGTGTTGTTCAGAAGCCGGTCCACAACCAGGTGGCCAATCTCGAATGGCAGATACTGCTTGTTTCTTAAACTTAGGTGCGTGACATGTATATTTTGATGTACTAAAGCTTAAGCTCAATTGGTAATAGAGCCGAGAGTTGGTACGTTGAGTATACTACTTCTGTATGATATATCATCACTTACGATAATGGAATTCATAGCCCAATAAAGGATAAATAATATCCTTTCATTGACATTACATGATAGATAAAAAAATAATGTAGTCATGGGTCATTTGTTTGATAAAAAAATAATGTAGTCATGGGTCATTTGTTTAAGACGAATGACTTAATTACTATGTGTTAGTAATTGACTTTTTCATGAATATGTAATGGTTACCATGAGATAAAATGGGATCATACTGGGTGAACAAATTTAACCCATAGAGATTAAGAATATCCTATGAGGGTAACACACATATGACAATGTCATTGAACAAGCATTTGATTCCATGATACTTTAGTGGTATATAATAAGGAGAGCTCAGTCATGATATTTTAGTAGAATAACTCCATGACTAAATAATGTTGCAATCAATAGATAAAAGATCAAAACTTAATTACAAATTATTTGAGTCCTAATTATATATGTTCAATCTGTCCTTCAGCTAGTTCGGTATAACCTGATGGTGTAACACCCCTAACTCGTAACCATTGCCGGTCTAGGGTTAAAGGCATTACCGGACTAATCGAAACTTTTACAAACATTTCACGTCATAACTAATCATTATCTAATCAAAGCGTCCCTTATTTAGGTCTACGAGACCTTAAACATGCTTTAGAAAGGGGCTGGGACTAAACCAAACACATATGGAATTTTCGAAAATTTAAACATTTTTCAAAGCTATAGAGGTCACACGCCCATGTGATCAGGCCGTGTGCCTCACACGGTCTTAAACACTCTCATGTGTCTAAGCCATGTCAAAATAGGGCATACATACTAACTTGTCCACACGACCGTAGAGACGCCCATGTGCCTCGCCCGTGGTCGCTACTGACTTGCACCACACGGCCAGTCATATGCCCGTGTGTCTAACCCATGGTCGTCACTGACTTGATTCACACGGACAGTCACACGTCCATTTGTCTAGCCCGTGGTCGAGTCTGACTTGTTTTGAAACACAACCACGGAGGACATGATCGAGCCACACGTCCGTGTGCTCAACTGTGTGGGCAATTTTAGGCCATTTGCAAGGCCAAAATGCCACCCACACATTGGGTTAACCTTACAAGCACATACAAGCATATACAAGCATCATTCGAAACACTTATAGCAACCCAAAACACACCAAATTGACCATCTTTTCTACCCATTCAAGAACATTTCAAACACAACATCTTATGTACCATTTAGTTCAACCTACTCACAAGCATTTCCAAGTATAATCCATCACAAACTTACCATTTCATTATGATAATCTATTATCAATAATAAACTAACTTTGCATCATAAAACATATTATCAATTTGATCATCTCATTAGCCATCAAACCATTCCAAACTATGCATCATATAACATGACTACTCATTTACATCACATTCAATTATCTAGCCATATCACATGGCTTTATACACTTCTCAAACATCAACCATTTCAACCAGATTATACATACCATACTTAACTAGGTACACATTCAAAAGTTACAAAAATAGAGTTTGATAGTATGGTGATGATCCTCGATAATCCCCAAACCTTTCATAGCTTTGACGATCTATAAAAAAAGCAAACACACACAGAGTAAGCTTTCAAAAGCTTAGTAAGCCATATACAAATAAACTTAACATATAGTACACATAATCATATCAAATATAAGATCATTAATGTTACTCAATTGTAAATTTATAACTTTTCTTTAGCTCATTTATTTAGCCATTGTTTACCCACAATTCATATATTAAAGTATCTCTTTTGCTCATAACACAATTATACATATATCACATTTCATCTCATTGAATCTATACACATATTTCTCTATTGCAAATTCACAAATACTTACCTTTTATGCTTAATCAAACCATACGCATCAAACGTACTTGAAACAGTTATACATTTCACTCATTCTTTCATTTCTCGGATTTGCCCGTTAAACCATTCGAAATCAAATAGGTTAACCGAAATACTCAGAATAATAGCACAATGCCAACGTCCTAGACGTGGTCTTACATGTAACCAAATATCGATGCCACTGTCCCAGACAGGGTCTTACATGAATCAAATACGATGCCAATGTTCCGAACATGGTCTTACATGTAAATCTCATATCGATGCCAACGTCCCAGACGTGGTCTTACACGATATCACATATTGGAAACCTATGTTATGACATATGAAATCCTATATATTCCTAGGTTTGTATGGGAATTTTCAGATTTTGACACATTGTCGATATTTTCTCGAACTTCATGTATATATATTTTCCATCATCACAATTTAATTTCATACGAACATAAGTAAATCAATTCAAATACATTTATTTGTATATAGACTTACCTCGGATTCATATATAAACTGACGATATCGGCTACTCAATCACTTTCGACTTTCCTCGGTCTAAATCTATTTTCTTTGGTTCTTGATCTATACATATTCAAATTTAACTGCTTTATTCACTAAATCATTCAATTCAATCCAAAAACACATATTTAGGGTAATTTTCAATTTATCCCTCATATTTTCACATTTTAACGTTTTAGTCCCTATTTCACAAAATCACAAAATACACATAATTTCAATACTCCCATGCTTAAACGAATACTCCCTATGCTCATACAAGTCCATATATTTCATTTATTTTACATTTTAGTCCCTCAAAGTCTTATTTTCACAATTTAGTCCCAATTACTCAAATTCACCAAAAATTCAAAGACAAAACATGTTATTCTAACACATATATTTCATATTTCATCAACTAACATCACAAAACTCATGTATTCATCAATGGAACATTTCAAAATCTTCATCAATTTCCAAAATTAAAGCATGAGTTTTGTAGTACTCGAAGCAACGATTACAAAAACGTAGAAATTATCAAAAACCGAAGCAAAACATACCTTAATCCAAGTACTTCAATGGATGAATGTTGAAAAAGCTTTAAACCCCTTTTTCTTTTCAATATTCGGTGGATGAACACAAAAATAAATGGCTTATTTTAAGCTTTTGTTTTATTTATTTCTTATTAATAGATTATTTACTAATTTAACCTTTTAGTTAACATATAAAACTTATATACATTAAGGTCATATTTGTCCATTATCATCCACTTAGTAACATAATGGCTAATTTTCATCTTAAGGACTTCCTCTTTATAAAGACACATCAATTCGGTCATTATTCAAATAGAAGGCTACATTTACATTTTATGCGATTTAATCCTTTTCTCAAATTAAGCACACAAACAACAAAATCGAGTCACAAAACTTCCACACATGCTTATTCATATACTGCAAGCATAGAAAATAATATTAAAATATTTTTTGACTCAAATCTGTGGTTTCAAAACCACTATTCTGACTAGGGTCTAAACCCAACTGTTACAGATGGTTTGTATTTGAATCAATGAGATGAAAATAAATGAAAACAACAAATTAGAGAAATGGATTGTATGTATAAATGTTCATAGTGAATGTGTTTCCTAGCTATGAGCTAAAAGATGACTTAGAGATTAAATTAATTTCTTTGAATTATTAAATATCATTTAATTGAATGTAATTAAATAATTAAATTTCAAAGTGAAAATTAAATTAATTAGTTATCACAATTTTATTGACTAAGTTAATTAAATTTATTTAGTCATAAATTCTAGTACGGTAAAATTGTCATGACTTAACCATGAGGTTTGGTATGGTGCCATTAATGGATACCTTCGTTACGACCCAAAAAAAAAAATTGTCATAACTTTAATGGAGTTAGAATTGGGTTGAGAAAATAATTGAATTAGGAAATAAATTAAATTTATTTATTTACACAAATAATATGTTGGGAATAGAAATTTTTTTATTGGGTTGATTAAATTATTGAGTTGATTTAAAAACTAGATAATACATACAATTATACTTAATACACATGACGAGCCCAAAATCCCATATTGTAACATGATGAGTGGCAACCCTAGATCCCATAGGTGGAGCAAGGGTGTCGCCACCCATAGCCTTTCTCAATAGGTGTAGGTGTATTTTTTTATTAAAATATTACTTTTTTTTCAACTAATATTATTGTGATTTCCTCTATAAATAGAGATCAATGGCAATGTCAAAAGACACACCACATTAATCTTTGACACTTTATCAAAATTTAGTGAGATTTATTCCTCTAAATAAATTCTAAATATTCAAAGAGTGCCTTTTAGTTTCTAGCGCTTGAGAGAGATTGATGTTTCCACTTAGCATCAATAAAGTTTTCATTGTGTTCAACGGTTCGTGATTAAAAGCCTACATTGTAAGCAAGCATAGGTGCGAGAATAGTGGAAAAGATCACATTGGTCGAAAGTTGGGAACTTTCTTTACCACCTGTTCTAAAACATATGTATAAATTTATTAGAGTTTATTGCTATAAATAATATAACAGTTCGATTTTAGAAAAAAAATTAATTTTCCGTCGTGCAACAAAATTATTTTCTAAACTGAATTTTTCAACATAAAATATCCTTAAATAATATAACTTATTTTAATTATGAAAAATAATTTTTAATTTTTCAAATCGAGATGATGCCTGATTTACTCGTGATATTTACTTAATTAAAAATTTAAATAATAGTATGGATATTTAAATTTTAAAATTAGAGAAGGCATATAAGTAATGCGCATTCAGATGCAGGCCCAAAATAAACATAATATATATACAGGCCCAGCAAACATACAAGTCAAAGAGCATTGGAAGTGGATAGAGATGAATTTCTGGAATTCAATTTGAGGGTGGAGGACACGTGGCAGAAGGACCACCTCCCATGTTTCTAGAATTGAAGCCAAAAATAATATTAGTAGTTATCCCATTTACTCAAAAAAGAAAACAAAATAAAACAAGGAGGGAGGATATAGAGAGAAATTGTGCGAAAGAATGACGCTTTTTGAGTGTAAAACTAGAAAAGGGCAGCCAAAGGGGTGGCTGTCAAGAAAAAAACGTATTTTTGGGACATCTTCCTCTAAGCCCGTGATCATATCTGTACAAATTACCAAGAGTTCTAATGTTCCAGACCCACACTACCTTTCTACTTTCAGACAGCCCTTAATTTAATCAATAAAATTGCCATGAACTAAATGTCAAGTTGCTCCACAATCTCCTGCCTTTGGTAGTTGACGTTATTACATCAGTGGATACAAGTTTAGTTAGTTTAGTTACTTTTAGGGAAAGATAAGAAGAAACAATCCAACTCAAATGAGTTGAGTTTCTACCTCAATGTTTGTATTTTGTAATGGATGGGGCTTGGAATCATCAAAAGGTTAGGCTTACATTCCCAATCACATCATAAGACTAACATTTGTCACAATGATAAAAACAAAACAAAAATTAAGAATCCAAAGATTAAACCAAGAAAAACAAAGGGATATCGATATGAAATTTCCAACACTGCTACTGAAACATTGCCATTTTATCATCCTTCGTTAGCAGCAAATCATAAATATATATATATATATATATATGTGTGTGTGTAAATTTTTATTCATTCAATCATATTATCTAATAGTTTAAATCTATTTTCTTCCTCACCCCATCATTGCAAAACCAAATAGAACCTCAACAGTCAAAACGAATTAGGGATTGAAGACCGATTAAGCTTCCATGTTGAAAACCACCGGAGCCACGTTCCTAGCCATAGCCACCTCTTTCTTTATTCTCCTCTTTTCTCCCCCTCCAAAATCATATTATCACTCGCTGTTTATATCCAGTTCCCTGTCTGATAATGCCTCCATATCTCACCACCTCCGCACCCTCACCCGCCGCCCACATGTTGCAGGCTCCCAAGCCAACGCTGAGGCTGCATCCTATGTTCTTTCAACACTCTCCGCCTGCAACATCAAGGCACACATCGTCTCCTATGATGTTTTACTAACCTACCCAGATTCACGTTCCTTGACTCTGACACCTTCTCCGTCAGAACCGCCTATACCTTTTGATCTCAAGCAGGAAATATACGAGGGTGATCCCTATGCAGATGTGGCTGATGAAGTGCTTCCTACTAACCACGCATATGCCAAGTCTGGTTCAGTTGTCGGGCCAGTGGTTTATGTGAACTATGGGCGGGTGGAGGACTACGGGACATTGAAAGAAATGGGAGTGAACGTTACTGGTACTGTGGTTTTGGCGAGATACGGAGAGATTTATAGGGGGACATTGTGATGAATGCGTTTGAAGCTGGTGCTATAGGGGCACTGGTGTATACTGATAGGAAAGATTATGGAGGTGGGGGAGGTGATGCAAAGTGGTTTCCCGATGACAAATGGATGCCGCCGAGTGGGGTTCAGGTGGGAACAGTCTATAATGGGTCTGGTGACCCCACTACGCCTGGGTGGGCTAGCAGTGAAGGGTGTGAGAGGGTGTCAGTTGAGGAGGTGGAGAGCAGTGGAGATGTTCCTTTAATACCCTCGATGCCGATATCAGGTGCGGATGGTGAAACAATCTTGAGGTCAATTGGTGGACAAATTGCAAAAGATAATTGGCAGGGAAGCAAAGATGCCCCGACTTACAGAGTTGGACCAGGACCAGGAGTTGTGAATCTCGAGTACAATGTAAGGATTGATGAACTTGAATTCGGATAGGTCAACCTGTCAAAATGAACCACAACTTAATGGTATAATGGGTTGGTTTGCTTGAATGAGATTTTCAGGGGAAACAAGTCATAGCAACAATTCAAAACGTCATGGGTGTCATTGAAGGAGTGGAGGAGCCTGATCGGTAAGTTCAGAAACATATATGGACATTGCTGCATATGATTTACTCACATTTTTGTTTGATATTCACTATTATTATTAGCACTTAAACATAACCTAATTCACCAATGAATATAGCAATCGACTAAGCAAACACTATGGCTATCCAATGATAAAAAGACTTTGGAATAATTAAGAGCACTTACTTGTTTTATAATGATATCCTATTGCTAGGTTCGTCATTCTGGGCAATCATCGTGATGCATGGACATTTGGAGCTGTTGATCCCAACAGTGGTACTGCAGCACTGCTAGAGGTGATTATAATCCCATTACATCCCACACTTTCTACTTGTCAAAGCTAAAAGCAGAGATTTCACCCTTCGGACAAATTGTGCATTTCAGCTGAATTCCCCATCATGCAGGTTGCACAAAGACTCCAGAAACTACAAAGAAGTGGTTGGAAACCACGACGAACACTTATTTTGTGCAATTGGGATGCTGAGGAGTATGGCTTGGTCTGTCTTGCCTGGTTATCTCTCGTATGCATCTATCTTTATTGCCTCTTTCTGAACTGAAATATAAACAGGCTAGTACTTCCAGACAGGATCGACAGAATGGGTAGAAGAAAACAGAGAATTGTTGGCTTCAAGGGCGGTTGCATACTTAAATGTTGACTGCGCGGTATCTGGAGCAGGATTTCATGCTTCTGGAACTCCACAACTTGATGATCTGCTCAAACAAGCTGCACAACAGGTATCTGAAAACTGCTAAACCAAACCAACATAAGGACAATAGCAATAGTAGCTGAGTCTAAATGGAAGAAACGAAATAAAATAAAAGAAGTTCTGAGTAGTCAGTGTGTCATTGGAGTTCAATCCTTGTCACTCTTCTCTCACTTAACTAATTATTTTTCTATTTGATTTTTGAAGGTTCAAGATCCAGATAACTCATCACAAACAATCTACGAACAATGGATTCAGTCCACTGAGTCTTCTCTGGTGAGTATAATGAAAGTGAAACTAAATGATTCCGAAGAACTTATCTGGTTGGTGCATGTAGTTTACATATCTACATCAAAGTTAATGAATTTATTATCCTGGACATAACCTGTGAAGATTGGACGATTAGGAGGAGCAGGTTCTGATTATGCAGCTTTTCTGCAACATATTGGTGTTCCAGCAGCTGACATGCGTTTCGGAGCAGGTAATGAGCACATTGTATTTTGTAAACTTTACTTCTACTTAACAATGGTACCAAAATGGGAGAGGATAACATACATGCCAGACTATTCAAATAGGTAGTTAGACACCAACAGAATAGTTTGAACAATATACAGATGAAAAATATATAGCAGAAAGTTTCCAATATGTCAAATAATGCGTATAATGTAGCCTAACGTAAGCAGATATGAAGATCTAGCAACTACACGACCAATAAAATATCAAACCTTGTCAAACCATGTAGTACTCTGAAAGAAAGAATTCATTCTATTTTCATCAGGTCAGAAGGGTAATGACAAATGATAATAAAATAACTAGTACTCTGACAAATATTATAGAACCTGAAACCAGTTCCCAACTATTTTCAACTTAGGCCATCAAGAATAACTCATAATCCATGTAAATTCATGAAAAAGAAAAGCCAAATTGTTCATTAGACATTAATCCAAACTAAGAGGCCCACAGCCTACATACATGCTCATAATACTAAGATTATGTTTTTGTCTTAGAAGAGAAGTTAAGCATCATATATGTCCACATTACTAAGATTATTATTCGTCATCATATATGTCCACACATTACTAAGATTATTATTCGTCTCAGAAAGAAGTTTAACACAACTTAAAGAACATTTCCTCAAGCAGCCAAATGACTTTCCCATTCTCAAGTTAGAAG
This sequence comes from Gossypium rotundifolium, assembly GCA_025506655.1. Lineage (NCBI taxonomy): Eukaryota > Viridiplantae > Streptophyta > Magnoliopsida > Malvales > Malvaceae > Gossypium > Gossypium rotundifolium. Next base: position 174,025,304 of record CP106727.1, read on the forward strand.
TCAATATTAACCTGCAGACCTTCAAGAAATTGAATCTTCGATCACTTTTTACCTTGTCAACTGCCCCTACCCCTCTATGAAAGATAAATTTCACTGCAAGGTACTTCAACTTGACATCTTTTCTAATTGCTTAAGCCATTTACCTTAGATGCAGCTTTAAACCCCCAGAATTTTACAGCCACTAGCAAAGTAGATGCAAACATATGATAGTAAAGACTTTTCCTGTTTCTGCCTAATAAAAGTTATTGTTCATGCAGGATACCCAGTATATCACTCAATGTATGATGACTACACCTGGATAGACAAATTTGGGGACCCAATGTTTCATAGAAATGTTGCAGGTACATAACAGCATCTCATAATTAGAAATCCTTGAGCAAATGGTAGCATCTAAGGTTTTTCCTCTTCATTGCTCATTCAACATCCAATTGCACTTTGATAAAAAGGATATATACGTTGTATTAATTACTTTTTCCAGTCAAACAATTCACTTGAGAAATTTAATTAAAAGGAGCCTTAAAAAACAAAATTACAAATTATTTTTTTTAACAAAAACAGTGGCTAGCGTTTGGGGTTTAGTTGCTCTTCGGCTGGCAGATGAAGAGTTCTTGCCTTTTAATTATCACTCCTATGCATTGGAACTCCAGGTAAATTAACCTTTAGAAAATAAATAACTAATTGAAGTCCAATATGTATGCAACACGTAGATTTAGTGCTTAGCCTGAAAATCTTAATGCAATACGACAAAATACATGATAACAGAAGCGTGCAGAAGACCTGGAAAATGAGATTTCAGATAAGGGCATAACCTTTTCTCCCTTGTTCAAGTCTATCGAGGAGCTATCAAAAGCAGCCAGAAAGATAAATAACCAGAAAAAGGTAACAACAGTTTCCATAACAAGTTTGAAAATGAAAAAATAGTATTGAGCAGAAAGGTAATGGAAGTATCATTCTCTAGGAAATAAAAGAAGCTAAAGGTTGGACATCAATGTGGAGAAACGATCATGTCAAAGTACGTGAACTAAATGATAGACTAATGATGGCAGAACGGGCATTTACGGACAGTGATGGACTTCTTAGAAGGCCATGGTACAAACACTTGGTAAGGTTTTCTTAATTACATTCAGCAAACTACTTCCATATGGCCAAAGAAAGCGCACACACAGGCACTCACAAACTACTTTCGTTGTTCCAAGGTTTCATTTTCAATTAACTATATAACGAAGTTATATCATAATCCGAAGATGGAAACCTCTAGATATATATTATTCATTATTATAATTTTTACTAAATGGACTAAGTACCGACATTGTGACATGCAGATTTATGCACCATCAAGGCACAATGATTATGGATCTACATCCTTCCCAGGAATAGATGATGCAATTGAAAATGCAAAGAATCTGAACACTGCGGAATCATGGCATGTGGTGCAACATGAAGTTTGGAGAGTTGCTAGAGCTGTCAAGCATGCCTCCTTAGTCCTTGATGGAAAACTCACATGAATTCTGCAAGATGGACCTACCCTTGAGACAGCAATGTACTTCAGTGAGAGTGAGGGACATTAGAGATTTAGATTATAGAAAATGAGTGAGGGACATGAGAGACCTAGATTATAGAAAATTCACTTACTTCCTTGCCAGATTACATTAAAATCAATCATCAGTACTGAGCCTTATTTCAGGTATTTCTATGTCAGAATTTCATACTATAGTCACAGCTTTCATGAAGGGAACAACAAAATGGGAATAGCATTGGCATCGAGAATTAAGGCAAATAGACCAACTAATGCAAAAATCAACAAGTTCATTCAACCTCATTTGGCATTAGCGTTATGTTCGTCTCAAATGCACTTCTTGTCCCCATCTGCTTGTTATATTATCTCCTGCAAATCCAACATATTAGTTAGAAAACTATCTCACATGACATTGTATGTACTGTCAGTTCTACATCCACTCTCATACATACTTCCTTTTCACATTTCATCTATTCTGACCATCTTGGCATCTCCACATTTCAATATTGACTAAGCTCCTTCTAGAGCAACAGGTAATATCTGGCGTAAATAGAAAGAAAATTATGGAAAAAGAATGTGATGCGTGACTGTGAATGAATCGGTGTCTGCCACCCAAATACTGTCTAGGTCAATTTAGTTTCATGAACCACAAACAACTTAACGCAAATAACAGAAAGATTGAACTTCAAGAAGTTAAGAGATCAGCAATGGCTGCTGTTTGCACACAGATGCAAGAATGTATAGGAAGAAACAAGTTCTTCCCTTAATTTTAAACAATGATAACCCACGCTATTCTCTTTTTCTTGATAAAAGCTTGTATTAATAATGAAAAATCCCGTATAAGCCTACAGCCTACATGCTTACAAACCGTACAAAACTGAGTAAGTTGCTAGACGGCAGAATTCAAGATCCGAATTTGAATATAGATGAAGAACAACTGCACTACGATTGGAATTAAATATATACATCAAATATGCCTACCTGGTGGAAGCTCTCATTCTCTGCATGTCGAAGTGTGATTTCATTGTAGCCAGCAGCGACATAAATAAGAGGCCTAGCAGTGTAGAAACTGAAACACGTACTTCCTACAAGAGCATACTGCCATGAATTAACGTGTACAAGAAACCCCAAACCCCAAAACAATGCCGACAAGGTATGTAATGTAACCATCCTCCAGAATTGTTGTTAATGCCCATGCATTATGCATTTAAACTTGATCTTCCATCCCACAGATGATTGTAGATTTTTAGTTTTTTTTTTTCTTGAATGTACTGTCATATGTATGTTTTTTTGGTTAAGTTTTAATTGAATTGATGAAACAGGTAATAAATCATCCAATTCAAATCACTTGGATTTTTTAAGATCTTTGAACAGTTTCATTTGCCTTCAGCTTAAGACAACATCGCCAGAATATAAGCAGTCGAGGAAATGGCAAGCATTACAATTTATTCATTGAGTTGCTGAAATATTTACAACCAAAGTAGAGAAGCAAAAGCGATGATGAAGCCAATCAATCAGCCATGATCTCATCGGGATCTTCGAAATTAGGATCCTTGACATCGACAAGCTCTGTTTCACCCCCGATCTCGGCGGGCGAAAGGCCATCTCCAACCCAAGTGAACTTGCCACCATGACCTCCTTTCTTGGGTGATCCGTTCATTCCCGTACCCGATTTCCTATCTTTCCTCACATCAGATGGCTTTCCATTGCCTTTGCCATTCTTTCCACTGTGCTTCATCTTCTCCGCAGAGCTGAGCTACCACTTGGTATTGAATTTAGATTGGATACTGACGCGTGATTTGATGGTTTGGGGGTAATGCTGTTTATATAGGGAGTGGAAGTGTGTGACAGACTGTGCGCGAGGCTGTGAATGTATAATATTGGGCCTTTTATTAAATTAACTCAAAAAAATTAATTAATTGTCAAAATAATTCACTTTTTAATTAAATCTAAAATGACAAAACTACATAAATTTAGGTGGAGCCAAATTAAATGGTTCATGAGTTCTTACGTCGGCAGGGGATTAAAAATAATTTTTGGTGGAGCCATTTTGAATGGCTCCACATTATAAATCTGAGGAATATTGTATTAAATGGCTCCACCAAAATTGAAAAATTATTTTAAAGGCCCTTAATTTTTAGATTTTACAAGATTTCCTTATATTTTATATGGTGGAGCCATTCAAAATGGCTCCACCAAAAATTATTTTTAATCCCTATCTTCGACGTGGCAACTTGGTGGAGCCATTTAATTTGACTCCACCTAAATTTACTGTAACTTTTGAGTCATTTTGGTATTTAATTAAAAAGGTAGGTTATTTTGATAATTAATTAATTTTTTTGGATTAATTTAATAAAAAGGCCATAATATTGTGATTCATGGATCCGTGAACGGATAAGATCGTAATAATATCAGATTCAATCATTGTCAACCCTATTTGAATGTATGACACAAATAGGATATTCATTATCCGGCTATTTTACTAAACTGATTAAAAAAAATTTAAAATTTACAAAAGTGATCTAAGTTAAAAATTAATCACTAAAATAACTTCAAATGAATCCTAGAATAAGATTTTAGCCTTCTAATGGTCGGTATCACTTGATATTTTGGCTCTATAATTGTCCGATGAGTGTGTCAAGTTTTAAAAAATTGAATTTTTTTACTTTGGGAAACTAATAACCGGCACCACGGTTTTTTTTAAAAATCATATCATACTGATATACAAAAATACCAATATTTCAAAAAAATAATTGGTTCATGCCTTCTAATGGCCAACACCAGACTAGTAAAAATTTTTTTTGGTTATGACCTTCTAATGACCGGCACCAGGTACTTTTTGTGTCCCAATGCAATTTTTTTGGTTCTAGCCTTCTAATGGCCGGCACCAGACTAATAAAAAAGATTTAAATTTTTGGGTGCTGTCGTATTGACAGGCACCAGAGTAAAAATAAAAAATAAAAAATTTGGGTGCTGGCCATGTAATGGCCGGCACCAAACCTTATATATATAGTGAGTGGTTTGGGTTCTAATAGTGTAAATGGATAAGAAAATATTTTTTTGAGAGAGGCATCAAAATGAGAGTGTTTTGTAGTATATCATCAAATGAGTTTTTTGTAGTGGATTGTAGATGAGAGTTTTTTTATAGTGGATTGTAGATTGGAGTTTTTCGTAGTGTACAACCGAATTTCAGGGTTGAATTATATACTGTCATGTTTTAACGGAGTTGAATTATATACTGTCATATCCACCCTAAAGGTTATGCTATTAAGGGTTGGATGACTTTCTACGCCATAGATGGCTAATCGAGATGCCCAACGCAGATGGACATTATCTATGGTGCAATAATATTTATTCCGCAACTAGGCTGTGGTTGGAACCGGTTGGTAAAGTCTCCATGCAAAGGTATCTCAGGGGATAGTGGTAGAAGAAAGGGTCTGGAGCTTTTAGGAAGTTATATTTTCCCTTGGTTTATGCAGTTGGTTTTCTGTTTCTTTTTAATTTTGCTGATTGTTTCAGCTAACCAATTATCCAGTACTGATGCAACGTAGACCTGATTCAAGCAAAAGACGATTAATTGTGAAGAAACTATTATTGAAAATAATTGTATTATTTCTTAAGAATATTTGTATTTTTTTTATATCTGTAAATTTAATATAGTTGTTTAGGATTTAATGTTTCATTTTTATATTTTCGTGTATTAATTTCTTAGAATGTTTGTATTTTTGTATATGTAAATTTAATTTAATCTGTAATATATGTAGTTTAAATTTAAAATTTTCGTATTAATTTTACCTATCTGCTTGTAGTTCATTGGGTGTTTAAATTTAATAAAGTGCGTATTATTTTTGTTTGAATTTTATATTTTTTGTATTAATATTGTAGAATGATTGTATTTTATTATGTATGTAAATTTAATTTGTCGTGTACTATTACTTATTCAATTATTATTTTTAAATATTTGAAGTCATTTATTCAAACAAATAATTATTTTAGAGAAATTGAATTAATATTAAAAATAGAATAATATAAAAATAAAATAAATATTTATAGAATAATTTAAAATAAAGTAAAAATTTACAGATAAAAATTAAAATTGTTGCGATCTCGACGACGTCCCCGATGCTGGCGTGTAACGGTCCGGATGCCTCCGTTGGCGATGCCGTGCACCTTGCTCAGGCATTTGATAATTGCTCGGTTCGGCCTCCGGTGTCCCGTCCGGTGTACTTAGAAAAGTAGAATAATCATATACACCACAATCGGGAGTTAATGGGTATTGCGTAACCAGAGATGCCGACGGAAAAATATCTTCAGTGGTGGGTGTACGTGCTTCGGGATGGATCTCCGGGTGGTATGAGGACAATCCGGACCGTGTCGAATGTTGAGGCTCGAGGTCGTCACCAAAAATATCCTCGAACGATGGATGAATTTTTTGCTTGGGCTCGGGCTCAATGTGGTGTGATGATGAGCCGGATGCTTCATCTTGGGGTTCGAGGCAGTATTGGACTCAATATTCCGAATGGCGGAACTTGATTATGGCACGGTTGTGCGTTCTTTTGTTGCCATCGGAAGATTCCGGTTGTGTGTCTCTTTGCATCAGCATGTAACGACCTTGGAATATAAAGGGTTTCCCATGTGCCATATACCATGCTACGTACTCGGACGTAGGAGAGAACCTTCCCTCCAAGACATATAAGGGAGGGCGTCTCGAATGTCGTTGATTCGACAGAAAGATATATGGTTCATGTTTTTGCTTCCAATTTAAAGCGTCCCGACCTGAACCCTATTTGTCCATTCCGTGGACTTCTTTGATGTCGACGGGATAGTTCGGGATAAGTTGTGCACAACTGAACTGCCTCAAAATCCGACCTCCATTGTGCTACTCCACCATATGGAAATGAATCAATGACACATTTGACACGAATAGTTATTGCTGCTCGATAACCCATGATGGTATGAGCACCGCGATATCTTCATTATTATATGACATCCATATAAACTGCATAATATAGACAACATGTTATTATTTAATTTTTCGGAAACAATTATTGTATTTAAAAAAGAAATATTAGGAATCGTGTTTTACGCCATCCCCGGAATGAGTCTCTATCATCATACGGTACATAGGTACGGTGAACATATGTTCGATTCCCGGTACAGTTGCCCATCTAAAAAAAATGAAAAAATTATCAAATTATTTTTTCCATGTAAAAAATTATTATACTATAGTATACGATTAAAAAATAGATGGCAAAATTGAACTATATATTTACCTATTAACGAGTGGCCACACATACAATTGGTGGCTTACTGATGCCAAAAATGGCATTCGATATAATGCCCAAGACTGCAGTAGAAGGCGACAACCGCCCATTGATTTCATAGACGGCTTTGTAGCTCGACCAAACTCGCGGTATAAGCATGCCAACACTGCAAAGCCCCAACTTAATCTTCTAGCAAGCTCGAGATTAGAGGTGTTCATGGGCCGGGCGGCCCGACAGAAATTTGGGAGGTTTGGGCAAAAATATAAGCCCAAAAAATGGGCTTGGACAAAAAAATAAGGCCCGTTTAAAAAATGGGCCGGGCCTCGGGTAAGGTATTTTTGGCCTGGGCCCGACCCGAATTCACTAAATGACAAAAAAATTCTGTTATTTTTTTTTATTTTTGAATGTTATTTTCTTGTTGTTTTCTCCTATTTTGCTACCATATTACTATTATGTTGCTACTATTTTGTTGTTATTGATTGAATATTGTATAAAACTTATTTTATTGTTAATTTTGTTATTATTTTAAAGGCATTTGTTAATTTTATTATTATTTTAGAGGTATTTGCTTGTTAAGTTACATCTATCTTAGTGTTATTTAAGTCTACATATTTTTTAAAATTTATTTTCAATTTGTTGAGAAATATTTATTTTGATTTTTTAGTATTTTTGATGTATTATATATATTTAAAAATTATATAAAAAAATATAAAAATTTAATACGTGCGGGCTGGGTCGAGCCCGAGTTTTAGCATTTTTATATGGGTCGGGCTTGGGAAAAAAAATTAGGCCCATTTTTTAGGCTCGGCCTGACCCGAGCCCGATGAATGGGCCTAAAGTTTTAGTTGAGCCCGGCCCAAACTCGGCCCGGCTTGACCCATGAACACCTCTACTCGAGATCCTCTAATAAGGGAAGATACATTATTGAGACTTTTTTTTTATTGCCGTCTGGCAATAGTATCCCACCTATAAGTTGAAGAATGAACGTTCTTGTAGCGTAGATAATGTCCATCTGCGTTAGACTGCTCGAAAGATGCTAGAAGTTTTCTTTTAACCAAGTAAATTTAATGTAGGTTAATCGTCCTTCCTCGTCGTTAGGGGGACCCTTCCAAGTAACCGCTCGCAAGTGCCCCAAGGATCGGGCACTCTTTTGAGCCCAATCACTGTTTCACCGTTTATAGACAGCCCTAATTGGACTGCTACGTCTTGCAGTGTAATAGTTACCTCCCTACATAGAAGGTGGAATGTATGTCTCCGGGCACCATCTTTCAACTAAGGCCGATATAAATCGGCCCGTAGCTCAGATATCTGAATGTGCGCGGCTACCCCAAAACTCGCGACATTCAAATACGGTAAAACTCTTCGATCGGGAAAATAACCGGGATCACGCAACCGGGGTCTCACAATTCAATATAGATATAAATCGGCCATAGCTCAGATATCTGAATGTATGTTATATTTCTCGTTTAAAAAAGAATTTAAAGAATATTTAAAATTAAATAAGACATTTTATTTCTCATTTACCTTATACACATTGGCTGCAATGTGGTCGTTGTCATTTAAAATAACATTAGGATTAGGATCCATGGAGTGATTGGCGGTTGTCGGCGGTGGTTGACGGTGAACAACGATTGTCGAATGTGTTTGAAGGTGCTCAATGGTCGTCGGTGGTTGTTGGAGTAGCCTATTTATAGTATAGGACCATTTGACTGAAGTAAGAGCAAAATTGAAAAAAAAAATTATAAAATGAAAAAAAAAAGGATGGATGTAAGGACAACCATTGGAAGGCCAATTTCACCTTTTTTTTTTTTTCCAATTCATTTCAATTTCATTTCATTAATTTCATTTACATTTCTATTTCATTTAAATTATCTATCTTTCCATTTAAACTTAATTTTTTCCTTATTTCAAAATTTATCTTTTCATTTCAAAGATTTCATTTCGTTTAAATTTATAATTTTTTAAACTTTCATTCCATTCATAATCATCATTTCATTTTATATTCATTTAACATTTCATTTCATTAATTTTTTCATTTAAATTTATTACTTTTCCTAATATAATTTTTTTTTCATATTAATTTTTTCAATATATTTTATCATATTTATTAGAAATAATCTCAATATCGTGGTCATTTAAATTTTTTCATTTTTTATATTTTATTTTTGTCATTTTAAATTTTAAATTTGTTTAAAAAAATCTCATTTCATTTTTTTTTTTTTTTAGGCCTGACACCCCATTTATCAGGCCTGATAAATTTAATTTCGATTTTTTTTTTTTTTTTTGCTTTTTGCAGTCAGCCATTGCCAAGCCATTTCTCTCAAGCCAGGCCTGTCACAATAGTCACATCAATATTTTTTTCATTTCATTCCAATTTCGTTTCATTCTAATTTCATTTCTTTTCCATTTCATTTCATTCCCATTCCCATTTCCATTTCATTTAAATTATATTTTTTCAATTTAAATTTATTTTTCTCATTTCATTTATATTATTTTTATTTAAATTAATTTTTTCCTCATTTCATTTAAATTATCTATCTTTCCATGCAATTTTTTTCTCATTTCATTTAAATTAAATTTTTCCTCATTTCATTTAAATTTATCTTTCTTTCCTTGTAAATTTAAATTTTTCTCAATTCATTTATATTATTTTTGTTCATTTCAATTTATTTTTTCTCATTTCATTTAAATTATCTATCTTTCCATGTAATTTTCAATTTTTTCTCATACAATTTATCTAAATTTTCATATATTTATAATGTTTTTACAAAAACATGCGCTCAATAATATATCAACCGATCAATTTTTTCTTGGAGTCCGGCATTACGAGACAATTGACCGGAAACATAAACACGATGTGGACATGTTGATCGGTTGTGTCCGGATGTTCGACACACAGTGCACAGTTTGGGTTCACCCGTCTCCCTGACATCCATGTCATTTCGAATTCTCGTCGATTGTGGTCGACCTTTAGGATGTGTATGGAGACTATGGTCAGGCACTATCTCGAAAGTAGTGGTGGAACTTCCCAGTTTGAGACATTGGGCATTACAGGGAATTCATTCCCTCATATACGCAATGTGCGTTGCAACGTGTAGATCTCGTATATGAATTGTTCAACATTTAAGTTTGCTCTCGCACACGCTGCATGAAGAGGCACACATAGATATTGAAGAGTCTAAAATATCCCGCACTCGCATCGCCTGTTTCGCAAATCGACTGTGTATGACCTAGGTGGAAGACTCAAACGACGGCCGATATACTCTTGAACTCGAAAAGTCTCCAAGTCACGCAAATACAATTCTGCGTTCATTGTTTGTGCCCTTCGACTATTTACCGCCATGGCCTTTCGGATGACCTCAACGTACACGTGCCCGGCCTTGATCTGCTTAACTTGTCTCAACCCCATCCTAGGCATCAATGTCACTAACCTATAGAATGTTGCTGAGAAAATAGCAGAAATCGGGAGATGACGTGTGCGCCTCAATACAGAGTTGACCGCCTCTACCAGTTGGTCGTCATCTGCCCATACCAAAACCCCTCATTGTAACTTTGAGCCCATTGTCAGTTCTCTATGCTACCCAACCATGTCCGAAGATCTGTTGGTAAAGATGATATCTAAGATTCAAGACTCGCGAACCTCTGCCTAAATCTTCGCGGTTCTAACTCATGAGCTACATATTTAATTTGAAATCATCATTTTAAAAACAACAAAAATTTTGAAAAGAAATTTTTTAAATAAATACAAAAAAAAAATTATCCATGTTCACGAGTTCTTCTTTCCAATTTTTATTCTTATAATATCTGTGGATGTTTGCCGCGATATGCCGGATGCAATAAACAGACCTCCGCGGAACCCTCGATCGCCTTATTGCAGCAAGTAATCCTTTCGATTGATCTAATATAAGGAAAATGTTGTCTTCTCTAACAACATGCCTTCGCGGATTTTTGAGGAAAAATTCCCAAGACTCGAAGCACTCACGGCTCAAGATGGAGAAAGAGATCGAAGTACATTTCAGTTGTCGTCTTGTGCAACAATAATCATGAGTATTTGCGTGTATTTGTCGTACAACCATGTCTTGTCCACCTGCACCATCTACTTGCAGTGAGGGAAGGTCCTAACACATAGCTCGAACGTCCAAAACAATTGGTGAAAAACTCATTTCCCTGATTGTATCTCCCCGTCCAGGCCTTTATATGACAGTGTTTGCAAATCAGTCATTGTCTTGAGCACATACTCTTACATCCGGACTATCCACCCTTGAATCTCGTTGTATAACGCATCCTAGTCACCATACAACTCTCTCATCGCCATTTGCTTTGCCCACCATGCCTTTCGGTATGACACTTTATACTTGAATCGAGCTTGCATGTTCGCAATAAGGACAGGCACTTGAATGGTGGGCAACTCTTTCACCAAAGGGATGATACAGTTATATATAGTTTTTGTATCTAACTTTCCATAGTCTTGTGACATACGAGTGAACGTGCATGTGTGTGGACGTTCTAGTTTCCTTATAATCCCCATCTGTGTCTGCTGCATTAACGCGGCTCGGACATGCCATTTACAACCATTTGACACTTTTTAACATTCTCCTACTCACAAATACTACATCAACTTCGTTACTTTATAATCCACACCTAACTTCAAGCTAAGTTGTTTTGTAGCATGTAAACAGTCTTTTTTGTTATCGAATTGTTGTCCTACAAACAACTCTTCATCGCTGAATTCATCGTCAAGTAGGTGAGCCAGACAATATTTGTATATTTCGGGAACTCGCATGCAAGAGCTGCATTAGGATCCACGTCGGTCATGAAGGATCCTAGATTATTTCTTATAACTATACCAGGGCCCGTGTTTCCTGTAACAGCTCGATTTTAGGTCTAGCTAGATTAGTGGTTTTGGGACCACAAATCTGACGCAGTAAAATTTGTTTTTATTATATTTTTATGGTCTACAGTTTTATGGAAACCCTAAGAGAGAGAGAGAGGAAACTTTCAAGGCCTAATTAGATCCGGACAACACAAATTTGAGGTTAGATCGAGGAAAATAAAGGTTTCAGATTAGTAGATTTATTACGAACAAGTGTCGAGTGCTTGGAAGCTCGTAAAGGTTGGAGATTCATGTCTCGATTTTGTATGATTGCTTGTGTTTATGTCAGGTAATGCCTCATACCCTGTTTTAGATTCGAATACGGGTAAGGGGTGTTACATTTCCTCCCTAATAGGGGTTTGCATTTTTACCCTCCACTAGCCCTTCCTCGTCTATGTCTTCAGGGATGTCATCCAAATTGGGGTCACTGAAATCATCGTTGGGATCACAGTGGGACTGATCATCATTATCGGACCCTTCATCACCATCTTCTATGGTGGCCAACACCTCTGGATGGATCTCTAGACGAGGACACGAGTTTGGGATGTTATACGAACATCCACCGGTGTTTGGATTTTCGAGAGTTGGCATTGACCGTCCAAAACCTGATTGATCTTCCCAAGAGACGTTAAGATCAAAATCAATTCCAGAGTGCTGGCTTGCTGGAATTACAACTTGAATGGGATTCGGTTCAGCTATCTCCGCGAACAACTCAACCGGGCTAGGATTTTCTATCTTAGGGGGGCAATAAATTGCTATCATTGTCCCTAGATCATCATCATCTTCAAGTTCCATTTTTGAGAACTTTAGCGGATCAGTTGAAACTGAAAATTTATGAAATAGTCTCAACATTTTCTTTCCGCAACGGGTTGCTATCTTTGTACCGATTTTTCTTTTAAATCGCTAGCAAAACACGCTTGTTGAATCTCATTCTTATTTTTTTCCTATTTTGAAATACATAGCCTTCTTTAGTTGTGTTTATCATTTCTCCATCAAAATGAACATAAACAAACAAAATTTGGGAATTAATCTTAAAAAATTTTTGCTTTCTTCTCAACAAAGAAAAACTAAAATTTTTAAAGTAAACAAAAAGTAAAAAAAACTCAAGTGGAAGATAAAATACCTATATATATCTGATAAATTTGGTGTCGGCCATTACATGACCAGCACCCAAAATTTTTTTTTTACATCTCTGGTGTTGACCATCAGTGTAATTTTTTTTTACTAGTCTAATGCCGGCAATTAGAAGGCCAGAACAAAAAAAAAATTGCATTGGGACAAGAAAAAAGTCCTTGGTGCCGGCCATTATAAGGCTTGAACCAAAAAAAATTACATCAGGACATGAAAAGTCCCTGGTGTCAGCCATTAGAAGGCTAGAACCAAATTTTTTTTACTAGTCTAGTGCCGGCCATTAGAAGGCCAGAACCAAAAAACATTGCATCGGGACACAAAAAAGTACCTGGTGCCGACCATTAGAAGGCTAGAACCAAAATTTTTTTTTTTTTTACCAGTCTGGTGCCAGCCATTAGATGGCCAAAACCCCATTCTACTGTTCATTCAGGACATTTTGGTGATTGTTTTTTAACCTAGGTCATTTTTGTAAATATCAAAATTTTTTGGGTCAATTTGGTAAAATAGCCTCATTATCCCCTAACTTTATTTATCTTTATAACTCATAACTAAATCATAACACCATTTTTAATTTTTTGAGTAATACTTTCTCGTGTCTTATTGATAGGAACGTTCGAGCCTTTATACATGTTGTTATAGATACTATTACAGCTTGTGATAGGGCCCTATTATTTTATCTTGACCATGCTACCTCTACTACTGACATTTTCTACCCCTAGTACTGACATTCTCAGTAGGATCCCAGTAGGGTTCGGGTCGATGGTATCTGATGTATAACAATCTACTACCCCCTTAGTGGGCCTAAGGGATGCTATAAAGTGGCACCTCTTAGGTCCATCATGTCAAGTTTAAATGCAGCTTGATGGGTACGTTGCAAGCTATGATGCATACGATTGCTCTGCCATGTGCTCAAGTGGGTATCAAGTGTGCGTATCTGACCGTTAAAAGTTGAATCGTTTCCATCTACTCACTTCTAGATCATTGATTTTCCTCAATTATGCAAATCGTCAAAGAGCAAGAAGAGAATCTTTCTTTAAAAGGGAACCCTCGAAGCCCTAATTCCTTCACACAACATTTCCAATAATCTGAAACAAAGGTAATTTCAAAAACATTTATGCTTTTTAATTTCTTCTTTCTTCTTTTATCAATATCATGACGAAGATAAGAGGGATCAGTAATCAAATAGTTTAAGTCCATTCACCACGGGAACGAGAAACGTCTCGAGATCTTGTGACAACTAAACTCTACCCCTGTACCACTAAGCGGGAGGAATTGCAACGGGTACTGGCCATACAGGGGATAAAGCTCCCCAATTTTGCTTATGAGTTTTCCATCCCAGAGATGTAACATCCTGAATAGGGCCTATGCATTTCCAGTTTAATTGTATGAAATGACAAGTTTCAAGTACTATGAATAAATTTTTGATACTTTTGGGAACCTAGAAATGCATGAAAATGGAAATGAAAATGGAAATGGAAATGGAAATGGAAATGGAAATGGACACTTTTGGAAACTTAGACATTTATGGAAACTTAGACATTTTTGGAAACCTAAAGGAATTAGGAAAGTGAACATTTTGGAAACTAAACATTTTGGAAACCAAACCAAAATAGGAAACTAAACATTTTGGAAACCAAGCCAAAATAGGAAACTAAACATTTTGGAAACTTGGAAAATACAGAGCCGCGCGAAAATTTTAGGAAACTTAAAAATGACCCTGGAATGTCGAATTTAAGAGCCCAAAGGGGAGCTTAGGGCCAAGTGACCCCAAAAATATAAAGAACATAAAATTTGACCCAATAACGGACTTGGAAATGTGGCTCAAGATGCCACCTAAGGCCCCTAGGAAATGGCCCAAATGCAAGAGGTTTTGGGCTGAGTTTGAGTCATCTAGGAAACAAATAAAAGAAATAAAATTTTGCCTCCATGAGTGGAGAGTTGACTAAGACACAAGGAAGGGAGTTTTATTCAATAAAACTCTTAGCTAATTAGGAGATTTGATGGAATTTCATAATTGATAAAACTAAAACTTATCACAAGTGAAGAATTGGTCTGAATTAGGGACTCTAAGGCTAATAGTTTCACCAAAGAGAGAAAAGAAAAGAGCCATTCTCTCTCTTCAACATATTGCCGAAACCTCCTAGTGAAAGTAGCAACAATCTTTCCTCTTCTCTTTAGCCAATTTCCTTGTCAAAAACTCTCTCCATCTCTTTTTCTTTCTTTTCTTTTCTTCTACTATTCATCCACAAAAGCCAAACTTTGAGATCCATAATAGTGCCATAGCCGAATAGCATAAGGGATCTTCCAGATTCAAAACGAGGTAAGTACATCATTATACAATCGGCAAAAGATCCCTCCATGATTAAATAATAGATCAAATCTAACAAGTGATTTGGCAGAATTTGAAATAAAGATCAACTTCGGGATTTGAGGTAAGTGAGTCTATACATTCGGCCAAGGCCAAATCTTAGTCAATTAGATCAAATTGATCAAAAACTAACCTATTCAGAGATCTAGGAAGTTGCCGATTTCAAGGAAAAAGGGAGGTGAAGTTTCGGGATTTAAAAATCCATAAGGTAAGCCCCTAAAGGTATTCGGCCAAAGTTTATGTGATTACCTAGATTAGATCCGTAATTATTAAAAGTCAAAAACTAATTTATGTTGAAGTTTCAAGGTTGGCCGAATATCAAGTGAAGGAAAACAAAGTTTCCGAGATTTGAATAAACATCAAATCGGCATCAAAGGTAAGCCTCTTTACAAATCCTACTAGGATTTGGATATTATAGCCCAAAATAGAATTTATGCTAAGTAATATTTGGTAAACCAAATGTAGGAATTAGGATCTAAACATTAGATCTTGCTTTCGAAATCTCAAGGAATTGCTAAACAAATCAGGTGTGTATTCCACACTATTCTTAATAGATTTATGGTTTAAATATGTTATATATGTTAATGAAAGTGAAAGAAAGTGGCCAAAGTACCATATTATGGTACAAAGTATTGATCGTTTTCCTACTTCTACTAGGATTTCAAATAAATGTTATAAAAGTGAAAAGTGATGTGAAAGTGAAATAAAAATATGTTATGCATGATATTTATTATTTGGGGCATTTGGGTCAAGTGAAGAAGGGAAGTGAATGTGATGACTTCGTCTCACTAAGTGAAGGTGTTGACTTGGTCTCACCAACGTTATATTTGAAAGTGATGACTTCGGTCTCACTAAGTGAATGTGATGACTTCGGTCTCACTAAGTGAATGTGATAACTTTGGTCTCACTAAGTGGTAACTTGGTTACATTCATGGTGGCTATGCCACAATATTATCGATGGGCGATGAGCACGCCGATTGCAATGAACGCCTTCGATGGAGTGTAGCGGAAGGAGGGTTGACTTAGTAGTCCCCACTGTGTACAAAGTTGGTACGTGTGGAGTGTAGCGGATGGCATATAGGTTTGGGTTCGGTTTGCATCATGATCTTGAATTTTATATGCATATGATTTTATGGTGTGCCTATTTCTATTATGTTTAGTGTTGGTTACACACTGAGTCTATCGACTCACCCTGCTGTGGGAATATGTTTCGTGATGAGCGAGAATGGACCAGACGGCAGAACTTGTGGTGGCCATGATCGACTTGAAGTTCAGTTTAATTTGAATATTTATTTTATTTTAAAGTACTGTACAATTTATTATTTTGGGTTTCATTTTATGTAATAAGGCCACCGTGATTTAATTTTTATTTCTACTATAATTACTATGTTATGAGTTTAGGGCTTTATAAAGAGTAAGCCCACTTAGTATGAAATAAGTTTAAATATTTTGTCACTTGAAGCGAATGGGTTTTGTTATAAAAATAAATTTGTTTTCAACTCAAGCCCAACCCACAACGAGCTATCTTCCAAAACTCACAGTTTTCAAAGTATTCGAATGAATTTGAACCTGGTAACTTGAGGAACATACCAGATCCATCCATTCTCGTGGTAGAGTTTGGGGTGTTTCAATTTGGTATCGAGCCAGCTCAAACTCTCGGCACTGTGGCCTAAGGCCCAAAATGTTTTTAAAATAAGGCCAAATGAGTTTTATGAAAGTATTTTTACAAATAGATAGGTATAAAGACATGGCCCCTAAGTCTCCGACCCGCAGTCCAGCAGGTAAGTACCCCTAACTCTATATGTGATTCTGTGATTTATGTAAGGGTAGAAAAGGTATGGAACGTAGAACAGCATGATAGGAACTTGAACCCTAGGTTTAGATTACTCAAGCACAAACACATAAGATTTAAGGCACTAAACCAACCTATGACTAAGTCAATTAAGCTAGGTGTGGCAACCATGGTACGCATGTCTAGGAGTGGATCCCAAGAGCTTGGTATTTAAGCGCCCTAGTGACTCACCTCCTCTTCTTGAATCCTACCAGTGCGTAGCTTTGGCTCACCCTAACCTAGAGGACTTAATGGGTGTGGCAACCCCTGTACGCATGTCTAGGAATGGTTTCAGTGGGAGCTTGGTATTTAAGCAGTCCGCATGACTCACCTCCTCTCCACTCGAATCCTGCCTGGTGCGTAGCTTTGGTTCACCCTGACCAAGAAGGCTCAGTCATAGGCTAAACTCAATAACTAAAACCCGAAAGGGAATTAGCCATTTCTTTTAACACTTAATATTAAAATTCTTAAATCACTTTCTTTCTCTCATCCTTAATTCACGAAAACTAGTTCGGTACACAATTATTTTCGAAAAATTTTTGATCCATACAAATTACAAAAATGCCCTTAGTGGTAAAATTACCAAAGTGCCCTTGGTTTATAAAATGATTCAACTGCTCAACAGTTTTACCAAAATTTTATTACTTTATAAACATTCCAAAAGCCCTAACTTGCAAAATATCAATATACCTTGATTTATAGAAAATTACAAATTTGCCCCTGACCTACAAAATTACCAAAATGACCCTGAATTTAAAAAAAATTCTTGCAACATTCCCATTTATGAAGGAACAATTTTCGAAAAGAACACTCAGAGTTTTACAACTTTTGAAATACCCCAAATTTATTAAATTTTACAAATTTACCCTAATTTGTGAAAAATTACCAAAATACCCCTGAGGTCAAAAATTATCGAAATACCCTCGAATCTCAAAATTTTTCCAAATTACCCCGAGATTTTGGAATTTCCAAAATAATTTTTGACAAAAACACCAAGGAATGTTTTTCTTCTGAAAAAAAATTTACGAAAATGCCCTTGTAGGACAAAACTACGAAAATACCCCCGGGTAGAGGAAAACAACAACAACAACAACAAAAACTACAACATTTCTCTGAATGAACGAAAGTTCATACTTGTTTGATGGATGAATGAATGAATGGAAAAGACCGTGTGTTTGTATGAATACGAAAGAACCACTCTTAAAACACTTTCCATAAAACTCCTTCGCTAATAAATAAGTGGAACAAAGACTAATCCATAAAATTTCTTAATCAGATCTCGACGCTAGAAAATGAGTTCTAGAGGACGCGGTCGTCAAGGACGCGGTAGAGGAAGAATAACTGTGTCAGAACCCGTTAGATCAGGTCAAGGTTCTGACAATGAGTTACCACCGCCACCACCACCCCCAAACAATTAATGTCGAGGCCAAAGAAGCTCGAGACGGGGATGAGGTCGTGTTGCAGCTATGTTGTAGTATTGAAATGGTGGTGGCGCGGTGGAAATTCGGAGCTCAAAAATCAGACCGGCGACTCCGAGCCAACGGGCCGAGGTGTTTCGTGAAGTGTCCGTGTGGCACCCAATACCGCGTGAGTATTGGTTGGAAGCAACCGAAAGTATTATGGATGAACTCGACCGACCTCGAGGAGAAGTTGAAAGGGATGGTAGCCCTGTTACGTGATGAAGCATACCAATGGTGGCTAACTGTCCGTGATGGTGCCACGGCAGAGGATCTGACGTGGGAGTATGCTAAGGAGGCATATCAGAAGAAGTATGTCGGCACTCGGTATATTGATGAGCAGCAGAAAGCTTTTGTAGGACTAGTTCAGGGGAACAAATCAGTAGCGGCATATGAGGCTGAATTTCTGAGGTTAAGTCGTTATGCTCGAGGAGTAGTCGCGACTGAACATGAACGCTGTGTCCGTTTTGAGGACGGATTAAGGGATGACCTAAGGTTATTGATAGCTCCACATCAGGAGAGGGAGTTCTCCACGTTGGTTGAAAAGGCTAAGGTAGCTGAAGGAATCAAGGACTCGACTAGGTTGAACTCTGACAAGAATAGACCCAAGAGAGGTTATGGATCGTTGGGAAATGTGCAGAAAAGGCCCGTAACCGAGGGTCGAAGGTCGCAAGTTGATACCGAGGCGATGATCGTCCTTGTGAGTATTGTGGAAGGAAGCACTCGGTGAGTGTTGGAAAAGATAGGAGCATGTCTTAAATGTAGGTCTAAGGACCATATACTCAAGGATCTGCCCAAAGATATCGGATGATGATACCAAAGAACTCGTAATGTTAATCAGTCGGTAGGGAGGACAGCAATTTCAACGAGGTCGAGGTTCAATAATGAGGTAATAGTCTTTGGCAGAGGACGTGGCGAGGTGCCACCAATACCGAGGCAAGACAATGGGGTTTGGTTTATGCGGTTCACCGTAGGGAGGATGAAGACGCCGGGACGTCATAACCGACACGTTCCTCATTCATAGTAAACCCTATTATGCTTTAATTGATGTGGGCTCGACCCATTCTTATGTTGCTGTAGTGTAGTTGAGACACTAGGCCTAGACTCTGAACTTTCGATAAAGAGATGATGAGTGAGCCCATTAGGTCAAACTATAGTGGTAAATAAGATCTTCGGAATATACCCCAGAAATTGTGGAGTGAGCTTTGGTGACCTTATGGAATTACCTTCGGGAATTTGATCTCATACTTGGTATGGATTGGTTAGTAGAACATCGAGCCGTGTTGGATTGTGCGGCTAAACGAATGGAACTAAGGACCCCCGAGGATGAGGTGGTCATTATGATAGGAGAGAGAAGGAACTACTTGACTAATGTAGTTTCGGTACTTAAAGCTGAAAGGATGGTTCGAAAAGGGTGCGAGGCCTTCTTAGCCTTTGTAAGTGCGTTGGATGGAAATAAGGAAGGTGTCGAAGGAGTCAGAACGGTAAGGGACTTCGAGGATGTGTTTCCAGAGGAATTACCAGGAATACCCCCAGATAGAGAAGTAGAATTTGGAATAGACCTGCTACCAGGAACAGCTCCTGTGTCAATCGCTCCATACCGAATGGCGCCAAAGGAATTAGTGGAGCTTAAGGCTCAAATCTAGGAATTATTGGATCGTGGGTTTATTCCGCCCAGTGTGTCTCCGTGGGGAGCACCGGTCCTGTTTGTGAAGAAGAAGGACGGAGCTATGCGTATGTGCATAGACTATCGTCAATTGAATAAGCTGACCATCAAGAACAAGTATCCCTTGCCAAGGATCGATGACTTGTTCGATCAGCTGAAGGGAGCCGCAGTGTTTTCAAAGATCGATTTACGGTCGGGATACCATCAGTTGAAGGTGAAGGAGGCTGATATCCATAAGACCGCTTTTAGGACAAGATATGGTCACTTTGAGTTTGTAGTAATGCCGTTTGGGTTGATGAACGCCCCAGCCGTATTCATGGATATGATGAACCGAGTGTTCCAACCTTACTTAGACAGGTTTGTTGTGGTATTCATCGATGATATCTTGGTATATTCTAAGTCCAAGAGGAGGATGATGAGCATCTCCGGATTGTGTTATAAGTATTAAGGAGAAGAAGCTTTATGCCAAATTCAAGAAGTGAATTTTGGCTTAGAGAAGTTGCTTTCTTAGGACACGTGGTGTCTGCCGAGGGAATAAGGGTGGATCCTAAGAAAATCAAAGCGGTGTTGGAATGGAAACCACCTAAGTCAGTGGCAGAGATTCGTAGTTTCTTAGGGTTGGCAGGCTATTACCGAAGGTTCGTGGAAGGATTCTCATCGATAGCCGCGCCATTAACAAAATTGTTGAGGAAGGAAGTACCCTTTGTGTGGACAGATAAGCAACAGGAGAGTTTTGAAAAACTTAAAAAGGTATTAACGGAAGCTCCGGTGTTGATTCAACCTGAGGCAGGAAAGGATTTTGTGGTATACTGTGATGCGTCACATACGGGGTTAGGATGTGTTCTTATGCAAGATGGCAAGGTAGTCGCTTATGCGTCCCGACAGTTAAGGCCGCATGAAGTGAACTACCCAACCCATGACTTGGAATTGGCAGCAGTGGTTTTCGCTCTCAAGGTGTGGAGGCATTATCTGTATGGAGAAAGGTCAGTGATCTACACAGACCACAAGAGTCTCAAGTACCTGTTGACTCAAAAGGAGTTAAACTTGAGGCAACGAAGGTGGGTGGAATTACTGAAAGACTATGACTGTAACACCCCTAACCTGTATCCGTCGTCAGATTAGGGTTACGGGTATTATTAAACCTAAAACCAAAATTAGAGCATTCAAATTGTACTACCACGTGTTAAACACATATCATTTGTATTATACAAATTACACAAGCATATTTCATCTAATTACAAATCTCCCATGAATAAACTACACTCCACATAATCAATTCCAAGTAATAGCCGAATTGGTACATATGTAAAACATTCAACATTTAATTACTTATTCTTTAACCATACATCCAAGCATATACCTAAGGTCAATATATATACATACAAGGTAATATGCATCCAATAATCTAAATCAATGAAAATTTCGTTAATAACATACTTGGCTTCTCATGACTTCCATACAATTATTCATAGCTCGAGGTCACTTAAACACATACTAAGCAATTGACATAGGCTAGTTTCAATACATATGCACATAAGTCCCATTCGATATAAATAATTTACTTGTAACGAGCCTTGTTATGGAACTTATTTTTTGCCAAATAAAAAAAAGAATTAACTTACAACTTTTAATAACTATACCAACCACATTAAAAATTTTAGCCATGAACGAATGTGTATGCTAACTCTTCACAAATATAAAACATTAAACTAACTCATTCATAATACTTTTCTTTTAAAACTTGCTTAAGCCAAATATATATAATGCACACATATATATACATATATATATATATATATATATATATATATATATATATATATATATATATACAAACTCAACATGCTCACTTAATTCATAGTAGAAGTAAAGCCATTTTCACAAGGCATTATAACATCTAATTCAAAACATAAGCCCAAAATACTAGATTAGCCTATACATGCCATGGACTTAAAATTTATTTCCAAAAAGTACCAAAGTAATCGATAGTGTGCTTGACTTTGACATGGATCCCTGAGCACGAGCTTCTACTATAAACATCTATAAAACAAAGTAACAAACACCCCAGGTAAGCTTAAATAGCTTAGTAAGTTATAAGCAAAAGGTAAAGTGCACAACCACGCATTACACCATTTTCTTTTTAATTTATTCGATCTAACTATTGAATAATTCGTAAAATTTAAAACACATATTGGATTAACATTCATCAATCTCATGCTCATTAGAACTCAAAACAAATGGACTAAGTATTCATATCCTTCATACCATATCGAAATAACTTAAATAAATTTGCACCAAGATGATAAACCATTATTCAATATGTACATACCTGACACTTTTGTTTACCTTTACTAAGTGTTTCTATCCTTGAGCAAAAACTGATAATCCGCATACACACAAGGTTTTCAACCGATCTCACACACAAAGGTTTCGGTGAATAAATCCGCCACACATTGCTCTTCAACCGATCTCACACACAATGCTCGGTGAATAAATCCGCACACACAAGCGCCACTCAACTAATTTCCCACACACAAGGTTTCGGTGAATAAATCCGCACACACAAGGTTTTTCAACCGATCTCGCAAATCAACACACATACACTCAACCGATTTCACACACACAAGGTTTCGGTGAATAAATCCGCACACACAAGGCCACTCAACCGATTTCGCACACACAAGGTTTCGGTGAATAAATCCGCACACACAAGTTTTTCAACCGATCTCGCATACATAGTGCTCGGTGAATAAATCTACACACAAAGTCACTCAACCGATTTCGCACACACAAGGTTTCGGTATTTTAGCTCGCATACATAGTGCCATTATTTTATCTTCTCCTCATTACTAAATATACTCATGATTTCATTTCATCCAAATAAACACACTTAAGATTAAAAATTCAAAATCATCACACTTCTCCCATCACATAATATCACATTCGCAACAACCATTATACATAATAAGATATATATATATCCTCATTTTTAATTTCCAGCATCAATCACATTCTATTTTCACGTGTAACTATATTTGATACATATACAAATATTCAATCCACCCAAATTAATTCAAGCTTACATTTATAATATGCATTTTATTCTCACTTTCGAATATAATAAAATATTTCCATACCACATTCGGCTTTATATAATTAAGTCTATTATTTCACTTTAGCATATACAATTCAACATTGAATAAAATTTGTATCAATCCAATTGCTTACAAACTTACCTTGAAAGTCGACAATTTAAGCTTCCCGGCTACTCGTTTAATTTAGCTTTTTCCCTGATCCACTCCGGTTTCTTTTTGTTCTCGGTCTAAAACAATTCCAATTAAGTTCATTTAATTTTATTTCCATACAATTTAATCCATAATTACTTTATTGCACAATTTACTATTGTACCCCCAAACATTTATAATGTTTACAACTTAGTCCTTGAAGCTAAAAATACAAAATAGCATGAATTTGACTACAACAATTAAGAGCCAAATACTCTTGATCTCTATACCAGCCCTTTCTTCAATTTATTCGCTATTAAACCCTTAAAAAATTTATTTTTATAAATAATCCCTTAGGCTAAATATCAAATAATACTAAAGAGAAGCTTGTTAATCTAACCTTCATCTATCATATTCTATCAACAATTATACAAACATCAAACTTTTCATCCATGGCAACATTCACTTTGAACAACCAAATCAAAATTTTGAATATGGGCAATATAGATTTCATGGCAACAACCTCAAAAATGCTTAAAATTCAAGAAATCAATTTCAAACTCTTACCTTAATTAAACATGCAAATTGGTCAAGGTTGGGAGCTCATTCTTTTCTTCATCTTTCTTTTGTTTCGTCAAAGAGAGAAGAAAAGATGATAATTCCTATGTTATTTTGTTTTTATTATTTTAATGTTATCTAATATTATAATATATTATTAAACCACTTACTACACTTTAAAAAATATAATATTAGCACTTCCCCACTAATTTCATAAGTCCATCTCGTCCACTATATCACCAAAGGAAATTTTGCCACTCAAATCCTTATATTAAAAGAAACTACTAAATTTGGCCACTTATAAACATAATAGCTATTTTTCTTACTTAATTTAATCCTTTCACTTAAATTAATCACCCAAACACACAAATTAATATACAATATTTTATCACATGTTTTACCACATAGCATAGATATCAAATTATTAAATAATTTAAATAAAAGAAAATATTATTTTTTATACCGATTCGTGGTCCCGAAACCACTGCTTCGACTAGGGTCGAATTGGGCTGTTAAACTCTCCCTTAAGGAATTTTCGTCCCGAAAATCTTACCAAAGAAATAGGTATGGGTAATGCTCTTTCATCGATTCTTCGGTTTCCCAAGTTGCTTCCTCAACCCCGTGTTTATGCCATAATACTTTAACCAACGATATCTTCTTGTTTCAGAACTCATTTACTTCATGAGCTAGGATACTAATCGCTTCTTCCTCATTCACAAATCGGGTTGAATTTCAATCTCGATGGATCGATCACATGAGAAGGATCAGATCTATAACGACGAAGCATCGACACGCCGAAAACATTATGAATCTTGTCTAACTCAAATGGTAAGCTCAATCAGATTTAAACCGCCCAATACCCTCGATAACCTCAGACGCCCAATAAATCTCGGATTCAACTTTCCTTTAAGACTAAATCTAAGTATCTTCTTCCACGGTGAAAGTTTCAAAAATACTCGATCTCCAACCTGGATCTCAATGTCCTTACGTTTCAAATATGCGTAAGACTTTTGACGATCTGATGCCGCTTTCAAACTATCACAAATTACTGCCACTTTCCTTTTAGTTTCTTTAATTAAATCAACTCTGTGCATTTTGTTTTCACTGAGCTCATTCCAGTATAGCGGTGTTCAACATTTTCGACCGTATAACGCCTCGTAAGGTGCCATTTTAATGCTTGATTGAAAACTATTATTATAAGCAAATTCAATCAAAGGTAAGTATCGTTCCCATGTACCTTCAAACTCAAGAACGCAACACCTTAACATATCTTCGAGTATTTGGATAACACATTCGGATTGACCATCCAACTGAGGGTGGAAAGTCAGATTAAAGTGTAACTTGGTACCCAAAGCATCTTGTAGTTTTTTTTTCTAATACCACGATGTGAACCTCTGATCTCTATCCAAACAATAGAGACAGTACTTCGCGCAATCGTATTCATCTGCGATATATACAACTCAACTAGCTTATCAAGTGAGAAATCAGACGCATCGAGATAAAATGAGCCGATTTCATCAATCTATCAATGATAACCCAGATTGAATCTTTCTTACTTGGCGTCAAAGGCAAACCTGATATGAAATCCAGAGTGACTCGATCCCACTTCCACTCAGGTATCATAATCGGCTGAAGTAGTCTCGATGGAACTTGATGGACGGCTTTTACTTGTTGACACACTAAACACCTTGATACATAATCGGCGATGTCTCGTTTCATACCATGCCACCAGTAATACTGTTTCAGATCGTTATACATTTTCGTGCTACCTGGATGAATCGACAATCTATTACTATGGGCTTCATCACAAATCATTCGAATCATTTCAGGTTTCTTCGGTACACAAATTCAATTCTTGAACCATAAACATCCTTCCACATTTATCTGAAAGTCTGAATCCATACACGAGCCACAATGGCTTTTCTTTGTTTTTAAATCATCATCAACCTCTTGGGCTTCTCGAATTTGCTGCTCAAACAATGGTCTCATTTTCAACTCAAGAATGATTGCAACATCCTCACCATAGCTATATTCGCATTCATTGCGCAGAGAGCAAAAAATGACTTTCGACTAAGTGTATCTCAGAATTACATTAGCCTTCCCCGTGATAATCAATCACGAGCTTGTAGTCTTTCAACAATTCTAACCATCGTCATTGCCTCAAATTTAGATCCTTTGAGTCATTAGATATTTTAGACTCTTATGATCGGGATAGATGTGGCATTTCTCACCGAATAGATAGTGACGCCATATCTTCGTGAGCAAAGACTATAGCGCCAACTCGAGGTCGTGCATCGGATAATTTCTCTCATATGGTTTCAACTGTCTCGAGGCATAGGCTACTACTTTACCCTCCTACATCAATACACAACCAAGTCCATTTAAAGATGCATCACTAAAAATAACGAACTCTTTACCCGACTCTGGCCGAACGAGCATCGAGCTTTCTTAACAATGTCTTCGCTGATCAAAACTTTTCGACACCTTTCGCACCACTCATATTTCACATCTTTCGTAATAGTTTTGTCATCGGGTTGCTATCATCGAGAATCCTTTCACGAAACATCCGTAATATCCCGCAAGCCCTAAAAGCTACGCACTCGTAAACATTCGTGGAGGTTTTCAATCCAATATAGCCGAGATTTTACTCAGTCAACCCAATACCCGACGATGAAATAACATGCCCCGTAAAGTCGATTTCTTTCAACCAAAACTCACATTTATCGAATTTTACGCATAATTGCTTATCACGCAAAATCAGAACACTAACCTCAAATGCTCAACGACTCAATTTTTTTTTCGTGAATAGATCAATATGTCATCTATGAATACAACTACAAACCGATCTAGATACGGTTCAATAATACCGATTGATCGATCCATAAAATTACAGGGGCATTAGTGAGCCAAACGGCATCACTAAGAACTTATAGTGACCATATCTCGTCCGAAAAGCAGTCTTTGGTACATCCAATTCCCTAACTCATAACTGATAATATCCCAACCTCAGATCAATTTTTGAAAACACCGAGGCTCCTTTCAGCTGATCAAATAAATCGTCGATACGTGGCAATGAGTATTTGTTCTTTACGGTCACCTTATTGAGCTGTCGGTAATCAATGCACATTCTCAATGTTTGTCTTTCCTCTTTACAAATAGCACGGGCACACCCCGGGGAGAGAATTCGGTCGGGCGAAACCTCTATCCGTCTATTCTTGCAACTGAGTCTTTAATTCTTTTAATTTAGTCGGTGCCATTCTATACGGTGCTATTGATATTGGAGTGGTCCCTGGCACTAGCTCAATCCCAAACTCTACCTCACGAACAAGTGGCAATCCCGGACGATGTGATTTTGCGAACCACACTGATAAAAAGTACGATTGAAAGATTTTTCCCAACACTTTTTGAAATGTCGTATGCTGCACTGCTGACACTCAGGTTTACTCGATCGAGTATTGCCGACACTAGCCACCGATGTAGCTCGAGAACTCACTGGTGGAGTTCTCGTATAAAAATCCCAGTGTTGGGTTTGGATCGGTTACCATAGTTCTTGAACTTCTTCATTGCCATCTATAAAACTTTACCCGCAGATCTCTTTTGGAAATCTTTAGATTCAAGTTCAGCTTTTCTTTTTTCTTTCCCCATCTCTTCAGCTTTACAAGTTCGTTCAACTAGTACAATGAACTCGTTAATTTCAAGAATACCAGCCAAAAGCTTAATATATTCATTTAAACCGTCGTCAAATCTCTGGCACATAGCAGCCTCTAACGAAACACACTCACGAGCGTAACGATTTAAGTCGCACAAACTTGCGCTCGTATTCGGATACGGTCATACGACCGTGTTTGAGCTCGAGAAATTCTTTACGCTTAGAGTCTATAAAGCGCTGGCTTATATACTTCTTACGGAATTCCATCTGAAAGAAGTCCCAAGTAACCCTCTCTTTCGAGACAACTGACACGAGTGTATTCCACCAATACTAGGCGTAATCCCGTAATAATGATATGGCACACTTCGACACTCATTGGGTGTGCAGGACAACTCGTCGAAAACACTAATAAAGATTATCGAGCCAAAATTCAGCTTGTTCTGCATCATCATCATCTCCAGCTCTAAATTCTTAAGCTCCATGTTTTCTTATGCGATTAACTGGGGGCTTATTTACTCTTTCGGGATTGACTATCTGGGTACCACCCAGACTACAGGAGGAATGTTCGATTCGGGGGTTGAATAGTTAATTGATCCGTATGTATTGACTGAACCAGTCATTCATCATACTATAGAAGGCATGTCCAGCCCCCTCATTAGGATTACTTGTAGCCAGCCGAGATTCTCCGCGTAAGATCGGGCGCCACACTCTCGACATCATCGCCATACAACTCACTCGTAATTGGGATCCATCACTATATAGAAGAATTAAACACATTTCACACTCAAAAATCATCACACTATCGCATTATAAAACATGGCATGTATAGCTAGACTCACACGCGCTACGTTAGTCCGAGAACCGACTAAACCGTAGCTCTGATACCAATAAAATGTAACACCCTAACCTCAGATCCGCTGCCGATTAGGGTTACGGGTATTATTAAACCTAAAACCAAAATTAGAGCATTCAAATTGTACTACCACGTGTTAAACACATATCATTTGTATTATACAAATTACACAAGCATATTTCATCTAATTACAAATCTCCCATGAATAAACTACACTCCACATAATCAATTCCAAGTAATAGCCGAATTGGTACATATGTAAAACATTCAACATTTAATTACTTATTCTTTAACCATACATCCAAGCATATACCTAAGGCCGAATATATATACATACAAGGTAATATGCATCCAATAATCTAAATCAATGAAAAATTTCGTTAATAACATACTTGGCTTCTCATGACTTCCATACAATTATTCATAGCTCGAGGTCACTTAAACACATACTAAGCAATTGACATAGGCTAGTTTCAATACATATGCGCATAAGTCCCATTCGATATAAATAATTTACTTGTAACGAGCCTTGTTATGGAACTTATTTTTTTGCCAAATAAAAAAAAAAGAATTAACTTACAACTTTTAATAACTATACCAACCACATTAAAAATTTTTAGCCATGAACGAATGTGTATGCTAACTCTTCACAAATATAAAAACATTAAACTAACTCATTCATAATACTTTTCTTTTAAAACTTGCTTAAGCCAAATATATATAATGCACACATATATATACATATACATATATATATATATATATATATATATATATATATATACAAACTCAACATGCTCACTTAATTCATAGTAGAAGTAAAGCCATTTTCACAAGGCATTATAACATCTAATTCAAAACATAAGCCCAAAATACTAGATTAGCCTATACATGCCATGGACTTAAAATTTATTTCCAAAAAGTACCAAAGTAATCGATAGTGTGCTTGACTTTGACATGGATCCCCGAGCACGAGCTTCTACTATAAACATCTATAAAACAAAGTAACAAACACCCCAGGTAAGCTTAAATAGCTTAGTAAGTTATAAGCAAAAGGTAAAGTGCACAACCACGCATTACACCATTTTCTTTTTAATTTATTTGATCTAACTATTGAATAATTCGTAAAATTTAAAACACATATTGGATTAACATTCATCAATCTCATGCTCATTAGAACTCAAAACAAATGGACTAAGTATTCATATCCTTCATACCATATCGAAATAACTTAAATAAATTTGCACCAAGATGATAAACCATTATTCAATATGTACATACCTGACACTTTTGTTTACCTTTACTAAGTGTTTCTATCCTTGAGCAAAAACCGATAATCCGCACACACAAAGGCCTTTCAACCGATCTCACATGCAGCGAAGGTTTCGGTGAATAAATCCGCCACATATTGCTTTTCAACCGATCTCACACACACAATGCTCGGTGAATAAATCCGCACACACAAAGGCCACTCAACCGATTTCGCACACACAAGGTTTCGGTGAATAAATCCGCACACACAAGGTTTTTCAACCGATCTCGCACACACAAAGGTTTCGGTGAATAAATCCGCACACACAAGTACCACTCAACCGATTTTGCACACACGATGAATAAATCCGCACGGTGAATAAATCCGCACACACAAGGTTTTTCAACCTATCTCGCACACACAAGTGCTCGGTGAATAAATCTGCACACACAGTGTCACTCAACCGATTTCGCACACACAAGGTTTCGGTATTTTAGCTCGCACACATAGTGCCATTATTTTATCTTCTCCTCATTACTAAATATACTCATGATTTCATTTCATCCAAATAAACACACTTAAGATTAAAAATTCAAAATCATCACACTTCTCCCATCACATAATATCACATTCGGCAACAACCATTATACATAATAAGATATATATATCCTCATTTTTAATTTCCAGCATCAATCACATTCTATTTTCACGTGTAACTATATTTGATACATATACAAATATTCAATCCACCCAAATTAATTCAAGCTTACATTTATAATATGCATTTTATTCTCACTTTCAATATAATAAAATATTTCCATACCACATTCGCTTTATATAATTAAGTCTATTATTTCACTTTAGCATATACAATTCAACATTGAATAAAATTTGTATCAATCCAATTGCTTACAAACTTACCTTGAAAGTCGACAATTTAAGCTTCCCTGCTACTGCTTAATTTAGCTTTTTCCCGATCCACTCCAGCTTTTTTTGTTCTCGGCCTAAAACAATTCCAATTAAGTTCATTTAATTTTATTTCCATACAATTTAATCCATAATTACTTTATTGCACAATTTACTATTGTACCCCAAACATTTATAATGTTTACAACTTAGTCCTTGAAGCTAAAAATACAAAATAGCATGAATTTGACTACAACAATTAAGAGCCAAATACTCTTGATCTCTATACCGGCCCCTTTCTTCAATTTATTCTGCTATTAAACCCTTAAAAAAATTTATTTTTTTATAAATAATCCCTTAGGCTAAATATCAAATAATACTAAAGAGAAGCTTGTTAATCTAACCTTCATCTATCATATTCTATCAACAATTATACAAACATCAAACTTTTCATCCATGGCAACATTCACTTTGAACAACCAAATCAAAATTTCGAATATGGGCAATATAGATTTCATGGCAACAACCTCAAAAATGCTTAAAATTCAAGAAATCAATTTCAAACTCTTACCTTAATTAAACATGCAAATTGGCCGAAGGTTGGGAGCTCATTCTGTTCTCTTCATCTTTCTTTTGTTTCGGTCAAAGAGAGAAGAAAAAGATGATAATTCCTATGTTATTTTGTTTTTATTATTTTAATGTTATCTAATATTATAATATATTATTAAACCACTTACTACACTTTAAAAATATAATATTAGCACTTCCCCACTAATTTCATAAGTCCATCTCATCCACTATATCACCAAAGGAAATTTTGCCACTCAAATCCTTATATTAAAAGAAACTACTAAATTTGGCCACTTATAAACATAATAGCTATTTTTCTTACTTAATTTAATCCTTTCACTTAAATTAATCACCCAAACACACAAATTAATATACAATATTTTATCACATGTTTTACCACATAGCATAGATATCAAATTATTAAATAATTTAAATAAAAGAAAATATTATTTTTTATACCAGATTCGTGGTCCCGAAACCACCGTTCTGACTAGGGTCGTAATTGGCGTTATAATGACTGCTCGATAGAATATCATCCGGGCAAGGCGAACGTAGTAGTGATGCTTTAAGTAGGAAGGTTGTGACGGACCTAAGAGCAATGTTCGCTCATTTAAGCTTATTTGAGGATGGAAGTTTGTTGGTCGGAGTTACAAGTCAAGCCAACATGGTTAAAGGAAGTGAAAGAGGACGCTTGGTTGATGAAGATTTAAATGTTAAGCTACAAAAAGCACGAATCGGAGAGTTGGAGGACTATGAGATTAATGATGAAGGAGTATTATGCTACAAAGGGAAAGTCGTATGCCAAGAGACAAGGAGTTAAGATGAAGATCCTTCGAGAAGCGATAGTAGTCCTTATGCTATGCATCCGGAGGCATTAAGCGCATGAGACTTAAGAGAACAATTTTGGTGGCGGATCTTAAACGAGAAGTTACGAATTTGTGGGAAGATGTCGGACGGTCGCAAGTTAAGGTCGAACACCAAGTTCCATCGAGATTGCTTCACCAATCCAGATTCCACAGTGGAAGTGGGAAAGAATTACCATGGACTTCGTTAGTGGGCTTCCTCACGCCTACTAAGAAGGACTCGGTATGGGTTATAGTAGACCGTTTGACTAAGTCCGCATATTTTATCCCAGAGGAATAGACTATCCCTTCAAAAGCTAGCCAAGTTATATGTGGCGTAAATTGTGAGGTTACATGGAGTACCAATGTCGATCATCTCGATAGAGACCAAGGTTTACGTCCGATTTTGGAAGGCACTTCATCAAGCTTTAGGCACCAAGTTGGATTTCACTACGCCTTTCATCCACAATCGGACGGCGGTCTGAACGAGTAATACAAGTGTTGGAGGATATGTTGAGAGGATGTGTGATGGATTTTCAAGGAAGTTGGGAGGACTACTTGCCTTTAGCGAGTTCGCCTACAACAACAGCTTATCGAGCTAGCATTCGAATGGCACCGTATGAAGCATTGTATGCGGACGGAAGTGTCGTACTCTACTTGTTAATGAGTTAGGAGAACGTCAAGTTTTGGGACCGTAGATAGTGGCGTAAATAGAAGAGAAGGTTGAAATAATTCAACACGGTTAAAGAAGCCTCGATAGATGAAGTCTTATGCCAACCTCAAACGGAAGGAAATAGAGTTTGAAGTAGGAGACCAAGTGTTTCTAAAAGTCTCACCATGGAAGAAAGTGATGAGGTTTGGTCGAAAAGGAAATTAAGCCCAAGATTTATCGGGCCCTATCGGTACTAAAACGAGTGGGACCAAGGCATACCACTAGAGTTGCCACCGAGTTGCAACAAATGCATGACGTGTTCCATGTGTCCATGCTACATCGTTACCGATCGGATCCCTCTCACATAGTACCAATAGAAGAAGTGGAGCTAAGGCCGACTTAACCTACGAGGAAGAGCCGATTGATTCGAACGTGACGTGAAAGTACTACGGAGGAAGTTCCTCTAGTTAAAGTATTGTGGAGCAATCATGGATCGGAGGAAGCTTCGTGGGAGCCAAGAGGCAATGAGACAACAATACCCACAATTGTTTAGTTAGAAAATTTGAGGACTAAATTTTGTTTAAGGGGTAGAATCAGAACATCCCGAATAGGGCCTATGCATTTCCAATTTAATTGTATGAAATGACAAGTTTCAAGTACTATGAATAAATTTTGATACTTTTGGGAACCTAGAAATGCATGAAAATGGAAATGAAAATGGAAATGGAAATGGAAATGGAAATGGAAATGGACACTTTTGGAAACTTAGACATTTATGGAAACTTAGACATTTTGGAAACCTAAAGGAATTAGGAAAGTGAACATTTTGGAAACCAAATCAAAATAGGAAACTAAACATTTTGGAAACCAAACCAAAATAGGAAACTAAACATTTTGGAAACCAAGCCAAAATAGGAAACTAAACATTTTGGAAACTTGGAAAATAGAGAGTCATGAAAATTTTAGGAAACTTAAAATGACCCCAAAATGTCGAATTTAAGAGCCCAAAGGGGAGCTTAGGGCCAAGTGACCCCAAAATATAAAGAACATAAAATTTGACCCAATAACGGACTTGGAAATGTGGCCCTGAAGATGCCACCTAAGGCTTCCTAGGAAATGGCCCAAATGCAAGAGGTTTTGGGCCCGAGTTTGAGTCATCTAGAAACAAATAAAAGAAATAAAATTTTGCCTCCATGAGTGGAGAGTTGGACGGCACAAGGAAGGGGAGTTTTTATTCAATAGAAACTCTTAGCTAATTAGGAGATTTGATGGAATTTCATAATTGATAAAACTAAAACTTATCACAAGTGAAGAATTGGCTGAGTTAGGGACTCTAAGGCTAATAGTTTCGGCCAAAGAGAGAAAAGAAAAGAGCCATTCTCTTCTCTTCAACATCTTGCCAAACCTCCTAGTGAAAGTAGGAACAATCTTTCCTCTTCTCTTTAGTCAATTTCCTTGTCAAAACTCTCTCCATCTCTTTTCTTTCTTTTTCTTTTCTTCTACTATTCATCCACAAAAGCCAAAACTTTGAGATCCATAATAGTGCCATAGCCGAATAGCATAAGGGATCTTTCGGGATTCGAAAACGAGGTAAGTACATCATTATACAATCGGCAAAAAGATCCCCTCCATGATTAAATAATAGATCAAATCTAACAAGTGATTTCGGCAGGAATTTGAAATAAAGATCAACTTCGGGATTTGAGGTAAGTGAGTCTATACATTCGGCCAAGGCCAAATCTTAGTCAATTAGATCAAATTGATCAAAAACTAACCTATTCGAGATCTAGGAAGTTGCCGATTTCAAGGAAAAGGGAGGTGAAGTTTGAGATTTAAAATCCATAAGGTAAGCCCTAAAGGTATTCTACCAAAGTTTATGTGATTACCTAGATTAGATCCGTAATTATTAAAAGTCGAAAACTAATTTATGTTGAAGTTTCAAGGTTGGCGAATATCAAGTGAAGGAAAACAAAGTTTTCGAGATTTGAATAAACATCAAATCGGCATCAAAGGTAAGCTCTTTACAAATCCTACTAGGATTTGGATATTATAGCCCAAAATAGAATTTATGCTAAGTAATATTTGGTAAACCAAATGTAGGAATTAGGATCTAAACATTAGATCTTGCTTTCGAAATCTCAAGGAATCACTAAACAAATCAGGTGTGTATTCCACACTATTCTTAATAGATTTATGGTTTAAATATGTTATATATGTTAATGTGAAAGTGAAAGAAAGTGGCCAAAGTACCATATTATGGTACAAAGTATTTAGGTACGTTTTCCTACTTCTACTAGGATTTGGAAATAAATGTTATACAAGTGAAAAGTGATGTGAAAGTGAAATAAAAATATGTTATGCATGATATTTATTATTTGGGGCATTTGGGTCAATTGAAGAAGGGGAAGTGAATGTGATGACTTCGGTCTCACTAAGTGAAGGTGTTGACTTCGGTCTCACCAACGTTATATTTGAAAGTGATGACTTCGGTCTCACTAAGTGAATGTGATGACTTCGGTCTCACTAAGTGAATGTGATGACTTCGGTCTCACTAAGTGGTAACTTCGGTTACATTCAGTGGTGGCTATGCCACAATATTATCATGGGCGATGAGCACGCCGATCGTAGCGATTGCCTTCGATGGAGTGTAGCGGAAGGAGGGTTGACTTAGTAGTCCCCACTGCATGTGTTGGTACGGTGGAGTGTAGCGGATGGCATATAGGTTTGGGTTCGGGTTTGCATCATGATCTTGAATTTTTATATGCATATGATTTTTATGGTGTGCCTATTTCTATTATGTTTAGTGTTGGTTACACACCGAGTCTATCGACTCACCCCGCTGTGGGAATATGTTTCGTGATGAGCAAGAATGGACCGGACTGGCGAACTTGTGGTGGCCATGATCGACTTGAAGTTCATTTAATTTGAATATTTATTTTATTTTAAAGTACTGTATAATTTATTATTTTGGGTTTCATTTTATGTAATAAGGCCACCGTGATTTAATTTTTATTTCTACTATAATTACTATGTTATGAGTTTAGGGCTTTATAAAGAGTAAGCCCACTTAGTATGAAATAAGTTTAAATATTTTATCACTTGAAGCGAATGGGTTTTGTTATAAAAATAAATTTGTTTTCAACTCAAGCCCAACCCACAACGAGCTATCTTCCAAAACTCACAGTTTTCAAAGTATTCAAATGAATTTGAACCGGGTAACTTCGAGGAACATACCAGATCCAGTCCATTCTCGTGGGCCGGGTTTGGGGTGTTTCAAGAGAGGT
Organism: Gossypium rotundifolium; assembly: GCA_025506655.1. NCBI lineage: Eukaryota > Viridiplantae > Streptophyta > Magnoliopsida > Malvales > Malvaceae > Gossypium > Gossypium rotundifolium. The sequence goes on from CP106727.1 coordinate 174,061,200, forward strand.
CACATCGACTGTGCAAGACCACTGAGCACAGCTTCCTGCTACCACTTCATGCGCTCGAGGCTGGGTTCCATTTGCCACTACACCCCTTCTTCTGTAGTTTGCTCAATGAATATGGCATTGCCCTTGGTCAACTATCGAGCTTTTCTTGGTGGATTACCATGGCGTACTTCCTTGATTTTTCTTAGCACGGTAAAGTCCATTTGCTCACTTTTTCTAACATCTGTATCAGTTAAAAAGCCACAATCGGGAGAACTTAAAGGGGTTCTATTATTTCACTCATGGCAAAAAGATGGGTACCATCAACGTGAATTACTGCTCAAATCTTCACCTGAATCGGTGAAAGTATGTCTGAGTTCACAGTAAAATTGGCGATGATTTCGGGTTTCCCATAAAATGGTCCTCGTCGAGCCGGGATATGTTTCCATTTCAACGGACCCTTCTTAAAAAAGAAGACAAAGCCTAGTTTCTAAGACTTCGCACTAGGCGTTTGTTGGTTTTGGATGATATGATCACGGTAAAGAATATTTTTCAATATTGTTTGTAGGGTTTCAGCCCCCAATAGATGGAGACCTGGTGACAATAGGGAGGTCGCCCAGCCCATTGTTGCGCTTCCTGAAAGAAGTACATGGCCTTATGATGTTGTGGATGAGTTAGGTCTGATATTACAGGTCCAAAGAGGAACCAATAAATTTTTCTATCATTTCTATGATATGAGTCTTCACCCATTTGCTCTTACTACATCGCCGCAAGGGGAGAGTGGTAGGCAGGATGTTAATTTGTTAACTACTTCCACTGATAATAGGGTTGTTGCTAATGCAAGGATCCATCACAGCTCTAAGGATAGCTCAAGTGAGTCTGACAGTATTTCCCACGAGATCAATTAGGCCATGGATATTGCTTATTTTATAAGTGGTGTTTGTAAGAAATGTAAGACTACCGTAGGGGCTATGCAAATTAATTCTGTGAGTGAGGGAAGGGAATAACGAATAATTAGAGCAACATAGTAAGAGAAGGTCAGACCCTATCGGTTCTGGTGCTATAGTGGTTGAAGCTTCAAATTCTCCAAGTTCTCTAGTGACGCGCTTGCCATCTGTTCCCCTTGCCAACTCGTTGATTGCCATTGATGAGGATACTCCCCCCACCTATCTCTCATGTCTCTCCTTCTGTGCCTATTGTCGAAGAAGCTCCAGTTGGAAGTAATACAGGTTCTTTTACGTCGCTTAAAGATTTGAGCTCGTGGAAGTACCCTTATTATCCTGATGACATGGCTCTTGGATGAGAAGCTTCTGTGCCAGAGGCTGCGAGGCTAAGCAGCACAATTACCCCCAGCATCGAGCCTGTCCTCATCTCTGCGATTCCTACTTGTTGAGGCTAATATGATTGGGTTAAGGTATAAAGAGGCCAACCAGAAAGAGCTTGCAGAGACTAAGGCAAAGTTGGCCAGGGTTCGCAAGGTGTATCTCAAGGTGAGGAAAAAATGAAACATTAATAGAAATAATACGGATCTTATAGTGTGCTTGGCTATTGTTAAGATCAAGATAGAGGGGCTAGCCTGTGAGGTGGCCATTGAGAGACTGAATAATGAAGTCACATAGGCTGAGGTAAAGAGGGTTACGGTGGAGCATGCAGCCTCTCTTGAGAAAATTATTAAGGAGTTCCAAGACCAGGTGGATGCCATTGTGCGGAAGTAGTCTAAGTCCTTGAAAAATTTCAAAAAGAAAACAACTGAGAATTTCTTGAGTTCTATTTCGAAGCTGAAGATGAACATATTGTTGCATGCTCAAGTTGCTGGTGGCCCCTTCAATGCTCGTAAAGTAGACTTCGATGCTCTCGATGGGGTGGATATGAGCGACCTCAATTTTGACGTGCTTTTCCCCTAGCAATGCATGGGACTTATTTATGTCCACTTGGAAGAACTTTTCATATTTTTACTTAAAAGAGGACCTAGCTGGGAATGAGGATGCGGTGCCCTCTACTACGAACGGCAACGTTGCCCCTTCAGATAATGCAAACCAATGTGCTGATAGAATGGATGAAAACAACATATCTTAGTCAATTTGTATTTGTTGTTGTTTTATTATTTTTTATGAAATGATAATTTATGATTAAAGAAGTTTATTTTTTAAAGTCCATTGCCATTGTTTCTTTAGTGAGCTTATCATATTTGTCACATATCTATAAGGCTTTAAGTAAAAACCTTCAAAAATCACCAACTGTGAGTTGTTTAAGGCTTAATGAGATTGTTAGCTAGGAATATTAATCTGCGAATAGTTTTATACTTGTGAAAATTTTGAAAGATAATCAATTGGGGATGTGAATCTGCGAGTTATTTTATACTTGTGAAAATTTTGAAAGATAATCAACATGGGATGTGAATCCATGAGCTGTTTTATATTTGTGAAAATTTTGAAAGATAACCAACTCAGGGATGTGAATCCCCGAGCTATTTTATACTTGTGAAAATTTTGAAAGGTAACATAGTTGGGAGTTTTCAACTCTTGCAAACTAGGTTAGAGGCTACGGTCTTTGCTTGCGAGCTTCAGTATGACAATTGGAGCTTTGCTCTCGCTAATTGTGTTAGAGGCTTAGGGTTTTCGCCTGCGAGCTTTAGTATGACAGGTGGGAGCTTTGCTCTCGCTAACTGTAACATCCTGAATTAATGGGCCTATGTGCCTAGTGTGTGTATATATTTAATGTGTTAATTTAACTGTTAGGGGTCCAAGTTGGGCTCAGAATGTGGTCAAGGCCTTGGTGAATTCTTGCTTGGGCACTATAAGATTTAAAAGGTGGTATCTGTGTTTAAAATATCAAAATGGGCTTGTGGCCCAGTGGTCAGTGACGCTACTTAGGGAGCAAGGAGGTGACGCCATACAAGGGGAGTAAGGGGCCCAAATTTAAGTTTCATGGAGCCCAATCTCTTTTAATTTAAGTTAGCTAATTTTCGGCATTAGGGTTAGGTGGAGTGGACAACTACAAGGCTCAAATGTAGCAAGATATATGTATAGGATAATGTAGATATTATAGTTGATAATATGAAAGATACAAGGGGAAAAAGATAGGAGCTATCTGCAAGGCTAGGTGTTGGCCAGAATTTCATCACCTAGAAGAGTGAAGAAATCGACTTCTTTAATGGCAGGGGGTGCCAAAATTTTCGTGCTATTTGATTAATTGATTGGTTATGAGGAAGGGTGTTTTCAGTTTTAAGCAAGAGGGTGTCTGAAACCTTCTATAAATAGAGGGGATATATCTTCAATTTTGGCATTTGGAACCCTATTCTTTTCTTTCTTTTCTTGTGCCGAAATTCTCAAGATTCCTCTGAAATTCTTTTCTTTTGATTTCTTCAAAAGCCGAAACCTCCCAATCTTCTCAACATCTTCCCTTTCAAAAGCTGAAATCCTAAATTCTTTTCTCGTCTCCATAGCTGAATATACCCTGTTCCTTCTGCTGATTCCCTCAACTAAAAGCCTAACTACTTAGATATCTTCTTATTTTCTTTTTTTCTTGATCTCCTCAAAAGTCAAGAATTCTTAGGAGTTGCCGAATTTTCTGTAAAGGTAAGTGTTGGCCAGTGCTATTATTCTTGTTATTTTTCGGCTTTTAAGCCAAAGTCAAATGGCTAGATGGTGTTTAGGACCATCCTTAGATTGGCGTTCTCTTTCTGATCTCGTGTTCTCTTTTTTTGGGTGGTATTCCAGGATTTGTAGGGAATCAAATCGCCTAGGATTCTAAGTCAGAAGTTGGTAAGCATTCGAATCACGTTTTCGGGATTTAAGGTAAGATGGTTTTCTTTAGATTTTCATTAGATTCGTTTATCGTATGTGAGATCTTAACTTCATAATGTGGAGTAAGGACCATGTGTTGTGATAGTGGTTCTGACAAGGACTTATGACGGATTTAAATATGGATCAGGCGAAGGAGAGAATCCCTAAGTTTAAGAAACGAGTGGTATCTGCCATTCGAGATTGGCCACTTGGTTGTGGACCGGCTTCTGAACAAAACCTTAGGCAGATAGTGGTGGTGTTGGCTACGGATAGCATCGACTTAGAGGGTCTCGTTCTAATGGTAATAAGGTATGTAGATCTCTAACACACACTTTCTAATTGTTCTTTATGTGTTATGGGCTAAAAGCCAAAAAGTGGCTGTGTACACAGCCGAATAAAGCCCTAAAAGGGTTAGGCAAGGATGCAAGGTACGCAATCATAGAAATCACTATGTATGATGAAATATATGAAAGTCTGTACGATATTTTCCTTATGTATGTATGCATGGGGGGAAATATGATAAAGAGGGAAGTGCATGATGGGTCATATGATGACCGTGGTAGAAATCCACGAATATAAACATGGGTCACATGGTGACCGGTGCTAGAAATCCCACAAATAAAATGTTAGGTCACATTAAAGGATCGGTGGCAATGCCACGCTTAATGATTTTTGAATAATGTAACAGTGCCAATTGTCGTTATGGTGTGTAGCGAATGAAGGGTTGATTGTAGAAATCCCCAAGGAGTGACGGTTGGTACGGGTTGGTGTGTAGAGGATGGAATTCTAGGATGGGTTGGGCCATTCATTATGTATTGTTTATCATGTAACATGATTGTTGCCTCTATGTACGGGCCTAGGCCCATAATGTGTTTGTGGGCCTCAGGTCAGTGTGTTCGAAATTTACACACTGAGTCCTGGTGACTCACGCTTTCATTTTCTATACTCTTTCAGATGAGCAGTAGATCGTGGACATAGGAGCTGAGACGGACTAGAGGGGCCATCAAGACTATTACTATTTCCATAGACTATTTTTGGTTTTAGTTTTCATTTATGTTTTAATTTTTGGGAACATCTTTGTGTAATAAGGCCTCCATAACTCAGATTTCGATTTATTATCTTGTTATGTTGGGTTTTTACAAACTTATGTTTTTTTTTTTAAAAGTCTTAAGTATAAAATGAAATGATAAACGGGCTTTTCAAAACCAATCCACGCAAGTATTAAAGTTATTTTGTAAAACCTCACATTTAACGGCCTATTCGGCTAAAATAAGCTAGGTTTTTCCAAAACCCTTCAGAGTAAAGTTTTTAAGATTTAACCTGTAGCATACCATATCCAGTAATGACGTATGGGCCGGTTTGGGGTGTTACATTTTAGTATCAGAGCCCAGTTCAAAACTCGGCCGTGAAATGGGTCTAGTGATGTTTTAACATGGATTTAAAAACAATTCTGAAAGATATGGCCTTCGAGTCTATCGGCACCCGATCCACGCAGGTAAGTACCCTAACTCTTGTTGTGATATACTTATTGGGTAGACTAGGATAATAATAGTGATGGACTCTAGGCCTAGTTAAACAACTCTTCAATTTCATAAGATTTAAATCCAACCAAACAAACCTGTGAACAAGTCGCGAGATTAGGGTGTGGCAATAGGCATACGCATGTCTAGGATTGGATTCAGTGAGAGCTTGGTATTTAAGCAGTCCTAGTGACTCACCTCCTCTTCGCTAGAATCCTACCTGGTGCATAGTGACTGTTCACCTTAGCCATGAGGACTTTTTGACGGGCCAAAGTTTACAATTAAAACCCGAAAGGGACCAGCCACCCTATTTTGAGAAAAAATTTTAAATAACCTCTAGTTTTGAGAATTTCTGAAATACCCCTGTTTTAATTTTTTACCAAATTACCCCTAATTTGCAAAATTACCGAAATACCCCCGGACCGCCAAATTACCGAAATACCCCCGGATTGCAAAATTACCAAAGTACCCTTATCTTGAAAAATCACCAAAAAACCCTATTTTGGAAAAATATTTATTACGAAAATACCCCTATAGGATAAAATTGCAAAAATATCCCTGGTAGTGAAATGACGAAATACCCTTAGGTAAGGAATATGATTTCATAGATGTTGCTTGTGTGTTTGATGAATGTATGTGATGCTCTGATTGATGATTGATTGAATGAGAATTCTAGAATTAGGAAATATAGACTTGAGAACAAACTTGTAGATAGAATTTGAATTCGAAAGAAACACTGTTAAAACTACTTTCCATAAGACTGTTCGTCATTAATTAGTGAAAGAAAACTTATAAATCATAACATTTTTAATCAGATAAATCGCGAATGGTGGAATGAGCACCAGAGGACGTGGTGTGCGTGGCCGAGGTAGAGGCAGGATTATTGTGTCAGAACCCGTAGGGTCTGGTCACGAGTCCGGGAATGAGGTACTAGTGCCACCAGCTGTGGAGGTAGAATTTCAAGATCAGACGACCGGAGATGATGCTGTATCTCAGGCTATGTTAAGGGTTTTGGAGAGAGTTACTGGAGCAGGTGTGGGCACAGGAGACCGAAAATTTGTGCCAAAGCGACTTAGGAGCAACGGGGCAGAAGTGTTTAAGGGAGTCTCTGGAATAGCCCCGAGCTCAGCTGAGTATTGGTTAGAGGTGGTTGTACGCATAATGGACGATCTGGATCTCACAGAGGAAGAGAAATTGTAAGGAGTTATCTCTCTCTTGAGGGATGAAGCCTACCAATGGTGGCTCACGGTTAATGATGGTACGGTGGCTGACCGCACCACATGGGAGTTCTTCAAAATAGCATTTCAGAACAAGTACGTTGGTTCGAGCTATGTGGATGCGCAGCGCAGAGCATTTCTGAACCTGTTTCAAGGAAGTAGGTCCGTAGAGGCGTACGAAGCGAAATTCTTACGCGTGAGCCGTTATGCTCGAGGGATAGTGGCTACGGAGCATGAACGGTGTGTTCGATTTGAGGATGGCCTTAAGGATGAATTACGTGTGTTGATAGCTCCGCAACGAGAGCGGGAATTTACAGTGCTTGTGGAGAAGGTTGAGATAGCGGAGGAGGTGAAACAAACAGAAAAGCTGAACCGGGATAGAGATAGGGGTGGAGGTAAGAGAAACTTCAGATCATCGGGGACAAATAAAAGTAATCAAAAAAGACCCATGCTAGAGGGGCTGAGACGAGATAATAGACCTGCTGCTGCTAGTCAGACATCGAAGTGTGCTCAATGTGGTAAATCCCATGCAGGTGAGTGCAGGGCGGGCAGTTGGAAGTGCTTTAGGTGTGGGTCTTTTGACCATCACGTTAGGAACTGTCCGCAATAGAAAGGCAATAAAGGGCCCACCGGTCAAGGGAATGTCCAACCTGGCAGAGGAGGTCGTGGGGCAGCCAAAGGTGGTAACGATTCCAGTCGGGGTCATGGAGCAAGAGGGTCGAGGGGCCGAAACACCAAGCGAGACAATGAGGTTAGTCTATGTCGCCGATGTTGAAAGGAGGCTGACGCACCAGATGTCGTAACCGGTACTTTCTTAATTTTTGGTTTGCCGCATTAATTGACATGGGATCGACACATTCATATGTTGGCCGGTAGGTATCCAAACTTTAAGTGTAGATCTTTGAGATTTCTAGGGAAATGACTATAGTAAGCCCATTAGGACATTCTGTGGTGGTAAATAAGCTTTATCGGGAAATACCTTTAGAGGTTTAGGGGATAATTTGTAACACCCCTAACCTGTATCCGTCGTCGGAATAGGGTTACGAGGCATTACCAGACAAATACAGTTTCACACAATCATTTATTATTTTCCATACACAAGGTTATATCAATTTCTTTTACGATATAACTTCTAAATTCAATAGTAATCATCCACTAAAATCATATTAGTTACTTATAATACACATACAAACTATGCTTCAAATGTCAACCATATTAATATCATCTATATATATATATATACATCCACATATTTGAATTTACTAATATGCAACAAAGCCATGTTACATGTACAATTCATATGACTCTAATACTAATGGCATTTGGATACTTATAACCTAGTGCAACATATATCATTTCATTGCTTCTACCCAAGCACAAAATAAAACCATATTGCATTAATTATTACGCAATCTCATATGTGACCTTAGTAGCATTACAACATAGCCGAACATACTATTGATGCATATATATATTGCATTATACCTCGAAAACAAAACCACATTTAACATTAAAACACCAATAACATCTCAAGGTACACCTAATTCGTGATATATATATAAATATTAGTATAGCTAATCTTTATATTTATTCAGTATTAACTAATCATTGATTCAATCACACCCTAATCAAGATCATGTGCTTATCAAAATAAACCAATTATTGTAACCAATTTACAACCATACATGTACACATACCTATATTAATATTAACATCAACTTGGCATTTTTAACTACCCAAAGCTTACCTAAATCATGACCATCATCTAGGATTTTGAATTCATACCAAAACACTCAACAAAAATAGTCATGGAACATATTCACTCTTATCATTTAGCAACCAACCTATATAACCAAACATCACAAATTATATACCAAAACATGCTTTCAAAATAAGCCTAAGTTATGGTCACATACACACAACTTTAACATTATAATTAAGCCATATTCGCATGGCTATCTATATACAAATTTCCAAAACCAAACATATAAAAACCAGCCTATACATGCCATAGGTTCAGTTTAAGCTTTTAAAATACCAAAATAGCGATCGATAGTGTGGTCGACTTTCTTGACGATCCCGTTGAGCAGGTAGCTCTTACCTAATCTATAAAACAGAGGAGAACATTACACACAAATAAGTTTACTAACTTAGTAAGTCCCAAGCTCAAAATGATACTACATTCAATTACTTAATCATTTAAATCATTCATCTCAACCATGTTATCATATTAAAATTTCTTACACCCTTAGCACTACTATTAGGAAACCGAATATTCATTATAGCACATTCAAGCTCAAACTCAGTCACATAATACTTGTGTACATCAATCGTAATCTCAATATACATGTCACTGTACTCATAGCATTAAATAAACTCTAGCAACATTAAAACATATCAAACCTTACTTACTTATCTGAGTCTTTAACTAAGCACATTAGTTACGATTTACCTTGAACCACAATTTGGTTTTTTCCTTGGTAAACACATCACCAAGATAAAGCACGCTAGGCATTAAAGCCCGAAATCAAACACCGCACAAGGCACGCTAGGCACGAAGCTCAATATGTCACCAAGACTAAGCACGCTAGGCACGGCCCGAATATGTCACCAAGACTAAGCACGCTAGGCACGAAGTCGAATATGTCACCGACACTAAGTTCGCTAGGCACGAGGCCCTAATATGTCATTACCAACTTATACACCTTACAGAATGCTGCCCAAAATAGCATAAAACACACATTATTCAAGTCACTTTGACATACCATCTCGCTTAGAGATATAACAACATTTCATTTCAAATTCACTATCACTTATATAAAATTTCAACCAATCCCATACCAATACTTTCACATTTGGCTAACATAAGAGTTTATACAAAACTTTATTGAATAACATCATTTAATACATTCATAATAATTCGATAATCTATACTTGTTTAAGGACTTACCTCGGTTGTCGATAGGTCGTGTGAATCGGCTATTCGATAACCTTCGCTCTTTCCCGATCTAACTCCGTTTTTCTTTGCTCTTGATCTAAAACATATTAAATTTAGCTTATTCAAGCACAATTCATCTCAATTTAGTCCCTATACATAAATGGGTAAATTACTATTTTACCCCTAATATTTCACGGCTTTTCAATTAAGTCCCAAGCATACCATACACAATATGTACTTAATTAAATTTTAATACTCCATGGCCGAATGCTATTTACCCTTATGCGAATCTATACAATTCAATCTTTGTACAATTTAACCTTTCATTAGTTAAAATGAATTAATATCACCCATATATACATAATTTATATAATTACAAATTTACCCCCTTAGTTTCGATTTCCTTGTAATTTAGTCCCCAAATAAAACACAAGAATTTCATGAAATTCGGTCTAACCCTTAAGAGTCAATCTCTTTCCTCATTCACAAGTTCATATAACTATTTATTTTATGCAATCATGTTCTCATCTATTCATTTCAAGAAAAATTCAAACCTTAACACATACCTATTATCTAAAATTTCTTATTCAACATGTAGATGTCCTAAATATTTTCAAGGTTCTCTCATCAAACATAACAAAACCATAATGCTCATCCATGGCGAACCTAGGATGAGCTTTAAACTCAAAATATTTTTCATATATGTGATAGCATTCATGAAAACTAACACAACCAAGCAAGAATTTATCAAAATTAAGCTAAATACCTCACCTTAATGGCACATGCAAAGGCCGCCATGGAAGCTAAAATTGTCTCCCTTCTACTCTTTTGTTTCGTGAAAATGGTGAGGAAGATGAAAGAGAGAAGTCAAAATGTATTTCTTATTTTCTTTAATTTACTTTATTCATTTTCATTACTTAAAATAATCATTTAAAATGCCATTAACATATAATCACTTATTATATATATATTTACTCATCATTGTCATTCACTACCCACATTTTTGGGTTATTTGACATGCAAACCCCTTCTATTTATATTACACTTAAATTAAACCTTTCAATTTATTGAATGTTACTTTTATACTTTACCTATTAGATCCTTTCTCTTTATTCAAACACACCAAACAATCAAATTCACACAATTCAACATACATCACATAAAATAAAATAAATATCACTAGATTTCTCGACTCGGATTCGTGGTCCCAAACCACCGCTCGATTAGGGTCAAATTCGGTTCATTATAACTCTCCTCTTAAGGATTTTCGTCCCGAAAATCTTACCGTTAAACAAGGTCGGATATTGTTGCTTCATTGAATCCTCAGCTCCCACGTAGCCTCTTCAACTCCGTGACGATTCCACAAAACCTTCACTAACTAATTCTTTTATTTCTCAACTCTTTTATTTCCGAGCTAAGATACGGATCGCTTTTTCCTCATACGTCATATCGATTGTATCTCAATCTCGATTTGAGCAATCACATGTGACGGATCGATCAGATTCACGAAGCATAGAAACATGAAATACGCGTGTATCTTTTCTAATTCGAGGTAGCTTCAATCTATAAGCAACAGCCCAACGCGCTCAATGATTTCATACGGTCCAATGAACCTCTGCTCAACTTGCCTTTCTACCAAAACGGAGCACTTTCTTCCATGGTGAAACCTTTAAAAGACTCGATCTCCCATCTAGAATTCAATATCTTTACTTTTCAAATCAGCATAGGACTTTTGTCGATCTGATGCAGCTTTCAAATTATCTTTGATTATGACCACTTTCTGCTCAGTCTCTTTAATCAAATCAACCCCGTGTATCTTATTTTTACCGAGCTCACCAATATAATGGTGTTAGACACTTTCGCTCGCATAAGGCTTCATAGGCGCCATTTTGATACTAGATTGAAAGTCATTATTGTAAGCAAATTCAATCAAAGGTAGGTATCATTCCCACGCACCTTCAAACTCAAGAACGCAACATCTCAACATGTCCTCAAGTATCGAATAGTTCGCCAGATCGACCATCCGTCTCATGGATGAAAGGTCAGTACTAAAATGTAGTTTAGTACCCAAAGCATCTTGCAACTTCTTCCAAAATCGCATCGACACAATGGAACTCGGTACACCATGCAAATTACAATTTGCGATACATACAATTCAGCAAGTTTATCGAGTGAAAAGTGCATGCGAATCGGCACAAAATGAGCTGATTTAGTCGACCATCAACTATAACCCATACGCCATCTTTCTTACTTGGTGTCATAGGAAGACCGGATACAAAATCCATTGCAATTCGTCCCATTTCCATTCGTGTATCGTGGATTGGTCAAGTAGTCCAGATGGCACTTGATATTCACTTTTACTTGTCGACAAATTAAGCATTTCAAACAAATTTGGATATATCCTGCTTCATGCCGTGCCACCAATAGAAGCTGCTTTCAAATCGTTATACATCTTCGTGCTACCCGGATGTATCGATAGTCGCCACTATGAGCCTCACTCAAAATCATCTATATCAAATCGAGTTCTTTGGAACACACATTCGCTTTTAAAATTCAAACACCATTTGCATCAATCAAAATTTGACCTCGCACCTTTTCACATCAATTCGCTTAGCAATCATATCCTTGTCAACTTTCTGCATCACAAATTTGTTTGGACAAACATCGGTCTTGCTCGTAACTCGACTATGATCGAACCATCACTAGACATAGCTATCTGTGCATTCATTGCACGAAGAGCAAATAAAGATTTTCGACTTAACGCATCCGTAACAACATTAGCTTTTCCTGGTAATAGTCAATCACCAATTCATAGTCTTTCAACAATTCTAGCCACTGCGTTGTCTCAAATTCAGGTCTTTCGAGTCATTAGGTACTTCGACTTTTGTGATCCGAGTAAACATGGCATTTCTCACCAAATAAGTAATGACGCCAAATCTTCAATGCGAACACAATGGTCGCCAAATTTAAATCATGCGTCGGGTAATTTCTTTCATGCGGCTTCAATTGTCTTGAAGCGTAGGCTACCACTTTGCCTTCCTCGCATCAAAACGCAGCCCAAACCATTCAAAGAAGCATCGAATAAAAACAAATTCTTTACCCGATTCAGCCGAACTAACACTTGGAGCTTCATCAAAAGGGCTTTCAACCGATCAAAACTTTTCGACATTTTTCGACCACCAAACGGACATCTTTACGCAATAACTTTGTCAACGGGTAGCTATCATAGAAAATCTTTCACAAATCGTCGATAGTAACCTACAAGTCCTAGAAAACTTCAATCTCGAAAACATTTTTGGTGGCTTCCAATCAAGTATAGCCGAGATTTTGTTCGGATCAACTCAATGCCCGATGTCAAAACCACATGTCCCAAAAACTGACCTCTTTCATCCGTAACTCACACTTACTAAACTTCGTGATACAAATTGATGATCTCGCAAAGTTTGTAGTACTAACCTCAAATGTTCAAAGATGTTCAATTTCATCTTTGGAGTAGATCAATATGTCATCAATAAACACCACCACAAATCGATCCAAAACTGTCCTAAAACCCGATTCATCAAATCCATAAAATAAGCGGTGCATTGTAAGCCCAAAAGGCATTACCAAAACTCGAAATGTCCGTACCTCGTCCAAATGTAGTCTTTGGCACATCCAGATCCCTAACTCAGAATCGATAATAACCCGACCTCAAGTCTATCTTCAAAATACCGACGCCTTTCAACCGATCAAACAAATCATCAATCTGAGGTAATGGGTACTTATTCTTTATAGTTACCTTATTCAGATTCTTAGATAATCAATACACATTCGCATCATTCCATCTTTCTTTCTCACGAAAAGAATGGTACACCCAAGGGGAAAAACTTGGCCGCAAAACCCCTATCTCACAACTCTTGCAATCGTAATTTCAACTCTTTAACTCAGAGGTGCCATTCGACACGAGCTATCGAGATCGGAGTCGTTCTCAGTACTAATTCAATGCCAACTCAATCTCTCGATCTTGGTGGTATACCCAGTAATTCCTCGTGAAATACGTCTGGTACTCACACATAACCCAGAGACTCAATATGCTCTTCAGACACTTTATTATCCAATACATAGGCCAAATAAGCTTCGCACCTTTTTCTCACATACTTACGGGCTAACATCAAGATATTATCAGTAGAAACCCACTTAAATCACTAGATTCAATTACGACGATCTCACCGCTCGCATTTCAAATCAATAAGCTTTCTTTTACAATTCACCACCGTGCATCATGCGGTTAGCTACCCATTCCCAAAATTATATCAAACTCATCGAAGGCAACAACATTAAATCGATCGGAAAGCAAAATACCGAATCATCAATGGGCAACTTTTACACACTCTATTAACAAACACACATCTACCCAAAGGGTTGGATACATCGAATCACAAACTCAATGAGACTCAACTCGCGTAGTCTTCTTGAATACCGTAGTTTCACATACATATGAATGGGTTGAACCAGATCAATCAATGCAATCACAAGAGTATCATAAAGGGTAAAAGTACCGTAATAACATCCGGAGAAGCGAAGATCCTCCCTAGCTCGAGTAACATAAGCTCTAGTCGGAGCTCTAGCCTTAGATCGAATCTTGTGTTCTTCGTCCCTCTTTGACTACCACCTACATTGCCGTAATGCCCGGTGGTCCGCCTGTCGATGCCTTTGCCGATCTAGAGTCCGCGCCATATTACGCTTTCGGCTAACATCGGACACTCTCGAATAAAATGGTCTCGAGGATCCACATTTAAAACAAGACCGGTCACTAACTCTACAACTCCTGTGATGCCATTTTCCACAATGTTTACATTCAACTCGATTCGTGGACGTTACCAACACCGGTCATCGAGGTAGCTCGGGAACCCACCGGAGGTCGATCACGTCTAGATGAATCTGAAGTAGCTTTGTGTCGACTAAAGTCATCTCTAAACTTCTTAGGTGTGGAATGGAAATTCTTACCCAACGATCTCTTAGGAGTATCTCTAGCTTTGGTCTCAGCCTTTCTTTTCTCCTTCCCGAGCTCTTCACCTTGCAAGCTCGCTCAACGAGTGTCACAAACTCTTTGATTTCAAGAATGCCAACAAGCAACTTTAAGTCTTCATTTAAGCCATCTTCAAACCTTTTGCACATAATGGCTTCAGGTTGATACACACTCTCGAGCATATCGGCTCAATCGACAAACTTTCGCCATATTCATCCACGGTCATTTGCCCTCTGCTTTTAATTCAAGGAATTCTTTACGCTTCGATCGATGAACCTCCGGCCGATATATTTCTTATGAACTCATTCGAAAGAAATCCTGTGTCACATTTTCTTTTGGAACCATCGATACTAGTGTATTCCACCAATGATAGGCAAAGGTCCCGAGCAAAAATATAGCACATTTCAAACATTCGTCTGGAGTGCGTGATAGCTCATCAAGTACCGAATAGTGTTATCAAGCCACAATTCAGCTCGCTCAGTATCATCATTATCATTAGCCTTGAATTCTTCTACCCAAATTTCCTAATTTTGTCAATGGAGGCCTACTAGATCTCATTGATCTATCATTGGGGTTGTCAAGGTATCGAATTGGATTATTCGGGGTGGAGGTTGTTGTACAATCAATTATTTTGAACAAATTGGGTAAACCATTCATTCATCATTTGGTAGAAGGCTTGTTTAGCCTCTCCTCTTGGTTACCCGTGAATCGGTTGAGAGTCTAATGGTGCTGATCCATGTACGAGACCAGCGCAACACTCTCCACATCATCACCACTGACTCTATCGGGATTGGAATCCATTTACTATATAAAATACAATTGAAATTGTCAAGTCACCACACTATCACATATAAAATTCTATGGCATGTATAGCTAGACTCTTACATACTACGGTAGTCCTAGAATCGACTAAACCGTAGCTCGATACTAATAAAATATAACACCTAACCTATATCCGCTTGTCTGGAATAGGGTTACTGAGGCATTACCAGCACAAATACAGCCACACAATCATTTATTATTTTCCATACACAAGGTTATATCAATTTCTTTACGATATAACTTCTAAATTCAATAGTAATCATCCACTAAAATCATATTAGTTACTTATAATACACATACAAACTATGCTTCAAATGTCAACCATATTAATATCATCTATATATATATACATCCACATATTTGAATTTACTAATATGCAACAAAGCCATGTTACATGTTCAATTCATATGACTCTAATACTAATGGCATTTGGATACTTATAACCTAGTGCAACATATATCATTTCATTGCTTCTACCCAAGCACAAAATAAAACCATATTGCATTAATTATTACGCAATCTCATATGTGACCTTAGTAGCATTACAACATAGCCGAACATACTATTGATGCATATATATATTATGATTATACCTTGAAAACAAAACCACATTTAACATTAAAACACCAATAACATCTCAAGGTACACCTAATTAGCATAAATATATAAATATTAGTATACCTAATCTTTATATTTATTCGTATTAACTAATCATTGATTCAATCACACCCTAATCAAGATCATGTGCTTATCAAAATAAACCAATTATTGTAACCGAATTTACAACCATACATGTACACATACCTATATTAATATTAACATCAACTTGGCATTTTTAACTACCCAAAGCTTACCTAAATCATGACCATCATTTAGGATTTTGAATTCATACCAAAACACTCAACAAAAATAGTCATGGAACATATTCACTCTTATCATTTAGCAACCGAACCTATATAACCAAACATCACAAATTATATACCAAAACATGCTTTCAAAATAAGCCTAAGTTATGGTCACATACACACAACTTTAACATTATAATTAAGCCATATTCGCATGGCTATCTATATACAAATTTCCAAAACCAAACATATAAAAACCAGCCTATACATGCCATAGGTTCGTAGTTTAAGCTTTTAAAATACCAAAATAGCGATCGATAGTGTGGTTGACTTTCTTGACTATCCCATTGAGCATGTAGCTCTTATCAAATCTATAAAACAGAGGAGAACATTACACACAAATAAGTTTACTATCTTAGTAAGTCCCAAGCTCAAAATGATACTACATTCAATTACTTAATCATTTAAATCATTCATCTCAACCATGTTATCATATTAAAATTTCTTACACCCTTAGCACTACTATTAGGAAACCGAATATTCATTATAGCACATTCAAGCTCAAACTCACCACATAATACTTGTGTACATCAATCGTAATCTCAATATACATGTCACGTACTCATAGCATTAAATAAACTCTAGCAACATTAAAACATATCAAACCTTACTTACTTATCTCGAGTCTTTAACTAAGCACATTAGTTACGATTTACCTTGAACCACAATTTGGTTTTTTCCTTGGTAAACACATCACCTAAGATAAAGCACGCTAGGCATTAAAGCCCAAAATCAAACACCAGCACAAGGCCTCGCTAGGCACGAAGCTCAATATGTCACCAAGACTAAGCACCTAGGCACGAAGCCGAAATATGTCACCAGGCACTAAGCACGCTAGGCACGAAGCTCGAATATGTCATCTAAGACTAAGCACCAAGTAGGCACGGCTCTTAATATGTCACCTAAGACTAAGCTCGCTAGGCACGAGGCCCTAATATGTCATTACCAACTTATACACCTTACAAGAATGCTGCCCAAAATAGCATAAAACACACATTATTCAAGTCACTTTGACATACCATCTCGCTTAGAGATATAACAACATTTCATTTCAAATTCACTATCACTTATATAAAATTTCAACCAATCCCATACCAATACTTTCACATTCTACTAACATAAGAGTTTATACAAAACTTTATTGAATAACATCATTTAGTACATTCATAATAATTCGATAATCTATACTTGCTTAAGGACTTACCTCGGTTGTCGATAGGCCGTGCGAATCGGCTATTCGATAACCTTCATCTTTCCCGATCTAACACCGCTTTTCTTTGCTCTTGATCTAAAACATATTAAATTTAGCTTATTCAAGCACAATTCATCTCAATTTAGTCCCTAAGCACATAAATGGGTAAATTACTATTTTACCCCTAATATTTCACTTTTTCAATTAAGTCCCAAGCATACCATACACAATATGTACTTAATTAAATTTTAATACTCCATGGCCAAATGCTATTTACCCTTATGCTAATCTATACAATTCAATCTTTGTACAATTTAACCTTTCATTAGTTAAAATGAATTAATATCACCCATATATACATAATTTATATAATTACAAATTTACCCCTTAGTTTCGATTTCCTTGTAATTTAGTCCCCAAATAAAACACAAAAATTTCATGAAATTCGGTTTAACCCCTTAAGAGTCAATCTCTTCCCTCATTCACAAGTTCATATAACTATTTATTTTTATGCAATCATGTTCTCATCTATTCATTTCAAGAAAATTCAAACCTTAACACATACCTATTATCTAAAATTTCTTATTCAACATGTAGATGTCCTAAATATTTTCAAGGTTCTCTCATCAAACATAGCAAAACCATAATGCTCATCCATGGTAGAACCTAGGATGAGCTTTAAACTCAAAATATTTTTCATATATGTGATAGCATTCATGAAAACTAACACAACCAAGCAAGAATTTATCAAAATTAAGCTAAATACCTCACCTTAATGGCACATGCAAAGGCCGCCATGGAAGCTAAAATTGTCTCCCCTTCTACTCTTTTGTTTCGTGAAAATGGTGAGGAAGATGAAAAGAGAAGTCAAAATGTATTTCTTATTTTCTTTAATTTACTTTATTCATTTTCATTACTTAAAATAATCATTTAAAATGCCATTAACATATAATCACTTATTATATATATATATATTTACTCATCATTGTCATCCACTACCCACATTTTTGGGTTATTTAACATGCAAACCCCTTCTATTTATATTACACTTAAATTAAACCTTTCAATTTATTGAATGTTACTTTTATACTTTACCTATTAGATCCTTTCTCTTTATTCAAACACACCAAATAATCAAATTCACACAATTCAACATACATCACATAAAATAAAATAAATATCACTAGATTTCTGACTCAGATTCGTGGTCCCGAAACCACCATTCCGATTAGGGTCAAATTCGGTCTGTTACATAATTTTTCGAATGGATCTAATGGAAATACCGTTCGGGGAGTTTGATTTAATCCTAAGCATGGATTGGCTTGTGAAGTATCAAGCTAATCTAGATTGTGCAGCTAAGCGTTTGGTGTTAAAAACCCCTGAGGGTGATGAAGTGTTGGTAATAGGAGAAAGGGGGAACTGTCTTTCGAACATGGTAACCGCCCTAAGAGCAGAAAGGATGGTGAAAAAAGGGTGTGAGGCAGTCTTAATGTTCGTTCGTGCTATGGAAGCTAAGGAACTAACAGTGAGAGACGTTAAGACGGTGAAGAAATTTCCTGATGTTTTCCCCGAAGAGCTTTTGGGATTACCTCCAGATCGTGAAGTGGAGTTTGGAATCGATATTTTTTTGGGAATAGCACCGGTATCGATAGCTCCATATCGAATGGCACCAAAAGAGTTGGTAGAGTTGAAAGCGCAGATTCAAGAGTTGTTGGACAAAGGGTTTATTTGACCTAGTGTGTCACCGTGGGGAGCACCAGTTTTATTTGTTAAGAAGAAGGATGGGTCAATGCGTATGTGTATTGACTATCGCCAGTTGAATAAGTTAACGATCAAGAACAAGTATCTGTTGTCGAGGATCGATGACCTTTTCAATCAGTTGAAGGGGGCCTCAGTCTTTTCAAAGATAGATCTGAGGTCAAGGTATCACCAGCTTAAGGTTAAGAAGGCTGATATTCATAAGACGGCCTTTAGGACTCGCTATAGTCACTATGAGTTCATGGTGATGCCATTTGGGTTGACTAACGCGCCAGTAGCATTTATGGATATGATGAACCGAGTGTTCCAACCCTACCTAGATCGGCTTGTCGTGGTTTTTATTGATGACATCTTGGTTTATTCAAGATCGGGGGAGGAGCATGACTCACATCTGCGAATAGTTCTGCAGATTCTAAGGGAAAAGCAGTTGTATGCCAAATTCAGTAAGTGTGAATTTTGGCTGAAGGAGGTTACTTTTCTAGGGCACATTGTGTCAGCTAAGGGGATTAGGGTAGACCCTCGAAAGATTGAAGCGGTGTTGGAGTGGAAACCACCTAAGTCCGTGGTCGAGATTCAAAGTTTTTTGGGTCTGGCCGGATACTATCAAAGGTTCGTCGAAGGATTCTCTTTAATTACGACACCATTGACCAAGTTGTTACTGTAAAGGAGTTCTCGCTTGTTTGGTCCGATAAACAATGAGAGTTTTGAGAAGTTAAAAGGATTTTGACTAAGCTCGGTGTTGATTCAAATAGGAGGCTAGGAAGGAATTTGTGATTTATTGCGATGCTTCACACACGGATTAGGATGTGTGTTGATGCAATATGGAAAGGTTTTAGCATACGATCTCGACGATTAAGACCGCATGAAGCAAATTATCCCACCCATGACCGGAATTGGCAAAGATGGGTCTTTGCTTTGAAGATTTGGAGGCATTATCTTTACGGGAGAAATCTATCATTTTCTCCGATCATAAGAGTTTGAAGTATCTTTTGATTCGAAGGAGTTGAATTTAAGACGAGGAGGTGGATCGAGTTGTTAAAGGATTATGACGATTCGATCGAGTATCATCCGGTAAGGCCAATGTGGTGGCGTATGCTCTGCCGTAAGGTGATCTCTCGACTTGAGAGCGATGTTTGCTCACCTTAGTCCGTATGACGATGGGAGTTTATTGGCGAAACTTCAATTGAAACCCTCATGGGTCAGTCTGCGTTAAGGAAAAGCGAAGAACGGATGAGTTATTGAAAGGAAGGTTACGGATGGAGCAAGTGAAAACCAACGAATTTAGTATAAATGAGGAAGGGCTATTATGTTTCCAAGGGAGAGTGTGCATGCCGAGGGATCCTGAGTTGAGGCTTAGGATTTTGCAAGAAGCGCATAGTAGTCTATACGCTATGCATCCCGGAGGGAGTAAGATGTATCGAGATTTACGGGAATAATTTTGGTGGCCCGACTTAAAATGAGAAGTGATCGAAGTAGTGGTGAAGTGTTTAACCTATCAGCAAGTAAAGGCGGAGCATCAGTTACCATCTGGGTTGTTACAACCGGTGAAGATCCCTCAGTGGAAATGGGAAGGAATCACAATGGACATCGTTAGTGGGCTACCTCTCACGCCTACTAAGAAAGATTCAATTTGGGTGATCGTTGATCGGTTGACGAATTCCACTCATTTAGTACAAGTTTGGGTCAACTATTCCTTACAAAGGTTGGCTAAGCTGTATATAGCGGAGATTGTGAGGTTGCATGGAGTACCTGTGTCGATTATCTCGGACCGAGATCCTAGGTTTACGTCTAGGTTTTGGAGGGCATTGCATCAAGCGTTGGGTACGAAGTTAGATTTTAGTATAGTGTTTCATCCTCAGACCGATGGACAGTCGGAGCAGGTGATTCAGATCTTTGAGGACATGTTAAGGGGTTGTGTCATAGATTTCAGAGGTAGTTGGGAGGACTTCCTGCCATTGGCGGAGTTTGCGTACAACAACAATTACCAGTCAAGTATTCGGATGGCACCCTATGAAGCTTTGTATGGGTGGAAGTGTCGTACCCCTACTTGTTGGACGGAATTAAGGGAAAATCAATTTTTGGGTCCAAACTTGGTCGTTGAGACGGAAGAGAAGGTGAAATTGATTCGGGCTAGACTAAAGGAGGAGGCAGATAGACAGAAGTCCTATGCTGACTTATAGCGTAAGGACATAGAGTTTGCAGTAGGTGACAAGGTATTCTTAAAGGTGTCACCGTGGAAAAAGGTGCTAAGATTTGGGCGAAGGGTAATTAAGTCCCCGCTTCATCGGACCTTACCGGTCTTAAACAGTAGGACTAGTAGCATATCAACTTGAGTTACCCTCGGAGCTAAGTCAAATGCACAATGTATTTCATGCCTCTATGTTAAGACGTTACCGTTCGAATCTATCTCATATAGTGCCTGTGGAGGAAATCGTGATAAGACCCGATCTATCCTTCGAAGAGGAACCGGTGGAAATTCTAGATCGTGATATCAAAGTGTTGCGAAGGAAAAAGGTTCCATTGGTTAAGGTGCTGTGGCGGAACCATGGTTCTGAAGAGGCAACTTGGGAACCAGAGGAAGCGATGCGACAGCAATACCCTCATCTTTTTGTCGTAATTTCGAGGCCGAAATGTCTTTAAGGGGTAGAATCAGAATATCCTCAATTAATGGGCCTATCGCCTAGTGTGTGTATATGTTTAAGGTGTTAATTTAACTGTTAGGGTCCAAGTTGGGCTTAGAATGTGGTCAAGGCCTTGGTGAATTCTTGCTTGGGCACTATAAGGTTTAAAAGGTGGTATCTGTTTAAATATCAAAATGGGCTTGTGGCCGGTGGTCGATGGACGCCACTTGAGCAAGGAGGTGGCGCCATATAAGGGAGTAAGGGCCCAAATTTAAGTTTTATGGAGCCCAATCTCTTTTAATTTAAGTTAGCTAATTTTCAGCATTGGGGTTAGGTGGAGTGGGCGGCACAAGGCTCAAATGTAGGCGGATATATGTATAGGATAATGTAGATATTATAGTTGATAATATGAAAGATACAAGGGAAAAAGATAGAGCTATCTGTAAGGCTAGGTGTTGGCGAAATTCCATCACCTAGAGGAGTGAAGAAATTGGCTTCTTTAATGGCGTATGATACCAAATTTCCCATGCTATTTGATTAATTGATTGGTTATTAGGAAGGGTGTTTTCGCTTTTAAGCGGTAGGTCGAAATCTTCTATAAATAGAGGGATATCTCTTCAATTCCTAAGATTTGGAACCCTATTCTTTTCTTCTTTTCTTGTGCCAAAATTCTCAAGATTCCTCTGAAATTCTATTCTTTGATTTCTTCAAAAGTCGAAACCTCCAATCTTCTCAACATCTTCCTTTCAAAAGCCGAAATCTCAATTCTTTTCTCACCTCCTTGGCCAATATACCCTATTCCTTCCGCCGATTCCCTCAACTAAAAGTCAAACTACTTAGATCTCTTCTTATTTTCTTCTCTTATTGATCTCCTCAAAAGTCGAGAATTCTAAGAGTTGCCAAATTTTTGTAAAGGTAAGTGTTGGCGGTGCTATTATTCTTATTATTTTTTGGCTTTTAAGCCAAAGTTTAATAGCTAAATGGTGTTTAGGACCATCCTTAGATTGATGTTCTCTTTCCGACATCGTGTTCTCTTTCTTTGGGTGGCATTTCGGGATTTGTAGAGAATCAAATCGCCTAGGATTCTAAGTCAGAAGTTGGTAAGCATTCGAATCACATTTTCGAGATTTAAGGTAAGATGGTTTTCTCTAGATTTTCATTAGATTCATTTATCGTATGTGAGATCTTAACTTCATGATGTGGAGTAATGACCATGTGTTGTGATAGTGGTTCTGACAAGGACTTATGACGGATTTAAATATGGATCAAAGTGAAGGAGAGAATCCCTAAGTTTAAGAAACGAACAGATTTATCGCTCAAATTGGCCACCGTTGTGGACTGGCTTTTGAACAACACCTTAGGCGATAAGCGGTGGTGTTAGCTACAGATAAGCGTCGACTTAGAGGTCTCGTCTAATGGTAATAAGGTGTGTGATCTCTAACACACACTTTCTAATTGTTCTTTATGTGTTATGTAACACCCCAAACCCGACAAGACACCACATCCGAATCGGTATGTTACGGAAAACATGTTTGTGAGAGGTTAAATTTTTGTTAAAAGCCGAGTGGAAACACAAGGTATTTTGGGAGACAATTTGAGTAGACTTATTTGGAATCGATGAAGTATTTGAAACCCTGAGATTTTGAAATCTTAACTGTAATGTGTGGTTAAACGAGTTTAAACCATTTAAACCTTATTAGTTTCTTAGTGTTACTTAAAACCCTTTTTTTTTAGACTTAGAGTAATACAAGTTTGATTTGAAAATCATTTGAATTTGCTTATCAGAAGACATAGTGTAATACCCGATGGTATGGTTTAAAAACACATTGCGTTATAATTTTGAAATCATTATCTTTCCAAGTTTTAGTAAAATTCATACCAACTTGTTTTGTTAAGGCATATTAAAAATCTAATTAAAACATAAACATCACCAAAACATAAATTAAAGGCCTTTTACAAATCCAATATAAAACCCAAATAAAGTAAATAAGCTAAAGTACCCAAATTCAATAGTCCTTTATTAAAGCATGGCATGTGCACCCCGAGTCCATCCGGCCCATGTCCGCTCTCACGAGTCACCGAAATGTCAAAGGAGAGGGTGAGTCGAGTGACTCGATGTGTAAATCCGCCTCCAAGAACAACATGCTAACACACATCATACAAAGCAACATAATTAATGCAACCCGATCCTAACCATCCATATCGCTTTTCTACCCCTGTGGTACCAAACCACCGGTGGTGCTAAACCACCGTGACATATAGTCACAATGTGTTACCAAAACACCGTGTCCCAAAGACACAATATCCATCAATGTGGTGCCAAACCACCGGTGTCCCAAAGACACAATTGTGCTACTAAAGCATCGTGACCGAAGTCACAACCATGATGGGGCCAACCCATCGTGTGATACCAAATCACTAGCGACGATCCCATATCTCAAGTGGGGCCAACCCACGGTGGTTAAACCACGTGGACAAGTCGCAATGAGGTGCTAAACCTCCGTGACCCAAAGTCACAAAGTGTGCTACCAAAGCACCGGTGCTCGTCGGACAAAATATCACCGCTCCCTCCACTCAGTATCACCCTCAACATACCATACTCATGTAATCATGTATATCATATAATCATGCATATCATGCTATTATGTCTAACCACATATCCCATGTCACATATAGCCACAGCCATGGTATCACATAAATCATCAGTAAACTCATAATAATAATACTTGACTTACCCGAGTCCGTAATCATACCCATTAGGTATCATATCAATCATCACTGTTTCATTAATCATCACACATGTGTTATTAATCATATTACTAAATGTAAGTGTGTTAGTTTACACACCGTAAATACGAGTCTAGAAATCTCGACAAAAGCAATCTAAGTCCCTCGAGTACTAGCTTCTACAATCGACCAAAACATAGGGGTTAGACATCTACACATTCGCCAACACCATTTAGACCAAAAGGGTTTGTCGAAAGCCCTTATTTTCACTGATTTGGTTTCCTACCAAATCCGAACCAAAGAGTGGTTCCTTAGACAATCGGCCCACCTATCAAGAAGGAAACATTAATCTCTTGAAGCTTTGACTAACCAAGAATTAAGAGAATGAACTAACAACCAATCACTTAATCTCCACTTACTAATCAACTGACAGAAGAAAACGGCTCCTCTTGCTTGTTTTGAAACCTTTGATGTCCTATAATAAGAATTGGTTTATAAAAGATTAGCACCTTCCAACAATCACAATCGGCCATCAACGTAACAAGAATCGGCAAGGTGAGAGAAAGAAGAGAAATGGCCATTCGGCCTAGTACTTACCCACTACCAAACGATTGGAACCAAGCTCCCAACACCACCAAATATTCGGCCAACACAAGGAGGATTAACTACTGTGTTTTGGAAAAAGAGATGAAACGAAGAGAGATGAGTGGAGAGGTCACTTTCGGTTTTGAAAGGAAAGAAATGAATCTGGTGGGTTTAGAAGAAGAACTAGTTTCGCTACTATCTTTTAAGGAAAAGAGAAAGAACATGCTAAGTTCGGCTCAAAGATGATGAAGAACAAAGGCTGGTTTTGTTTAAAAGAGATGGTATGAAACAAAGGAAATCGGCACAAGGTTGTGAAAGCACAAAGAAAGAAAATGAGAAGGAATCGACCAAAGAAATGAGAAGGTTCTATTGAGTGCTTAACACCCTTACTTTCGGCTTTGTACAATTAAAGAAAGGGAAGAAAATGTGAGAAGAAGGGATATAGGTTTCGAAACACACAAAGGAAAGAAGAAGGAAGAAACAAGGTTTACTTTCGGCAATAAGGTGCTAGAGGTTTCGGTTTAACAAAGTTGAAAAAAGAAGAGGAGGTGGGAGAGGCATTGACTTCTAAATGAAACAAAAAGAAAAACAAAAGAGCTACAAGTGCATTAAGCAATACCCAAGCTTTGGGTTTCGGTTCCAAGAAGAGAATATGGGCAAAAGAAAGAGAGTACAAGTTTGACAAGCTACAAGCATATGACCGAAAACACACACACACACACATGCACAAAGGAGATTTCGGCACTTCCCAAGCTCCCCCAAACACTCCTCAAAACCGGCCACACACTCCCTCTCCCCCCAAACTCTCACCAAATCCGGCCAACTCCCCCCATTTACTCACACACCACTAATTCAAATGGCAAAGACCAAGTCTCCCTCCTACTTTCACTCTCCACCTTACTTTTGAACGGTTTGACCAAGTCCATGGTAGAATTCCACTTGCCTTCTACCTCTTCCTCCATGCCAGTCAAAATGAGAGCCAAAAGGGTGGGATTCTCATGACTTGAACACGCACCTCCCCTTGTAGATGACGCCACACACACCTTCCTTGTGGCGCATGCTTGCCACTTTGCTAGCTCCTCATTTGTGCTTTAAATTCCTTTAATTTATTTATAAACCCCAACACCTTCTCGCTTCTATCCCTAAAGCCCAAAACAAGCATTTCACCACCTACCCGAGCTCACACCTAGCCTACAACTAAATCCGAAAACACCAAAACAACATCATAGCAAGCAATAAAACATGCAAACAATGCCAAAACGAAATAGCCCCTTAACCCGGATATTACGCTTCTACCCCCCTTAAAAGAATTTCGACCTCGAAATTACACAGTCGAGAAGAGTTGCGGGTATTGTTTGTCTCATCATATCCTCGGGTTCCCACGTAGCTTCTTCTACGCCATGATTCCGCCAAAGAACCTTAACGGAGGCATTGCTTCTGCGTAGAACCTTCACATCCCGATCTAAAATCAGACAGTGCTCTTCCTCCATGGACATATCGGGATTTACTTGATCTCCTCTCTGTTACTACATGTGATGGATCGAAGCGATATCGCCAAGCATCGAAGCGTGGAACACGTCGTGAATCGACTAAGCTCTGCTGGCAACTCAAGGCGATCGCTACCGGCCCCACTCGTCTCGATTACCTTATACTCACCTAATAAACCTCGGACTCGACTTACCTTTCTTTCCAACCTTAATACCTTCTTCCACGGTGAGACCTTCAGAAAACCCGATCTCCCACAAAGAAACTCAATATCTCTCCGTTTAAGATCGGCATAGGACTTCACGGTCGAAGCTTCCTTCATCGAGCTGAATCAACTTAACCTTGTCTTGGTCTCGAAGAACCAACTCTGGTCCCAATAATCGGCGTTCACTTAACTCTGTCCAACAAGTCGGTGAGCGACCGCCACTGCGTCTAGCGCCTCATAAGGTGCCATCTTAATGCTCGCTTGGTAGTAGCCGTTGTTGTAGGCGAACTCGATAACGGTAGATATTCCTCCCAACTACCCTCAAGTCCAAAACACACCCTCGAAGCATGTCCTCCAATATCTCAGATAACCTTTCCGACCGCCGTCGATCATGGATGAAATCTGGTCTTTGAAATCTAACCGTGTTCCCGAGCTGATGTAACGCCTTCGTAACCTTGACGTGAATCGGGGTCCCTATCCGAGATGATCGACATCGGCACCCCGTGTAGTCTCACTATCTCGATACATATAGCTTCGCCAACCTCTCAAGTGAGTAATCCACCTCACCGAATAAAGTGAGTGATTTAGTCGGTAGATCCTGATTACCCAAATCAATCCTTCTTGCTCGGTGTAGCGGTAATCCACCGATTTAAATCCATAGTGATCCTTTCCCACTTCCATGTGGAATCTTCACCGGTCAAGCAACCCGGACGACAATCGATGCTCACCTTGACTTGCGACATGTCGGACACTTACCCACAAACTTCGGTCACCTCCTTTTTCGACCTACCACCGTAATCGCTTCTCTGAGATCCTATACATTTTGCTACCTCCGGGATGCATAGCGTAGGGGCTGCTATGAGCATCTGAAGAATCTTTTGCCTCAATTCACATCTCTCGGCATACAAGCCTTCCCACAGAAACACAGAACCCCATCATGGACAAGTCAGAACCCTTCAAACCATCATTACGCACTTGTGTCCTCTCGGCGCTCAAAACCTCATCCAACAATCTGTTTTTCTCTGATACGCTCAACCCAAGTAGGCTTAACTGCAGTTACGGCGAATACTCCCGTCATCGTACAAACTCAAGTGGGCAAACAACGCTCTTAGATCCAAAACAACCTTACGGCTCAACGCGTACGCCACGACGTTAGCCTTGCCCGATGATACTCAATTGAGCAATCGTAGTCTTTCATGACTCAATCCATCTGCCATTGCCTCGATTCAAGTCTTTCGAGTCAAGGTACTTCGGACTCTTATGGTCCGTGTAGACTATCGATCTTTCTCCATACAAGTAATGCCTCCATATCTTTAGGGCAAATACTACGGTAGTAAGCTCCAAATCGTATGTGGGATAATTAACCTCATGTGGCCTCACCGCCGGGATCGTAAGCCACCACCTTCCTTCTGCATCAAGACACAACCCAAGCTCAGTATGTGATGCATCGCAAGACAATCAGAATTCCTTACCGACCTCGGGTTGAATCGAACCGAGCTTGGTCAAAATCTTCTTTAACTTATCGAAGCTCTCCGCCGCTTCTCGGTCCAAACAAACGGAACTCCTTTCTCAACAATTTGGTCATCGGTCTTAATTAACGAAACCCTCTACAAACCTTCTAGTAGTATCCCGCCAACCCCGAAAACTCCAATTTCCGCTCTTGACTTAGGCGGCTTCAATCAAAACCGCTTCTATCTTACGGGGTCCACTCTAATCCCCTCGGTAGACACTACATGACCCAAAATGTCACCTCCACGAGCGAACTCGCATTCTTGAACTTAGCACAGAGTTGTTTCTCCTTAGAATCTGCAATACCACGTAAATGAGCGTCATGCTCTTCCTCAATCCTTGAGTATACCAAGATGTCGCCGATAAAAACTACCACAGAACCGATCCAGTCTTGTTGGAACACCCTATTCATCGGATCCATGAAAATTTGCCGTCGTTAGTCAATCCGAACGGCATAACCAAGAACTTAAAGTGCCCATACCGAGTACGGAATGCCATCTTACGAGATATCCGCCTCTTTTACCTTCAACTGGTGATACCTGACCTTAGGTCGATCTTGAGAAAACAGACGCCCCTTGGTGATCAAACAAGTCATCTATCCGCGGTGGATACTTGTTTTGATCGTCGACTTATTCGGTTAGCGGTCTATGCACATCCGCATAGTACCGTCTTTCTTCTTTACAAATAGTACTGGCGCTCCCCATGGCGTAAATACTTGGCCCGATAAAACCTCGGTCCAATAACTCTGGATTTGAGCCTTAAGCTCCACTAATTCTTTAGGTGCCATCCCCACATGCGGAGCAATGGATCTTGCGCGCTTAAGATAACAGATCAATCCGAATTCTACCTCCCGATCCGGTGGCAAACCCTAAGCTCCTCGAGAAACACATCCACAAATTCCCACCGTCCAACGGTCTCCACGAAGACTCCTTAGCCTCCAAGGCATACACATGCATCATATATGCTATGACCTTTCACGACCATTTTCTCGGCTTTGGGCGGATACCAAGTTGACAGATAGTTTCTCCTATTACCGATCGAACTACTTCATCACCTCACCGTGCTTTCAAACCATGCGCTTAGTCATGATCCAACTTCGCTGATACTTACCCGGCCGGTCCATTCCGAGAATTAGATCGAATTCCCGAATGGCGGTTCCATCGAATCGCCTCAAATACTACCCTTGGAGTTCTAAAGTGCGTCTCTATCGCTTTATCTACCACTACAGAGTGACCTAGAGGGCTTATTACGGTCATCTTCCTAGAAGATATCTCGAGTCTAAATCCATTGTCTCTACTATACCATCGGCAACATAAGAGTCGTAGACCCCACATCAATTAAAGCGGATAAGGAGAACCAAAAATCAAAAACGTCACCTGATGACGTCCGGCGTCGTCGCCTCTCTCGGCGCAAAGATATACCAAACCAGCCGCCTCGCCTCGAACTACTGCACCTCTGCCTGGGTGCTCCACGGCCCCGACAGAGCTCATACCTCCTCGCCATTACCTCGGCCCCTCTGCGGTGGTCCATTATTTACAGATCTTGATTACGGCCTCGATTCTCGGTGAATTCTAGCTAACTTGTGCGGGCAATCCCTCACTCGGTGATCCAATGAGCCACACTCAAAACAACCTCTACCATCACCCGCAGCCTCCCAGTGAGCCTTTCCACAACGGTTACATCTGCGGCGGTCCCTCGCCTAGCAACAACAAACCTACCCGATCGATTCGCCCACTCGGTCTAGCCTCTTCGCTGATTACCGATGACCCGAAGACCCAAAACTCCTTTTATGACGGTTCCTATCCATACCACGCCTCACGAGACTCTTTAATGCCTCGGCAACCTTCGCCTTTTCAGCCGAACGCAAATTCACGCCTCTGGGCGCAATCAACAATCTTAAGCATCTCGCAGCCATCCTCGAAGCGAACGCACCTTTCCTCTTGGTAGCCACCATACCCACAGCATACCGACTCGACCTCGTAAACTCGGCCTCATACTCCGTCTGATTTGCTCCCTAGACTAACTTCGAAATGCTTTCATTGCTCATTTATGTAATTAGCTCGACGTACTTCTTCCGATAAGCGGCCGGAAATAATCCCATGTTAGATCTTCATTTGCAATATTTATCCGGACCGTGAGCCACCACCGGTATGACTCATCTCGAAGAAGTGATCGATCCCTTTAATTTCTCCTCGGTAGTTAGGTCTAGATCGTCCATAATCCGTTACTCAGCTTCGGCCGATTTTTCAAGATCTTTGGAGCAACACCGAGAGACACCTCGAAAGAATTCAAATTTCATTTGCCGAAGTCGCGAGTACGATTTCCTAGCTCCTCGCCCCCACCGCTCCAGCTACCTTTCTAAGACCCAAGACGCCGCTTTGTGATCTTGCATCATCGCCGATCTGTTCACGGAACTCACCACCTCCACCGGTGACGGGCCCAGTATCTCATTCTCTGAACCCCGCCGTAACCTACGGGCTCGAAAGCAGTCATCCCATCTGCGACCACGTCCACGACCACGTCCACCTCGGTACTCATGACTAAATCTCGTGCAGTTAAAGAATTTTATGTATCGATCATTATTCCACATGTTTAAAGCAAAGTTTTATGAATTTTAAAGAAGCTTTATTTTCGCGAGTCCACAGAGTCCTATTAGTCTCAGTCTCTAAAGTAGTCTTACTAGCCAGCCAATCATATCAATCAATATCACAACAAATAGTGCAGGTACTTACAGGGACGAATCGGTGGGTGACTCGGTGCCATGCCCTTCAAATCATACTTTTAAAACAGAATACTTGAAAATTATAGTTTTAAAACATTTTGGGCCTCGAGCCCACAGCCGAGCTTTTGAACTTAGCTCTAATACCACAAATGTAACACCCCAAACCCGGACAAGACACCACATCCGAATCTGGTATGTTACGGGAAAACATGTTTGTGAGAGGTTAAATTTTTCGTTAAAAGCCGAGTGGAAACACAGTGTATTTTGGGAGACAATTTGAGTAGACTTATTTGGAATCGATGAAGTATTTGAAACCCTGAGATTTTGAAATCTTAACTGTAATGTGTGGTTAAGCGAGTTTAAACCATTTAAACCTTATTAGTTTCTTAGTGTTACTTAAAACCCCTTTTTTTTTTTAGACTTAGGAGTAATACAAGTTTGATTTGAAAATCATTTGAATTTGCTTACTGTAAAGACATAGTGTAATACCCGATGGTATGGTTTAAAAACACATTGCGTTATAATTTTGAAATCATTATCTTTCCAAGTTTTAGTAAAATTCATACCAACTTGTTTTGTTAAGGCATATTAAAATCTAATTAAAACATAAACATCACCAAAACATAAATTAAAGGCCTTTACAAATCCAATATAAAACCCAAATAAAGTAAATAAGCTAAAGTACCCAAATTCAATAGTCCTTTATTAAAGCATGGCATGTGCACCCGAGTCCATCCGGCTCCATGTCCGCTCTCACGAGTCACTGAAATGTCAAAGGAGAGGGTGAGTCGAGTGACTCGATGTGTAAATCCGCTCTAGAAGAACAACATGCTAACACACATCATACAAAGCAACATAATTAATGCAACCCGATCCTAACCATCCATATCGCTTTTCTACCCCGTGTGGTACCAAACCACTTGGTGGTGCCAAACCACCGGTGACATATAGTCACAATGTGTTACCAAAACACTTGGTGTCCCAAAGACACAATATCCATCAATGTGGTGCCAAACCACCGGTGTCCCAAAGACACAATTGTGCTACCAAAGCACCGTGACCAAGTCACAAATCCGATGATGGGGCCAACCCATCGTGTGATACCAAATCACTAGCGAGACGATCCCATATCTCAAGTGGGGCCAACCCACGGTGGTTAAACCACAGGGACAAGTCGCAATGAGGTGCCAAACCTCTGGTGACCCAAAGTCACAAAGTGTGCTACCAAAGCACTGGTGCTCGTCAGCACAAAATATCACTGCTCCCTCCACTCGTATCACCCCTCAACATACCATACTCATGTAATCATGTATATCATATAATCATGCATATCATGCTATTATGTCTAACCACATATCCCATGTCACATATAGCCACGACCATGGTATCACATAAATCATCAAGAAACTCATAATAATAATCTTGACTTACCGAGTCGTAATCATACCCATTAGGGTATCATATCAATCATCACTGTTTCATTAATCATCACACAAAGTTATTAATCATATTACTAAGCAAGTGTGTTAGTTTACACACCGTAAATCTGAGTCTAGAAATCGACAAAAGCAATCTAAGTCCCTCGAGTACTAGCTTCTACAATCGACCAAAACATAGGGGTTAGACATCTACACATTCGCCAACACCATTTAGACCAAAAAGGGTTTGTCGAAAGCCCTTACCTTTCACCGATTTGGTTTCCTACCAAATCCGAACCAAAGAGTGGTTCCTTTAGACAATCGGCCCACCTATCAAGAAGGAAACATTAATCTCTTGAAGCTTTGACTAACCAAGAATTAAGAGAATGAACTAACAACCAATCACTTAATCTCCACTTACTAATCAACCGATGTAAGAAAACGGCTCCTCTTGCTTGTTTTGAAACCTTTGATGTCCTATAATAAGAATTGGTTTATAAAAGATTAGCACCTTCCAACAATCACAATCGGCCATCAACGTAACAAGAATCGGCAAGGTGAGAGAAAGAAGAGAAATGGCCATTCGCCTAGTACTTACCCACTACCAAACGATTGGAACCAAGCTCCCAACACCACCAAATATTAAGCCAACACAAGGAGGATTAACTAATGTGTTTTGGAAAAAGAGATGAAACGAAGAGAGATGAGTGGAGAGGGTCACTTTCGGTTTTGAAAGGAAAGAAATGAATACGGTGGGTTTAGAAGAAGAACTAGTTTGACTACTATCTTTTAAGGAAAGAGAAAGAACATGCTAAGTTCTACTCAAAGATGATGAAGAACAAAGGCTGGTTTTGTTTAAAAGAGATGGTATGAAACAAAGGAAATCGGCACAAGGTTGTGAAAGCACGAGAAAGAAAATGAGAAGGAATCGACCAGCAAATGAGAAGGTTCGGCTTGAGTGCTTAACACCCTTACTTTCGGCTTTGTACAATTAAAGAAAGGGAAGAAAAATGTGAGAAGAAGGGATATAGGTTTGACACACAAAGGAAAGAAGAAGGAAGAAACAAGGTTTACTTTCGGCAATAAGGTGCTAGAGGTTTCGGTTTAACAAAGTTGAAAAAGAAGCAGAGGGTGGGAGAGGCATTCGGCTTCTAAATGAAACAAAAAGAAAAACAAAAGAGCTACAAGTGCATTCGGCAATACCCAAGCTTTGGGTTTTCGGTTCCAAGAAGAGAGAATATGGGCAAAAAGAAAGAGAGTACAAGTTTCGGCTTAAGCTACAAGCATATGACCGAAAACACACACACACACATGCACAAAGGAGATTTCGGCACTTCCCAAGCTCCCCCAAACACTCCTCAAAACCGGCCACACACTCCCTCTCCCCCCAAACTCTCACCAAATCCGGCCAACTCCCCCCATTTACTCACACACCACTAATTCAAATGGCAAAGACCAAGTCTCCCTCCTACTTTCACTCTCCACCTTACTTTTGAACGGTTTGACCAAGTCCATGGTAGAATTCCACTTGCCTTCTACCTCTTCCTCCATGCCAGTCAAAATGAGAGCCAAAAGGTGGGATTCTCGACTTGAACACAGACCTCCCCTTGTAGATGACGCCACACACACACCTTCCTTGTGGCGCATGCTTGCCACTTTGCTAGCTCCTCATTTGTGCTTTAAATTCCCTTAATTTATTTATAAACCCCAACACCTTCTGCTTCTATCCCCTAAAGCCCAAAAACAAGCATTTCACCACCTACCGGGCTCACACCTAGCCTACAACTAAATCCCAAAACACCAAAACAACATCATAGCAAGCAATAAAACATGCAAACAATGCCAAACGAAATAGCCCCTTAACCCGGATATTACATGTTATGGGCTAAAAAGCTGGAAAGTGGCTATGTAGATAGCCAAATAAAGCCCTAAAAGGGTTAGGCAAGGATGCCAGGTACGCAATCATAGAAATCTCTATGTATGACTTAAATATATGAAAGTCTCAGATGATGTTTTCCTTATGTATGTATGCATGGGGAAATATGATAAAGAGGGGAAATGCATGATGGGTCACATGATGACCGGTGGCAGAAATCCCACGAATATAAACATGGGTCACATGGTGACTGGTGGTAGAAATCCCACAAATAAAATGTTAGGTCACACAGTGATCGGTGGCAATGCCATGTTTAATGATTTTTGAATAATAGAAACAGGTAGTTCGGCTGTCGTTATGGTGTGTAGCAGATGGAGGGTTGATTGTAGAAATCCCCATGGAGTGACGGTTGGTACGGGTTGGCATGTAGAGGATGGAATTCTAGGATGGGTTGGGCCATTCATTATGTATTGTTTATCATGTAATATGATTGTTGCCTCTATGTACAGGCTTAGGCCCATAATGTGTTTGTGGGCCTCAGGTCAGTGTGTTCGAAATTTATACACTGAGTCTTGGTGACTCACGCTTTCATTTTCTCTACTCTTTCAGCTTCATTTATGTTTTCATTTTTAGGAACATCTTTGTGTAATAAGGCCTCCATAACTTAGATTCCGATTTATTATTTTGTTATGTTGGGTTTTTACAAACTTATGTTTTTTTAAAGTTTTAGATATAAAATGAAGTGATAAACGGGCTTTTCAAAATCAATCAACGCAAGTATTAAAGTTATTTTGCAAAACCTCAAATTTAATGGACTATTCGGCTAAAATAAGCTAAATTTTTTCCAAAACCCTTCAAAGTAAAGTTCTTAAGATTTAATCTATAGCATACCAGATCCGGTAATGATGTATGGGCTGGGTTTGGGGTGTTACAAGCCCTATAATCATAAAAGTGCAAGTGAAGTACTGCAACCCAACCCGATCCAACCAACACACCCCCGACCAGCCAATCACACCTGTGGGGATAAAGTCAACCCACCTCGCCGATCACACCAATATCGCAGCCAAGCTGCTAATCACGAAATATTTGTGGCTAAGCCACCAGAATCATAATTATGTAAACATATATTTATATTGTGGCAATGCCACCAGGCTACACCGCTCTTCATTCATTAACCCATCCCATGCAATCATGATAAAATGAAATATACATATCAACATATACAAGTGTAATGTAAACATACAATTGTTACTTAACAACACTGAGGGTAAAATGGTCATTAAACCCATTGAGGGTATTTTGGTAATTTTGCAGCCTAGGGGCATTTCGATAATTTTGCAACCCAGGGGTATTTTGATAATTTCACAAATCAGGGGTATTTCGGTAATTTTGCAACCCAGGGGTATTTCGATAATTTCGCAACCCAGGGGTATTTCGGTAATTTTCTCTTTAATGGCCTTTCCGAAGGCCTATTGTCGCCTCGCGTGACTCAGGACCCTTTTTGGGTTTTTACAGCACTATTGGGCCTAAAACCCATTTTAGGCCCAAACGGGCCCACACGCTCGTGTGGCCTGAAACGCATGGTTTTGCAAACAGATTTGCAGATTTCATATTCGGGCCTATCATTTGTTACAAATTCAGCAGCTTTGCCCAAGTGGGTCGGTTAGCCCGTTAGGCCCATTTAGTTCGATTCTACCGACACCAGTCTGCGTTACAACGTTGGTATTGCGAGAGTGTTCGTGACACTCTCAACAACTTAGTGTCACGATTTGTATCTCGATTTACCACTACGAAGCGTTTGCATGCTCAAGTAGTCACCATTACTGGCTTTTTAGCTTTTGGCCGTTTCATAGATCAACACAAGCAACCATTGAAGTGGGTGTGAGATTACACACCTAATTTGGAACACGAAACACGATTCTCCCCAAGGCACCTAAAGATACATTCGGTTAACAGTTAGTCTAAAATCCATTTAACAACTTTAACCAAGTACTGCAATTGACGAACAATCTATATCACTTACCAACAGTCCGAGACTTCCACTACAAAGGATAGGGGTTCGATCATTCCTCTGATAAAGCACTTCAAGGCCCTAGCAATGATTGACACAAGAACAGACATTAGCAATACCTTTTCGGCTTGAGTAGCAGCCAACCAAATAGTACAACACCATCAACCATATTCGACCTTAGTCTTTACTTACCAGCAATCCGAAAGCCAAAGACTAGAAGAATAACGAGAATGCAAGCTAGCACTCTACCGATTCGGCACACACCAAAAGAACTGAGAAGATGGAGGTAGTAAGGAATAGATCAATTCGGCCTTGGTCAAAAGAACAGGGTGAGTAATCTATTTTAGAAGAGGGAGTAAAAGAGAAATAAGAAGGAAAATAAAAGAGGAGGAAGACACTACCTTGTAACCACCGAAAACCCGAGTAGGCAAAGAAGCTTCGACACCCACAAGCACCAAGTTTTGGCTATGGAATGTACTGAAATGAAGGACCTAAAGTGAGAAGGAATGGGGTAAGCCGATTGAAACTAGAAGAAAATGGGGATATAGATTTCGAATGTTGAGTAAAAAGAACAAGTGGAAAAGATGAGAGGTTGAGCAAAAGTGCATGAGTGGTTAGATTCCCAAAAGAGAGAAAAGAAGAAAGGAGAGAATGGTTTCGGTAAACAATGAATTTCTCAAAGAAAGTGACCCAAAATCCTCAAAATGCCAAAGAGAAGTTTCGGCACTCTACCTTCAAAAAATTGAATATGCACCCCACACTCCCCCTAGCCGAATTTTCAACCCCCACAAGCTCCCACATTAAGCCAAACACCTCCACTCTCCAAATCCCATGATTTACTCCTTAATTTACTCCCTCATTCACTCTCCATCACCCTTTCAAATTATTTGACCAAGTCCTCCCATTATCCTACAGAGTTTGATCTCTATTCAGCCACCTCTCTTGCCTGAGCATAAAAATAAAGCTCTTTTTTGCAGCAGTTGGGATTCGAACACTCTCCCCCTTCTATGCTCCCTTGTGACGCTGATAAACCATAAAAGTAACATATTTTAATCCCACACTTAGTATGCTTTTTGATGATTTAGCCCTTGATTTTATATAAAAGGTGCTTGTAATCCTTTCTTTTCATGTCATATACTCAGGAAAGCACCCGAGAATAAAAAGAACACAAAATGGGCTTAAAACGGAGTAATTGGGCCTTAATAAGAAATCAACATGGCCTGGCACAAAGCCTGCACGGCCGTGTCTCGCTGACTACCTAGAGCACGGCCTAACTCATGAGTTGCACGGCTGCGCATCATCTCATTACCACACATGTGCGTGTCAAGCAATCTACATGGCCGTGTCCCAATCAACATACCTGAAGCACGACCTAAATCCTAAATTACGCGGCCATGCCCAAAATGACAGAATCAAGGCACGACCCAACCCTGAATTACACGGGCGTGTGCCATGGGCATGCCTCTCTCGCAGGAATGAGCAATTTCACTCGGGATTGGATGCTTGAAGCCAAAGAAACATACTCCTAAGTCTACTTAAACACCCTAATAATAATTCTACTTGAAGGAGGTGCTTAGGAGCCAAGTAAAACATCTCAAAAGCCTATATAAACAACCCAAGGCAGGCATTCAGAGGACGGCTTTTTGACAGAGGCTTTTACCGAAGCTTTCATCTTTTGGGGAATCACTTGAAGATAGCCAGTTGATCCATCTCAAAAAGCCGGAGCTCTATTTAAGAGGGAGGATCTCCCATTCAATTCTTTCAGGGAGTTTTAGGGATTTCTTATTTTTGTTTTATCTTTTCTCTTGAGATGTTCTCTTATTTAGTTATGAAGTAAACCCTTCAGATACCTGAAGGGGATGAAACCTATGATGGATTTTGTTATTTGATTTCTAAATTATATGAGAAGTACTTAGTTTGTTCTTAATTATGTTGCTTAATTTTATCTAATGTGCTTAGGTGGAGGAGGAATAGACCCTACCTAAGAGTAGATCTAGCATAATTGAGCAGAGTTGATCGGGCACCTAGAGATAGGGTTACGAGATTTTGTCGGATTAGGATGAAACCTAATATGGGAATCCATTGATCGATTTACTGCTTCTTTAGGGGGTTATTATAAGAGAATGAGAGTTCCACTAATTAACCTAAGGTTAGACGTTATCCGCCTCGAGAGAGGGTTTAATATAGGTTAGGGAGTCTCACGGATCAAGCTAAGTAAAGAAATCATATGGTTTAGGGAATAAATAATAAGTGAAGTCATAGGTGGATTCTTCCTGAGGGTATCGTCTTCATCAACTAAGTTTTCCTAAAGTCTTTCTCCAATTCATTCTTTTGTCTTTGCATTTAGTTTTTCATTTAGTATTAGATAAATCAACCAATCACTCCATATTTCAGGCTAAATAATAGAAAGAAAGTGAGTAGTAGTACTTTTAGGTTCCCTTGGGTTCGATAAGATATTCTTGCCTAAAATATACTCTTTGTTTGATAGGTGCACTTGCCTCTATCGTTGTCA
Organism: Gossypium rotundifolium; assembly: GCA_025506655.1. Classification (NCBI taxonomy): domain Eukaryota; kingdom Viridiplantae; phylum Streptophyta; class Magnoliopsida; order Malvales; family Malvaceae; genus Gossypium; species Gossypium rotundifolium. Next base: position 174,099,992 of record CP106727.1, read on the forward strand.
TAGTTAGTCTCTGAGTTCGATCATTCTTTTTATAAATATTAAAACTCGACTGTTTGACACGATCATGTTTTTGGCGCTATTGTCGGGGAACATCTAAAATATTAAGAAAGCTCTATTTCTTTCTTTCTTTCTTTCTTGACTAGCGAGGTACCTCTAGTTTATGACTAAAAGAAACTCGAGAGGACCATTAGAATACAAAAGTGACATTGAAGCTACCGCTCAAGGAATCGTAGAGAAATTAGACGAGCTCTAGACTACCAAAGAGAAGAACAACAAGAAAGATCCAATCCTACTGAAGGGATGGATGAAAACAATCCACCGCCAAATGTGCAAGAACAGAATGCTCTACACACTATGTATGATTATGCTAAACCTAATTTGACAGGAGCAGAATCTAGTATTGTTAGGCCTGCTATAGCTGCTAATAACTTTGAATTAAAGCCTAACACAATACAAATGATTCAACAGTTTGTTCAATTTGATTATTTGCGGATGAAGATCCAAATACTCATATATCTAATTTTTAGAATTGATACCTTCAAAATAAATGGCGTTTACGATGATGCCATCGTCTTGATTATTTCCCTTTTCATTAAGGAATAAAGCAAAGCAGTGGTTGAATTCGTTACCACGAGGGTCAATCACCACATGGGATCAAATGAAACTAAAAATTTCTTTTAAAATATTTTCCACCAGCCAAAACGGCCAAATTTAGGAATGACATATCTTCTTTAGTGCAGAATGATGTAGAAACATTATGTGATGCATGGGAGAGATACAAGGACCTAAGAAGATGTCCACACCACGGATTACCTTTGTGGCCTCAAGTCCAAACTTTTTACAATGGTGTGAATTCTCCAACTAGGCAAATGATTGATTCATGAGCCGGTGGAACTTTGAACAATAAAACTCCTGAAGCAGCTTACGATTTTATTGAAGAGATGTCGTTGAACACCTATCAATGGCAAGTTACAAGAGCCAAATTGACAAAATCAACAAGTTTTCAACATAGATGCAGTAACAATGCTGTCAACACAGGTGGATATGATGAATAAAAAGCTTGATAACTTATGTTCTTCACAGGTACACCCAGTCATGCAATGCGAAGAAAGTGGAAATGTGGCGAATTCTGAGTACCCACCCTACCAACCGGGCGCAGACAACCAGCAGACAAACTATATAGGTAACAATTTCAGATCTAATAATAATCCTTATAGTAACACTTATAATGCAGGTTGGAGGAACCACCCAAATTTTTCGTGGGAGGACAAGGAAATCAAGGAAATCAAAGGCCAAGAACCTCCTCCAAATTACCAAAATCAGCCCTATCCAGAGGAAAAGAAATCAAACCTTGAAGAGATGTTGACAAAATTCATGGCAGCTACAAATTCTCGTCTCCAAAAGACTGAAGCAACACTAGATGAACAACAAAAATCGATCAAGGGGATCGAGAATTAAGTTGGAGAACATACTAGGTCAGTGGGACATCTCACAAAGCTGATTTCTGAACGTCAATAAGGTCGTCTACCAAGCAACACAGAAATAAACCCAAAAGAGTAGATCCAAGCCATCACAACTTAAGAGGGTACAAAGGTAGACGAGCCCACCTTAGTACAAGAAACCAAGGAAGAAAAAGGTAAAATAGAGGTAGCACAAGAGAGGCCAAAATCGGTAATCAAAGAATACCAACCTCGCATACCTTATCTTGAAGCATTGAAAAAAGATGATTCTGAGGAACAATTCGGTAAGTTTCTAAAACTTTTAAAGAAATTACATATTAACTTACCTATTCTTGAAGCTCTTTTTTCAGATGCCCGACTCAAGGAGATTTTTAAGACAGCTCTTGATGACAAACGCAAAATAGATGAAGAGCACCACGTGGAACTAAACGCAACATGCTCAGCAATGTTACAAAATAGACTACCATAGAAATTAAAAGATCCATGGAGTTTTACGATTCCATGTCTAATTGGTAATTTAACTATTGATAATGCGTTAGCTGATTTGGGGCAAGTATAAATGTCATGCCTTATGCATTGTTTAAACGACTAGGTCTAGGGAAGCCCAAACAATTTAGGATGAGTATACAACTAGCTGATAAAACTATTAGAATTTCTAGGGGCATTCTTGAAGATGTTCTAGTAAAAATCGACAAATTTTTTTCCCAGTAGACTTTGTTGTTTTAGACATGGATGAGGATAATTCAATCCCTTAATTTTAGGAAGACCTTTTCTTGCAACTGCCAAGACTAAAATTGATGTTGCCATAGGAGAATTCATACTTCGTGTAGGAGATGAATCGGTCAATCTTCAAGCTCTCGACTCAGCCAAAACAACAGAAGATGAAGGTAAGAAAGTCATTTCAATAGATAATCAAATTGTTCAACCTTCATCGCAGGAAACATCACAATGCATCAAACCTAAGCTAACTCATAGCCCCCAAGTCGTCATAGAAGAATCACACTAGAAACAAAATCGTAAGATCGACAATTTAGAAGAGCAGAAGATACACATCAAAGAAAAGCCGGATCCACATGAAGTAAAACAAAAAGAACCACCAGAAGAGCTCATAGGGACATCAAATCACTTTAAAATAGGAGACCAAGTACTGTTAGACAAAGCCGATCCTCACATCACTTCAATAGTCCTAAAAAAAGGAAGAATACTTTTTCAGGTACACGATATTTTCCCATACGAAATAGTGGAGGTAAGCAATCCAATATTCGACAATTTCAAGGTAAACGCTTCGACCTAAACATTGTCACGAAAATAAAATCACGAAGAAGAGGAAAATATTCAAACCTTTAAACGTCCTAAAATTTTCAAAGTCAAGGATAGTTTAGCTTAAGACTATAAGCAGCGCTTCTCGGGAGGCAACCCGATCACTAATACTATTTACTTTCAAATTTATTTTCTTTTCTTTCATTTTTTCTTCACTCAACATTTAAACTAACACAAAAATACAGATTTCCAGGCCACACGACCTTACACACTGCCGTGTCCATGGCTGTGTGGACCACTAGAACCACCACACTGACCGAGCAGAGCCATGCAAGTCAGTCCACTCACCCCTAACGTCACGGATCCAACCATCCACACCACGGGCACTGACAAAATAGCACGACCGTGCTAAGATACTGACTTATTGAGCACGAGCAAACCACGCTCGTGCATTCCATCCGTGTTCACATGCTGACATTTTAAGAACGGGCATGCCAATCAAAAAATAGGCATGGAAGAAAAACACACTCCACAACACGGCTGTGTGATGCGACCGTGTGAATCGACACACCCTCGGTATACAGGCGTAGGAATGTGCCAGATTTGAAATCTTATTTAAATACCCACAGCCCTTCCCCCTTTTCCCATCTTCTTTCTTTCAAATTTTTCTCTCTGTTCATAGAAAAGGTCTAAGACTCTTGAGCAACACAAAAATCATGCCAAAGAAACGTAAGAAGGTAAGCATCGTCTCCTCATGAGTTCATCATGAGTTCATCTTGACTTGACTAATTGACATACCAAGGGTCTCCGAAACCTTTTCGGTTCTATTTTTATTTTCTCTTCTCCTTTATTTTCCTTATCTATACTTCTCTTCTGCTTAATTTAATTTATTTCATATTAGTTTCTTGGTTTTAGGTTCTAAAGGCTGCAGGGAATCACGCCACTTCCACCATCACCAACACTCCGCAGCTTTAGAAATCATACCCACCTCACGAACCATCTGCTAATAAGGACTCTTTAGTCCATTAGTCATTTCTTTTATAACAGTCCAGTTTATACCTTAGTCAGAACAGTGGTTTCAGGACCACAAATTTGAGTCTGTATAATATTTTAATATTATTTTCTTTCTTGCTTGATATGTGAATTAGCATGTGGTAAATTTACGTAAGTGAATTTTTCTGCATTTGCTTGTTTAATTTGTGAAAGGATGAAATTGCATTAAAGGTGAAAGTTGATTGCTAATTGTTAAAGTACCGATGTGATGTGGCTTTGTTAATATGGAGGCCTAATGTTGTTATTATACCACTTTATAGCTAGTGGATGAATGAAATACTAATATACCCTTATTTCATGTTTGTTTTATTTATAAATTGGATGGGTATTTTAGTAAAAGATTATTATTATATGTTTTAATGAAATAAACATGAAAGGTGGCCATTTCTATCCATCCACCACCGAAATTCATAAAGAAAAGAAAGGGTTTGAACTCTTCAAACATTAATAAGTTTGATCCAAATTTAAGGTATGTTTTACTTGATTTTGATAATTTATACGTTTTCGTAATCATTACTTGAATGCTATCAAACCCATGTCTCAATTTGATGAATTGATAATGTTTGTGTGAGATGCCATTGATGCTATGTTGAGTTTTATGATGTTTTATGATGTTAAATGGAAGATTTAAGCTTGATGAACATGTTTTGTTCTTGAAGTTTTGTTGAATTTAGCTAAATAGGGCTAAATTGAGAAAATGGTAAATGGAAGGACTAAATTACCAATTTGATGAAATATTTTGACTTATATAGTCCCTAGAGAGGTTCGGCCAAGCATGTGTGTGTGTGGATTTCGTGAATTTGATGTTTTGTGAAAAATAGACTAAATTGTTAAAGCGTGCAAATATGAGAGTTAATTTACAAAGAGCCCTAAATGTGTGTCTATGGATTGAATTGAATGAAATGGTGAATAAAAGGGTTAATTCTAAATATGTTTAGATCAAGAACTGAGGAAAACAAATTTAGATCTTGGGAAAGCGAAAATAACCGAGTAGCCGTTTCCGTTCGATAAACCAAATCCGAGATAAGTCACTATACAAATAAACTTATCTGTATTAAATTGAATATATGTATTCATATGTCTATCGTTGAAAATGAATGAGTATGAGATGCTAAGTGCGTGAATTCTGACATAAGTTTGACATAATGATAAAGCCAAGAAGTCCCGTATGAACCTAGGAATAGATAGGATTAGCTATGTCATGACATCGGTATCTATTCTGTTTTATCATGTAAGACCACATCCGGGACGTTGGTGTTCATTTGAAATTTCGTGTAAGACCTCTTCTAGGACGTAGGCAACATTATCTAATTATACATAAGACCTCGTCTGGGACGTAGGCATCATTATCTAATTAAATATAAGACCCTGTCCGGGACAGTGGCATCAATATACGAGTGCATGTAAGACCTCGTCTAGGATGTTGGCATTGTACTACTATTTCGAGCTTTCTGAGTATCCTATTAGGTTCCTAAGGATTCAACAGGCAAGTCTGCAATACGAATGGTATATCCGAGCTATGAACAATTACGTGAATGAATATTTGATTCAGGTATGTTGAATGTACATTAAGTATGCATGAAAGGTAAGTATGCATATGACCTTGATTTGAAGAAAGGTATGTTTGAATAGGGTAATGTGAATGAGAGGCAACAAAGATTATGAATGAGCTATGTACTTCAAATGAGTTTGAATGGATAAATGTGACCAAAGTAGTCATAAGTATGAATCAAGTATATACATGATAAATTGTTAAGTGAATGAGATGTGCAAATGTATCAAATTGCATATATACTTCTTATGCCAAGTTTATTTGTACATGACTTACTAAGCTTTACAAATCTTACTACGTGTGTGTGTTTTCTATTTTATAGGTCGTCAAAGCTCTTGAAGGCTCGGGATTGTCAAGGATCGTCATCACACTACAAAAACTTATTTTAGTACCCTTTTGGAAATGTATATGGCTAATTATGGCCTGTATAGGCTAGATGTGTGCGTATGTTTTTAGAAGTGAAGTTAGCCATGTGTTTTCGCAAGTTTAATTTAGAAATATGCTTGAATGAATGTGATATATGATGCATATCTTGGTAAGGTGAAAGCTTATGAAATGGCCAAGTTTTGAGTGGGCTATTGAATGAATTATGCTTGTAATGATATGAGTTTATTTCTTTGGAGTCATCATGGTTGGAATTGGTATTGAGTGTATGAATTGAATGGTCAATTTGGTATGTTTTGGTTGCCATATATGCATATTATGTATTGGTATATATTGCTTGTAGGAAGACCCTAAGTGGGTGGCACATTGGCCTTGTAAAATGGCCTCTAATGTCACATAGATGAGGCACATGGGCGTGCCTAAGACTGTGGGTAAATTGGCAGAATGTGGCTTAAATTGCACACGGCCTCGACACGGGCGTGCTTAGTGGCCGTGTAAGAAATGGCAGTATGTGATCTATAGTACACAACCTTAGCACACGAGCGTGCTTGGTGATCGTGTTGGTTTTAGTAGTATATAGCCACGGGGAAGGCACATAGGTGTGTCGAGTAGCCATGGGAGAGGCACGGCCTACCCCCACGGCCGTGTGTCCCCTGCATTATAAAATTTTTAGTTTTCCTCAAAATTTCGTATGTGTTTCGATTTAATCCCGACTCAGTTTATAAGCATGTTTAAGGTCTCGATGACCTTCTTAAGGGACTTTATGTTTGAGATTGATAAATGATTATGTGATAATTCTATAAGTGTTTTCCATCTGTTTGGTAACGCCTTTAACCCTAATTCGATGATCGGACATGGGATAGGGGTGTTACATTTGATTGGTATCAGAGCTATAGTTTAGTCGATTCTCAGAGTAACGTAATGTGTCAGAGTCTAGCTATATATGCCATATTTAATTGAACTGTGATTGTGTGATGAATCCTGACATGTAAAATGTGATTTTTGTATAGCAATGGATCCTGAAAGAGCCGTAGCTGATGACGTAGAAAGTAATGCGTCTGCTCGCATAAGGGACAGAGCCTTCTGATTCAAGACCGACTACGAACGGTCAAGAGCGAGAAGCTAAACAAGCTTTTTCCAAAGGATGAGTGAGTGGTTCACTCAGTTCGTAAAGAATAACCCGACTTTTTGCAACCTCCGCCCCCGATTAATCCCTCTCAGACTACAGTTGTGCCACCGATTATGTATCTGAATCTGTTAAATGAGCCTTCGGTTGACAAGATTAGTAAGTATGGGGCTGAAGAATTCCAAGCTACTAATGACGATGATGCTGAAAAAGTTGAGTTCTGGTTAGAAAACACGATCTGGGTATTTGATGAAATGTCTCTAACTCCAGAAGAAAGTATTAAGTGTGTGGTATCATTGCTCCGAGATGCAGCCTATCAATGGTGGAAAACCTTAATTTCCATTATTCTGAAAGAACAAGTCACATGGGATTTCTTTCAGACTGAGTTTAGGAAGAAATATATTAGTGAGAGATTTGTTGATCAGAAACGAAAGGAATTTCTGGAGATTAAACAGGGCCAAATGATTGTTACTGAATATGAACGAGTTCAGACTTCAATGCGAGAGTATATCTTCAATATAATGTGCAAAAGATTCAAGATGGTCTTAATGAAGATATCCATTTGCTAGTCGGGATATTAGAAATAAAAGAGTTCGTTACACTCGTTGATCGAGCATGCAAAGCTGAAGCACTTGGGAAAGATAAAAGAAAAGCTAAAACTAAAGCCCAGATATGAGAAAGAGATTTTAGAATAAATCATTTCAATCTACTCTGAAGAGATTTAGAGATGATCAAAGTCGTTCCAGGGATAACGCGAGACATTTGAACAGGACTCGAGATAAATTGCAAATGAGTTCCAAAATCCCAGCAACTTCTGTGGCCCGTGTTGGTAATGTTCGATCTGAGAGACCTGAATGTAAACATTGCAGAAAGATGCATCCGGAAAGCTGCAGATTAAAAGATAAAGCTTGCTTCAGATGTGGATCGCTTGATCATTTTATCCGTGATTGCCCTGAGCCTGTCGAACCAGAGACTGTTTAGAATCTAAGATCTGATAATGCATCTACGAGAGGTCGATCATCAAAGAATGTAAAGAATGTCAGTGGTAGTCAGAGAACTATGAGAGACAATATTGTTAGATCTGAAGCCAAAGCACTTGTCAGAGCGTATGCTATCCGAGCTCGTGAAGAAGTTTCACCGCCTAATGTTATAAGGGGTACTTTTACTCTTTATGATACTTCTGTGATAGCTTTAATAGACCATGGTTCTACGCATTTGTACATAAGCATGAATTTAGTATATGGTAAGACTTTGCTTGTAGAGTCTATTGAATTTGCTATAAAAGTATCGAACCCCTTAGGTAAAAGTGTCCTGGTTGACAAAGTATGCAAGAACTGTCCATTAATGTTTCGAGATATCTATTTTCTTATCGATTTGATACTCTTTCCATTTGATGAATTCAATATTATTCTGGGTATGGATTGATTGTTTATGCATGATGCCATTGTAAACTGTAAAAGAAAGACTATAGATTTAAGAAGTCCAAAGGATGAGATTGTACGGATTGAGTCTAACGATTTAAATGGATTGCCTGCTGTGATATCTATTTTGAAAGCTCAAAGTTATGTGAAAAAGGGGTATGAATCATATTTTGCTTATGTGATTGATTCAAAAATATCCAAGAAGAAAGTTGAATCAGTACTCATTGTTTGTGATTTTTCTGATGTGTTTCTTGAAAAGTTATCGGGTTTACCTCCGATTCATGAAGTTGAATTTGGTATTGAATTGTTGCCTGGTATGAAACCTATTTTGATAGCTCCGTATAGAATGGCACCAACAGAGTTGAAAGAGTTAAAGCCACAGTTATAAGAATTGACTAATAGAGGGTTCGCTAGATCGAGTTTCTCGCCTTGGAGTGCACCTATTTTGTTTGTGAAAAAGAAAGATGGCACGATGAGAATGTGCATTGATTACCGTCAGTTGAATAAGGTGACCATAAAGAACAAATATCTGTTGCCTAGGATTGATGACTTATTCAATCATTTAAAAGAGCTACTGTATTTTCAAAGATTGATCTGAGACCGAGATACTACCAATCGAGAGTTAAAGATTCAAATATTCTGAAAACTGCCTTTAGAACGAGGTACGGGCATTATGAGTTTTTAGTTATGCCATTCGGACTTACCAATGCTCCTGCTGTTTTTATGGACTTGATGAACAGAATGTTCAGACCGTATCTGGATCAATTTTTTGTTGTATTCATTGACGACATTTTGATTTACTCTCGTGATGAGAATGAACATGCAGAACATTTGAAAATTGTGTTGCAAACTTTGAGAGAAAAGCAATTGTATGCAAAATTCAACAAATGAGAATTCTGGTTGAATGAGGCCAATTTTCTAGGGCATATTGTGTCAGCTTCTGGGATTCGTGTTGATCCGAGCAAGATTTCTGCTATTCTGAATTGGAAACCTCCGAAAAACGTGTTTGAAGTTCATAGTTTTCTAGGTTTAGCTAGTTATTATCGCAGATTTGTTAAAGGCTTCTCGACTATAACTACTCCGTTGACTAGATTACTTTAGAAAGATGTCAAATTTGAATGGTCGGATATATGTCAGAAAAGTTTTGACCAGTTGAAAACTTTGTTAACAGAAGCTCCAGTGTTAGTACAGCCAGAATCGGGTAAAGAATTTGTTGTTTACAGTGATGCTTTGTTAAACGGTCTGGGATGTGTTTTGATGCAAGAAGGCAAAGTTGTAGCTTATGCCTCGAGACAATTGAAGCCTCATGAAAAGAACTATCTGACACACGACCTTGAGCTCGCTGCGATTGTGTTTGCACTTAAAATTTGGCGTCATTATTTGTACGGTGAGAAATGTCATGTGTTTTCAGATCATAAAAGTCTGAAATACCTAATGACCTAGAAAGATTTGAACTTGCGTCAGAGGAGATGGCTTGAATTATTAAAAGATTATGAGCTGGTGATAGATTATCATCCGGGGAAAGCAAATGTTGTTGCAGATGCTCTAAGTAGAAAATCATTTTTTGCACTAAGTGCTTTGAATGCTCAGTTAGATTTGTCTGATGATAGTTCTGTGATAGCTGAATTGAGAGCAAAACCATTATTTGTACAGCGAATATGTGAGGCTCAGAAGGTTGATAATGAATTATTATTGAAATGAGCTCAGTGTGAATTGAATTCTGAATCTAAATTTTGAGTTGTTGATGATTATTTGAGATTTTGAGATTGAATCTGTGTTCAGAGAAATCCAGAGCTGATTCAATTGATTTTGAATGAAGCACATAACAATCGCCTATCTGTCCATCCGGGAAGTACAAAGATGTATCATGATTTGAAGCAACACTATTGGTGGTCTGGCATGAAACGAGACATTTCTGACTTTGTTTCAAAATGTTTACTCTGTCAACAAGTGAAAACTGAACATCAAGTTCCGTCGGGATTCTTTGCAATGATTACGATTCTGAGTGGAAAATGGGATAGAATAACAATGGATTTTGTTTTTGGTTTGCCCTTGACTCCAAGAAAGAAAGATGTAATATGGGTCGTAGTTGACCGATTAACTAAATTAGCCCATTTTATTTCGATAAGATCTGACTATTCACTCGAGATTAGCCAAGCTTTATATTTATGAGATTGTGAGATTGCACGGGTGCCATTATCCATTGTGTCAGACAGAGATCTGAGATTTACATCGCGATTTTGGAAGAAGCTATAAGAAGCTTTAGGCATGAATTGCATTTCAGTATAGCTTTTCATCCGCAAACGGATGGTCAATTCGAGCGAATTATTCAGATTCTCGAAGATATGTTAAGATGCTGTATATTAGAGTTTAATGGTTCGTGGGAACAATACCTGCCGTTGATTGAATTTGCATATAACAATAGTTTTTAGACGAGCATTAAAATGGCACCATATGAAGCTTTGCATGGACGTAAATGTCGTACACCTCTATATTGGACTGAACTCAGTGAGAATAAGTTACACGGAGTTGATTTGATAAAGGATACAGAGCAGAAAGTGAAATTGATCCGAGATTGTTTGAAAGTAGCATCCGATCGTCAGAAGTCCTAGGCAGATTTGAAATGAAAAGATTTAGAATTTGAGGTCGGTGACAAAGTATTTCTGAAAGTGTCTCCGTGGAAGAAAGTGCTCCGATTCGGACATAAAGGCAAGTTAAATTTGAGATTCATCGGACCGTATGAGATCATTGAACGTGTTGGCCCTATTGCATATAGATTGAAGTTACCCTCTAAACTAGAAAAGATTCACAATGTATTTCACGTTTTGATGCTTCGTAGATATTGGTCTGATCCGTCACATGTGATTGCCCTATCTGAAATTGAAATCTGACCTGATATGACATACGAAGAGGAACCGATCCGTATCTTAGCTCGTGAAGTGAAAGAGTTGAGAAATAAGAAAATTTTGTTAGTGAAAGTACTCTCGCATCGTCATGGTATAGAAGAGGCTACGTGAGAGACTAAGGACTCAATGAGACAACAATATCTTATTCTGTTTAACGGTAAGATTTTTGGGGACAAAAATCCCTAAAGGGGGAGAATTGTAACAGTCCGGTTTATACCCTAGTCGGAATAGTGGTTTCGAGACCACAAATCTGAGTTTGTATAATATTTTAATATTTTTTTCGTGCTGTTGATATGTGAATTAGCATGTGGTAAATTTACGTGTTTAATTTGTGCATTTGCGTGTTTAATTTGTGAAAGGATGAAATTGCATTAAAGGTGAAAGTTGATTGCTAATTGTTAAAGTACTAATGTGATGTGGCTTTGTTAATATGGAGGCCTAATGTTGTTATTATACCACTTTATAGCTAGTGGATGAATGAAATACTAATATACCCTTATTACATGTTTGTTTTATTTATAAATTGGATGGGTATTTTAGTAAAAAGATTATTATTATATGTTTTAATGAAATAAACATGAAAGGTGGCCATTTCTATCCATCCACCACCGAAATTCATAAAGAAAAGAAAGGGTTTGAACTCTTCAAACATTTGGCTAAGTTTGATCCAAATTTAAGGTATGTTTTGCTTCGATTTTTAATAATTTATACATTTTCGTAATCGTTGCTTCGAATGCTATCAAACCCATGTCTCAATTTGATGAATTGATAATGTTTGTGTGAGATGCCATTGATGCTATGTTGAGTTTTGTGATGTTTTATGATGTTAAATGGAAGATTTAAGCTTGATGAACATGTTTTGTTCTTGAAGTTTTGTTGAATTTAGCTAAATAGGACTAAATTGAGAAAATGGTAAATGGAAGGACTAAATTGAAAATTTGATGAAATATTTGGACTTATATAGTCCCTAGAGAGGTTCGGCCAAACATGTGTGTGTGGATTTTGTGAATTTGATGTTTTGTGAAAAATGGACTAAATTGTTAAAGTGTGCAAATATGAGGGTTAATTTGCAAATAGCCTTAAATGTGTGTCTATGGATTAAATTGAATGGAATGGTGAATAAAAGGGTTAATTCTGAATATGTTTAGATCAAGAACCGAGTAGCCGTTTCCGTTCGATAAACCAAATCCGAGGTAAGTCACTATGCAAATAAACTTATATGTATTGAATTGAATATATGTATTCATATGTCTATCATTGAAAATGAATGAGTATGAGATGCTAAGTGTGTGAATTTCGACATAAGTTTGACATAATGATAAAGCCGAGAAGTCTCGTATGAACCTAGGAATAGATAGGATTAGCTATGTCATGACATAGGTATCTGTTCTGTTTTATCATGTAAGACCACGTCTGGGACGTTGGCGTTGATTTGAAATTTTGGTAAGACCTCGTTTGGGACGTAGGCAACAATATCTGATTATACATAAGACCTTTTCTGGGACGTAGGCATCATTATCTGATTATATATGAGACCTGTCCGGGGACGATGGCATCGATATACGAGTGCATGTAAGACCTCGTCTGGGACGTTGGCATTGTACTACTATTCTGAGCTTTCTGAGTATCCTACTAGGTTCCTAAGGATTCAAAGGGAAAGTCTGCAATATGAATGGTATATCCAAGCTATGAACAATTAAGTGAATGAATATCCAATTCAGATACGTTGAATATGCATTAAGTATGCATGAAAGGTAAGTATGCATATGACCTTGATTTGAAGAAAGGTATGTTTGAATAGGGTAATGTGAATGAGAGGCAAGAAAGATTATGAATGAGCTATGTGCTTCAAACGAGTTTGAATGGATAAATGTGACCAAAGTAGTCTCAAGTATGAATCAAGTATATACATGATAAATTGTTAAGTGAATGAGATGTGCAAATGTATCAAATTGCATATATACTTCTTATGCCAAGTTTATTTGTACATGACTTACTAAGCTTTCTGAAAGCTTACTCTGTGTGTGTGTTTTCTCTATTTTATAGGTCGTCAAAGCTACTGAAGGCTCGGGATTGTCAAGGATCGTCATCACACTACAAAAACTTATTTTGGTACCCTTTTGGAAATGTATATGGCTAATTATGGCATGTATAGGCTAGATATCTGCGTATGTTTTTGGAAGTGAAGTTAGCCATGTGTTTTGGCAAGTTTAATTTAGAAATATGCTTGAATGAATGTGATATATGATGCATATCTTGGTAAGGTGAAAGCTTATGAAATGGCCAAGTTTTGAGTGAGCTATTGAATGAATTATGCTTGTAATGATATGAGTTTATTTCTTTGGAGTCATCATGGTTGGAATTGGTATTGAGTGTATGAATTGAATGGTCAATTTGGTATGTTTTGGTTTCCATATATGCATATTATGTATTGGTATATATTGCTTGTAGGAAGACCCTAAGTGGGTGGCACATTGGCCTTGTAAAATGGCCTATAATGTCACACAGTTGAGGCACACGGGCGTGCCTAAGACCGTGGGTAAATTGGTAGAATGTGGCTTAAATTGCACACGGCCTCAACACGGGCGTGCTTGGTGGCCGTGTGAGAAATGGCAGTATGTGATCTATAGTACACGGCCTTAGCACATGGGCGTGCTTGGTGACCGTGTTGGTTTTGGCAGTATATAGCCACGGGGAAGACACATGGGTGTGTCAAGTAGCTGTGGGAGAGGCACGGCCTACCCCCACGGCCGTGTGTCCCCTGCATTAGAAAATTTTTAGTTTTCCTCAAAATTTCATATGTGTTTCGATTTAGTCCCGACTCGGTTTACATGCATATTTAAGGTCTCAATAACCTTCTTAAGGGACTTTATGTTTGAGATTGATAAATGACTATGTGATAATTCTGTAAGTGTTTTTGATCTATCTGGTAACGCCTTTAACCCTAATTCGATGATCGGACACGGGATAGGGGTGTTACATCTTTAAATTTTAGTTTTCTTCTTAGTCTCCTTCTCTTTATTTTCTTATCTTTAATTATATTTTTAGTATATTATTATTTCTCTAGATCTCTTGGCTATATCTTCGCAAGCTACCCAATTTCTTCATCTAGAAAATTGCTTTTTGGTAGCCACACCACCAGGCCCATAGAAAACACCATCACCACCACCAAAGACGCCAGGAATCATCCAAAATTCAGGAAGTGACACTCTACCGCTTCTCTTTTGATTTATCCCATTACTGTCATTATTTATCTTTGTACATTAAGGGCAATGTACATCTTAAGTGTGGGGGGGATAAAAGTGCCTAACTTTTTGCATAATTCTCAAATTAATGCCTAATTTTTCATTGTTCTCAAAATCCTGAATTTTAAACTTGTTCAAAAGTATTTTTTCTCATATTACTAATTAGGATGAAATTTCTAATGATTTATGATTATTATTGATATGTTTTAGAGTAAGTCATAGTTAATTCTGCATTGATGATTAAATTAGATGGATACTAGAGAATCGAGCATGATAAGTCTACTTTCTAAAAATTAAAATTGATGGGTCGTTGAACTGAATTTGAGTATTACCTTGAAATTTGAAATTTATAAGGATTGATGTCAAAACACCCATAATTTTTGTGAGATTTTGAGCCTTATAGAGCATATATTCTTTTTCGTGCTCACTTTATTAATTATGAGTGTGTCAACTTTGAACTGTTATTCTAGAACTTGCCTCGTTTATATATGTCGAGACCACATTAATGATTTGATATACTGAGATGATAATGGCACCTAGGTTTTAACCCGTTCACTCCACTAAAAAGCCTACCCATACAAATTAACCCCTAGTGAACCCTTTTGAATCCTAACAACCTTTTTATTGACTCACCCACTAATATTAACCCAAAATCCCTTTGAATTTGTTATCACCATTCTTTTGACTACCCTTTAATCGAGGTTTGATTTGATTAAATTATCGAATTATATTAGTTCAGTAGTTACATTTATCATTTATGATGTAATATTTTAGTTTGTTCTTAAAAAAAATCCAAGTTTACTCAATATTAGTAGTATACAAAAGTCCTTAGAGCATTTAAACTCCAATTGTTGAAGAAAAAGCTCATATTAAAGTATTATCAAATTTCAAGTGAGGGAAATACTTGTTATTATAGAGTAATTATCAATAGTTGGTATTATTGGCTTTCAATTGATGTAATTACTTATATTAGTTCATTGTTTCTAGTTAGGTAATTTGTCAAGTCAATCTCGATTCTAACCTTCTAATTTAGCCTGTATCCACACCCTTAACCTTAGCCCTGTTACAACCACGATAAAGACCTTTTGATTTGTGTATCATCTCATATCTGATGGTGGAGATTTGATTTTCGAGGCAAGCCTATAGGATTAACTTTTAGGTTCGACTTATGAGTGCTTATTCTTGAACCTTAAACACTTTGAGTGATTTGAGTGAACCTTGATGAGGATGTCAATCCTTGTCGATTTTGAATTAAAGGTAATTATTGAGATAAGGGAGACACCTATGTTTTCGTACTATAAAGGTATGACTTATCGTAATTGAATCTTTAGGACTCTTTGAGTTAAATTATCCATGTATAAATTATCTATGAATTATGATGAGGCGTTATCGATAGGAATTATGGATTGTGGAAAGTTCATTTTAATTGTAAGTGAGAATTTTGCTTGAGGACAAGCAAAAGCTTAAGTGTGGGGTATTTGATAAACCATAAAAGTAACATATTTTAATCCCACATTTAGTATGCTTTTGATGATTTAGCCCTTGATTTTATATAAAAGGTGCTTGTAATCTTTCTTTTCATGCCATATACTCAGGAAAGCACCCGAGAATAAAAAGAACACAAAACGAGCTTAAAATGGAGTAATTGGGCCTTAGAAAGAAATCAACACGGCCTGGCACAAAGCCTGCACGGCCGTGTCTCACCGACTACCTAGAGCACGGGCTAACTCACGAGTTGCACGGCCGCGCATCATCTCATTACCACACACGGGCATGTCAAGTGATCTACATGGCCATGTCCCAATTGACAGACCTGAAGCACGGCCTGAATCCCAAATTACACGGCCGTGCCACATCGTTCCCAAAATGATAGAATCAAGGCACGACCCAACCCCGAATTACATGGGCGTGTGCCATGGGTGTACCCCTACTGTGGGAATGAGAAATTTCACTTGGGATTGGATGCTTGAAGCTAAAGAAACATACTCCTAAGTCTATTTAAACACCCTAATAGTAATTCTACTTGAAGGAGGTGCTTAGGAGCCAAGTAAAGCATCTCAAAAGCCTATATAAATAACCCAAGGCAGGCATTCAAAGGACAAATTTTTGGCAAAGGCTTTTGCCGAAGCTTTCATCTTTTAGGGAATCACTTGAAGATAGCCAGTTGATCCATCTCAAAAGCCGGAGTTCTATTCAAGAAGGAAGATCTCTTCTTCAATTTCTTGAGGGAGTTTTATGGATTTCTTATGTTTTATTTTATCTTTTCTCTTGAGATGTTCTCTTATTTAGTTATGAAGTAAACCCTTCAGATACCTGAAGAGGATGAAACCTATGATGGATTTTGTTATTTGATTTCTAAATTATATGAGAAGTACTTAGTTTGTTCTTAATTATGTTGCTTAATTTAATCTAATGTGCTTAGGTGGAGGAGGAATAGACCCTACCTAAGAGTAGATCTAGCATAATTGAGCGGAGTTGATCGGGCATCTAGAGATAGGGTTACGAGATTTTGTCGGATTAGGGTGAAACCTAATATGGGAATCCATTGATCGATTTACTGCTTCCTTAGGGGGTTATTATAAGAGAACGAGAGTTCCACTAATTAACGTAAGGTTAGATGTTATCCGCCTCGAGAGAGGGTTTAATATAGGTTAGAGAGTCTCACGGATCAAGCTAAGTAAAGAAATCATATGGTTTGGGAAATAAATAATAAGTGAAGTCATAGGTGGATTCTTCCCAGGTACTTGTCTTCATCAACTGAGTTTTTCTAAAGTCTTTCTCCAATTCATTCTTTTGTCTTTGCATTTAGTTTGAGTATTTCATTTAGTAGATAAATGAACCAATCACTCCATATTTCAGGCTAAATAATAGAAAGAAAGTGAGTAGTAGTACTTTTAGGTTCCCTTGGGTTCGATAAGATATTCTTGCCTAAACTATACTACTATTCGATAGGTGCACTTGCCTCTATCGTTGTCATAGTTAGTCTACAGGTTCGATCATTCTTTTTATAAATATTAAAACTCGACTGTTTGACATGATCGAACCTGTAGACTAACTATGACAACGATACAATCAAGGTACAACTCCTGCCTTAACTAGCTTACCTCACTAAAGTTCCCAAAAACCAAAATTTTACCAAGGCTCAACTCGACCCTAGGCCTCCCTAGGTCCCCTAAACACCCTTAAACAACACACAGAACCAGTATAACATTCAATTACATAGATATTACAAACCCCTAAATTTTAGGATGTTACAATATCTCTTCCATGCATCGTATAATGTTTCTAAACCTATCTGCACAAAAGAAGAGATATCATTCCTTAATTTGGGGGTTTTGGCCGGTGAAAAATATTTCAATAAAAAAATTTTGGTCATTTGGTCCCATGTAGTGATTGATCCTCGTGGAAGAGAATGTAACCACAATTTGGCTTTAATTTTCAAAGAAAAGGGAAATAAACAAAGACGAATGGCATCTTCAGAAATGCCATTTATTTTGAAGGTATCACAAAATTCTAGAAAATTTACTAAATAAGTATTCGGTCTTCGTCCTGCAAACCATCAAACTGAACAAACTGTTGAATCATTTGAATAGTGTTAGGTTTCAATTAAAAATTATTAACGGCTATAGCAGGTCTAACAATACTCGATTCACCTCCTGTTAAATTAGGTTTAGCATAATCATACATAGTTTGAGGAGCATGATCGTTGGCCATATCTTGATGTGGCAGATTATTCTCGGCCATTGCTTCGGTATTATCAGCTTCTTCCTCTTGCTCTTCTTGTATGTAATTTAAGCCTCGCCTTGCTTCTCTACGGTTTCTGCATACGGTTCCTTCAATATCACTGTCGTAAAATAATAGTCCTGTTGGGTCCCTTCTAGTCATAAACTATAGGTACCTGCTAGGAAAAGAGAAAAAGAAAGAAATTTAGAGAAGTAAAAATAAAATTTAATTGCAAAAATAAAATATGGCTAAAGTAATAAAAATTGAGCGTTCTTAATATTTTAGTTCCCCGACAACGCGCCAAAAACTTGATCGTGTCTGTCGAGTCTTAAAAACTTATAAAAAGAATGATCGAACTTGGAAACTAACTAATACAACGATGGAGGCAAGCGCACCTATTGAACAATAGTATAGTTTAATGGCAAGACCGGATTGTCAAACCCAAAGGAACTAAAAGTACTAATACTAACTTTCTTTCTATTATCTAGCCTAAGAATTAAGGGAATTGTTTATCTAATCTAAAATAACTACTAAGCTAAAGATGTGAAGACAAAGAAAAGAAATTAAGGAAAGACTTGAGGGAAAACCGATTGATTTAGACAATACCCGAGGAAGAATCCACCTAGACTTCACTTGTTATCAAACTCTGAACCAGACGATTTATTCCCTAAGTTATATTAATACCTCTCTTGAGGCTACTAATGTCTAGCCCTAGGTTGATTAATTAAAATCTCTTTCTAATTAAAACCCCTAGAATTGCATTAACTCGATCTATGGACTCTCATATTAGGTTTGACCCTAATCCGACAGATTTTCGTCATCCTATCTCTAGGGTTGGGATCAACTCCACTTAACTATGCTAGATCTACTCTTAAATAGATTCTATTCCTCCTCTGCCTAAGAGCATAAATGCTTGAATCAATATCCCGAAAATACTAAAACAAGAATTAAGAACACATAGTTAAGAACAAATCAAGTATTTATCATACAGCTAAGACAACAATAACAAGCTCTGTCTTAGGTTTCATCACCCTCAAGTATCTGAGGCTTTAGTTCATAATTGTAAAAGAAAACATCTAAGAAGAAAAGATAAAACAAAACATAAGAAAACCCTAAACCCCCTGAAGGAATTGAAGGAGAGATCCTCAATCTTGAGTATGATTCTGGCTTCTTGAGATGAATCAACTGGCTTTCTTCGAGGAAACCCTAAATTTAACTGCTCTGGCTCGACTCTTTGGCCTAGCTGACCACGCCCCTAAAGGTTGGCCTCTAGGGCCTTTATATAGGCTTTTGGAATATGTTTCTTTTCCTCTAAGTACCCTAATCCGAATAGAATTCTTCTTATCTGTGGCAGAGACACGCCCATGGAACACACCCGTGTAAATCGTGGCCAGGCCATGTTCGGGTCTGTTGACGAGGCACGGCGGTGTTTTTCGGGGTCCAGGTCGTGGTCGACTCTTCTTACAGGGCATGGCCATGTGGTCTTGGGCCCAAGCCGTGTGGATTTTGTACTTTGGCCCATTTCTTCGTTTTTGGCCCGTTTCTTGTTCTTTTTATCCTCCGGTACTCTACAGAGTATAAAACATGAAAACAAAGGATTAAGAGCACCTATTTCCATAATTAAAGGGATAAATAATTCAAAAACATGCTAAATGTGTGATTAAAATATGTTCATATTATGGTTTATCACTTGCCACTGATAGTTATTCAGTGACATCTCTTCATTGAATTCGTAGGCCGCCTCAGGTGTTTTGTTATTCAAGGTTCCACCGATGGCTGAATTAATTAACTACCTGGTTGAGGGGTTCACATCGTTGTAAAAAGTTTGGACCTGTAGCCACAAGGGTAATCCATGGTGTGGGCACCTTCTCAATAGATCTTTGTATCTCTCCTATGCATCGTATAGTGTTTCTAATTCCATCTGCACAAAAGAAGAGATATCATTCCTTAATTTGGACGTTTTGGCTGGCAAAAATATTTTAATAAAAAATTTTAGTCATTTGATCCAATGTGGTGATTGATCCTCGTGGAAGAGAATTCAACCACTGTTTAGCTTTATTCCTCAAAGAAAAGGAAAAAATCGAAGACGGATGGCATATCATGATCACCATTTATTTTGAAAGTATCACAAAATTCTAGGAAATTCGCCAAGTGATTATTTGGATCTTCGTCCTGCAAACCATCAAACTGAATAAATTGTTGTATCATCTGTATATTGTTAGGTTTTAGTTCAAAATTTATTGCAGCAATAGTAAGTCTAGCAATACTTGACTCAGTTCCTGTTAAATTAGGTTTAGTATAATCATACATAGTTCAAGGAGCATGATTTTCGGCCACCTCCTGAGGTAGCAAATTATTCTCAGCCATCTCTTCGGTAGTATTAATTTCGTTCTCTTACTCTTCTTATATGTAATTTAAGCTTCGCCTTATTTCTCTACGATTTCTGCGAACAGTACCTTCAATATCACCGTCGTAAATTAAAGGTCTTGTTAGGTTCCTTCTAGTCATAAACTAGAGGTACCTGCCAGGAACAGATAAAAAGAAAAAGAGAATTAGAAAAGAAAAAATAAAATTTAATTGAAAAAATAAAAT
The DNA here is from genome assembly GCA_025506655.1 of Gossypium rotundifolium. Lineage (NCBI taxonomy): Eukaryota > Viridiplantae > Streptophyta > Magnoliopsida > Malvales > Malvaceae > Gossypium > Gossypium rotundifolium. Next base: position 174,120,714 of record CP106727.1, read on the forward strand.
ATGGCTAAAGTAATAAAAATTGAGCGTTCTTAATATTTCAGTTCCCCGACAATGGTGCCAAAAAGTTGGTGGTGGTGGAAAAAGTCTTAAAATTTATATAATGAATGATCGAGTCTAGAAACTAACTATCACCACGATTGAGGCAAGCGCACCTATCGAACAATAGCATAGCTTAGTGGCAAGATCGGATTGTCGAACCCAAGGGAACCAAAAGTACTAATATTAACTTTCTTCTTATTATTTAGCCTAAGAATTAAGGGAATTGTTATTTAATCTAGATGCTAAGACATAGAGAAGGAATTGGGGAAATACTTGTGGGAAAACCAATTGATTAAGATAATACCCGAGGAAGAATCCACCTAGACTTCACTTGTTATCTAACTCTAAACCAGATGATTTATTCACTTGACTTGATCGGTAGAATTTCCTAATTTATATTAATACCTCTCTCAAGGCTACTAACGTCTAACCCTAGGTTGATTAATTGAAATCACTTTCTAATTAAAACCCCTAGAATTGCATTAACTCGATCTATAGACTCTCATATTAGGTTTGACCCTAATCCGGCAAATTTTTGTCATCCTATCTCTAGGGTTGCAATCAACTCTGCTTAACTATGCTAGATTTACTCTTAAACAGGGAATATTCCTCCTCTGCCTAAGCACATCAATACTTGAATCAATATTTAGAAATATCAAAGCAAGAATTAAGAACACATAGTTAAGAACAAATCAAGTATTTATCTTATAGTTCAGAAAACAATAACAAGATCCGTCTTAGGTTTCATCCCCTTTAGGTATTTGAGGGGTTTAGTTCATAATCATAAAAGAATATATTTCAAGAAAAATAACAAAACATAAAGAAAACCCTAAAACCCCCTAAAGGAATTGAAGGAGAGATCCTCAGTGTTGAGTGTAATTTCGACTTTTGGGATGGATCAACTGGCTTCCTTCGAGTGAATCCCATAATTCGGCCTCTCTGGCTTGGCTCATTGGCCTAGCTGAACGCCCCTTGAAGGTTGGCCTCTAGGGTGTTTATATAGGCTTTTGGAATGTCTTTCTTTGCCTCTAAGTACCCTAATCCGAATGAAACTCTTCTTTGCTACAATAGGGGCACGCCCGTGTGGCACGGGCATATGATTTGAATCCAGGCCGTGGTTAGATCTGCTAAAGAGGCACGATCGTCTGTCTTGGGCCCAGGCCGTGTGCAATTCGTACTTTGGCCCATTTCTTTATTTTTGGCCCATTTTTCATTCTTTTCATCCTCCGATGCTCTCCTAAGTATAAAACATGAAATTAAAGGATTAGGAGCACCAAATTTTACAATTCAGGGAATAAATAATCCAAAAGTATGCTAAATGTGGGATTAAAATATGAACATAGTATGATTTATCATTTTTCATACTCCACAGCAAAACAGTGTTGCAAAACGAATAAACAAAACGATCATGGAGAATGTTCAATGTATGTTGTTGAATGCTAATTTATCGAAGTCGTTTTGGATTGAAGTAGCCTCTACTGCATGTTTTTTTTATCAACCGGTCTCCATCTGTTGTCATTGACAAAAAGACTCCACAAGAGATATGGTCTGGTAAACCTGTAGATTATTCTGATTTAATGATTTTTAGGTGTCCTGCGTATGCTCATGTTGATAATGGAAAATTGGAACTGATATCTATTAAATGTGTTTTTCTTGGTTATAAGGTTGGTGTAAAAGGGTATAAGTTATAGTGTCCTGAAAATAGAAAAGTTGTAATTAGTAGAGATGTTGTTTTTGATGAAATTGCTATGCTACCTAACTTATCTCTTAAAGACTCTTCAAATAAAGAATAACAAAATCAGGTAGAGCTTTAGATTAATCCAATATCTACAATAGAGTCGACTCCTCAAGTTAGTGCAGAAAATCATAACAAAGTCACTTCTTCACCACAATATTCTATTGCCAAAAATAGAATTAGAAGATAAATTAAACCTCTAAAGAGGTATGCCAAAGTTGATCTAGTTTCTTATGCTTTAAATGTGGCTGAAGATATAGGTGGAAATCAAAAGCCATCTACTTATTCTGAGGTAATTAGCTATGAAAACTCAAAAAAGTTAATGTTTTCTATGCAAGAAGAGATGGATTCACTCCACAAGAATAGAACATGGGATATTGTGAAGCTTCCTAAAGGTAAGAAGGTTGTTCTTTGTAAATGGGTGTTTAAGAGGAAAGAAGGGACTCCAGGAGTTGAAAAACCCAGATATAACGTAAGACTTGTTGCAAAGGGTTACAGTTAGATTCCAAGTGTGGACTTCACAGATGTGCTTTCTCTAGTTGTGAAGCACAGTTTGATTTGAGCCTTGCTTGGTATTGTGGCCATGTCAACGTTCTTGCATGGAGAACTTAAGGTGGACATTTATTTGTAACAACCAGAAGGGTTTATGATCTCTGAAAAAGAGGACTATGTTTGCTTGTTGAAAAAGTCCCTTTACAGTTTGAAACATTCACTAAGACAGTGGTGTAAGATGTTTGATTCCTTTATGACTTCTCATGATTTAAAAAGAAGTAGCTTTGACAGTTGTGTTTTTTTTTTAAGAAAAACTGCGATGATTCTTTTGTGTATCTATTCCTCTATGTTAATGACATGTTGATAGCAACAAAAGATAAATGAGAGATAAGAAAAGTTAAAGCCTAACTTAGTGAAAATAAAGTGTTTTAACCTTATTGCATTACTTCTATTTAACTTTGATTAGAATATGGTTTTACAAACCTATAAATAGACATAGTCATCTCTCCTTTTGTATCATTCGAATTTGACATAGTGAATTTTCTTCTTCTCTGCCCGTGGTTTTTCCCAAAAAAGTTTCCACGTAAAATCTGTAAGTTCTATTTTTCTCTCTTTTCTTGCCATTATCGACATTTTTTTTTTCACATCTTACTATAAAAAAAAACATCATAATGGCATAAAGAGTTGACATATAAGCCATTTTTATATATTCTATAAGTAAATAAAATTCACCGAAATATCATTGTATCATAATTAAATTATTTAAAATTATTGGAATATAAGTTACCATTTTAATATTTTATACTATTAGTAAAATAATGTTTTATTTCAATAATTAATTTCGTGTCAATTGTAGTATTTAAACAATTTATTTATTTAAATATTAAATGGATTATTTCCTACATTCACTTATGATCAATTTTAGACTTCCACAAAACGTATTTTTACTATAGTTAAGCTTTTAACTTTATGAATCAAATGAACATCAACTTAGATAGAACTTAATTTCTAACATATATATCTTATCAAAACTTAATTTCTAACTTCCACAAAAATAATTATTCTTCTAAGATTTGAACTGAACAGAACTTAATTTCTAACATCTATATCTTATCAAAACGACTAAAGTTCCGTTTTAGTTGTTACATCAATTTTTTATATATAAATACATTCTTATATTTCAATGATGAACTATAAGAATACCTTTATTCCTTGTTTTCTTGGACGAAATAGTATAAATACTCACCGCAATTAAAAAATATTTTATTTTTACAAGTTGTCAACATTATTTGTCATTCACTTCCTAGTCAACAAAATAGGCATGAAGTAAAAAACTAGTCTACTAGCAGTTCATCAATAGCTTGGAGAATCAAACAGAGAATTTACATGTCGCTTTAGTCCAGCTAGATTGGAAGTGAAGAACCTCATTGATGAATAAGCCATCTCCATGTATATAGCTGGCCTTGAACATAAGCATCTCATGTACATATTGATGTTTAATAGGTCGAAGAAATTTTACCAGTTATATGAAATATAAGAATCATAATTTTTGAATAAAGACAAAAAATTCTTTATTATGTCTAGCAATATATACAATATTCTTCTTGTTCTTACAATAAATACAATAATTCTATAGGAAAAAGTTTATATAAAACCAAAAAAAAATGAGATCATTCTATATTCCACAGTAAAGATTATTGGTAGTTTGAGTGTGTCAAGTTGTAAAATTATTGTATGTGTTATCATAATAAGTAGTTTTTTTAATAACTACTAACCAGTTGTTATTACAATGAGCAACGAGACTAAAGGCTGAATGTTGGAGACAAATGAGTAGCGGCGCTGAAGGTCTCTGAGCAGGGTGGGGGTGTTGTCTCAGTGAGCGGGTGAGTGTGGGAACTGAGGTTGTAAAAGGTAAAGATGCAAAAAAGTAGCAGCGGTGACTGACGACTAGTGAATAAGTGGAAACCAGTAAAAGGTAGAGAAGTAGCAATGGCGACAATGGCAAAGAAACAAGCAAAAAGTAGCAAAATGAATAGAATCAGCATTAGTGGCAACAGAAAAGAAGCAAGAAGAAAGGAAAAATTTAGGCTTAGGGATTAAGGGGAAATAAGGATTGGAAAGGGAAAAGAAAGGGGAATATCAGGACTATGTCTACTGAGAAGTGGGGAACAAGGGTAAAAATTTAGGATTAATAAAATCAAGTTGGGCTAAGACTAAAAAAACCTTGCCTGAAGCCCAACCCATTTTTAAAACTAGCCTCATTCCTAAACCCAAGCCCATTTTTCAAGCGTATATTTTTCCCAAACACTCCCATATTTTAGACAGGCCTTCGAGCCAGATTGGGTGGCCTGGCCCATGAACAAGTCTAGCCGTAACCCATGATATAGTGAAATATGCCATCTAACTTTCCTATTCACAACCACTGAATACTTAATCGTTCGAACACACCGCATAACCATTTCCATCCAACTCACACCAAAACCCAACTTCAACATGACCTCATAAACCAAATGCCACTACAACCTATCATAGGCTTTACTCATCCAATTTTAATGCAAGGTTACCCCTAAAACCATTCTGTTTCTTCTCGAATGAATGAAGCAAATTTAAGGAGACAATAGTGTTATCCATAATCAAACAACCTAGAATAAAGGCACTTTGTGCCTCATCAATACAATGAGGCATAATTTTCTACAACCTATTAACAACCACCTTAGAAATTATTTTGAATAGCACATTACATAAACTAATTAGTCAAAAATGGGTCATATTATATGAACTTCGTTGTTTGAGGATTAGAACTATATTAGTATCATTAATCTCAACAGGAAATAGACTATCATTAAGCACTGCTAGGAAAAAAATTGCAAACATTCGTACCCACTATATGCCAATATTTTTTATAAAAATAAAGCAAGCATACCATCACTACATGTCGCTTTAATAAGAGGCATACCCCGAACCACTATAAGAACCTCCTCCTCTGTAAACTTAGATCACAAATAGTCGTTCATTCTCTCAATAACATGAACCGAGATACACGATAACAACCTACTCATCTCCCTTCTACCATGCAAAGTAAAAGGCTCTAAGAAGTAGTGTCATGAAACCCTCTCGATCTCCTCAATACACTTAACCACTCTCCCATTAGCATCTTCAATCTACTCACAAAGTAAACCTATGAAAGTAGGTTGTATTACAATCACCATATTGCAACTAATTGGCTCGTGCTCTTCGTTCCCAATACCTCTCCTTTTTGTCAATCTTGAGATTAAGTTGCATCTTCGCAATGATCATTTCCTCAAGAACATCATCACCTAGGTTCTCACTACCAAGATCCCCAAGATGTTCTTGTAGCCTAAGTACAACCAATCTCGATGAACTTTGCACCTTATCCCAATTCTTCAATCCCTCGCCAACCAAACAAATTTGAGTCAGGATAGATATCATCGAACACTTCCATAGACGATTAACCTCTACCTCACATGACTTAAGTAACTAGCACCCTCGTCCCAAAAGCACCCTCGTCGTCCTTGCTTCTGTACTGCCATAAATCCCGTATCAAGCAACAATGTGTAGTGATCGAAAATGAGTGCACACGATCAAAAAGTTTAAAGTTCAAAAACAATTCGCTCTAAACCAACTGTGCCACCCCTCTATCAAGGTGCTCTCAAATATTATTATGTGGCAATCGACCCCTCTTCACATATACTATTGACCAACATACCCTAAATCAATAAGCTCGACGTCTTCAAGCATGAATATGAAATCTTCCATTACCTTTTCCTGCCTTAGTCTCCCTCCTTGATTCTCATGGGAGAAAATGATTTCATTAAAATCCCCATGACAACCCATGGATATTCAACATCAATGGCTAACTGACAGAGAAGATCCAATGATTGGTGACGATGATTTTTAATGAGGCTTCCATAAAACCCAGTAAATCGCTATTGATTCCCCTCAAAGTCATCTTCCACCAACACATCTATATGGCTTGTTGAATAATTGTGTAGTTGAACCTTACATTCCTCCTTCTAACACAAAGTTAACCCTCCCCTTGAATCAACACTACTTACCTCAATTGTAACACCCCTTACCTGGTAAATATTGAGTATAAAAAAGCTTAAAAATGATTCGGGAATGAACAAGGATCTATTTGAATTAAAAAAAGAAGTTGGGAAAAAGATGGAAACAAGGGACACAAAACCATGTCCTGAAACCGTGTGGATGAGCCACATAGTTGATAAACCATAATTTATACATATTTTGACTCCATGCTTGGCTTATTTTTGGATGAATTTTCATTAGATTTGATGAATTTGATGCTCCTAATCCTTTAATTTCATGTTTTACACTCAGGAGAGCTGTGACAATTCGATTTATACCCTAGTCAAAATAGTGGTTTCGAGATAAAAAATTTGAGCCTGTATAATATTTTAATATTATATTCTGTGCCGTTGATATGTTATTAAGCATGTGGTAAATTTTCGTGAGCTAAATAGTCTGTTTGTATGGTTAATTTGACAAAAGGATTGATTTGCATTAAATGTGAAAGTTGTATGCTATTTGTTAAAGTATCAATATGTTGTGACTTTGAAAAGATGGAGGACTTGTATAGCAATTGAACCATTAATGAGATAGTGGATGGTTATGGTCAAGAATAACCTTACATTATATGATAGTTATATATTTAGTAATAAGGCTAATTTGGTAAATAGATTAATATTATGTTAGTAAAAGAAAAAAATGAAATATGATAGTTATCATTTTCTTAGTGCCGAATTTGGAGAAAATAAAAAGAAAGTTTTGAAGCTTGTATTTTCGGTTGATTACAAGCCAAAATTCAAGGTATGTTTTCGATTGGTTTTTGATAATTTTTACATTTTTATAATTGTTACTTTGAGAGCTACAAAACCCATATACTAATTTTGAATATTGATGATGTTTGTGTGTGATGCCATTGTTGATATGTTGAGTTTTGAAATGAGCTTAGTTGAAAAATGAAAGATTTGAGCTAGATGAACATGTTATGTTCTTGAATTTTTGATGAATTTAGCTAAATAGGGCTAAATTGAGAAAATGGTAAATTGAAGGACTAATTTGTGAATTTGATGAAAAGTATGGACTTATATAGTCCCTAGGGATATCCGGCTAAGCTTTTGTATGTATTGATTTTGGGAATTTGATGTTTTGAATAAAATGGACTAAATTGATAAATTGTGCAAGTATGAGGGCTAATTTGTAAATTACCCTAAATATATGTGTTTGGACTGAATTGAATGAATTATTGAATAAAAGGGTTAATTTTGAATACGTATAGATCAAGAACCGAGGAAAACAGGACTTAGATCGCGGGAAACCGAAAGTAACAGAGTAGCCGTTTTCATTTTGATAAAATGAATTCGAGGTAAGTCACTATGCAAATAAACGTACTTGTATTGAATTGGATATATTCATATGATTATCAATGATAATGAATATGTATGAGATGCTATGTGCATGAATTTCGAGATAAGTTTGATGTAGTGACAAATTTCGAGAAGTCCAGTATGAACCTAGGAATAGATAGGATTAGCTACGTTATGACTTAGGTATCTGTTCTATTTTATCATATAAGACCACGTCCAGGACATTGGCGTTGATTTGTGAGTTCGTGTAAGACCACGTCTGGGACATTGGCATCGATATGAGCTTTACATGTAAGACCACATCTAAGACGTTGACATCGATATAAACCTTATGTGTAAGACCACGTTTGGGACATCGACATCGTATTAATTCATATAAGGCCCTTTTTGGGATAGTGGCATCGATATCTGAGTGCATGTAAGACCTCATCTGGGACGTTGGCATTGTACGACTAATCCAAGTTTTTAAGCATCCTACTAGGTTCCTATTGGTTCAACGAGCAAGTCTATGATACGAATGGTTTATTTGAGATATGATCAGACAAGTGAACGAATATCTGTTTCAGGTACGTTGAATGTGCATCAAGTATGCATAACAAGGTAAGTACATATATGATTTAGATTTGAAGAAAAGTAAGATTGAATATGATAATGTGTATGAGATGCAAAAATGATTATGTAAGAGCTATGTGTACAAACGATTCTTGAATTGATGAATGTGGCAAGTGTGGCCATAAGTTGAATCAAAGTATTTATTTGATAATTTGTTAAGTGAATAAGATGTGCAAATGTATCAAATTGCTTATATGCTTTATATGCTAAGTTTGATTGTATATTGACTTACTAAGATTTGTAAAGCTTACTCTTTGTGTATGTTTTCTTTGTTTTATAGGTCGTCAAAGCTATTGAAGGCTCGGGACCATCACGGATCGTCATCACACTACTAAAACTCATTTTGGTACACTTTGAATATGTATATGGCTAGATATGGCATGTATAGGCTAGTCCTTGATATGAGATGTAAAGTGAACTTAGCCATTTGATTTGGCTAGTTATTTTTTGGTAATATGCTTAAAGGAATATGATATGTGAAGTTTTTTTTGGTATGATTAGTTGTTATATGAAATGGTTATGATATGGTGAGTATATAGATGATTGGTGCTTGAGCATAATTGAGATTTGGTCATGCAAATTGGTATGTTTGGAATTGGTATTGATTGTATTGTTGTGATTACCTTAGTTGTCAAATGTGCATGATTTGGATATCTATTTGGTATATTTTTTGTGGTTATATATGAATGAAATGCGGTGATATATGTTGCTTGTAGGTGAGGCCCATGTGGGTGGCATGTTAGTCTTGCAAATGACCTATTATGTCACACGGTCATGGCACACAAGCCTGCCTAGTAACCGTGGGGTAAAATCAGTAGCTAGCTTAAGAAGTACCTGATCATGACACGGTGTGTGTAAAGGCCATGTAAGAAATGGCAGTATATGACTTAGTGGGACACGGCCTTAACACACGGGCGTGCTTGGTAGTCGTGTTGGTTTTGGCAGTATATGACCACGGGGGGGACACACGGGTGTGTCAAGTAGCCGTGGGTGTGGAACGGCCTACCCCCACGGGCATGTATCCCCTATATTTAGAAAAGTTTTTAATTATCCATGAAATTTTGTATGTGTCTTGATTTAGTCCCGACTCAGTTTGTAAGCATGATTAAGGTCTCGATGACCTACTTAAGGGACATTATAATTGATATTGATGATTAGTTGTATGTTTAATTCTGTAAATGTTTTTGATCTGTCCGATAATGCCTTTAACCCTAGTCCGACATCGGATACAGGTTAGGGGTGTTACATTTGATTGGTATCAGAGCTACTGTTTAGTCGATTCTCGGACTAACGTAGCGTGTCAAAGTCTAGCTATACATGCCATATATCTGAATTATGATAGTGTGATGAATCCCGACGTATAAAATGTGATTTTCGTATAGTAATGGATCCCGAAAGAGCTGTAGCTGACGACGTACAAAGTAATACGCCTACTCCCGCGCAAGGGACAGAGCGAGCGGTCAGGAGGGAGAAGCTAAGCAAGCTTTCTTCTAGATGATGAGTAAATGGTTCACTCAATTTATGAGAAATAACCCGACTATTTCACAACCCCTACCCCCAGTTAATCCCCCTCAGACACATCATATACATTCGACTGCAAATCCAAATCTGTAGAATAAGCCTCCGATTGATAAGATCCGTAAGTATGAGGCTGAAGAGTTTCGAGCTACTAATGATGATGATGCTGAAAAGGTTAAGTTTTGGATTGAAAATACTATCCGGGTCTTCGATGAAATATCTCTGACTCTGAAAGAATGCATTAAGTGTGTGCTATCATGACTCTGAGATACAGCTTATCAATGTTGAAAAACTCTGATTTTAGTTATTCTGAAAGAACGAGTTATGTGGGATTTCTTTTAGACTGAGTTCCGGAAGAAATATAGCAGTGAAAGTTTGTTGATCAGAAACAAAAGGAATTTCTAGAGCTTAAATAGGGCTGAATGAATGTTACCGAATATGAATGAGAGTTCGTGATATTGAGTCAATATGCTCAAGAATGTGTATCTTCCGAAGCTATAATGTGCAAAAGATTCGAAGATGGCCTTAATGAAGACATTTGTCTGCTAGTCGGGATTTTAGAAATAAAAGAGTTTGTTGTACTCGTTGACCGAGCTTGCAAAGCTGAGGCACTCGGAAAGATAAAAGAAAAGCTGAGTCTAAATCCGAGATACGAGAAAGAGATTCCAGAACAAGTCATTTCAGTCTACTTCAAAGAGATTCAGATATGATCAAGGTCATTCTAGAGACAATGTGGGACATCCGAATAGAAATCGAGCTAGATCGCAAATGAGTTTCAAAGCTCTGGCAACTTTAGTGGCTAGTGTAGGTAATGTTTGATCTGAGAGGCACGAATGTAAACATTGTGGAAAAAGACATCCGAGAAGCTGTAGATTAAATGATAGAGCTTGTTTCGATGTGGATCACTTGACCATTTTATCCGTGATTGTTCTGAGTTTGCCGAGCCGCAGGTCGCCCGAAATCGAGACCTAATAATGCACTGCATTTGAGGTAGACCTTCGAAGAAAACAAGGAATGTTAGTGGTAGTCAGAGGTGCACGAGAGACACTATTATAAGATCTGAAGCTAGAGCGCCTACCAGAACATATGCTATCCGAGCTCGTGAGGAAGCTTCATCACCTGATGTCATAACGGTACTTTTACACTTCATGATACTTATGTGATTGCATTGATAGGCCCTGGTTCTACCCATTCGTATATTTGTATAAACTTAGTTTACAGTAAGACTTTACTTGTAGTGTCTACTGAGTTTGCTATAAAAGTATCGAACCCTTAGGTAAAAGTGTCCTTGTTGACAAAGTATGCAAGAACTGTCTGTTAATGTTTTGGGATAATTGTTTCCCTACTGATCTGATGCTTTTGCCATTTGATGAATTTGATATTATTCTGGGTATGGACTGGTTATCTTTGCATGATGCTGTTGTGAACTGCAAAAGAAAGACTATAGATTTGATATGTCTGAATAATGAAATTGTACGGGTTGAGTCTAATGATTTGAGTGGATTGCCTGCTGTGATATCGGTTTTGAAAGCTCAAAGTTATGTGAAAAAGGGGTATGAGTCATTTTTCTCTCATGTGGTTGATTGAAAGTGACTGAAAAGAAAGTTGAGTCAATACCTATTGCTTGTGAATTTTCTGATGTGTTCCCTGAAGAGTTATCGGGTTTACCTCCAATTCGTGAAGTTGAGTTTGGTATGGAATTGATGCATGGTACTACACCTATTTCGATAGCTCCATATAGAATGGCACCAATAGAGTTGAAAGAGTTAAAGTCACAGTTGCTGGAGTTGACTGATAGAGGATTCGCTAGACCGAGTTTTTCACCTTGGGGTCCTCCTATTTTGTTTGTGAAAAAGAAAGATGGTACGATGAGAATGTGTATAGATTACCGTCAGTTGAATAAGGTGACCATAAAGAATGAATATCCGTTGCCCAGAATTGATGACTTATTTGATCAGTTAAAAGGAGCTACTGTATTCTCTAAGATAGATCTGAGATCAGGCTACTATCAATTGAGAGTTAAAGATTCAGACATTCCGAAGACTGCTTTCAGAATGAGGTACGGACATTATGAGTTTGTAGTTATGCCTTTTGGACTAACTAATGCCCCCGCTGTTTTTATGTATCTGATGAACATAATTTTTAGATCGTACCTAGATCAATTTGTTGTGGTTTTCATAGATGACATATTGATTTATTCACAGAATGAAAATAAGCATGTTGAACACTTGAGGATTGCGTTGCAAACTTTGAGAGAAAAGTAATTGTACGCAAAATTCAGCAAATGTGAATTCTGGTTGCACGAGGTTAGTTTTCTAGGACATATTGTGTCAGCATCTAGAATATGAGTGGATCTAAGTAAGATATCTGCTATTCTAGATTGGAAACCGCTGAAGAATGTGTTTGAAGTCCGTAGTTTTTAGGATTAGCTGGTTATTATTATCGATTCGTGAAAGGATTTTCAGTGATGGCTACTCTGTTGACCAAATTACTTCAGAAAGATGTTAGATTTGAATGGTCAGAGAAATGTCAGAAAAGTTTTGATCAGTTGAAAACTCTGTTAACAGAAGCTCCAATGTTAGTACAACTAGGATCGGGCAAAGAATTTGTGATTTATAGTGATGCTTTGTTAAATGGACTGGGATATGTTTTGATGCAAGAAGGCAAAGTTGTGGCTTATGCCTCGAGACAATTGAAGCCCCATGAAAAGAATTATCTGACACACGACCTTGAGTTAGTTGCGATTGTATTTGCACTCAAAATTTGGCGCCATTATCTGTATGGTGAGAAATGTCATGTGTTTTCATATCATAAAAGTCTGAAATATCTGATGGCCTAGAAAGATTTGAACCTACGTCAAAGAAGATTGTTAGAACTATTAAAAGATTATGAGCTTGTGATAGATTATCATCCGGGTAAAGCAAACGTTGTTGCTGATGCACTGAGTAGAAAATCATTGTTTGCATTATGTGCTTTAAATGCTCAGTTAGATTTGTCTGATGATAGCTCTGTGATGGCTGAATTGAAAGCGAAACCGTTGTTCTTACAGCAGATATGTGATGCTCAGAAGGTTGATAATAAGTTGTTATTGAAACGAGCTCAGTGTGAATTGAGTTTTGAATCTGAATTTTGAATTGTTGATGATTGCTTGAGATTTTAAGATCATATCTATGTACCGAGAAATTTGGAGTTGATTCAGATGATTTTGAGCGAAGCACATAGCAGTCGTTTATCTGTTCATCCAGGAAGTACAAAGATGTATCATGATTTGAAGCAACATTACTGGTGGTCTGGTATGAAACAAGACATTGCTGACTTTGTTTTGAAATGTTTAGTTTGTCTACAAGTGAAAGCAGAACATAAAGTTTCGTTTGGTTTGCTACAGCCAATTCTGATTTCTGAATGGAAATGGGATAGAGTGACGATGGATTTTGTTGCTGGTTTACCTTAGACTCCGAGAAAGAAAGATATGATCTGGGTCATAGTTGATCGATTGACAAAATCTGCCCATTTTATTTCGGTAAGATCTGACTACTCACTTGAAGGATTAGCCGAGCTGTATATTTCTGAGATTGTTAGATTACATGGAGTGCTATTATCCATTGTATCAGATAGAGATCCGAGATTCACATCGTGATTCTGGAAGAAATTGCAAGAAGCTTTGGGCAAGAAATTACATTTCAGTACAGCTTTTCATCCACAGACAGATGGTTAGTCTGAACGAATTATTCAGATTCTAGAGGATATGTTAAGATGCTGTATATTTGAGTTTGATAGTTCGTGGGAATAGTATCTACCATTGATCAAATTTGCGTATAACAATAGCTTTCAGACGAGCATCAAAATGGCACCTTATGAAGCTTTATACGGACGTAAATGTCGTACACCTCTATATTGGACTGAGCTTAGTGAGAATAAGCTACACGGGGTTGACTTGATAAAAGATTCAGAATAGAAAGTGAAATTAATTTGACATTGTTTGAAAACAGCATCTGATCGCTAGAAGTCTTATGCAGACTTGAAAAGAAAATATATAGAGTTTGAGATCAGTGACAAAGTATTTCTGAAAGTGTCTCTATGGAAGAAAGTGCTTCGATTCGGACGTAAAGGCAAATTGAGTCCGAGATTCATCGGACCATATGAGATCATAGAACGTGTCGGGCTTGGTGCATATAGATTGAAGTTTCCATCTGAGTTAGAAAAGATTCATAATGTATTTCACATTTCGATGCTCCATAGATATCGATCTAATCCGTCACATGTAATTGCTCGTCCAAGTTGAAATTCGATCTGATATGACATACGAAGAGGAACTGATCCGTATCTTAGCTCGTGAAGTGAAAGAGTTAAGAAACAAGAAAATTCCATTAGTGAAAGTATTATGGAATCGACATGGAATTGAAGAGGCAATGTAGGAGCCTGAGGATTCAATGAAACAACAATATCCAACTCTGTTTAACGGTAAGATTTTGGGGCGAAAATCCCTAAGGGGGAGAGTTGTAACAGTCCGGTTTATACCCTAGTCAGAACAGTGGTTTTGGGACCACAAATTCAAGTCTGTATAATATTTTAATATTATATTCTATGCCGTTGATATGTGATTAAGCATGTGGTAAATTTTCGTGAGCTAAATCTTTTGTTTGTGTGATTAATTTGACAAAAGGATTGATTTGCATTAAATGTGAAAGTTGTATGCTATTTGTTAAAGTATCAATGTGTTGTGACTTCTAAAAGATGGAGGACTTGTATGGCAATTGAGCCATTAATGAGATAGTGGATGGTTATGGTCAAGAATAACCTTACATTATATAATAGTTATATATTTAGTAATAAGGCTAATTTGGTAAATAGATTAATATTATGTTAGTAAAAGAAAACAAATGAAAAGATGATGGTTATCATCTTCTTAGTGTCGAATTTGGAGAAAAGAAAAAGAAAGTTTTGAAGCTTGTATTTTCGATTGATTACAAGCCAAAATTCAAGGTATGTTTTTGGTCGATTTTCGATAATTTTTACGCTTTTGTAATCGTTGCTTTGAGAGCTACAAAACCCATGTACTAATTTTGAATATTGATGATGTTTGTGTGTGATGCCATTGTTGATATGTTGAGTTTTGAAATGAGTTTAGTTGATAAATGAAAGATTTGAGATAGATGAACATGTAATGTTCTTGAATTTTTGATGAATTTAGCTAAATAGGGGTAAATTGAGAAAATGGTAAATTGAAGGACTAGTTTGTGACTTTGATGAAAAGTATGGACTTATATAGTCCCTAGGGATATTTGGCTAAGCTTGTGTATGTATTGATTTTGTGAATATGATGTTTTGAGTAAAATGGACTAAATTGATAAATTGTGCAAGTATGAGGGTTAATTTGTAAATTGCCCTAAATATATGTGTTTAGACTGAATTGAATGAATTAGTGAATAAATGGGTTAATTTTGAATACGTATAGATCAAGAACCGAGGAAAATGGACTTAGATCACGGAAAGCGAAAGTAATAGAGTAGTCATTTTCATTCCGATAAAACGAATCCGAGGTAAGTCACTATGCAAATAAACATACTTGTATTGAATTGGATATATTCATATGATTATCAATGATAATGAATATGTATGAGATGCTATGTGCATGAATTCTTAGAGCTATGTGCATGAATTCTTAGATAAGTTTGATATAGTGACAAATTTCGAGAAGTCCCGTATGAACCTAGGAATAGATAGGATTAGCTACGTCATGACTTAGGTATCTGTTCTGTTTTATCATGTAAGACCACGTCCAAGGACGTTGGCGTTGATTTTTGATTTCGTGTAAGACCACGTCTGGGATGTTGGCATCGGTATGAGCTTTACGTGTAAGACCACGTCTAAACGTTGGCATCGATATAAACCTTACGTGTAAGACCATGTATGAGACATCGGCATCTTGTTAATTCGTATAAGACCCTGTCAGGGGCAGTGGCATCGATATCTGAGTGCATGTAAGACCTCATCTGGGACATTGGCATTGTACGACTAATACGAGTTTTCTGAGCATCCTACTAGGTTCCTATTGGTTCGACGGGCAAGTCTGTGATACGAATGGTATATCCGAGATATGATGAGACAAGTGAACGAATATCTATTTCAGGTACGTTGAATGTGCATCAAGTTTGCATAACAAGGTAAGTACCTATATGATTTAGATTTGAAGAAAAGTAAGATTGAATATGATAATGTGTATGAGATGCAAAAATGATTATGTAAGAGCTATGTGTAGAAACGATTCTTGAATTGATGAATGTGGCAAGCATGGCGATAAGTTGAATCAAAGTATTTATTTGATAATTTGTTAAGTGAATAAGATGTGCAAATGTATCAAATTGCTTATATGCTTTATATGCTAAGTTTGATTGTATATTGACTTGTGTATGTTTTCTCTGTTTTATAGGTCGTCAAAGCTACTGAAGGCTCGAGACCGTCACAGATCGTCATCACACTACTAAAAATCATTTTGATACACTTTGAATATGTATATGGCTAGATATGGCATGTATAGGCTAGTCCTTGATATGAGATGTAAAGTGAACTTAGCCATGTGATTTGGCTAGTTATGTTTTGGTAATATGCTTAAAGGAATATGATATGTGAAGTTGTTTTGGTATGATTAGTTTTTATATGAAATGGTTATGAGATGGTGAGTATATATATGATTTGTGCTTGAGCATAATTGAGATTTGGTCATGCAAATTAGTATGTTTGGAATTGGTATTGAATGTATTGTTTTGATTACCTTAGTTGTCAAATGTGCATGATTTGGATATCTATTTGGTATATTTTTTGTGGTAATATGTGAATGAAATAAGGTGATATATGTTGCTTGTAGGTGAGACCCATGTTGGCGGTTATAAACCATAAAAGTAACATATTTAAATCCCACATTTAGTATGCTTTTGGATGATTTATCCCTGATTTATGTAAAAAGGTGCTCTTAATCCTTTCTTTTCATGTCTTATACTCAGGAAAGCACCTAAGGATAAAAAGAACGTAAAACGGGCTTAAAACGGACCAAATTGGGCCAACCCAAGAAATCAACATGGCCTGGACTTCAAGCCACACGACCATGCCTCGTCAAATTACTTCACACGGCCATGCCACGATTTACATGGCCATGCCCCAATCGACAGAATCGAGACATGGCTTGAAGATGATTTACACAAGTGTGTGCCATGGGTGTGCCCCTGCAACGAGAAAGAGCAATTTCACTTGGATTTGGATGCTTGGAGGCAAAGAAACACATTGATAAGTCTACTTAAACATCCTAGGAGAAATTCTACTTGAATTAGGATGCTTAGGAGCCAAGTAAAACATCTCAAAGCCTATATAAACACCCAAGGTAGCAACTAAGAAGGGGGTTCGACAGAAGCCTAAACAAGGAAGGGAGTTTTGGGGGGCAGAGTTTTCTGCAAAGCTTTTATTCAGGGAATTACTTGAAGATAGCCAGTTGATCCATCTCAAGAAGTCGGAGTTCTACTCAAGACAGAGGATCTCCTGTTCAATTCCTTCAGGGAGTTTTAGGGATTTCTTATGTTTTGTTTTATCTTTTCTCTTGAGTGTTTTCTTATTTTGTTATGAACTAAACCCTTCAAATACCTGAAGGGGATGAAACCTATGACGGATTTTGTTATTTGATTTCTAAATTATATGATAAGTACTTAGTTTGTTCTTAATTATGTTGCTTAATTTAATCTGATGTGCTTAGGTGGAGGAGGAATAGACCTTGCCTAAGAGTAGATCTAACATAATTAAGCGGAGTTGATCGAGCGCCTAGAGATAGGGTTATGAAATTTTGCCAGATTAGGGTAAAACTTAATATGGGAGTCCATTGATCGATTTACTGCTTCCTTAGGGGGTTATTATAATAGAACGAGAGTTCCACTAATTAACCTAAGGTTAGACATTATTCGCCTCAAGAGAGAGTTTAATATAGGTTAGGGAGTCTCACGGATCAAGCTAAGTAAAGAAGTCATATGAATTAAAAGTTAGATAACAAGAGAAGTCATAGGTGGATTCTTCCTGAGGGTATCGTCGCAATCAACTGAGTTTTTCCACAGTCTTTTCCCAAAGCTTCATTCTTTTGTCTTTGCGTCTAGTTTAGTTTTTCATTAGTTTTAAGATTAATAAACCAATCATTCCATATTTTAGGCTAAATAATAGAAAGAAAGTGAGTAGTAGTACTTTTAGGTTCCTTTGGGTTTGATAAAATAATCTTGCCTAAACTATACTATTGTTCGATAGGTGCACTTGCCTCCATCATTGTCATAGTTAGTCTCTGAGTTCGATCATTCTTTATAAATATTAAAACTCAATCGCTTGACAAGATCAAGTTTTTGGCGCCATTGTTGAGGAACACTAAAATATTAAGAAAGCTCTATTTCTATTACTTTAGCCAATTTTTTATTACAATTTTTTATTATTTTTATTATTTTTATTTTTATTTTTTACTTTGCTAATTTTTCCTCTATTTTTCTTTTGGTAGAAAATTTTAGTCTATGGAAAAGATGGCACTGAATAATTATCAGTGGCAAGGCATGGGGCCAATTCCTACTAAAAGTGTTTTCAACCTCGACGTGGTCACCAGGTTATCTAACCAGTTAGAGATGATGAATAAAAGGATTGATGATTGGTATAGTCCCTCGAAGGTACATCCAAAAATACAATATGATTTGAATCTAGGATGCATGGTGAATCCTGAGTACCCATCTTACGGATATGGCATGGAAAACGAGCAAGCTCACTATACAGGTAATTATTCTAGATATCAAAATAATTTTTATAATGACACTTATAATGCAGGTTGGAAGTACCATCCCAATTTCTTGTGGGATGATCAAAATAGACAAAGATCGGAACTTCCTCCAGATTTTCAACAACCACCTCACCAACAAGAAGAGGAGCCGAATCTTGAAGAGATGCTGACAAATTTCATGGCAAACACAGAAAATTGTTTCCAAGAAACTGAGAAAACACTTAAGAGCAATGAGAATCGAATGGGGGAACTTACAAAGTCAGTCAAAGAAGCCACTAATGCAGTCGAACAACTCGCAAAGCTAATGTCAGAATGACCGCAAGGACGTCTACAAAGTAACACCGAGATTAAACCGAAGGAACAAATTCAAGCCATCTTAGCTCAAGAAAGTAAGGGGTTAAATGAACCAAACTCAATACAAGAAAACAAGGTAGACGAAGGTAAGGTAGAGGTAACACAAGAAAAGTCGAAATCGGTAATCAAGGAGTACCAACCTCGCATACCTTATCCCGAAGCAATGAAAAGAGACAATTCAGAGGAACAGTTTGGTAAGTTTCTTAAACTCTTAAAGAAATTACATATTAACTTACCTCTTCTTGAAGCTCTTTTTCAGATACCAGACTCGAGGAAATTTTTAAGACAACTCTTGGCCAACAAACGCAAATTAGACGAAGAGCACCACGTGGAGCTAAATGCAATGTGCTCAGCAATTCTACAAAATGAACTACCACAGAAATTAAAAGATCCAGGGAGTTTGACAATTCCATGTTTAATTGGTAGTTTATCTATTGATAATGCATTAGCGGATTTAGGGGAAAGCATCAATGTTATGCCTTACAAAATGTTTAAACAACTAGGTCTAGGGAAACCCAGACAAACTAGGATGAGCATTCAATTAACTGATAAAACTATAAGAATTCCTAGGGGTATAATAGAAAATGTTCTAATCAAAATTGATAAATTCGTATTCCCATTAGACTTTGTCATTTTAGACATGGATGAGGACAACACGATCCCCTTAATTTTAGGAAGACCCTTTTTTGCAACTGCCAGAGCTAAAATTGATATCTATGCAGGTGAACTCATACTTCGTGTAGGCAATGGGATAGTCACTCTTCAAGCTCTTGACTTGGCCAGAACGTCAAGTGATAAAGATGAGAATGTAAATTCAGTTGATAACCAACTTGTTCAACCTTCATTGGAGGAAACACCACAAAGCTACAAACCTGAGCCGGATCATAGACCTCGTGCCAATAAAGAAGAATTACATGAGGAATGCAGCTTTAAGGTCGACAAACTAGAAGAGTGGAAGGCACACTTTAAAGAGGAACCAGAACCACACGAAGTGAAACCGAAAGAAACCCCAAACGAGCTGATAGGAACAACAAATAACATCAAAATAGAGGATTAGGTATTGTTGAATAAGGAAGACCCTTGAATCACCAATTCAAAACTCAAGGCAAACGAAGAAATCACTTTTGAGGTACTTAATGTCTTCCTATATGGCACAGTCGAGGTAAGCAATCCTAAATTCAACACTTTTGAGATAAACATTACTCGACTTAAACTTTATATCCATAACTGAGTTGATCGCATGAGAAATGATTTCCACCTCATCAAACCACCTTGATTGTGCGTATAACAGGTGATAAACCATAAAAGTAACACATTTTAATCCCATATTTAGTATGCTTTTGGATGAATTTATCCTTAATTTATGTAAAAAGGTGCTCTTAATCCTTTCTTTTCATGTTTTATACTCAAGAAAGCACCCAAGGATAAAAAGAACGCAAAATGGGCTTAAAATGAACCAAAGTGGGCCGACCCAAGAAGACAGCACGGCCTAAACTTCATGCCACACGGCCGTGCCTCGATAGTCATCTAGACCACGGCCTTACCCCGATTCACATGGCCATTTTTACCATCGATAAAGTCCACGCATGGGCATTCCTAGTAATCTACATGGTCGTTCCCAAAATGGCAGAATCGAAGCACAACCTCTACCCATATATTGCACGGGCATGTCATAGCTGTCCCTAAATCGATAGGATGGAGACACGGGCTGGACCACACGGGCGTGTCAAGGCCGTGCCCCTATCGCGAAAAAGAGTAATTTCACTCAGAATTGGATGCTTGGAGCCTAAGAAACGCAATCCTAAGTCCACTCAAACACCTAGGACAAGTTATACCCAATTGTGCGTACTTAGGAGTGAAGTAAATCATCCCAAACATCTATATAAACAAATCAAGGCAAGAATTGTAGGCGTCAGTTTTAGTAGAGTTTTACGCGAGCTTTACCTGCTTAGGAATTACTCAAGATAGAAAATTGATCCATCTTGAAGAGTCAGAATTCTACTCAAGACGGAAGATCTCCTCTTCAATTCCTTCAGGGGGTTTTAAGGATTTCCTATGTTTTGTTTTATCTTCTCTCTTGAGATGTTTTCTTGTTTAATCATGAACTAAACCCCTCAAATACCTGAAGGGGATGAAACCTATGATGGATTTTGTTATTTATTTCTTTCGGTTTATATGATAAATACTTAGTTTGTTCTTAATTATATTGCTTAAATTTATCTAATGTGCTTAGGTGGAGGAGGAATAGACCCTGCCTAAGAGTAGATCTAGCATAATTAAGAGGAGTTGATCGGGGCCTAAAGATTAGGTTACGAGTTTTTGCCAGATTAGGGTGAAACCTAATATGGGAGTCCATTGATCGATTTACTACTTCCTTAAGGGGTTATTATAAGAGAATGAGAGTTCCACTAATTTACCTAAGGTTAGATGTTATTTGCTTCGAGAGAAGGTTTAATATAGATTAGGGAGTCTCACGGATCAAGCTAAGTAAAAGAAATCATATGAATTGGAAGTTAGATAATAAGTGAAGTTATAGGTCGATTCTTCCCGAAGGTATCGTCTTTATCGATTGAGTTTTCTTCAAAGTCTTTTCCCAAAGTTTCGTTTCTTTTGTCTTTGTATTTAGTTTAAATATTTCATTTGTTTTAGTTTAATAAACCAATCACTCCATATTTTAGGCTAAATAATAGAAAGAAAGTGAGTAATAGTACTTTTAGGTTCCTTGGGTTCGATAAAGATATTCTTGCCTGAGCTATACTACTGTTCGATAGGTGCACTTGCCTCTATCATTATCGCATCGACCATGTGTTCATTCACTCTTTTATAAATATGAAAACTAGACTGTTTTGCAGCGATCAAGTTTTTGGCGCCGTTGCCGGGGAAACTCTAAAATATTACGAAAGCTCTATTTTTATTACTTTAGCCATTATTTCTAATTTTATTTTTTATCTTTTTTTAAATTCCTAATTTTGCTAATCCTCTTTCTTTATTAAACTTGCAAGGTACCTCTAGTTTATGACTAGAAGAAACCCTAGAGGACCATTAGAATACGATAGTGATATTGAAGCTACCGCTCGTAGAAATCGCAGAGAAATTAGACGAGCTCTAGACTAACAAAGAGAAGAACAACAAGACAGATCCAATCCTACTGAAGGGATGGCTGAAAATAATCCTTCTGATGCGTAAGATCAGAATGCTCCTCGTACTATGTATGATTATGCTAAACCTAATTTGACAGGAGCAGAATCTAGTATTGTTAGGTCTGCTATAGTTGCTAATAATTTTGAATTAAAACCTAACACAATACAAATGATTCAACAGTTTGTTCAATTTGATGGATTGCAGGACAAAGATCCAAATAATCATATAGCTAATTTCTTAGAGTTCTGCGATACTTTCAAAATAAATGGCGTTTCTGATGATGCCATACGTCTTCGGTTATTTCATTTTTCATTAAGGAATAAAGCAAAGCGAAGGTTGAACTCGTTACCACGAGGGTCAATCACCACATGGGACCAAATGACCAAAAATTTCTTTTAAAGTATTTCCACCAGCCAAAACGGCCAAATTTAGGAATGACATATCTTCTTTTGTGCAGAATGTCGCAGAAACATTATATGATGCATGTGAAAGATACAAGGAACTCTTAAGAAGATGCCCATACCACGGATTACCTTTGTGGCTTCAAGTCCAAACTTTTTACAATGGTGTGAATTCTTCAACAAGGTAAATGATTGATTCATCACCGGGTGGAACTCTAAACAACAAAACTCACAAGCGACCTACGATTTTATTAAAGAGATGTCATTGAACACTTATCAATGGCAAATCACAAGGGCAAAGCCGACAAAATCAATGGAGTTTTCAACATAGACGCAGATGACAATGTCACAACACATGTAGAGTTAATGAATAAAAAGCTTGATAATTTATGTTGTTTGCGGAACATCCAAGAATGCAATGCGAAGAAAATGGGAATGTGGCGAATGATGAGTACCCACCCTACCAACCAGAGCAAAAACAAGCGCAAAACTATATAGGTAACAATTTCGGATCAATAATAATATAGTAATAATTATAACCCAGTTGGAAGAACCACCCAAATTTTTGGGGAGGACAATCAATAATCAAAGCAACCTCCTCCAAATTATCAAAATTTGCCCTACCCATAGGAAAAAAAATCAAGCCTTGAAGAGATGCTGACAAAATTCATGGCAGCCACAGAATCTCATCTTCAAAAGATTGATACAAACCTTGATGAACAATAGAAGTCGATGAAAGGACTCGAGAATCAAGTTGGAGAACTTACTAGGTCAGTGGGACACTTGACAAAGTTAATTTTTGAACGCCAACAAGGACGTCTACCAAGCAACACAGAAATAAACCCAAAAGAGCAAATCCAAGCCATTACAACTCAAGAGGGTACCAAAGTAGATAGACCCACATTAGGGCAAGAAAAGAAGGATAAGATCGAGGTAGCTCAAGAAAAGCCAAAATCGGTAATCAAAGAATACCAACCTCGCATACCTTATCTCAAAGCATTGAAAAAAGATGATTTAGAGGAACAATTCGGTAAGTTTCTAAAACTCTTAAAGAAATTATATATTAACTTACCTCTTCTCGAAGCTCTTTTTTAGATGCCCGATGCAAGGAAATTCTTAATCAAGCTCTGGATGAACAAACGCAAAATAGATGAAGAGCACCATGTGGAATTAAACGCAACATGCTCAGCTATGCTACAGAGCAGGCTACCAAAAAATTAAAAGATCTAGGGAGTTTTACGATTCCATGCTTAATTGGTAGTTTGACTATTGATAATGTGTTAGCTGATTTAGGGGCAAGTATAAATGTTATGCCTTATGCACTATTTAAACGACTAGGTTTAGGGAAGCCCAAACAAACTAGGATGAGTATTCAACTAGCTGATAAAATGTCAGAATCCCTAGGGGCGTTATTGAAGATGTTTTAGTCAAAATCGATAAATTTGTTTTCCCAGTAGATTTTATTGTTTTAGACATGGATGAGGAAAATTCAATCCCTTTAATTTTAGGAAGACCTTTTCTTGCAACTTCCAAGACTAAAATCGATGTTGCCATAGGAGAACTTATACTTCGTGTAGGCGATGAATCAGTCAATCTTCAAGCACTCGACTCAGCTAGAACCACAGAAGATGAAGGTAAGAAAGACGTTTCAATAGATAATCAAATTATTCAACCTCCATCGCAGAAACATTACGAAACATCAAAACTGAGCCAACACAAAAGCATACGATCAACAATTTAGAAGAGCAGAAGATATACACCAAAGAAAAGTCGGATCCACACGAAGTAAAACCTAAGGAACCACCAGAAGAGCTCATAGAAACATCCAATCACTTTAAAATAGTAGATCAGGTGCTGTTAGACAAAATCGGTCTTCACATCACTTCAACAGACTCGAGGGCAAAGGGAGAAATCCTCCCCAAGGTACATGAAATCTTCCCCCACAACACGGTAGAGGTAAGTAACCCAAAATTTGAAAAATTCGAGGTAAATGTTTCTCAATTCCAATCTTGTCATGAAAATAAAATCGCAAGTATGAGGGATGAATATCCTTTAAACTGCCCTGAAAATTTTCAAACATGAGGACAGTCTAGTTTAATACTATAAATGAGCACTTCTCGGAAGGCAACCCGAACATTAACACTATTTATTTTCAGATTTGATTTTAGTTTTTTTTCTTTCCATCTTTCTTTCCTAAGTATTTAGTTGGAAACTAACACAAAAGTGTTGATTTTCAGACCACACGGCCGTGTCTGCGTGGCCGTATGGACCACCAAAACCACCACACTGACAGGAGTAGGGTCATGCAAAGCCAGTCCAACCACGCTGCGATGTCACAAGCCCAACAACCCTAAAGCACGGGCATCGACAAGAACAGCACGGGTGCGCCTATGAATCATGTGAAGCTACTGACTTTCTCAAAATAGGCGTGGCTGACTAAGAAATGGGCGTGTAAGAAGCAACACGCCATTAGCCACGGCCGTGCTAGACAGCCGTGTGAGAGGACACACCTTTGGTACACTGGCGTGGAATGTACCAAATTTGAAATCCTATTTAAATCTCCACAACCCATCTTCTTTGTCCCATCTCTTTTCTTATTTCTTCTTTCTCTTTTCTTTCAAAATTTTTCTTCCTATTCATAGAAAAGATCCAAGATACTTGAGCAACACAAAGATCATGCCGAAGAAACGTAAGCATCACCCCCTTAGAGGAGACCTCAACATGAGTTCATGCCGGCAGCTTCACTTAATTGGCATGCCAAGGGTCTCGAAAACCTTTTCAATTCTATTTTTCTTTTCTCGTCTCCTTTATTTTCCTTATCTTTACTTATTTCCTACTTAAATTAATTTACTTCATATTAGTTTCTTGGTTTTAGGTTCTAAAGGCTGCTAGGGAATCATACAACACAGCCTTAGAGGACACACCCACTTCAAAACCATCCAACAATAAGGACTCCTTAGTCCATTAGTCTATTCTTTCAATTTCAGTTCTCTTCTTAGTATTCTTCATTTTATTTCCTTAATCTTTAATTATATTATTAGTATAGTATTATTATTGCCCTAGATCTCTTGGTTATATCTTTATAGGCTACCCAATTTCTTCATCTAGCAAATTGCTTCTCGGTAGCCACTCCACCAGGCCCATAGAAAACACCATCACCGCCACCAAAGACGCCAGGGATCATCCAGATTTCAGGGAGTATTATTTTCCCCACCTATCTTTTTGATTTATCTCATTAATTTCATTATCTATCTTTGTACATTGAGGGCAATGTACATCTTAAGTGTAGGGGTAATAGTGCCTAACTTTTTACATAATTCTCAAAACCCTGAAATTAGTCTTGATCTTAAGAATTATTCTCATATTATTAATTAGGATGAAATTTCTAATGACTTATGATTCTTATTGAAATGTTTTAGAGTAAGTCATAGTTAATTGTGCATTGATGATTAAATTTGAAGAATACTAGAGAATCAAGCATGATAAGTCTATTTTTCAAAAATAAAAAATTGATAGATTGTCGAACTAAATCTGAGTTTTACTTTGAAATTTGAAATCTATAGGGATTGATGTCAAAAACACCCATAATTTTTGGTGAGATTTTGAGCCATATAGAGCATATATTCTTTTTCTTGCTCACTTTATTGATTATGAGTGTGTCAACTTTGAACTGTTATTCTAGAACTTGCCTCATTTATACATGTCGAGACCACAATAATGATTTGATAAACTAAAATGATAAAGGCACCTAGGTTTAACCCATTCACTCCACTAAAAAGCCTACCTTCACAAATTAACCCTTAGTGAACCCCGTTGAATCCTAATAACCTTTTTATTGACTCACCCACTAATATCAACCCAAAATCCCTTTATATTTGTTATCACCATTCTTTTGACTACCCTTTAATCGAGGTTCAATTTGATTAAATTACCAAATTATATTAGTTCCGTAGTTATATTTATCATTTATGATGCAATGTTTTAGTTTATTCTAAAAAAAAACAATCAAAGTTTAGAGCTCATGTATCTAAATTCCAATTGTTGAAGAAAAGCTCGTATTGAAGTATTATAGTATTCCTATTAGCTTTTAATTGATGTAAGTATTTATATTAGTTCATTGTTTCTAGTTAGGTAATTGGTTAATTCAATCTCGATTCTAACCTTCTAATTCAGCCTTTATCCACACCTTTAACCCTAGCCCTGTTACAACCATAATAAAGACCTTTTGATCTGTTTATCATCTCATATATAGTGGTGAAGATTTGATTTTCAGGCAAGCTTATGGGATTAACTTTTCAAGTTTGACTTAGAGTGCTTATTCTTGAACCTTAAACACTTTTTGAGTGATTTGAGTGAATCTTTAGTGAGGATGTCGGTCCTTGTCGGTTTTGAATCAAAGGTAATTACTTAGATAAGGGGAGACACCTATGGTTCCGGGCTATAAAGGTATGACTTATCGTAATTGAAACTTTAGGGCACTTCCAGTTAAATCATCCATGTATAAATTATCTATGAATTATGATGAGACAATATCGATAGGAATTATGAATTATGGGAAGTTCATGTTAATTGTAAGTTGAGAATTTTGCTTGAGGACAAGCAAAAGCTTAAGTGTGGGAGTATTTGATAAACCGTAAAAGTAACACATTTTAATCCCACATTTAGTATGCTTTTGGATGAATTTATCCTTAATTTATGTAAAAAAGGTGCTCTTAATCCTTTCCTTTCGTGTCTTATACTCAGGAAGGCACCCAAGGATAAAAAGAACGCAAAACAGGCTTAAAACAAACCAAAGTGGGCCGACCCAAGAAGACAGCACGGCCTGGACTTCATGCCACACGGCCGTGCCTCGATAGTCATCTAGACCACGGCCTTACCCCTATTCACACGACCGTTTTTCCCATCGATAAAGTCCACGCACAAGCGTGCCTAGTAATCTACACAGCCGTTCCCAAAATAGCAGAATCGAAGCATGGCCTCTACCCATTTATTGTATGGGCGTGTCATAGTCGTGCCTAAATCGACAGGATGGAGACACGGGCTGGACTACGATTTACGTGGGCGTGTCAAGGCCGTGCCCTTGCCGTAGAAAAGAGTAATTTCACTCGGAATTGGATGCTTGGAGCCCAAAAAACGCAATCCTAAGTCCACTCAAACACCTAGGACAAATTATAAACAAATTACGAGTACTTAGGAGTGAAGTTGAAACACCCCAAACCCGACCTTACAAGCCCTGACCGGATCTGGCATGCTTCTAAGTAAATCCATTCGAAACTTATTTGAAACTTTGCTAAAATTTTTCGTGTTTTTGAAAATAGTTGATTTGGGTTGGGCTCGAATTTTAAAACCCATGTCGATTAGGTGTTAAAAACAATTTGTTATTTATAATTAAGAAGAATTAACTTTAATTTGATAAATATCGTACCATAGCAAAATAATTTAAGTGTATGAGTAAAAGTTCATACTATAACCTTATTACATCAAAATAAAACCCCAAAATAAAATTTAAAGTATTTAAATTAAATGAAATATCCAACTAATAGAATTCGTCTTGAGCATGGTCACCGCTAAGCTCCCGCCGACCCGGTCCATTATCGTAAGTCCACCTGAAAAATATTCCCACAAGGGTGAGTCAAGCAGACTCAATGTGTACTATCAACACTAAGTCTCAACAGCTTATGGCATATCAAATCATACATATTCATATAGCATTTAAATAAAATGATGCAATCCCAACCCAAGCCTATATATCCATCCGCTACACATCACCCGCACTCAACCATCACACCGTGGGGACTACTAAGTCAACCTCCATCCGCTACACACCATCGAAGGCGTCACCGCAATGACGTGTTATCGCCCTTATAAAATTCGTGACATAAGTCACCACATTCATATATTGTGACATAAGTCACCACATTCAGATATTGTGACATAAGTTACCACATTCTTATATTGTGACATAGGTCACCACATTCTTTTATTGGGGTATAAAGCCACCAATTCACTTCCCCTTTACATATCACCCATATGCCCATGTCGTACAAAACATGCAAATATTATGCCTTATGCTTATTCACATTCTTATATTTGCACTTATGTGCCTTAACAGATATTTTTCACAATATACTCATAGTAGGGGTAGGAAAATGTACCGGAGTATTTCGTTCGTACCATTGCATGGTACTTTTAGCCACTTCATACATATATTTATTAACACATATATTAAAGCATAACCATAATTTAATTGAAGCTTAGTGTGGGGGTACACACCTGATTTTCTTAACGCTTTATTGAATTCTCGAAAACCCAATCTAATGCTTTAGATCTTAGTTCCTATATTCGGCCAACCTTAAACAATTTAGCATAAAGCCATTCGGCTAATTAATTAAATCCCAAAGGACTATCGAAATCGAAATCTTACCTTATTGTCGATTTCACTACTAATAAATCCCGAAACTTGTAGTCTTTCCTTCCTTGCAATCGGCTAACACTAAGTCACTTGATTCGATTAGTTTCGGCTTTTAAATAATTAAGAAATAGATCTAATCACCAAATAGGCCTTGGCCGAATATCTTAAGCACTAACCTTGTGGATCTAAATCCCAAAAACTATCTCTTGCTCCTTGAGTAATCGAAATCCCTACCTACAAATTGTTAGAATCGACTATATACAATAAATCCATGGAGATGGCCTTTAACCGAAACTACTTATCACTTACCACTATGTCGCTTACCTTAGATCTGAAATCCCGGATGGTTTCCTTAGAAGTCGACCCTATGGAAATCCTAAAAGAATTCTCCATAGTTTTGGCCAAAACATTAAGGGGATTAGAACCTTGTTTTTGGCTTTAAGAAAAGATTGAAAAGAATCGATAATTAATCCTTACCCTTATGATAGAAATTGATTGCTCTTTGTTGGATCCTCAGAGAGATTCGGCTATGGCTAGATATTATTCAACAGATTTCGGCTTTTGAAGTTATGAAGAAATCGGCTAGGGCACCTTGAGATTCGGCTTTTGGAGAATCAAGAGAAAAAAAGAAGGGTGTATGAGACTTAAAGAGAATTTGACAATGGCTTAGGAGGATCTTATTTTTGGTTTTGACAAAATAAAGAGAGAAAGAGAAGAGTGGCTAGAGAATTCAGCAGAGGCTTCAAAAGAGAAAAGAATAATAGCCTTAATTATCCCCCTCTTGCCGAAATTACTAAGCCTAGAGTCCCTTGACCGGCCACTACATCCTCTCACTATCCAATCCCCTAATTCACTCTTCCTTAGCCAAATCTTGAAGTGTCCCTGTGCCGTCCACTTCCTCTCCTCCAGAGTCCATGTGCCGTCCACTTCCTCTCCTCCTTGTAACAAAATTAAAATCTTTTATTTGCTTTCCTTGTGACTCGAACCTTGGCCCATTTACACTGCTTGTGGCGTCATTCCCAGAGGCCTTAAGTGGCGCCTCCAAGCCACTCTACCAAGCCCATTTTCCATGTCACAACTCCTCTACTATTTCTTTTAAGGCCTTATCAGACTAGCTCCCTCTTTTAGACTTAGAATCTAAGAATTTCTACAGCATTTAACTATACACTAAGGTTCACAAAAATCCATGATGCACATCCACAACACACATAAGCATGTTATTTCATTTAATTAAGCAATTAATGCATAGGCTATAATTTGGGATATTACAGTTCTACCCCCTTAAAATAATTTCAACCTCGAAATGACCTGGCTAGAATAGGTGGGGGGTATTATTGTCTCATCGCTTCTTTCGGCTCCCACGAAGCTTCCTCCGATCCATGATTTTGCCACAACACCTTGACCAAAGGGACCGATTTCCTTCGTAGTACTTTCACATCTCGTTCCAAAATCTGAATCGGCTCTTCCTCATAAGACAGATCTGGTCTCAGCTCCATTTCTTCAACCGAAACTACATGAGATGGATCCGATCGATATCGATGTAGCATGGATACATGAAATACGTCGTGCATCTGCTTCAGTTTTGGTGGCAACTCCAACTGGTATGCCACCGGTTCAACTCGCTTCAATACTCGATAAGGTCCTATGAACCTTGGACTTAGCTTCCTTTTTCGACCAAATCTCATCACCTTCTTCCAAGGCGAAACTTTAAGGAACACTTGATCTCCCACATCAAATCCTATTTCCTTCCGTTTGAGATCTGTGTATGACTTCTGTCTATCGGATGCCTCCTTCAATCGAGCTCGAATTACACTAACATTCTCCTCAGATTCTGCCATAATTTTCGGACCCAAAATCTGACGTTCTCCCAATTTCGTCCAACATGTAGGAGTCCAACACGTCCGACCATACAGTGCTTCGTACGGTGCCATCTGAATACTTGCCTGATAGCTGTTATTGTATGCAAATTCCGCTAGAGGCAAATATTCTTCCCAACTTCCTCTGAAGTCCATCACATAGCCTCTCAGCATATCCTCTAACACTTGGATCACCCATTCAGATTGGCCGTCCGACTGTTGATAGAAAGCCGTACTGAAATCCAATCTAGTGCCTAAAGCCTGATGTAAAGCTTTCTAAAACTGAGACATGAACCTCGGGTCCCTATCCGAGATAATTGACATCGATACTCTATGCAACCTTACAATCTCCGCTACATACAATATTGCTAACTTTTGTAGGGAGCAGTCAACCCGCACTGGAATAAAATGCACGGACTTTGTCAGCTGATCCACTATCACCCATACCGAGTCCTTTTTAGTAGACGTAAGGGAAGCCCACTAACGAAGTCCATGGTAATTCTCCCCACTTTCCTTTGTGGAATTTGTATTGGTGAAGCAATCCGATTTAACTTGGTATTCACCTTGACTTGTCGACACGCCAACTTCCGCTTAAGACCGAGCCACCAAACTGCTCCCTTAAATCTCAGACATTTTACTACCTCCGGATGTATAGCATAAGGGCTACTATGCGATTCCCGAAGAATTTTTTGCCTAAGCTCCTCATCCTTCGGCATACAGACTTTTCCCTTGAAACACAATACTCCTTCATTATTAATACCATAATTTTCCAACTCTCCATTTTGCACTTGTCTCAACTTAGCACTCAGATCCTCATCCACCAACTATCCCTCTTTCACTTCATTCAACCACGTCGGCTTAACTTGTAGCTTTGCCAGTAGACTTCCATCATCATACAAGCTCAGATGTGCAAACATCGCCCTTAGATCCGACACAACCTTTCTGCTTAGGGCATCCGCTACCACATTTGCCTTGCCCGGGTGGTACTCTATAGAGCAATCATAGTCCTTCAATAGTTCCACCCACCTTCGCTGTCTTAGATTCAGCTCTTTCTGAGTCAGCAGGTACTTAAGGCTCTTGTGGTCTGTGTAAATCACCGACTTTTCTCCATAAAGATAATGCCTCTATACCTTAAGGGCAAAGACCACTGCTGCCAATTCCAAATCATGCATCGGGTAGTTAACCTCGTGTGGCCTTAGTTTTTGAGATGCGTAAGCAACTACCTTCCCATCTTGCATAAGGACACCTCCCAATCCTCTATGGGAAGCATCACAATATACTACAAAATTCTTCCCTGCCTCAGGCTGAATCAAAACTGGAGCTTCAGTCAAGACCTTCTTAAGCTTCTCAAAGCTCTCCTGCTTTTATCACCCAAATAAAAGGCACTTCCTTCCTTAATAACTTTGTCGAGGCGCTGCTATCGACGAGAACCCTTCCACAAACCTTCTATAATAGCCTACCAATCCTAAGAAACTCTGAACTTTCCACTAACTTAGGGGTTTCAATCCGAATCGCCTCAATCTTCCGAGGATCCACCCTTATTCCTTCAAAGAGATACCACATGTCCTAGAAACATAACCTCCTTAAGCCAAAATTCACACTTGCTTGAATTTGGCGTGAGCTTCTTTTCCCTCAACACTTCCAACACCATCCGGAGATGCTCATCATGCTCCTCTTCAGACTTGGAATACACCAGAATATCGTTTATGAACACAACGACAAATCGGTCTAGATAGGGTTGGAAAACTTGGTTCATCATGTCCATGAATGCGGTTGGGGCATTCGTCAACCCAAACGGCATTACTACAAATTCAAAATGCCCATACCTTTTCCAGAAGGCCGTCTTATGGATATCCACTTCTTTCACCTTAAGTTGATGATATCCGGACCTCAGGTCTATCTTCGAAAATACTGCGGCCCCTTTAAGCTGATCGAACAAGTCATCTATTCTTGGCAATGGATACTTGTTCTTGATAGTCAGCTTGTTTAACTGACGATAATCTATGCACTTGAGCATAGTTCCGTCCTTCTTCTTCACGAATAGGACCAGTGCTCCCCACGGAGACACACCGGGTTGAATAAACCCACGGCCTAGCAATTCTTGGATTTGAGCCTTGAGCTCAACCAACTCCTTTGGTGCCATTCATGCAGACGGGCAATTGACACAGAGCTATACCTACAAAGAAGTCAATTTCAAACTCCACCTCCCTATCCGGGGTATTCCGGGTAATTCCTCCGAAAGACATCCTCAAACTCCCTTACAGTTCTAACTCCACTAACTCCCCTTTCTTTCGCATCCAAAGTGCTAACGAAAGCCAAAAATGCCTTGCATCCTTTCCGAACCATCTTATCAACCTTTCAAGCAGAAGCTACATTAGATAGGTAGTTTATTCTTTCTCCTATCATAACTACTTCCTCATCCTTAGGGGTCCTTAATTCCATTCATTTGGCTACACAATCCAATATAGCCCGTTGCTCCACTAGCCAATCCATGCCAAGAATAAGATCGAATTCCCCAAAGGGTAATTCCATTAAGTCAGCAAGAAATACCGCTCCTTGAAGTTCCAAAGGTACTCTCCGACACACCTTATTCACCACTACAGTTTGACCTAGTGGGCTTACTATAGTCATCTCCTTACTAGATAGTTCAGAGGCTAACCCTTTCAACTACTCTACATGCAACATAAGAATAGGTCGAGCCCACATCAATTAAATTAATATAGGGTTTCCCAGATATAAAGAACGTAACGGTTATGATGTCTGGTGCGTCTCCATCCTCCCTCCGGTGAACTACGTAAACCAAACCCGACTGTCTTACCTCTCAGATTCCTATCACCTCTCGCCTTGTTCCCGTCCCTTTACCAAAGACCATTACCTTCGCCACCGAACCACAACCTCGCGGTGGCTGCTATCCTCCTCTTCCCTCCTGGTTAGGTCCTTGATTCACTGGTCGACCCCTTTGATTCTCATGGGGAAATCCTTAATCATGTGTTCCTTTGACCCACACTTAAAGTATCCTCCCGTCTTTTTCCAACACTCTCCTAAATGCTTCTTCCCACACTGATCACAAGCACGATACTGCCCTCCAGTAGCAGCCTGCTGACCTCGTGGCCCATCTACTCTAGGCCTCTTTTACTCATTCTTACCCGACTTTGATGATCTAAAGCCTCTCTTCTGCCTATTTTGATCGGAGTTCTGCCTTACGGAATCCTTGATACCCTCGGCTACTTTAGCCTTTTCCACCAACACAAGAACTCCCACTCTGCTATGGGCTATCAATAACCTCGGTCATCCCTTAGTCCATCTTCAAATTGGACACACCGCTCATGCTCGTGAGCCACTATTCCTCGAGCATAACAAATCGATTTTAGGAATTTAACCGTACTCAACTACGGACTTGTTCCCTTGAACCAAATTTCTAGAAATGCCTTCCTCTGAGCATCGATATAATGAGTACCAACATACTTCTTCTGGCATGCCGCCTTAGCATACTCCCAAGTGAGTTCCTCAGCTGTAGCACCATCCCACACCGTGAGCCACCATTGATATGACTCATCCCAAGAAGCGACACCAACCTTTTCAACTTTTCCTCGTTAGTTAAGTCGAGCTCATCCATAATCCGCTTAGTTGCCTCCAACCAGTATTCAGCGGTACTGGGTGCCACACCAGATATACCATAAAATACTTTAGCTCCATTGGCTCGAAGTCACTAAGGTACCGACTTTCGAGCTCCCATGCCTCCACCTACTCCAGCCACCCTTTCTAAAACCTCGGCATCACCGTGACATCGCGTCATCCCGATCCGATCCGATATTCCATATCGGTGCTGGTGGTGGTGGTGGCATTTCATTCTCGATCCTTGACTCGATCTAATAGGTTCGACATATCGGTCATTCGGCCTCTTCCACTACGCCACGCACGCTATTACGAACACGCCCCTTGAATTCATACTTTCGCTTAGCGTTTATCTGGTTAAAGAATTTTATGTATTAGTTTTGTTCCACTGATTTAACACGAACAATTTTATGTTAAATAGTTCTAAGAAGTAGTTCTTTCGATTCATACACATACATTCTCACATCATTCATGTAGTCACACACATGAACTTGCGTCCATTACAGAGAAATGTTGTAATTGTCGTTGTTTGTTGTTTTTCACTACCCAGGGGTATTTTCGTAATTTTATCCTACAGGGGTATTTTGGTATTTTTTTAAATTAGGGTATTTGAAAATGTTGCAAAATAAAGATTGATGATATTTTACAAAAGTAAAGTTCTTGTTGGAAAAATTTCATGGGTGAAGTGATAATTTTATACACGAGGGTATTTTGTAATTTTTACAAGTCGGGTTATTTCGTAATTTTTACAAAATATGGTTCTTGATGACTTTTCAAAACAAGAGTATTGTTAAAGATTTTTAATTTGAGGGTACTTCGATAATTTTCCTCCCTGAGGGTATTTTGGGTCATTTGTACAAGTTAAGGGTAATTTGGTCATTTTGCAAATCAGGGGTAATTTTGTAAATTTTCCAAATCAGGGTGTCTTGATATTTTGTAAAGTTTTTGGATATTTGTGCAAAATCAAAAATTGTTTTTGAAATCAGGGGTAGTATGGTAATTTTGGGAAATCAAGGGCATTTTAGTAATTTTTTCCAACCAGGGGTCTTTGGGTCATTTTAGTAAATCGAGAATATTTTGGAAAATTTTTCAAAATAGTTTTCCTACACCTTAAAGGGATAATTTGGTGATTTTAAGACTAGGGTTTTTATAAAAACATGGCTAGTCCCTTTCGGGTTTTAGTTATTGGGTTTAGCCTGTGGCTGAGTCCTCTTGGTTAGGGTGAGCCATCACTACGCAACAGGTAGGATTCAAGTGAGTAGGAGGTGAGTCACTAGGACTACTTAAATACCAAGCTCCCACTGAAACCAATCCTAGACATGCGCACAACGGTTGCCACACCCTAACACGGCGACTTAGACATAGGTTTGTTTAATTGTGCCCTAAAGTTTTATGTAATTGTTGAGGTAAACTAGTCCTATAGTTCAAGTACTTATCATACTAATCTATGTTCCATTTCTACCCTTCTACAAATCATGCAATAATTCACACAATGGATAGGGGTACTTACCTGGTGGACTTCGGGCCGGAGACTCAGGTGCCATGCTAGAAAGCCTGCTTATTTCACAAAATTTTTCACAGAATTATTTTGGGCTTACTTTTGAAAACGTTTTGGGCCTTAAACCCAATGCCGGGAGTTTAAAAATTGGGCTCTGATACCATGCTAAAACACCCCAAACCCGACCCACAAGCCCTGACTGGATCTGGCATGCTTCTAAGTAAATCCATTCGAAACTTATTTGAAACTTTGCTAAAATTTTTCGTGTTTTTGAAAATAGTTGATTTGGGTTGGGCTCGAATTTTAAAACCCGTGTTGATTAGGTGTTAAAAACAATTTGTTATTTATAATTAAGAAGAATTAACTTTAATTTGATAAATATCGTGCCATAGCAAAATAATTTAAGTGTATGAGTAAACAGTTCATACTATAACCTTATTACATCAAAAATAAAACCCCAAAATAAAATTTAAAGTATCTAAATTAAATGAAATATCCAACTAATAGAATTAAATGCTTTAGCATGGTCACCGCTAAGCTCCTCGCCGACCGGTCCATTACCGTAAGTCACCAAAAATATTCCCACAAGGGATGAGTCAAACAGACTCAATGTGTACTATCAACACTAAGTCTCAACAGCTTATGGCATATCAAATCATACATATTCATATAGCATTTAAACCCAAGCCTATATATCCATCCCAAGCCTACACATCACTCTGCACACATCACCTATCAACCGTCACACCGTAGGGACTACTAAGTCAACCCTCCATCCGCTACACACCATCGAAGGCAGTCATTGCAATGACGTGCTCATCGCCTTATAAAATTCGTGACATAAGTCACCACATTCATATATTGTGACATAAGTCACCACATTCAGATATTGTGACATAAGTCACCACATTCTTATATTGTGACATAGGTCACCACATTCTTATATTGGGGTATAAAACCACTAATTCACTTCCCCTTTACATATCACCCATATGCCCATGTCGTACAAAACATGCAAATATTATGCCTTATGCTTATTCACATTCTTATATTTGCACTTATGTGCCTTAACAGATATTTTTCACAATATACTCATAGTAGGGGTAGGAAAATGTACCGGAGTATTTCGTTCGTACCATTTCATGGTATTTTTAGCCACTTCATAGATATATTTATTAACACATATATTAAAGCATAACCATAATTTAATTGAAGCTTAGTGTGGGGATACACACCTGATTTTCTTAACGCTTTATTGAATTCCCAAAAACCCGATCTAATGCTTTAGATCTTAGTTCCTATATTCGGCCAACCTTGAACAATTTAGCATAAAGCCATTCGGCTAATTAATTAAATCTCAAGGACTATCGAAACCAAATCTTATCTTATTGCCGATTTCACTACTAACAAATCCTAAAACTTGTAGTCTTTCCTTCCTTGCAATCGGCTAACACTAAGTCACTTGATTCTATTAGTTTTGGCTTTTAAATAATTAAGAAATAGATCTAATCACCAAATAGGCCTTGGTAGAATATCTTAAGCACTTACCTTATGGATCTAAATCCAAAATCGCCTCTTGCTCCTCGAGTAATCGAAATCCTCGCCACCAATTGTTAGAATCGGCTATATACAATAAATCCATGGAGATGGCCTTTAATCAAACTACTTATCACTTACCACTATGTCGCTACCTTAAATATGAAATCCGGATGGTTTCCTAGAAGTCGAATTCTATGAAAATCCCGAAGAATCTTTCATAGTTTTGGCCAAAACATTAAAGGGATTAGAACCTTGTTTTTGGCTTTAAGAAAAGATTGAAAAGAATCGATAATTGATCCTTACCCTTATGACAGAAATCGATTGCTCTTTGTTGGATCCACAGAGAGATTCGGCTATGGCTAGATATTATTCAACGGATTTTGGCTTTTGAAGTTATGAAGAAATCACTAGGGTACCTTGAGATTCATCTTTTGGAGAATTAAGAGAAAAAGAGAGGGGTGTATGAGACTTAAAGAGAATTCAGCAATGGCTTAGGAGGATCCTATTTTCGATTTTGACAAAATAAAGAGAGAAAGAGAAGAGTGGCTAGAGAATTCGGCAGAGGCTTCAAAAGAGAAAAGAATAATAGCCTTAATTATCCCTCTCTTGCCAAAATTACTAAGCCTAGAGTCCCTTGACTGGCCACTACATCCTCTCACTATCCAATCCCCTAATTCACTCTTCCTTAGCCAAATCTTGAAGTGTCCCTGTCAGCCCACTTCCTCCCTCCAGTTCCATGTGCGTCCACTTCCTCTCCTCCTTGTAGCAAAATTAAAATCTTTTATTTACTTTTCTTGTGACTCGAACCTTGGCCCATTTACACTTGTGGCATCATTCCCAGAGGCCTTAAGTGGCACCTCCAAGCTCTTGCACCAAGCCCATTTTCCATGTCACAACTCCTCTACTATTTCTTTTAAGGCCTTATCAGACTAGTTCCCTCTTTTAGACTTAGAATCTAAGAATTTCTACAGTATTTAACTATACACTAAGGTTTACAAAAATCCATGATGCACATCCACAACACACATAAGCATGCTATTTCATATAATTAAGCAATTAATGCATAGACCATAATCCAGGATATTACAGAAGTAAAGCATCACAAGCGTCTATATGAACAAATAGAAGACAGCAATTCAGGGGCGTCAGGTTTTAGCAGAGTTTTCTACGAGAGCTTTACCCGTTTAGGGAATTACTCGAAGATAGCCAATTGATCCATCTCGAAGAGTCAAAATTCTACTCAAGACGGAGGATCTCCTCTTCAATTCCTTCAGGAGGTTTTAAGGATTTCCTATGTTTTGTTTTATCTTCTCTCTTGAGATGTTTTCTTGTTTAATCATGAACTAAACCCCTCAGATACCTGAAGGGGATGAAACCTATGATGGATTTTGTTATTTAATTCTTTTGGTTTATATGATAAATACTTAGTTTGTTCTTAATTATGTTGCTTAAATTTATCTAATGTACTTAGGTGGAGGAGGAATAGACCCTGCCTAAGAGTAGATCTAGCATAATTAAGCGGAGTTGATCGGATGCCTAGAGATAGGGTTACGAGTTTTTGCCAGATTAGGGTGAAACCTAATATGGGAGTCCATTGATCGATTTACTGCTTCCTTAGGGGGTTATTATAAGAGAACGAGAGTTCCACTAATTAGCCTAAGGTTAGGCGTTATTCGCTTCGAGAGAATGTTTAATATAGATTAGGGAGTCTCACGGATCAAGCTAAGTAAAAGAAATCATATGAATTGGAAGTTAGATAATAAGTGATGTCATAGGTGGATTCTTCCCGAAGGTATCGTCTTTATCGATTGAGTTTTCTTCAAAGTCTGTTCCCGAAGTTTCTTTTGTTTTGTCTTTGCATTTAGTTTAAATATTTCATTTTTTTTAGTTTAATAAACCAATCACTACATATTTTAGGCTAAATAATAGAAAGAAAGTGAGTAATAGTACTTTTAGGTTCCTTGGGTTCGATAAAGATATTCTTGCCTGAGCTATACTATTGTTCGATAGGTGCACTTGCCTCTATCGTTGTTGAAGTCAGTCTACAGGTTCAATCACTCTTTTACAAATATTAAAACTAGACTGTTTTGCAGCGATCAATAGGTAAGTTTAGCTCAAGACTTTAAAGGAGCGCTTCTCGGGAGGCAATCCGAGTACTAATCGTACTAATTAGTTTGGTTTTATTTCTTTTTGTATTTAGGCATAGGTTTCCATACCCAGACGGCCTTGCACACGGCCGTGGCCGTGGCCGTATGGACACCATGACTAGGCACATGAGCGTGGACCTTATCTCTATTTAATTATTTACTTTTATTCATATTTTTATTTTTATTTTTATTTTTACTTCCTTTATTATTTTCTCCTTTTTCTCAATAGCATTTAGATTTAGCCTAGGATACAATAAAACCAAGCCGGCTACTTCGAGGATTCAATTTCAAACGGTTCGAGACGTTTCCCCACGTTCACCTCCAATCTTGTTCGGTTTCTTTTCATAGACTTCATCCAAAAATTCAGGAAGTGTTACTTCTCCCCTTCTGTTTTGATTTTATTATTACATAATTGTTTATCTATCTTTGTACATTGAGGTCAATGTACATCTTAAGTGTGGGGGGTAAAAGTACTTGACTTTTTGCATTATTCTTAAATCTTGAATTTAGTCTTGTTTTCAAGTATTTTTCTCATATTACTAATTAGGATGAAATTTCTAATTATTTATGATTTTTATTGATATGTTTTAGAGTAAGTCATAGTTAATTGTGCATTGATGATCAAATTTGAAGAATACTAGAGAATCAGGCATGGTAAGTCTACTTTCTAAAAATTAAAATTGATGGGTCGTTGAACTGAATTTGAGTATTACCTTGAAATTTGGAATTTATAAGGATTGATGTCAAAAGCACCTATAATTTTTGTGAGATTTTGAGCCTTATAGAGCATATATTCTTTTTCATGCTCACTGTATTGATTATGAGTGTGTCAACTTTGAACTGTTATTCTAGAACTTGCCTTGTTTATACATGTCGAGACCACACTTTTGATTTGATATATAGAGATGATAAAGGCGCCTAGGATTTAACCCACTTACTCAATAAAAAGCCTACCTTCACAAATTAACCCCTAGTGAACCCCGTTGAATCCTAACAACCTTTTTATTGACTCACCCACTAATATTAACCCAAAACCCCTTTGTATTTGTTATCACCCTTTCTTTTGACTACCATTTAATCGATGTTTGATTTGATTAAATTACCGAATTATATTAGTTCAGTAGTTACATTTATCATTTATGATGTAATATTTTAGTTTGTTCTTAAAAAAAAAATCCATGTTCATTCAATATTAGTAAGTATATAAAAGAGCTTAGAGCATTTAAACTCCAATTGTTGAAGAAAAAGCTCAGATTAAAGTATTATCAAATTTCAAGTGATGAAAACACTCTTTATTATAGAGTAATTATCAATAATAGGTATTATTAGTTTTCATTCGATGTAAATATTCATATTTAGTTCATTGTTTCTAGTTAGGTAATTTGTCAAGTTAGTCTCGATTCTAACCTTCTAATTCAGCGTTTATCCACACCTTTTAACCCAAGCTCCGTTACAACCACGATTAAAGACCTTTTGATTTGTGTATCATCTCATATAGAGTGGTGGAGATTTGATTTTCAGGCAAGCCTATGGGATTAACTTTTCAGGTTCAACTTAGAATGCTTATTCTTGAACCTTAAACACTTCGAGTGATTTGAGTGAATCTTTTGTGAGGATGTCAATCCTTGTCGATTTTGAATTAAAGGTAATTACTTAGATAAGGGGAGACATCTATGTTTTCGTACTACAAAAGTATAACTTATCTTGATTGAATCTTTAGGGTTCTTTGAGTTAAATTATCCATGTATAAATTATCTATGAATTATGATGAGACATTGTTGATAGGAATTATGAATTATGGAAAGTTCGTGTTAGTTGTAAGTTGAGAATTTTGCTTGAGGACAAGCAAAAGCTTAAGTGTCAGGGTATTTGATAAACCGTAAAAGTAATATATTTTAATCCCACATTTAGTATGCTTTTGGATGATTTATCCCTGATTTATGTAAAAAGGTGCTCTTAATCCTTTCTTTTCATGTCTTTTACTTAGGAAAGCACCTAAGGATAAAAAGAACGTAAAACGGGCTTAAAACAGACCAAATTGGGCCAACCCAAGAAATCGACATGGCCTGGACTTCAAGCCACACGATCGTGCCTTGTCAAATTACTTCACACGGCCATGCCACGATTTACATGGCCATCCCCAATCGACAGAATCGAGACACGACCTGAAGATAATTTACATGGGTGTGTGCCATTGGCGTGCCCCTGCCGTGAGAAAGAGCAATTTCACTCAGATTTGGATGCTTGGAGGCAAAGAAACACATTCCTAAGTCTACTTAAACATCCTAGGAGAAATTCTACTTGAATTAGGATGCTTAGGAGCCAAGTAAAGCATCTCAAAGCCTATATAAACACCCAAGGTAGCAACTAAGAAGGGGGTTCGACAGAAGCCGAAACAAGGAAGGGAGTTTTGAGGGGTAGGGTTTTCTGCTAGAGCTTTTATTCAGGGAATTACTCGAAGATAGCCAGTTGATCCATCTCAAGAAGTCAGAGTTCTACTCAAGAAAGAGGATCTCCTCTTCAATTCCTTCAGGGGGTTTTAGGGATTTCTTATGTTTTGTTTTATCTTTTCTCTTGAGATGTTTTCTTATTTTGTTATGAACTAAACCTTTCGAGATACACAAGGGATGAAACCTATGACGGATTTTGTTATTTGATTTCTATATTATATGATAAGTACTTAGTTTGTTCTTAATTATGTTGCTTAATTTAATCGATGTGCTTAGGTGGAGGAGGAATAGACCTCGCCAAGAGTAGATCTAACATAATTAAGCGGAGTTGATCGAGCTGCTAGAGATAAGGTTACTTAGATTTTGCCTGATTAGGGTGAAACCTAATATGGGAGTCCATTGAATGATTTATCGCTTCCTTGGGGGTTATTATAAGAGAACAAGAGTTCCACTAATTAACCTAAGGTTAGACGTTATTTGCCTCGAGAGAGGTTTAATATAGGTTAGGGAGTCTCACGAATCAAGCTAAGTAAAGAAGTTATATGAATTAAAAGTTAGATAACAAGAGAAGTCATAGGTGGATTCTTCCCGAGGTATCATCGTAATCAACTCGAGTTTTTCCACGCTTTTCCTAAAGCTTCATTCTTTTTCTTTGCATCTAGTTTAGTTTTTCATTAGTTTTAGATTAATAAACCAATCACTCCATATTTTAGGCTAAATAATAGAAAGAAAGTGAGTAGTAGTACTTTTAGGTTCCTTTGGGTTCGATAAAATAATCTTGCCTAAACTATACTATTGTTCGATAGGTGCACTTGCCTCCATCATTGTCATAGTTAGTCTACAGGTTCGATCATTCTTTATAAATATTAAAACTCAACTGTTTGACACGATCAAGTGGCATGTTAATCTTGCAAATGACCTATTATGTCACACGGTCATGGCACACGGGCATGCCTAATAACCGGGGGTAAAATTAGTAGCTAGCTTAAGAAGTACACGGTCATGACACGGGCGTGCCTAAAGGCCATGTAAGAAATGGCAGTATATGACTTAGTAGGATACGACCATAGTACACGGGCGTGCTTGGTAGCCGTGTTGGTTTTGGCACTATATGACCACGGCGAGGACACACGGGTGTGTCAAGTAGCCATGGGTGAGGCACGGCCTACCCTTACGGGCGTGTGTCCCCTGTATTTAGAAAAGTTTTTAATTTTCCATGGAATTTTGTATGTGTCTCGATTTAGTCTCGACTCGATTTATAAGCATGATTAAGGTCTCGATGACCTACTTAAGGGACATTATGATTGATATTGATAATTAGTTGTATGTTTAATTCTGTAAATGTTTTCGATCTATCCGGTAATGCCTTTAACCCTAGTCCAGCGATCGGATACGGGTTAGGGGTGTTACAAGAGCTTAGGGAGTCAAAAGAACGAGAAATGGGCCAAAAAGGACAAAATGGGCCTACCTCAACTGACTATCACACACGGTCAGACGACACAGCCGTGTGTGATGAGCAGAATCAAACATGGCCTAAACTATGGCACACAAAAAGATCACACGGCCGTGTGTGACGAAGCAAAATTGAGCACGACCTAAGTTGAAGACAACACGGCCGTGTATGGCGAGCAGATTCAAGCACGGCCTAAGCTATCGAAAACTGGCGTGTCCCTACCAATCCCAAGTCTAATTCCATTCAGAAAAGACCACTTGTTGCCCAAGAGAGGTGTTCCAAAGCCTATATAACACCCTATGGGAGGACCTAAAAGGAGACGCAAAGTAGAATGTAGAAAATACTCGAAGACAGCCGTCGAGAGTAGCTTGGAAGAAGGATCTCCATCAAGAATGAAGATCTCCTATCAATTTCTCTTAAAGTTTTTGGGCTTTCTTATGTTTTGTTGTTTTCCTTATTTT
Organism: Gossypium rotundifolium; assembly: GCA_025506655.1. Lineage (NCBI taxonomy): Eukaryota > Viridiplantae > Streptophyta > Magnoliopsida > Malvales > Malvaceae > Gossypium > Gossypium rotundifolium. The sequence goes on from CP106727.1 coordinate 174,164,633, forward strand.
AAGATGTTTCCCTCTATTAGTATGAACTAAATCCCTTAAATACCTGAGGGGATAAAACCTAAAATGGATCTTATTATTATTTGATTTATAAGATAAATACTTGTTCTTATTCTTAATTGTGAGTTCTTATTCTTGTTTTGATAAATAAGGTTATTGATTCAAGTCAAATGTGCTTATTCAGAGGAGAAAAAGTCCTTGTTTAAGTGTAGATCAACACTATTAAGCAGAGTTGATTGCAACCCTAGAAATAGGGTGATATAAATCTATTGGATTAGAGTCAAATCTAATAAGGGAATCCATAGATTGAGTTAATGCGACAATAGGGGTTTTAATTAGAAAGAGATTTCAATTAATCAACCAAGAGTTTATTGTTTTTAGTCTTGAAAGAGATACTAACATAATTTAGGGATTTCTACGGATTAAGTCAAGTGAATAAATTGTATGAATCGAAAGTAATAAGTGAATTCTAGGTGGATTCTTCCTTGGGTGTTGCCTCTCTCATATAGTTGTTTAAAAAGTATTTTCCTAATTCATTCTCTGTCGTGCTTTTAATTAATTTTAGTTTAAAAGAAATCACTCCAATTCTTAGGCTAGATAATAAGAAGATAGTAATTACTAGTACTCTTGGTCCTTGTGGATTTGATATTACCGGTCTTACCATAACTATACTATTAAAAGATAGGTGCGCTTGTGTTTGTTGTTATCATAGTTAGTTAGAGACACATCAATTTTTTGGTGCCGTTGCCAGGGACTATGATATTAGGAACATTATCCATTTTTACTTTATTGCAATTTAATTTATTTTATTGTTACTTTTCTAATTTTTCTCTTTCTTTGTTTCTGGCAGGTGTCTCTAGTTTATAACTAGAAGAAACCCGTCAAGACCCTTGCTTTTTGACAGTGAGATAGAAAGTACCACTCGTAGAAATCGTAAGGAGATAAGGCAAAGCCTACAATACATACAAGAAGAGAAAGAGGACGATACTAATACTACCGAGGAGATGGCTGATAATAATTCGCTACCTCCGGTGGTTGCCAAAAATCCTGCTCCTCGTACTATGTATGATTATGCTAAACCTAATTTAACTGGGGCTGAATCGAGTATTGTTAGACCTGCTATTGTTGCAAATAATTTTGAACTGAAAACTAACACTATTCAAATGATTCAACAGTTTGTTCAGTTTGATGGTTTGTAGGATGAAGACCCAAATACTCATTTAGCCAACTTTTTAGAGTTGTGCGATACTTTCAAAATTAATGGTGTTTCTGACGATACAATTCGCCTTCGGTTATTTCCTTTCTCGTTGAGGAACAAAGCTAAACAGTGGTTGAACTCGTTACCACAAGGATCAATCACTACATGGGAACAAATGACCGAAAAATTTTACTCAAATATTTTTAGCCAGCTAAAACAGCTAAGTTGAGGAATGATATTTCTTCTTTTGTGCATATGGATTTAGAAACACTTTACGATGCATAGGAGAGATACAAGGATCTACTGAGAAGATACCATCACCATGGGTTACCATTATGGCTACAGGTTCAAACCTTTTACAATGGTGTGAACCCCTCGACTAGGTAGCTGATTGATGCAGCCGCTGGTGAAACCTTAAATAAAAAACTCCTAAAGTGGCTTACGAGTTCATTGAAGAGATGTCACTGAATTACTATCAGTGGCAAGTCATGAGAATAAAGCCGACAAAAGCCGCAAGTGTTTTCAACCTCGACATAGTCACCATGTTATCAAACTAGGTAGAGCTTTTAACTATAAAGATTGATAGTTTATTTGGTTCATCCAGTACATCCAGTGATGCAGTACGATACGAATGGAGGAGGAATGAGCAATACAAAATATCCATCTTACAACCCTGGCATGGAGAATGAACATCTGAATTATATGGGTAATAACTCTAAACCTCCAAATAATCATTACAATAATACATATGGTACAAGATAGAGGAACCACCCAAATTTCTCATGGGGTATAACACCCCTAACCCGTATCCGTCGTGAACTAGGGTTACAAGGCATTACCTATACAAATATAACCCAATCTCAGAATAGGCATTTATATACATAAATCACATTTCCTTATCACAAGTTCGAATCAAAAGAGTTATGATTGCATGACTATCAAATTATGAAATACATTACCAGATATGCTTCAATTATAAATAATAGTACATCATAACTAATCAAAAATTTTATTGATATTTATGTCATACTCACTTTCGTATATACATATAAAATTCAACAAATTCTATCTCATTCATAGAACATTTTAAAACATTATCATAGCAACTATCTCACATACATGTAGTTGGGCAAACCATTTACCTAACCAATTTGATACATCTCATAACCAAATACATGAGCACATTATGCCCAATTTAGTAGAGCATTTCATAAAGCCAAATATGCCCAAGGTATTGCCTATTCAATAATCTAAATCTAATGAACATTTCATCAATACTATACTCAACTTCTCATGGCATTTACACATTTACTCATATCCCATTATACCTACTAAAACACATTTCATACTTGTCAACTCAATACATATGCTAAAACCGAATTTCATAGTCATTTACAATTTCTAATCGAATGTGTTTTAAACTTAATAAAAGAGCTATTTATAAGTTATGCATATTTTTACAAAATCTAGTTATAAAGCCCAAATTATCAAACATACATATCAAGATATTACTTACCCATTTACGCAAAGTACTATGGTAAAAATTCCTCAACTAATAACTAACTCAACTTTCAATCAAACCAAGTACATTCACCACACATAACATACTATATGGTATACTTCTAAAATGAGATGGATACGTGATCAAATACATATTATGAATAATTTCATTTGCAGACCATACAACCAAACACAAAAATAATTACTCTACGAAGTATACTTCCATAATCAGTAGATACTATGACAAATTTCATATAAAACCAAAATACCACAAAATTAGCCATTTTTGCATGGCATAAAAATATATACACACACCATTCAAAATGACTTCAAAAAGTATCATAGCCTATACATGCCATAGACTTTGAGTTCATTCTCAAAAAGGTACCAAAATATTTACGATAGTGTGATGAGCTTCAACGACGATCCCCAAGCATGTGACGATCACTCAAAAGAAATCTAAAACACGAGAACAACCAAGAACCAAGTAAGCTTTAATAGCTTAGTAAGTTATAAGCAATTGTAAAAGTATACAATTTAACATTATACTATTTACATCAATTTATTTTAATCATCATTAAAATTTATAACCATAGGTATAAATCATAACACCATTCATTAACTATCATATTTCATAGCCTTAAGATCGAATACTCAAACATTTCATATTAGGTTTCACCTTGAACTATAAACCATTTTCTCATCTCAAAACAAATTCATAAGCAAATAAATACATCACATTTCTTTAAATTCATATGCAAATATCACTTACCTAATTTGTACTAAATTTTCAAACCATCATGAATGAAATACCTGATCATTTTATTTTGTTTAACACATTTCATTAACCGATATCCTTGGAACATCCGCAAACCCGTACACTCAGTGCCAAACCATGTAACGTATCACACACTTAGTGCCGTCACCTTAATATATCGCACACATAGTGCCAAATACTTGTAATGTATCGCACACTTAGTGCCATTACATTAATATTCCACACACTTTGTGCCAAATGACCAATTTCGCACACACAGCGCTCGGTATTGTAACACCCCAAACTCGACCCAAACACCATGACCGGATCTGGCATGTCACTAAGAAGATTTAGTAAAACATGTCACATTTTTGGAAAACATTTGTCAAGTTTAAACATGTATTCTGGAAAACTTAATGATTTGATAATTTTTAAAAGATATAAATTTTATATGATGCCTTTATGAATTAAAAACTGAAATTTAGTACATGCCTTAGTTTATATTTTTCGCGAAAATTAGGTGTCCAATAATAGTAAAAACCCAAAAGAAAGCCCAAAGTATAAGGCTAGTGGCCCATGTCCTTATTACAATAAAATATAAAACCCAAAATAATTTAACTTATTAAAAGAAAATTTAAATAAATGGCGTCTTTGCTGTAACAATTCGAACTCTTGCATGGCCACCTTACGCTCCCCTCCAGCCCGGTCCGATGCACTAAGTGCTATCTAAAAAAATGTTAAATAATATGGTAAGTCACAAGACTCAGTGTGCAACCCTCATACACCATCAGACTGGGCCTTAACCCCACAGAATAGATAACAAAATATAATATATCAGGAATTATGCAAAGCCCAACCCAATCCTAGGTTTCCATCCGCTACACACCACCCTTACCTGCCATCACACCATTGGGAATTTCTACAATCAACCCACACCGCTACACACTATCGATGGCAGTCATGCTGCAGTTAGCTGCTCATTGTCAGATCATGGCAATAGCCACTACAGATCATGGAAAAAAAAATAGCCACTACAACAGATCATGGCAAAAGCCACTACAACAGAACACTTCCCCTTTCATCAATCACCCAACCCCATGCAATCACAGAAACTAGCATACATGTTTATCATATCAAATCAACAGAACCATTCACTTAAGAATGACAGAGATCACTAACCTGGTGATTCGCCTTTACCCTCCTCGAGTTTTCAACAGCCATGCCGGTATTTTGGCATTTAACAGGATATAACAGATTTATAAGCATATACTAACAGGCAATACAAATGGTGTGAGAATGTTACACACCTGATTATTGCATAGGACTACCCTCTATGTCGATACCCTCGCTAATTGGATCTACTGCCTTCTGTCTACAACTTTGCTCAAAAGCCGAAAGAACGCGAAGATAAAGCCTCTCCTATATTCGCCAAGGGTTAGTGTTTTACCCAAATTATATGTTTAAATTAATAGATCTCCTTACCTTGAAATCCCAAAAGTAATATAATCTGAGTGCTACTGAACTCTGGCTTAGAATTCTAAGCGATTGAATCCCCTTCGAATCCTAGAATGCCACAAATAAGAGAAAACACTCGATTAGTTAACCATATAGCTATTCAGCTAAGATATCTAAAAGTCAAAAAGATTGAAATCTCATGAATCGACACTTACCTTTAGTTTTCTTCAAGATTCTACTGGCAGACACCACAGAAGGAATTTGGCAATCACAGGAGATGAGATCTAGGGATTTCAACTTTTGAAAAAATCCAGGAAAAGATGAACGAGAGAAATGCTGATGCGTTTTCGGCTTTTGAAAGAACTAGGAATTGAAAAGATGGGCAAGGAAGTAGATAGAGAGATTCGGCCAAAGTGTTTGCAAGAGAAGAGAAGGTAAATTGCATGGGTTTCAGTTTCTAACAGAAGGAAGAAAAAAAAGAAGAAGAAAAAATTCGGCACACAATGAAAAATTGCATGGGTTTCGGTTTGCCAAAAAGAGAGAAAGCTTGAGGCTATTTTCAGAGAACACAATGAAAAATTTGACACACACCCTTGCCTATACTAAACCGATTTTCCCCCCTCTTCTGTGTTTGATTTTCGGCCAACTCTGCAACCAAGAGATCACTCTTATCATTCTATCCCTTATCCTTAACAGAACACTCATCCAACAAAGACCTATACCACACCACTACTTCCCCTTTATCAGCATCATATCCACATAATTTAAAACATAAAATCCCCTATTTTATAGCTACATTGCCGTCCCCCCAGCTCTCCTTGGGCTGCCAAAATTGGTCCAATTCTTTGGGCTCCAAGCGGCCATACTCGGGGCCCCTTCCTTTGCCTATTGGCACCACTTATAGCTCCTCCCATCAAGCCTCTCTTACTCCCGGGCCACAAGCCCATTATGCCTATTACACTCTCAATACTTTATTTAAACCCAATAGTCTCTAAAAAAATATTTAGCCAAGACCTCGGCCCATTCCACGAGCCCAATTTGCATCTCTAAACCTCAAATTAACATTTTAAGCATACATCACATAAAATGCACAGGCCCAATAATTCGGGATGTTACAGTTCTACCCCCTTAAAATAAATTTTAGCCTCAAAATTTGCCTGATCAGAAGAGATGGGGATACTGCTATCGCATAACATCCTCTGGTTCCCATGTCGCTTCCTCTGCACTGTGGTTTCGCCACAAAACCTTGACCAATGGGACGGACTTCCTTTTCAACACTTTTACGTCTCGATCCAAGATTTGCACTGGTTTCTCCTCAAAAGACAAATCTGGCCTTACTTCAATCTTTTCCACTGGCACAACGTGCGATGGATCAGAACGATAATGTCTTAGCATCAAGACATGGAACACATCATGTATTTACTCCAACTCTGAAGGCAACTCCAATCGATAAGCCACTGGGCCCACGCGTTCCAGTACCCGATAAGGCCCAATAAACCAGGGACTTAGCTTACCCTTCCGACCAAACCTCATTACCTTCTTCCATGGTGATACTTTCAAGAAGACTTGATCTCCTACTACAAATTCCATCCCTTTCCGTTTAAGATCCACATACGACTTCTACCAATCAGATGCTTCCTTCAACCGAGCCCGAATTAACCTAACTTTCTCTTCCGTTTCTGACACTAGTTCTGGGCCCAACACTTGACGCTCACCCAACTCTGTCCAACAAGTTGGGGTACGACATCTCCTTCCGTATAACGCTTCATAAGGCACCATCCAAATACTAGATTGATAACTATTATTGTACGCGAATTCTGCCAAAGGCAAATACTCTTCCCACTTCCCTAAAATCGATGATGCAACCCTTAGCATATCCTCCAAGATCTGAATTACCTCTCTCGGATGACCATCATGCAGGATGAAAAGCAGTCTTTGAAGTCTAGCCTTGTTCCCATTGCCTAATGCAGAGCCTTCTAGAACCATGACGTGAACCTAGGGTCTCTATCCAATATAATCGACACAGGTACACCATGCAGTCTCACCACCTCAGCCACATACAGCTTAGCTAACCTTTGCAGAGAAAAGTCGACACGAACTGGTATAAAGTGAGCAAACTTCGTCAGCCGATCCACAATCACCCAAATTGAATCCTTCTTAGTGGGCGTAAGGGGTAACCCACTAAAAAAATCCATCGTGATTCTCTCCTATTTCCACTGCAGAATCTTTACCGGCTGCAACAACCCTGAAGGCAACTAGTGTTCTACTTTCACCTGCTGGCACGTCAAACACTTACTCACGATTTCTGTTATCTCTCGCTTCAAACTTGGCCACCAGAATTATTCTCGTAAATCCCGATACATCTTAACCCCTTCAGGATGCATAGCGTAAGGGCTACTATTCACCTCCTGAAGAATCATCTGCCTAAACTCCACATCCTTTGGCATACAAATTCTCTTACGAAAACACAAGACTCCATCACCATTCAAACTATAGTCCTCTCCTTCACCGCTTCGTACTTGCTGGAGTCGAGCACTCAAAAGAAGTTGCTTCTCCTTGATCTGACTTGTCCACATAGGTCTTACTTGGAGCTCAGCTACCAAACTTCCATCCTCATATAGACTAAGATGAGTGAACATTGCCCTCAAATATGCTATCACCTTCCTATTCAGTGCATTTGCCACCATGTTAGCCTTACCCAGATGATATTCGATCGAGTAGTTATAGTCCTTCAAGAGCTCAATTCACCTACGTTGCCTCATATTCAACTCCTTCTATGTAAGGAGATACTTCAGGCTCTTATGGTCCGTATAAATAACTGACTTCTCCCCATACAGGTAGTGCCTCTAAATCTTCAGAGCAAACACTACCGCCGCCAATTCTAAATCGTGCGTAGGGTAGTTCAATTGATGCGGTCTCAACTATCGAGATACATATGCAATAACTTTTCCATCTTGCATCAACACACATCCTAAACCCGTGTGTGACGCATCATAGTAGATGGTAAATTCTTTTCTCGCCTCTGGCTAAATTAACACTAGCACTTCAGTCAAGAATCTCTTCATCTTCTCAAAGCTCTCTTGATGTTTGTCGGTCCATACAAATGATATTCCCTTCCTCAACAAATTAGTTAAAGGTGTCGCTATCAATAAGAACCCTTCAACAAACCTTCTGTAGTACCCGGCCAATCCCAAGAAACTTTGAACTTCCGCCACGACTTTGACGGTTTCCAATCCAATCGACTTCTATCTTCCGAGGGTCCACCTAATTCCTCTGCGAAAACTACATGCCCTAAGAAAGTCACTTCCTTCACCGAACTCACACTTATTGAATTTATGTAACCGCTTCTCCTCAAAATTTGCAACACCACACCTAAGATGTGCATCATGCTCCTCCTCGGACTTGGAGTAAACCAGGATATCATCGATGAACACCACGACGAACCGATCAAGATACGATTGAAATACTCGATTCATCATATCCATAAATACCGCTGGCGTATTCATCAAACCGAACGACATCACTAAAAATTTGTAATGACCGTACCAAGTCCGAAATGCTGTCTTATGGATGTCTCATTCCTTTACCCTTAACTGATGATATCCTGACCTTAAGCCAATCTTAGAAAAGACCGAAACTCCTTTGAGCTGATCGAACAGGTCGTCGATTCTTGGCAGTGGGTACTTGTTCTTAACCGTCAACTTATTCGATTGACGGTAGTCCACACACATACGCATGGATCCGTCCTTCTTCTTCACAAACAGGACCAGGGCTCCCCACGAAGACACACTCGGTCGAAAAAATCCACGATCCAACAGTTCCTGGATCTGGGCTTTGAGTTCCACCAGCTCCTTCAGCCCCATTTTGTACAGAGCAATAGACACTAGAGCTGCACCCGGAAGTAGCTCTATTCCAAACTCCATCCGTTTGGTCCTAAAATTCTCCTTCCACAGCTGGCATATCCGGCATCTTATTTCCTGACCCGTGGCCAGACCTTACTGGTTCAGACACGGTCATCCTACCCCTACCACGACCACGCGGCGGGCGTCCTCAACCCCTTGTACTCATCTTCCTAATATCGCCTTTATCTAATTTAAGAAAATTTTATGAATTATTAACTCTTTCCATTGATTATCCACAAACAATTTTATGAAAAAGTAGTTTGATAGTGGTTGTTTTGAATTCAGAATTATATCTGAAGGTTCAGTCTCAAGTCTACTACCCTAATTTAGAGAATCACATACATTCACAATCAAGATCTGTAGGCATTCACAAACTTACGTTCATCACCTAAGGGCGTTTTCGTCATTTCACTACCTAGGGTATTTTCGTAATTTATCTTATAGGGGTATTTTCGTAACTTTCAAAATAGGGTATCTTGGTGGTTTTACAAAATAGGGGGTATTTTTGAAATTTTACAATCTGAGGGGTATTTCGATAATTTTGTAAACCAGGGGTATTTCGATAATTTCACAAATCTTGGTAATTTTTTTCAAATCTAGGGTATTTTGGAAAATTTTTACAAACCAAGAGTATTTCAAAAATTTTACAAAACTAGGGGGTACTTTAGTGATTTTGCAAAATAGGGTGGCTGGTCCCTTTCGGGTTTTAATTATAAATTTTGGCTCGTCAATAAGTCCTCATGGCTAAAATGAACAGACACTACGCACCAAGTAGGATTCCAATGAAGAGGAGGTGAGTCACTAGGACTGCTTAAGTACCAAGCTCTCCCTGGATCCAATCCTAGACATGCGTATGCCTGTTACCACACCCTAACCCAGTGACTTGTTAACGGACATGTTTAATTAGACTAAGTTTTATGGAGTTTATTGTTTGGTGTAAGCTAGGCCTAAGGTCCAATAATTTCTATCTTACTAACCTATGGCCCCATAAAGCTGATTAAGCCTACATACATAACACACAATGGTTCAGAATACTTACCCGCGACTTTGGGCGGAGATGCAGGTGCCATCTTTGAGAGAACAATCTCATTACATGTTTCTGAAAACCCATCTTTAAAAAACATTTTGAGCCCAAAAACCCTAAAGTTGAGTTTTGAACTGGGCTCTGATACCAATTTGTAACACCTCATACCCAGCCCAAACACCACGACCGGATCTGGCATGTCACTAAGAAGATTTAGTAAAACATGTCGCATTTTTGGAAAACATTTGTCGAGTTTAAACATGTATTCAGAAAACTTAATGATTTGATAATTTTAAAAGATATAAATTTTATATGATGCCTTTATGAATTAAAACCAAAATTTAGTACATGCCTTAGTTTATATTTTTGCAAAATTAGGTGTCCAATAATAGTAAAAACCCAAAACAAAGCCCAAAGTATAAGGCTAGTGGCCCATGGCCTTATTACAATAAAATATAAAACCCAAAATAATTTAACTTATTGAAGGAAAATTTAAATAAATGGCGTCTTTGCTGTAACAATTCAAACTCTTGCATGGTCACCTTGCGCTCCCCCCCAGCCCGGTCCGATGCAGTAAGTGCTACCTGAAAAAAATGTTAAATAATAGGGTGAGTCATAAGACTCAGTGTGCAACCCTCGTGCACCATCAGACTGGGCCTTAGCTCCACAGAACAGATAACAAAATATAATATATCAAGAATTATGCAAAGCCCAACCCAATCCTAGGTTTCCATCCACTACACACCACCCTTACCTGCCAATCACACCATTGGGGATTTCTACAATCAACCCACACCGCTACAAACCATCGATGGCAGTCATGCTGCAGTTAACTACTCATCGTCAAATCATGGCAATAGCCACTATAATAGATCATGGCAAAAAAAAAAATAGCCACTACAATAGATCATGGAAAAAGCCACTACAACAGATCATAGTAAAAGCCACTACAACAGAACACTTCCCCTTTCATCAATCACCCAACCCCATGCAATCATAGAAACCGGCATACATGTTTATCATATCAAATCAACAGAACCATTCACTTAAGAGTGACAGAGATCACTAACCTGGTGATTTGTCTTTACCCTTCTTGGGTTTTCAACAGCCATGCCGGTATTTTGACATTTAACATGATATAACTGATTTATAAGCATATACTAACAGTCAATCCAAATGGTGTGAGAATGTTACACACCTGATTAATGCGTAGGAATACCCTCTATGTCGATACCCTCGCTAATCGGATCTACTACCTTCTGTCTACAACTTTGCTCAAAAGCCGGAAGAACGCAAAGATAAGGCCTCTCCTATATTCAGCCAAGGGTTAGTGTTTTACCCGAATTATACGTTTAAATTAACAGATCTCCTTACCTTGAAATCCCGAAAGTAATACGATCCGAGAGCTACTAAACTCTGGCTTAGAATTCTAAGCGATTGAATCCCCTTCAAATCCCGGAATGCTACAAATGAGAGAAAACACCCGATTAGTTAACCATATAGCCATTCGACTAAGATCTCTAAAAGCAGAAAAAAGATTGAAATCTCGCGAATCGACACTTACCTTTAGTTTTCTTCAAGATCCGGCACAAGCAGACACCACAGAAGGAATTCGGCAATCACAGGAGATGAGATCTAGGGATTTTAGCTTTTAAGAAAATCCCAAAAAAGATCAACGAGAGAAATGCTGATGCATTTTCAACTTTTGGAAGAACTAAGAATTGAAAAGATGGGCAAGGAAGTAGATAGAGAGATTCGGCCAAAGTGTTTGCAAGAGAAGAGAAGGTAAATTGAAGGGGTTTCGGTTTTTGACAGAAGAAAGAAAAAAAAGAAAAAGAAAAGATGATTCTAGTTTGTCAAAAAGAGAAAGCTTGAGGCTATATTTAGAGAACACAATGAAAAATTCTAAGACACCCCTTGCCTATCTTTGAACCGATTTTCCCCTCCCATGTTTGATTTTCTACCAACTCTGCAACCAAGAGATCACTCTTATCATTCTATCCCTTATCCTTAATAGAACACTCATCCAATGAGACCTACACCACACCACTACTTCCCATTTATCAGCATCATATCCACATAATTTAAAACATAAAATCCCTTATTTTTTAGCCATATTGCCGTCCACCCTAGCTCTCCTTGGGATCCAAGCGGCCACACTAGGGCCCCCTTCCTTTGCCTATTGGCGCCACTTATTGCTCCCTCCTACTGCGCCTCTTGCTCTTGGGCCACAAGCCCATTATGCCTATTACACTCTCAATACTTTATTTAAACCAAATAGTCTCTAAACAAAATATTTAGCCAAGACCTCGGCCCATTCCTGGGCCCAATTTGCACCTCTAAACCTCAAATTAACATTTTAAGCATACATCACATAAAATGCACATGCCCAATAATTCGGGATGTTACATGTATTTAGATTTGCACACTTAGTGCTTTACTTGAACCTGTTACTCACTTTAATAAACACATATATTCATACAATTTAGTTTATTACATCTATATACCAACATCATATTCGACTATACTAATGATATACAAATATACATCACATTCGGCCAAATTCATCTCTTAAATCAATGTCTCACATAGTTATATCATTAACATATACGTATACTTCACATTCAACTAAATTCATCTCCTAACCATTATTGCATTTGCCATTATCATATTGTACATATTTACCTCAATTAAATACATGTACATCATTATAGATAAAAATTCAATTCAACCAATTGCTTAAAAACTTACCTTGAGTATCGACGGACTTTGTTTTTCGACTATTCAATTATCTTCTCCTTTCCCCGATCAAATCTCGATCCTTTTTGTTCTTGATCTAATAAATTTCAAATTAAGCTCATTCAAACATATTTTCATTCAATTTATTCCAAAAACACATAAAAGAGCATAAATGCTTGAATCAATATCCTGGAAATACCAAAACAAGAATTAAGAACACATAGTTAAGAACAAATTAAGTATTTATCATACAGCTTAGATAACAATAACAAGATCCGTCTTAGGTTTCATCCCCTCAAGTATTTGAGGGTTTAGTTCATAATTGTAAAAGAAAACATCTTAGAAGAAAATATAAAAAAAAAAAAAACATAAGAGAACCCTAAAACCCCCTGAAGGAATTGAAGGAGAGTTCCTCCGTCTTGAGTATGATTTCGACTTTTTGAGATGATTCAATTGGCTTACTTTGAGTAAATCCCAGAATTTAACTGCTTTGACTCGACTTTTTGGCCTCGCTAAACGCCTCTCTAAAGGTTGGCCTCTAGGGCCTTTATATAGGCTTTTGGAAAATTTTCTTTGCCTCTAAGTACCCTAATCCGAATAAAACTCTTCTTATCTGCGGTAGAGACACGCCCATGGCACACGCCCGTGTAAATCGTGGCCAGGCCGTGGTTGAACCTGTTGATGAGGCACGGCCGTGTATTTTGGGGTCCAGGCTGTGGTCAGCTCTTCTTACGGGGCACGGCCATGTGGTCTTGGGCCCAGGCCATGGGGATTTCATGCTTTGGCCCATTTTCTCCGTTTTTGGCCTGTTTCTCGCTCTTTTCATCCTCCAGTGCTCTCCTGAGTATAAAACATGAAAACAAAGGATTAGGAGCAACTATTTCCATAATTAAAGGGATAAATCATACAAAAACATGCTAAATGTGGGATTAAAATATGTTCGTATTATGGTTCAGCTACAACCATACCTTCTTGCATCAAAACATAGCCCAAACCATTCAAGGATGCATCACTGAAAATAACAAACTCTTTACCCGACTCTGGCTGAACAAGCACTGGAGCTTCAGTCAATAAAGTTTTAACTGATCGAAACTCTTGTGGCACCTTTCTGTCCACTCGAATCTGACATCTTTCTAAAGTAGCTTTTTCATCGGAGCAGCAATCATTGAGACCCCTTTCAAAAAGCGTCTATAGTAACCAACAAGTCCTAGAAAACTTCAAACTTCAGAAACATTCCGCGAGGATTTCCAATCAAGTATAGTCGAGATCTTACTCGGATCAACCCGAATACCTGATGCTGAAACAACATGCCCCAAGAAACTAACTTCACGTAACCAAAACTCACATTTGCTGAATTTCACGTACAACTGCTTATCACGCAAAATCTGTAGCACAAGTCTTAACTGTTTGGCATGCTTAGTTTCATCATGCGAATAGAACAAAATGTCATCTATAAACACAACCACAAACTGATCCAGATACTGTTTGAATACCCGATTCATCAAATCCATGAAAATAGCAGGAGCATTAGTGAGTCCAAAAGGCATCACTAAGAACTTGTAATAATCGTATCTTGTTCGGAAAGCAGTCTTTGGCACATCAAAATCTCTGACTCGCAACTGATAATAACCCAATCTTAAATCTATCTTTGAAAACATTGAAGCCCATTTCAGCTGATCAAATAAGTCATCAATCCATGGCAACGGGTATTTATTCTTTATAGTCACCTTATTTAGCTGATGGTAATCAATACACATTCGCATAGTTCCATCTTTCTTTTTCACAAATAGAACTAGCGCACCCTAGGGAGAGAAACTCGGTCGTACAAAACCTCTATCTGTTAACTCTTGCAACTGTGTTTTCAACTCTTTTAATTTAGTAGGTGCTATCCAATACGGAGCTATCAAAATTGGAGTCGTCCCTAGTACTAACTCAATACCAAACTCTACTTCTCGAATAGGTGGCAAACTCGATAATTCTTCGAAACACATCTGGATACTCGCACACAAATGGTACAGATTCAATCTTCTTTTCAGTCACTTTACTATCAAGTACATAAGCAAAGTAAGCTTCGCAACCCTTTTTCATAAGCTTTCGAGCCAACATCGAGGATATCACTGCTGGTAACCCATTTAAATCAGTAGACTCAATTCCAATTATCTCATTATTCTGGCACCGTGAATCAATGATCTTTCGTCTATAATTCACTACTGCATCGTGCACGATTAACCAATCCATACCGAGGTTGATATCAAACTCATTAAATGGTAGTAACATCAAATTAGCCGGAAAACATGAATCTCGAATCATCAAAGGGCAATTCTTGCACACCCTGTCAACTAATACACACTGGCCCAGGGGGTTTGAAACCCGAATCACAAACTTAGTAGACTCAACAGGTAGAGTCTTTCTGGATACTAGTGTTTCACACACATAGGAATGGGTTGAATAGGGATCAATCAGAGCAATTACACTAGTATTAAATAGAGTAAATATAGCAATGATAACATCTAGAGATAATGCTTCCTCTCGAGCACGAATGGCATCAACTCTGGCAGGTGTACGAGCCTCAGATCCAACAGCTGCATTCGAAGTCCCTCTCTGAGTACCGCTTCTACCTCCCGCATTTTGGGGTGGTCTACCCTTAGCTGTAGCACCGCTCGGCCTCGTACTCTGAGCATTATCCTTCTAAGCTAACTCCGGGCAATCCCGAATGAAATGATCCTGTGAACCAAACTTGTAGCAGGCTTGATTGTTAGACTTGCCCCAACATTCACCAAAATGTCACCTACCACATTGTTGACACTCGGGTTTGTTCGGTCGTGTATTGCCAACACTAGCAATCGAGGTAGCTCGTGAACTCACTAGTGGTTGCTCTCGTATAAAAATCCTAGCATTAGTCTTAGATCGACTACTATCATTTCGAAACTTCATTGATGTCATCTGAGAAGTTTTACTTGCTGATCTCTTACAAAAATCTCTAGCTTCGAATTTAATTTTCCATTCTCTTTTCGGAGCTCTTCGGTCTTGTAAGCTCGCTCGACAAGTACTACAAACTCTTTTATTTCAAGTATGTCGATAAGCAATTTTATGTATTCGTTCAGTCCCTCCTCGAATCTTTTACACATAGCATCCCCTGTTACAACACACTCTCGGGCATAACGACTGAGTCTCACAAACTCACACTCATAGTCAGATATGGTCATACGACCCTGTTTTAACTCGAGAAACTCTTTGCATTTTTGATCAATGAATCTCTGACTGATATACTTTTTGCGAAACTCCGTCTGAAAGAAATCCCAAGTGACCCGTTCCTTCGGAACAACCAAAACCAAAATGTTCCACTAATAGTAGGCAGAATCCCCTAATAAAGATATAGCATACTTCAAGCACTCTTCGAGTGTACAACATAGTTCATCAAAGACACGAATAGTATTATCGAGCCAAAATTCAGCTCGCTCAGCATCATCAGTAGTAGTGGCCCAAAACTCTTCAGCTCCGTATTTTCTAATTTTATCAACCGGAGGCTTATTTAACCTCTCAGGATTAATGATCGAGGGTACCATAGGTACTACAAGTGGATTATTTGGGTTCGAGGGTTGTTGAACAATTGGATTTGTCTGGATATACTGATTAAACCAATCATTCATTATACTAAAGAAGGATTGTTAGCCCCCTCATCTTGGTTACTAGTAGCTGGTCGAGATTCAACAGACGAGGTCCCTTGCACGGGAGCAGGCGCCACACTCTCAACATCATCAGCTACGACTCGTTCGGGATCAGGGTCCATTTACTATAAGAAAGAAGAAAAACACATTTCCTTGTCGAAGTCATCAAACTATCATAATAAAAATTATGGCATGTATAGCTAGACTCACACGCGCTATGTTAGTCCGAGAACTGACTAAACCGTAGCTCTGATACCAATAAAAATGTAACACCCCTAACCCGTATCTGTTGCCAAACTAGAGTTACAAGGCATTACCTATACAAATAAAACCCAATCTCAGAATAGGCATTTATATACATAAATCACACTTCCTTATCACAGGTTAGAATCAAAGAGCTATGATTGCATGACTATCAAATTATGAAATACATTACCAAATATAATTCAATTATAAATAATATTACATCATAACTAATCAAAAATTTTATTGATATTTATGTCATACTCACTTTCGCATATACATATAAAACTCAACAAATACTATCTCATTCATAGAACATTTTAAAATATTATCATAGCAACTATCTAACATACATGTAGTTGCGCAAACCATTTACCTAACCAGTTTGATACATCTCATAACCAAATACATGAGCACACTATGCCCAATTTGGTAGACCATTTCATAAAGCTGAATATGCCCAAGGTATTGCCTATTCAATAATCTAAATCTAATGAACATTTCATCAATACTATACTCAACTTCTCACGGTATTTACACATTTACTCATATCCCATTAAACCTATTAAAACACATTTCATACTTGTCAACTCAATACATATACTAAAACCGAATTTCATAGTCATTTACAATTTCTAATCGAATGTGTTTTAAACTTAATAAAAAAGCTATTTATAAGTTATGCATATTTTTTACAAAATCTAGTTAAAAACCCAAATTATCAAACATACATATCAAGATATTACTTACCCATTTACACAAAGTACTATGGTCAAAATTCCTCAACTAATAAAACTCAACTTTCAATCAAACCAAGTACATTCAATACACATAACATACTATATGGTATACTTCTTGATAAACCGTAAAAGTAACATATTTTAATCCCACATTTAGTATGCCTTTGGATGATTTATCCTTGATTTACGTTAAAAGGTGCTCTTAATCCTTTCTTTTCATATCTTATGATCAAGAAAGCACCTAAAGATAAAAAGAACGTAAAACGGGCTTAAAACGGACAAAATTGGGCCAACCCAAGAAATCGACACGGCCTAGACTTCAAGCCACACTGGTAGTGTTTTGCCATTTACTTCACACTACCATGCCATGATTTACACAACTGTGTGCCAATTGATGAGAATCGAGACACGGCCTGAAGATGACTTACACGGGCGTGTGCCATGGGCATGCCCCTGCCTCGAAAAAGAGCAATTTCACTCAGATTTGGATGCTTGGAGGCAAAGAAACACATTCCTAAGTCTACTTAAACATCCTAGGAGGAATTCTACTGGAATTAGGATACTTAGGAGCCAAGTAAAGCGTCTCAAAGCCTATATAAACACCCAAGGTAGCAACTAAAAAGGGAGTTCGGCAAAAGCCGAAACAAGAGCTTTTTGCAGAGGTTTTTGGTCAAGCTTTCATCTTTTAGGGAATCACTTGAAGATAGCCAGTTGATCCATCTCAAGAAGCTGGATCTCCACTCAAGACGGAGGATCTCTCATTCAATTCCTTCATGGGGTTTTAGGGAGTTCTTATGTTTTGTTTATTCTTTTCTCTTGAGATGTTTTCATATTTAATTATGCACTAAACCCTTCAAATACCTGAAGGGGATGAAACCTATGATGGATTTTGTTATTTGATTTCTAAATTTATATGATAAGTACTTGGTTTGTTCTTAATTATGTTGCTTAATTTAATCGATGTGCTTAGGTGGAGGAGGAATAGACCCTACCTAAGAGTAGATCTAGCATAATTGAGCGGAGTTGATCGAGCGCCTAGAGATAGGGTTACGAGATTTTTCCGATTAGGGTGAAACCTAATATGCGAATCCATTGATTGATTCTTCGCTTTCTTGGGGGTTATTATAAGAGAACGGAGTTCCACTAATTAACCTAAGGTTAGGCGTTATTCGCCTTAAGAGAGGGTTTAATATAGGTTAGGGAGTCTCACGGATCGGGCTAAGTAAAGAAATCATATGGTTTGGGGAATAAATAATAAGTGAAGTCATAGGTGGATTCTTCCCAGGTATCATCTTTATCAACCGAGTTTTCCTAAAGTCTTTCTCCAATTCAATCTTTTGTCTTTGCATTTAGTCTAAGTATTTCGTTAGTTTAATAATTCAATCACTCCAAATTTTAGGCTAAATAATAGAAAGAAAGTGAGTAGTAGTACTTTTAGGTTCCTTTG
This sequence comes from Gossypium rotundifolium, assembly GCA_025506655.1. Classification (NCBI taxonomy): domain Eukaryota; kingdom Viridiplantae; phylum Streptophyta; class Magnoliopsida; order Malvales; family Malvaceae; genus Gossypium; species Gossypium rotundifolium. The sequence continues at coordinate 174,183,303 of CP106727.1, forward strand.
GGTTCGATAAGATATTCCTGCCTGAGCTATACTACTGTTCGATAGGTGCACTTGCCTCTATCATTGTCACAGTTAGTCTACAGGTTCGATCACTCTTTTATAAATATTAAAACTTGACTATTTGACACGATCAAGTTTTTGACGCCGTTGTCGGGGAACACTAAAATATTAAGAAAACTCTATTTCTATTACTTTAGCCAAATTTTTTTATTTTCAATTTATTATTATTATTTTATTCTTTATTATTATTTCTTCTTACTTTGCTAATTTTCTCCTCTATTTTGCTTTTGGCAGAAAATTTTAGTCTATGGAAAAGATGGCACTAAATAATTATCAATGGCAAGGCATGGGGGCAATTCCTACTAAAGCAAGCAGTGTTTTCAACCTCGACGTGGTCACCAGGTTATCTAATCAGTTAGAGATTATGAATAAAAAGATTGATGATTGGTATAGTCCCTTGCAGGTACATCCAGAAATACAATATGATTTGAGTCTAGGAGGCGTGGCGAATCCTGAGTACCCATCCTACGGATATGGCATGGAAAACAAGCAAGCTCACTATACAGGTAACTATTCTAGATATCAAAATAATTTTTATAGTGACACTTATAATGCAGGTTGGAAGTACCATCCCAATTTCTCGTGGAATTATCAAAATAGCCAAAGATCGAAACTTCCTCCAGATTTTCAACAACCACCTCACCAACAAGAAGAGGAGCCGAATCTTGAAGAGATGCTGACGAATTTCATGGCAACCATAGATTCTCGTCTCCAAAAGACTGAAGTAGCACTTGATGAACAACAAAAATCGATCAAACAGATGGAGAATCAAGTTGGAGAACTTACTAGGTCAGTGGGACATCTCGCAAAGCTAATACGACCACTAGGACGTCTACTAAGTAACATCGAGGTTAACCCAAAGGAGAAAATTCAAGCCATCTCAGCTCAAGATAGTAAGGGGTTAGATGAACCAAACTCAATACAAGAAAACAAGGTAGACGAAGGTAAGATAGAGGTAGCACAAGAAAAGCAAAAACTGGTAATTAAGGACTACCAACCTGGCATATTTTATCCTTAAGCAATGAAAAAAGACGATTCAGAGGAACAGTTTGGTAAGTTTCTTAAACTCTTAAAGAAATTACATATTAACTTCCCTCTCCTTGAAGCTATTTTTCAGATACCAGACTCGAGGAAATTTTTAAGACAGCTCTTGACCAACAAACGCAAATTAGACAAAGAGCACCATGTGGAGCTAAACGCAATGTGCTGAGCAATTCTACAAAATAAACTGCCACGGAAATTAAAAGATCCAAGGAGTTTTACAATTCCATGTTTAATTGGTAGTTTATCTATTGATAATGCATTAGCGGATTTAGGGGCAAGCATCAATGTTATGCCTTACAAAATGTTTAAACAACTAGGTCTAAGGAAACCCAGACAAACTAGGATGAGCATTCAACTAACTGATAAAACAATAAGAATTCCTAGGGGTATAATAGAAAATGTTCTAATCAAAATTGATAAATTCGTATTCCCAGTAGACTTTGTTGTTTTAGACATGGGTGAGGACAACACGATCCCCTTAATTTTTGGAAGACCCTTTTTAGCAACTGCCAGAGCTAAAATTGATATCTATGTAGGAGAACTCATACTTTATGTAGGCAACAAGATAGTCACTCTTCAAGCTCTTGACTCGGCCAGAACATCAAGTGATAAAGGTGAGAAAGTAAATTCAATTGATAACCAACTTGTTCAACCTTCATTGCAGGAAACACCACAAAGCTACAAATCGAAGCCGAATCATAGACCTCGTACTAATAAAGAAGAATTACATGAGGAACCAGAACCACACGAAGTGAAACTGAAGGAAACCCCAGACGAGCTGATAGGAACAACAAATCACATCAAAATAGAGGATTAGGTATCGTTGAATAAGGAAGACCATCGAATCACCGATTCAGAACTCAAGGCAAACGAAGAAATCAATTTTGAGGTACTTAATGTTTTCTTATGCGGCACAGTCGAGGTAAGCAATCCTAAATTCAACACTTTTGAGGTAAACATTACTCGACTTAAACTTTATATCCATAACCGAGTTGATCGAATGAGAAAGGATTTCCACCTCCTCAAACCACCATGACCATACAAATGAGAGGTAAAGTCTAGCTAAGACTATAAAGAAGCGCTTCTCGGGAGGCAACCCGAGCACTAACCCTATTTTTACGTTTTTTATTTTATTTTTTATTTTTTCTTTTCTTTTTCTTTTTAGCACCTATCCATAAACTAACCAAAGAGCAGATTTCTAGGCCACAAGGCCTTACACACGGGCGTGCTCGTGGCCGTGTGGAAGCTAGGGGCTAAACTATGGGCGTGCTGTTAGGCGTGCACAAACAGGGAATAAACTTTTTTCTCCAACAAGGGCTACGATACTAGTCCACGCCCGTGTCGACGCCCCGTGTGAGGTTACTGACTCGTCAAGCACGGGATAAACACGGCCGTGCCTCCCAACTATGCCAACATTCTGACTTATCGAACACTGGAGGAGCACGCCCGTATTGAATGACCGTGTGAAGAAAGACACAGGCGTTGTAACACCCCAACCCGGTCTAAATGCTACACTCGAGTCTGGCGTGCTACGGGGAAGAAAATACTTTAAAAATCAGTTTGTCGACTTCATTGGTGGTGAAAACCCTTGGAAAACTCTTATTGTTTTTAGAAAACGAATTTGAGTTTGAGGAAAAATTAAAACGTGTTAAGACTTGGTTTTTTCTTTTAAAAAAGAAAATTATTTGCTTTGTTGTTACTCTATATCATTTACTTAATCGGTGAACATTTGAAAACGTCTTGATCGAGGTTTTGAAAACATCCAATTCTTATCTATCAGGTTTGCTTATCAATAATTATAGGAACATCCAAATAAAACATCCCAAATTAAAAGTTAGGCGGCCTTATTACAATGATGTAAACCCCAAAATTAAAAAAATAAACCACTAAGTTCAACCAAAAACTTTGGAGCAAAGCAGTTGCTGAGCATGGCCACCTCGAGTCCACTCCGGCTCCAAATCCACGATCTAAGTCTGATCTGCAAAAATATAAAGAAAGGGGTGAGTCACCGAGACTCAGTGTATAAATCCCCATCCCAAGAAAATCATGCTCTTACACAAGTTCATACAATAATATGCAAGTCATGCAACCCACCTAAGTATCCATCCGGGTCTCCCGATTCTACCCCTTGTGGTACCAAACCACTGGTAACCGAAGTTACAAAATAAATATATGTGGTACCAAACCACTGGTAATCGAAGTTACAAAATAGGTATATGTGGTACAAAACCACTGGTGGTGCCAAACCACTGAGACTTAGTCAAAATTTTGTATTATGTGGGGCCAACCCACTGTGTGATACCAAATCACTGGTGACAGTCTAATAGATCATACTTCCCCCTCCTCTCATCACCCATGGCATATACTCATGCAATCAATATCAGTATGATTATATTTAATATACCAAGTCATGTATACAAGATAACATGCTTTTATAGATCTCATACAATGCGAGTAATAATAACAACTTACCCGGCATCCACGCTTTTACTCAAAGGGGTATTTCAATAACCATAGCCGTCATTCCGGCTTTCAATCAACACATAACACAAACACATATTAAGTAGGAAAGTGTGTAAGAGTTACACACCTATTTTCGTACTACTGCGTCTACACTACTTTAGCGTTATTTACAGATCCAATCGCTCCTATTGCTGATCTATTAATATTCCGAATGTAAATGGTGAGATCTACTTAATCACTTACTTATAACTCTAAATCGTAACCTTACCTAAATCGTCGGATCCCGAAAGTCTTTGATGAAACGTCACCACCAACCTACATTCGGCCAACACCCTATTTATTAAACTAAACCCTTAAACGAAATCAATAAGTATCATAACCCATTCGGCCAACCATAATTGAACAAGTAAGGCCATTCGGCCAACCCACCATCAACCTACCTTAAGCTTTTCCACCAAATCGGCACTTCTGAGTACTGATAAGCAGGGTTCGGCTTCTATGGGCAAAGAGGAGAAATCGACAGGGCCTTACAAAACTGATTCGGGTTAGATCTTGATGAAAAGAAAAAGAAAAATAGTAAAGAAATAAAATCTCGAAACTCACCCGATCAAAGAGGAGTATTCGGCTTATGGTGCACCTTCGGGAAAATTGCACCCCTCTTGAAGATTTGGCTATGGAGAAAGGTGATGGAGACTAGGGTATTCGACTTTTAGAAGATTTTTGAGGAGGAAAAAGGATGAGAAGAAGAAAATACTAGAGAGTTGCGGCAAAGAAACTCACCACAGAAAAATGAAATTTCGACTTTCAGAGAAAAAGTTGTGGAAGGAAAGAAAGAAAAACAAATGAGAGAAAAGATGGACTATTGCCTACTAATTTCAGCTACACATGCACACACCTCAGAGTTGGAGTTTCGGCCAACTCTCTGCCTCTTGATAACTTTTATCCATCTTGATAACCCAACCTTTATCTTCCTTTTAAAAGAGGCCACCTAAAATCCACTTCTTCCCTCTTAATTATCATAATTTAAATCATTAAATAAAATAATAAACACCCTTAAAATGTAGCTAGGTGCCGTCCACTCTCTCCCCCTCCTTGAAGTGCCAAATTTTGGCTCATTAACTTGGGCCCCAAGCGACCACATTGGCCCAAACTCCTTCCCTAAGTGACGCCACTTTTAATACCCATCTAAAGCACCTCAAATTTTTCGGGCCACAAGCCCAGCTTGCTACTAAACACAGTGATTTAAATTAAATTACTACTGACTCTATTTTTAATCAATTTACCTCGGCTTTAAGCCCAAACCTGAGCCCAACACACCTCAAAGCCTTTAACCTACTAACTTCACCATGCAACGTATCAAATACATAGACCCACAGGATCAGGATATTACAGTTCTACCCCTCTTAAAATAAATTTCTACTCGAAATTTACAGTCAAAAGAGTTGAGGTATTGTTTGACGATAATATCCTCCGGTCCTATGTCGCTTCCTCGATCCATGGTTCCGCGATAGTACCTTTACCAAAGGAACATATTTCCTACGCAACACCTTAACATCCCGATCTAAGATCTGCATTGGTTCCTCCTCAAATGTTAAATCTGGATTCACTTCTATCTCCTCCACCGGTACCACATGTGATGGATCGGAGCGATAGCGTCTAAGCATGGAAACATGAAACACATCATGGATTTGACCCAACTCTGGTGGCAACTCAAGCTGGTATGCCACTGGTCCTACCCGCTTCAACACCCGATAAGGCCCGATAAATCTAGGGCTCAACTTGCCTTTCCTACCAAACCTCAAAACCTTCTTCCACGGCGACACCTTCAGGAAAACTTTGTCGCTTTCTGAAAACTATATATCCTTTCGCTTAAGATCGGCATAAGACTTTTGCCTGTCCGAAGCTTCTTTCAGCCGCGCCCGAATCACTTTCACCTTATCTCTGTCTCAACAAACCAACTCCGACCCAACAACCGCCGCTCTCCCAACTCATCCAACATATGAAAGTACGACACCTCGACCATATAACGCCTCGTGTGGAGCCATCTTAATACTACCGATAACTATTGTTATATGCGAACTCCGCCAACGGCAGGAATTCTTCCCAACTGCCCTTGAAATCCAAGACGCATCCCCTTCGCATGTCCTCTAAAACTTGAATCACCCTTTCCGATTGTCCATCTGACTATGGATGAAATGCCGTACTGAAACCCAATCTTGTGCCTAGTGCCTGGTGCAAAGCTTTCCAGAACCTTGACATAAATTTAGGGTCTCTGTCTGAAATAATCGACCCTGGCACCCCATACAACCTCACAACCTCCGCTATATATAGCCTTACCAACTTCTGAAGAGAATAATCCATGCGTATAGGTATGAAATGAGTAGACTTTGTCAGACGGTCCACAATTACCCAAACTGAATCCTTTTTGGTAGGCGTAAGGGGTAGCCCGCTCACAAAATCCATTGTAATCCTTTCCCACTTCCATTGTGGAATCTTAATCGGTTGCAACAATCCCGAGGGTAGCTGATGTTTAGCTTTAACCTGTTGACATGTCAGACACTTGCTCACAAATTTCGTTACTTCACACTTAAGACCTGGCCACCAAAATTGTTCTGCAAATCCCGGTACATCTTACTACTTCTTGGATGCATAGCATAGGGACTGTTATGTGCCTCCTGCAAGATTTTCTGCTTAACTCCACATTCTTGGGCATACACACCTTTCCTTGAAAACACATCACTCCATCACTGTTCAAGCTATACCCTTCCAAATCACCATTCAGTACTTGCAACCACTGAGCACTTAAAACTTCATCTACTCGTTGTTTTTCCTTAACTTCACTAATCCATGTTGGCTTTACTTGCAATTTCGCTAACAGGCTTCCATCCTCATACAGACTAAGGTGAGCGAACATGGCTCTTAAACCGCCACAACCTTACGGCTCAAGGCGTTTGCTACCACATTAGCCTTTCACGGGTGGTATTCAATCGAGCAATTATAGTCCTTTAACAGCTCAATCCACCTCCTTTGCCTTAGATTCAACTCTTTCTGCGTAAGAAGGTACTTCAAGCTCTTGTGATCCGTATGCACTACCGAATTCTCTCCATACAAATAATGTCTCCAGATTTTTAGTGCAAAAACTACTGCATCCAATTCCAAATCATGCGTCGGGTAGTTCACTTCGTGAGGTCTTAATTGTCGAGAAACGTACGCTACCACTTTTCCTTCTTGCATCAGCACATAATCCAATCCTATGTGGGATGCATCACAATAAACCGTAAATTCCTTTTCGACTTCCGGTTGAATTAACACCGGGGCCTCCGTCAGAATCCTCTTTAACTTCTCAAAACTTTCCTGTTGCTTGTCTAACCACACAAATGGAACCCCTTTCCTCAGTAACTTGGTTAACGGCGCTGCAATCAAAGAAAATCCTTCCACGAACCTCCGGTAATACCCTGCTAGCCCTAGAAAACTCCGAATCTTAGCCACAGACTTCGGTGGCTTCCAATTCAAAATGGCCTCAATCTTTCGAGGGTCCACTCTAATCCCCTCAGCTGACACTACATGACCCAAGAAAGTAACGTCCTTTAGCCAGAACTCGCACTTACTAAACTTGGCGTATAAACGCTTTTCCCTTAGAATTTGCAACACCACTCGTAAATGTGCGTCATGCTCCTCCTCCGATTTCGAGTACACCAGAATATCATCGATAAATAGTACGACGAACTGATCCAAGTACGGCTAGAACACCCAGTTCCTCAACCCTAACGGCATAACCAAAAATTCATAATGCCCGTATCGAGTACGAAATGCCATCTTATGGATATCTGCCTCCTTCACCTTAAGTTGGTGATACCCCGACCTCAAATCTATCTTGGAAAAGATCGATGCTCCCTTAAGTTGGTCGAACAAATCATCTATCCTAGGCAAAGGGTACTTGTTCTTAATCGTCAATTTATTCAACTGACGATAGTCTATGCACATACGCATCGACCCGTCCTTCTTCTTAACAAAGAGTACCAAGCTTCCCGGAGACGCACTTGGCCGGATGAAACCCCGATCCAGCAACTCCTAAATCTGTGCTTTCAACTTCACCAATTCCTTTGGCGCCATCCTATACGGAGCAATGGACACTGGCGCTATTCCCGATAAAAGGTCTATACTGAACTCCACTTTTCGATCCGGGGGCAAACCTAGAAGCTCTTCTGGGAAGACATCAACAAACTTATTTACTGCTCGAACACTTCCTATGGCTGGTTCCTTACCTTCCAAAGCACAAACATAAGCTACAAACGCCTCACATCCTTTCTTTACCATCTTCTCCGCTTTCAGTGAGGACACCACGTTAGATAGGTAATTCCTTCTCTCACCTATCATCACCACCTCTACACCCTCGACTATTTTCAGCACCATGCGCTTAGTCAGCAGAAATCTAATTCCGCACGGTACTTAACCAACCAATCCATTCCCAAGATTAAATCAAACTCCCCAAAGGGTAGTTCCATCAAATCTACTTGAAACACGACCCCTTGGAGTTCTAGGGGTATATCCCTATATAGTTTGTACCATAGAGTGTCCTAGAGGGCTAACTACCGTCATCTTTCTAGCAGATATCTCATAGGCTAAGTTTAGAGTTCTTACCACACTACTAGCAACATACGAGTGTGTCGAACCAATATCAATTAAAGCAATGTACGGCAGCTTAGAAATTATAAACGTACCGATTATGACGTTCGATGCGTCGCCCTCCTCTCGACGTTTGGCTGCATAGACCAATCCACGCTGCCTATCATTAGCCCTTCTGACACCTCGGCCAGGTGCTCCACGACCTCGACCATTGCCATTACCATTACCCCTAGCCGCTCCTCGACCCCTCTGTGGTTGCTAGCCATCTCTCCTGAATTGACCACGTCCTTGACCCTCAGCTTGGATCCTAGCTAACTTCTGCGGACAGTCCCTTACCCAGTGCTCCATTGATCCGCACTCAAAACACCCTCTACTACCAGCCAAACATTCACCAGAATGAGACTTCCCACATCGAGCACACCGGGGCGGCCACTAAGCAGCAGGCCTCGTAGCTTGATCCTGCCTACCAAATCTAGTCCTTTTTTGAGCACTTCCCCCAGACCCTGATGGCACTGAACTCTTCTTATCCTTGCCCCTGTCCTGATTTTGTTTCTCGATCCGCTTCACCTCCTCAGCTATTTTGGCCTTTTCCACGATAACGGTAAATTCCCTTTCACGCTGAGGTGCAATAAACACCTGTAGCTCATCTCTCAGCCCGTCCTCAAACCTAACACAGCTCTCATGCTCTGTAGTCACCATTCCTCGAGCTACCTACTCAACCTAAAAATTTAGCCTCGTACTCGGGTATTGACTTATTCCCTTGTACCAAATTTAGGAGCGCCCTACGTTGAGCATCAGTATAGCCAGTCCCCACAAACTTCCTCTGATAGGCTGCCCTAAAATAATCCCAGGTGATATCACCTGCCACTGCTCCATCCCTTACCGTGAGCTACCACTGGTACGACTCATCCCGGAGAAGAGATACTATCCCCTTCAACTTCTCCTTAGCTGAAAGGTCTAAGTCATCCATTATTCGCTCTGTTGCTTCCAACCAATACTCAGCAGTATTGGGAGCTACACCGGGCACCCCCTAAACACCTTCGCTCCATTAGCTCGGAGTCGCTCAGCTACCAATTTACGAGTTCTTGCTCCCTCACCTGCCTCGACAACCCTTTCTAAAACTCGCAGTACTGCCTGCGATACTACATCATTACCACCGGTTTGATCCTAAAACTCAGTTTCCGCCACCGGTAGATCCAGATCACATTTTCAGACCCATGGCCAGACCCTGCTGGCTCCGACAAGGCCATCTTACCCCTTCCATGGCCACGCAGTGGACGTCCACGACCTCGTGTACTCATTCTTCTCGTTCGGTTTATCTGGTTAAGAATTTTATGAATTACTAACTCTATTCAGTGTTTATCCACGAACAATTTTATAGAAAATAGTTTTTAAAAGTGGTTCTTTCGCATTCAAACCTATCTATAGTTTTCAGTCTTCCTAATACTAGGAAACATGCACATTCAACATCCATACGCGCACATCTATCACCTAGGGGTATTTTCGTCATTTCACTACCCAGGGGCATTTTCGTAATTTTAACCTACAAGGGTATTTTTGTAATTTTCCAAAATATGATTCCGGCTGATTTGGCAAAATAAGGATATTTTGGTAATTTTTCAACTCAAGGGTATTTCGGTAATTTTACAAATTTGGGGGTATTTTGGTAATTTTGTAAATCTAGGGCATTTCAAAAATTTTACAAGTCAGGGTAATTTGGTAATTTTATTAACCAAGGGTATTTTGGTCACTTTTCAATCTAAGGTAATTTTCACAAATCTAGGGGTTATTTGGTAATTTTAAAACTAGGGTTTTCACAAAACAATGTGGCTGGTCCGTTTCGGGTTTTAGTTGTAAGTTTTGGCCTATTAACATGCCCTCGTAACTAGGGTGAATAGTCACTATGCACCAGGTAGGATTCTAGTGAAAAGGAGGTGAGTCACTAGGACTGCTTAAATACCAAGCTTTTCCTGAATCCATTCCTAGACATGCATATGCCTATTGCCACACCCTGGCTTGGCTAAATTGAACAATCACTATGAACCAAGTAAGATTCCTGCGAAGAGGAGGTGAGTCATTCGGACTGCTTAAATACCAAGCTCTTCCGGATCTACTCCTAGACATGTATATGTTTGTTGCCACACTTTAGCCTTATGACTTGTCTACAGGTTTTGTTTATTAAGGTTAAGTCTTATGGATTAGAAATTTGTTTGTCTAACCTAGAGTCCATTGATACTATCATCCTTAGCTACGTTCAAGCCCACAAAACCCAATAAGTGAATATCACAACAGAAGTTAGAGTACTTACCTGGGTGGATAGGCGCCGGAGACTCAGGTGCCAATCCCAAAACATATTTTGGGCCCCAAGCCCACAACCAAGCTTTTGAACTGGGCTCGATACCAAAAATGTAACACCCCAAACCTAGTCTAAACGCTACACCCGAGTCTGGCGTGCTACGGGGAAGAAAATACTTTAAAAATCAGTTTGTCGACTTCATTGGTGGTGAAAACCCTTGGAAAACTCTTATTGTTCTTAGAAAATGAATTTGAGTTCGAGGAAAAATTAAAACGTGTTAAGACTTGGTTTTTTTTCTTTTTAAAAAAAGAAAATTATTTATTTTGTTGTTACTCTATATCATTTACTTAATCAGTGAACATTTGAAAAACGTATTTATCGAGGTTTTTGAAAAACATCCAATTCTTATCTATCAGGTTTGCTTATCAATAGTTATAGGAACATCCGAATAAAACATCCCAAATTAAAAGTTAGGCAGCCTTATTACAACGATGTAAACCCCAAAATTAAAAAAATAAACCACTAAGTTCAACCAAAAACTTTGGAGCAAAGCAGTTGGTGAGTATGGCCACCTCGAGTCCACTTTGTCTCCAAATCCACGATCTAAGTCTGATCTGCAAAAATATAAAGGAAGGGGTGAGTCACCGAGACTCAGTGTATAAATCCCCATCCCAAGAAAATCATGCTCTTACACAAGTTCATACAATAATATGCAAGTCATGCAACCCACCTAAGTATCCATCCGGGTCTCCCGATTCTACCCCTTGTGGTACCAAACCACTGGTGGTGACAAACCACTGGTAACCGAAGTTACAAAATAAATATATGTGGTACCAAACCACTGGTAATCGAAGTTACAAAATAGGTATATGTGATACCAAACCACAGGTGGTGCCAAACCACTGAGACTTAGTCACAATTTTGTATTATGTGGGGCCAACCCACTGTGTGATACCAAATCATTAGTGACAGTCTAATAGATCATACTTCCCCCTCCTCTCATCACCCATGGCATATACTCATGTAATCAATACCAGTATAATCATATTTAATATACCAAGTCATGTATACAAGATAACATGCTTGTATAGATCTCATACAATGCGAGTAATAATAACAACTTACCCGGCATCCACGCTTTTACTCAAAGGGGTATTTCAATAACCATAGCCGTCATTCCAACTTTCAATCAACACATAACACAAACACATATTAAGTAGGAAAGTGTGTAAGAGTTACACACCTGTTTTCGTACTACTGCGTCTACGCTACTTTAGCGTTATTTACAGATCCAATCGCTCCTATTGCTGATCTGTTAATATTCCAAATGTAAATGGTCAGATCTACTTAATCACTTACTTATAACTCTAAATCGCAACCTTACCTAAATCGTCGGATCCCGAAAGTCTTTGATGAAACGTCACCACCAACCTACATTCGGCCAACACCCTATTTATTAAACCAAACCCTTAAACGAAATCAATAAGTATCATAACCCATTCGGCCAACCATAATTGAACAAGTAAGGCCATTCGGCCAACCCACCATCAACCTACCTAAGCTTTTCCACCAAATCGGCGCCGACTCTTGATAAGCAGGGTTCGGCTTCTATGGGCAAAGAGGAGAAATCAACAGGGCCTTACAAAACTGATTCGAGTTAGATCTTGATGAAAAGAAAAAGAAAAATAGCAAAGAAATAAAATCTCGAAACTCACCCGATCAAAGAGGAGTATTCGGCTTATGGTGCACCTTTGGGAAAATTGCACCCCTCTTGAAGATTCGGCTATGGAGAAAGGTGATGTGGACTAGGGTATTCGGCTTTTAGAAGGTTTTTGAGGAGGAAAAAGGATGAGAAGAAGAAAATACTAGAGAGTTGCGGCAAAGAAACTCACCACAGAAAAAGGAAATTTTGGCTTTTAGAGAAAAAGTTGTGGAAGGAAAGAAAGAAAAACAAATGGGAGAAAAGATGGACTATTGCCTACTAATTTCGGCTACACATGCACACATCTTAGAGTTGGAGTTTCGGCCAACTCTCTGCCTCTTGATAACTTTTATCCATCTTGATAACCCAACCTTTATCTTCCTTTTAAAAGAGGACACATAAAATCCACTTCTTCCCTCTTAATTATCATCATTTAAATCATTAAATAAAACAATAAACACCCTTAAAATGTAGCTAGGTGCCGTCCACTCTCTCCCCCTCCTTGAAGTGCCAAATTTTGGCTCATTAACTTGGGCCCCAATCGGCCACATTGGCCCAAACTCCTCCACTAAGTGACGCCACTTTTAATACCCATCTAAAGTACCTCAAATATTTCGGGCCACAAGCCCAGCTTGCTACTAAACACAGTGATTTAAATTAAATTACTACTGACTCTATTTTTAATCAATTTACCTCGGCTTTAAGCCTAAACCTGAGCCCAACACACCTCAAAGCCTTTAACCTACTAACTTCACCATGCAACGTATCAAATGCACAGACCCACATGATCAGGATATTACAGGCGTGCCATGACACCCACGGCCATGCCCGAACACTCTAAATGCGTTCAAAATTCAAAATCCCAAAACACGGGCTACATCTCTATTTAAACCTCGTTCCCCATTGTTCTAGTTGTCTTTCATTTTCCATTATTTATTTTTGTTTCTATTTTATTTCATCATTATTTTTTTTTACTTTACTTTATTTTATTTTCTTCTTCTTCTTCTTTATGATATTTAGATTTAGCTTAGGATACAATAAAACCAAGCTGGCTACTTTGAGGATTCAATTTCAAATAGTTCAAGACGCTTCCCCACATTCACCTTCAATCTTTTTTGGTTTCTTTTCATAGACTTCATCCAAAAATTCAGGAAGTGTTACTTCTCCCCTTCTCATTTGATTTTATTATTACATAATTGTTTATCTACTTTTGTACATTGAAGGCAATGTACATCTTAAGTGTGGGGGGTAAAAGTACCTGACTTTTTGCATTATTCTCAAAATCCTGAATTTAGTCTTGCTTGAAAGTATTTTTCTCATATTACTAATTAGGATGAAATTTCTTATGATGTATGATTTTTATTGATATGTTTTAGAATAAGTCTTAGTTAATTGTGCATTGAGAATTAAATTTGAAGAATACTAGAGAATCTAGCATGATAAGTCTACTTTCTAAAAATTAAATTTGATAGGTTGTTGAACCTAATTTGAGTATCACATTGAAGTTCAAAATTTATAAGGATTGAGGTCAAAAACACCCATAATTTTTGTGAGATTTTGAGCCTTATAGAGCATATATTCTTTTTTGTGCTCACTTTATTGATTATGAGTGTGTCAACTTTGAACTGTTATTCTAGAACTTGCCTCGTTTATACATGTTGAGACCACACTTTTGATTTGATATACAGAAATGATAAAGGCACCTAGGATTTAACCCACTTACTCCATAAAAGCCTACCTTCACAAATTAACCCCAGTGAACCCCGTTGAATCCTAACAACCTTTTATTGACTCACCTACTAATATTAACCCAAAACCTCTTTGTATTTGTTATCACCCTTTCTTTTGACTACCCTTTAATTGAGGTTTGATTTGATTAAGTTACCAAATTATATTAGTTCAAGAGTTACATTTATCATTTATGATGTAATATCTTAGTTTATTCTTAAAAAAAGAAGCTTAGAGCATTTAAAACTCCAATTGTTGAAGAAAAACTTAGAGCATTATTATCAAATTTCAAGTGATGAAAATACTCTTTATTATAGAGTAATTATCAATAGTAAGTATTATTAGTTTTCATTCTTTGTAAGTATTCATATTTAGTTCATTGTTTCTAGTTAGGTAAATTGTCAAGTCGGGAGACATTCTAACATTCTAATTCAAAGGTATCCACTTATTTTAATTGAAGCCCTTTACAACCCTTTAAAGTCCTTTTGATTTACATATCATATCATATATGAATTATGGAGATTTGATTTTCAAGGCAAGCCTATAGGATTAACTTTTTAATTTGACTTATGAGTGTTTATTCTTGAACCTTAAACACTTGAGTGATTTGAGTGAATCTTTTGTGAGGATGTCAATCCTTATCAGTTTTGAATTAAAGGTAATTACTTAGATAAGGGGAGACACCTATGTTTTCGTACTACAAAGGTATGACTTATCGTAATTGAATCTTTAGGACTCTTTGAGTTGAATTATCCATGTATAAATTATCTATGAATTATGATGAGACATTGTCGATAGGAATTATGAATTATGGAAAGTTCGTTTTAATTGTAAGTTGAGAATTTTACTTTAGGACAAGCAAAAGCTTAAGTGTAGGGCCCATTATTTGATAAACCGTAAAAGTAACATATTTTAATCCCACATTTAGTATGCTTTTGGATGATCTATCTAAGTAAAACTTTATGTAAAAGGTGCTCTTAATCCTTTCTTTTCATATCCTATGCTCAAAAATCTAAAATCTACTTTAAACATAATAATAAACCTCAAATCCCTTAAAATATAAAATACGTAAATAATTAAAAACATCTTACTGCATGGGCCACCTCGCCACTCCAACCTTGGTCCAAGCTTTATAACGAAAATAAAAGTTATTTCACATGTCTCCACCTATGGGCTTGGCCCACATCCACACATCCACATACATAATCGTGCAACATGAAGCCCAACCCAACCTAATGTCCATCCGTCACACCTACCTTCGCAGACCACGCCCAAGGCCGTAGCTAATCCACCGATCAACCAAGTGATCCACATATCTTACCTTGGCGACACTGCTGCACAAGGTAGTGGTGAGCCACCGATCACATAAGTGATCCCACATATCAATTAGTCCACGGTGATGCACACACTATCAACAAATGTGGCACCTAGCCAACACCTCCTTGATGAGGCACATAGCCAACATCAAGCGCCAATGTAACACAAGGCTAACATTGAAACACGTACATAAAGTACACCTTTCCTTCGATAGTCACATCCCAAGTCCCATGCATACATATATATCATGGCAACATATCACTTGAACAATTATACATCACATTCCATTACATTTCATACATATATCAAATGTAAATCAATGTCATAAATACTGACCTGGTTGAACGATTACCCATCATGGGTATCCACCATTTTAGCCCTTACTTCGGATACCATTCACATCATATCACATATACATAAATATAACACATACACACAACAAGAGAATAGTGCAATAACTTCGCTTTTGTTGCTTAGCAGTTACTCAATCCCGAACTACTTGTATCTAACACGATGAACGGGGTTTTTCCTCCTCCCTTAATGCCGATTTGGTCTCCTACCAAATCTCGAAGGCTTTATTTAATCCTGACGATTAGCCCCTTACGGATCTAAATCCCGAAAGCTTTCCTTAATCTTGCCGACTTGCCCCTAAAAGCCATAATCGAAAACAATCAACACTTAAATACCCAAATTATGGCCCTTGGCCGAATGTTATCAATCACTTACCTTGATGTTCCAAAACCCGATAGATCTCTTTTAAGGCTCCTTAGCGTCGGCTACACACAAAAGAACACATAATCATGGCTTAAAGAATATTCAGCCATCCCTAGGCCTATCCTCATGATTTCGGCACACTAGCAAAAAGAGCTCAAAATCGAATGATAAAGAAAGAACTTACCACTACACGTTGAAGAGAATAAAAGATCACAAGCACGTAGTCGATGACCCTCAATAAAGATTCGACTATGGTGTTTCGCACTTTAATAATGGAGAGAAATAGAGAAGAAAATGAGGATATATGGTTCGGCTATGGTGATGTGTTTCGGCTTTAACAACAAAACAAGAAAAAGAAAAGAGATATAGAAGGTTTATGGTGTTGCGGCAATAGTGAAAATGGAAGAGAGAAGTTTCGGTCTTAGAAAGGTAAAAGAAAAGAAAAAGAATAGGGATGAAACACAAAAATAGAATCGGCAAAGATGAGAAGAAAGAGAGAAGAAATGAAAAATAACAAATGACTCTTATGACCAAAGATTGATTCGGCCAAAGTATATAAATGAAAAATAATTGGTAAATTTTGATGTGGTTCAACTTATGAAAGAAAAGGGTGAGGTTTAAGAGAGAATGGAGCAAATTTTGTCAAAAGAAAATGGCCAAAATGACACTTTGATGGCATTAGGATTTTAGCACCACACTAGAGAAGGAAAAAGAAAACCCAAAAATAAACACCTAAACCCCTTAAGAGAATTTCGGCTACTCCCCTCTACCCACAAAACCGAAATGGTCATCCAAGAAATCCCCCTTAGCCATCCAACTCACATATTCATCACAAATCCCACAATTTCCTCTTTATTTCCTCCTATTCTTCCTCCTAATTCCTTCCAAAATAAATTCGGCCAATTCCCCCTAGTCCATGAAACCGTCCATGTTCATGGACAAAATGCCATTAAAAAGTTTCCAAACCTTATCCCTTAATCCATGCCTTTTGTCCCCTTATCATACCATATTTTCTTGATTCTATACCTTAACTAATAACTTACCTTATTCCTTTAGTCTACTATCCATAAATGATAAAGTCCAACCTTATCTTAATTAGAGTTGACCGACACATGCCATACACATGCAAAAATTAAAAGTCACCTTATTGCCATTCATGGGATTCGAACCTCTTCCCTCATGCAATTACTCATGCGCCAACACCACTTTACTACTAGCTCATTTATGCTAACATTAAACACTTAAATTAACTTAAGCATCATAATCACTTCATCCACTTCACTAAATTCTCCATACTAAAAATTATTCTAAACCAATTAATTCCAAGCCTTCTCAAGACTATATTAGGCATACAATAAAATCATATCCGAGCTAACACAATCAACAAGATGATACTCAAATTTTTTCTAAAGCCCAAGGCCCAATCGGCCCAATCCTACTTGGCCCTATTTCGGGATATTACAATTCTACCCTCCTTAAAAATAATTTCGTCCTCAAAATTACTTACTAACGAACAATCGTATAGTCTAACTCATCACACTATGCTACTGCTGCACACTCTGATCTTAAAGAACTATCATACTTTCTAGGTACATTCTCTAAATTCACAATCAAGGTTCCATACACTTTCTCTAGCAACATAAAAATGAACTGACCTTATAGCAAACAAAGCATTGAAGGTTATTCCAGAAATAAGAACTTACCCGTTGCCACCTCTGGCACATCACTATCCTCGCGACGGCTGACTGTATAAACCAACCTTGGCTTCCTTGCATCTAAACCTTCAGCACCTCCGCTTGGTGTTCCACGACCTCGGCCGGAACCATTTCTTCCATGGTTCGGACCACGACCTCTCGTCGCTTGTTCACCATTCCTACCCGACTGCTCATAACCCTGACCTACTGTTCCAGCCCTACTCGGATCCTGGGGACAGTCTTTAATCAAATGAGACTTGGACTTACACCAAAAACATTCCCGTTCTTGATTCCAGCACTCGCCAATATGATACCTTCCACACCGAGCACACAGACGATCCGGATTTCTAGTAGTTGACTTAGCAACACGAACAGAATTCCCAACCTTCGGTCTTTTCTGAAAACTCTCAGCCAATTCTGACGGTCCAAAACTCCTCTTATCTCGGTTCCTATCCTTATCTCTGTTCTGTCTTATAGAGTCCTTAATTCCTTCAGCCACCTTAGCCTTTTCTACTAACACAGTAAATTCCCGCTCTTGATGTGGAGCTATCAACAACCTCAGATCGTCCCTTAATCCATCCTCAAATCAGACACATCGTTCATGCTCTGTAGCCACTACTCCACAAGCATATCGGCTTAACCTTAGGAATTCACCTCGTACTCCACTTGTTCTGGACTTGTTCCCTTGAACCAATATACCCAAAAAGCCTTTCTCTGCGCATCAATGTAATGAGTACCAATATACTTCTTCCGGTATGCCGCTTAACATAGTCCCAAGTGAGATCCTCTGAGTCAGTTTCTAGCACCATCCCGAACTATGAGCCACCACATCGATACACCTCATCGCATACCTCATTCTCGCGACCGACTTAGTGCCACCCATTCCTTTCACTTTTTCCTCGTGCGGTTAGATCGAGCTCATCCATAATTCACTTGGTCGCCTCCAACCAATACCAACATTCATCATGGGTGCCACACCAGATATGCCACTTTCCAAATTAAAGAACACCTCGGCTCCATTGGCTCGAGAGTCGCTTATTTTAAGTAATTTTGGAAGTCGGTGCAATTCAGGTACTTTCTAGCTCTCATATTTCCACCGCTCCACCACCATCTCAAGAATTTCACAAAGACCGCTCGATACTACATCATCCCCATCCGATCTTGCTTCTCAACACCAAAAATTTTGGTGGTGGCGGTACCTCATTCTCGGAGAACTCATTTCTAACGTGTGATTTAATCGATTTAGAAGTTTTATGCTTATTTATCCACGAGCAAATTTTAGGAAGTTTTGAAGTAGTTCAACTATTCTCGATTTAGAACCACATTTTCATTTTAGTAAGAAATCCTAAGTTCTAACATTTTATAAAACAGGGTTTTGGTATTTTTGTAAAGCAAGAATATTTTCTAAAAATCAAGGGTAAACAACCTAGGAGGTAATTCTACTTGAATTAGGATACTTAGTCCCTTTCGAGCCAAGTAAAGCATCTCAAAGCCTATATGTGCACAATGGTTGCCACACCTTAACTTCGTGACTTACTTCAGGTTTATTTGATTGTCCTTAAGTCTTATGCATGTGTTTGAGTGCACTAGCCCTAGGGTTCAATAGCCTAATCTTCTAGTCTCTGAGTCTAATTATGCCCAGTTCACATATACAAATCACTTCAATAGTCGAGGTACTTACCGACGGACTTGGTCGAGGTACAAAGCCATGCCGAATAACTGAAAAATTTTACGAAAATCCATATTTTGCCCATAAAAATATGTTTTGGGCCCAAAACCCTCAAAGTCGAGTTTTGAACACCAAAATGTAACACCCCAAACTCGGCTTCACTTGAAATGCCAAAGATGCTTGAAAAACTTTTGACTTAGAGTTAAAAACATAAAAAAATTTCTAAACCAATTAATTCCAAGCCTTCTCAAGACTATATTAGGCATACAATAAAATCATTGAAACACAATCAACAAGATGATACTCAAATTTTTCTAAAGCCCAAGGCCCAATTGGCCCAATTCCATCTAAAAGTAACATATTTTAATCCCACATTTAGTATGCTTTTGGAACTATCCATTTATGTAAAAGGTGCTCAATCCTTTCTTTTCATATCCTATGCTCAAGAAAGCACCTAAGGAGGATTAAAATGACTCTCCTTCAAGCCACACGATCGTGCCTTGGGATTTACAGTTTTAGGGCGTGTGCCATAGTTATGCTTGGAGGCAAAGAAACACATTCCTAAGTCTACTTAAACAACCTAGGAGGATTTCTATTGAATTAGGATACTTTAAAGCATCTCAAAGCCTATATAAACACCCAGGTAGATGTTCACAGGTCTAAACAGAGCTTTACAGGCTTTTGGCCATTTCATCTTTTAGTCACTAAGATAGCCACTTGCTCCATCTCAAAACCCCACTCAAGGCGGAGGATCTCTCCTTCAATTCCTTGAGGGGTTTTAGGAAGTTCTTATGTTTTGTTTATTCTTTTCTCTTAAGATGTTTTCATATTTAGTTATGAAACCTATGATGGATTTTGTTATTTGATTTCTAAATTTATATGATAAGTACTTGGTTTTTTCTTAATTATGTTGCTTAATTTAATCTGATGTGCTTAGGTGGAGGAGGAATAGACCCTACCTAAGAGTAGATCTAGCATAATTGAGCGGAGTTGATCGGGGGCCTAAAGATAGGGTTATGAGATTTTGTCGAATTAGGGTGAAACCTAATATGGGAATCCATTGATCGATTTAATACTTCCTTAGGGGGTTATTATAAGAGAACAAGAGTTCCACTAATTAACCTAAGGTTAGACATTATTCGCCTCGAGAGAGGGTTTAATATAGGTTAGGGAGTCTCACGGATAAGGCTAAGTAAAGAAATCATATGGTTTGGGGAATAAATAATAAGTGAAGTCATAGGTGGATTCTTCCTGATGGTATCATCTTTATCAACTGAGTTTTCCTAAAGTCTTTCTCCAATTCAATCTTTTGTCTTTGCATTTAGTCCAAGTATTTCATTAGTTTAATAATTCAATCACTCCAAATTTTAGGCTAAATAATAGAAAGAAAGTGAGTAGTAGTACTTTTAGGTTCCTTTGGGTTCGATAAGATATTCTTGCCTGAGCTATACTACTGTTCAATAGGTGCACTTGCCTCTATCATTGTCACAGTTAGTCTACAGGTTCGATCACTCTTTTATAAATATTAAAACTCGACTGTTTGACACGATCACTTCTAAAATGAGTTGGATACATGATCAAATACATATTATGAATAATTTCATTTGTAGACCATACAACTAAACACAAACATAATTAATCTATGAAGTATACTTCCATAATAAGTCGATACTATGACAAATTTCATATAAAACCAAAATACCACAAAATTAGCCATTTTCGCATGGCATAAAAATATATACACACACACCATTCAAAATGACTTCAAAAAGTATCATAGCCTATACATGCCATAAAATTTGAGTTCATTCTCAAAAAGGTACCAAAATATTTACGATAGTGTGACGAGCTTCAACGATGATCCCTAAGCACGTGACAATCACTCAAAAGAAATCTAAAACACGAGAACAACCAAGAACCAAGTAAGCTTTAACAGCTTAGTAAGTTATAAGCAATTGTAAAAGTATACAATTTAACATTATACTAATTACATCAATTTATTTTAATCATCATTAAAATTTATAACCATAGGTATAAATCATAACACCATTCATTAACTATCATATTTCGTAGCCTTAAGACCGAATACTCAAACATTTCATATTAGGTTTCACCTTGAACTATAAACCATTTTCTCATCTCAAAACAAATTCAAATAAATACATCACATTTCTTTAAATTCATATGCAACTATCACTTACCCAAATTGTACTAAATTTTCAAACCATCATGAATCACATACATGATCATTCTATTTTGTTTAACACATTTCATTAACCGATATCATTGGAAGATCCGCAAACTCGCACACTCAGTGCCAAACCATGTAACATATCGCACACTTAGTGTCGTCACCTTAACATATCGCACACATAGTGCCATTACATTAATATTCCGCACACTTTGTGCCAAATGACCAATTTCGTACACACAGTGCTCGGAATTTAGATTCGCACACTTAGTGCTTTACTTGAACCTGTTACTCACTTCAATAAACACATATCTTCATACAATTTAGCTTATTACATCTATATACCAACATCATATTTGGCTATACTAATGATATACAAATATACATCACAATCGACCAAATTCATCTCTTAAATCAATGTCTCACATAGCTATATCATTAACATATACATATACTTCACACTCAACTAAATTCATCTCCCAACCATTATTGCATTCATCATTATCATATTGTACATATTTACCTCTATTAAATACATGTACATCATTATAGATAAAAATTAAATTCAACCAATTGCTTAAAAACTTACCTCGAGTATCGACGGACTTTGTTTTCCGACTATTCAATTAACTTCTCCTTTCCCCGATCCAATCCCGATCCTTTTTGTTCTTGATCTAATAAATTTCAAATTAAGCTCATTCAAACATATTTTCATTCAATTTAGTCCAAAAACACATAAATGGGAAAATTACATCTTTACCCCTCATATTTCACATTTTTACAATTTAGTCCATTTTGCACAAAACACAAAATATTCAAAATTTGACTACATCATGCTTAGGCTGAATGTTCATAGTCCTAATATAAACTCATACATTTCATTTATTTTGCTTTTTAGTCCCTTAAAAATTTATTTTTGATTTAATTTAAATTTATCGATTTCATCAAAAATTCAAAAGCAAAACTTGTTAATCCAACACATATAATCAATATTTCATCATCAACTACAAAAACAACAAGCTTCCTTCAATGGCAATTCATGAAATACACAACCAATTTAGAAATTCAAGCATGGGTTATCTAAATCACATAGCAACGACCTCAAAAATGTAAAAATTATCAAAAACCAAACAACTATCATTCCTTAATTAAGCTTCAAATGACTGAAACTTTCCTAGGTTTTCTTTCTTCTTCTTAAGCTCACATTCGGCCAACTTTAAAAGATGGAGAAGGTGGATTTTTTTCTTTTTCTTTTTATGTTATTATAACATATATTATAAATTATAACTAGTTTACTATTTTAACCTTATTATGTTTTAATTATAAAACAAAATAATATGGACAAAGTTGTCCTATGCCACCCACTACCTTCTAAAATGGGCTATTTTCCCTTTAAAGATCCCATATTAAAAAGCCACTAATCAATTTGGCACTTCACACTTTAGTTTGTAACTTTCGCATTTAACGCGATTATGTCATTTTATTAAATTAAGCACACAAACAATCAAATTTTCTAATATTTAAAAAATTTTCTAACTTGGATTCGTGGTCCCGAAACCACCGTTTTGATTAGGGACAAAATCAGGCTGTTACATAGGGTAATGAAGGAAATCAAAGATCGCAACCTCCTCCAGTTTTTCAACCACCATACCAGCAAGAGAAAAAGTCGAATCTTGAAAATATGCTAGAAAAGTTTATTTCGGTGTCAAAAACTCATTTTCAGAATACTGAAACAACGTTGAAAAATCAACAAGCATCGATTCAAGGGCTTGAGAATCAAATTGGATAGCTGGCTAAGTTTTTTTTCGAAAGGCAGCTAGGTAGTTTACCTAGTTACACCAAACCGCACCCAAAGGAGCACATAAAGGTAGTTACACTAAAGAATGGAAAGGTATTTGTTGAAGCTCAAAAGAAGATGCCACAAGAAACTGATAAGGCAAAGGGTGGGAAAGTAAACGAGAATGTAACACCGGTACTTAAAGAGTATAAACCACCGATCTCATATCTGGCAAAGTTGAAGAAAGACCACATGGACACACAATTTAGTAAATTTCTTGAACTTTTTAAACAATTACACACTAACTAACCTTTTTTTGAAGCTATTTTACAGATTTCGACATACGTAAAATTCTTAAAAGAGCTTTTAATAAATAAAAGGAAGTTTGAAGAGCTATCAATCATGGAGCTTAATGTGGAATGTTCAGCTATTCTCCAAAATAAGCTACCAACCAAATTGAAAGATCCAGGAAGTTTCACTATTCCCTGTTTAATTGGTAGTTTAAATATTGAGAAAGCATTACCTGATTTAGGTGCCAGTATTAATTTAATGCCTTATAAAATGTTCAAGCAGCTTGGTCTTGGGGAACCAAAACCCACTAGGATGAGTATTCAATTAGCTGGTAGATCTATTAAATATCCTAGGGGAATTATTGAAGATGTTTTGGTAAAATTTGATAAATTCATATTCCTTATTGATTTTGTTGTGCTTGACATGGATAAGGACGTTGAAGTGCCTTTAATTTTAGTATGCCCATTTTTAGCTACTGCTAGGATTGTTATTGATGTAGGTGATGGTAAACTTGTGCTCAGGGTAGGTGACGAGGAGATTATTTTTAAAATTTATGATGCTATGAGATACTCTAGAGAGCAAGATGATTCATGTTATTTTATCGACACCATTGATCATTTTATTCAAGATTCTTTTTAGGAAATCATACATGAAGACACGTTGGAACTGTCTCTTACCCAAAGTGAGGAGGCAGATGACGATATCAATGAGGTGGGGGAGATACAAATCGAGTTAAATTCGAATACTTCTCAAAGACAAAAGAAGTATGAGGGCATTGAAATAAATGACAAACTAAAACAAAAACCCTCTATTGAAGAGCCTCCCAAATTGGAATTGAAACAATCACCAAATCACTTAGAGTATGCATTCCTTGGAGATAATTCTACACTAATGGTAGTTATTTCTTTAGAATTGCAACCCAATGAGAGAGACAAGTTACTACAGGTGCTAAAAGAGCATAAAAGAGCCATAGCTTGGAAGATTTCTGACATTAAAGGGATAAGCCCATCATTTTGTACCCACAAAATTTTAATGGAAGATGAATATAAACCATGTGCGTAACCTCAAAGACGATTAAATCCCAACATGAAGGAAGTTGTTAAAGCTGAGGTAATTAAACTTCTAGATGGTGGAGTTATTTATCCTATTTCTGACAGTACTTGGGTAAGTCATGTGCAGGTTGTTCCAAAAAGAGGAGGCATGACTGTTGTAGCCAACAAGAAGAATGGATTGATTCCAACAAGAATAGTCACAGGTTGGAGAGTTTGCATTGACTATAGGAAGTTGAACGATGCCATGAGAAAAGATCACTTTCCTTACCCTTCATTTATCAGATGCTAGAAAGATTATCTAGGCATCTGTACTATTGCTTCCTAGACGGACTCTCTGGCTACTTCCAAATCCCAATAGCTCCTGAGGATCAAGAAAAGACAACATTTACATGTCCATATGGTATGTTTGCTTATCGTAGAATGCCTTTTGGATTATGTAATGCTCCTGCTACTTTTCAGCACTGCATGCTAGCCATCTTTGATGAACTTGTAGAAGATATTATGGAGGTATTTATGGATGACTTTTCGGCATTTTGTAATTCTTTCCACCTTTGCCTTAAAATTTTAAAATAGTTTCTAATGAGATGCGAGGAAACAAACCTTGTGCTTAATTGGAAAAAGTGTCACTTTATGGTTTGAGAAGGGATTGTGTTAGGTCACAAAATTTCTAGTAAAGGGATTGAGGTTGATAAAGAAAAAATTGAAACCATAGAAAAATTACCTACTTCTAGTTCAGTTAAGGCTATTAGAAGCTTTTTAGGAAATGCTGAGTTTTATAGAAGATTTATTAAGGATTTTTCTAAAATAGCTAAGCCATTAACGAAATTACTAGAAAAAGATGTGCCTTTCAATTTTGATCAGGAATGTTTAGATTCATTTAATACCCTAAAAAAAATTAATAAATGCTCCAATTATAATTGCACCTGATTGGGATTTACCCTTTGAACTAATGTGTGATGCAAGTGATTTTGCAGTAGATGTGGTTTTGGGACAGAGAAGAGACAAGCATTTTCAGCCTATTTATTACGCTAGCAAAACATTGATGGCCGCACAAGAAAATTACACCACCACAGAAAAAGAGTTGCTAGTTGCGATTTTTACATTTGATAAATTTAGACAGTATTTGGTATTGTCTAAAGTTGTTGTTTACACTGACCATTCAGCTCTTCGTTATCTTTTAACTAAATCAGCTATAAAACCTTGACTCATAACATGGATTTTACTCTTACAGGAATTTGATTTGGATATTCAGGATAAGAAAGGAGCTGAAAATCTTACGGTAGACCATCTTTCTCTAGGCTTGAAAATCCACATATCAAAGAACTCGACGAGAGTGATATAAATGACTCATTTCCTAAAGAAAAACTCTTTGCTATATCCGAATTTGAGCTACCTTGGTTTGCAAATATTGCAAATTACTTAGCTGCTAACATCCTACCAAAAGGGTTAACACATCACCAAAAGAAGTGATTCCTTGCTGATGTGAAAAACTATTTTTGGGAGGACCCTTTTCTTTTTCGTACATATGCAGATCAAGTAATTCTGTAATATCTTGAGATAGGGGTTATTTGTGATTAAATTATTTTGCATGAATGTGGTCATTGTGGTGTTAGTTGAGGTATGCTAGAAGCTAGTTATAAGCCAAAGGAAGGCTCAAGCTGTAGGGGAAATTTTATTTTCAAGAATTAGTTAAGGGGAGCTAGGCAGAGAGGCCTCAAAGGAATAAGTGGTGGAGTTTATGACACAAAGATAGCTTTGGAAAAGTGGCAAGGGACACCACCTAGGGTGCTTGAAGTTGCGTCAAAGGGAGCTTTAAGAGGGAGAAGGATCGAATCAGGTGGGCAGCAAGGAGTGTGGTATTATTTTTGGGCTTTTGGCATCAAGAGTGGGGAGAGGAATTGGACGGCATGTGGGGCTTTGAAGAGATGAGGATAAGGCTTGGGTTTTTTTTGTTTTAAAATTGGTTATAAGGTGATAAAGGAGAAAAATGTGGGATATGATAAGAGAGGATGTAGTGGCCAGCTAAGGGACTCTCTTGGGGACTATTTTCGGCTTGGGTTGAAGTGGGGTAGGTGTGTGCCGAATTTGTGTAGCATAAATAGGGATGCTCATCTTTTGGCAATTCTTTTCTCCATTTATTTTCTTGTTGTCGAAAATTGGAGTTCTTCTTAAGCTTTTCTTTGGTCCCTCTTGAGATAGCCGAAACTCTTTCTCTCAACTCACCATTACTGAATTCTCCTAAGCCTCTTCCATTCTTTTCTCCCTTTAGTTCTTTTTGCGCCTAATCTTTCTCTTTATTTTTATCATAGTCGAAACCTTGAATCTATTACTAGTCATGGCCGAATCCTCTAATCAGTAAACCCTCTCCACTTTCACATTTTCCTTTTCTTCATTAAAGTGTCGAAACCTTTCTCTTTAGGGTCTAGAAGCCGCATCTACAAGGGTAGTGCCGTCGATCTCTTGCTCTTGGTTTCGTTTTAACATGTGATAGTGGTAAGTATTTCTTCTTAAGCAATCAGATATGAGTTCGTTTTTATTAGGGTGCCGAAATCAAGGGTTAGCCTTGGTTTCTATGAGATGGCCGAATATTCATTAGCCATAATCTCATGTTTTGTATGTTGCTAGCATGAAGGAGGTCTTTCAGGATTTGAAGAGATCAAGGTAAGCAATTATGGTATTCGGCCAAGGGCCATTCTTATGGATTATTGCTTAAAGCCGATTCTAACATGTAGCATATAAGGATTTTGATAGCTTCTAAGGTAGGTGGTGGTTTTCGGGATTTAGATCCGTAAGGTAAGGTAGTAGTGGTATTCGGCCATAGGCCATTTTGGTATATAATGCTAGCCGATTCTGACTTAGGTTGTGTAGGAAGGAGTTCAACAATCGCAAGGGTGCAAATCGATTAGAAGTGGGTTTCGGGATTGAGTAGACTGTACAAAACAGGTGTGTAGTTATCGCACTATTCTCCTATTATGTGTGTATATTGTTATTATGATGTGTATGGTAGCCGAAATAAGGGCTAAGATGGTGGATACCCATGGTGGGTGATCGAATAATCAGGTCAGTGTTTTACAATATTAAATGATCACTGATGAATATGTGAATGATGATAAGCATGTGTTGTACACTCTATTAAATGATATTTTTGTCACGATAAATATATACATATGCATGGGGATTGGGACATGAATATTGAAGGACAGGGTGTACATTATGTACGTGGTCTGATGTTAGCCTTGTGCTACATTGGCGCTTGATGTTAGCTATGTGCTTCATCAAGGTGGGGTGTTGGCTATGTGCCACATCGCGGCGGATGATAGCTGTGTGCATCACCGTGGATTGAGGATGACCTCGAATCACCTCGTGGATATTGATATGTGGGGTCACTTAGGTGATCGGTGGCTTAGCCACGGCTTTGGACAGCAGGTCTGCCAAGGTAGGTGTGTAACGGATGGATACTAGGTTGGGCTGGGTTTCATGTTGCACATTTAAGTATGTGGACTGTGTGGATATGGGCTAAGCCCATGTGTGGATGTGAAATAACTATACACTGGGACTCACCCAAGTTTTTACCAACATGCTGATTCGGCTTGGACCGGGTTAGAGTGGACTCAAAGGTGGCCATGCAAAATTATTTTTATGCCATGCGAAGTTGTCAAGTTTGTTTTACGTATTTCATGTTTTCAGATTTTGATTAAATATCTATTGTAATAAGGGCCGCTTAAAGTATTTGGAAACTTTATTTATAGTTTGAAGTTTATATTATTATTGAGCTAATAACCTGAAATATTTTGAATCAATTTATTTTATAACAACTTATATTAAAGCTTTTAAATCCGGATAATTTGTACCAATAAGGTTTTACTTGGAATCTTAGATGTGAAATGTTTTTACCAACGACAACAAATTTCATCTTTTTTTTAAGTCAAAATCTTTTCAAATGATTTTCCGATAACATACCGCATCGGTCCAAGGCTCGTGGGCCGGGTTTGGGGGTGTTACAGTTTGGTATCAGAGCCTGGATTAAAACTCGACCTTGAGGGCTTTTTGGGCCCAAAATGTTTTTTTCTTTTGAAATTGGGTTTTATAAGAAATTGAGCGGGTTTTCTGGCATGGCACCTAAGTCTCCTACCAAGTCCACTGTAAGTACTCCCAACTCTTTTGTGAATTGTATGTAGGAATATATAGGGCGTAGATTAGTGGACTAGGAATTAAACCCTAGGACTAATTTACCCCAACATGAGAATTACATAAAACTTTAATGCCCAATTAAACAAACACATGTCTAAGTCGTCGAGTTAGGGTGTGGCAACCATTGTGCGCATGTCAGGATTGGTTTGGTGGGAGCTTGGTATTTAAGCAGTCTCAGTGACTCACCTCCTTTCCTCTTGAATCCTACCTGGTGCGTAGTGACGGTTCACCTTAGCCAAGAGGACTCAAACACAGGCTAAACCCAATAATTAAAACCCGAAAGGGACTAGCCATATTTTTATAAAAACCCTAGTTTTAAAATCACCAAATTATCCCTTTGATGTATAGGAAAACTATTTTGAAAAAAAATTTCCAAAATATTCTCGATTTACTAAAATGACCTAAATACCCTTGGTTGGAAAAAAATTACTAAAATGCCCTTGGTTCATAAAATTTCCATACTACCCATAGTTTTTTATCAGGATTCTCTTACCTTACAAATATCCCAAAAAACCTTATTTTTACAAAATATTAAGATACCCTGATTTGGAAAAATTACGAAAATTACCCCTGATTTGTAAAATGACCAAATTACCCCTAACCCATACAAATGACCAAAATTACCCTCAGTGAGGAAAATTACCGAAGTACCCTCAAATTAGAAATCTTTAAAAAATACCCTTGTTTTGAAAAGTCACCAGGAACCATAATTTGCAGAAAAAAATTTACCGAAATGACCTTGGCTTGTAAAATTACAAAAATACCCCGGGTGTATAAAATTACCATTTTACCCTTAAAATTTTCCCAGCAAGTATTTTAATTTTGTAAAAATATCATCAATCTCTATTTTGCAACATTTTCAAATACCCTAATTTGAAAAATTATCGAAATACCCCTATAAGATAAAATTACGAAAATACCAGTGGAAAACAACAAACAACGACAACTACAACATTTCTCTGTAATGAATGCAAGTTCATATATGTGATTGAATGAATGATTTGAGACTGTATGTGAATGAATTTGAAAGAACTACCCCTTAAAAACTATTAAACATAAGACTGTACGTGATAAATCAGTGGAACAAAACTAATCTATAAAATTCTTTAATCAGATAAACGCAAATTGGAAGTATGAATTCAAGAGGACGTGGTCAGTAATGTGCGAGGCCGTGGTAGATGCCGAATGATATGTCAAAACCCGTTAGATCGGGTCAATGATCTAAAATGAAATGCCACCACTACCACCACTTTTGGTGTTGAGCAAGAAGATCGACGGGGATGATCTCAGATCACAGCGGTGCTATGAGTTCTCGAGATGGTGGCTGGAGCAAGTGGGAATATGAGAGCTAGGAAGTTCGTACCCGAGTGACTCCAAGCTAATGGAGCTGAGGTGTTTCGTGGTATATCGGGTGTGGCACCCAATACGGCTGAGTATTGGTTGAAGGCAACCGAGCGAATTATGGATGAGCTGGATCTAACCACTAAGGAGAAAGTGAAAGGAATGGTGGCGCTGTTTCGCGATGAGGCATATCAGTGGTGGCTCACAGTTCAGGATGGTGGTACAACTGAGGATCTCACTTAGGAGTATGTTAAGGCGGCATATCAGAGGAAGTATGTTGGTACTCATTACATTGATGCGCAGAGAAAGGCTTTTAAGAAATTTGGTTCAAGGGAACAAGTCCGTAGCGGAGTACGAGGCTGAATTCTTAAGGTTAAGTCGATATCCTCGAGGGATAGTGGCTACGGAGCATGAACGATATGTCCGGTTTGAGGACGGACTAAGGGATGACCTGAGGTTGCTGATAGCTCCACATCAGGAGCGGGAGTTCGTTGTGTTAGTAGAGAAGGCTAAGGTAGCTGAAGAGATTAAGAACTCTGTGAGGCAGAACAGAGATAAGGATAGGAACCGGATAAGAGGAGTTTTAGACCGTCAGAATCATCTGAGAGCCTTCAAAAAAGACCGAGGGTTGAGAATTTTGCTCGTGTTACTAAGTCGCTACTGGAAATCCGGACCGTCCGTGTGCTTAGTGTGGAAGGTATCATGTTGGTGAGTGCTGGAATCGGGACCGGGAGTGTTTTAGATGTAAGTCTAAGTCTCATTTGATTAAGGACTGTCCTCAAGATTCGAATAGGGCTCGGACAACAAGCCAAGCTTATGTACAGCCAGGTAAAGGTGGTTAGCAGGCGACAAGGGGTCGTGGTCTGAACCATGCAAGAAATGGTTCCGACCAATGTCATGGAGCACCAAGCGGAGGTGCTGAAGGTTTAGATGCAAGGCAGCCAAGGTTGGTTTATGCAGTCGGCCATTGCGAGGAGAGTGATGTGCCAGAGGCAACACCGGGTAAGTTTCTTATTTCGGGAATATCCTTCATTGCTTTGTTCACTATAAGGTCAGTTCGTTCTTATGTTGCTAGTACGGTAGCTAAGAATTTTGATTGGAAACTTGGAGAGTGTGCTTGATAAGTATGTTAGTAAGATCAGAGTGCGCAGCAGTAGTGTAGTGTGGTGAGTTAGATTGTATGATTATTCGTTAGTAAGTAATTTTGAGGACGAACTTATTTTTAAGGAGGGTAGAACTGTAATATCCTGAGATAGGGGTTATTTGTGATTAAATTGTTTTGCATGAATGTGGTCATTGTGGTGTTAGTTGAGGTATGCTAGAAGCTAGTTATAAGCCAAAGGAAGGCTCGAGCTGTAGGGGAAATTTTCTTTTCAAGAATTAGTTAAGGGGAGCTAGGCAGAGGAGGCCTCAAAGGAATAAGTGGTGGAATTTATGACACAAAGATAGCATTGGAAAAGTGGCAAGGGACGCCACCTAGGGTGCTTGAAGTTGCGTCAAAGGGAGCTTTAGGAGGGAGGAGGTTCAAATCAGGTGGGCAGCAAGGAGTGTGGTATTATTTTTGGGCTTTTGGCGTCAAGAGTGGGGAGAGGAGTTGGACGGCATGTGGGGCTTTGAAGAGATGAGGATAAGGCTTAGGTTTTTTTTTTGTTTGTTTTAAAAATTCGGCTATAAGGTGATAAAGGAGAAAATGTGGGATATGATAAGAGAGGATGTAGTGCCCGGCTAAGGGACTCTCTTGGGGACTATTTTCGGCTTGGGTTGAAGTGGGGTAGGTCTGTGCCGAATTTGTGTAGCATAAATAGGGGTGCTCATCTTTCGGCAATTCTTTTCTCTATTTATTTTCTTGTTGCCGAAAATTGGAGTTCTCCTTAAGCTTTTCTTTGGTCCCTCTTGAGATAGCCAAAACTCTTTCTCTCAACTCACCATTGCTGAATTCTCCTAAGCCTCTTCCATTCTTTTCTCCCTTTAGTTCTTTTTGTGCCGAATCTTTTTCTTTATTTTTATCATAGCCGAAACCTTGAATCTATTACTAGTCATGGCCGAATCCTCTAATCAGTAAACCCTCTCTACTTTCACGTTTTCCTTTTCTTTATTAAAGTGCTAAAACCTTTCTCTTTGGGGTCTAGA
This sequence comes from Gossypium rotundifolium, assembly GCA_025506655.1. NCBI lineage: Eukaryota > Viridiplantae > Streptophyta > Magnoliopsida > Malvales > Malvaceae > Gossypium > Gossypium rotundifolium. The sequence continues at coordinate 174,215,589 of CP106727.1, forward strand.
AGCCACATCTACAAGGGTAGTGCCATCGATCTCTTGCTCTTGCTTTCGTTTTAACATGTGATAGTGGTAAGTATTTCTTCTTAAGTAATCAGATATGAGTTCTTTTCTATTAGGGTGCCGAAATCAAGGGTTAGCCTTGGTTTCTATGAGATGGCCAAATATTCATTAGCCATAATCTCGTGTTTTGTATGTTGCTAGCGTGAAGGAGGTCTTTCAGGATTTGAAGAGATCAAGGTAAGCAAGTATGGTATTCGGCCAAGGGCCATTCTTATGGATTATTGCTTAAAGTCGATTCTAACATGTGGCATATAGGGATTTTGACAGCTTCTAAGGCAGGTGGTGGTTTTCGAGATTTAGATCCGTAAGGTAAGGTAGTAGTGGTATTCGACCATAGGCCATTTTGGTATATAATGCTAGCTGATTCTAACTTAGGTTTTGTAGGAAGGAGTTCAACAATTGCAAGGGTGCAAATCGTTTAGACGTGGGTTTCGGGATTGAGTAGACTGTACAAAACAGGTGTGTAGTTATCGCACTATTCTCCTATTATATGTGTATATTGTTATTATGATGTGTATGGTAGCCGAAATAAGGGCTAAGATGGTGGATACCCATGGTGGGTGATCGAATAATCAGGTTAGTGTTTTACGATATTAAATGATCACTGATGAATATGTGAAATGGTGATAAGCATGTGTTGTACACTCTATTAATTGATATTTTTGTCACGATAAATATATACATATGCATGGGGATTGGGACATGAATATTGAAGGACAGGGTGTACATTATGTACGTGGTCTGATGTTAGCCTTGTGCTACATTGGCGCTTGATGTTAGCTATATGCTTCATCAAGGTGGGGTGTTGGCTATGTGCCACATCGCGGCGGATGATAGCTGTGTGCATCACTATGGATTGAGGATGACCTTGAATCACCTCGTGGATATTGATATGTGGGGTCATTTAGGTGATCGGTGGCTTAGCCATGGCCTTGGGCAGCAGGTCTGCCAAGGTAGGTGTGTAACGGATGGATACAAGGTTGGGCTGGGTTTCATGTTGCACATTTATGTATGTGGACTGTGTGGATATGGGCTAAGCCCATGTGTGGAGACATGTGAAATAACTATACACTGTGTCTTTTTGACTCACCCAAGTTTTTACCAACATCGCAGGTGATTTGTAATGCTTGGACCGGGTTGGAGTGGACTCAAAGGTGGCCATGCAGAAATTATTTTTATGCCATGCAGAAGTTGTCAAGTTTGTTTTACGTATTTCATATTTTCAGTATTTTGATTAAGTATTTATTGTAATAAGGGCCGCTTAAAGTATTTGGAAGCTTTATTTATAGTTTGAAGTTTATATTATTATTGAGCTAATAATTGGAAATATTTTGAATCAATTTATTTTATAACAACTTATATTAAAGCTTTTAAATCCGGATAATCTGTACCAATAAAGTTTTACTTGGAATCTTAGATGTGAAATGTTTTTACCAACGACAACAAATTTCATCTTTTTTTTAAGTCAAAATCTTTTTAAATGATTTTTCGCAGTAACATACCAGACTCGGTCAAGGCTCGTGGGCCGGGTTTGGGGGTGTTACAGTTTGGAGATGTGTTACAAAGGCAGAAGCAAGCAAAATCCTAGAACATTTCCATTCAGGACCAACAGGAGGACATTACAGTGGGACTAGGATAGCACATAAAATGCTCGAATTGGGTTTTTATTGGCCCACTATGTTCAAGGACGCTAACAGGTATGTACTTCGTGTGATAGATGTCATAGAACAGGTAATATCTCTAAATGTGATGAAATGCCTCAAATGTATATGCTATCATGTGAAATATTTGATGTATAAGGTATTGATTTTATGGGTCCATTGCCTAACTCATTTGGGAATAAATACATCTTAGTAGTGGTTGATTATATGTCAAAATGGGTGGAAGCTCAAGCTTTACCTACTCATGATGCTAAAGTGGTAGTGAGATTTCTTAAGAAACTCTTATCTCGATTTGGAACACCTAGAGCAATTATTAGTGATAGGGGTTCTCATTTTTGTAATACTCAATTTGATAAAATCTATAAGAAATATGGAGTGCACCACAGAACAGCTACCCATTATCACCCTCAAACCAGTGGACAAGTTGACGTAACCAATCGAGAGCTTAAGCGTATTCTAGAGAAAACCGTAGAATCAAACAGGAAAGATTAGGCATTAAAAGTAGACAATGATTTATGGGCCTATAGAATTGCTTTTAAAACTCCCATAGGAACATCCCCATACAGACTTGTCTACAGAAAGAGTTGTCATCTACCATTTGAATTAGAGCACAAAGCATTTTAGGCTATAAAATTTTTAAACTATGATCTTAAACTTGCAGGTGAGAAAAGATTGATACAGTTGAACGAGCTAGATGAGTGGCGAGCTAATGCCTACGAGAACTCACGTTTATTCAAGGAAGCAACAAAGCGACATCATGATGCTCGTTTGAAGCAGCCAAAGCAATTTAAAGTTGGAGATCTTGTTCTACTATACAATTTGGAGCTCAAATTGTTTCTTGGAAAGCTGAAATCAAGATGGTCAGGTCCATTCGTAATCAAAACCGTTTTCCCTATGGCACAATTGAGGTAACTCATCCAACTTATGGCACATTCAAGGTAAATGGTCAACGACTTAAACTATATAATGGTGAGGGTTTTAAGAATATAAGAAAGGAGCTTCAGCTCTTTGAACCTTCATACAGAGATGAAAACAGGGTAAGTCTAGCTTAAGACTTTAAACGAGCGCTTCTCAAGAGGCAACCCGAGCACTAACCTCACTAACGTTAACATTTTTTATTTTTAGCATCTAACTAACAACTAACCATATTAATAGGCGCAGGTTTCCCTACCTACACGGCCTTGCACACAGGCGTGTCTGTGGCCGTGTGGACACCACGAATAGGTACACCGGCGTGGCGGAGCCCGTGCGAAAACAAGATGAAAATTTTCCCCAAAACACGGGCTATGAAACACCCCACACCCGGCCCACAAGAATGGACCGGATCTGGTATGTTCCTAAAGTAAACCGATTTTAAACATTTTCGTTACTTAGAGAAAATTTGTAAATTTTTTTGGAAAAACTATTATTTTCAGTTGGGCTTAGATTGGAAACCCATTTATTTGATCTTGTAAGCCCATTTAATTAAATACATCCAATAAGGTTCTTAGCATGAAACTTAACAATAAGCAAACATAAAGTATAATCCATCGGCCTTAAGGCCTTATTACATCAAGTAAAACCCAAAATAGAATAAAAGCAACTTAAAATAAAATTTAAGTCCAAACTAAATGAAATTTTCCGCATGTAGCATGGCCACCTCATGGTCCACCGGCCCATTCACAAATCCTTGCATCACCGAAAAATAATTCCCACAATGGGGTGAGTCAATGCACTCAATGTGCACACAATACTATCATTCAATAAATCGCATTCATGTTCAAATCATTAAGTCCATACAATAAAGAAATTATGATGCAACCCAAACCCAATCCTAATTAGCCATCCACTACACTCCCCGCACCATCCCGCACACCGTGGGGACTACTAAGTCAACCCTCCATCCGCTACTCTCCATCAAAGGCATTCACCATATACGTTGTGTCATTAGACACTATAATCAAATTTATACGTTGTGTCATTAGACACTATTGTAACCGGTTACCAAAATTTCGCAATGTGACCGTAGTCTACATTTTCGTTGGTGAGACCAAGTCAACACCTTCGTTGGTGAGACCGAAGTCAACACTGTTCTCCCCTTTCACATGAATCCGAATGCCCCAAAATTTATATATTATGCATAACTTAATTTCATGTTCATATACATATATTCGCATGTTATAAAATAACATTTTCACAATCCTATCGAAGGAAACGACGGTATTTTTTGCCACATTTGTGGTACATAGCCACATTCACATTATTATTCATATCATATATTTAAAATATTTAGCCATAGAATATCGAAGGATAGTAAGGGTACACCGATTGGCTTAATAGATTCCTTGAAATCTCAAGAACGATCTACCGATCTAGATCTTTATCTCCTAAATTCGCCAAATATTAAAACATATTAACAAACCTATTTGGCTTAAAACCAAATCCTAGTAGGATTTGTATTACTTACCTTGTTGCCGAATTGGATGATTGTAAATCAAATCCCGAAATTACTAGTATCCTTTTTCCTTGAAATCGGCTAATACTAAATCATGTAACCATGTGAGTTTCCGCTTTTGAAATAATGAAAAATAATTCCAAATACCAAAATTAAGCCTTGGCCGAATATCACTTACCATACAAATTCCAAATCTGAAGAGAATTCCTTGCCCTATATGTCTGTCAAAATTTTCATGTTAGATCTAATCTAACATATACATCATAACCTTTAATCGAATAAAATATCTTACCTTGGATCCTTAGATTTCCGAAAGATTCCTCCTTGTATTCGATAGGTTGTAAAAGATCCTTAATGCCTTGACCGATTGCTTCCTTGCCCGGAGTTTCGTGGTTTGGCTATGGAGATTTAATCAGGATCAAAAGAAAAGGTTTTGGCTTGACATATGAAGAAAAGAGAAGAAGAAAAGATAGAAAGAAAATTCTACAGAGGGAGAGAGCAAAGGGATTTTTGGCTACTTGGAAAGATGAGAGAAAAGACCTTGAGTTCTCCTTTATAGCTAATTTGCTAGGCCAAGAGTCCTTGACTTGGCCACCACTCTCCTTAAGATAATATTATCTCTTTTATTTAAAAGATAAAAGCCTTTAATCCATCCATTATCTCCTCAATTATCTCCTTAGAAAATAATCCTTTATTTATCTCTTATTATTCACATATTTATGTGAATAAAACTCCTTTATTTATCTCTTATTATTCACATATTTATGTGGATAAAACTCCTTTATTTATCTCTTATTATTCACATATTTATGTGAATAAAACTCCTTTATTTATCTCTTATTATTCACATATTTATGTGAATAAAACTCTTTATTTATCTCTCATTATTCACATATTTATGCAAATAAAACTCTTCCTTTTCTAGAAACCCATGCCGTCCACTCACTTTCCGGAAGCAAAAATAAAGCCTTCATTATTTGCTTCTGGATGACTCAAACTCAGCCCAAAACCTCTTGTATTTGGGCCATTTCCTAAGACCTTAGGTGGCATCTTCAGGCCACATTTCCAAGTTCGTTATTGGGGCAAATGTCATGTATTGTATATTTTTAGGGTCACTTGGCCCTAAGTTCCCTTTTGGGCTCTGAAATTCGACATTCCGGGGTCATTTTTAAGTTTCCTAGAATTTTCGCACGGCTTTGTATTTTCCAGGTTTCCAAAATGTTTAGGTTTCCAAAATGTTCAGGTTTCCAAAATGTTCAAGTTTCCAAAATGTTCAAGTTTCCTATTTTGGCTTGGTTTCCAAAATGTTCACTTTCCTAATTTACTTAGGTTTCCAAATGTTCACTTTCCAAAATGTCTAAGTTTCCAAAAGTGTTCATTTCCATTTCCATTTCCATTTTCATTTCTATCTTCATTTTCATTTCCATTTTCCTTTCCATTTTCATGCATTTCTAGATTTCCAAAAGTATCAAAATTTATTCATAGTACTTGAAACTTGTCATTTCATACAATTAAACTGAAATGCATAGGCCCTATTCAGATGTTACAGCTTCTACCCCTTAAAATAATTTCGTCCTCAAATTACTTTATTAACAAAGATAATCCTTCTCACCGTGATTATGCTTACGCTGCGCAAGACTCGATCTTAATAGAACCATCATACTTTCTAGGCACAATCTCTAAATTCACATCCCTTAGAACTCATTTTCTAACGTCACATTTAATCTAATTTAAAAGTTTTATACATTAGTACTTGTTTCACTTATTACCCGCCAAGAAGTTTTATGAAAAGAGTTTTAGGAGTGGTTCTTTCGTATTCATACATGCACACAGCCTTTACATTCATTCATACATCCATCAAACAATTATGAACTTTCGCTCATTCGGAGAAACGCTTGTAGTTTTCATTGTTGTTGTTTTTCCACTACCCAGGTATTTTCGTAATTTGTCTTACGGGGCATTTTCGTAATTTTTCAAAAATAAAAGTTCTCGATGATTTTGTCAAAAGTATTTTAGAACTTTTAAATTCCTGGTATTTTGGAAAATTTGGAAATTGGGGTATTTTTGTAATTTTGAAGCTCGAGGTATTTTGGTAATAAACCGTGGTAAATTTGTAAAGTTTGATAATTCGGGTATTTCCAAATGTTGCAAAACTTTGAGGGTTCTTTTGAGAATTTGTTTTCCAAGTTGATGGTGTTACAAAAAATTTAAAATCGTGGTCATTTTGGTAATTTTGTAGGTTAGGGTAATTTTGTAATTTTGCCAAAATCAAGGTATTTTGATGTTTGCAAAATAAGATTCTTGGGTGCTTTTGTAAAGTAAGGAAAATTTTATTGAAATCGGGTGGAGTAAATTTTAGAAACCAATGGCATTTTTGTAATTTCGCCACTAGGGCATTTTGGTAATTTTGTAAATCACGAATTTTTCAAAAATTTTGTAAAAGTAGTTCTCACAAATTATAAGGGTAATTTTAAGAGTTTTAAAACTAAGATTTTCATAAAAACATGGCTAGTCCCTTTCGGGTTTTAGTTATTGGGTTTAGCCTATGAATAAGTCCTCATGGTTAGGGTGAACCGTAGTCACACTGTAGGATTCTCACGAAGAGGAGGTGAGTCACTAGGACCTGCTTAAGTACCAGCTCTTCCGGATCCAATCCTAGACATGCGCACAATGGTTACCACACCCTAACTTAGTGACTTAGCCATAGGTTTGTTAAGTGCATTAAGTCTTATGTATTTGTGTTTGAGTAGACTAATCCTAGGTTCAAGTTCCTATCATGCTATTCTACGCTCCATGCCTTTTCTACCCTTATATAATTCATGTAATCACACATAGCGTTAGGGTACTTACCGGTGGATCATGGGTCGAGACTTAGGTGCCATGCCTAAAACCTCGCGATTTCATAAACTATTTTTATAAAACTTATTTGGGATCGTTTTGAAAACGTTTGGGCCTTAGCCCACGTGCCGAGAGTTTAAAACTGGCTCGATATCAAATCGAACATTTCACACCCTACCACAAGAATGGACCGGATCCGTATGTTCCTAAAGTAAACCGATTTCAAACATTTTCGTTACTTAGAGAAAATTTGTAAATTTTTTTGGAAAAACTATTATTTTCAGTTGGGCTTAGATTGGAAACCCATTTATTTGATCTTGTAAGCCCATTTAATTAAATACATCCAATAAGGTTCTTAGCATGAAACTTAACAATAAGCAAACATAAAGTATAATCCACTGGGCCTTAAGGCCTTATTACATCAAGTAAAACCCAAAATAGAATAAAAGCAACTTAAAATAAAATTTAAGTCCAAACTAAATGAAATTTTCCGCATGTAGCATGGCCACCTCATGGTCCACCTACCATCACACCGCTCATCACCTGAAAAATAATTCCCACAATGGGGTGAGTCAACAGACTCAATGTGCACACAATACTATCATTCAATAAATCAGGCATTCATGTTCAAATCATTAAGTCCATACAATAAAGAAATTATGATGCAACCCAAACCCAATCCTAATTAGCCATCCACTACACTCCCCGTACCATCCTTGCACACCGTGGGGACTACTAAGTCAACCCTCCATCCGCTACTCTCCATCAAAGGCATTCGCCCATATACGTTGTGTCATTAGACACTATAATCAAATTTATACGTTGTGTCATTAGACACTATTGTAACCGAAGTTACCAAAATTTCGCAATGTGACCGTAGTCTACATATTTCGTTGGTGAGACCAAGTCAACACCTTCACAGAGACCAAGTCAACACTGTTTCTCCCCTTTCACATGAATCCAATGCCCCAAAATTTATATATTATGCATAACTTAATTTCATGTTCATATACATATATTCGCATGTTATAAAATAACATTTTCACAATCCTATCGTAAGTAGGAAACGACACAGGTATTTTTTTGCCACATTTGTGGTACATAGCCACATTCACATTATTATTCATATCATATATTTAAAATATTTAGCCATAGAATATCAAGGATAGTAAGGGTACACACGATTGGCTTAATAGATTCCTTGAAATCTCAAGAACGATCTACCGATCTAGATCTTTATCTCCTAAATTCGGCCAAATATTAAAACATATTAACAAACCTATTTGGCTTAAAAACCAAATCCTAGTAGGATTTGTATTACTTACCTTGTTGCCGAATTGGATGATTGTAAATCAAATCCCGAAATTACTAGTATCCTTTTTCCTTGAAATCGGCTAATACTAAATCATGTAACCATGTGAGTTTCCGGCTTTTGAAATAATGAAAAATAATTCCAAATACCAAAATTAAGCCTTGGCCGAATATCACTTACCATACAAATTCCAAATCTGAAGAGAATTCCTTGCCCTATATGTCTGTCGAATTTTCATGTTAGATCTAATCTAACATATACATCATAACCTTTAATCGAATAAAATATCTTACCTTGGATCCTTAGATTTCCCGAAAGATTCCTCCTTGTATTCGACAGTTGTAAAAAGATCCTTAATGCCTTGACCGATTGCTTCCTTGCCTCGGAGTTTCGTGGTTTTGCTATGGAGATTTAATCGTGGATCAAAAGAAAAAGGTTTTGGCTTGACAGATGAAGAAAAGAGAAGAAGAAAAGATAGAAAGAAAATTTGGCAGAGGGAGAGAGCAAAGGATTTTGGCTACTTGGAAAGATGAGAGAAAAGACCTTGGGTTCTCCTTTTATAGCCAATTTGCTAGGCCAAGAGTCCTTGACTTGGCCACCACTCTCCTTAAGATAATATTATCTCTTTTATTTAAAAGATAAAAGCCTTTAATCCATCCATTATCTCCTCAATTATCTCCTTAGAAAATAACTTTATTTATCTCTTATTATTCACATATTTATGTGAATAAAACTCCTTTATTTATCTCTTATTATTCACATATTTATGTGGATAAAACTCCTTTATTTATCTCTTATTATTCACATATTTATGTGAATAAAACTCCTTTATTTATCTCTTATTATTCACATATTTATGTGAATAAAACTCTTTATTTATCTCTCATTATTCACATATTTATGCAAATAAAACTCTTCCTTTTCTAGAAACCCATGCCGTCCACTCTCATTTCCGGAAGCAAAAATAAAGCCTTCATTATTTGCTTCTGGATGATTCAAACTCAGCCCAAAACCTCTTGTATTTGGGCCATTTCCTAAGACCTTAGGTGGCATCTTCAGCCACATTTCCAAGTTCGTTATTGGGGCAAATGTCATGTATTGTATATTTTTAGGGTCACTTGGCCCTAAGTTCCCTTTTGGGCTCTGAAATTCGACATTCTGGGGTCATTTTTAAGTTTCCTAGAATTTTCGCACGGCTTTGTATTTTCCAGGTTTCCAAAATGTTTAGGTTTCCAAAATGTTCAGTGTTTCCAAAATGTTCAAGTTTCCAAAATGTTCGTGTTTCCAAAATGCTCAAGTTTCCAAAATGTTCAAGTTTCCTATTTTGGCTTGGTTTCCAAAATGTTCACTTTCCTAATTTACTTAGGTTTCCAAAATGTTCACTTTCCAAAATGTCTAAGTTTCCAAAAGTGTTCATTTCCATTTCCATTTCCATTTTCATTTCTATCTTCATTTTCATTTCCATTTTCCTTTCCATTTTCATGCATTTCTAGATTTCCAAAAGTATCAAAATTTATTCATAGTACTTGAAACTTGTCATTTCATACAATTAAACTGAAATGCATAGGCCCTATTCAGATGTTACGCTTCTACCCCTCTTAAAATAATTTCGTCCTCGAAATTACTTTATTAACAAATGATAATCCTTCTCACCGCATTATGCTTACGCAAGACTCGATCTTAATAGAACCATCATACTTTCTAGGCACAATCTCTAAATTCACATCCCTTAGAACTCATTTTCTAACGTCATGATTTAATCGATTTAAAAGTTTTATACATTAGTACTTGTTTCACTTATTACCCATGAAGAAGTTTTATGAAAAGAGTTTTAGAGTGGTTCTTTCGTATTCATACATGCACACAGCCTTTACATTCATTCATACATCCATTAAACAATTATGAACTTTCGCTCATTCGTAGAAACGTTGTAGTTTTCATTGTTGTTGTTTTTCCACTACCCAGAGGTATTTTCGTAATTTGTCTTACAGGGGCATTTTCGTAATTTTTCAAAAATAAAAGTTCTCGATGATTTTGTCAAAAGTATTTTGGAACTTTTAAATTCTGGTATTTTGGAAAATTTGGAAATTGGGGTATTTTAATTTTGAAGCTCGAGGTATTTTGGTAATAAACCAGGTAAATTTGTAAAGTTTGATAATTCGGGTATTTCCAAATGTTGCAAAACTTTGAGGGTTCTTTTTGAGAATTTGTTTTCCAAGTTGATGGTGTTACAAAAAAATTTAAAAATCAGGGTCATTTTGGTAATTTTGTAGGTTAGGGGCAATTTTGTAATTTTGCCAAAATCAAGGTATTTTGATGTTTGCAAAATAAGATTCTTGGGTGCTTTTGTAAAGTAAGGAAAATTTTATTGAAATCGGGGTGGTACAGAAATTTTAGAAACCAATGGCATTTTTGTAATTTCGCCACTAGGGGCATTTTGGTAATTTTTGTAAATCACGAATTTTTCGGAAAATTTTGTAAAAGTAGTTCTCACAAATTATAAGGGTAATTTTAAGAGTTTTAAAACTAAGATTTTCATAAAAACATGGCTAGTCCCTTTCGGGTTTTAGTTATTGGGTTTAGCTTATGAATAAGTCCTCATGGTTGGGTGAACCGTAGCTGCACACAAGTAGGATTCTCAAGAGGAGGTGAGTCACTAGGACTGCTTAAGTACTGTGCTCTTCCGGATCCAATCCTGACATGCGCACAATGGTTACCACACCCTAACTTAGTGACTTAGCCATAGGTTTGTTAAGTGCATTAAGTCTTATGTATTTGTGTTTGAGTAGACTAATCCTGTGGTTCAAGTTCCTATCATGCTATTCTACGCTCCATGCCTTTTCTACCCTTATATAATTCACGTAATCACACATAGCGTTAGGGTACTTACCGTGGATCATGGGTCGAGACTTAGGTGCCATGCCTAAAAAAACGCCGATTTCATAAACTATTTTTATAAAACTTATTTGGGATCGTTTTGAAAACGTTGGGCCTTAGCCCACGTGCCGAGAGTTTAAAACTGGCTCGATATTAAATCAAACATTTCACACCCGCCCACAAGAATGGACCGGATCTGTATGTTCCTAAAGTAAACCGATTTCAAACATTTTCACATTTAGAGAAAATTTGTAAATTTTTTGGAAAAACTATTATTTTCATTGGGCTTAGATTGGAAACCCATTTATTTGATCTTGTAAGCCCATTTAATTAAATACATCCAATAAGGTTCTTAGCATGAAACTTAACAATAAGCAAACATAAAGTATAATCCATCGGGCCTTAAGGCCTTATTACATCAAGTAAAACCCAAAATAGAATAAAAGCAACTTAAAATAAAATTTAAGTCCAAACTAAATGAAATTTTCCGCATGTAGCATGGCCACCTCATGGTCCACCTACCCATCCACACCGCTCATCACCGAAAAATAATTCCCACAATGGGGTGAGTCAATGCACTCAATGTGCACACAATACTATCATTCAATAAATCGCATTCATGTTCAAATCATTAAGTCCATACAATAAAGAAATTATGATGCAACCCAAACCCAATCCTAATTAGCCATCCACTACACTCCCGCACCATCCCGCACACCGTGGGACTACTAAGTCAACCCTCCATCCGCTACTCTCCATCAAAGGCATTCGCCCATATACGCTTGTGTCATTAGACACTATAATCAAATTTATACGTTGTGTCATTAGACACTATTGTAACCGGTTACCAAAATTTCGCAATGTGACCGTAGTCTATATTTCGCAGGTGAGACCAAGTCAACACCTTCAAGGTGAGACCAAGTCAACACTGTTCTCCCCTTTCACATGAATCCGAATGCCCCAAAAATTTATATATTATGCATAACTTAATTTCATGTTCATATACATATATTCGCATGTTATAAAATAACATTTTTCACAATCCTATCAGAAGTAGGAAACGTACCTGGGTATTTTTTTGCCACATTTGTGGTACATAGCCACATTCACATTATTATTCATATCATATATTTAAAATATTTAGCCATAGAATATCGAAGGATAGTAAGGGTACACACCTGATTGGCTTAATAGATTCCTTGAAATCCCGAAGAACGATCTACCGATCTAGATCTTTATCTCCTAAATTCGGCCAAATATTAAAACATATTAACAAACCTATTTGGCTTAAAAACCAAATCCTAGTAGGATTTGTATTACTTACCTTGTTGCCGAATTGGATGATTGTAAATCAAATCCGAAATTACTAGTATCCTTTTCCTTGAAATCGCTAATACTAAATCATGTAACCATGTGAGTTTCCGCTTTTGAAATAATGAAAATAATTCCAAATACCAAAATTAAGCCTTGGTCAATATCACTTACCATACAAATTCCAAATCAAATCACTTACCATACAAATACCCAAATCAAGAGAATTCCTTGCCTTATATGTCTGTCGAAATTTTCATGTTAGATCTAATCTAACATATACATCATAACCTTTAATCGAATAAAATATCTTACCTTGGATCCTTAGATTTCCAAAGATTCCTCCTTGTATTCGATAGCTTGTAAAAAGATCCTTAATGCCTTGACCGATTGCTTCCTTGCCCGGAGTTTCGTGGTTTCGCTATGGAGATTTAATCGTGGATCAAAAGAAAAGGTTTTGGCTTGACATATGAAGAAAAGAGAAGAAGAAAAGATAGAAAGAAAATTCGCAGAGGGAGAGAGCAAAGGATTTTGGCTACTTGGAAAGATGAGAGAAAAGACCTTGAGTTCTCCTTTTATAGCCAATTTGCTAGGCCAAGAGTCCTTGACTTGGCCACCACTCTCCCTTAAGATAATATTATCTCTTTTATTTAAAAGATAAAAGCCTTTAATCCATCCATTATCTCCTCAATTATCTCCTTAGAAAATAATCCTTTATTTATCTCTTATTATTCACATATTTATGTGAATAAAACTCCTTTATTTATCTCTTATTATTCACATATTTATGTGGATAAAACTCCTTTATTTATCTCTTATTATTCACATATTTATGTGAATAAAACTCCTTTATTTATCTCTTATTATTCACATATTTATGTGAATAAAACTCTTTATTTATCTCTCATTATTCACATATTTATGCAAATAAAACTCTTCCTTTTCTAGAAACCCATGTCATTCCACTCACTTTTTCCGGAAGCAAAAATAAAGCCTTCATTATTTGCTTCTGGATGATTCAAACTCAGCCCAAAAACCTCTTGTATTTGGGCCATTTCCTAAGACCTTAGGTGGCATCTTCAGCCACATTTCCAAGTTCGTTATTGGGGCAAATGTCATGTATTGTATATTTTAGGTCACTTGGCCCTAAGTTCCTTTTGGGCTCAAATTTACATTCGGGGTCATTTTAAGTTTCCTAAAATTTTCGTGACGGCTCAGATTTTCCGTGTTTCCAAAATGTTTAGGTTTCCAAAATGTTCGTGTTTCCAAAATGTTCAAGTTTCCAAAATGTTCGTGTTTCCAAAATGCTCAAGTTTCCAAATGTTCAAGTTTCCTATTTTGGCTTGGTTTCCAAAATGTTCACTTTCCTAATTTACTTAGGTTTCCAAAATGTTCACTTTCCAAAATGTCTAAGTTTCCAAAAGTGTTCATTTCCATTTCCATTTCCATTTTCATTTCTATCTTCATTTTCATTTCCATTTTCCTTTCCATTTTCATGCATTTCTAGATTTCCAAAAGTATCAAAATTTATTCATAGTACTTGAAACTTGTCATTTCATACAATTAAACCGAAATGCATAGGCCCTATTCAGATGTTACAGTTACGATAAAATGACACTACTGCAGTGATGCGCCATGGTTGACATCGACTAAGGAACACAAAGATATTTAAACCTTCACACGGCGTGGTTAAAACCGTGGGCAATGTTGAGAATGACACGCAAGCGCATACACGCCTGCGCTCAAAAGTTGTGGTTTAAATTGAGAAAGTCGCACGAGCGTATGACATGACGTGTTTATAGGCCGTGGTCGACATTGATTAACTAACACGGGTCTACAAAACCTTTGCACGGGCGTGGGAGAAACGAACAAAGCATCACACGGCCATGCGATTCGGCTGTGTGACCCAACACGCCCAGGGAACACGGGCGTGGGGCAAGCCTCAAACACACCCTAAGCCGAACATTCATGAAACACACGGGCAAAACACAAGGCACACGGGCATGGGCCTCGACTGTGTGCCCTAATCCTTATTTAAACCATCCCACTATTCATCTTTTCCCAAATTTTCCCCCAACAAACCCTAACCGCTCTCACCCAAAATAACCTCTCCTTCTCCCCTATTCCGGCCACCGTCGACTCTTCTACCTCCTCCCTTTACTTCCCTTTTTCTCCTATTTCCCTCATTTCCTTTCCTTTATTCTTTCCCCTTTCTTCTCCATGCACACCAGCCCCGCAGTCCACGCCCGTGCACCACCGCCACTTTCGTGCACCCCTTTCAACACCTCCATCGATTCACCCTTCTTCACCATTGTTGTTGATCTTATTCTGTGTTCTTATTATCATTTTCATTACATTTTAAATTTCTATTTCAAATTATTTAGTTCTTTTGATGGTGTATTTAGTTTGATTTTATTCTATTACTAAGTTTAATGATTAGTTTGATACTACTTCTTAGTAATCTTGTTAATTTACTTAATGTTATTTTAGTTTATTCTATTGCTAATACTTTCATAATGTCTAATGTTAACATTACTTGATAATCTAATTCACTATTATAGGATTATATTATTTAGACCTACTAGGATAGTACATTTTTGGCTGGAAATGATACTTGATTCATTGAAAATCTTATGCATTTTCAGGTATACAATGACAACCCCACGCGGAAAAAAGATTGCCATCCCCACTTGAAAAATAGAAAGGACTCGGAGCTACCTCCGTGAGCGCATCCACCGAAGTGTGCCACCCTTTTCTACAGTTTCCCTCGGGACCCCAGGAGGAACTTTTTCAGACACTTCGTGCACTACCCCTCAGCATGGGGAGATGCATTGATTGGGCCGCATTGGAGCAGGTCCAACTAGCCGACGTAATCCAGGCCCTACTGACTACCGACTCATGGGGACACTTTTTTGATATTGTCGAGCCAACATATCTAGAGCTCACTTTAGAGCTTTGTTCCATATTCCACCTCCAGACGGTTATGTCAAATTTCAACGACCCAGGCACAGTCCAGTTCTGCCTTGGAGGCCTCGTATGAGAGATGAGTATCCCAAAGTTTGGGGTCACTTTGGGACTCTACACCGAGGAATTCATGGAGGACGACGACTTCGAGGACCTCTATCGCCACATCCACTACTCCTCTTCATCCTGTTGGAGAGACTTAGTTCCCGCCTCAGCCACCTATGACCCCAGTCACTCCAAGGCGTCAATTCTCGCACCGTCTTTGAGGTATTTACACGCCATCCTGGCTCATACTTTGATGGGTAGACAAGAGAGCACCGGCGTCGTCAACACTCACGATGCCTACTTTTTATGGTACATGACATAAGGACACGTGTTTGACTTAGCTTACTTCATCACCCTCGCCATTTGGCATCAAAAAGTGGCATAGGAGAGGAATCCTCTCCATTGGCCCCTACATGACGCTCTGGGTTGCCACTTTGGACTCCTCAACACTGCAGCTCAGTCCTCCTCTGGAACACCCCTTACCCATAATTCCTGCCAAAACTGGGCCCAAGGCGTTACATATTAAAACCATATGGTCGCCACTTAGGCTCATCGTGACTACTTTCTTAAGTCATCTCAACAACCTCATTCTCTACTTACGAGGCCTCACTCAAACTCACGAGGGCTCTCAAGGCCTTATCGAAACTTCTACAATTTTAAAATTTCTCCAGCTAAACAGGGACTACACACCCGTGTAAGGTGAGACACGCCCGTGGAGATCGCCCATGCCCATGCCCATGCCCATGCCCTCAACTCGTGCATGAAACCCAAGCATACTGCCAATGCCCCACGGCTAGGGCACACGCCCGTGCTCACCAATCGTGGTGCACACTGACCACCTCACAAGGCCTTCAGTCTAAGCACACACCCATGTGGCTAGCCCGTGGCCTACACTACTCAATTCTACCAAAGTGGCACGACCAATGCACACGCTCGTGGGCTGGCCGTGTGTCACACATGGCCTAGACACATGCCTGTGTGCCTATCCACATGGACAAGAACAAAGCTATTTGCCAAGTTCTTTTCATTCCCCAATCATAAACAACATGCACTCATCCAATTCATCTATAATCAACTCATATTGAAGCACAAACTCATGGATAACTACATCTTTTCATATAATAAAATAGCCAACAACTATGGCATTATACAAAATAGATTATCCATCTAAAGGCCAACACATCTTAGCCATTTACAACAAAATTTACTAACTTGTCTAGCCTCTATACATGCCATATACAAAACATCAAGTCTCTCGCACTGCAGTAAGTCGATAGTGTGGGCGATCTTCCAATTAATCCACGTATCTTGATTCAACCCTCTTTATCTATAAGACAAGGGAAAAGAAAATGAGTAAGCCTTGAGCTTAGTAAGTTTACACATAAACAATTTAAGCATTTTAGTATAAACTAAACAACAATTAGCATTATACTACCAAACAAATTTACATCCACAATTATGCTTACTCTTTCTATCCCTTACCACATTTCCAACACATCATGAGTCACATACTCATAATCATTGACATGCACCCCTGCACTCAATATCACATTTACTTAATATACAACCCATCATTATTCTTAATAATACATCCACACAGCTAATTTCTCGATGATTTCGCACTTAGCCCACCATAATCAATTTATAGGGTAGTATCGCACTTAGCCTACCAACAAAGGTATTCATAGTGGTTTCACACATAGCCCACCATCAAGCATTATCACTACACATTCACATATCTAATTGTAATCCATTCATCCATTCACAACAACTATCTCATTCATTCCCCTAGAACCGCATAGGTCCTCAATCATGCTACACACTAGCTAGAATTAAGAATGTAAATGCATATATGCATCGTTTATACGTAAACTTACCACGGCACTCAAAAGTATTGAAACGTCCAATTTAGTCCACCACCTTGATCTTGCCTCGATTTCGATCCGGTCTTTGTCTTTCTTGATCTATTTCAATACACACATTGACTAAATTTACCATTATCTCATCTTTAGTAAAATTATCATTTTGCCCTTAAACTTTCTCATATTTACTCATTGCCCCAAGACTCGTAATGTGATTTTCATTCAACTTTCTAGTATTTAATGCTTAGTCGAACCATTTACTCAACTAAAGCAATCATCAATTCTCACTAAATCATACATGTATGACCAAACTCAAGACTTTCACAAACAAGTCCCTACATGCATTTTTCATGGAAATCACTTAGCAAAAGATGTTTTCTCTATATCAAGCTTTCATATTCTTCTATAAAACATCAAAATACATGCATGTCATACATGGGTACATTTTTGAACGTCCATCTTAGCTCAACATATAGCTAAAAATAGCTTACTCATGCTACTGTGACTTCAAAAATATGAAGAATATCAAAAACGGAGCTAGAATACACTTACTAGCTAGCTTGAAAAGTTGAAGAGAACTAACAATGGCTTCTCTCAATTTTCGGCAGCTTGGAGAAGAAGACGGATGAAATTCTATCATCTTTTCCCATTTTAATCATTTAATTGACAAAAGACCAAAATGCCTTCTTTGTCAAACTTTCAAATTTTAACCCATTCATGCCCAATTTTGTCCAAAAATTAGAAATTGGAAAAATTTCTCTTTAAGGATCTCTAATTGATATTACAAAGCTATTTTATACAAATAACTTCTAGAATTTCACATTTTGCAACTTTTACAATTTAGTCCTTTTGGAAAATTCAACTGCAATTTAATAAAATTGTTTCATGAAACTTTCACACTAACATGCAAACATGGTATCAACCCTAAAAAATCATACATATACCTCATATTTATGGCCTCGCACCATTATTACGACTAGGCCCTAAATCAAGATGTTACATCCTCGCTCACGCTTATTGGGTAGATGTCCCCATAGGGCATCCAAACGATGCTTCATATGAGGATGATTGAGCGTCGCCGTGGCTTGGATCCTCCTCAGTATCGGTTATCATGAGCCACTGATCAGGACGACGTAGAGGACATTGCTAATGTCCCTTTACTCATGAAGAGCCACCTTTTACGCCACCACCGCCTCATCGACCAGTTCATGCGACTGCTTCATTGATTGACATCTCTAAGCGCCTCGCTCATTTCGAGTAATACTGTACTCAGTAATTTAACAAAAATGCTCGATGATTCGATGACATCGAGGTGATGCTATAGATTTATCAGCACTTTCACATATCGCCACCACCCTACCTCGCGATCCATCTGACGATGAGGACCTCAGAGTCCATTTTTTATCTTTCTTTTTATTTTTATTATTTTCTTTAGTTTATTTTCCTTTTGGTTATCCTCATTTTCTCATAAACTTATCGTTTATTTTTTGAACTATCTTTTAGCTTTTATAATTATTCCTCATCAAGTAATCCATTAATCGTCTTCCACAATTGTGTTTATTTTCTTATTAGTTGCTCAGACTTATGCACTTCACTTTGTTATCTACAATTCTGCGCCAATTGCTCCATGAATTTCATCAAAAATTCAAGAAGTTTCACTTCTCTCCTTCTCTTGTGTTACTCTTACTATATTATCATTATCTATCTTTGTACATTGAGGACAATGTACATCTTAAGTGTGGGGAGGAAAATTATAGTATTATTAGAAAATCCCTGAATTATGTCTTATTCTTAAGTAATTTTTCATATTAATAATTAGAATAAAACTTCTATTAACTTATGATTTTCATTGATATGTTTTGGAATAAGTCATAGGTAATTGTGCATTGATCGTTTAAACTCTGAGATATTAGAGAATCAAGCATGATAAGTCTATTTTCAGAATTAAAAAAAAAAAAACTTTAGGTTATTTCCCTAAATTTAAATACTACTTTGAAGTTTGAAATTTGTAAGGTTGACATCAAAAACCATAATTTTTGTGAGATTTTGAGCCTTTTAGAGCATATAATTTTCTTGCTCATTTTATTGGTTATGAGTCTGTCAATATTGAATTTTTATTCTAGAACTTGCTTCGATTATGCATGTCGAGACCACATATTTGATTTGATATACTAAGATGATAAAGGCACCTAGGTTTTAACCAACTTATTCCATTCAAAATCCTACCTTCATAATTGACCCCTAGTGAACCCATTGAGCCTAATAAATCGTTTCTTGACTCACTCGTTAATATTAACCTAAAAAACAAATTTTTGCTTCTCCTACTTTATTGATTCCCCTTTTGTTGAGATTTGATTTGATCAGTTGCCTAACTATTTTCTTTATTTTAGTTGTTAAATTCATCTTATAAATTGTTCTTATTCTTAAAAAATGGAAATATTAGTTCTATGTTATTTGAGCTTAAGCAGTTAATTTCACATTTTGAGAAGAAGCTCATTTTATTAGTGAAAGTTTTCAATTGATGTAATTATTTGATATTAGTTTATTTTTCTAGTTAGGTAAATTGTCAATTCAATATCGATTTTAACCTTCTTTTTCAGCCTTTATTCACACCTTTAACCCAAGCCCCATTACAACCCTTTAAAGACCTTTTGATTGGTATATCATCTCATTTTATAGTGGTAGAGATTTGATTTTCATGTAAGCCTATGGTAATAACTTTTCATGTTTGACTTTTGAGTGCTTAATCTTGAACCTTAAACACTTTGAGTGATTTGAGTAAATCTTTAGTGAGGATGTCATTTCTTGTCGGTTTTGAATTAAAAGTGATTATTTAGGTAAAAGGAAACACCTATGTTTCTTTGCTATAAAAATTTGTAACTTAAATTGTTTAAATCTTTAGGACTCTTTTAGTTAAATTATCAATGTATGAATTATCTGTGAATTATGATGAAACATTATTGATAAGCTTTTTTTAAGAACAAACTAAGATATTACATCATAAAAGATAAATGTAACTACTGAACTAATATAATTTGGTAACTTAATCAAATCAAACCTCGATTAAAGGGTAGTCAAAAGAAAGGGTGATAACAAATACAAAGGGTTTTGGGTTAATATTAGTGGTGAGTCAATAAAAGGTTGTTAGGATTCAACGGGGTTCACTAGGGGTTAATTTGTGAAGGTAGGCTTTTATGGAGTAAGTGGGTTAAATCCTAGGTGCCTTTATCATCTCTCATATCAAATCAAAAGTGTGGTCTCAACATGTATAAACGAGGCAAGTTTTAGAATAATAGTTCAAAGTTGACACACTCATAATCAATAAAGTGAGCACAAAAAGAACATATGATCTATAAGGCTCAAAATCTCACAAAAATTATGGGTGTTTTTTTACCTCAATCCTTGTAAATTTCAAACTTAAAAGTAATACTCAAATTCAGTTCAATGACCTATTAATTGTTAATTTTTAGAAAGTAGACTTATCATGCTCGATTCTCTAGTATCCTTCAGATTTAATCATCAATGCACAATTAACTCTGACTTACTCTAAAACATATCAATAAAAATCATACATCATAAGAAATTTCATCCTAATTAGTAATATGAGAAAAATACTTTCGAACAAGACTAAATTTAGGATTTTGAGAATAATGCAAAAAGTCAGGTACTTTTACCCCTCCACACTTAAGATGTACATTGCCCACAATGTACAAAGATAGATAAACAATTATGTAATAATAAAATCAAAAGAGAAGGGAAGAAGTAACACTTCCTGAATTTTTGGATGAAGTCTATGAAAAGAAACCGGATAAGATTGGAGGTGAACGTGGGGAAGCCTCTCAAATCGTTTGAAATTGAACCCTTGAAGTAGCCGGCTTGGTTTTATTATATCCTAAGCTAAATCTAAATATCATAAAGAATAAGAAGAAGAAAATAAAATAAAATAAAGTAAAGTAAAGTAAAAAAATAATGATGAAATAAAATAGAAACAAAAATACATAATGGAAAATGAAAGACAACTAGAAAAATGGGGAATGAGGTTTAAATAGAGATGTAGCCCGTGTTTTGGGATTTTGAATTTTGAACACATTCAGGGTGTTCGGCATGGCCGTGGGTGTCATGGCACGCCCGTGTCTTTCTTCACACGGTCATTCAATACGGGCGTGCTCCTCTAGTGTTCGATAAGTAAGAATGTTGGCACGGTTAGGAGGCACGGTCATGTTTATCTCGTGCTTGATGAGTTAGTAACCTCGTACGTGGCGTCGGTACAGGCGTGAACTAGTATCGCAGCCCGTGTTGGAGAAAGAAGTTTATTCCCTGTTCGTGCATGGCTAACTGTACGCCCATGGTTCAGCCCCTTGCTTCCACACGGTCACGGGCACGCCCGTGTGTAGGGCCGTGTGGCCTAAAAATCTGCTCTTTGGTTAGTTTATGGTTAGGTGCTAAAAAGAAAAATAAAATAAAAATAAAAATAAAAAAATTGTAAAATGGGGTTAGTGCTCGGGTTGCCTCCCAAGAAGCGCTCATTTATAGTCTTAGATAGACTTTACCTCTCATTCATGTGGTCATCGTGGTTTGAGGAGGTGGAAATCTTTTCTCATTTGATCAACTCGGTTATGGATATAAAGTTTAAGTCGAGTAATGTTTACCTCAAAATTGTTGAATTTAGGATTGCTTACCTCGACTGTGTCGTATAGGAAGATATTAAGTACCTCAAAAGTGATTTCTTCGTTTGCCTTGAGTTTTGAATTGGTGATTCGAGGGTCTTCCTTATTCATCAATACCTGATCCTCTATTTTGATGTGATTTGTTGTTCCTATTAGCTAGTCTGGGGTTTCCTTCGGTTTCACTTCGTGTGGTTCTGGTTCCTCATGTAATTCTTCTTTATTAGTACGAGGTCTATGATCCGGCTTAGATTTGTAGCTTTGTGGTGTTTCCTACAATGAAGGTTGAACAAGTTGGTTATCAACTGAATTTACTTTGTCACCTTTATCACTTGATGTTCTGGCCGAGTCAAGAGCTTGAAGAGTGACTATCTCGTCGCCTACATGAAGTATGAGTTCTCCTGCATAGGTATCAATTTTAGCTCTGGCAGTTGCTAAAAAGGGTCTTCTTAAAATTGAGGGGATCGTGTTGTCCTCATCCATGTCTAAAATGACAAATTCTACTGGGAATACGAATTTATCAATTTTAATTAGAACATTTTCTATTATACCCTAGGAATTCTTATAGTTTTATCGCTTAATTGAATGCTCATCCTAGTTTGTCCGGTTTCCCTAGACCTAGTTGTTTAAACATTTTGTAAGGCATAACATTGATGCTTGCCCCTAAATCCGCTAACGCATTATCAATAAATAAACTACCAATTAAACATGGAATTGTAAAACTCCCTGGATCTTTTAATTTTTGTGGCAGTTTATTTTGTAGAATTGCTGAGCATATTGCATTTAGCTCCACGTGGTGCTCTTCGTCTAATTTGCGTTTATTGGTCAAGAGCTATCTTAAAAATTTCCTCGAGTCTGGTATCTGAAAAAGAGCTTCAAGGAGAGGGAAGTTAATATGTAATTTCTTTAAGAGTTTAAGAAACTTACCGAACTGTTCCTCTGAATCATCTCTTTTCATTGCTTCGGGATAAGGTATGCGAGGTTGGTACTCCTTGATTACCGATTTTCGCTTTTCTTGTGTTACCTCTATCTTACCTTCATCTACCTTGTTTTCTTGTATTGAGTTTGGTTCATCTAACCCCTTACTTTCTTGAGCTGAGATGGCTTGAATTTCCTTCTTTGGGTTAACCTTGGTGTTACTTCGTAGACGTCCTAGCGGCCGTATTAGCTTTGCGAGATGTCCCACTGACCTAGTAAGTTCTCCAACTTGATTCTCGATCCCTTTGATCAATTTTTGTTGTTCATCAAGTGCTTCTTCAGTCTTTTGGAGACGAGAATATGTGGCTACCATGAAATTCGTCAGCATCTCTTCAAGATTCGGCTCCTCTTCTTGTTGGTGAGGTGGTTGTTGCAAATCTGGAGCAAGTTCTAATCTTTGGCTATTTTGATAATTCCAAAAGAAATTGGAATGGTACTTCCAACCTGCATTATAAGTGTCACTATAAAAATTATTTTGATATCTAGAATAGTTACCTGTATAGTGAGCTTGCTTGTTTTCCATGCCATATCCGTAGGGTGTACTCAGGATTCGCCACGTCTCCTATATTCAAATCATATTGTATTTCTGGATGTACCTGCGAGGGGCTATACCAATCATCAATCTTTTTATTCATCATCTCTAACTGATTAGATAACCTGGTGACCACTTCGAGGTTGAAAACATTGCTTGCTTTAGTAGGAATTGCCCCCATGCCTTGCCACTGATAATTATTCAGTGCCATCTTTTCCATAGACTAAAATTTTCTACCAAAAGTAAAATAGAGGAAAAAATTATCAAAGTAAAAAGAAATAATAATAAAGAATAATATTATAATAATAAATTGCAAATAAAAAAATTTTGGCTAAAGTAATAGAAATAGAGTTTTCTTAATATTTTAGTGTTCCCCGACAACGATGCCAAAAACTTGATCGCTACAAAACAGTCTAGTTTTAAAATTTATAAAGAATGATCAAACCTATAGACTAACTATGACAACGATAGAGGCAAGTACACCTATCGAACAATAGTATAGTTAAGGCAAGAATATCTTATCAAACCCAAGGAACCTAAAAGTACTACTACTCACTTTCTTTCTATTATTTAACCTAAAATATGGAGTGATTGGTTGATTTATCTAAAACTAATGAAATACTTTAAACTAAATAGCAAAGATAAATGAATAAATTGGGAAAAGACTTTGGAAAACTCAGTTGATAAAGACGATACCCTCAGGAAGAATCCACCTATGACTTCACTTATTATTTATTCCCCAAACCATATGATTTCTTTACTTAGCTTGATCGGTGAGACTCCCTAACCTATATTAAACCCTCTCTCGAGGCGAATAATGTCTAACCTTAGGTTAATTAGTGGAACTCCTGTTCTCTTATAATAAACCCCTAAGGAAGCAGTAAATCGATCAATGGATTCCCATATTAGGTTTCACCCTAATCTGGCAAAATCTCATAACCCTATCTCTAGGTGCCCGATCAACTCCGCTCAATTATGCTAGATCTACTCTTAGGCAGGGTCTATTCCTCCTTCACCTAAGCACATCAGATTAAATTAAGCAAGATAATTAAGAACAAACCAAGTACCTATCATATAATTTAGAAATCAAATAACAAAATCCATCATAGGTTTCATCCCCTTCAGGTATCTGAGGGGTTTAGTGCATAACTAAATACAAAAACATCTTAAGAGTAAAGAATAAACAAAACATAAGAACTCTCTAAAACCCCTCAAGGAATTGAAGGAGAGATCCTCCGTCTTGAATGGAGTTCACTTCTTGAGATGGATCATCCGGCTATCTTCAAGTGACTCCTAAAAGATGAATGCTTCGACCTAAAAGCCTCTGCCAAAAAGCTCCCTATTTTGACTTCTGCCGAACTCCCTTTTTAGTTGCTACCTTGGGTGTTTATATAGGCTTTGAGATGCTTTACTTGGATCCTAATTATCCTAATTCAAGTAGAATTCCTCCTAGGATGTTTGAGTAGACTTAGGAATGTGTTTCTTTGCCTCCAAGCATCCAAATCTGAGTGAAATTGCTCTTTCTCGCGGCAGGGGCACGCCCATGGCACACGCCCGTGTAAGTCGTCTTCATGACGTGTCTCGATTCTATCAATTGGGGCACGGCTGTGTGAATCGTGGCATGCCCGTATGAAGTAAATGGCAAGGCACAATCGTGTGGCTTGAAGTCCAGGCCGTGTTGATTTCTTGGGTTGGTTCAATTTGGTCCGTTTTAAGCCCATTTTATGTTATTTTTATCCTTAGGTGCTTTCCTGAGCATAAGACATGAAAAGAAAGGATTAAGAGCACCTTTTTACATAAATCAAGGATAAATCATCCAAAAGCATACTAAATGTGGGATTAAAATATGTTACTTTTACGGTTTATCAAATACCCCCTCACTTAATCTTTTGCTTGTCCTCAAGTAAAATTCTCAAGTTATAATTAAAATGAACTTCCCACAATTCATAATTTTTATTGACAATGTCTCATCATAATTCATAGATAATTTATACATGGATAATTCAACTCAAAGAGTCCTAAAGATTCAATTACGATAAGTCATACCTTTGTTGTACCAAAACATAGGTGTCTCCCCTTATCTAAGTAATTACCTTTAATTCAAAATCGACAAGGACTGACATCCTCACTAAAGATTCACTCAAATCACTCAAAGGTGTTTAAGGTTCAAGAATAAGCACTCTAAATCGAACCTGAAAAGTTAATCCCATAGGCTTTCCTGAAAATCAAATCTCCACCACTGTATATGAGATGATACACAAATCAAAAGGTCTTTAATCAGGGTTGTAACGGGGCTTGGGTTAAAAGGTGTGGATAAAGGCTGAATTAGAAGGTTAGAATCGAGACTGACTTGACAATTTACCTAACTAGAAACAATGAACTAAATATGAATATTTACATCGAATGAAAACTAATAATACTTACTATTGATAATTACTCTATAATAAAGAGTATTTTCATCACTTGAAATTTGATAATACTTTAATACGAGCTTTTTCTTCAACAATTGGAGTTTTAAATGCTCTAAGCTTTTTTTTAAATTTGATCGCTACAAAACAGTCTAGTTTTAAAATTTATAAAGAATGATTGAACCTGTAGACTAACTATGACAACGATAGAGGCAAGTGCACCTATCGAATAGTAGTATAGTTAAGGCAAGAATATCTTATCGAACCCAAGGAACCTAAAAGTACTACTACTCACTTTCTTTCTATTATTTAGCCTGAAATATGGAGTGATTGGTTGATTTATCTAAAACTAATGAAATACTTTTAAACTAAAATGTAAAGATAAACGAATAAATTGGGAAAAGACTTTGGAAAACTCAGTTGATAAAGATGATACCCTCAAGAAGAATCCACCTATGACTTCACTCATTATTTATCCCTAAACCATATGATTTCTTTACTTAGCTTGATCCGTGAGACTCCTATACTAAACCTTATCTCGAAGCGAATAATGTCTAACCTTAGGTTAATTAGTGGAACTCTCGTTCTCTTATAATAACCCCTTAAGGAAGCAACAAATCGATCAATGGATTCTCATATTAGGTTTAACCCTAATTCGGCAAAATCTTATAACCCTATCTCTAGGCACCCGATCAACTCCGCTTAATTATGCTAGATCTACTCTTAGGCAGGGCCTATTCCTCCTCCACCTAAGCACATCAGATTAAATTAAGAACATGATTAAGAACAAACTAAGTATTTATCATATAAATTTAGAAAATAATATCAAAATCTATCATAGGTTTCATCCCCTTCAAGTATCTGAAGGGTTTAGTTCATAACTAAATAAGAAAACATCTCAAGAGAAAAGATAAAACAAAACATTAGAAATCCCTCAAACCCCCTAAAGGAATTGAAGGAGAGATCTTCCGTCTGAGTAGAATTCTGGCTCTTCGAGATGGATCAACTGGCTATCTTCGAGTAATTCCCTAAATGAGTAAAGCTTTGGCAGAAAACTCTACTAAAACTTGATGCCCCTGAATAGTCATCTTGGGGTGTTTATATATACTTTTAGGATGCTTTACTTAGCTCTTAAATACTCATAATTTGAGCATAATTCATTCTTAGGTGTTTAAGTAGACTTAGAATTGCGTTTCTTGGGAGTGAAATTGCTCTTTCCTGTGGCAGGGGCACTGTCATGGCACGCCCGTGCAAGTCATCTTCTAACCCGTGTCTCTATTCTGTTGATTTAGGCATGGCTGTGGCACAGCCGTGGACGTCGAGGTACAGGCCGTGCTTCGAGTCTGCCAATTGGGGCATGGCTGTGTGAAGTGAATGGCAAGGCACAGCTGTGTAGCTTGAAGTCCAGGCCTTGTCCATTTCTTGGGTTGGCCCAATTTGGTCCGTTTTAAGCCAGTTTTAGGTTTTTTTTATCCTTAGGTGCTTTCCTGAGCATAAGACATAAAAAGAAAGGATTAAGAGCACCTTTTTACATAAATCGAGGATAATTCATCCAAAAGCATACTAAATGTGGGATTAAAATATGTTACTTTTACGATTTATCAAATACCCCCACACTTAAGCTTTTGCTTGTCCTCAAGCAAAATTCTCAACTTATAATTAAAACGAACTTCCCACAATTCATAATTCGTATTGACAATGTCTCATCATAATTCTTAGATAATTTATACATGGATAATTCAACTCAAAGAATCCTAAAGATTCAATTACGATAAGTCATAACTTTGTAGTACGAAACATAGGTGTCTCCCCTTATCTAAGTAATTACCTTTATTTCAAAATCGACAAGGACTGACATCCTCACTAAAGATTCACTCAAATCACTCAAAGGTGTTTAAGGTTCAAGAATAAGCACTCTAAATCGAACTTGAAAAGTTAATCCCATAGGCTTGCCTGAAAATCAAATCTCCACCATTGTATATGAGATGATACACAAATCAAAAGGTCTTTAATCAGGGTGGGAACAAGGCTTGGGTTAAAAGGTGTGGATAAAGGATAAATTAGAAGGTTAGAATCGAGACTGAGTTGACAAATTGTCTAACTAGAAAGACTGAACTAAATATGAATATTGACTTTGAATGAAAACTAATAATATCACTATTGATAATTACTCTATAATAAGGAGTATTTTGATAATACTTTAATACGAGCTTTTTCAACAATTGGAGTTTAAATGCGCTAAGCTCTTTTGGATACTACTAATATTGAATAAACTTGGATTTTTTTTATCTTTTTAAGAACAAACTAAAACAAACATAATAGAAGGAACTTTGATAATTGAAATAACCTAATTCGGCAATTGATCAAATCAATTCTCGATAGAGGGGTAGTCAGAGGAATGTTGATAACAAATACGAAGGGATTTTGGGTTAATATTAGTGGGTGAGTCAATAAAGAGGTTGTTAGGATTCAACGGGTTCACTAGGGGTTAATTTGTATGGGTAGGCTTTTTAGCAAAGTGAATCGGGTTAAAACCTAGGTGCCTTTATCATCTCAGTATATCAAATCATTAATGTGGTCTTGACATGTATAAATGAGGCAAGTTCTAGAATAACAGTTCAAGTTGACACACTCATAATCAATAAAGTGAGCATGAAAAAGAATATATATGCTCTATAAGGCTCAAAATCTCACAAAAATTATGGGTGTTTTGACATCAATCCTTATAATTTTTGAACTTCAAGGTGATACTCAAATTTAGTTCAACGACCCATCAATTTTTTTAATTTTAGAAAGTAGACTTATCATGCTCGATTCTCTAGTATCCTTCAAATTTAATCATCAATGCACAATTAACTATGACTTACTCTAAAACATACCAATAAAAAGCATAAATCATTAGAAATTTCATCCTAATTTAATAATATGAGAAAAATATTTAAGATCAAGACTAATTGCAGGGTTTTGAGAATTATGCAAAAAGTGAGGAGTATTACCCCCAGACTTAAGATGTACATTGCCCTCAATGTACAAAGATAGATAATGAAATTTATGTGCCAAGTCAAAAAGAAAAGTGGGGAAAGTAATACTCCCCGAAATCTGGATGATCCCTAGCGTCTCTGGTGGCGGTGATGGTGTTTTCTATGGGCCTGGTGGAGTGGCTACCGAGATGCAATTTGCTAGATAAAGAAATTGGGTAGCCTGTAAAGATATAGCCAAGAGATCTAGAGAAATAATAATAATATACTAATAATAAATTTAAAGATTAAGGAAATAAAAAGAAGGACACCAAGAAGAAAACTAAAATTGAAAGAAAAGACTAATGGACTAAGGAGTCCTTATTGTTGGATGGTTTTGAGAAGTGGGTGTGACCTCGAAGGCTGTGGTGTATGATTCCCTAGCAGCCTTTAGAACCTAAAACCAAGAAATTAATATGAAATAAATTAAATTAAGCAGAAAAGAAGTATAGATAAGGAAAATAAAGGAGACGAGAAAAGAAAAATAGAATCGAAAAGGTTTTCGAGACCCTTGGCGTGTCAATTAAGTGAAGCTACCGGCATGAACTCATGTTGAGGTCTCTTCTGAGGAGATGATGTACGTTTCTTGGGATGATCTTTGTGTTACTTCAAGTGTCTTGGATCTTTTCTATGAATATGAAGAAAATTTTGAAAGAAAAGAGAAAGAAGGAATAAGAAAGAAGATGGGACAAAGAGGAATGGTTGTGGGGATTTAAATAGGATTTCAAATATGGCACGTTCCCACGCTCGTGTACCGAGGGTGTGTCAATTCACACGACCGTATCGCACGGCCGTGTTGTGGGGTGTGTTGTCCTTCCACGCCCATTTTGTTAGTTTGCACGCTCATTCCTAAAAAGCCAGTATAGGAGCACGGTTGGAATGCACGGGCATGGTTTACCTATGCTAAATAAGTCAGTATCTTAGCACGGCTATGAGGCGCGTCAGTGCTATTTTTGTCATGCCCGTGCTGTGGGTGGTTGGATCTGTGATGTTGGGGAGGTGGTTGGACTTACTTGCACGGCTCTGCTCTGTTAGTGTGGTAGTTCTGGTAGTCCACACGGCCACGGCCACAGTACCGTGTAAGGTCGTGTGGCACTGAAACCAGATCTTTATTTTAATTATGGAGAGAGAAAAGAGAAAAGAAAAGAAAAATAATTTTGAGAAATAAAAAGTGTTAGCGCTCGGGTTGCCTTCCGAGAAGCGCTTGTTTATAGTCTTAAGCTTGACTGTCTTAGGCTTTAAAATTTTAGGGAGGTTTAAAGGTTTGAATATTTTCCCTCTTACTGACAGTTTTATTTTCGTGACAAAGTTTAGGTCGAGAAGTGTTTACCTTGAAATTGCTGAACATTGGATTGCTTACCTCGACTATTTCGTGTGGAAAAACATCGCGTACTTGAAGGAGTATTTCTTCCTGTTTCTTCAGTTCTGTTGAACTGATGTAAGGATCGACTTTATCTAACAGCACTTGATCTTCTATTTTAAAGTGATTTGATGTCCCTATGAGCTCTTCTGGTGTTCCTCAGGTTTTATTTCGTGTGGATCCGATTTTTCTTTGGTGTGTATCTTCTGCTCTTCTAAATTGTTGATCGTACAATTTTGTGTTAGCTCAGTTTTGATGCTTTGTGACGTTTCCTGCGATGAAGGTTGAAAATTTTGATTATCTATTGAAACGACTTTCTTACCTTCATCTTCTGTGGTTCTGGCTGAGTTGAGAGCTTGAAGATTGACTGATTCATCTCGTACATGAAGTATGAGTTCTCTTGTGGCAACATCAATTTTAGTCTTGGCTGTTGCAAGAAAAGGTCTTCCTAAAATTAAAGGGATTGAATTTTCCTCATCGATGTCTAAAACAACAAAATCTATTGGGAAGACGAATTTATCGATTTTTACTAAAACGTCTTCAATAATGCCCCTAGGAATTCTAACAGTTTTATCAGCTAGTTGGATACTCATCCTAGTTTGTTTGGGCTTCCCTAGACCTAGTCATTTAAACAGTGTATAAGGCATGACATTTATACTTGCCCCTAAATCAGCTAACGCATTATCAATAGTTAAACTACCAATTAAACATGGAATTGTAAAATTGTAATATCCAGGATTTAGGGGTTATGAATTTTCACTTGAATGTGTGTAGTGGCATGTTGTGTGTTGTCTGCATGTGTTTTGGGGACTTCAGGAATTTTAGAATGTAGGAGAATGCCTTAGAAAAATATTAGATTTTTAGTCTTAAAGGAAGCTAAGCAAGATTGGCCTTAAGAAGAATTTGTATGAGGATTTAATCACAAGGAGAGATGGTAAGTGGCTTCAAGACATATGGAAATTTATGAGTAAATAGCTAACATAAAATGAGCTATTGGTAAGAAGGATATGATGCCACATGATGGACTTGAAGGGATGAGGTTCGAATCACTTGGTGTGCAAATTTTGATTATTATTATTTTTTTGCATGCTTTCCTAAAGTGTCAGTCAAAGAGGTATTTATGGAAGGATGGACATTTTTTTTATGGCAAAAAGGCTTAAGGTTATGGTAAGCATGAAATAAGGGATAGAATTGCTAGTTTGTAGGGATAGAATTTCTTTAACTTTGGGAAAGGAGAGGATTACAAGGCATGTATCTAGGTGGATGTTTTGGAAATTATTTCATGGTTATTTTGACCATGAACATGGACGGTTTTATGGACTAGGGGGGTGGCCAAAAGTTTGAAGGCTTTTGATGAGTTAGGAATTAGTTGTGCACATCTTTCTTTTATTCATTTTGTGTCACAAAGCATTTCTCTCTAATATTCCTCCTCTTAGCCGAATGTATACTGGACAAAAGGTAAACCTTTTTCTTTTCTTTTGGTCATTTGAGTTTTTACCATTTTGTTTTTGAGTTGTCCTTTTTTCTCCAAATCATATCTTCTTTCTCTCCTCTTTGTGACCGAAAATACCAAAACATCAAAGACCATTTTCTTCTCTTTTTCCCTCATTGCCGAATGCACATTACTTCTAATCTCACCTCTTTTCTTTTGAAAACCAAATCATCATCATCTCCTTCTTTCATTCTTTTATTTTCTTCTTTTCTCTTCTCATTTACCTTGTCAAGGCCAAAATCTTCGTCTCATTATTTCACCATTGCCGCAACCTCTTCAACCAAAACACCATCATTGCCGAATTTCCCTAAACTTCATTTCTTTTCTTTCTTATTTGTCAAGGCCGAATATCTCTTTGGATACCAAAACTTAATCGTATCAAATCTCAACCTTTTCTCTTCATAATCTTCGTGACTCGTTAGAAAAATTGAATCGAAGTGTTAAGGTAAGGGTTTTTATATTACTTGTTATATCATTTTAGATGGTATACTAATCGATTTCATTTTAGGGGACTCTATTGCTCGATTATTATTTTTCCCATGAACGTAAGATTTTGGGGCAAACAAAATAGGTTCGAAAAGAGCGGTAAGGAGTGTTTGGAAGAGGGGTGGTTCTGCTATACCCTCAAATTTCAAGCGAAGGGTCATGACGGGATCCGAGACTTTCCACCGGGTTATGGACCCTCCGCCAACGAAGATCGATTATTTGAAGTCGTCGCATACCCGAGCAATTGTTTGTTCATGGTTCTTCATCGGGTTATGAACCATCAATCGGAGAGAAATCGCATATAGTTGTGGTTCGAGATTCCGAGGGTAAGGATTTAGAATACTTATCAATTATATAGTTTTATTAGTATTAGTGTTCTAATCAAGTGTGATAAATATTTAGGTATTGACGAGTGGGAAAGTATAGTTCTGACTGTTATAAGGTGTGTAACACTACACTAAATTTCTATTAGATCGATATATTAATGATTTGTATGTGTTAATAAAAATATGTAAGATAATGGTTGCGGGTACCATTCAGTGGTACATGGTATTCAGGTATGTTTACCCCTAATACTTCGTTAATAATGCTATAAGCATGAATATGAAATGTGTATGATTCCGTTATGATTTTGGGGGTATATGGCATGATAACGAAATAATATGTATGTGCATGGGCATATGGGTGATTTTGATAAAGGGGAGTGTTCGATGGTTTTACCACATAATCCGTGACTTCGACTTGGTCACATTTATGAATCTGTAACTTTGTCACAATTATTCGGTGGCCATGGCACAATTTATAAGGGCGATGTGTAGTTGACTACAGCGACTACCTTCAATGGTGTGTAGCGGATGGAGGGTCGATTTAGTAATCCCCACGGTGTGATTGGTAGGTACGGGTGGTGTGTAGCGGATGGATATTTAGGTGGGCTCGGATTGCATTTCATTTTATATGTACATGTGATTTAGTCGGTTTTAATATGATTTGCTATTTTATGGGCTTATGGCTAAATGTGATTTAAATGGGCTTTAATGTTATGATCGGTTGGGTTTTTAGTGTTATGTTACACATTAAGTCTGTTGACTCACCCTTTATGGGATATATTTTCAGGTGACGCTTAGCGTGATGAATCGGGTCAGCGAGGACTATGTGGTGGCCATTGCTCAACTTAGTATCTCGATTTTCTTTTAATTAAACCTACTATATTTTCTTTTATTATTTAGGACTTTATTTTGGGTTATGTTTTTGTAATAAGGCCACTATAAACTGCTTTTATTTTTACGTTTTAGATTTTTATCTACTACGATCAAATATTTACTAATAATTAAATGATTTCAAAAAATAACTTAAACTATTTTGACACCTAAACACCTATGTTTTTCACAATAATAATAAGTTTTAAATTTAGTTTTCTTTTAATTTATAATCTTTTCATAAAGATAACGTTTTAATAAGATACAAACTTATTTAACAACATGATTTTTCAACGTGATCACTAAATAGATCTATTTTATACGAAACCATCACATTTTCTTATAAAACAAAACGAGATGTAATTGAAGTTTTACTCGAGGAACATACCAGATCGGTCAGGGCTTGTGGGCCTAGTTTGGGGTGTTTCAACTTGGTATCAGAGCCAGGTTTTAAACACTCGGCCTTGGGTTTTGAAGCCCACAACGTTTTCAAAATTAGGCCCAAATGACTTTTTGAAAATTTTTGGTTAAGATGGTTTTATAGAAGCATGGCACCTGAGTTCTCAGCCCAGGTCCACCAGGTAAGTTCTTTTGTTGACAAATTGATGTGAATGTATGATACTTTAATTGATAAGCCTAAGGAAATTATACTTTAGAGACATGAACCCTAGGTATATGTGTACTTCTACGGAAAAACCACTAAATAAATCTCTGTTGCATAAAACTTTCTTTAAACAAGAAGTGAAATGACTCTAATACATAAAACTTTTCGTAAAAATAGATAAGACGCGAAATAAACATGAGTTCTAGGGGACGTGGTCGTCGTAGACGTGGTAGAGGCAGAATGGCTGTGTCGGAACCAGTTAGGTCTGGTCAAGGTTCTAAAAATGAAGCTCTGCCACCAACTGTTGGGCCAGAATTTCAAGAGCAAATTAGAGGAGATGATGCAGTATCGCAGGCTATGCTGCGAGTTCTAGAGCAGTAGTGGGAGCTAGTATAGGTAATGGGACTCGAAAGTCGATGGTGAGAGACTTAGATCAAACGGATTTGAGGTTTTAGGGAGTATCTGGGGTAGCTCAGAATGTAGTGAGTCTTGGTTAGAGGCGGTCGAGAGGATCATGGACCATTTGGACCCTGCCTTCTAAGGAAAAGCTAAAAGGTGCTGTTTTGCTACTTCAAGATGAGGCCTACCAGTGGTGGCTCACTGTCAAGGAGAGTATCCCTGCGGATTGAGTGGATTGGGGGTATTTCAAGGTTAAGTTTGAAGGGAAATACATTGGAGCTAGCTACATCGACTCTCAGAGAAAGGCGTTTCTAAATTTAGTACAAGGAAATAAGT
This sequence comes from Gossypium rotundifolium, assembly GCA_025506655.1. Taxonomy (NCBI): domain Eukaryota; kingdom Viridiplantae; phylum Streptophyta; class Magnoliopsida; order Malvales; family Malvaceae; genus Gossypium; species Gossypium rotundifolium. The sequence goes on from CP106727.1 coordinate 174,250,422, forward strand.
CGATAGCTGAGTATGAAGCGGAGTTTCTGCGACTTAGCCAGTATGCCAGAGGGATAGTAGCTACTGATTATGAGTGGTGTGTCAGATTCGAGGATGGACTGAGAGATGAGTCATGCAGTGTTGATTGCTTCAAGATCGGAAAGAGACTTTCTGATCTTAGTGGATAAAGCACGAATAGTTTGAAGAAGTTAAGCGGTGAGAGATGAGAATCGGACGGAGGTCGAATAAGAATAAGAGGAATTATAGGTCTTCAGGGTCATCCAAAATTTTCAAAAGAAACCTAGAGTTGATGGGCCGCGAGGTCAGCAGGTTGCTACGGGAGGACAGTACCGTACTTGTGCACATTGTGGAAAGATGCACCTGGGAGAATGTTGGAAAAAGACAAGGGAATATTTTAAGTGCGGGTCCATGGACCATATGATTAAGGATTGTCCGATGGATACAGATAGGAACCGCCTAGCATGTCATGGTTTTAATCAGGCTGGCAGAGGTGGACAGTAGCCGATGAGGGGTCGTGGTCCGAATGGAAGAGGTAATGGTTCTAGTAGAGGTCGCGGACCCAATGGTAGCATTGAGGCGAGGCACCAGTGTCCGTGTATGCGGTTCGTCGGAGGAAGATAGTGGCCTTTGATGTTATAACTGTGCGTTCGATTTCAGGTTGCCCTTTATTGCTTTGATAGATATAGGGTCAACTCATTCATACATCGCTAATGAAGTATTTGGAACTCTGCATGTGACTTCTGAGACTGTACCTAGGAAGATAACTGTACTTAGTCCTTTAGGGTAGACTGTAGTAGTAGATAAGCTCTTTATGGAAGTGCCTTTAGAAGTTCAAGGGACGAGTTTTCGGCTGATTTAATGGAGTTGCCATTCGGGGAATTTGAACTAATCTTAGGCATGGACTGGCTAGTGAAATACCGTGCAAATATAGATTGTGCTACTAAGCGGATGTCATTAAGAACTATTGATGACAAGGAAGTTATGGTGATGGGCGAGAGACGGAACTATTTATCAAATGTAGTATTTTCCCTTAAGGCAGAAAAGATGGTTAGGAAGGGTTGTTTGGCTTTTCTGATGTTGGTTAGTGCCTTGGAGGTTAAGGAAGCTACTGTTGAAGAGGTCAGGACTGTGAGTGAATTTGTGGATATCTTTCCGGAAGAACTTCCAGGATTGCCTCCAAATCGTGAGGTGGAATTTGGGATTGACATGTTGCCTGGTACGACGCCAGTATCTATCGCTCCGTACAGAATGGCACCAAAGGAGTTGGTTGAGCTTAAGGCTCAAATCCAGGAGTTGCTTGATCGTGGGTTTATCCGACCCAGTGTGTCTCCATAGGGAGCACCAGTCCTATTCATGAAGAAGAAGGACGGAACGATCGAATGTGTATATATTACCGGCAGATGAATAAGCTGACCATCAAGAACAAGTATCCTTTGCCGAGGATCGATGACTTGTTCGATCAGCTTAATGGAGCTGCGGTATTCTCAAAGATAGATCTAAGGTCGGGGTATCATTAGCTTAAGGTGAAAGAAGCAGATATCCATAAGACAGCTTTTCGAACAAGATACGGGCATTATGGATTTTTAGTAATGTCGTTCGAATTGACGAACGCCCCAACTGCGTTCATGGATATGATGAATCGGGTTTTTCAACCCTACTTGGATCAGTTCATTGTTGTGTTTATAGACGACATCTTAGTGTATTTCAAGTCTGAGATGGAGCATGATGAGCATCTCCGGATAGTGTTGCAAGTGTTAAGGGAGAAGAAGCTTTATGCCAAATTCAGCAAGTGTGAATTTTGGTTGAAGGAGGTTGCGTTTTTAGGCCATGTGGTGTCTGCGGAAGGGATAAGGGTGGATCCTCGAAAGATTGAGGTTGTGTTAGATTGGAAACCACCTAAGTCTCAGAATCGAGGTTCGCAGCTTGGAATTAGTAGGCTACTACGTAAGATTCGTCGAAGGATTTTCATCTATAGCTGCACCTTTAACGAAATTGTTGAGAAAGGAGGTACCTTTCGTATGGAAAGATAAGCAGCAAGAGAGCTTTGAGAAGCTTAAGAGGGTTTTGACTGAAGCTCCAGTTTTGATTCAGCCTGAGGTAGGGAAGGATTTTGTGGTGTATTGCGATGCGTCTCACACAGAATTAGGATGTGTTTTGATGCAAGACGGGAAGGTAGTTGCTTATGTGTCTCGGTAATTAAGGCCACACGAGGTTAACTATTCGACGCATGACTTGGAGTTGGCAGTGGTAGTCTTTGCTCTTAAGGTATGGAGGCATTATTTATATGGGGAAAAGTCAGTGATATATACGGACCACAAGAGTCTGAAATATCTGCTGACTCATAATGAGCTAAATTTGAGACAGCGAAGGTGGGTGGAGTTGTTGAAAGACTACGATTATTCTATAGAGTACCACCCGAGTAAGGCGAATGTGGTGGCAGACGCTCTAAGTCAGAAAGTGGTGTCAGATCTAAGGGCGATGTTTGCACATCTTAGTCTTTATGATGACGGAAGCTTACTAGCAGAATTACAAGTAAAGCCGACGTGGTTGAGTCAAGTGAAAGAAAGATAGTTGGTAGACGATGATCTAAGTGCTAAGCTACGGCAAGTGTAGAGTGGAAAGTTGGAAGATTATGGTGTTAATAGTGACAGAGTGTTGTGTTTCAAAGGTAAGGTCTGTATGCCAAAGGATACAGAACTTAGGCGGAGAATTCTTCAGGAATCGCATAATAGCCCTTATTTGATGCATCCTGAAGGTAGTAAGTTATATCGAGATTTACGAGATCAGTTTTGGTGGCCTGGTCTTAAGCGGGAAGTTATAGAATTCGTAGGGAAGTGCTTAACGTGTCAGCAAGTCAAATTTGAACATCAAGTACCTTCGGGATTGCTTCAGTCGATAAAGATTCTGCAGTGGAAGTGGGAGCGAATCACTATGGACTTTGTTAGTGGGCTTCCCCTTACGCCTACTAAGAAAGACTCAGTATGGGTGATAGTGGATCGATTGATGAAATCTGTACATTTCATCCCAGTACGGGTTGATTACTCTTTGCAGAAATTGGTGAAGTTGTATGTGGATGAGATTGTGAGGTTGCATGGAGTGCCAGTGTCGATTATTTCGGATAGGGATCTAAGGTTTACGTCTCGATTTTGGAAAGCATTACATCAGGCTTTGGGCACCAGGTTAGACTTCAGTACGGCATTTCATCCATAGTCGACGGTCGATCGGCGAGTAATCAAGTGTTAGAGGATATGTTAAGGGGATGTGTGATAGATTTCAGAGGAAGCTGGGAGGAGTTCTTACCTTTAGCGAAATTTGCGTGCAATAACAGTTACCAAGCCAGTATTCAGATGGCACCGTATAAAGCACTATATGGATGGAAGTGTCGCACTCCTACGTGTTGGACGGAATTAGGGGAACGTCAAGTTTTGGGTCCAGAGATGGTGGCTGAATCCGAAGAAAAGGTTAAGGTAATCAGGGTTCGATTAAAGGAAGCATCTGACAGGCAAAAGTCGTACGCAGATCTTAAGCGGAAGGAAATAGAGTTTGCTGTGGGGGATTTAGTGTTCCTAAAGGTTTCACCTTGGAAGAAGGTGATGAGATTTGGTCACAAAGGGAAGTTAAGTCCCAGGTTTATAGGACCTTATCAGGTTTTGAAGCGGGTTGGATCAGTGGCATATCAGTTAGAATTGCCTTCGAAGTTAAAGCAAATGCACGATGTGTTCCATGTTTCAATGCTGCGTCGTTACCGGTCGGATCAATCTCATGTAGTGTCAGTTGAGGAAGTTGAGCTAAGTCCAGATTTGTCCTACGAAGAGGAGCCGATTCAGATTTTGGAACGGGATGTGAAGGTGTTACGGAGGAAGTCAGTTCCTCTCGTCAAAGTGTTATGGCGTAACCATGGATCAGAAGAAGCTTTGTGGGAGCCGGAGGAAGTAATGCGACAGCAATACGCTCACTTATTTTAGTCAGGTAATTTCGAGGTCAAAATTATTTTTAAGGAGGGTAGAATTGTAATATCCAGGATTTAGGGGTTATGAATTTTCACTTGAATGTGTGTAGTGGCATGTTGTGTGTTGTCTACATGTGTTTTGGGGACTTCAGGAATTTTAGAATGTAGGAGAATGCCTTAGAAAAATATTAGATTTTTAGTCTTAAAGGAAGCTAAGCAAGATTGGCCTTAAGAAGAATTTGTATGAGGATTTAATCACAAGGAGAGATGGTAAGTGGCTTCAAGACATATGGAAATTTATGAGTAAATAGCTAACATAAAATGAGCTATTGGTAAGAAGGATATGATGCCACATGATGGACTTGAAGGGATAAGGTTCGAATCACTTGGTGTGCAAATTTTGATTTTTTTTTTTTTGCATGCTTTCCTAAAGTGTCGGTCAAAGAGGTATTTATGGAAGGACGGACATTTTTTTTATGGCAAAAAGGCTTAAGGTTATGGTAAGCATGAAATAAGGGATAGAATTGCTAGTTTGTGGGGATAAAATTTCTTTAACTTTGGGAAAGTAGAGGATTACAAGGCATGTATCTAGGTGGATGTTTTGGAAATTATTTCATGGTCATTTTGACCATGAACATGGACGGTTTTATAGACTAGGGGGTGGCCAAAAGTTTGAAGGCTTTTGATGAGTTAGGAATTAGTTGTGCACATCTTTCTTTTAGTCATTTTGTGTCACAAAGCATTTCTCTCTAATATTCCTCCTCTTAGCCGAATGTATATTGGACAAAAGGTAAACCTTTTTTCTTTTTCTTTTGGTCATTTGAGTTTTTACCATTTCAGTTTTGAGTTGTCCTTTTTTCTCCAAATCATATCTTCTTTCTCTCCTCTTTGTGACCGAAAATACCAAAACATCAAAGACCTTTTTATTCTCTTTTTCCTTCATTGCCGAATGCACATTGCTTCTAAACTCACCTCTTTTCTTTTGAAAACAAAATCTTCATCATCTCATTCTTTCATTCTTTTATTTTCTTCTTTTCTCTTCCCATTTACCTTGTCAAGGCCGAAATCCTCCTCTCCTTATTTCACCATTGCCGCAACCTCTTCAACCCAAAACACAATCATTGTCGAATCTCCTAAACTCCATTTCTTTTCTTTCTTATTTGTTAAGGCGAATATCTCTTTGGATACCAAAACTTAATCATATCAAATCTCAACCTTTTCTCTTCATAATCTTCGTGACTCGTTAGAAAAATTGAATTGAAGTTTTAAGGTAAGGGTTTTTATATTACTTGTTATATCATTTTAGATGGTATACTAATCGATTTCATTTTAGGGGACTCTATCGCCGATTATTATTTTTCCGTGAACGTAAGATTTTGGGGCAAATAAAATAGGTTCAAAAAAGCGGTAAGGAGTGTTTGGAAGAGGGTGGCTCTATTATGCCCTCAAATTTCAAACGAAGGGTCAGTATTGGGATCCGAGACTTTCCACCAGGTTTTGGACCCTCTGCCAATGAAGATCGATTATTTGAAGTCGTACGTACACCCGAGCCATTGTTTGCTCGTGGTTCTTCATCGGGTTATGAACCATCAATCAGAGAGAAATCGCATATAGTTGTGGTTCGAGATTCCGAGGGTAAAGATTTAGAATACTTATCAATTATATAGTTTTATAAGTATTAGTGTTCTAATCAAGTGTGATAAATATTTAGGTAATGACGAGCGGGAAAGTATAGTTCTCACTGTTATAAGGTGTGTAACACTACACTAAATTTCTATTAGATCGATAATATTAATGATTTGTATGTGTTAAGAAAAATATGTAAGATAATGGTTGCGGGTACCATTCAATGGTACATGGTATTCGTGTATGTTTACCCTAATTCTTCGTTAATAATGCTATAAGCATGAATATGAAATGTGTATGATTCCGTTATGATTTTGGGGTATATGGCATGATAACGAAATAATATGTATGTGCATGGGCATATGGGTGATTTTGATAAAGGGAAGTGTTCGGTGGTTTTACCACATAATCCGTGACTTTGATCACATATATGAATCCGTGACTTGGTCACATATTATGAATCTGGTGACTTTGTCACAATTATTCCGATGGCCATGCCACAATTTATAAGGCGATGTGTAGGTGAATGCAATGACTACCTTCGATGGTGTGTAGCGGATGGAGGGTCGATTTAGTAATCCCACGGTGTGATTGGTAGGTACGGTGGTGTGTAGCGGATGGATATTTAGGTGGGCTCGGATTGCATTTCATTTTATATGTACATGTGATTTAATTGGTTTTAATATGATTTGCTATTTTATGGGCTTATGGCTAAATGTGATTTAAATGAGCTTTAATGTTATGATCGGTTGGGTTTTTAGTGTTATGTTACACATTGAGTCTGTTGACTCACCCTTTATGGGATATATTTTCGGTGACGCTTAGCGTGATGGATCGGGTCATCGAGGACTATGTGGTGGCCATTGTTCAACTCAGTATCTCGGATTTTCTTTTAATTAAACCTACTATATTTTCTTTTATTATTTAGGACTTTATTTTGGGTTATGTTTTTGTAATAAGGCCACTATAAACTGCTTTTATTTTTACGTTTTAGATTTTTATCTGCTACGATCAAATATTTACTAAATAATTAAATGATTTCAAAAAATAACTTAAATTGTTTTGACACCTAAACACCTATGGTTTTCACAATAATAATAAGTTTTAAATTTAGTTTTCTTTTAATTTATAATCTTTTTGATAAAGATAATGTTTTAATAAGATACAAACTTATTTAACAAAACCCTTTTTCAACGCGATCACTAAATAGATCTATTTTATACGAAACCATCACATTTTCTTATAAAACAAAATGAGATGTAATTGAAGTTTTACTCGAGGAACATACCAGATCCGTTAGGGCTTGTGGGTCGGGTTTGGGGTGTTTCAAAAACTTCTTGGATCTTTTAATTTCTGTGGTAGTCGATTTTGTAGCATTGCTAAGCATGTTGCGTTAAGTTCCACATATTGCTCTTTATCTATTTTGCATTTGTTTGTTAAGAGCTGTCTTAAAAATCTCCTTGAGTCGGGCATCTGAAAAGGAGCTTCAAGAAGAGGTAAGTTAATGTGTACTTTCTTTAGAAGTTTTAGAAACTTACCGAATTGTTCCTCTGAATCATCTCTTTTCAATGCTTCGGGATAAGATATTCGAGGGTGGTATTCTTTAATTACCTGTTTTTCTTGTGCTACCTCAATTTTACATGTTTCTTCCTTGGTTTCTTGTACTGAGGTGGGCTTGTCTACCTTTGTATCCTCTTGAGATGTGATGGCTTGTATCTATTTTTTTGGGTTTATTTCTGTGTTGCTTGGTAGAGGTCCTTGTTGATGTTCTGAAACAAGCTTTGTGAGTTGTCCCGCTGACCTAGTGATTTCCCCGACTTGTTCCTTGATTTCTTTGATCGATATTCTTTGGTTATCAAGTGTTGTATCAGTTCTTTGGAGACGGACATCTGTGTCTGCCATGAACTTTTTCAGCATCTTTTCAAGACTCGGCTTCTTTTCTGGTGGATAAGGTTGATTTTGGTAATTTGGAAGAGGTTGCTGCCATTGATTTCCTTGATTTCCTTGTCCTACCCACGAAAAATTTGGGTGGTTCCTTCAACCTGCATTATAAGTGTTACTATAAGAATTATTATTAGATCGAAAATTGTTACCTATATAGTTTGTCTGCTCGTTTTCTGCTCCTGGTTGGTAAGGTGGGTACTCAGAATTTGCCACATCCCCACTTGCTTCGCATTGCATGACTGGATGTACCTATGAAGAACATAAAGTATCAAGTTTTTTATTCATTAACTCCACCTGTGTTGACAGCATTGTCACTGCATCTATGCTAAAAAATTCGGCTAATTTTGTCAGTTTAGCTCTTGTAATTTTCCATTGATAGGTGTTCAACAACATCTCCTCAATAAAATCGTAAGTCACTTCAGGAGTTTTATTATTTAGAGTTCCACCGGCCGATGAATCAATCATTTTCCTAGTTGGAGAATTCACACCATTGTAGAAAGTTTGGACTTGAAGCCACAAAGGTAATCTGTGGTGTGGGCATCTCCTTAGGAGATCCTTATATCTTTCCTATACATCATATAATGTTTCTGCGTCATTCTGCACAAAAAAAAAGATATATCATTCTTAAATTTAGCCTTTTTGGCTGGTGAAAAATATTTTAAAAGAAACTTTTCGGTCATTTGATCCCATGTGGTGATTGACCCTCGTGGTAACAAGTTCAACCACTGCTTTGCTTTGTTCCTTAATGAAAAAGGAAATAACCGAAGACGTATGGCATCGTCAGAAACGCCATTTTTTTAAGGTATCACAGAATTCTAAAAAATTAGATATATGAGTGTTTGGATCCTCATCCTACAAACCATCAAATTGAACGAACTGTTGAATCATTTGTATTGTGTTAGGCTTTAATTCAAAATTATTAGCAGCTATAGTGGGCTTAACAATACTAGATTCTGCTCATGTCATATTAGGTTTGGCATAATTATACATAGTGCGCAGAGCATTCTGTTCTTATGCATCAGGTGGATTACTTTCGGCCATCCCTTCAGTAGGATTGGATCTTTGTTGTTCTTCTCTTTGATAGTCTAGAGCTCATCTTATTTCTCTGCGATTTCTGTGAGCGGTTGCCTCAATGTCACTTTTGTATTCTAATGGTCCTTTCAGATTTCTTCTAGTCATAAACTAGAGGTACCTGATATGCAAAGAAAGAAAGAAATTTAGAAAAACAAAAACAAAAACATATGTATAAAAGAGAAATTTAAAAATAAAAATAATGGCTAAAGTAATAGAAATAAAGCTTTCTTAATATTTTAGAGTTCTCGGCAACGGCGCCAAAAACATGATCACTGCAAAACAGTCTAGTTTTAAAATTTATAAAGAATGATCGAACTTATAGACTAACTATGACAACGATAGAGGCAAGTGCACCTATCGAACAGTAGTATAGTTAAGGCAAGAATATCTTATCGAACCCAAGGAACCTAAAAGTACTACTACTCACTTTCTTTCTATTATTTAGCCTAAAATATGGAGTGATTGGTTGATTTATCTAAAACTAATGAAATACTTTTAAACTAAAATGAAAAGATTAACAAATAAATTGGGAAAAGACTTTGGAAAACTCAGTTGATAAAGACATACCCTCAGGAAGAATCCACTTATGACTTCACTCATTATTTATCCCTAAACCATATGATTTCTTTACTTAGCTTGATCCGTGAGACTCCCTAACCTATATTAAACCTTCTCTCGAAGCGAATAACATCTAACCTTAGGTTAAGTAGTGGAACTCTAGTTCTCTTATAATAACACCCTAAGGAAGCAGTAAATCGATCAATGGATTCCCATATTAGGCTTCACCCTGATCCGACAAAATCTCGTAACCCTATCTCTAGGCACCCAATCAACTCCGCTTAATTATGCTAGATCTACTCTTAGGCAGGGTCTATTCCTCCTCCACCTAAGCACATCAGATTAAATTAAGCAACATAATTAAGAACAAACTAAGTATTTATCATATAAATTCAGAAAGCAATAACAAAATCCATCATAGGTTTCATCCCCTTCAGGTATCTGAAGGGTTTAGTTCATAACTAAATAAAAAAACATCTCAAGAGAAAAGATAAAATAAAACATTAGAAATCCCTAAAACCTCCTAAAGGAATTGAAGGAGAGATCCTCCGTCTTGAGTAGAATTCCGGCTCTTCAAGATGGATCAACTAGCTATCTTCGAGTAATTCCCTAAATGAGTAAAGCTTTGACAGAAAACTCTGCTAAAACTTGATGCCCCTGAATAGCCGCCTTAGGGTGTTTATATATACTTTTGGGATGCTTTACTTGGCTCCTAAATACTCATAATTCAAGCATAATTCGTTCCTAGGTGTTTAAGTAGACTTAGGATTGCATTTCTTGGGCTCCAAGCATCCTAATCCGAGTGAAATTACTCTTTCCTGCGGTAGGGGCACGGTCATGGCACTCCTGTAAGTCATCTTCTAGCCCGTGTCTCTATTCTATTGGTTTAGGCCTTCTTGCTTGTACGACCATGCACGCGAGAGTACAGCCGTGCTTGAGTCTCATCAATTGGGGCATGGCCGTGTGAAGTGAATGGCAAGGCACGGCTATGTAGCTTGAAGTCCAGGCCGTGTCGATTTCTTGGGTTGGCCCAATTTGGTCTGTTTTAAGCCCGTTTTACATTCTTTTTATCCTTAGGTGCTTTCCTGAAACACCCTAAACCCGGCCCACAAGCCCTGACCGGATATGGTATGTTCCCCGGTGTAGACCGTTTCAAAATTCTTTTGTTACTTAGGAAAAACTTGTGTGTTTTGAAAGAAAGATTGTTTTTGGGTTGGGCTTGAGTTGAAAACAAGCTTATTTCATTTTGTAAAATCCTTTACTTTAGGTGACAAAACGTTTAGGCTTTGTTTTAAAATAAGTTTACTTAAACTTCACTTGATAAAAATTCGTACATGGTAAATAAAAGTAAAATAAAGTAATCCACTATGGCCTTATTACATCAATTATATCCCAAAATTAAAACCAAAGTACATAAAATAAAATAGTCCAAATAAAATGAATTTCTTCTTGAGCATGGCCATCCCTAAACTCCCCGCCAATCCGGTCCCTTATCGATCATCACACGAAAAATGTTCCCTAACGGGTGAGTCAAACAGACTCAATGTGTAACCAACACTAAAATTTAATAATTTAGGCATACATTATCATACATGTTCACATACATAATCATATAGCGAGATATAAAATAATGATGCAACCCAACCCAAACCTATATGCCATCCGCTACACATCACCCGTACCATCTTGCACACCGTGGGGACTACTAAGTCAACCCTCCATTCGCTACACACCATCGAAGGCGTCATTGCAATGACGTGCTCATCGCCTTATAAAATTCGTGGTCTTAGGTCACCACATTCGATATCGTGGTCTTAGGTTACCACATTCGATATCGTGGTCTTAGGTCACCACATTCGATTATCGTAGTCTTAGGTCACCACATTCGGATATCGTGGTCTTAGGTCACCACATTCACTTCCCTTTTCATATAACCCATATGCCCCATATCATACATATCATGCATTAACATGCCAAATTCTTATTTCACATTCTTATAATGTCATATGTGTGTCGTAATGTGATATTTAACATAATCCTAGTAGGAGTAGGAAGCGTGCACGAGTGCTTTGTACCATGACATGGTACCTTAGCCATATTCACATTCTTATACACATACTTATATTAAACATTGCCATAAAACTTATTAAGAAATAGTGTGGGGTACACACCTGATTCGCTTTAGCAAGTTCACTCCAAATCCTGAAATCCGATCTACTGCCTTAGATCTTTAACTACCTATATTCGGCCAACACATGGTTAATTTACTAAGACCCATTCGGCCATGAAACCAAATCCTAGTAGGATTAGTACACTTAAATCCTTACCTTGCTGCCGATTGATGTCTAATCAAATGCCGGAAACTTTGTATCCTCCTTTCTTGAAATTGGCAATCACTAGATTACTTGAATAGATTAGTTTCGGCTTTTTAAATATTAATGAAACACATCTATTTACTCAACATGGCCTTGGCGAATGCTATAGATACTTACCTTGTGGATTTTAAATCCGAAACTCACCGAATAACTAGGGAACACTGCCCTACGGTGTACCTTCGGAAAAGAATTTCTCCTTCCTTGTAGTCGACACTTAGTAAATCCCGAAAGATCTCTTCAAAGTTTCGGCAACAAGATATTAATGGGGTTAGTCCTAGATTTCAGCAAATCTTAAAAGAAAAGGGATGAAACTGAATGAGATCTTACCCTTAATAAAGAATTCGACAGCAGCTATGTCAATCTCCACCGAGATATTCAAATTTGAACTTGATAAAATTCACTAGAAGTACCCTATATTGACTCTTGAAAGGAGTAATAAGGGTTATGGATTAAACTTCCACAAGGGTCACAAAAGAAAAGGGTATGGAGTATTAAAGGTAACGGCAATGGTGAAAATAGGGGAATGGGAAGTTCGGCTAGAACAGATAAAAAGAAAAGAAGAAGAAGATGATAGCTTGGAGAGAAAAGAGTAAACGATAGGGAGGCCAAAGTGCTTAATGAAATTCGGCTATAGCCCCCCTTCACAACCTTGGCCGAAAATACCATCTAGGGAGTCCCTCAATCGGCCAACTCTCCATATTTTGATAAATTTTATCTTTTAATTATCATCTTAATAAAATTAATCCCAACAATTATCTCTTCTTCTTAGGAATTTAATCCACACTTGAGCACACCCTTTAGCCGAATTTTAAAGGGAATAAAACTCCTCACTGAAGTTCCTTAGTGCCGTCCACCTCCTTTGCTTCTTGTAGCAAAATAAAATCCTTTATTTGCTTCCCACGTTGCTCGAACCTAGGCCCATTTGCATAGCTTGTGGCGTCACTTACTGGGCCTTAAGTGGTGCCTCCTAGCCACTTCTCCAAGCCCGTTCTTGTGTCAAATTTCTTCTATTAATTTTCTTAAGACCACCTTGCCTTAGTTTCCTCTTTTAAACTTAACATTTCTAAAACATTTCCTTACATTTCAAGTTTCCAAAATGTTCGGTTTCTCTTTTAAACTTAACATTTCCAAGTTTCCAAAATGTTCACTTTCCTCTTTTAAACTTAACATTTCCAAGTTTCCAAAATGTTCACCATACATTCATAATACATAAGACATGCCATTTCAGTATAATTAAATAAAAATGCATAGGCCCATTTTCAGGGTGTTACATTTCCTGAGCATAAGACACGAAAAGAAAGGATTAAGAGCACCTTTTTACATAAATCGAGGATAAATTCATCCAAAAGCATACTAAATGTGGGATTAAAATATGTTACTTTTATGGTTTATCAATTATGAATTAAGGAAGTTAGTTTTAATTTTGAGTTGAGGATTTTGCTTGAGGACAAGCAAACACTTAATGTAGGGATATTTGATAAACCATAATTTATACATATTTTGACCCGATGCTTGGCTTATTTTTGGATGACTTTTCATTAGATTTGATGAATTCGATGCTCCTAATCCTTTAATTTCATGTTTTACACTCAAGAGAGCTTAGGGAGTCGAAAAGAACGAGAAATGGGCCAAAAAGGGACAAAATGGGCCTATCTCGACCTGGAGTATCACACATGGTCAGACCACACGGCCGTGTGTGATGAGCAGAATCGAACACGGCCTAGACTATAGCACATGGGAAGATCACACGATCGTGTGTGACGAGCAGAATTGAGCACGGCCTAAGTTGAAGACCACACGGCCATGTATGGCGAGCAGATTCAAGCACGGCCTGAGCTATCAAACACGGGCGTGTCACACGGGTGTGTCCCTACCGATCCCAAGTTTAATCCCATTCGGAAAAAGACCACTTGTGGGCCAAAAGAGGTGTTCCAAAGCCTATATAAATAGCCTAGGGGAAGACCTAAAGGGAGACGTAGAGAAGAAAGCATAAAATACTCGAAGACAGCCATTGGGAGCAACTTGGAAGAAGGATCTCCATCAAGACTAAAGATCTCCTATCAATTTCTCTTAAAGTTTTTGGGTTTTCTCACATTTTGTTGTTTTCCTTATTTTAAGATGTTTCCCTCTATTAGTATGATAAATCCCTTAAATACCTGAGGGGATGAAACCTAAGATGGATCTTATTATTATTTGATTTATAAGATAAATACTTGTTCTTATTCTTAATTGTGAGTTTTTATTCTTGTTTTGATAATTCAGGTTATTGATTCAAGTCGAATGTGCTTATTCAGGGGAGCAAAAGTCCCTGTTTAAGAGTAGATCAACACAATTAAGCGGAGTTGATTGCAACCCTAAAAATAGGGCGACATAAATCTATCGGATTAGAGTCAAATCTAATAAGGGAATCCATAGATCGAGTTAATGCGAAAATAAGGGTTTTAATTAGAAAGAGATTTCAATTAATCAAACTAGAGTCAGTTGTTTTTAGTCTTGAAAGAGATATTAACATAATTTAGGGATTTCTACGGATTAATTCAAGTGAATAAATCGTATGAATCGAAAGAAATAAGTGAAGTCTAGGTGGATTCTTCCTTGGGTGTTGCCTCTCTCATATAGTTGTCTAAAAAGTATTTTCCTAATTCATCCTCTGTCGTTCTTTTAATTAATTTTAGTTTAAAAGAAATCACTCCAATTCTTAGGCTAGATAATAAGAAGATAGTAATTACTAGTACTCTTGGTCCTTGTGGATATGATATTACCGGTCTTACCATAACTATACTATTAAACGATAGGTGTGCTTGCCTTTATTGTGATCATAGTTAGTTAAAGACACATCAATAGTCGTTTGAGCAAACCGTGTAACAACCTGATGCCGTGTGAAATTGGGGTCACACAACCGTGTGACTAGACCATATGACATAGCTCAGCCCGTATAACTCAAGAACATGGTGTTGGAATGCCGGCACCCCCATGGCGCAGTGAAATAAAATTAATCCCGGCGATCCAAACCATAAATCCATGTGTGAGGAACGAATCGGGGTGAAATAAAGGTTTTGAAGTTACCAAAATTTCAATCTGAGTAGACAGCGATGCCACGGCAACAAGAGTTCTATAATCTACTGTCGAACCAAGCCGCAAGCTTTACGATGTCGGCCTCTACGTAATCCACCCGGTTTGACTATGAACGGCAGAAATCTCCAAAAATTGTTTTTAGAGGTTTTATTTGCTTGACGGCTGCTAGACTTTTCCAAGCAAATTCTTAGGGTTTTTCTTCACTTATTACCTTTTATAATCGGTATTTCTTTTATGAATTATAAAATTAAATAAATATAATAATGTTTTAACCAAAAATTATAATTACATTAATTATACCCAAAAGTTATAATTACATTAATTATAACATGGATTTCAATAAACTATATTTATTTAAATTTATATACTGAACTAAATTCATATTTTAATTCTCATTATGTGTACAACATCCTTGTACATATAATATATTCAATATTTGATTGCCCAATTAAATTAATTCTTAATTACTTTAATTCATGTGACAATCAAACACAATACCAACTATGTTTCATTCCGTTCATTTCAACCATAGGGTGTGACCCTGTAGGTTCTTGTAATGTTAGCAGTAATACTAGAACAATTCTAATGTCACAAACAATGAGTGGCATCTAGCAATGCATCATTGCTACCTAAGTTACAAGAAATCATGATTCGACATAACTTTTTGTGATTAACCTTTCATGCATTAATCCTTAAGTCCTTTATCTCTGGAATGGATACAAGTCATGGAATAGTCACACTTGTATAGTCCATTCCATGTTTCTAGATATCTTGAGTAGACTATGATATACAAATTAGTATGACATCTCATGTCAACTTATTTGAGCATGGCCATGCATTTCTAGTCTCACTCAATCAAGTGGCCTAAGATATTACTCCCATTATGTGGGAGGGACTTATCCTATATTGATCAACAATATCCCTCTACATAGATTGTGGTATATCCAACATCAGCCTTCATAGAACAACCAGTTACGCTGTACGTTTGACTGTGTCAAAATATACGACTCATGATGTTGGGATAATGATTATCTCAAGTCTAAGGATCATATACATATTAATCACTATGAGTAATGTTGTGACAATTACATAATAATCCAAGAAACATACTCATAGCGGGTCAGTCCAATATGTTGTTCTCTAACACACATATTCATGCATTGATTTTGACACTCCATATCAATGACAACTCTTTATCATCAATCAACTACATGTTAGTTTTAATGCATTATTGTTTTCCTAGTCAACAATAATACTTGACTAAGGATATTTTAAGAATAATCATATTATTCTCAGGACATTATTATAAAACAGTTTATTTGTACACACAGAAGGAAAATCTAAAATAATGATGACAACGCTTTATATTAATAAATATGGTAAATCAAGTATGTTATTACAACCATCTCATGATTGATCTTTGGGCATACTCTTAAACATGGTCTTATGGCCAGACCGTATAACTCTCTGAAACCGTGTGCAAAAAAATTACCAAAATTCACAGGCCACATGGCCATGTCTCAAAACCGTGTAAGGCACACGGTCGTGTGTCAAGCCGTGTGTACCTATAATTACCTTTCAACACAAGCTTTCTAACATGATTCACTTATGCTACAAGTCATCCATTTTAAACCACAATCAACCATTCCAAAAGCAATCAAAACAAGCCAATTTCATCATTTATAAACACCACCCTAAGTGCCTATCCAATATGTCACAATTGGCACCTCAATCAATAATTCAAATCTAACCAAATGAATATATAAAAATGCACTAATATGCCTTTAAGGCACCTCAAGAATTACCATTATTCTAGCACAACCAAAAGAGTATACAAATACCACTTCAATAGATATTAAATGACATATCCAATATCATCTACTCAAATACAAAGAGCTCTACAAACAATCTTAAAATTTTAAGCATTAACTTATCAAAACATCTCCTAGCATAACCTATATATGCCATCCATCATTCCATATTCAAGCACCAATTAAAACACATTGCATTTCATGATATCATCTCATCCATGAGGGCATTAGGCATATAATTTAAACAACCTAACAAGTTATCTATAACATAACTATTACCATCCTATTTTTACATATATACATATAGCCTTCAAAAAACCAACAAAACAAAAAATAACCAATACAAAACATAAAAACATCCCTAGGTACATGCCAATACCAAAAGAACAATTCACCCACACTTGAGTTAAGGATTGTTGTTGAATGCTGATTCGACGATCGAATCACTAAATACTTAACCTATGCACAGGAAAACAAAATCATCCGCTGAGTATAACTCAATGGTATTTCTATAATCCGAACAAATAAGTCTAACATAAATCATAAAGGTGCATAAGTTAGAATGGAAATTATATGCAAATTAACAAGTTCAATATACCATTTCACATAATCATATATTCAAAACCATCTTATTTCTCTAATATTAATATAAGTCTATCACATTTCACAAGTCAATAATCACACATCTCATTTAAGACACATTTCATCTCAAATTCCAATTTCATGTTTTCATTGAACATAACATATTAATGTTTCCAATTGAATCCATAATTTCATATTTCATTTCCATTTCAAATTTCATTTCTCATTCTTTTTGCCATATCAAAAGCATATAACTCATTTCATCATTTATTTCCCCATTAACACGACTTGGGCGGATACACGAATCCAACCAACACACCAATTTTGTTACCCATTGTCTCATCAGATAAATTCAAAGCAAATAATTACACCCAAAGCTAATAATAAGTTTAACACGTAACAGTTCATTTTTCAATGGTGTTGGAAACAGTGGTATTAGTGCCACAAATCTGACAAGTAAGCCCGTAAATATTATTACTTAATATTTACGAGTCAAATATGGTATTAAAATAAATTTTGAATTGACAATTTATGCTATTTGAATGAGTAATTAGGTTTATGTGGTAAATCCTTACAATCAAGTGGTTTTAGAAATTAAGGTATAGGGACCTCGTTTCTATAAACCGAACTTGTAAATATTTTATTAAATATGTACAATGAGTTATTAGGGCCATATTAAATTTTGGTCAAGAAATTTTAACATTTAAATAATTAATTGAGTGAAAAGGGCTAAATTGTAAAAGATGTAAAAGTTGAATTCTATATGTTAAAGGAGTCTAATTATTATGGAAGGTGAATTGGTGGCTTTATATGGTAATTATGCCAAAATGAATTGTGGGTGGACGGTTAGGTGAAGATTTTTATGAAATTTTATTAAATAATAAAAGAAAAATTTGAAATTACATAAATAAATAAAATTAAAACATGAATAAAAAGATTAACAAAATCATCTTTATCATCTTTTAAAGGGGAGAAGGCTGAAACTCCATAGAAACTTCAACCAAGCTTTCGACCAAGTTTATTTCAAACGCATGGTATGCATTTTTTTTTACCTGTTTTTCATTATTTTTATGTTTTTGAGTTCATTTTAGCTTAATCTAGCAAACTAGGGAGTCAAATTGTAAAACTATTAAATGTTATAAATTATGCCATGAATGAATTTGATATGTTTATGATGTTTTATGGTAGATTGTTAAGTTTGGTTGTTAGATAGACATATTTTGTTAAGTAATTTTTTATGATTTTAAGGTTTAGGGACTTATTTATGATAATGATAAAATTTAAGGAAAATATTGTGAATTGATGATAAATATGGGTTGTTATGCTACTTGGTAAAAATCGACTAACATAAATTTTAACTAATATTGTAAATTTGCAAGTTATGGTTTATGGATTTAATTGTATAAATGGTAAAATATATGGGGCTTAATTTATAATTGATAATGGAAGGGTTTAATTGCATAAAACTACTTGTTAGAATGCTGGAAATGTATTAATTGGGTTGAATTATTATTTAGATCAAGAAACGCTGAAATCATATCTAAACAGAGGAAAAGTTAAAGTTTCGGATTAATTGTCGACTCTGTTTTAGTAACCGTTGCAGTCGAGGTAAGTTCGTATAAGGATTAAGTCATTATAAGTTATTTTGTATGTCATGTTGATAATTACTATGTTATAAATAATTAGATTTAAAATTATACAATATCATGGTAATGTATACCAAAATATGATTTTAATTACACTAAATAACGGTATGCTTTGGTTTGGATAAAATAATTAAATGGGAATTATGGGAAAAGAATTGTATTCGGAAAAGGACATAATAGAAAGCAAAATTAAGGTAAATAGATTTTGGATGGATTATTATGTACAACATAGATGATGGTATTTTATTTAATAAATAAAGTGAGTTATGATGAATTTATGAGCATGTAAATTTTATGAATGGTTATTTGAGAATGCAAGTTAGAGATAAGGATATGGAAAGAGACATGTTGAGCCTAGAGAATACTTAGAATATAAATGGCATGTCATTAGGAAGTATATGTATTAGGTGCTGATCCTAGAGGTCTTACCGATGGCTAAGATCCAGCATGTGCTGTGGATTCTCCATAGCTCGTGTGAGCAGCATCGTGTAGCTACCGTCTCGACCCACAGCTCGTGTGAGCATTATTGAAAAGGAAAAAGGAAAGGTTAAATTTACATGAAAAGGTATTCGTGTATCCGATGTTATTCAAAAAGGTTCAACGTGTAACACCCCATACCTAGCCCAAACATCACGACCGGATCTGGTATGTCACATAGGAAGATTTTAATAGAACTACGAAATCGTTTGAGAAAAAATTTGAAACTCTTTTGAAGTTATCAAGTTTAGCAGTTCGCCTGAAACTCAGGGTTTATTTATATATAAGAAACAAGAAATGGTAGTTAACCTATTTCCTACGTTTAGGTGACATTTGAAAACGTTTAATGTCGTGGTGTGTTAGCTTAAGGTTCATTTACTACTTTCGATTATAAAGTCGACGGTTCGGTGTTAAGAAAACTTTCCTTTATTCCTTATAAAGAAAACATGTTACCGCACAATTTAGGGTTAAAGTATCCAAATTTCAAAGCTAAATAAACCAATTTATTAGTGGCCTTATTACAAGCAAAAATCCCCGAAAACATAAAATCGTAAATAAAGCAAAGTTCAGTTAAAATAAAAGCCATGCATGGCCACCTCGGAGTCCACTCCAGCCCAAATCCACTACACTAAGTGTCACCTGCAAAAGTTAAGCAGAAAGGGTGAGTCGCAAGGACTCAGTGTGCAATTATCTCACATAAACCACGGCTGGGCCTAAGCCCCCATATCTCAATCAGCCGAAGCCCAAATCACGATAGCATAACAGATAGTCAATATGATAAACCCAACCTATCTTAGAATTTCCATCCTCTACACTCCACTTCCGATATCCAGCCTCTGCACACCTGGGGATTTCTACAATCAACCCTCCATCTGCTACACTCCTCTTTGGCAGCTATGCTAATAGTCATACTGCTCAAAGTCGATAAAATTTGGTCTAGCCACCGATAATTACGTGACCAAGACACCGATATACAATAAGGCACTAAGCCATCAAATTTGTGTGACAATGTCACCGATATACACTTCCCCTTCATATCTTTATCATTCCCCGAATCCCATGCACATGCAAACATAGTATAATAAACATATCATATAGTAACATACAATCATTATTTAGAGCACATGCACAATCATGCTATCGACAATAGTTATAAGGCTTAATCAAAGAACAACTAACCTGGTGTCACGATTTTACCCTCTATGGGTAACTCAATAGCCACTGCCAAGATTTCGACTTTCAAACATGCCACATAAATGTTTTACATAGTTAAAGAAAAGTGTGGTAATTACACACCTGTAAACACGAAGTACTATACCATCGATCTCGTTAACACTTTCACTCGTAGGGATCACAGCAATCTTCTTATCCCTCTCTGAAGCTGGCCAACAACCTGGTGGAATGTCTCAAATGGTGGACGCCGCACGATTTTTAAACTTAGGGGTAGGGACTACGAGTCCAACCCCTTCCTTTGCTTGGCAGGCATTTGATTCCATGAAAGATATCTTGGTCAGAAGACCGGGTTAAGGCATTGATTCAGATAAAAGTGAGACAACACGCTCAACAGAAGAGATTTTTTACCTAGATCGACAGAAACCGAGAGCTCCGGGCTTAGATTACGAAATCTTCGAAGTCCCTACACCTCACTAAATTAGATTTGATTCTCCAAGATATAGATTAGAAGCAGTGGCCTTTCGGCCAAACGAATGGTATGAACCCCTTTACCTTGATCGACCAAATTCAATTGTCCCCCAAAGACCCTTCAACCGCTGGCCAGAGGCAGAAAGAGTACGAAAATGAGCCCCCCTATATTCGACCAAGCACCACAATACAAGATTAACGCCTTCAATTTATCAACTAGCAAGGGAGAAGAAAAGAATCGAAAGGGAAGAGGAACCCTTACCCCCAAATGAGAAGAAATCGATTGAAAGAGTTAGGAGAGTGAGTGACGGCGATCTTTTGAGACAAGAACAAATGAAGTGGAGTGATCACGCAATGGAGATTCGGCTTTAGAAGAAATAAAGAAGAAATTGAAGCAAATAGATGTTTTATTTTTGAAGGAATAAAAACTTGTGACAAATGGTGATAAAAAGATGAAGCACCAAGTTTTGACAATGAAGAAAACAAAATGGATGCTACGACTTTGAGTAGATGAGAAACAGAAAGAGGAATGGAAACCAAGAGAATTCAGCAAGAGGGATGAAAGTTGAATTCAAAGAGGAGAAAAAGGGAAATAGATTTTAGCTTGAGTAGAAGAAATAAAAAAAGAAAACAATGAAGAGGAGAAGATGGTAGGAGGGTTCGGCTAAGGAGTTATGAAATGTAAAGTGAGTGTGAACAAAAAAAAAAGAGAGAGATTTGAGGTTTCGATTTGTGAATGAGAGAAGAGAAAAAATGTTCACCGATTGCCCAAAAGAGAATAATGTTTGATTTACTAATTCTTAGCTCAAAGTAACCTATGGAAGAAACGGCACCCACCTACACACACACCTCAAAATCGAAAATGAACCAAAGATGCAAGAAATGCCTAAGACCACATTCGACACACGCACCTTGCTTAGCCCTCAAAACCAAAACCCCCTCCTTTCAACCCCAAGCACATTCAATCAAAAATCCCAACAAGCCACCAACTCCTTGATCACCTCCTACATTCACTCCCTTCCCCATATTCGAATCAGTTTGAAAGGTTCAACTTCCACCTTTCACTCTTGGCCTCCCATTTGAAATATTTGACTTAGTCCACTCCCACTCCTCAAGGTCCCTAATCGAATCCATCACTTCCCTTCCACACGCTAAAAAGAATTCACAAAAAATAAACTATGCGACTCGAGCCTGCTCCCTCACTGCTCCCCTGTGGCGTCACTTACCAGCATCATAAGTGGCGTCTCCTTGCCACTTTACCACTTCAATTCTTGTGTCAACAATAACAAGCAATACTCCTTAAAACTTGACCCAGCCAGCTCTCCGCTAAAGTGCCTAGAATTGAAATTTTGCCAAGGCTCCGGCTTAACCACGAGCCTTCCGGGGCCCCCAAACACACTCAAACAACAGGCAAGGCATACCAAACACACAGAAACATCATAAATGCAAAGCCCCTAATTCCTAGATGTTACAGTTCTACCCTCTTAAAGAAATTTAAATCTCGAAATTTACCTGATCAAAAGATATAGGGGTATTGCTGTCGCGAAATATCCTCTGGCTCCCACGTCGCCTCTTCCACACCATGATTTTGCCATAAAAATTTGACCAAAGGAACTGATTTCCTTCTCAGCACCTTAACATCTCGATCTAAGATCTACATTGGTTCCTCCTCAAAGGACAGGTCTAGACTTACCTCAAGCTCCTCCACCGGCACAATGTGAGACGGATCCGAACGATAGCACCTCAACATCGAGACGTGGAACACATCATGAATCTGTTTCAATTTTGAAGGCAGCTCAAGCTGATATGCTACTGGTCCCACACGTTTCAATACCCGATAAGGCCCGATGAACCTGGGACTTGCTTGCCCTTCTACCCAAACCTCATAACCTTCTTCTAAGGTGAGACTTTTAGGAATACTCGATCACCCACTGCAAACTCTATATCTTTATGCTTCAAATCAGCATAAGATTTCTACCGATCAGAAGCTTCCTTCAACCGAGTTCGAATCAACTTAACTTTCTTTTCTGTCTCCAAAACACTCGACGCTCACCCAATTCTGTCCAACAAGTGGGAGTACGACACCTCCGTCCATACAATGCTTCATAGGGCGCCATTTGAATACTGGACTGGTAGCTATTATTGTATGCGAATTTTGCCAATGGTAGGAACTCTTCCCAACTCCCTCTGAAGTCAATGATACAACCTCTCAACATATCTTCCAAGATCTGAATTACCCTCTTAGACTAACCATCAGTCTGTGGATGAAAAGCTGTGCTGAAATCTAGTCTTGTACCCAATGCCTGATGCAGCGCCTTCCAAAATCGTGAAGTAAACCTAGGGTCTTTGTCTGATATGATGGACACTGGCACCCCATGTAACCTTACAATCTCTGCCACATATAGCTTAGCTAGCTTCTGTAGGGGATAGTCAACACGAACATGTATGAAATGAGAGGACTTCATTAACCGATCAACAATTACCCACACCGAATCTTTCTTAGTAGGCGTAAGAGGTAGTCCACTAACAAAGTCCATCGTAATCCTCTCCTATTTCCATTGTGGAATCTTCACCACTGTAACAAACCCGAAAGTAACTAATGCTCTGCTTTCACCTACTGACATGTCAAGCATTTCCCACAAACTCGATAATTTCCCGCTTCAATCCAGGCCACCAAAACTGTTCACGCAGATCCCGATACATCTTACTCCCACCAGGATGCATAGCATAAGGGCTACTATACGCCTCTTGAAGAATCATCTATCTCAACTCAACATCTTTCGGCATGCAAAACCTTTCACGAAAATACAAAACCCCATCACTGTTCAAACTATACTCCTCTACCCCACCATTCTGTACCCTTAGAAGTCGAGCACTCAAGACATCATCCGATGTCTACTTTTCTTTAATCTGACTCACACACGTCAGCTTCACTTGGAGTTCAGCTAACAAACTCCCATTATCATACAGCTGAGATGGCAAACAGTGCCCTCAAATCTGATATTACTTTCTGACTTAACGTATCTGCCACCACATTAGCTTTACCCGGATGTTACTCAATCGAACAGTCATAGTCTTTCAATAGCTCAATCCACCTCCGCTGTCTTAAATTTAACTCCTTCTGAGTAAGGAGATATTTCAAGCTCTTGTGGTCGGTGTAGATAATGACCTTCTCTCCATACAAGTAGTGTCTCCAGATCTTCAAAGTGAACACTACCACAGCCAATTCCAGATCATGCGTGGGGTAGTTTATCTTATGTGGTCTTAACTGCCGAGACGCATACGCGACTACCTTCCCGTCTTGCATCAGTATACACCCAAGCCCCGTGTGTGAAGCATCACAATATACATCGAATTCTTTCCCAGCCTCAGGCTAAATTAATATCGGAGCTTCCGTCAAAATCCTTTTCAGCTTCTCAAAGCTTTCCCGCTACTTATTAGTCCAAGGAAATGTTACCCTTTCCGCAACAACTTAGTTAAGGGTGTCGCAATTAGGAGAAACCCTCAACAAATCTTCTATAGTATCTTGCCAAACCCAAGAAACTTTGAATTTCTGCCACAGACTTAGGCGGTTTCTAGTCTAATACAGCTTCAATCTTCTGGGGGTCCACCCTAATCCCCTCAGCAGACACAACATGACCTAGGAAGGTAACTTCATTCAACCAAAACTCACACTTACTAAATTTGGCGTACAGCTGCTTCTCCTTTAGAATCAGAACCACCTGAAGATGCGAATCATGCTCTTCCTCCATCTTAGAATAAACCAGAATGTCATCGATGAATACTACAACAAACCGATTTAGATATGGTTGGAATATACGGTTCATCATATCCATAAACGATGTTGGTGCATTCGTTAACCCAAACGGCATTACTAAAAACTCGTAGTGACCATTGATCGTGTCAAACAGTTGAGTTTTAATATTTAAAAAAAGAATGATCGAACCTGTAGACTAACTATGACAATAATAGAGGCAAGTGCACCTATCAAACAGTAGTATAGTTTAGGCAAGAGTATCTTATCGAACCCAAGGGAACCTAAAAGTACTACTACTCACTTTCTTTCTATTATTTAGCCTGAAATATGGAGTGATTGGTTTATGTAATCTAAAGACTAATGAAATACTTAAAATAAATGCAAAGACAAAAGAATGAAACTTTGGGAAAAGATTGTAGAAAAACTTAGTTGATTATGACGATACCCTCAGGAAGAATCCACCTATGACTTCTCTTGTTATCTAACTTTTAATTCATATGACTTCTTTACTTAACTTGATCCGTGAGACTCCCTAACCTATATTAAACTTTCTCTCGAGGCGAATAATATCTAACCTTAGGTTAATTAGTGAAACTCTCGTTCTCTTATAATAACCCCCTAAGGAAGCAGTAAATCGATCAATGGACTCCCATATTAGGTTTCACCCTAATCCGACAAAATCTTGTAACCCTATCTCTAGGCGTTTGATTAACTCCGCTTAATTATGCTAAATCTACTCTTAGGTGGGGTCTATTCCTCCTCCACCTAAGCACATCAGATTAAATTAAGCAATATAATTGAGAACAAACTAAGTACCTATCATATAATTTAGAAATCAAATAACAAAATCCGTCATAGGTTTCATCCCCTTCAGGTATCTGAAGGGTTTAGTTCATAACAAAATAAGAAAACATCTCAAGAGAAAAGATAAAACAAAGCATCAAAAATCCCTAAAACCCCCTGAAGGAATTGAAGAGGAGATCCTCTGTCTTGAGTAGAACTTTGACTTCTTGAGATGGATCAACTGGCTATCTTCGAGTATTTCCCTGAATAAAAGCTCTGGCAGAAAACTCTGCCCCCCCAAAAACACTCTCTCAGAATGGTTGCCTTGGGTTGTTTATATAGGCTCCTTAGATGCTTTACTTGGCTCCTAAGTACCTTCTCAAGTAGAATTACTCTTGGGCTTCAAGCATCCAAATCTGAGTGAAATTTCTCATTCCTGTAATAGGGGAACGGCCATGGCACACGCCCGTGTAAGTTGACTTCAGGCCGTGTGTTGATTCTATTGATTGAGACACGGTCGTGGCACGGCCGTGTAAGTTGGGATTCAGGCCATGCTTCAGGTCTATCGATTGGGACACGGCCTTGCAATTCATGCTTGGGGCGTGTCTTTGAATGATTGGTGAGGCACGACCGTGTGACTTGAAGTCCAGGCCGTGCCAATTTCTTGGGTTGGCCCAATTTGGTCTGTTTTAAGCCCGTTTCTTATTTTTTTGTTCTCGGGTTAGAACCTAGGAGCCTTTATCATCTCGGTATATCAAATCATTAATGTGGTCTCGACATGTATAAACGAGGCAAGTTCTAGAATAACAATTCAAAGTTGACACACTCATAATCAATAAAATGAGCATGAAAATGAATATATGCTTTATAAGGCTCAAAATCTCACAAAAATTATGGCTGTTTTTGACATCAATCCTCAGAATTTCAAACTTCAAGGTAGTACTCAAATTTAGTTCAACGACCTATTAAATTTTAATTTTTTACAAGATACTTATCATGCTCTATTCTCTAGTATTCTTCAAATTTAATCATCAATGCACAATTAACTATGACTTACTCTAAAACATATCAATAATAATCATAAATCATTAGAAATTTCATCCTAATTAGTAATATGAGAAAAATACTTAAAACAAGACTAAATTCGTGACTAATGAAAAATTAGGCATTAAATTGAGAATTATGCAAAAGTTAGGCACTTTACTCCCCCACACTTAAGATGTACATTGCCCTCAATGTACAAAGATAGATAAATATTTATGAAATAAAAGAGAAGGGAGAAGTAACACATCCCTAATTTTGGATGATTCCGGAGTTACGCCTTTGGTGGCGGTGATGGTGTTTTCTATGTGCACGATAGGGTGGCTACCAACGATCTCTCAAGGCTTAGATGAAGAAATTGGGTAGCCTAGGAAGATATAGCCAAGAAATCTAAAGAAACATTAATAATATACTAATATTATAATTAAAGATAAAGGAATAAAGAGAATGAGACTAAGAAGAAAACCAAATTGAAAGAAAAGACTAATGGACTAAGGAGTCCTTATTGTTGGATGGTTCGCAAGGTGGGTGTGACCTCTACGATTGTGGTGCATGATTCCTAAGCAGCCTTTAGAACCTAAAACCAAGAAAATAGGATGAAGGGAATTAAATTAAGCAGAAGAGAATTATAGATAAGAAAATAAAAGAGAAGAGAAAAGAAAAATAGGCCAAAATGGTGTCGGAGACCCTTGGCGTGTCGAATAGCTGAAGCTGTCGGCATGTCCTTATGTGTTAGGGTCTCATTTAAGGAGATTGTGATTGGCCTCTTACGCTTCTTTGGCATGATTTTTGTGTAGCTCAAGAGTCTGAACACCTTTTTTAATGCAAGATAGAAAAAATTGAAAGAAAAAGAAGGAGGAAAGAAGATGGGGAAAGGGGAAGGCTGAGGGGTTTAAATAGATTTTTGCTTCTGAAGCTGTCCCACGCCCGTGTATCTAGTGCATGCTGCTTTGCACAGCTGTATCGCACAGCCATGTTTGGAGGCGTGTTGAAGTGCCACGTCCATTTGTCTCTGCTGCCACGCCCGTTTCTATAATGGCAGTGTTGACCCACGATCGCCTCGCATGGCCGTGGTGGGGTAGGTAAGCCCGTGACTTCTGCAGTTGGTTGGGTCAGGATTTGGACAGCCCTTGCTATGTCAGTATGGTGATTCGATGTGCCCACACGGCCATGGCCATGGCCGTGTGCTATACCGTGTGGTCTGGGAATCTGTAATTTTTTTAATTTATTGAATTCTAAAAGATAAAATAGAGATAAGAATAAAACCTAAATTACCAAATAGAAATTATTGTTCGGGTTGCCTCCGAAAAGTGCTCGTTTATAGTCTTAAGCTAGACTTTTCGAAAGAAAAAAATTCAGGGAGGTTTAAAGGCTTGAACATCTTCTCTTATGCTTATAGTTCTATGACAAAGTTCAAGTTGAGAAGCGTTTACCTTTGAGGTGTCGAATGTTGAGTTGCTTACCTTGACTGTTTCGTGTGGGAAAATATTGTGTACCTCAAGCAGAATTTCTCCCTTTGGTTTCAGGTCTGTTGAAGTGATGTGAGGATCTGCTTTCTCTAACAGTACCTGGTTTCCTATTTTGAAGTGATTTGATGTCCCTACGAGCTCTTCTGTCAGTTCCTCTGGTTTTACTTCGTGTGGATTTGACTTTTCTTTGACTTGTATCTTCTACTTTTCAAACCTAAGGTCATGTCCCTTGTAGGATTCTTCTTTATTGTTTTGGGGCTTATGAGTCAGCTCAGGGTTGTCTTTATGTGGTGTTTCCTGTGATGAAAGTTGAATAATTTGATTATCTATTGAAGTGACTTTTTTACCTTCATCATCTGTTGTTTTGGCCGAGTCGAGAGCTTGAAGCTTAATCGGTTCATCTCCTACGCGAAGTATGAGCTCGCCTGTGGCAACATCAATTTTAGTCTTGGCAGTTGCTAGAAAAGGTCTTCCTAGAATTAAGGGGATTAAATTATCCTCATCCATGTCTAAAACAACAAAATCTACTGGGAACACAAATTTATCGATTTTTACAAGAACATCTTCAATAATACCCCTAGGAATTTTATCAGCTAGTTGAATACTCATCCTAGTTTGTAGTTAAACTACCAATTAAACATGGAATTGTAAAACTCCCTGGATCTTTTAACTTTCGTGGTAGTCTATTTTGTAACATTACTGAGCATGTTGCATTGAGTTCAACGTGGTGCTCTTCGTCTATTTTGCGTTTGTTTGTCAAGAGCTGTCTTAGAAATTTCCTCGAGTCTAGCATCTGGAAAAGAGCTTCAAGAAGGGGTAAGTTAATATGTAATTTCTTTAAAAGTTTAAGAAACTTACCGAACTATTCCTCTGAATCATCTCCTTTCAATGCTTCGGGATAAGGTATGCGAGGTTTGTATTCTTTGATTATTGGTTTTGGCTTTTCGTGTGCTAACTCTATTTTACCTTTTTCTTCCTTGGTTTCTTGTGCTGATATGGGATTGTCTACTCTTGGACCCTCTTGAGCTGTAATGGCTTGGATCTGCTCTTTTGGGTTTATTTCTGTGTTGCTTGGTAGACGTCCTTGTTGACGTTCAGAAATCAGCTTCATGAGATGTCCCACTAACCTAGTAAGTTCTCCAACTTTGTTCTCGATTCCCTTGATCGACTTCTGTTGTTCATCTAGTGTTGCTTCAGTCTTTTGGAAACGAGAATCTATGGCCTCCATGAATTTTGTCAACATTTCCTCAAGGTTTGATTTCCTTTCCTGTGGATAAGGCTGATTTTGGTAATTAGGAGGAGGTTGCTGCCTTTGATTTCCTTGAATTCCTTGTCCTCCCCATGAAAAATTTGGATGGTCCCTCCAACCTGCGTTATAAGTGTTACTATAAGGATTATTGGATTGGAAATTGTTACCTATATAGTTTGTTTGCTCGTTTTTTGCTCCTGGTTGGTAGGGTGGGTACTCAGGATTCGCCACATTCCCGCTTGCTTTGCATTGCATTACTGGATGTACCTGCGAAGAACATAAATTATCAAGCTTTTTATTCATTAACTCCACCTGCATTGACAACATTGTCACTGTGTCTATGTTAAAAACTTCGGCTAATTTTGTCGGTTTAGCCCTTGTAATTTGCCATTGATACGTGTTCAACGACATCTCCTCAATAAAATCGTAAGCCACTTCAGGAGTTTTGTTATTCAAAGTTCCACCGGCTGATGAATCAATCATTTGCCTCGTTGAAGAATTCACACCGTTGTAAAAAGTTTGGACTTGAAGCCACAAAGTTTGTACCACCCCAAACCCGGCCCATGAGCCTTGACCGGATCTGATATGTCACAGAGTAAAAACATTTTGAAAGATTTTGATTAACTGGTAGAAATCTAAAAATTTGCTGAGGTTATAAAACGGTGTCTATTAAAAACTCAGGTGGAATTGATTTTATAAACATGGTCGAGTTGAAACCTTTGAAAACATTTGATCATTTAAATTTTTAGAACCATCAGAGTTATTGTTAACTTGGTGAATTTTGCTACCCGATGGTAACATCCTTGAAACTCGTAAAAATTTCCCATTTTGAAAACGTCACTTTTAACCGATTCATTTAAACAACTTATAAATTCATTAGTAATATAGTAGAAGTGAAGTAAAACAACTACTTGAACATCCAAAATAATAACTAGCGGCCTTATTACAACCCAAACCAAAATTTAGTAAGTAATAAACTTTAACTGTGCTAAATAAAATTTCAAATCCAAGGAACAAGCATGGCCGCCTCGAGTCCTCTCCGGCTCCATCTCCGTGATCTATTCATCTGCAAAATGATATGGGAAGGGGTGAGTCACCAAGACTCAGTGTGTAAATCCCCAACCCGGAAGTACAAGCTCATACACAAAATATTGGTAAGACATGCAACACATGCAACCCAAAACTAGCCATCCATACTCCTTTAACTACCCCGGTGGTCAAAACCACCGTGGTCAAAACCATCGTGATCGGAGTCACAAATCAAGTGATGGGGCCAACCCATCGTGTGGTCAAAACCACTCGATGACCATAGGTCACAATTATCAATATGTGGTCAAAACCATCGGTGGTACCAAACCACTAGGACTTAGTCACGATTTATATCAACGGTGTGGTCAAAACCATCGGTGACCAAGTCACAATTAAACCGATGGGGCCAACCCATCTTGTGGTCAAACCACCGTGACAAATCCATAGAGAATATTCCCTCCTCTCTTCAATCCCATTACCGACATGCTCACAACATGCTTAACATATTATCATAAATCATACATATAAGCCATGGCATAGCATTTTACCCATCATGTCATTCATATAATATATTTAAAGTCACAAGCGACTTACCTTTAATCCATGCTCATGCCCACAAGGCAAATCACTATCACAATAGTTAATCAGAACATAATAAGCAATGGCAACTAATAAAGTGTGTAAGAGTTTTACACACTGATTATTCATGAGGCTAGCAAATCCCTAACTATACCAAATAAATCCCGTGAGGTTGTTTCCCCACAATCGGCCAACACCCATACTTTTAGAACTAATAGCCATTCGCTATACTAATAATCCCAAGGATTAATCGCTTTTAAATATGGCCTCAGTCGAACTTACTATTACTTACCAAAGCGAAGTTTAAATCCGGAAGCCTTTGTCAATTCGCCCCAAAAGAATCGAACCCGAAAGACTCCTTCAAAGCACCCTAGCGTCGGCTACACACAAAAGGTACAATATTAAGACGCTATACATATTCGCCAACCTTACCAAGGCCTATTCTCAAGCTTCCAAAGACACCAAAGAGGAAGAGAAGAGAACCCGATTGTTAAAAGGAAAACTTACCTCTATTGTTTCCTTGAAGAGACTAAAAGTGAAAAGATTCCTATTATATCCCAAGTGTTGATGAAGATATTCACCAACACAAGATGAAAGATGAAGTTTGAGTAGAAAAGGGATAGGTTCGCCAAGTAGAACCAAAAGAAGAGAGGATTTGAAGAATTTTGGGCAATGTGGACTAGAGAGAATTCACCAGAAACAAATTGGGAAGAAAAGAAAACAAGTTTAGATGAATTTGACTTATTTGCTCCCTAAAGAACCTTTTGGCCGCCACCACCTTCCTCCAATCCAATCCCATGATAATCTCCTATCTAAACTCTTTATCACCCATTTAAACTAAAAAAAAACAATATTTATCTACTATCCTATCTCTTAATCACCTCTTCAAATAGATAAATAAAATAAAATAATAATATTCCACTCTTCTAGCCGAATTTAAGAGCAAAACATCAATCTTATCCTCATCCATTTGAGAGTCCATGTGCAGACCACTAGCTCTCTCCCTTCACGCCAAAGATGCAAAAATAAACCACCCATTTGTCGCCCACGCTACTCGAACATGGGACCTCATTGAACAAGCTTCTCGGTAACGCCTGTGCCACTTTGCCAAGGCGTTTTTTATGATATAAACTCCTACAATTCCTTTTAAGAGCTCCTCCTAAGCTCCCTTTGTCTTAACGCCGTAAACAAAATAAAACATACCTTGCTTCCATCGTGACTCGAACTTGAGCCCCCCTTTCTACAGGCGGCATTCACCAAGGCCATTAAGTGGTGCCCAACGCCACTTTTACCAATCCGACTTTC
This sequence comes from Gossypium rotundifolium, assembly GCA_025506655.1. Taxonomy (NCBI): domain Eukaryota; kingdom Viridiplantae; phylum Streptophyta; class Magnoliopsida; order Malvales; family Malvaceae; genus Gossypium; species Gossypium rotundifolium. The sequence continues at coordinate 174,282,392 of CP106727.1, forward strand.
ATGTCTCAAATCCTTACCATTTTATTTTAAGGCCTTCCTAGCCCAACTTCCTCACATAACGCAAAAATAAAAACTCCTAGGTGCTAATTCTACACTCAGACCCTCCTTTGTCGCACCCTTCCTAGCTCCTTAGGTAGCGTCCCAATCCATCCTATCACTTGTTTCCTTGTGTCATGCTTCGCACCAAATAATTTTTAAAGCCTCATCACTTAGCTTTTTCTTCTCAAGTGGTAAAAAAAACTTTTGGCCCTAAGTCAGACCTAGCCCGAGGTTATGACTAAACCCTAGAATATGTCAAGCAATCATAGCATACATATTTCATCAAGCACGCACATGGAAAAAAAATAATTAAATTGCAAACAACCCCTAATTTAGGATATTACAGTTCTACCCCTCTTAAAAATAATTTCGGCCTCGAAATTACCCGGATCAAGAGTTGGGGTATTCTTTGCGATCACATCCTTGGGTTCCCACGTGGCCTCCTCCGTACCATGGTTTTGCCATAGTACTTTTACCAAAGGTACTGACTTCCTACGCAGAACCTTGACGTCTCGATCCGTAATCTGATCGGCCCTTCTCGAAAGACAAGTCTAGTTCACTTCAATTTCGTGAATCGGCACTACGTGTGATGGATCGATTGATAGCGCCTAAGCATCGAAACATGGAAGACGCCATGAATCGGCTCAATTTCGCCAAGCAACTCGAGCTGGTAAGCTACCGTCCCACATGTTTCAACACGTGTACGGCTCGATGAACCTAGGGCTTAGCTTGCCCTTTCGGCCAAACCTCAAGACTTTCTTCCAAGGTGATACCTTCAGAAGACCTTATCACCCATCGCATATTCAACCTCTTTGGCGCTTAAGATCTACGAGGATTTCGCTTTGTCTGACGCCTCCTTCAGACGAGCCCAAATTACCTTAACCTTATCTTCGCATCTCGCCACTAACTCGCCCTAACATCCGACGCTCACCACACCATCCAACATGTAAGAGTACACATTTTCGAGCATACAATCATACGGTGCCATCGAATACTCGCTGATAACTGTTGTTATAAGCGAATTACCAAAGGTAGGTACTCCTCCCAACTACCACTAAATCCAAAACACATTACCCTTAACATATCTTCCAACACTTGGATTAACCTCTCGATTGTCCATCGATCGCAGATGAAAAGCCGTGTTAAAATTCAACCGTGCCCAACGCTCGATGTAAGGCCTTCGTAATCTCGACGTGAACCGGGATCCCTATCTCGAGATAATGGACACAGTACTCCATGTAACCGCACTATCTCGCTATATACAAACTTGGCTAACCTTCAAGCGAGTAGTCAACCTCACCGTATGAAATGGGCCGACTTAGTTATTCGGTCCACTATCACCCATATCAATCTTTCTTCTTCGGGCGTAAGGGAAGCCTCTTACAAATCCATCGTAATCCCTCCCACTTCCATCGGGATCTTTACCTATCAGAATAACCCTCGATGGCAATTAATGCTCACTTTAACTTGCTTCAAGATGTCGAACTTGCCCACTAACTCACATTTCCCGCTTAAGACTCTGCCACCAAAATCGCCTCCCTTAAATCCCAATACATCTTGTCGCCTCTCGGATACATAGCGTATGGGTCGCTATGAGCTTCTTTAAGGATCCGCTACCAAATCATCATCCTTAGGCATACATACTCTCCCTAAAATACAACACTCCATCACTACCCAAGTCGAACCCTTTGGCCTCACCACTCTGTACTTGCAACCTCCGAATACTCAAAACTTCATCGGTCAACTGCCTCTCTTTAACCTCATCGATCCAAGACGATTTTACCTGCACTTCTGCCAGAATACTCCCATCCTCATAGAGACTTAGGTGAGCAAACATTGCTCGCAAATCTACTACCACCTTACGACTCAATGCATCAGCGACTATATTAGCCTTACTCGGATGGTATTCGATAGAGCAGTCGTAGTCCTTTAGCAGCTCAATCCACCTTCGCTGCCTCAGATTTAAATCTCTTTGGGTCAAGAGGTACTTCAGGCTCTTGTGATCCGTGTACACTACCGACTTCTCCCCATACAAATAGTGCCTCCAAATCTTCAAGGCAAAAACCACAGCAGCCAATTCTAAATCATGCGTAGGATAATTACCTTCGTGAGGCCTCAACTGCCGTGACGCATACGCGACCACCTTCCCTTCTTGCATCAACACACACCCTAAACCAGTATGTGATGCATCACAATATACAGTGAATTCCTTTCCTACCTCAGGCTGAATCAAGACTGGTGCCTCTGTCAAAATCTTCTTCAGCTTGTTAAAACTCTCTTCTTGCTTCTCGCACTATACAAACGGAACTCCTTTTCTCAGCAACTTAGTCAACGGTGCTGATTAAGGAGAAATTTTCCACAAATCTCCGGTAATATCCTGCCAACCCCAGAAAACTCTAAATTTCCATAACCGACTTTGGTGGTTTCCACTCCAATCTCGCCTCAATCTTCTTCGATCTACCCCATTCCTCAAATTGAAACAACATGCCCTAGGAAAGTCACCTCCTTAAGCTAGAACTCACATTTGCTGAATTTAGCGTACAATTGTTTCTCCCTTAGAACCTGTAGAACCACATGAAGATGTGCGTCATGCTCCTCTTCTGACTTTGAGTACACCAAAATGTCATCTATAAACACTACGATGAACCGATCCAGATAGGGTTGGAAAACCCGATTCATCATGTCCATAAACGCGACTGGTGCATTCGTCAAACCAAAAGGCATTACCAGAAACTTGTAGTGCCCCTACCGAGTACGGAATGCCATCTTATGGATATCAGCCTCTTTCACCTTAAGCTGATGGTACCCTGACCTAAGGTCGATCTTAGAGAAAACTGATGCACCCTTGAGTTGATCGAACAAGTCATCAATCCTGGGCAAAAGATACATGTTCTTTATTGTCAACTTGTTCAGCTGTCGATAGTCTATACACATTCTCATTGTTCCATCCTTCTTCTTGACAAAAAGCATTGGAGCTCCTCAAAGTGATACACTCGGTCGGATGAACCCTCTATCCAACAATTCCTAGATCTGAGCCTTCAACTCTACTAATTCTTTCGGCGCCATCTGATACGGAGCTATAGAGACTGGCGCGGTTTCGGGTAACAAATCTATACCAAACTCAACCTCACGATTCGTAGGTAGACTCGGGAGTTCCTCTGAAAACACATCAACATATTCCATTATAGTCCGGACATCCCTCACAGCTGCACCCTTAGCTTCCAAAGCACAAACATGCACTACATATGCTTCACAACCTTTCCTAACCATCTTTTTTGCCTTCAATGCAGAAACCAGATTAGATAGGTAATCTCTCCTTTTACCTATCATTACCACCTCTTCTCTTTCCATGGTCTTTAACACCATGTGATTAGTCAGGCAATCCAGTGGCCCCGATACTTTACTAGCCAATCCATCCAGGATCGATCGAACTCCAAACCAGTAGTTCCATCAAGTCGACTAAGAACACGACCCTTGGAGTTCTAGGGGTACATTCTTATAGAGTTTACTTACTTCTGAGAGTGACCTGAGGGCTTAACACAATCATCTTCCTAGAAGCAAGCTCAAAGTCTAAGTTCGTAGTTTTCACTACGCTACTAGCAACATATGAGTGAGTTGAGCCAATATCAATTAAGGTGCTATAGGTACTCCAAATATCAAAACATACCTATGATGACGTCCAAGGCCGCCTCCTTTGACGCCTCAAAGATAGATCAAACCAAAGTTGTCTAGCCTCAGTACCACCGGCATTCTCCACTCTGTGCCCCATGACCTCTGCCAAAGACCATTACCTCCTCTTCCCGCACCATAACCTCTCTGTGGTTGTTGGTTATCCCTCCTATTCAAAGGCACGCCTCGACCCTCGGACCTTAGCCTAGCTACTTTTTTCGACAATCCCTAACTCGATGTTCCATGGATCCACATTCAAGCATCCCCGATTACCATTCCAACACTCCCCGCAGGTGAGACTTTCCACACCGAAAACACGCCGTGGCGCCATTGAGGATTAGCGGCAGAGCCTAGCGACTTGATCTCGACCCACCATACCTCATCCTCTTCTCATTACACAAAAACCTCAAGATCTAGAGCTCCTCTTATTCCAACTCCTATCCCGATTCCGCCAATGCACTATCTTACCCTTCAAAGAACCTTAGCCTTCTCCACTAGGACGGTGAACTCATGTTCCTGCTGTGGAGCTATCATCATCCTCAGCTCATCTCTCAGCCCATCCTCAAATCGACACAATGTTCATGCTTAGTACCCACAATACCACGAGCATACCGCTCAATCGGAGAAATTCTACTCATACTCGCCACTGCCTTATTACCCCGAACGGTGTTCAAGAAAGCCTTCATTGCGCATCTCACGTAGCTAGTTCCTATGTATTTCTTTTGGTAGGTCATTTAAAGAATTCCCATATGAGGCCCTCCACCATCGCTCCATCCCTTACGGTGAGCCACCACCGGTATGACTCATCCCGTAGTAGAGATTATACCCTTCACTTTTCCTCACCGAAAATCCGAGTCATCCATAATCCTCTCGATTGATTCCAACCAATACTCACCGTCTTTGGTGCCACACCGATACACCCGGAACACCTCAGATTCATTGGCTCGAGTCGCCGGGTACAAATTTTGAGCTCTCATACCTCCACCCGCCCACCACCATCTCAAGAACTCGCAAAGACACCGCGATATCGCCTCACCCGTCGATCCTCTTTGCTCAACACCAAAAGTTGGGGTGGTGGTGGCGATGGTATCTCATTATCGCACCCTTGACCCGACCTAACGGGTTCGATACGATATTCTTCCTCTATCGTCCCACGATTACCACGCCCTCTAGAACTCATTTCTAACGATTGCGCCTTAACTGATTAAGAACTTTTATGGATTAGTACTTGTTTCACTCGGTTATCCGCGAAGAAATTTTATGAAGAGAGCTTAATAGGGTTTTTTCGATCATTCAAAGTTTCAAGTTTTTATCCTAATTCACGTAAAAGCACATCCATTCCATAGTATCTTCCATACACATTCACTCTTCTGACATTTCTATCCGCTCCTATCCTGCGGTATTTTCGCCATTTGTCCTACTGTGGTATTTTGTAATTTGTCAAAATAAAGTTCTTTGGTGATTTTTCAATAAGTGGTATTTTGGTAATTTTGAAATTTCTGGATATTTCGGATTTTGAAATTCAGGGCATTTCAAAATTTACCCGGGTAAATTTATAAATATTAATAAATCCAGGGTATTTCAAGATTTGTAAAACTTGAGGGTTCTTTTTGAGAATTTGTTTTCCAAATTGATAGTGTTGCAAAAATTTTGAAAATCAGGGTCATTTTGGTAATTTTGTAAGTTAGGGGCAATTTTGTAATTTTCCAAAATCATGACATTTTTGATATTTTGCAAATTAAGGGTTTTGGACATTTTATAAAGTAATGAAAATTTTAATTAGAACTGTGGGTATTTTGGGAATTTCATAAACCAAGGGCGTTTTTTGTAATTTGACCACTAGGGGTATTTTTGTAATTTTCATAAATCAAACATTTTTCGAAAAATTTTGTAAAATAGTTCTCACAAGTTAAAAGGGTAATTTTAAGAGTTTTAAAACTAGGGTTTTACCACAATACTGACTAGTTCCCTTTCGGGTTTTAGTTATTGGGTTTAGGCTATGAATAAGTCCTCATGGTTTGGGTGAACTGGCTACGCACTGTAGGATTCCTGCAAGAGGAGGTGAGTCACTAGGATCTGCTAAGTACTGTGCTCTTCCTGATCCAATCCTAGACATGTGCACAAGGGTTACCACACCCAACCCAAAGGACTTAGTCATAGGTTTATTTAATTAGGCATTTAAAGTCTTATGTGATTGTTGGGGTAAACTAGTCCTAGGGTTCAAATACTTATCATACTATCTACGCTCCATTTCTACCCTCTATAGATAATAATTCCCACAAGAAGCTAGAAGTACTTACCGGGCGGATTGGTGCCGAGACTCGATGCCATGCGCTCAAACTAAAAACCATTTTCATAATATTCCACAGAGGCTCACTAAAAACATTTTGGGCCCGGGCCCCACAAATGAAGTTTTGAACTGGCTCGATACAAAATGTAACACCCCAAACCCACCCATGAGCCTTGACCGGATCTCGATATGTCACGAGTAAAAACGCTTTTGAAAGATTTTGATTAACTAGTAGAAATCTGAAAATTTGCTGAGGTTATAAAATGGTGTCCATTAAAAACTCAGGTGGAATTGATTTTATAAACATGGTCGAGTTGAAACCTTTGAAAACATTTGATCATTTAAATTTTAGAACCATCGAGTTATTGTTAACTTGGTGAATTTTGCTACCCGATGGTAACATCCTTGAAAACTCGTAAAAATTTCCCATTTTGAAAACGTCACTTTTAACCGATTCATTTAAACAATCTATAAATTCATTAGTAATATAGTAGAAGTGAAGTAAAACAACTACTTGAACATCCAAAATAATAACTAGCGGCCTTATTACAACCCAAACCAAAATTTAGTAAATAATAAACTTTAACTGTGCTAAATAAAATTTCAAATCCAAGGAGCAAGCATGGCCGCCTCGAGTCCTCTCCAACTCCATCTCCGCGATCTACTCATCTGCAAAATGATATAGGAAGCGGTGAGTCACCAAGACTCAGTGTGTAAATCCCCAACCTGGAAGTGTAAGCTCATACACAAAATATTGGTAAGACATGCAACACATGCAACCCAAAACTAGCCATCCATACTCCTTTAACTACCCCGTGGTCAAAACCACCGGTGGTCAAAACCACCGTGACCGGAGTCACAAATCAAGTGATGGGGCCAACCCATCGTGTGGTCAAAACCACCGATGACCATAGGTCACAATTATCAATATGTGGTCAAAACCATCGGTGGTACCAAACCACCGGACTTAGTCACGATTTATATCAACGGTGGTCAAAACCACCGTGACCAAGTCACAATTAAACCGATGGGGCTAACCCATCTTGTGGTCAAAACCACGGTGACACCATCCATAGAGAATATTCTCCTCCTCTCTTCAATCCCATTACCAACATGCTCACAACATGCTTAACATATTATCATAAATCATACATATAAGTCATGGCATAGCATCTTACCCATCATGTCATTCATATAACATATTTAAAGTCACAAGCGACTTACCCGGAATCCATGCTCACACCCACAAGGTAAATCACTATCATAGTAGTTAACTGTAACATAATAAGCAATGCCAACTAATAAAGTGTGTAAGAGTTTTACACACCTGATTATTCGCGAGGCTAGCAAATCCCTAACTATACCAAATAAATCCCGTGAGGTTGTTTCCTCACAATCGGTCAACACCAATACTTTTAGAACTAATAGCCATTCGGCTATACTAATAATCCCGAAGGATTAATCGCACTCAAATATGGCCTTAGGTCAACTTACTATTACTTACCAAAGCGAGTTTAAATCCCGGAAGCCTTTGCCAATTCTCCCCTAAAAGAATCGAAACCCGAAAGACTCCTTCAAAGCACCCTAGCGTCGGCTACACACAAAAGGTACAATATTAAGACGCTATACATATTTGGCCAACCTTACCAAGGCCTATTCTCAAGCTTCCGGCACACCAAAGAGGAAGAGAAGAGAACCCGATTGTTAAAAGGAAAACTTACCTCTATTGTTTCCTTGAAGAGACTAAAAGTGAAAAGATTCCGGCTATGGCTCCCAAGTGTTGATGAAGATATTCAGCCAACACAAGATGAAAGATGAAGTTTGAGTAGAAAAGGGGATAGGTTCAGCCAAGTAGAACCAAAAGAAGAGAGGGATTTGAAGAATTTTGGGCAATGTGGACTAGAGAGAATTCGCCAGAAACAAATTGGGAAGAAAAGAAAACAAGTTTAGATGAATTTCAAAGACTTATTTGCTCCCTAAAGAACCTTTTGGCCTACCACCACCTTCCCTTCAATCCAATCCCGTAATAATCTCCTATCTAAACTCTTTATCACCCATTTAAACTAAAAAAAACAATATTTATCTACTATCCTATCTCTTAATCACCTCTTCAAATAGATAAATAAAATAAAATAATAATATTCCACTCTTCCACCAAATTTAAAAGCAAAGCATCAATCTTATCCTTATCCATTTGAGAGTCCATGTGCGACCACTAGCTCTCTCCCTTCACGCCAAAGATGCAAAAATAAACCACCCATTTGTCGCCCACGCCACTCGAACATGGGACCCGCCGAACAAGCTTACGTGTAACGCCTGTGCCACTTTGCCAAGGCATTTTTTTGTGATATAAACTCCCTACAATTCCTTTTAAGAGCTCCATCCTAAGCTCCCCCTTGTCTTAATGCCAGAAACAAAAATAAAACATACGTTGCTTCCATCATGACTCAAACTTGAGTCCCCCCTTTTCTACTTGGGGTGGCATTCACCAAGGCCCTTAAGTGGTGCCCAACGCCACTTTTACCAATTCTACTTTCATGTTTGAAATCCTTACCATTTTATTTTTAAGGCCTTCCTAGCCCAACTTCCCCACATAACGCAAAAAATAAAACTCATAGGTGCTAATTCGGCAACAACCCTCCTTTTGTCAGCACCCTTCCTAGCTCCTTAGGTAGCGTCCCAAGCCACCTTATCACCTCTTTCCTTGTGTCATGCTTCGCATCAAATAATTTTAAAGCCTCATCACTTAGCTTTTTCTTCTCAAGTGCTAAAAAACTTTTGGCCCTAAGTCGACCCTAGCCCGGTTATGACTAGACCCTAGAATATGTCAAGCAATCATAGCATACATATTTCTTCAAGCACGCACATGGAAAAAATAATTAAATTGCAAACAACCCCTAATTTAGGATGTTACAAAGTTAATCCGTTGTGTGGACATCTTCAGAGATCCTTATATCTTTCCCATGCATCATATAATGTTTCGCCATTCTACACAAAAGAAGATATGTCATTCCTAAATTTGGCCGCTTTTAATGGTGGAAAGTATTTTAAAAGAAATTTATCATCATTTGATCCCATGTGGTGATTGACCGTGGTAACGAGATCAACCAACGCTTGGCTTTATTCCTTAATGAAAAGGGAAATAATCAAGACGTATGGCATCGCAAAATGCCATTTATTTTGAAGGTATCACGTAATTCTAAAAATTAGCTATATGAGTATTTGGATCTTCGCCCTGCGAACCATCAAATTGAACAAATCGTTGAATCATTTGTATTGTATTAGGCTTTAATTCAAAATTATTTGCATCTATAGCGGGCCTAACAATACTAGATTCTCGCCTCGTGAAATTAGGTTTAGCATAATCATACATAGTGTGGAGCATTATTTTCTCTCACATCGTGGATTGTTTTCGCCCATCCCTTCAAAGAGGATTAGATCTGCCTTGTTGTTATTCTCTTTGGTAGTTTAAAGCTCATCTAGTTTCTCTACGATTTCTGCGAGCGATAGCTTCAATGTCACTTTCGTATGCTAAAGGTCCTCTCGGGTTCCTTCTAGTCATAAACTAGAGGTACCTGCTAGGAGAAGAAATAAATTTAGTATAAATAAAAATTTGACCTAAACAAAAATAAAAGTAAATTGCGAAATAATAAAATTATGGCTAAAGTAATAGAAATAGAGCTTTCTTAATATTTCAGTGGTCCCCGACAACGGCGCCAAAAACTTGATCGTGTCAAACAATCGAGTTTTAATATTTATAAAAAGAATGATCGAACCTGTAGACTAACTATGACAACGATAGAGGCAAGTGCACCAATCGAACAGTAGTATAGTTTAGGCAAGAGTATCTTATCGAACCCAAGGGAACCTAAAAGTACTACTACTCACTTTTTTTCTATTATTTAGCCTGAAATATGGAGTGATTGGTTTATGTAATCTAAAGACTAATGAAATACTTAAACTAAATGCAAAGACAAAAGAATGAAACTTTGGGAAAAGACTGTGGAAAAACTTAATTGATTACGACGATACCCTCAGGAAGAATCCACCCATGACTTCTCTTGTTGTCTAACTTTTAATTCATATGACTTCTTTACTTAACTTGATCCATGAGACTCCCTAACCTATATTAAACCCTCTCTTGAGGCGAATAACGTCTAACATTGGGTTAATTAGTGGAACTCTCATTCTCTTATAATAACCCCCTAAGGAAGCAAGAATTGATCAATGGACTCCCATATTAGGTTTCACCCTAATTCGACAAAATCTCGTAACCCTATCTCTAGGCGTTCGATCAACTCCGCTTAATTATGCTAAATCTACCCTTAGACAGGGTCTATTCCTCCTCCACATAAGCACATCAGATTAAATTAAGCAGCATAATTAAGAATAAACTAAGTACTTATCATATAATTTAGAAATCAAATAACAAAATTCGTCATAAGTTGCATCCCCTTCAGGTATCTGAAGGGTTTAGTTCATAACAAAATAAGAAAACATCTCAAGGGAAAAGATAAAATAAAACATCAGAAATCCCTAAAACCCCCTAAAGGAATTGAAGAGGAGATCCTCCGTCTTGAGTAGAACTCCGCTTTCGAGATGGATCAACTGCTATCTTTGAGTATTACCTCGAATAAATGCTCGCGTAAAACTCGCCCCCAAAAAACTCTCTCGTAATGGTCATTGGGTTGTTTATATAGGCTCCTTAGATGCTTTACTTGGCTCCTAAGTACCTCCTCAAGTAGAATTACTATTAAGGTGTTTAAGTGGACTCAGAAGTATGTGTCTTTGGCTTCAAGCATCCAAATCTGGGTGAAATTGCTCATTCCCATAACAGGGGCACGACCATGGCATACGCCGTGTAAGTCAACTTCAGGCTGTGTGTTGATTCTGTTGATTGAGGCATGGCCGTGGCACGGCCGTGTAAGTTGGGATTCACGCCGTGCTTCAGGTTTGTCTATTGCGACACGGCCTTGCAATTCGTGCTTGGGGTGTGTCTTTGAATGATTGGCGAGGCACGACCGTGTGACTTGAAGTCCAGGCCGTGCCAATTTCTTGGGTTTGCCCAGTTTGGTCCGTTTTAAACCCGTTCTCATTTTTTTGTTCTCGAGTGCTTTCCTGAGTATAAGACATAAAAAGAAAGGATTAAGAGCAGCTTTTTACATAAATTGAGGGCTAAATCATCCAAAAGCATACTAAATATGTGATTAAAATATGTTACTTTTTTGGTTCATCAACCATAATGAGTTCGAAACGCCATCTTATGAATAGCCGCTTCCTTGACCTTAAGCTGATGATATCCTGACCTCAAATCTATCTTTGAGAAGACTGAAGCCCCCTTGAGCTGATCAAACAGATCGTCTATTCTCGGTAGCGGGTATTTGTTCTTGATGGTCAACTTATTCAACTGATAGTAGTCAATGCACATACGCATCGTCTGTCTCGTCCTTTTCTTTACAAACAACACCGGCACTCCCAACGGAGATACACTTGGTCGGATAAAACCACGGTCTAACAGCTCTTGGATCTGAGCTTTCAGTTCCACCAACTCTTTCGGTGCCATTCTATATGGGGCAATAGACACCGGCGCTGTTCCCAGAAGAAGATCAATCCCGAATTCTACCTCGCACTCAAGAGGTAACCTTGGAAGCTCTTCAGGAAAGACGTTCACAAATTCCTTCACCGTGTTGACTCCCTCTACAGTCACTTCTTTTGCATCCAAAGCACAGATAAAATTTAAGAATGCCTTGCACCCTTTTCGAACCATCTTAACAGCCCTTAACGCAGAAACCACGTTAGACAAATAATTCCTTCTTTCCCCTACCACAACCACCTCTTTATCCTCTAGAGTTCTCAACACCATTCGCTTAGTCATGCAATCCACATTAGCACGATGCTTAACCAGCCAATCCATGCCTAATATAAGGTCAAACTCACCGAATGGCAAATCCATCAGGTCTACCGAAAATATCACTCCCTAAATCTCTAAAGGCACAAATTTCTAAACATCTTGTTAACTACTATGGATTGTCCTAAAGGGCTAACCACGCCATCTCTCTAGCAAGAATTTCGTGTTCTATACTTAAAGTCTCGATACAATACAAGCAACATAAGAATGGGTCGATCTAATATCAATCAAAGTAAGAAATGGCTTATCAACTATAAAGAACGTATCGATTATGACGTCCGGCATGCCTATCCTCTCACCGTCGTCTCAGATAGACTAAACTCAACGGCCTTTCATCCGTGTTACCAAGACCCTACTCTAAGTGCTCCCCGACCTCGTCCAAAACCATTTCCCCCTCTGATCGGACCATGACCTCTCGACGGTTGTTGTCCCCCTCTTCCTGGCTGTACATAACCCTGACTCTCTGACCGCACCCTAGCTAACTCTTGCGAACAATTCCTTATTAGATGATCCCTTGATCTACACTTAAAACATCCTTTATCTCTTCCCCAACACTCCCTAAAATGTGACCTCCCACACTGAGCACACGGTTGAAACTGCCTAGTAGCAACTGGTATTGCAACCCGACTCGCCCATCAAACCTAGGCCTCTTTTGAGAACCCCCAGCTAACCCTGGCGGTCCAAAGCTCCTCTTACTTCTACCCCTATCCTTATCCCTATTTTGCCTCTCAGTCCGCTTAACCTCTTCGGCTATTTTAGCTTTTTCAACCAAAACGGCAAAATCCCTCTCCCGCTGCAGAGCTATCAATATCCTCAACTCATCTCGCAACCCATCTTTGAACCGTACACAACGCTCGTAATTGGTTGCCACTATCCCTCGAGTATAACGGCTCAAGCGTAGAAATTTCACTTCATACTCAGCTACGGATTTCCCTCCTTGCACCAGATTCAAGAATGCCTTCCTCTGAGATCCACATAGCTTGAAATGCTACGTTGCAGAAATCCCAATCAATTCGATCCGCTGGAGCACCCTCTCTTACTGTGAGCCACTATTGATATGCCTCGTACCGAAGAGCAGACACCGCTTCCTTCAACTTCTCCTCTGCTGTGCAGTCTAAGTTATCCATAATCCTCTCAATTACCTCTAGCCAATACTCAACTACATTTGGGGCCACTCTAGAGATACCTCGAACATTTTAACTCCATTAGCTCGAAGTCGTTCAAGAATAGACTTTTGAGACACCGACCCAATGGTTGCCCCGATAACTCGCTCCAATACCCATAACATTGCCTGAGACAGGGCATCATCCCTACTAGTTCTATCTTGAGATCCTGCTTCTACGACGGGTGACGTTGGCTCTTCACCTTCAGCCTCATACCCTACTTCCGAGAACTCAGCCTCAACACCCCGGCCTCTACCACGACCGCGTGTAACACGTCCACATCCTCTAACACTCATGTCTATCGTATCGTCTTAATCTGATTTACAAATTTTATGCATTAGCATCTCTTTTCATTGTTTATTAATGAGTAGTTTTATGAAAGTATAATCATAAGTGGTTTTTCGCAAAACACATGCATACCTAAAGGTTTCCATTTCTAAGGTAGAGTTTCTTAATTCTATCATCCATAACAATATATTCACATTATGCAAATCTCCTAACAACTGAAAGATTTACCTTGCAGACTTGGGCTGGAGACTCGGGTGTCATACTTCTGGAAGACATGTACATATGAATTTTCTTTTTAAACCATCTTGAACCCAAAATTTGGAAAAACGTTTTAAACCCAAAACCCAAGGCCGAGCCTTTAAAAACTTGGCTGTGGTACCAAAATTGTAATACCCATACCCGGCCCAAACATCACGATCGGATCTAGTATGTTACATTTAATAGAGCTACTAAATCGCTTTGAGAAAAATTTTGAAACTCTTTTGAAGTTATCAAGTTTAGCGTCACCAAACTCGTGGTTTATTTATATATAAAAACAAGAAATGCTAGTTAACCTATTTCCTATGTTTAGGTGACATTTAAAAACGTTTGATGTCGTGGTGTGTTAGCTTAAGGTTCATTTACTAGTTCCGATTAAAAAGTTGACGGTTCGATGTTAAGAAAACTTTCATTTATTCCTTATAAAGAAAACATGTTACCGCACAATTTATGGTTAAAGTATCCAAATTTCAAAGCTAAATAAACCAATTTATTAGTGGCCTTATTACAAGCAAAAATCCCCGAAAACATAAAATCGTAAATAAAGCAAAGTTCAATTAAAATAAAACCTGTATGGCCACCTCAGAGTCCACTCTAGCCCAAATCCACTACACTAAGTGTCACCTGCAAAAGTTAAGCAGAAAAGGTCAGTCGCAAGGACTCAGTGTGCAATTATCTCACATAAACCACGGCTAGGCCTAAGCCCCCATATCTCAATCGATCAAAGCCCAAATCACGATAGCATAACAGATAGTCAATATGATAAACCCAACCCATCCTAGAATTTCAATCCTCTACACTCCACTTCCGATATCCAGCCTCTGCATGCCTGGGGATTTCTATAATCAACCCTTCATCCGCTACACTTCTCTTTGGCAGCTATGCTGACAGTAATGCTGCTCAAAGTCGATAAAATATGGTCTAGCCACCGATAATTATGTGACCAAGTCACCGATATACAATAAGGCACTGAGCCATCAAATTTGTGTGACAGTGTCACCGATATACACTTCCCCTTCATATCTTTATCATTCCCCGAATCCCATGCACATGCAAACATAGTATAATAAACATATCATATACTAACATACAATCATTATTTAGAGCACATGCACAATCATGCTATCGACAATAGTTATAAGGCTTAATCAATGAACAACTAACTTGGTGTCACAATTTTACCCTCTATGGGTAACTCAATAGCCACTGTCGAGATTTTGGCTTTCAAACATGCCATATAAATGTTTTACACAGTTAAAGAAAAGTGTGGTAATTACACACTTGTAAACACGAAGTACTATACTATCGATCTCGTTAACACCTTCACTCGCAAGGATCACAGTAATCTTCTTATCCCTCTCCGAAGTCGGCCCACAACCTGGTGGAATATCTCAAACGGTGGACACCGCACGTTTTTTGAAATTAGGGGTAGGGACTACGAGTGCAACCCCTTCCTTTGCTTGGCTGGCATTTGATTCCATGAAAGAGATCTCGGTCAGAAGACTGGGTTAAGGCATTGATTCAGATAAAAGTGAGACAACACGCTCAACAGAAGAGATTTCTTACCTAGATCGACAGAAATCGAGAGCTTCGGGCATAGATTACGAAATCGTTGAAGTCCCTATACACTCACCAAATTAGATTCGATTCTCTAAGACATAGATTAGAAGCAGTGGCCTTTCGACCAAACGAATGGTATGAAGCCCTTTGCCTTGATCGACCAAATTTGATTGTCCCCCAAAGACCCTTCAACCGCTGGCTAGATACAGAAAGAGTACGAAAATGAGCCCCCTACATTCGGCAAAACACCATAGTACAAGATTAATGCCTTCAGTTTATCAACCAGCAAGGGAGAAAAAAAGCATCGAAAAGGAAGAGGAACCCTTACCCCAAATGAGAAGAAACCAATTGGAAGAGTTAAGATAGTGAGTGACGGCTATCTTTTGAGACAAGAACAAATGAAGTGGAGTAATCACGCAATGGAGATTCGACTTTAGAAGAAATAAAAAAGAAATTGAAGCAAATAGATGTTTCATTTTTGAAGGAATAAAAACTTGTGACAAATGCTGACAAAAAGATGAAGCACCTAGTTTTGACAATAAAGAAAACAAAAGGGATGCTACGGCTTTGAGTAGATGAGAAACAAAAAGAGGAATGGAAACCAAGAGAATTTGACAAGAGGGATGAAAGCAAAATTTAAAGTGGAGAAAAAGGGAAATAAATTTTGACTTGAGTAGAAGAAATAGAAAAAGAAAACAATGAAGAGGAGAAGATGATAGGAGGGTTCAGGCTAAGGAGTTATGAAATGTAAAGTGAGTGTGAACAAAAGAAAAGAGAAAGAGATTTGAGGTTTTCGATTTGTGGCTGAGAGAAGAGAGAAAATGTTCACCGATTGCCCAAAAGAGAATAATATTTGATTTATTAATTCTTAGCTCAAAGTAACCTATGGAAGAAACGGCACCCACCTACACATACACCTCAAAATCGAAAATAAACCAAAGATGCAAGAAATGTCTAAGACTACATTCAACACACGCACCTTGCTTAGCCCCTAAAACTGAAAACCCCCTCCTTTCAACCCCAAGCACATTCATTCAACAATCCCAACAAGCCACCAACTCCTTGATCACCTCCTACATTCACTCCCCTCCCTATATTTGAATCGGTTTGAAAGGTTCAACTTCCACCTTTCACTCTTGGCCTCCCATTTGAAATATTTGACTTAGTCCACTCCCACTCCTCAAGGTCCCTAGCCGAATCCATCACCTCCCTTCCACACACCAAAAAAAATTCCCAAAAAGAAAACTATGCGACTCGAACCTGCTCCCTCACTGCTCCCCTGTGGCGTCACTTACCAGCATCATAAGTGGCTTCTCTGTAACATCCTAAATGTGGGCATGTGCATTTATATGTTGGTTTAATATGTTAGTTCAAGAATTTAAGGCTCGGGCTGAGGCCTTGATTGAATATATGGATTAGGGTTTAAATTAATGTTTTGGGTAGTTTAAGTGATAGGTTGGGCTTTAAAATTTAGGTTAGGTGGTTGATAAATGGTGTTAGTTCATAATTTAAGTTAGATAATTAGTTTAGTAGCAAGCTGGGCTTGTGGCCCGAAGACTTGAGGTGTTTTAAGTGGGCATTAAGGTGGCGTTACAAGGGGGAAGGTGTTGGGCCAATATGGCCGCTTGGGGACCAAATGGATGGGTCCAATTTTGGCACTAAGAAGGGAAGAGGGTTGGACGGTAATTAGGTTACAATTTAGGAGTCTTTTTATTTTAATTTAAGTGATAAAAAGCTGATAATCAAAAAGGGAGGAGTTGGTTTTAAGGTGGGCTCTCCTAAAGGTAAGATAAGGATTGAGTTATCAGGTGTTTTAAAGACTATCAAAAGAGGAGAGAGTTGGCCGAAACTCAACTACAGGAGGGGGAAATCGGTTTAGTGTAGGCTTCTGTGGTAGCCAAAATTCTGCTAACAAATTCTCTCCATCTTTTCTTTTCTCTGCCAAAATCTCCACTTCATTCTCTCTCTAAGTTTTCTTTCTTTTTCTTTTTCTAGTTGGTCAATACTCGACAATATTTTTCTCGCTCTTTTCAAAACACTCTAGCCGATTCTCTTTGTTCATACCTCATCTCCTATAAATCAAACTACAAGGGTGGTTTCTTTTCAAGGTGCACCATAGCCAATACTCCTCTCTAATTTGGTAAGTTTCGGATTTTGCTTCTTTTCGATTTTTTCATTCTTTTATCAAGTTTCTAATTCAATCAATTTTCTAAGGCCTTGTCGATTTCACTCTCTAATCTTAGAAGTTTAATCCTTTCTTCTCGAGATCTCAGAGTGGATTTGTGAAAAGTCAAGGTAGGTGGTCAAGGGTAGGTTCGCCAAATGGCCACTTTCTTATCCTTTGTCTTTCATCGAATGTCTTAAGGTGTTAGATGGTTGTGATCATCGGTTTGGTTAACTATTTTGGTGATGGCTGAATGTAGGAAGGAGGTGACGGTTCTCAACGATATTCGGATTCGATTAACTAGGTAAGAATTCAATTTAAGTGTTATAGATGTTAAGTAATTAGATCTCATCGCTTAAATGATTTAGTGATTAATGATGGACTCGAATAACAACAAAGTAAAAGGTTGGATCTACAAAACCAACACCCAAATACAAGAAGCGATCTATTTTGTGAGTGCGAGATTGGCCATCGTAGTGTGGGTGACATCAAGTCAAATCGTAATGATAGTGGTAGTCTCGAGTGATAGTAGCATAGACATAGAGAAAGCATTAGTGCGAGAATCAGGTGTGTAGTACTTCCCCACCAGCTAGATCTAATTATTAAATATATGCTTATAAGTTTTACATGTTGTGGTAAATGTCAAAATCTCGGTTAAATGATGGAAACCAAAGAGGGTAAAAGCGGACCACCAGGTTAGTAAATAATCTGATTAAATGTTATAAGTAAATTGTTTATATGTGATTGCATGGGTTGGGTGATGAAAGGAGGAAGTTATATGTATATGTGTAGCGGTTTTTACCATGATTTGCTGTAGCGGCTAATGCCATGATCTGTTATAAGGGCTTCGGCCATAATATGTTGATGAGTAGCATAATTGCCATCTTGGCGTGTAGTGGTGTGGGTTGATTGTAGAAATCCCCAACGGTGTGAACGGTTGGTATGGAGGCATGTAGCGGATAGAAACTTAGGCAAACGGGTTGGGTTTTGCATATTATTTGTTATCTATGTAAATGAAATTATTATTATGTTTTATGAGGCCCAAAACTAGTGGTGCGTGAGGGTTGCACACTGAGCCTCGCGACTCACCCAATTAAATTAACCTTCAGTGATAATTAGTGCATCTGACCGGCCGAGTGGAGCGCAAGGTGGCCATGCAAAAGAATATGTGGATCCCAAAAGCCCCTACTTGATAGTTTTTTTTAAAAAGTATTTTATGTTATGGATTCAAACTTCGTTGTAATAAGGCCATGGGCCACTAGTTTACATTTTGGTTTTATTATGGGTTTTATTATTTATTTTTAAACTAAGACATGTAATTCAGTTTTGGGTTTTTGATTATTAGGGCATATTTTATATAAATTACATTTGGGCTTTCTGTCAACACGATTGGTTTTACAGAAATTTTCTTAGTGACATACCAGATCCGATTGTAGTGTTTGAGCCGGGTTTAGGGTGTTACAAATTGGTATCAGAGCCCGATTTAAAACTTGACTTTGGGGTTTTAGGCCCAAAAGATTTTCTAAAAATGGATTTTTGAAACATGGATTTCTCTTAGTAAAGGTTTGTTAGCTCAGCATGGCACCTACGTCTCCGGCCAAGTTCGCCAGGTAAGTATTATGAACTCTTGATTGTGATATCACTGTAGGCTTAACAGGTTTTATGGGACGTAGACTATTTAGGTTAGAACTTGATGGACTCTAGGCTTAGACAAACAACTCCTAAAATCCATAAGACTTAACTTCATTAAACAACACCTGTAAACAAGTCACAAGACTAAAGTGTGGTAACAAGCATATGCATGTCTAGGAGTAGATCCGGAAGAGCTTGGTATTTAAGCAGTCTGAGTGACTCACCTCCTCTTCGCTGGAATCTTACCTGGTGTATAGTGATTGTTCACTTTAGCCATGACAGGGTGTGGCAATAGGCATATGCATGTCTAGGAGTGGATTCAGGGAAAGCTTGGTATTTAAGCAATCCTAGTGACTCACCTCCTTTTCACTAGAATCCTACCTGGTGCATAGTGACTATTCACCCTAGTTACGAGTACGTGTTGACAGGTCAAAACTACAATTAAAACCCGAAAGGGACCAGCCAACTTGTTTTGTAAAATCCTAAAGTAAACCTTAGTTCTGAAATCACCAAATTACCCTTGATTTGTAAAAATTACCTTGGTTTTACAAAATGACCCAAAAATACCTCTTGTCTACAAATTGACCAAAATACCCCTAATTTACAAAATGACCAAGTTACCCCTAACTTGTAAAATTACCAAAATACCCCCGAGTTGAAAATTACCAAAATACCTTTATTTCACAAAATCACCCGGAACCATATTTTGAAAAAAAATTACATAAATATCCCTGTAGGATAAAATTATGAAAATACCCCTGGGTAGCGAAATGACGAAAATACCCTTAGGTGATGGATGTTACTTGTATGAATGTTGTGTGCATAACTCCTAGAATTAGGAAGATCGAAATCGTAGATAGGTTCAATTCAAAGAATCACTTTTAAAAACTATGTTTCATAAGATTGTCCGGATAATTAGTGGAACAACTAATGACTCATAAAACTTTTCGAATAGATAAACGCGAACCAGAAGAATGAGTACAAGAGGTCGAGAACGTCCGCCACGTGGTCGTAGTAGAGGTAAGATGACCATGTCAGAACCCGTAGGATCGGGTCATGGGTCCGAAGCGAGATACCGGCCCATCACCGGCTGGGGTAGAATTTCAAGACCATACAGGTGGAGAGGACGTGGTGTCTCAGTCAGATCGAGGGTTTTAGAAAGAGTGGTCGAGGTCGGTATGGGCATAGGAGCCCAAAAATCAGTGCTGAGAGGCCGAGGAACAACAGGCGTAAGTATTTAGGGAGTCTCTAGCGATCCCAAAGTTCCATGAATATTGGTTGGAGGCAAGGAACGATAATGGATGACCTAGACTTCATGGTGGAGGAGAACTCAAGGGGTCGTGTCTCTTCTTTGAGACGGCCTACCAATGGTGGCTCACGGTGAAAGAGGGTACGGCCGCGGACCTGATTGACTGGGATTTCTTTAAGGAGTCATTCCAGGGAAAGTACGTTGGGGCTAGTTATATGGATGCTCAAAGGAAAGCATTCCGAAATTTGGTGCAGGGGAGTAAGTCTTTGGCTGAGTATGAGGTTGAGTTTCTACGCTTGAGTCGTTACGCTCGGGGAATAGTAGCAACGGAGTATGAACGATGCGTTCGGTTTGAGGATGGGCTACGGAATGAGCTAAGGATTCTGATTGCACCACAGTGAGAGAGAATTTTTGCGATTTTGGTAGATAAGGTCAAAATAGCTAAAGAAGTGAAACGAGTAGAGAGACAAGAGAAGGATAAGGATCGGGGCAGGAGTAAGAGAAATTTTGGACCCTCTAGAGCAACTGAAAATTTTCAAAAATGGCCTAGGATTGATGGGCCAGCTCATGCTCCATCAGGCTAGAGTCAAACATGTTCTACATACGGGAGGACCCATTATGGGGAGTACAGAATAAAAACTGGTGAATGCTTTAAGTGTGGATCCACAGAACATTTGATAAGGGACTGTCCTCAGATGGATCGGGGGCAACCAACGGGCTGAGGTTCTGATCAGACTAGGAGAGGTGATCAGCCTGGACCAAGGGGTAGAGGTGCAGCTAGAGGAAGAAATGGATCCGGTCGAGGTCGTGGAGCATCTGGTAGAGGTGCAGGTAATACTGATGCAAGGCACCGAGCTTAGTTTATGCGCTCGTCAAGGGAGGATAGTGACGCACTGCATGTTATAACCCAGACGCTTTCTTATTCGATAATCCTTTATTTACTTTGATTGGCATTGGGTCAACCCACTCCTATGTTGCAAGCTCAGTGTCTGAGACTCTAAGCTTAGCCTCTGAAATAACCACTAGGAAGATGACTGTGGTTAGTCCCTTAGGACAATCTAAGATAGTGGATGATTGCTTAGAGATGTACCTTTAGAGACTCAAGGGTGGTATTCTCAGAGATTTAATGGAATTACCATTTGGAGAGTTTGACCTTATATTAGGAATGGATTGGTTGACTAAGCATCGTGCATAGTTGGACTGTGGGAATAAGCGTATGGTGTTGGGAACCCCGGAAGGCGGGGAGGTGGTTGTGTTAGGAGAAAAAATAAATTACTTGTCCAACGTGGTATTATCCTTAAAAGCTATTAAGATTATTCGGAAGGGATGTAGTGCATTTCTAGCTTTTGTTAGTGCGTTGGATGCTAAGGAGGTGACTGTTGATGAGGTTCGAACAGTCAAGGATTTTGTGGATGTCTTTCTGGAGGAATTGCTAGGATTACCCCCGAATAGGTAGGTGGAATTTGGAATAGACCTTCTTCCTGCATGCCCAAAGATCCATTGTTCCTTATAGGATGGCGCCGAAGGAGTTGGTAGAGCTTAAGGCTCAGATTCAGGAACTATTGGATCGTGGGTTCATTCGACCGAGTGTGTCTCCATGGGGAGCGCCGGTCTTGTTCGTAAAGAAGAAGGATGGATCCATGCATATGTGCGTGGACTATCGTTAATTAAATAAGTTGACGATTAAAAACAAGTATCCATTACCAAGAATTGACGATCTATTCGATCAGCTCAAAGGAGCTTCGGTCTTTTCTAAGATTGACCTACGATCTGGATATCATCAATTAAGGGTTAAAGAAGGAGACATTCATAAGACGGTGTTTCAGACTCGGTACGGACATTATGAGTACTTGGTGATGCCGTTCGGGTTGACAAACGCACCAGCAGCCTTTATGGATATGATGAATCGGGTGTTTCAACCATATCTTGATCGGTTCATCGTGGTGTTTATTGATGATATTCTGGTTTATTCTAAGTCTGAGGAGGAACATGATGAACATCTTCGTGTGGTGTTGCAAACTCTAAAGGAGAAGTAGTTGTTTGCAAAGTTCAGTAAGTGTGAGTTCTGGCTGAAGAAAGTGACTTTCTTAGGACATGTGGTTTCAGCCAAGGGAATCAGGGTAGACCCTCAAAAGATAGAGGCTTTATTGGATTAGAAACTGCCAAAGTCTGTGTCGGAGGTTCGGAGTTTCTTAAGTTTGGCAGGGTATTATCGAAGGTTCGTTGAAGGGTTTTTTCTAGTAGCGACACCTCTAACTAAGTTGTTGAGGAAGGGAGTATCGTTTGTGTGGACCGACAAATAGCAAGAGAGCTTTGAGAAGTTGAAGAGAATCCTGACGGAAGCACCAAGTGTTAATTCAATTGAGGCGTGAAAGGAATTTATCGCTCATCGTGATGCGTCACACACGGGTTTAGGGAGTGTATTGATGCAAGAAGGAAAGGTGGTGGCGTATGCATCTTGACAGTTGAGACCGCATGAGTTGAACTACCCTACGCATGACTTGGAGTTGGCGGCGGTAGTGTTTGCCTTAAAGATTTGGAGGCACTACTTGTATGGGGAGAAGTCGGTAAATTATACTGACCATAAAAGTCTGAGGTACCTCCTTACCTAGAAGGAGCTAAATTTAAGACAACGTAGGTGGATCGAGCTCTTGAAAGATTATGATTATTTGATCGAATACCACCCTGGTAAGGTGAATGTGGTGGCAGATGCGTTAAGCCGTAAGATAATATCGGAACTAAGAGCCATGTTCGCTCATCTGAGTTTATTCGACGACGGGAGTTTGCGGGCTGAGTTGCAAATAAAACCGACATGGGTAAGTCAGGATAGGGACAAACAGTTAGGAGATAAAGACCTGAGTGCTCGACTGTTGCGAGTGAGGGATGGTGGAATAGAGGACTATAGTCTGAACAATGATGGAGTTCTGTGTTATCGTGGGAAGATTTGCATGCCTAAAGATGATGAGTTAAGACAGAGGATTCTTCGGGAATCGCATAGTAGCCCTTATGCTATGCATCCTGGAGGAGTCCAGATGTATCGTGATTTGCGAGAGTAATTTTGGTGGCCAGGTTTGAAGAAAAAGGTAACGAAAATCATAGGAAAATGTTTGACGTGTCAGCAGGTCAAAGCCGAACACCAAGTGCCATCGGGATTGTTGCAGCCGGTGAAGATTCCCTAATGGAAATGAGAGAGAATCACGATGGATTTTGCTAGTGGGTTACCCCTTACACCCACTAAGAAAGATTCGATTTAGGTGATTGTAGATCAGCTGACGAAGTCTGCTCACTTCATACCGGTTCAAGTGGACTTCTCTCTACAAAAGTTGGCTAAATTGTATGTGGCTGAGGTTGTGAGATTGCATGGTGTACCGGTGTCGATCATATCGGATAGGGACCTTAGGTTCACGTCACGATTTTGGAAGGCTCTTCATCAAGCAATGGGAACAAGGTTAGACTTTAGCACTTTTCACCTGCATCGATGGTCGGTCCGAGAGGTAATTTAAATCTTGGAGGATATGCTAAGGGGTTACATCATCGACTTTAGGGGAAGTTGGGAAGAGTACTTACCTTTGGTAGAATTTGCATACAATAATAGTTATCAAGCTAGCATTTAGATGGCGCCTTATGAAGCATTATATGGAAGGAGATGTCATACTCCAACTTGTTGGACGGAGTTGGGTGAACGTAAGGTGTTAGGCCCAGAATTGGTTTCGGAAACAGAGGAGAAAGTTAAGTTAATAAGGGCTAGGTTAAAGGAAGCGTCTGATCGATAAAAGTCTTATCCGGATCTAAAGCGGAAAGAGGTGGAATTCGCGGTAGGTGATCAAGTCTTCTTAAAGGTATCCCCATGGAAGAAGATAATTAGGTTTAGACGAAAGGGGAAGTTAAGTCCACGATTTATTGGGCCTTACCGGGTACTAAATCGTGTGGGCCCAGTAGCTTATCATTTGGAGTTGCCTTCGAAGTTGGAGCAGATACATGATGTGTTCCATGTCTCGATGCTGAGACGTTATCGATCTGATCCATCGCACGTAGTGCCGGTAGAAGAGATAGAAGTAAGGCCGGATTTGTCTTTTGAGGAGGAGCCAGTGCGAATTCTGGATCAAGATGTGAAAGTGTTGAGAAGGAAGTCTGTTCCATTGGTCAAAGTTTTGTGGCGAAATCACGGCACATAGGAGGCGCTGTGGGAGCCAGATGATGTTATACGACAGCAGTATCCCCATCTCTTTTGTTCAGGTAAAATTTCGAGGCCAAAATTTATTTGAAGGGGGTAGAACTGTAACATCCTAAATGTGGGCATATGCATTTATATGTTGGTTTAATATGTTAGTTCAAGAATTTAAGGCTCGGGCTGAGGCCTTGATTGAATATATGGATTAGGGTTTAAATTAATGTTCTGGGTAGTTTAAGTGATAGGTTGGGCTTTAAAATTTGGGTTAGGTTGTTGATAAATGGTGTTAGTTCATAATTTAAGTTAGATAATTAGTTTAGTAGCAAGCTGGGCTTGTGGCCCCAAAACTTGAGGTGTTTTAAGTGGGCATTAAGGTGGCGTCACAAGGGGGACGGTGTTGGGCCAGTGTGGCCGCTTGGGGCCCAAATGGATGGGTCCAATTTTGGCACTAAGAATGGAAGGGGGTTGGACGACAATTAGGCCACAATTTAGGAGCCTTTTTCTTTTAATTTAAGTGATAAAAAACTAATAATTAAACAGGGAGGAGTTGGTTTTAAGGTGGGCTCTCCTACAGGTAAGATAAGGATTGAGTTATCAGGTGATTTAAAGACTATCAAAAGAGGAGAGAGTTGGCCGAAACTCAACTACAGGAGGGGGAAATCGGTTTAGTATAGGCTTTTGTGGTAGCCAAAATTCTGCTAACAAAATCTCTCCATCTTTTCTTTTCTCTACCGAAATCTCCACTTCATTCTCCTCTCGAGTTTTCTTTCTTTTTCTTTTCTAGTTGGCCAATACTCGACAATATTTTTCTCATTCTTTTCAAAACACTCTAGCCAATTCTCTTTGTTCATACCTCATCTCCCATAGCCAAATTACAAGGGTGGTTTCGCTTTTCCAAGGTGCACCATAGCCTAATACTCCTCTCTAATTTGGTAAGTTTTAGGATTCGCTTTTTTCGATTTCTTCATTCTTTTATCAAGTTTCTAATCCGAATCGCTTTCTAAGGCCTTGTCGATTTTACTCTCTAATCTTAGAAGTTTAATCCTTTCTTCTTTGAGATCCGTAGTGCCGATTTGTGAAAAGTCAAGGTAGGTGGTCAAGGGTAGGTTCTACGAATGGCCACTTTCTTATCCTTTTTCTTTGGCGAATGTCTTAAGGTGTTAGATGGTTGTGATCATCGGTTGGTTAACTATTTTGGTGATGGCCGAATGTAGGAAGGAGGTGACGTATTCTCAATGACATTCTGGATTCGATTAACTAGGTAAGAATTGATTTAAGTGTTATAGATGTTAAGTAATTAGATCTCATCGCTTAAATGATTTATTGATTAAGGATGGACTCGAATAATAGTCGGCGAAAAGGTTGGATCTACAAAACCAACACCCAAATACAAGAAGCGATCTATTTCGGTGAAAGCGAGATTGGCCATCGAGGTGTGGGCGACATCAAGTCGATCGTGGGCCAATAGTGGTAGTCTCGAGTGATAGTAAGCGTAGACGAGAGAAAGCATTAGTACGAGAATCGTGTGTAATACTTCCCCACCACTAGATCTAATTATTAAATATATGCTTATAAGTTTTGCATGTTGTGGTAAATGTCAAAATCTTATTTAAATGATGGAAACCCAAAGAGGGTAAAAGCGACCACCGTGTTAGTAAATAATCGATTAAATGTTATAAGTAAATTGTTTATATGTGATTGCATGGGTTGGGTGATGAAAGGAGGAAGTTATATGTATATGTGTAGCGGTTTTACCGTGATTTGTCAGAGTGGCTAATGCCATAATCATTATAAGGGCTTGACCATAATATGTTGATGAGCAAAGATGATCGCCATCTTGGCGATAAAGCGGTGTGGGTTGATTGTAGAAATCCCCAACAGTGTGAACGGTTGATGGGTCAGTATGTGAGATGGAAACTTAGGCAAACGGGTTGGGTTTTGCATATTATTTGTTATCTATGTAAATGAAATTATTATTATGTTTTATGAGGCCCAAAACTAGTGGTATATGAGGGTTGCACACCCAGTCTCATGACTCACCCAATTAAATTAACCTTTCGGTGAAAATTAGTGCATCGGATCGGCCGAGGGAGCGCAAGGTAGCCATGCAAAAGAATATGTGGATCCCATGAAAAGCCCCTACTTGATAGTTTTTTTTAAAAAGTATTTTATGTTATGGATTCAAACTTCGTTGTAATAATGCCATGGGCCACTAGTTTAAATTTTGGTTTTATTATGGGCTTTATTATTTATTTTAAACTAAGACATGTAATTTAGTTTTGGGTTTTTGATTATTAGGGCATATTTTATATAAATTACATTTGGGCTTTTTGTCAACACGATTGGTTTTACAAAAATTTTCTTAGTGACATACGGATCCGGTTGTAATGTTTGGGGTGTTACATTATCCTTCCCACTTTACCACTTCAATTCTTGTGTCAACAATCACAAGCAATACTCCTTAAAACCCCGACCCACCAAATTTCTTCAATAAAGTGCCTGAATTGAAATTTTTCCAAGGCTCGCTTAATCCTCGAGCTTTCCGGGCCTCCAAACACACTCAAACAACAGCAAGGCATACCAAACACACGAAACATCATAAATGCAAAGCCCTAATTCCCGGATATTACGCTTCTACCCCTTAAAGAAACTTCTACCAAAATTTACTCCGTCAAAACAGATGGGGTATTGTTTGTCAGACAACGCCCTCTGGCTCCCACGTCACTTTGTTTCTTTCCGTGATTTCACCACAAAACGTTGACCAAAAGAACTGATTTCCTTCTCAGCACCTTAACGTCTCGTTCTAAGATCTGCACCTGTTCCTCCTCAAAGGACAGGTCTGGTCTTACCTTAATCTCCTCTACCGACACAATGTGAGACAGATCTGAACGATAGCGCCTCAACATCGAGACGTGAAACACATCATGAATCTGTTCCAATTCTGAAGGTAGCTCAAGCTGATACGCTACTGGTCCCACATGTTTCAATACCCAATAAGGCCCGATGAACCTGGGACTTAGCTTGCGCTTCTGTCCAAACCTCATAACCTTCTTCCAAGGTGAGACTTTCAGACTAGATCACCCACTGCAAACTCTATATCTTTACACTTTAGATCAGCATAAGATTTCTGCCGGTCGGAAGCTTCCTTCAACCGAGTTCGAATCAACTTAACTTTCTTTTCTATCTCCGAAACTAGTTCTGGACCCAACACTCGACGCTCGCCCAATTCTGTTCAACAAGTGGGAGTACGACGCCTCCATCCATACAATGCTTCATAGGGCGCCATTTGAATACTGGACTGGTAGCTGTTGTTGTATGCAAATTCTGCTAACTGTGATGAACTCTTCCCAACTCCTCTCAAGTCAATGATACAACCTCTCAACATATCTTCCAAGATCTGATTACCTCTCGGTGACCACCACCAGGATGAAAAGTCTTTGAAATCTAGTCTTTACCCAATGTCGATCAAATACCTTCCAAAATCGTGACGTAAACCTAGGGTCTCTGTCCGATATGATGGACACTGGCACCCATGCAACCTTACAATCTCTTCCACATACAGCTTAGCTAGCTATTGTAGGGGATATTCGACACGAACAGGTATGAAATGAGAGGACTTTGTTAACCGATTAACAATTACCCAAACTGAATCTTTCTTAGCAGGCGTAAGAGGTAGCCCACTAACAAAGTCCATCGTAATCCTCTCCCATTTCCATTGTGGAATCTTCACTGGCTGTAACAACCCCAAAGGTAACTGATGCTCTGCTTTCACCTGCTGACATGCCAAGCATTTACCCACAAACTCGGTAATTTCTCGCTTCAATCCAGGCCACCAAAACTGTTCACGCAAATCCCGATACATCTTACTCCCACTAGGATGCATAGCATAAGGGCTACTATACACCTCCTGAAGAATCATCTGTCTCAACTCAACATCTTTAGGCATGCAAACCCTTTCACGAAAACACAGAACCCCATCTCTGTTCAAACTATACTCCTTTACCCCCACCATTCTATACCTGCAGAAGTCGATCACTCAAGACATCGTCTGATGTCTGCTTTTCTTTAATCTGACTCACCCACGTTGGCTTCACTTGGAGTTCAGCCAACAAACTCCAATTATCAAACAGGCTGAGATGGGAAAACAGTGCCCTCAAATCTGATATTACTTTTTGACTTAACGCATCTGCCACCACGTTAGCTTTACCTGGATGGTACTCGATCGAATAGTCATAGTCTTTCAATAGCTCAATCCACCTCCGCTGTCTTAAATTTAACTCCTTCTGAGTAAGGAGATATTTCAAGCACTTGTAGTCGGTGTAGATAATGGACTTCTCCTCGTACAAGTAATGTCTCCAGATCTTCAGAGCGAACACTACCACAGCCAATTCTAGATCATGCGTGGGATAGTTTATCTCATGCGATCTTAACTGTCGAGATGCATACGCGACTACCTTCCTATCTTGCATCAGTACACACCGAAGCCCCATGTGTGAAGCATCATAATATACAACGAATTCTTTCCCAGCCTTGGGCTTAATCAATATCGGAGCTTCCGTCAAAATCCTTTTCAGCTTCTCAAAGCTTTCCCGGTGCTTGTCAGTCTAAGCAAATGTTACCCCTTTTTGTAACAACTTAGTTAAGGGTGTCGCAATTAAGGAGAAACCCTCAACAAACCTTATGTAGTATCCTGCCAAACCCAAGAAACTTGAAATTTCTGCCACAGACTTAGGCGGTTTCCAATCCAATCATGACTTCAATCTTACGGGGTCCACCCTAATCCCCTCAGTAGACACAACATGACCTAGGAAGATAACTTCTTTCAACCAAAACTCACACTTCATCGAATTTGGCGTCAAATGCTTCTCCTCGAATCTGCAGAACCACCTGAAGATGCAAATCATGCTCTTCCTCTGTCTTAGAATAAACCAGAATGTCATCGATGAATACTACAACAAATAGGTCTAGATAGGGTTGGAATACTCGGTTCATCATATCTTTGAACGCAGCTGGTGTATTCGTCAACCCAAACGGCATTACTAAAAACTCGTAGTGACCATAGCGAGTTCAAAACGCCATCTTATGAATATCCACTTGCTTGGCCTTAAGCTGATGATATCCTGACCTCAAATCTATCTTTGAGAAGACTGAAGCCCCCTTGAGCTGATCAAATAGATCGTTTATTCTCGATAACGAGCATTTGTTCTTAATGGTCAACTTATTCAACTGATAATATTCAATACACATACGCATCGTCCGTCCCATCCTTTTTCTTTACGAACAACACTGGCCCTCCCCACGGAGATACACTTGGTCGGATAAAACCACGGTCCAACAGCTCTTGGATCTGAGCTTTTAGTTCCACCAACTCCTTCGGTGCCATTCTATATAGGGCAATAGACACCGACGCTGTTCTCGAAAGAAGATCAATCCCGAATTCCACCTCGCACTCCGGAGGTAACCCTAGAAGCTCTTCAGGAAAGATGTCCACAAATTCTTTCACCGTTCTGACTCCTTCTACAGTCACTTCCTTTGCATCCAAAGCACAGATAAAAGCTAATAATGTCTTGCTCCCTTTTCGAACCATCTTAACAGCCCTTAACGCAGAAACCACGTTAGACAAATAATTCCTTCTTTCTCCTACCACAACCACCTCTTTATCTTCTGGAGTTATCAACACCATTCACTTAGTCACGCAATCCACATTAGCACGATGCTTAACCAGCTAATCCATGCCTAATATAAGGTCGAACTCATCGAATGGCAAATCCATCAGGTCTACCAGAAATATCACTCCTTGAATCTCTAAAGGCACAGCCCTAAACATCTTGTTAACTACTATGGATTGTCCTAAAGGGCTAACCACAGTCATCTCTCTAGCAGCAATTTCAGGTTCTATAGTTAAAGTCTCAGATACAATACAAGCAACATAAGAATGGGTCAATCCAATATCATTCAAAGCAAGAAATGGCTTATCAACTATAAAGAACGTACCGATTATGACGTTTGGTGGGTCGCTATCCTCTCGTCGTTGTTCTGCATAGACTAAACCCGACTTTCTTGCATCTATGTTACTAGCACCCCTGCTCGGTGCTCCCCGACCTCATCCAAAACCATTTCCCCCTCTGATCGGACCACGACCTCTCGGCGGTTGTTGTCCCCCTCTTCCTGGCTGCACATAACCCTGACTCCCTGACCGCACCCTAGATAACTCTTGCGGACAATTCCTTATTAGATAATCCCTTGATCCACACTTAAAACATCCTCTATCTTTTCCCCAACACTCCCCCAAATGTCACCTCCCACACTGAGCACACGGTTGAAACTACCTAGTAGCAACTGGAATCGTAACCCGACCTGGCCCATCAAACCTAGGCCTCTTCTGAGAACCCTCAGTTGACCCTGACGGTCCAAAGCTCCTTTTACTTCTACCCCTATCTTTATCCCTGTTTTGCCTCTCAGTTCTCTTAACCTCTTCGATTATTTTAGCTTTTTCAACCAAAATGGCAAAATCCCTCTCCTGCTGTGGAGCTAACAATATCCTCAACTCATCTCGCAACCCATCTTCGAATCGTACACAGCGCTCGTAATTGGTCGCCACTATCCCTCGAGTATAACGGCTCAAGCATAGAAATTCTGTTTCATACTCAGCTATGGATTTACCCCCTTGTGCCAGATTCAAGAATACTTTCCTCTGAGCATCCACATAGCTTGAAATGATGCCTTGAAGAAATCCCAATCAATCCGATCCGCTGGAGTACCCTCTCTTACTGTGAGCCACCATTGATATGCCTCGTATCGAAGAATAGACACCGCTCCCTTCAACTTCTCCTCTGATGTGCAGTCTAAGTCATCCATAATCCTCTCGACTGCCTCTAACCAATACTCAGCTACATTTGGGGCCACTCTAGAGATACCCCGGAACATTTTAGCTCCATTAGCTCGAAGTCGTTCAGGAATAGACTTTCGAGGCACCGTCCCAGTGGTTGCCCCGGTAACTCGCTCCAATACTCGCAACATCACCTGAGACAGGGCATCATTCCCACCAGTTCTATCTTGAGATCCTGCATCTACCACGGATGATGTTGTTTCTTCACCTTCAGCCTCATACCCTACTTCTGAGAACTCAGCTTCAACACCCTAGCCTCTACCACGGCCAAGTCGACACGTCCCACATCCTCTAGCACTCATGTCTATCGTATCGTCTTAATCTTATTTGCAAATTTTATGCATTAGCATCTCTTTTCACTGTTTATTAACGAGTAGTTTTATAAGATTATAATCATAAGTGGTTTTCCGTAAAACACATGCATACCTAAAGGTTTCCATTTCTAAGGTAGAGTTTCTTAATTCTATCATCCATAAAAATACATTCACTTTATGCAAATCTGCTAACAACCAAAAGACTTACCTTGCAGACTTGGGCTGGAGACTCGGGTGTCATACTTCTGGAAGACATGTACATATGTATTTTCTTTTTAAACCATCTTGAATCCAAAATTAGGAAAAACATTTTGGACCCAAAATTCAAGGCCGAGCCTTTAAAAACTTGGTCTGATACTAAAATTGTAACACCCCATACTCGACCCAAACATCACGATCGGATCTGGTATGTCACATAGGAAGATTTTAATAGAACTACGAAATCGTTTGAGAAAAATTTTGAAACTCTTTTGAAGTTATCAAGTTTAGCAGTCCGCCTGAAACTTAGGGTTTATTTATATATAAGAATCAAGAAAAGGTAGTTAACCTATTTCCTACGTTTAGGTGACATTTGAAAATGTTTGATGTCGTGGTGTGTTAGCTTAAGGTTCATTTACTAGTTCCGATTATAAAGTCGACGGTTCAGTATTAAGAAAACTTTCCTTTATTCCTTATAAAGAAAACATGTTACCGCACAATTTATAGTTAAAGTATCCAAATTTCAAAGCTAAATAAACCAATTTATTAGTGGCCTTATTACAAGCAAAAATCCCCGAAAACATAAAATCGTAAATAAAGCGAAGTTCAATTAAAATAAAACCCGTGCATGGCCACCTTGGAGTCCACTCCAGCCCAAATCCACTGCACTAAGTGTCACCTACAAAAGTTAAGCAGAAAGGGTGAGTCGTAATGACTCAGTGTGCAATTATCTCACATAAACCACGACTGGGCCTAAGCCCCCATATCTTAATCAGTCGAAGCCCAAATCATGATAGCATAACAAATAGTCAATATGATAAACCCAACCCATCCTAGAATTTCCATCCTCTACAATCCACTTCCGATATCCAGCCTCTGCACGCCTGGGGATTTCTATAATCAACCCTCTATCCGCTACACTCCTCTTTGGCAGCTATGCTGACAGTCATGCTGCTTAAAGTCGATAAAATGTGGTCTACCCACCGATAATTACGTGACCAAGTCACCGACATACAATAAGGCACTGAGCCATCAAATTTGTGTAGCAGTGTCACCAATATACACTTCCCCTTCATATCTTTATCATTCCCTAAATCCCATGCACATGCAAACATAGTATAATAAACATATCATATACTAACATACAATCATTATTTAGAGCACATGCACAATCATGCTATTGAAAATAGTTATAAGGCTTAATCAAAGAACAATTATCCTTGTGTCACGATTTTACCCTCTATGGGTAACTCAATAGTCACTACCGAGATTTCAGCTTTCAAACATGCCACATAAACGTTTTACACATTTAAAGAAAAGTGTGGTAATTACACACCTGTAAACACGAAGTACTATACTATCAATCTCGTTAACACCTTCACTCGCAAGGATCACAGCAATCTGCTTATCCCTCTCCGAAGTCGGCCCACAACCCAGTGGAAAGTCTCAAACTGTGGGTACGGCACGTTTTTTAAACTTAGGGGTAGGGACTACGAGTCTAACCCCTTCCTTTGCTTGGCTGGCATTTGATTCCATGAAAGAGATCTTGGTCAGAAGACCGGGTTAAGGCATTGATTCAGATAAAAGTGAGACAACACGCTCAACAGAAGAGGTTTCTTACCTAGATCAACAGAAATTGAGAGCTCTAGGCTTGGATTACGAAATCGTCGAAGTCCCTACACACTCACCAAATTAGATTTGATTCTCCAAGACATAGATTAGAAGCAGTGGCCTTTCGGCCAAACGAATGGTATGAACCCTTTCAACCGCTAGCCAGATGCAGAAAGAATACAAAAATGAGCCCCCTACATTCGGTCAAGCACCACAGTACAAGATTAACATCTTCAGTTTATCAACCAGCAAGGGAGAAGAAAAGAATCAAAAGGGAAGAGGAACCCTTACCCCCAAATGAGAAAAAACTGATTGGAAGAGTTAGGAGAGTGAGTGGCGGCAATCTTCTGAGACAAGAACAAATAAAGTGGAGTGATCACGCAATGGAGATTCGACTTTAGAAGAAATTGAAGCAAATAGATGTTTCATTTTTGAAGGAATAAAAACTTGTGACAAATGGTGAAAAAAAGATGAAGCACCAAGTTTCGGCAATGAAGAAAACAAAAGGGATGCTACGGCTTTGAGTTGATGAGAAACAAAAAAATGAATGGAAACCAAGAGAATTCGGCAAGAAGGATGAAAGCAGAATTCAAAGAGAAGAAAAAGGGAAATAGATTTTGGCTTGAGTAGAAGAAATAGAAAAAGAAAACGATGAAGAGGAGAAGATGGTAGGAGGGTTCGGCTAAGAAGTTATGAAATATAAAGTGAGTGTGAACAAAAAAAAGAGAGAGAGATTTGAGGTTTTCGGTTTGTGAATGAGAGAAGAGAAAAAATGTTCACCGATTGCCCAAAAGAGAATAATGTTTGATTTACTAATTCTTAGCTCAAAGTAACCTATGGAAGAAACGGCACCCACCTACACACACACCTCAAAATCGAAAATGAACCAAAGATGCAAGAAATGCCTAAGACCACATTCGGTACAAGCACCTTGCTTAGCCCCTAAAACCGAAAACCCCCTCCTTTCAACCCCAAGCACATTCGGTCAACAATCCCAACAAGCCACCAACTCCTTGATCACCTCCTCCATTCACTCCCCTCCCCATATTCGAATCGGTTTGAAAGGCTCAACTTCCACCTTTCACTCTTGGCCTCCCATTTGAATTATTTGACGAGTCCACCCCCACTCCTCAAGGTCCCTAGCCGAATCCATCACCTCCCTTCCACACTCCAAAAAGAATTCCCAAAAAGTAAACTATGCGACTCAAACCTGCTCCCTCACTGCTCCCCTTTGGCGTCACTTACCAGCATCATAAGTGGCGTCTCCTTGCCACTTTACCACTTCAATTCTTGTGTTAACAATCACAAACACACTCAAACAACAGACAAGGCATACCAAACACACAGAAACATCATAAATGCAAAGCCCCTAATTCCGGATGTTACACAACGGATAAGAAAAGGTCAACAGAAAGGTGTGTATAAAGACTTAATGTTCATATTATATGGAAAATTGAATATGCATATACGAAATGAAAATGGATGATAATTTATCAAGTGATGAATGAAATATGCATGGAATCCATTTCTTAATATATGTTATGTTTATAGATATATTGTTTACTTTTTATCTATGAACCATATGATTTCAATGGAAAGTATCTATAAAGGATATATGTCTGGGTGATGGATTATGGATAAAGCCTAAATGTTTATCATGTATATGCCTTGAGTTACTTGGGATTTATATGTTATGATATATTCACTAACCTTATGAGGTGATATGTATAGGAAATGAAGTTTGGCATAAGACATGATGAAAGTAGGTTTGGTTGTTTAATTTAATATGTTTGGTAAGTCTAAGTTTCGCTTATATGAATTTACTAAGCATTAAATGCTTACGTAATCATTTCCTCTGTCTTGTAGATTATCGGAAGCTCAGCCGATTGGAACCTCGTCAGAGTATCATCGCATTATCTATTCAACATATTGGTATTTATGGTTATTTTGGTTAATGGTTATAAATGACATGTAATAAGGTTGAAAGGTTATTCAAGTGAAATTGATTGTCTTGAGTTGTGTCAAGCTTGTTATGGCTAATAATGTTAACGTTGGCATTCATAATAGTTGCAAATATGGGTGAATGAACCCTCATGCATACTCCATAGATTCTAAATAGTATAAGGTACATGTTTTGGAATGGTTATTTTGGCATGGCTGGTATAGGGTTAAACTAGTTTTTGTGTTTGAAATGTGGCAAGATTGTCTTGTTTTGGTTAAAGTTGTTTTTGGTATAAATGAGGTGTCTTTGAATGGCATATTGGTTAAGAGAATAGGGTTCATTGAATTGGTATGTTTTTATGCATTTGAAAGGTGTTTAAGTCTTTTGAATGTATGCACAAGTTGGATGCTTGGTTAGGTATGTTTTGGCCTTGAAATGGCTTTTTTTAGGGTCAAATTATGGAGCACACGGGCTGCCGCACGACCGTGTGTGACACACGGCCCGTAACACCCCCAACATGTATCCCTCACTGGAATCGGGTTACAGAGCATTACCAGAGTTTACAGATCAAACAGATAGGAATTTCAAACATTTCATATCATCAAAACAGGTCATCAAAACATTATTTTAATCCAAATTATAAATATACCAAATCCAAATCAATTTGCCTAGTTCATGAGCACTTAAACATAGAATTAAATTCACATGTACCTATCTAGATTTAGTTCAATTTACCATGCCATAATATGACTTCAAAAACAAACACATATTTATGTATAAAACCAATCAAAATTGAACTTATAACCTCATTTACAATCAAACCACAAAATAACTATTATTTAAACACCCTAAGTACATGCTGACACAAAGGATAAACATCACCACATTTGAATTCGGGATCGTTGTTGGATGCTGAATCGGCGATCAAAAGATAAATCCCTAACCTGGGCATGGGAAACAAACCGTACGCTGAGTATAAACTCAGTGGTATTTCTATAATTCGAATATTTAAAGATAAGAAATTACAAATATACAATTGAAATATAAAAACATATTAATATTTAATTATTACAACAACCATATCATATTTTATTTGTTTCACAAATATCTCAATTCTCATACTTGCTATATAAATAGCTTTTCACAATTTATTTCATATTTCATTATACAATTGCAATATCAATTCCATAGCCATTTCATGAGTATATAACTCATATATTCCATATATTTGCAACATATTTCACATTCTATTTTCAATTCACTATTTCTTTTCCATTTCTCATACCATGCCATTTCAATATCAATTATAAGACTTTATTATTCATTTACCCCTATTAACACGACTTGGACTCGGACGGATATATGGATCCAACCAAAACACACCAGTTTGGCACCCAGTGCCTTATCGGATAATTCGAAGTAATGATTTGACACCCAGTGTCTCATCAACTAAACCGAAGTAAATTGGCATCCAATGCCTCATCGAATTAATCCGAAGTAGTAAATTGACACCCAGTGTCTCATCGACTCAAGTCGAAGAAATACCTGAACTCTTCCAATCCTATGGCATGTCATCTATATCCAACTCAACCCGATATAGTTAATAGGGTTTAATTCCACTTTTCAAATACAATCAATATTCATTTCAATTCAAATGATCAATATATTCAATATATATATATATATATACCAACTCAATCAATATAAATTCAATAAATTCATCACATACTAAATCAATCCATTTCAATTGCAAAACAAAATAATTCTCACCTCAACATTTACCATATACATTAAATTGAATTATAACAATTAATAACTAAATCCGGATTATAGAAATACAAACTAGAAATTCTAAGCTATTTCTCATCGACTTTATCTTTCCCTTTTTAAGTCAAGGATTTTGATACGACGTTAGCTACGAAATTAAAACAATTAAAATTTATCAATACAATACAATTCAATTTCATATTGCATATTTCAATTTTTACTCAACATTTTTCTAAATTCCAATTTAGTCCCTAAACCGAGACTAATTTTATTTCTTCACAATCAATTCTATATTTTCATTCAATTTCCACTTTAAACTAGATTTAACTCTCTAATTTCACTTAAATCCCTAAATTACAAATTTTCACAATTTAGTCCCTATTACTCAAAATTTACAATTTATTCTACAATTTAATCCTTTTTCACTTTTAACTTAAAAATCTATCAATTTAATCCCTAATACTAAAATTATTCAACATTAACAACATTTAAAAACTCAATAATTTCTAAAATTTTGACATGGGTTGGGTAGTAATTAATACCAAAATTCTAAAAACATAAAAATTAAAAGAAAAAGGGACTAAATTGACTAACCAATTGAACTTTGAACAACTGAAGCCCCTAAGGCCGTTGCTTTCTCCTTCCTTTCTCTCCTTTTTCTTTTCTTTCTTTCTTTATTTTTCTTTGTGTTTCGTTTCTATCTTTCTTTCTTTTTATTTATTCTTTATTTATTTTGTTTGTTTTATTATTATAATATAAAATATATATACTTATATATTAAGTATACTTATTTTAATATAATAAAATTAAATTCACATATATTTAACTTATGCCGCCTCAACTAAAGAACAATAGCATAATTTCTTATTTAGTCCCTTTTAATTTTTCTTTAATCCATAATTCAACTTTCACCCTATATGCAATTTAGTCCTTACATTTAAATACTCTTAATTTACGCAAATTCACCTAACCAAAACCTAACTAGCTACACAATTAGCTTCGTAAATATTTTAATAAATATTTACGAGTCCGATTTACGGGAACGGAGTCCCGAAAATGCATTTTTTTTAATTTGGTCCTTTTTAATTAATTATCGAAACGTTAAAATTTCTTAACGAAACTTTAATATAACCTTAATGACACTCAAAATATTTATAAAAATATTTACAGCTCGGTTTATACAAATAAGGTCTCGATACCTTATTTTCTAAAATCACTTGAACTTAATAAATCACTTATATAACATAAATTATCAAATCAAAAACCTTTTTAAAAAACAAATTTGACTCGTAAATATTAAATAATAATATTTATGAACTTACTCGTCAGATTTGGTGGCCCCAAACTACTATTTTCGACACCACCAAAAATTGGGCTGTTACACGGTCGTGTCTCACTTGTTAATTTTGGTATGTCAAGTACACGGCCTAGGATACGGTCTGCGACACGACCGTGTGTAATAAGTTAGAAAGTTATATGGTCTAGCACAAGGCCTGTGACACGACCGTGTGACCCTACTCAGTGAGTTACACTATTTGACACACGAGCCGGGACATGGTCGTGTGTCCCTTTATTCGATTGTTACACGGCCGCGTGACTCCTATTTTCAAATTTAGAAACTTTTTCCCAAATCTTCTATTTTGTTTCAAATTAGTCTCGAATCATTTCTAAGCTATTTTTAGGGCCTCGAAGGCTCAATTTAGGGACCAAATGCATTTGTTTGATTGGTTTTTAATGAGATTAATTTATTTAATGTTATGATGTAAATGTTGTTCCGATTGTTTAGTAATTCTCCGTAAGCCGAGACAAGTTAAGGGTGTTACAATCTCATCGGTTAAACTAAATATTGGCACCCAGATCCTCATCGACTCATAGTCACAGAATCCCTGAACTTTTCCTATCATATGGCACGCTATATCTGACTTTACCCGAACAATTAATAGGGTTCCTATTTCATATTTCATTAGCATTAAATATCTCACTTTACCTTTATTTTCATCATGAACATATAAATTTACATATGATAACATTATATCATCACATTTGATCGTGTGTCAGAGTCTTAAAAATTTATATAATGAATGATCTAGCCTAAAAACTAACTGTAACAATGACTCAAGGCAAGCGCACCTATCGAACAGTAGTATAGTATAATGGCAAGACCGGATTGTCAACCCAAAGGAACCAAAAGTACTAATACTAACTTTTTTTATATTATTTAACCTAAGAATTAAAGGAATTGTTGTTTTAACCTAAAATTAGATAATTACTAAGCTAAAGATGCTAAGACAAAGAGAATGAATTGGGGAAATACTTGTGGAAAAACCAATTGATTGAGACAATACCCGAGGAAGAATCCACCTAGACTTCACTTGTTATCTAACTCTGAACCAGATGATTTATTCACTTGACTTGATCTGTAGGATTCCCTAATTTATATTAATACCTCTCTCAAGGCTACTAACATCTAACCCTAGGTTGATTAATTGAAATCTTTGTCTAATTAAAACCCCTAGAATTGCATTAACTCGATCTATGGACTCTTATATTAGGTTTGACCCTAATCCGGCAGATTTTCGTCATCCTATCTCTAGGGTTGCGATCAACTCCGCTTAACAATGCTAGATCTACTCTTAGACAGGGTCTATTCCTCCTCTGACTAAGAGCATAAATGCTTGAATCAATATCCTGAAATATCAAAACAAGAATTAAGAACACATAGCTAAGAACAAATCAAGTATTTATCATACAGCTCAGAAAATAATAACAAGATCCGTCTTAGGTTTCATCCCCCTCAGGTATTTGAAGGGTTTAGTTCATAATTATAAAAGAATATATCTCAGAAGAAAATATAAAACAAAACATAAGAAAAACCCTAAAACCCCCTAAAGGAATTGAAGGAGAGATCCTCAGTCTTGAGTATGATTCCGGCTTCTTGAGATGAATCAACTGGCTTTCTTCGAGTGAATCCCACAATTCGGCCCCTCTAGCTTGGCTCCTTGGCCTAGCTGAACGCCCCCTTGAAGGTTGGCCTCTAGGGTGTTTATATAGGCTTTTTGGATGTCTTTCTTTGCCTCTAAGTACCTTAATCCAAATGGAACTCTTCTTTGCTATGGAAGGGACACGCTCATGTGCCACGCCCGTGTAATTCAAATTATAGGCCGTGGTCGGTCCTGCTAAAGAGGCACGGTCGTGTGACTCGGGGTCCAGGCCGTGTGGATTTCACATTTCGCCCATTTTCTCTATTTTCGGCCCTTTTCTCGTTCTTTTCATTCTTCGGTGCTCTCCTGAGTATAAAACATGAAAACAAAGGATTAGGAGCACCTATTTCCGTAATTAAAGGGATAAATCAGCCAAAAAGTATGCTAAATACGGGATTAAAATATGTGTATATTATGGTTTATCAAATACCCCCACACTTAAGCTTTTGCTTGTCCTCAACCAAAATTCTTAACTCACAATTAAAATGAACTTCCTCAATTCATAATATTAATCGATAATGTTTCATCATAATTCATAGATAATTTATAAATGGATAATTTAACTCAAGAGTCCTAAAGATTCAAACAATCAAAGTCACAAGTTTGTAACACAAAAAATATAGGTGTTTCCCTTTATCTAAATATTTACCTTTAATTCAAAATTGACAAGAGTTGACATCCTCACTAAAGATTCACTCAAATCACTCAAAGTGTTTAAAGTTCAAAATAAAGCACTCATCAGTCAAACATGAAAAGTGTAACACTCTAAACCCGGCCCAGACGTTACGACCGAATCTGGCATGTCACATGGAAGAGTTGTCTAAAGAATCTACGCGTTCATTAAAAATTTCGAGTTCTGTTGCTTGTGGAAAATCCAATTTGTTTTATAGCTCTCTTTGCAAAAACATTTTCGTTGTTATTTTCGATGATCTTGTTTATAACAGAAATCAGCTTTAGTGAATTTTGAACATGTGATGTTTTGTAAATTGTTTCATCGTTTAAGTGAACCCAGCATTTAATAAATTTTAGTTGAAACAAAACTGTTCGTTAACATTTTAGGAAAAACAACCGGTGTTATGGTTTTAGGAAAATCCCGTATTGAACAATTAATAATAAGTAAAAACCAAGTTAAAAGTTAAAACCAAATAAAATACCAGAGGCCTTATTACAAAACATAAACCCAATTTTAAAATAAAATTTAAAGTAAAGTAAAGCGAAATTTACTACGTAGTGATGTGGCACCTTTGAGTCCACCTCGGCTCCAAATCCTCAATGCTGAGTATTACCTGTAAAATTAAGCAGTGGGGTGAGTTAAGAGAACTCAGTGTGTATTTCCCCAATTGGACAAAACTGGGCCTAAGGCCACAGAAGCAGATTGGGCCTTAGCCCATACGGAAGTACAATGGCTCGAAGCCCATACGGAAACAAACTGGGCCTTAGCCCTAATAGCATGAAAACACAGATAATACATACAATGCAACCCAGCACAGCCTAAAAATTCCATCCGATACACACAGCCCGTATCCATCCTACCACACCTGTGGGGATTTCTACAATCAACCCTCCATCCGCTACACACCTCGATGGCAGCCCCGCTGCTTATCACCGAAATTGTGGCAATGCCACTGAAATAATGTGAAAAGGTCACTGAAATGTGTGGCAGAGCCACAGGAATATGTGGCAGAGCCACCGAAATATACTTCCCCAATCATTAATATCCCGAACCCATGCAACATATCATGGCATAATATTTTAGTGCATGCATGAATGTACCAATAAAGCAGATAATAGAATACACAGTCATGCCTAATTTCCCGAAAGGGTATAATCAAAATTTTACGTACCTAGGTTATTTCCAAACTCACCCACTAGGGGTATCACAGTAGCTTACCCTTTAAGGCATTTTTAGCTTTTAACCGACATACAAAATATTACATATTATAACGAATAAAGGAGTGAGCTTACGCACCTGATTACGCGAAGCACTATACCCTCCTGATCGATGTCGCTGTCACTCTCACTAAAGGGAACAACAACAATTTGCCTATCCCAAACAGATGTCGGCTCTCTACCACAACCCGGCGAAAAATCCTGAACCGCTGACACCTTACATTATTTGAACTTGGGAGCAAAGACTACGAGTCCACTCCCCTCAGACTCCCTTAACGCACCCTCCTTAGATCCGCTAGCACTCGCCTCCATGAAGAAAGTCTCGATCAGAAATCGTAACATAATGGGAAATAGTGGTTATCTAACAAGGGGTTTCGGCACTTACCACCACTTCTGAAATTTGAATGATTAAAGAGCAAAGGAGAGAGTTACTTGATCTCCCAAAATAATCGGTCTTAAATAATAAGGAACCAAACTTCCACAGATTCGACTATGGCATGATAATAGAAGCAAAAGAAATTAGACGAGAACTAAGATTAAGAGAAATAGCCACTTTGGCTATGTGTAACCTAAGACCAAAAAGAAGAGAAAGAAAAGCACGAGAATTATACCTTACGATCTCAGTCGGATCAAATCAGCACACTAAAATTGATTATCAGAGAACACTCGGCTTCCTACTTATACTATTCGGCTAGAAGCACAACACAGAGGAACTTGCTTCAAAAGATGCAAATGGGACACTTCAGTTGATAGAGAAGTTCTAGCGGAAGAGATGTGAGAAGAGGAGAAAGAAGCAAAACACAAAATCAGCAAAAGAGACCTTACCAGAAATGGCTTATAACTAAACGGCTGCTACCAAGGGAAGTGAAAAATTTAGCAAGAATATTCGGCACTTGACAAGAGCAGAAGAAGGAGGTAGAATATTTAGAGAAGAAGGACAATAGCAGAAGTTTTGGCTATGTGAACACTCAAGAGAGAATCAATTCAAAATGGCTACACGGGAGGTTTGGCTATGGTGGAGAAAACAAATAGTAGGAGATGGAAAAGAGAGGTTTGGCTATAGTGTTGTTGGAATAGAAGAAAAGACATGCAAAAAGGGAAAAATGGGTGGTGAGTTCGGCACAACTATATGAGAGAAAAGAGAATAGCTTTGGTAAAGAGAA
Source organism: Gossypium rotundifolium (assembly GCA_025506655.1). Taxonomy (NCBI): domain Eukaryota; kingdom Viridiplantae; phylum Streptophyta; class Magnoliopsida; order Malvales; family Malvaceae; genus Gossypium; species Gossypium rotundifolium. Next base: position 174,325,538 of record CP106727.1, read on the forward strand.
AAGTAAGTGCTGAAAATGTAAAAGAGAACTAAAATGCACCTAAAGAATTTCAGCACAACACATCCAAAGGCTTCGGTCATGCTCCCTATCCCAAAATGTCGATTTTCCAACACCATATCAACCTCTAGCTGAAAATTCACCCCCACACACTCCTCATTCAGCCAACTACTACCTCCCACTCCTCTCCCACAATTCTCTCCTTGATTTTCTCCCCCACTCACTCTCCATCCACCATTTGAAATGGTTGACCAAGTCCCACTCATCAATCTCCTCTCTACCATCTATTTGAACCCCTTTGACCAATTCAACTTCACCTTGGTAGAGTCCCACGCCTACTCCACCACCTCTTCACCTTGGACATAAAAAATAAAGCTCTTTGTTGCAGCAGATGGGATTCGAACTACACTCCCCTTGCATGCTCCCCTGTGACACCTGATCGCTGCAAAACAGTCTAGTTTTAATATTTATAAAAGAGTGATCGAACATGTATACTAACTGGGACAACGATAGAGGCAAGCGCACCTATTGAACAATAGTGTAGCTCAGGCAAGAATATCTTATCGAACCCAAGGAACCTAAAAGTACTACTACCCACTTTCTTTCTATTATTTAGCCTAAAATATGGAGTGATTGGTTTATTAAACTAAAACAAATGAAATATTTAAACTAAATGCAAAGACAAAAGAAATGAAACCTTGGGAAAAGATGTTGAAGAAAACTCAATTGATAAAGATGATACCTTCGGGAAGAATCCACTATGACTTCACTTATTATCTACCTTTTCAATTCATATGATTTCTTTACTTAGCTTGATCCGTGAGACTCCCTAACCTATATTAAACCTTCTCTCGAACCGAATAATGTCTAACCTTAGGTTAATTAGTGGAACTCTCGTTCTCTTATAATAACCCCCTAAGGAAGCAGTAAATCGATCAATGGACTCCCATATTAGGTTTTACCCTAATTTGACAAAATCTCGTAACCCTATCTCTAGGCACCCGATTAACTCCGCTTAATTATGCTAGATCTACTCTTAGGCAGGGTCTATTCCTCCTCCACCTATGCACATCAGATAAAGTTAGCAACATAATTAAGAACAAACTAAGTATTTATCATATAAACCAATGAATCAAATAACAAAATCCATCATAGGTTTCATCCCCTTCAGGTATCTGAAGGGTTTTGTTCATAATAAAATAAGAAAACATCTCAAGAGAAAAGATAAAACAAAACATAAGAAATCCCTAAAACCCCCTAAAGGAATTGAAGGAGAGATCCTCTGTCTTGAGTAGATTTTCAACTCTTTGAGATGGATCAACTGGCTATCTTCGAGTAATTCCCTAAACGAGTAAAGCTCTGGCAGAAAACTCTACTAAAACCTATTGTCGTTTCGGTTTCTACCGAACTCCCTTTCCAAGTTACCTCCTAAGGTGTTTATATAGACTTTGTGATGCCTTACTTGGCCCCTAAGTATCCTAATTTAAGTCTAATTCCTAATGGGGTGTTTGAATAGGCTTTAGAATGTATTTCTTTTCCTCCAAGTATCCTTTCCCGAATGAAATTGCTCTTTCCTACGGTAGGGGCACGGTCAAGGCATGCCCGTATAAGTCGTGGTCCAGCCCGTGTCTCTATTCTGTTGATTTAAGCACGGCTATGACATGCCCGTGTAATATCTGGGTAGAGGCCGTGCTTCGGGTCTACCAATTGGGGCACGACCGTGTACATCGGGTCAGGCCGTGTTGGGCTTTTTGTCAACGAGGCACGGTCGTGTAAATCAGGGTGTGACTGTGTGCAATCTAAGTATTGGGGCACGGCCGTGTGGCATGAAGTCCAGGCCGTACCGACTTCTTGGGTTGGCCTACTTTGGTCCGTTTTAAACCCGTTTTGTGTCCTTTTTATCCTTGGGTGCTTTCCTGAGTATAAGACATGAAAACAAAGGATTAAGAGCACCTTTTTAAATAAATTAAGGATAAATTCATCCAAAAGCATACTAAATGTGGGATTAAAATATGTTACTTTTACGGTTTATCAAATACCCCCACACTTAAGCTTTTGCTTGTCCTCAAGCAAAATTCTCAATTTACAATTAAAACAAACTTTCCAAAATTCATAATTCCCATTGACAATGCCTCATCATAATTCATAGATAATTTATACATGGATCATTTAGCTCAAAGTGCCCTAAAGATTCAAACGAGATAAGTCATAATTTTGTAGCATGAAAACATAGGTGTCTCCCCTTATTTAAATAATTACCTTTGATTCAAAACCGACAAGGATTGACATCCTCACTAAAGATTCACTCAAAGCACTCAAAGTGTTTAAAGATCAAGAAAAAGCGCTCAAAAGTCGAACCTGAAAAGTTAATCCCATAGGCATGCCTGAAAATCAAATCTCCACCACTGTATATGAGATAATAAACAGATCAAAAGGTCTTTATTAGGGTTGTAACGGGGCTTGGGTTAAAAGGTGTGGATAAAGGCTGAATTAGGGGGTTAAAATCGAGATTGAATTGACTAATTGCCTAATCTAAAAGTAATGAACTAAATATGAATATTTACATCAAATGAAAAGTAATAATACCACTATTGATAATTACTCTATAATAAAGAGTATTTTCTTCACTTTAAAATTTGATAATACTTTAATCGAGTTTTTCTTCAACAATTGGAGTTTAATTGCTCTAAGCTCTTTTATACTACTAATATTGAATAAACTTGGATTTTTTAAGAACAAACTAAGAAAAACTTAATAGAAAGAACTTTGATAATTGAAATAACCTAAGCTGGAAATTGATCAAGTCAATTCTCGATAGAGGGGTCGTCAAAAGAATGTTGATAACAAATACAAAGGGATTTTGGGTTAATATTAGTGGGTGAGTCAATAAAAAGGTTGTTAGGATTTAACGGGGTTCACTAGGGGTTAATTTGTGTAGGTAGGCTTTTTAGTGGAGTGAACGGGTTAAAACCTAGGTGCCTTTTTCATCTCAGTATATCAAATCATTATTGTGGTCTCGACATGCATAAACGAGGCAAGTTCTAGAATAACAGTTCAACGTTGACACACTCATAATCAATAAAAGTGAGCATGAAAAATAATATATGCTCTATAAGGCTCAATATCTCACGAAATTATGGGTGTTTTTGACATCAATCCTATAGATTTCAAATTTCAAAGTAATACTCGATTTAGTTCAACAACCTATCAATTTTGTTTTGAAAAATAGACTTATCATGCTTGATTCTCTAGTATTCTTCAAATTTAATCATCAATGCACAATTAACTATGACTTACTCTAAAACATATCAATAAAAATCATAAATCATTAGAAATTTCATCCTAATTAATAATATGAGAATAATACTTTCGAACAAGACTGAATTCAGGATTTTGAGAATAATGCAAAAAGTCAGGTACTTTTACCCCCCACACTTAAGATGTACATTGCCCTCAATGTAAAAAGATAGATAAACTATTATGTAACAGTAAAATCAAAAGAGAAGGGGAGAATTAACACTTTCTGAATTTTTGGATGAAGTCTATGAAAAGAAACCGGATAAGATTGGAGGTGAACATGGGGAAGCGTCTTGAACCGTTTGAAATTGAATCCTCAAAGTAGCCGGCTTGGTTTTATTGTATCCTAAGCTAAACCTAAATATCATAAAGAATAAGAAGAAGAAAATAAAATAAAGTAAAAAAATGATAATTGAAATAAAATAAAAACAAAAACAAATAATGGAAAATGAAAGACAACTAGAAAAATGGGGAATGAGGTTTAAATAGATATGTAGCCCGTGTTTTGGGATTTTAAATTTTGAACGCATTCAGGGTCTTTGGGCATGGCCGTGGGTGTCGTGGCACGCCCGTGTCTTTCTTCACACGGTCATTCAATACGGGCATGCTCCTCTCGTGTTTGATAAGTTAGAATGTTGGCACGATTGGGAGGCACGGTCGTGTTTAGCCCGTGCTTGGAAAGTCAGTAACCTTGCACGGGGCGTCGGCACGGGAGTGGACTATTATCGCCACCCGTGTTGGGAAAATAAATTTTTCTATGTCGTGCACGGCTACTAGCACGCCCATGGTTCATCCCCTGGCTTTCACACGGCCACGGGCACGCCCGTGTGTAGGGCTGTATGGCATAGAAATATGCCATTTGGTTAGTTTATAGTTAGGTACTAAAAAGAAACAGAAAAGGAAAAATAAAAAAATGTAAAAATGGGGTTAGTGCTCGGGTTGCCTCTCGAGAAGCACTCGTTTATAGTCTTAGCTAGACTTTACCTCTCATTCGTATGGTCATGGTGGTTTAAGGAGGTGAAAATCCTTTCTCATGCGATCACTTGATTATGGATATATAGTTTAAGTCGAGTAATGTTTACCTCAAAAGTGTTGAATTTGGGATTGCTTACCTCGACTATGCCATATAGAAAGACATTAAAGACCTCAAAAGTGATTTCTTCATTTGCCTTGAGTTCTCAATTGGTGATTCGAGGGTCTTCCTTATTCAATAATACCTGATCCTCTATTTTGATGTGATTTGTTGTTCCTATCAGCTCGTCTGGGGGCTCCTTGATTTCAATTCATGCGGTTCATGTTCCTCTTTGATTTGTGTTTCCTACTCTTTTAGTTTGTCAACCCTAAGGCTTTGTTCCTTATATATTTCTTCTTTGTTGGCACGAGGTCTAGGATCTAGCTCATCTAAGTGATTTCGTGATGCTTCCTGTAAAAAAGGTTAAACCAAATGATTATCAATAGAATTAACGTTCGTACCTTTATTACTCGATGTCCTAGTTGAGTTAAAAGCTTGTAGACTGATTGATTCGTCACCTACACGAAGAATGAGTTCTCCTGTACCAACATCAATTTTAGTCTTGGCAGTTGCTAGAAAGGGTTTTCCTAAAATTAAAGGAATCGTGTTGTCCTCATCCATGTCTAAAACAACAAAATATACTGGAATATGAATTTATCAATTTTGATTAGAACATTTTCTATTATACCCCTAGGAATTCTGATAGTTTTATCAGTTAACTGAATGCTCATCCTAATTTGTCTGGGTTTCCCTAGACCTAGTTGTTTAAACATTTTACAAGGCATAACATTGATGCTTGACCCTAAATCAGCTAACGCATTATCAATAGATAAACTACCAATTAAACATGGAATTGTAAAACTCCCTGTGTCTTTTTGCTTCTGTAGTAGTCTGTTGTGTTTAATTCCACGTGGTGCTCTTTATCTAATTTGCGTTTGTTTGTCAAGAGTTGTCTTAAAGATTTCCTCGAGTCTGGTGTCTGAAAAAGAGCTTCAAGAAGAGGTAAGTTAATATGTAATTTCTTTAAGAGTTTAAGAAACTTACCAAACTATTCCTCTGAATTGCCTCTTTTCATTGTTTCGGGATAAGGTGTGCGAGGTTGGTACTCCTTGATTACCGGTTTTGACTTTTCTTGTGCTACCTCTACCTTACCTTCGTCTACCTTGGCTTTTTGTATTGGATTGGGTTCATCTAACCTCTTACTGGCATGAGTTGTGATAGCTTTATTTTGCTCCTTTGGATTGATCTCAGTGTTACTAGGTAGACGTCCTTGCGGTCGTTCCGACATCAACTTTGCGAGTTGTTCGACCGCATTAGTGGCTGCCTTGACTGACTTAGTAAGTTCTCCGAATCGGTTCTTGTTGCTTTTACTTGTTTTCTTAGTTTCTTGGAGACGATTTTCTGTGTTTTCCATGAATTTTTTCAGCATCTCTTCAAGATTCGGCTCCTCTTCTTGTTGGTGAGGTGGTTGAAATTTTGGAGGAAAATCCTATCTTTGATTATTCCAAGAGAAGTCAGGATGGTACCTCCATCCTGCAGTATAAGTGTCACTATAAAAATTATTTTGACATCTAGAGTAGTTACCTATATAGTGGACTTGATCGTTTTTCATGCCATGTCTATAGGGTGGGTACTCAGGATTCGCCACGCCTCTCAGATTCGAGTTATACTGCATTACTGGGTGTACCTGTGAGAGATTATTCAAACCATCAATATTTTTATTCATTATTTCAAACTGAATAGATAACCTGGTGACCACGTCGAGATTGAAAACACTAGTTGCTTCAGTAGGAATTGTCCCCATGCCTTGCCACTGATAATTATTCGGTTCCATTTCTTTGAAAAACTAGAATTATCTGTCGAAATTTAAATAAAAGAAAAGTTAGCAAAGTAAAAATAGTAATAATGGCTAGAGTAATAAAAATAGAGATTTCGTAATATTCTAGAATTCCCCGGCAATGGCGGTAAAAACTTGATCGCTGCAAAATAGTCTAATTTTAATATTTATAAAAGAGTGATCGAACCTGTAGACTGACTGCGACAACGATAGAGGCAAGCGCACCTATCGAATAGTAGTATAGCTCAGGCAAGAATATCTTATCGAACCCAAGGAACCTAAAAGTACTACTACTCACTTTCTTTCTATTATTTAGCCTAAAATATGGAGTGATTGGTTTATTAAACTAAAACAAATGAAATATTTAAACTAAATGCAAAGATAAAAGAAACGAAACTTTGGGAAAAGACATTGAAGAAAACTCAATTGATAAAGATGATACCTTCGGGAAGAATCCACCTATGACTTCACTTATTATCTACCTTTTCAATTCATATGATTTCTTTACTTAGCTTGATCCGTGAGACTCCCTAACCTATATTAAACCTTCTCTCGAAGTGAATAACGTCTAACCTTAGGTTAATTAGTGGAACTCTCGTTCTCTTATAATAACCCCCTAAAGAAGCAGTAAATTGATCAATGGACTCCTATATTAGGTTTCACCCTAATCTGGCAAAATCTTGTAACCATATCTCTAGGTGCCCGATCAACTCCGCTTAATTATGCTAGATCTACTCTTAGGCAGGGTCTATTCCTCCTCCACCTAAACACATCAGATAAAGTTAAGTAACATAATTAAGAACAAACTAAGTATTATCATATAGACTAATAAATCAAATAACAAAATCCATCATAGGTTTCATCCCCTTCAGGTATCTGAGGGGTTTAGTTCATAATAAAATAAGAAAACATCTCAAGAGAAAAGATAAAACATAACATAAGAAATCCCTAGAACCTCCTGAAGGAATTGAAGGAGAGATCCTCCGTCTTGAGTAGAATTCTGACTCTTCGAGATGGATCAACTGGCTATCTTCGAGTAATTCCCTAAATGAGTAAAGCTCGGCAAAAACTCGCTAAAACACGCCACCATTTAAACCTGCCAACTCCCTTTCCAAGTTGCCTCCTAAGGTGTTTATATAGACTTTGTGATGCCTTACTTGGCCCCTAAGTATCCTAATTTAAGTCTAATTCCTAATGGGGTGTTTGAATAGGCTTTAGAATGTATTTCTTTGCCTCCAAGTATCCTTTCCCGAATGAAATTACTCTTTCATGCGGTGAGGCACACAGTCAAACACGCCGTGTAAGTCGTGGTCCAGCCCGTGTCTCCATTCTGTCGATTTAGGCATGGTTATGACATGCCCGTGCAATATCTGGGTAGAGGCTATGCTTCGAGTCTGCCAATTGGGGCACGGTCGTGTACATCGGGGTCAGGCCATGTTGGGCTTTTTGTCGATGAGGCACGGTCGTGTAAATCAGGGTGTGACCGTGTGCAATCTATATATTGGGGCACGACCGTGTGGCATGAAGTCCAGGCCATGCCGACTTCTTGGGTTGGCCCACTTTGGTCCGTTTTAAACCCGTTTTGCGTCCTTTTTATCCTTGGGTGCTTTCTTGAGTATAAGACATGAAAAGAAAGGATTAAGAGCACCTTTTTACATAAATTAAGGATAAATTCATCCAAAACCATACTAAATGTGGGATTAAAATATGTTACTTTTACGGTTTATCAATGCCAACACTACTCCACCAAATGCTCATTTGTGTCATCAAACACAAATAATTATTCTTAAGGCCTGCTTCCACTAGCTCTCTCCTTATGCCCAAAAAGAAAAATTTTACCAAAGCTCTGGCTCAAACTTGAGCCTCCCTAAGACCCCCAAACACACCTAAAAAAAAAGCTAAGCGAGCTAAACGCATGCAACAACACAAAAATGCCAGACCCTTAAATTACAGGATGTTACAAAAAGTTATTACCATAGGCTTGCATGAAAATCAAATCTCTACCACTATAAAATTAGATGATACACAAATCAAAAGGTCTTTAAAGGATTTTAACGGGGCTTAGGTTGAAGGTGTGGATAAAGGTTGAATTAGAGAGTTGGAATCGAGATTGAATTGACAAATTACCTAACTAGAAAAATGAACTAATCATGAATAATTGCATCAATTGAAAACTAATAATACGAGCTTCTTCTTCAAGAATTGAATTTAAACGTATAAGCTCACTTAATCACGGAACTATAATGAATATACTTTAAAACTTTCTTCTTTTTTTTAAGAACAAATCAAGAATAATAAGAAAGAACTTTCACAACTGAAATATAGAACATAGTTAGGCAATTGCTCAAAATCAAATCTCGATAAAAAGGAGTCAAGAAAAATGGTGATAACAAATACAAGATGGGTTTTGGGTTTATTATTAGTGGTTGATTCAATAAAAGGGTTGTTAGGATCAAAGGGGTTCACAAGGGGTTAATTGTGAGGGTAGGCTTTTAGTGGAGTAAGTGGGTTACATCCTAAGTGCCTTTTTCATCTCAGTATATCAAATCAAAGATGTGGTCTCAACATGTATAATCAAAGCAAGTTCTAGAATAACAAAACAATGTTGACACACTCATAATCAATAAAGTGAGCACGAAAAGAATGTATGCTCTAAAAGGTTCAAAATCTCACAAAATTATGGGTTTTTGATGACAACCTTGTAAATTTCAAACTTCAAGGTAATAATTAGATTCAGGTAAACAACCTAACAAAATTTTAATTTTTTTTTTTTTGAAAATAGACTCATCATGCATCTTAAAGTTTAAATCATCATTGTATAATTAACTATGGCTTAATATAAAACATATCAATAAAAATCTTAAATCAACAGGAATTTCATTCTAATTAGTGATATGATAAAATTACTAATACAAGATATCATTTAGGATTTGAGAATAATGCAAAAAATTAGGAACTTTTCTAAATAAATTTTCACCCCCCACACTTAAGATGTACATTGCCCTCAATGTACAAAGATATATAATAACATGTAGTAAGAAAATCAAAAGAGAGGGAGAGAAGTGAAACTTCCTAAATTTTTGAATGGAATCCTTGAGTTGGAGGAGGAGGCGTCGGTGGCGGTGGTTGATAGGGTTATGGTGGTGTGATTCCCAAGTAGCCTGAAGAACCTAAAACCAAGAAACTAAAATAAAATAAACCTGATTTAGTATAAGAAAGATAAAGATAAGGAAAATAAATGAGAAGAGAAAAGAAAAAGAAAGATGAAATGGACTCAAATGTCATTTTCCTATCGAGTTAATGAAGCGATCGGTATGAACTTGTGTAGATTGGTCTCGCACAGGGAGACTAGGATAGGATCCTTCCATTTTTTTGACATGGATGAAGTGTAGATCAAGAGTTTGGAAAATGAAGAAGGAGGAAAATGAAAAGGGAGGAGACTGAAAAGGTTGTGGAAGAAGAGAATGGAGAGTAGGTGAGAAGGGGAGTAGGTGATTTAAATAAAATTTTCAGCTCTGGTAAATCCCCACGCCCGTGTTTCATGGGCTTGTCGTGTCACACGGCTGTATCACACAACCGTGCGGTGGTTCATTCATTTCTCTCACGCCTGTTATTCAGGTCACCATGCCCGTGTTGATAAAATAGTGTTGGCCACGACTGCATCACACGGTCGTGGTGTTTAGTCGAACCCGTGGCTTGAAGATATTTTTCGTCCTATTTCCTTCTATCTCTGTCATGCCAGTAAGAAATTTGTAGCATCCACATGGCCACGGCCATAGCCGTGTCCAAGGCCGTGTGATGCAAATTTGTGCTTCATTAACTTGGTTAGTTTGTAGTTAGGTGCTAAAAGAGAAAGGATAAAATAAATGGGGTTGCCTCTCGAGAAGCGACTGTTTAAAGTCTTAAGCTAGACTTACCTCTCATTCACACATTCATCATGGTTTGAGGAGTGAAAAATCCTTTCTCATGCTATCATTATATATTTCGAGTCGAGTAGCATTTACCTTAAAAGTGCCAAATGTAGAATTGCTTACCTCGACTATGTCGTATGGGAAGACATTAAGTACCTTAAAAGGGATCTCTTAGTTTGTGTTGAGGTCTGAATTGGCGGTTTGAGGGTCTGTTTTCTCTAACAGTACCTGATCTCCTATCTTGAAGTGATTTGATGTTCCTATAAGCTCGTCTGGGGGGTATTTTGGTTTCACTTCGTGTAGTTTTGATTCCTCCTTGTAGTGTGCCTTCCACTCGTCTAGTTCATCAATCTGAAGCCTTCGTTCCTCATAAATTTCTTATTTATCTGTACGAGGTCTAAGATCTGGCTGAGTTATGTGATTTTATGGTGTTTCCTGTAAAGAAAGTTGAACCAAATGATTATCAATAGAATTTACGTTCTCACATTTATCACTCGATGTCCTAGCTGAGTCGAAAGCTTGAAGACTAATTATTCGTTACCTACACGAAATGTGAGTTCACCTGTACTAACATCAATTTTAGATCTGGCAATTGCTAAAAAGGGCCTTCCTAAAATTAAAGGAACCATATTATCCTCATCTAAATCTAAAACAACAAAGTCTACGGGAATATAAATTTGTCAATTTTAACGAGTACATCTTCAATTATACCCCTAGGAATTCGAATAGTCTTATCAGCTAATTGAACACTCATCCTAGTTTGTTTGGGTTTCCCTAGACCTAGTTGTTTAAACATTTTATAAGGCATAACATTTATGCTTGCCCCTAAATCAGCTAACGTGTTATTAATAGTTAAACTACCAATTAAACATGGAATTGTAGAACTCCCTGGATCTTTTAATTTTCGTTGTAGTTTGTTTTGCAACATTGCTGAGCACACTGCATTTAATTCCACATGCGACTCCACGTCTAACTTCCACTTATTTGTCAAAAGCTCTTTTAAAATTTTCCTTAAATCTGGCATCTGTGAAAGAGCTTCAAGAAATGGTAAGTTAATATGTAATTTCTTTAAAAGTTTAAGAAACTTACCGAACTATTCATCTAAATTGTCTTTCTTCATCGCATCGGGATATGGTATATGAGGTTGGTATTCTTTAATTACCGGTTTTAGCTTGTCTTAGCTTACCTCAACCTTACCTTCACTTACCATAGGTTCTTGCCTTGGCTCAGGTTCAGAATCTACTAATCCTTCACTATTTTGAGCGGTTATGGCTTGAAGTTGCTCTTTTGGGTTAGTCTCAGTGTTACTTGGCAAGCTACCTTATGGTCGTTCAGAGATCAGCTTAGCGAGTTGCCCTAACGGCTCTCGATTCCTTTAATCGATGCTTGTTGATTTTTAAGTGTTGTTTTGGTGTTTTGAAATGAGTTTCTGACATTACTATGAATTTTGTCAGCATCTCCTCAAGATTCGGCTTCTTTTCCTGTGGGTAGGGCTGTTGTTGGAAGTTTGGAGGAAGTTGTTGTCTCTGATTTCCTTGACCACCCCATGAGAAATTGGGGTGGTTCCTCTAACCTAGATTATAAGTATTACTATAAGGGTTATTTTTAGATCTAAAATTGTTACCCGTATAGTTTATCTATTCACTTTCCATGCTAGGATTGTTGGGTGGGTACTCAGGATTCGCCGCACCTTCTAGATTTGAATCAAATTGCATCACTGGGTGTACCTGCGAGGAACCACACAAACCATCAATCTTTTTATTTAACATCTCTACCTGATTTGATAGCATGATGATTGTGTCGAGGTTGAAAACTCTGGCTGTTTTTGTTGGTCTTGTCTTTGTAACTTGCCACTGATAGTTGTTCAATGACATCTCCTCTATAAACTCATAGGCCGCCTCAGGAGTTTTGTTATTCAAGGTTCTACCGGTTGCTAAATCAATCAGTTGTCTCATTGAAGGGTTCACACCATTGTAAAAGGTTTGGACCTGTAGCCACAAGGGTAATCCATGGTGTGGGTACCTTCTCAATAAATCTTTGTATCTCTCTCATGCATCGTATGGTATTTCTAAATCCATCTGCACACAAAAAGAGATATCATTCCTTAATTTGGCCATTTTGACCGATGGAAAATAAATTCGATCATTTGTTTCCATGTAGTGATTGATCCTTGTGGGAGAGGATCCAGCCACTATTTAGCTTTATTCCTCAAAGAAAAGGGAAATAACTGAAGACGGATGGCATCATCAGAAACGCCATTAATTTTGAAAGTATCGTAAAATTCTAGGAAATTTGCCAAATGATTATTTGGATCTTCATCCTGCAAACCATCAAACTGAATAAATTGTTGTATTATTTGTATAATGTTAGGTTTCAGTTCAAAATTATTTGCAGCAATAGTAGGTCTAACAATACTTGACTCAGTTCCTGTTAAATTAGGTTTAGCATAATCATACATAGTTCGAGGAGCATGATTTTCGGCCATCTCTAGAGGTAGCGGATTATTCTTAGCCATCTCTTCAGTAGTATTAATTTCGTTCTCTTGCTCTTCTTGTATGTAGTTTAAGCTTCATCTTATTTCTCTATGATTTCTGTGAATCGTACTTTCAATATCACTGTCGTAAATCAAGGGTCCTGTTGGGTCCTTCTAGTCATAAACTAGAGGTATCTTGATAAATCGTAAAAGTAACATATTTTAATCCCGCATTTAGTATGCTTTTGGATGATTTAGCCCTCAATTTATGTAAAAAGGTGCTCTTAATCCTTTCTTTTCATGTCTTATACTCAGGGAAGCACCTGAGAACGAAAAGAATGAGAAACGGGCTTAAAACGGACCAAATTGGGCCAACCCAATAAATTGGCAGGGCATGGACTTCAAGTCACATGGCCGTGCCTCGCCAATCATTCAAAGACATGCCCCAAGCACGATTTGCATGGCCGTGTCCCAATCGATAGACCTAAAGCATGGCTCGATTCCCAACTTACACGACCGTGCCACGGCCATGCCTCAATCAATAGAATTGACACACGACCTGAAGTCGACTTACACGGGCATGTGCCATGGCCGTGCCCCTACTACGGGAATAAGCAATTTCACTCAGATTTGGATGTTTGAAGCCAAAGAAACATATTCCTAAGTCTACTTAAACACCTTAATAGTAATCCTACTTGAAGGAGGTACTTAGGAGCCAAGTAGAGCATCTAAAGAGCCTATATAAACAACCCAAGGCAGCCGTTCTGAAGGAGGTTTTGGGCAGAGTTTTCTGCTAGAGCTTTTATCTAGGGAATTACTCAAAGATAGCTAGTTGATCCATCTAAAGAAGCGGAGTTCTACTCAAGATAGAGGATCTCCTCTTCAATTCCTTCAAGGGGTTTTAGGGATTTCTTATGTTTTGTTTTATCTTTTCTCTTGAGATGTTTTCTTATTTTGTTATGAACTAAACCCTTCAGATACCTGAAGGGAATGAAACCTATGACGAATTTTGTTATTTGATTTCTAAATTATATGATAAGTACTTAGTTTGTTCTTAATTATGTTGCTTAATTTGATCTAATGTGCTTAGGTGGAGGAGGAATAGACCCTACCTAAGAGTAGATCTAGCATAATTAAGCGGAGTTAATCGAGCGCCTAGAGATAGGGTTACGAGATTTTGTTGGATTAGGGTGAAACCTAATATGGGAGTCCATTGATTGATTTACTTCTTCCTTAGTGGGTTATTATAAGAGAACGAGAGTTTCACTAATTAACCTAAGGTTAGACATTATTCTCCTCGAGAGAGGGTTTAATATAGGTTAGGGAGTTTCACGGATCAAGCTAAGTAAAGAAATCCCATGAATTAAAAGTTAGATAACAAGAGAAGTCATAGGTGGATTCTTCTTGAGGGTATCGTCGTAATCAACTGAGTTTTCCACAGTCTTTTTCCAAAGTTTCGTTCTTTTGTCTTTGCATCTAGTTTAGTTTTTCATCAATTTTAGATTAATAAACCAATCACTCCATATTTCAGGCTAAATAATAGAAAGAAAGTGAGTAGTAGTACTTTTAGGTTCCCTTGGGTTCGATAAGATACTTTTGCCTAAACTATACTCTTGTTTGATAGGTGCACTTGCCTCTATCGTTGTCATAGTTAGTCTCTGAGTTTGATCATTCTTTTATAAATATTAAAACTCAACTGTTTGACACGATCAAGTTTTTGGCGCCATTGTCGGGGAACACTAAAATATTAAGAAAGCTCTATTTCTATTACTTTAGCCATTATTTTTTTATTTTTTTCTCGTAATTTACTTTTATCTTTAGTTTAGGTTAAATTTTTATTTATACTAACTTTCTTTCTTTCTTCTCCTAGCAGGTACCTCTAGTTTATGACTAGAAGGAACCCTAGAGGACCTTTAGCGTACAAAAGTGACATTGAAGCTATCGTTCATAGAAATTGTAGAAAAATTAGACCAGCTCTAGACTACCAAAGAGAAGAACAACAAGACAAATCTAATCCTACTGAAGGGATGGACGAAAACAATCCACCGCCAAATGTGCAAGAACAGAATGCTCCGCGTACTATGTATGATTATGCTAAACCTAATTTGATAGGAGCAAAATCTAGTATTGTCGAACTTGCTATAGTGCTAATAATTTTAATTAAAGCCTAATACAATACAAATGATTCAACAGTTTGTTCAATTTGATGGTTTGCAGGACGAAGATCCAAATACTCATATAGCTAATTTCTTAGAGTTACGTGATACCTTCAAAATAAATGGTGTTTACGGCGATGCCATCGTCTTGATTGTTTCCCTTTTCATTAAGGAATAAAGCAAAGAAGTGGTTGAACTCATTACCGCGAGGGTCAATCACCACATCGGATCAAATGATCGAAAAATTTCTTTTAAAATACTTTCCACCAGCCAAAACGGCCAAATTTAGGAATGACATATCTTCTTTTGTGCAGAATGACGCAGAAACTTTATATGATGCATGGGAAAGATATAAGGATCTCCTAAGAAGATGCCCATACCACGAATTACCTTTGTGGCTTCAAGTCCAAACTTTTTAGAACGGTGTGAATTCTTCAACGAGGCAAATGATTGACTCATCAGTCGATGGAACTTTGAATAACAAAACTCTTGAAGTGGCTTATGACTTTATTGAAGAGATGTCGTTGAATACCTATCAATGGCAAATTATAATGGCCAAACCAACAAAATCACTGGAGTTTTTAACATAGACGCAGTAACAATGCAGTCAACACGTGGAGATGATGAAAAAAAAGCTTGATAATTTATGTTCTTCACAGGTACACCCGGTAATGCAATGCGAAGAAAGTGGGAATGTGGCGAATCCTGAGTACCCACCCTACCAACCAGGAGCAAAATATGAGCAGACAAACTATATAGGTAACAATTTCAGATCCAATAATAATCCTTATAGTAACACTTATAACGCAGGTTGGAGAAACCACCCAAATTTTTCGTGGGGAGGACAAGAAAATCAAGGAAATCAAAGGCAGCAACCTCTTCCAAATTACCAAAATCAGCCCTATCCACAGAAAAGGAAATCAAATCTCGAAGAGATGCTGACGAAATTAATGGCAGCCAC
Organism: Gossypium rotundifolium; assembly: GCA_025506655.1. NCBI lineage: Eukaryota > Viridiplantae > Streptophyta > Magnoliopsida > Malvales > Malvaceae > Gossypium > Gossypium rotundifolium. The sequence continues at coordinate 174,341,182 of CP106727.1, forward strand.
GGATTCTCATTTCCAAAAGACTGAAGCAGCATTTGATGAACAACAAAAATTGATCAAAGGGATCGAGAATAAAGTTAGAGAACATACTAAGTCAGTGGGACATCTCACGAAGCTGATTTCTGAACGTCAATAAGGACGTCTACCAAGCAACATAGAAATAAACCCAAAAGAACAGATCCAAGCCATCACAGCTCAAGAGGTACAAAAGTATACGAGCACACCACGGCAAAAGAAACCAAGGAAGAAAAAGGTAAAATAGAGGTAGCACATGAAAAGTCAAAACCAATAATCAAAGAATACAAACCTCGCATACCTTATCCCAAAGCATTGAAAGGAGATAATTCAGAGGAATAGTTTGGTAAGTTTCTTAAACTTTTAAAGAAATTACATATTAACTTACCCCTTCTTGAAGCTCTTTTCCAGATGCTAGACTCGAGGAAATTTTTAAGACAACTCTTGACAAAAAAACGCAAAATAGACAAAGAGCATTACATGGAACGAAACGCAACATGCTCGGTAATGTTACAAAATAGACTACCACAGAAACAAAAAGATCCAGGGAGTTTTACAATTCCATGCTTAGTTGGTAATTTAACTATTGATAATGCGTTAGCTGATCTAGGGGCAAGTATAAATGTCATGCCTTATGCATTGTTTAAACGACTAGGTCTAGGGAAGCCCAAACAAACTAGGATGAGTATTCAACTAGCTGATAAAATTGTTAGAATTCCTAGGGGCATTATTGAAGATGTTTTTGTAAAAATCGATAAATTTATGTTTCCAGTAGATTTTGTTGTTTTAGACATGGATGAGGATAATTCAATCCCCTTAATTCTAGGAAAACCTTTTCTAGCAACTACCAAGACTAAAATTGATGTTGCCACAGGCGAGCTCATACTTCGCGTAGGAGATGAATCGAATAAGCTTCAAGCTCTCGACTTGGCCAGAACAACAGATGATGAAGGTAAGAAAGTCACTTCAATAGATAATCAAATTGTTCAATTTTCATCATAGGAAACACCACATAATGACAACCCTGAGTCTACTCATAAGTCCCAAAACAACAAAGAAGAATCCTACAAGGGACAAGACCTTAGGCTTGACAAGTTTGAAGAGCATAAGATACAAGTCAAAGAAAAGTCGGATCCACACAAAGTAAAACCAAAGAAACAGCGAGAAAAGCTCTTAGGGACATCAAATCACTTCAAAATAGGAGACCATGTACTATTAGACAAAGCCGATCCTCATATCTCTTCAATAGACCTGAGAGCAAAGGGAGAAGTTCCACTTAAGGTACACGATATCTCCCCGCATTAAAAGTTGAGGTAAGCAAATCAACATTTAGAACTTTTAAGGTAAAAGCTTCTCGACCTAAACTTTGTCAAGAAACTAAAACTGTAAGTATGAGGGAAGATATTCAAACCTTTAAACCTCCCTAAAAATTTCAAATATGAGGAAAGTCTAGCTTAAGACTATAAATGAGCGCTTTCGGGAGGCAACCCGAATATTAACACTTTTTATTTTCAATTTTATTTTCAATTTCTTTCCCTTTCTTCTTTCTTCTTTTTTTTTTTACTAAACAAGGATACAGAATTTCAAGGTCACAAGGCCTTACACACGGCCATGTCTGTGGCCGTGTGGACCATCGGAATCCCCGTACTAACATAGCAGAGTCCGTGCAAATCAGGCCAACTACCCTTTGACGTCACGGATCCAACCACCCTCCTCCACGGGCACCGACAAATTAGCACGGCCATGCCCCATGACTGTGCGAGGCTACTGACTTATCGAGCACGAGAAAAACACGCCCGTGCGTCACACTCATGCCCATATACTGACTTCACAACCACGGGCATGATAGGCTGAAACATATGCGTGGACGAACGACACACTCCACAACAAGGCCGTGTGGTGCGGCCGTGTAATTCAACACACCCTAGGTCCACGGGCGTGGGAACAAGCCAGATTTGAGCACCTATTTAAACCCCACAGCCCTCTCCTTTCCTACCAATTTCTTCTCTCATTCTTTCCTCCTTCTTTCAAATTTCTCTTATTTCTTTAAGATAGTGTCCAAACTCTTGAGCTACACTAAAATCATGCCGAAGAAGCGTAAGAAGGTAAGCATTGTCTCCTTAAAGGAGACCCCAACACATAAGTACATGCCGACAGCTTCAGTTATTCGACATGCCAAGGGTCTCCGAAACCATTTCGGTTCTATTTTTCTTTTCTCTTCTCTTTTATTTTCCTTATCTATACTTCTCTTCTGCTTAATTTAATTCCCTTCATCCTAGTTTCTTGGTTTTAGGTTCTAAAGGCTGCTAGAATCACGCCACTCCCACCATCACCAAAAATCCGTAGCCTTAGAAATCACTCCCACTTCGCAAACCATCTGTCAATAAGAACTATTCAGTCCATTAGTATTCTATTTTAACTTCAGTTTTCTTCTTAGTCTCCTTCTCTTTATTTCCTTTATCTTTAATTATAATATTAGTATATTATAATATTAGTATATTATTAATGTTTCTTTAGATTTCTTGGCTATATTTTTGCAGGCTACCCAATTTCTTTTGTAACATCCTGAAAAGGGCCTATGCATTTTCAGGTTTAATTGTATGAAATGACAAGTTTAAGCACTAAGAATAAATTTTTATATTTTTGGAAACACGGAAATGCATAAAATGGAAACACGAACATTTGGAAACTTGAACATTTTGGAAACTTGAACATTTTGGAAACCTAAACATTTTGGAAATGAACCAAAATGAAAACACAACATTTTGGAAACTTAAACATGTAAGAAAAATGGCAAGTTCTGAGCCGATCGAAAATTTTAGGAAACTTAGAAATGATGCAAAATGTCAAATTTTAAAGTTCAAAATAGGAAATAAGGGCAAGAGGGCCTTAAAAGAAAAGTTAGAGAATTTTGACACACAAGCAGGCTTGGAAAAGTGGCTCAAGATGCCACTTAGGGCTTATGGAAATGGCACCACATGCGGGAGAAATGGGCTGAGTTCGAGTCACTTGGAAAGCAAATAATGAAGGTTTTATTTTGCTTCCATAAGCAAGAGGTGGACTGCACAAGCTTCTAGAAATAGAGGTGTTTTAATTCCATAAATATGTGAATAATAAGTGATAAATAAAGGATTTTCTTTTAATAAGATAATTGAGGAGATAAATGATGGATTAAACACTTTTATTTTTTTTTAATAAAAGAGATAATATTATCACAAGGAAGAGTGGTGGCCAAGTCAAGGACTCTTGGCCTAGTAATTTCGGCTAAAGGAGGAGAGTTAGGCTATTCTCTCATCTTTTTCCTAAGTGTGCTGAAAATTCCTAGCCCTATTTCTCTCTGAAATTTTTCCTAAGCAAAACTCCATCTTTTCTTCTCCTCTCCTTTGTCATTGTTAAGCCAAAACCCTTTTCTTTTGATCCCTGTTAAATCTCCACAGCTGAATCTCTGTGACTCTAGTCAAGGAAGCAATCGATTAAAGGCATCAAGGTAAGGTTAAGCTATTCAATTTCCTTTCTTTTCTATTTGCCGAAAGAGAATGGCCTAATCCCTATTCTTGTTCATGGCCGAATCTACAAGGATCTCTCGGGTTTCTACAATTATCGAATATAAGGATCAAGGATCTAAGGTAAGGAATATAAATATTAGGTCAAGGTTTTGATTATGTCTCAATATTAAAATAAATCTAACATGAAGTTATAGGGATTTGACGGATATTCAAGACAAGGAAACTTTCGAGATTTGGAAACTATAAGGTAAGTCTGAGAGATCCAATCGGCCTAGGGTTATATTGGTATTATTTTCCATTTACTCAAAAGTTAAAACCCACATAATTACGATTTAGTGGCTAGCCGATTTAAGGAAGGAGTACTATCAATTTCCGGCATTTGATTTACAATCTTTCAATTCGACAACAAGGCAAGTAATACAAATCCTACTAGGATTTGGTTTTAAGCCAAATAGGTTTGTTAATATGTTTTAATGGTTGGTAGAATATAGGAGTTAAAGATCTAGATCGGTAGATCGTTCTTGAGGATTTCAAGGAATCTATTAAGCAAATCGGTGTGTACGCACACTAACTTCGATATATCATATGGCAATTATTTTAATATATGAATATGCATAAGAATGTGAATGTGGCTAAGTACCACAGATGTGGTAAGAGTACCAGTACATTTCTTACTTCGATAGGATTCTGAATATGATATATTTTGAACATATGAATAGTAACATGAATGAGAATTAAGTATGTTATGCATGGTATAAAATTTATGGGGCATTCGGGATCTATGTGAAAGGGAAGAAGGTGTTGACTTGGTCTCACCAACGAACATGATAACTACGGTCACAAAATTTGAATATGGTAACTCGATTACATTATCGAATTTAGTAACCGGTTACATTATTTGAATATGGTGTCTAATGACACAAATTATATAGGCGATGAGCTCGTCATTGCAATGATCGCCTTCGATGGTGTGTAGCGGATGGAGGTTGACTTAGAAGTCCCACGGTGTGGACTGGCGGTGCGGGTGGTGTGTAGCGGATGGACAAATAGGCTTGGGTTTGGGTTGCATCATCATTTATTTTATATGAATATGAATTTGATATGAACATGTATGCTGATTTGTTGAATGTTAGTCTTGTGTGCACATTGAGTCTGTGACTCACCCATTGTGGGAACTATTTTGGTGATGAACAAAGTGAATAGGAGCAGTAGACCTTGAGGTGGCCATGCTTCATTTGAAGATTTTATTTAACTTAGACTTTATTTCTTTTAGTACCTTTAATTTTATTTTTGGGTTTTACTTGATGTAATAAGGCCATAAGGCCTAGTGGATTTTCTTATTTTGCTTTACTCTTAACTATTACATTGCGAACTATTTAAGACTAAAGTTTAAGAAATATATTTTTTTTTTATAAACCTTAAAGATTATTTTGTCACCTTAATAAAAATTGGATTTACAAGATTAATTAAATGGGTTTCCAATCTAAGCCCAACTCAAAATAATAGTTTTCTAAATTTTTTACAAATTCTCTCTAAGTAACGAAAATCTTTGAAATCGGTTTACTTTAGGAACATACCAGATCAGGTTAGGCTCGTGGTAGGGTGTGGGGTGTTTAAACTTAGTATCAAAGCCGATTTTAAACTATCGGCCTGTGGGCTAAGGCCCAAAACATTTTGAATTCGAGCCCAAATGATTTTCTTTTAAAATAAGCAGGTTTTCTGGTATGGCACCTAAGTCTCCGACCCGCAATCCACCAGGTAAGTACCCTAACTATATGTGTGATTCTATGAACTATTTAAGGGTAGAACAGGCATGGAACGTAGAATAGAATGATAGGAACATGAACCCTAGGATTAGTCTACTTAAACACAAACACATAAGACTTAATGCATTAAACAAACCTATGGCTAAGTCACTGAGCTAGGGTGTGGTAACCCCACATGCATGTCTAGGATTGGATCCCAAGAGCACAGTATTTAGCGGTCCTAGTGACTCACCTCCTCTTCACAGGAATCCTACAGTGCGTAGGCCAGTTCACCCTAACTCGGAGGGCTCGATGGCGTGGCAACCTCTGTGTGCATGTCTAGGAATGGTTTCGATGGGAGCTTGGTATTTAAGCGGTCGCGTGACTCACCTCCTCTCCACACGAATCCTACAGTGCGTAGCTTTGGTTCACCACCCCAAGAGGGCTCGGTCATAGGCTAAACATAATGACTAAAACCCGAAAGGAACTAGCCATGTTTTAAAAAAAAGAGAACAAAACAACAAACCCCGGTTTAAAATTCTCAAAACTTTCTTTGAAGTTGAGGAAACCATCTTTACAAAAAAAATTTTGAAAAATTTACGATTTGTGAAAATTACAAAAATGCCCTTAGTGGTAAAATTACCAAAATGCCACGGTTATAAAATGTTCAACTACTCAACGACTTTACCAAAATGTCATTATTTTATAAACATTCAAAAACACTAATTTGTAAAATATCAAAATACCTTGATTTTAGAAAATTACAAAATTGCCCCTAACTTACAAAATTACCAAAATGACCACGATTTCCAAAATTTTTGCAACATCCCCATTTTTGAAGGAACAATTTTCAAAAAGAACCCTCAAAGTTTTACAACTTTTGAAATACCCTAATTTATTAAATTTATAAATTTACCACGATCGTGAAAAATTACCAAAATACCCATGAGGTCAAAATTACCGAATACCCACAATTTCAAAATTTTTCCAAATTACCCGAGACTTTGAAATTTTCAAATTAATTTTGACAAAACCCAAGGAACATTTTTCCTACGAAAAAATTACGAAAATGCCCACAGTAGGACAAAATTACGAAAATACCCGGGTAGTGGAAAACAACAACAACAAAAACTACAACGTTTCTCCGAATGAGCGAAAGTTCATACTTGTCGATGGATGAATGAATGAATGAATGAAAAGACTATGTGTTTGTATGAATCTGAAAGAACCACTCTTAAATCCCTTTTCATAAAACTCCTTCATTTGGTAAATAAGTGGAACAATGACTAATCCATAAAATTTCTTAATCGGATCTCGACGCTAGAAAATGAGCTCTAGAGGGCGTGGTAAATGCGTGGTCGAGGTAGAGGAAGGATGACCGTGTCGAACCCGTTAGATCGGGTCAAGGGTCCGAACAATGAAATACCACCGCCACCACCCCCCTCACCGTTAATGTTGAGCAGTGAGGTGCTCGACGAGGAAGATCTTGTGTCGCAGTCAGTCTTTGCGAGTTTTGGAATTAGTGGTGGTGCGAGGAGGGAATGGGGAAATCGAAAGTCTGTACTGAACGGCTCGAGCTAATGGTACGAAAATGTTTGAGGAGTATCTAGTGTGGCACCAGTCTGGTGATCTTGGTTGGAAGCAACGAGCGTATCATGGATGAGCTCAATCGACTCAGAGGAAAAGTTGAAAGGGATGGTGGCATTGTTACTGCGATGAAGCGTGTCGATGGTGGTTAACTGTCGGGATGGTACCACGGCTAAAAATTTGACTTGGAAGTATGTTAGAGAGGCATTTGGAAGAAGTATGTAGGAACGGTATCTGATGAACAAAGGAAGGCTTTTCTAGGGTTGGTACAAGGAGTAAGTCATGCCGCAGAATATGAGGTGAAATTCCTAAGGTTGAGCCGCTATGCTCGAGGGTAGTGGCAATCGAGCATGAACAGCCAGGTCCGTTTTGAGGACTGGACCGAGAGACGATCTGAGGCTGATAGCACCGCATCGGAGGCGAGAATTCTCGACTTTGGTGGAAAAGGCCAAGGTGGCGAGGGATTAAGGACGCTACCAAGCGGTCGTGGATAGGAATAAGGCCAAAAGAGGATTTGGGCCACCGGAAAGGGTCACAAGAGGCCTAGGGTTGACGGGCCACGAAATCAACAGTTTGATGCAGTGGCAATGTCGCCTTGTGAGCATTGTGGAAAGAAGCACTTGGGAGAGTCTTTGGAGAAAGATGGAGGATGTTTCAAGTATGAGTCCATGGACCATATGCTTAAGGATTGTCCCAAGCAACCGGATGAGAGCCGAATGACATTTCGTAATGCTAGTCGACCGGTAGAGACGACAGAATTTAATATGGGTCGTGGTTCTGAATGTAGAGGTAATGGTACTTGACAGAGTAGTGGAACACGAGGTCGAGTGCTACTAATGTTAATCTGAAGCAAGACAACCAGATTTGGTTTATGCGATTCAAGAAGGGAAGATGGAGACGATCGGATGTTATAACCCAGACGTTCTTTATTCATGACAAGCCCTATTTTGCTCTTATTGATGTGGGCTCGACCCATTCCTATGTTGCATACTAGGCCTAGACTACGAACTTTCGATGAGCGGATGGTATGTAGTAAGCCCATTAGGCCAAACTATAGTGGTAGACAAGATCTTTGGAATGTACCCTAGAGATTCGAGGAGTGAACTTTCAGGCGGACTTAATGGAGTTACCCTTCGAGAGTTTGAACTTATACTCGGAATGGATTGGCTAGTAGAACACCGAGCCGTCTGGATTGTCGGCTAAGCGGATGGAACTAAGAACCGGGAGGATGAAGTGGTAGTAATGATCGGAGAAAGGAGGAACTACTTGTCTAACGTAGTTTGACCTTTGAAGGTGAGAAGATGGTTAAGAAAGGTTGCAAGGCATTCACGGCCTTCGTAAGTGCGATAGGTGGAAAGGAAGAAGGTATTAATGGAGTTAAGGCGGTAAGGGACTTCGTGGATGTGTTTCGGAGGAATTACCGAGAATACCCCCATCAAGGAGGTAGAATTTGGAATTGATTTGCTACCTGAATAGCTCTGTGTCAATCGCTCCATCCGAATGGCGCCAAAGGAGTTAGTGGAGCTCAAGGCTCAAATCCAAGAACTGTTGGATCGCGGGTTCATCCGACCCAGTGTGTCTCCGTGGGGAGCACCGGTCCTATTTGTGAAGAAGAAGGACGGAACTATGCGTATGTGCATAGATTATCATCAGTTGAATAAGCTGACCATTAAGAACAAGTATCCTTTGCCAAGGATCGATGACCTATTCAATCAGCTGAGGGGAGCCGCAGTGTTTTCAAAGATCGACTTAAGGTTGGGATACCATCAGTTGAAGGTGAAGGAGGTTGATATACATAAGACCGCTTTTAGGACAAGATACGGCCATTTTGAGTTTGTGGTGATGTCGTTTGGGTTGTGAGCGCTCCGGTAGCGTTCATGGATATGATGAATCGGGTTTTCCAACCCTACTTGGATAGGTTAAATCGTTGTGTTCATCGACGATATTTTGGTGTACTCGAAGTTGGAGGAGGAGCATGATGAGCATCTTGAGTTGTGTTGGAAGTGTTAAGAGAGAAGAAGCTCATGCCAAATTCACAAGTGTGAGTTTTGGCTTAAGGAAGTGGCATTCTTAGGACATGTGGTATCCATGAAGGAATAAGAGTAGATCCTAGGAAGATCGAAGCGGTGTTGGATTGGAAACCACCTAGGTCCGTGGCTGAAATTCAAGTTTCTAGGCTTGGCGGTGCTATTACTGGAAGGTTTGTGGAAGGATTCTCGTCAATAGTCGCACCTTTAACAAAGTTGCTAAGGAAGGAAGTACCTTTGAATGGACTAATAAGCGGAGAAAGCTTTGAAAAGCTTAAGAAGGTCTTGTGGAGCTCAGTGTTAATTCATTAGGAGGCGGGAAAAGATTTTGTGGTGTCTTGTGACACTTCACATACGGGGTTAGGTGTGTGCTAATGCAAGATGGCAAAGTAGTCACTTATGCGTCCACGGCGACTAAGGCCTCATGAGGTTAACTACCCCACTCATGACTTGGAACTAGCGGCGGTTTTTCGTCCTTAAGGTTTGGAGGCACTACCTTTATGGAGAAAGGTCGATTATCTACAGACCACAAGAACCTTAAGTATTTATTGACTCAGAAGGAGTTGAACTTGAGGCAACGAAGGTGGGTGGAATTGTTGAAGGACTACGATTGTTCGATAGAATATCATCCAGGCAAGGCGAATGTGGTAGCCGATGCCCTGAGTAGGAAGGTTGTGTTAGATCTAAGGGCTTTGTTCACTCATTTAAGTCTGTATGATGACGGAAGTCAGTTGGCAAAGTTACAAGTCAAGCCCACATGGCTAAAGGAGGTGAAAGAGAGACAGGTTGGTGATAAGGACTTAAGTACTAAGTTACGCAAATGCAAGAAGAAGGATTAAGGGACTATGACGTCACTAATGAAGAAGTATTGTGCTACAAGGGAAAGATCATATCTTGGGGATAAGGAGTTGAGACAAAGGATTCTTCATGAAGCTTATGGTAGCCCTTATGCTATGCATCCGGAGGCATCAAGTTGTATAGAGATCTAAGAGAACAATTTTGGTGGTCCGATCTGAAACAAGAGGTGGTGAATTTGTAGGGAAATGTTTGGCGATGTCGACAAGTTAAGGTGAACACCAAGTCCCATCAGATTGCCTCAACCAATCAAGTTCCCCAATGGAAGTGGGAAAGAATTACCATGGACTTTGTTAGTGGGCTTCCCTTATGCCTACTAAGAAGGACTCGATATGGGTGGTAGTGGACGGTTGACCAAGTCCGTACACTTTATCCCGATGAAGAATGGATTATTCTCTTGAAGTTGGCTAAGATATATGTGGCGTAGATTGTGAGGTTACATGGAGTACCAATGTCGATCATCTCGATAGAGACCCGAGTTTACGTCTCGATTTTGGAAGGCACTTCATCAAGCCTTAGGCACTAGGTTGGACTTCACCACGGCGTTTCATCCACAATTGACGGGCGATCGAGCGAGTTATACAAGTGTTGGAGGATATGTTGAGGGGCGTGTAATGGATTTTCGAGGAAGTTGGGAAGATTACTTACCTTTAGCTGAGTACGCCTACAACAACACTATCAAGCTAGCATTCGGATGGCACCATATGAAGCATTGTATGGAAGGAAGTGTAGAACACCTACTTGTTAGATCGAGTTAGGAGAACGCAGAGTTTTGGGTCCAAAATTAGTGGCGGCGAAGAAGAGAAGGTTGAGTTAATTCGCACAGTTGAAGGAAGCCTCGATAGGCGAAGTCATCGCAGACCTTAAGCGGAAGGAAATAGAGTTTGAAGTGGGAGACCAAGTATTCTGAAAGTCTCGCCTTGGAAGAAGGTAATAAGGTTCGATCGAAAAGGAAGTTAAGCCCAAGGTTTATAGGGCCTTATCAAGTCTTGAAAGCGAGTTGGGCGATGGCATACCAATTAGAGTTGCCACGAATTGCGGCAGATGCACGACGTATTTCATGTATCCATGCTACGTTGCTACCGATCGGATCCGTCGCATGTGGTATCTGTTGAAAAAGTGGAGCTAAGGCCGGACTTATCCTATGAGGAAGAACCGATTGATTTTGGAGCGAGATGTGAAAGTACTACGAAGGAAGACAAAGGCCTCTAGTCAAAGTGTTATAAGCGCAATCATGGATCGGAAGAAGCTTCGTGGGAGCGAAGAGACCATGCGACAAAAATACCCTCAATTATTTTAATTAGGAAATTTGGGGATGAAATTTTGTTTAAAGGGGTAGAAGCGTAACATCACTAAAAGGGCCTATGCATTTTCGGTTTAATTGTATGAAATGACTAGTTTAAGCACTAAGAATAAATTTTGATATTTTGGAAACACGGAAATGCATAAAATGGAAACCCGAACATTTTGGAAACTTGAACATTTTGGAAACTTGAACATTTTGGAAACCGAACATTTTGGAAATGAACCAAAATGGAAACCCGAACATTTTGGAAACTTAAACATGTAAGAAAATGGCAAGTTCTGAGCCGATCGAAAATTTTAGGAAACTTAGGAATGATGCGAAATGTCAAAATTTAAAGTTCAAAATAGGAAATAAGGGCAAGAGGGACTTAAAAGAAAAAGTTGGAGAATTTTGACACACAACAGGCTTGGAAAAGTGGCTGAAGATGCCACTTAGGGCTTATGGAAATGGCGCCACATGCGGAGAAATGGGCACGAGTTCGAGTCACTTGAAAAGCAAATAATGAAGGTTTTATTTTTGCTTCCATAAGCAAGAGGGTGGATGGCAGAAGCTTCTAGAAATAGAGGTGTTTTAATTCCATAAATATGTGAATAATAAGTGATAAATAAAGGATTTTCTTTTAATAAGATAATTGAGGAGATAAATGATGGATTAAACACTTTTATTTTTTTTTAATAAAAGAGATAATATTATCACAAGGAAGAGTGGTGGCCAAGTCAAGAACTCTGGGCCTAGTAATTTCGGCTAAAGGAGGAGAGTTAGGCTATTCTCTCATCTTTTTCCTAAGTGTGCCGAAAATTCCCTAGCCCCTATTTCTCTCTGCCGAAATTTTTCCTAAGCAAAACTCCATCTTTTCTTCTCCTCTCCTTTGTCATTGTTAAGCCAAAACCCTTTTCATTTGATCCCTGTTAAATCTCCATAGCCGAATCTCTGTGACTCTAGGCAAGGAAGCAATCGATTAAAGGCATCAAGGTAAGGTTAAGCTATTCAATTTCCTTTCTTTTCTATTTGCCGAAAGAGAATGGCCTAATCCTATTCTTGTTCATGGTCAATCTACAAGGATCTCTCGGGTTTCTACAATTACGAATATAAGGATCAAGGATCTAAGGTAAGGAATATAAATATTCGGTCAAGGTTTTGATTATGTCTCAATATTAAAATAAATCGACATAAAGTTATAGGGATTTCGACAGATATTCAAGACAAGGGAAACTTTCAGGATTTGGAAACTATAAGGTAAGTACAGAGATCCAATCGGCCTAGGGTTATATTGGTATTATTTTTCATTTACTCAAAAGTTAGAAACTGACATAATTACTTGATTTAGTGGCTAGCCGATTTAAGGAAGGAGTACTATCAATTTCTGGCATTTGATTCACAATCTTTCAATTCGGCAACAAGGTAAGTAATACAAATCCTACTAGAATTTGGTTTTTAAGCCAAATAGGTTTGTTAATATGTTTTAATAGTTGGCCGAATATAGGAGTTAAAGATCTAGATCGGTAGATCGTTCTTCGGGATTTCAAGGAATCTATTAAGCAAATCAGGTGTGTACGCACACTAACTTTCGATATATCATATGGCAATTATTTTAATATATGAATATGCATAAGAATGTGAATGTGGCTAAGTACCACAGATGTGGTAAGAGTACCCAGGTACATTTCCTACTTCTGATAGGATTACGAATATGATATATTTTGAACATATGAATAGTAACATGAATGAGAATTAAGTATGTTATGCATGGTATAAAATTTATGGGGCATTCGGGATCTATGTGAAAGGGGAAGAAGGTGTTGACTTCGGTCTCACCAACGGAATATGGTGACTACGGTCACAAAATTTGAATATGGTAACTCCAGTTACATTATCTGAATTTGGTAACTTCGGTTACATTATTTGAATATGGTGTCTAATGGCACAAATTATATGGGCGATGAGCACGTCGATCGCAACGATCGCCTTGATGGTGTGTAGCGGATGGAGGTTGACTTAGAAGTCCCACGGTGTGTGACCGGCAGTGCACGGTGGTGTGTAGCGGATGGACAAATAGGCTTGGGTTTAGGTTGCATCATCATTTATTTTTATATGAATATGAATTTGATATGAACATGTATGCCCGATTTGTTGAATGTTAATCTTGTGTGCACATTGAGTCTGCTGACTCACCCATTGTGGGAACTATTTTCGGTGATGAACAAAGGATGTGGATGGGATGGTAGACCTTGAGGTGGCCATGCTTCATTTGAAGATTTTATTTAACTTGGACTTTATTTCTTTTAGTACCTTTAATTTTATTTTTGGGTTTTACTTGATGTAATAGGGCCATAAGGCCCAAGAATTTCTTATTTTGCTTTACTCTTAACTATTACGTTGCGAACTATTTAAGACTAAAGTTTAAGAGATATATTTTTTTTATAAACCTTAAAGATTATTTTGTCACCTTAATAAAAATTGGATTTACAAGATTAATTAAATGGGTTTCCAATCTAAGCCCAACTCAAAATAATAGTTTTCTAAAATTTTTACAAATTCTCTCTAACGAAAATCTTTGAAACTGGTTTACTTTAGGGACATACGGATCTAGTTAGGGCTCGTGGTAGGGTGTGGGTGTTTCATCTTTGTCTAGCACAAAGATCATCAAGAGACACCCCATCGACCGGCCCTCCAACTTATATTTCTCGCCATCCCACCAAAATCACCCAAAATTCAGGAAGTGGCACTCTATCCCTCTCTTTTGATCTTATATTAATTGTTATTACCTATCTTTGTACATTGAGGGCAATGTACATCTTAAGTGTGGAGGGATAAAAGTGCCTAACTTTTTGCATAATTCTCAATTTAATGCCTAATTTTTCATTGTTCTCAAAAATCCTGAATTTTAAACTTGTTCGAAAGTATTTTTCTCATATTACTAATTAGGATGAAATTTCTAATGATTTATGATTATTATTGATATGTTTTAGAGTAAGCCATAGTAAATTGTGAATTGATGATTAAATTTGAAGAATACTAGAGAATCGAGCATGATAAGTCTACTTTCTAAAAATTAAAAATTAATAGGTCGTTGAACTGAATTTGAGTACTACCTTGAAATTTGGAATTTATAAGGATTGATGTCAAAAACACCCATAATTTTTGTGAGATTTTGAGCCTTATAGAGCATAGATTCTTTTTCGTGCTCACTTTATTAATTATGAGTGTGTCAACTTTGAACTGTTATTCTAGAACTTGCCTCGTTTATACATGTCGAGACCACATTAATGATTTGATATACTAGATGATAAAGGCACCTAGGTTTAACCCACTTACTCCATAAAAAGCCTACCTTCACAAATTAACCCCTAGTGAACCCCTCTAACAACCTTTTTATTGACTCACCCACTAATATTAACCCAAAATCCCTTTGAATTTGTTATCACCATTCTTTTGACTACCCTTTAATCGATTTTTGATTTGATTAAATTACCAAATTATATTAGTTCAGTAGTTACATTTATCATTTATGATGTAATATTTTAGTTTGTTCTTAAAAAAAATCATCAAAGTTAATTCATTATTAGTACATGTTTAAAGGAGCTCATGCATCTAAATCCCAATTGTTGAAGAAGAGCTCGTATTATAGTATTATTATTGGCTTTCAACTGATGTAAGTACTTATATTAGTTCATTATTTCTAGTTAGGTAATTTGTCAAGTCAATCTTGATTCTAACCTTCTAATTCAGCCTGCATCCACACCTTTAACCCTAGCCCCATTACAACCCTAATAAAGATTTTTTGATTTGTGTATCATCTCATATACAGTGATGGAGATTTGATTTTCAAGCAAGCATATGGGATTAACTTTTTAGGTTTGACTTATGAGTGATTATTCTTAAACCTTAAACACTTTGAGTGATTTGAGTGAACCTTTAGTGAGGATGTCAATCCTTGTCGGTTTCGAATTAAAGGTAATTATTCAGATAAGGGGAGACACCTATGTTTTCGTACTACAAAGGTATGACTTATCATTATTGAATCTTTATGACTCTTTAAGTTAAATGATCCATGTATAAATTATCTATGAATTATGATGAGATATTGTCGATAGGAATTATGAATTATGGAAAGCACCGTTTTAATTGTAAAAAGAGAATTTTGCGAGGACAAGCAAAAGCGGACCAAATTTGGCCAAACCATAAAAGTAACATATTTTAATCCCACATTTAGTATGCTTTTGGATGATTTATACCTCAATTTATGTAAAAGGTGCTCTTAATCCTTTCTTTTCATGTCTTATACTCGAAGCACGAGAACGAAAAAATGAGAAGCACGATTAAAGCGGACCAAATTGGGCCAACAAAATTGGCATGGCAGCTTCAAGTCACACAGTACGCCTCGCTAATCGATCAAAGACACGCCCCAAGCACAATTTGCATGGCCGAGTCCCAATCGACGACACTAAAGCACGGCCTAAATCTCGACTTACATCAAGTGCCTCAATCGAGAATCGACGGCACGAAGTCAACTTACATGGGCGTGTGCCATAGCCGTGCCCCTGCTACGGGAATGTGCAATTTCACTCGAATTTGGATGCTTGAAGCCAAAGAAACATACTCTTAAGTCTACTTAAACACCTTAATAGTAATCCTACTTGAAGGAGGTACTTAGGAGCCAAGTAAAGCATCTAAAGAGCCTATATAAACAACCCAAGGTAGTCGTTCTGGAGGAGGTTTTGGGCAGAGTTTTCTGCCAGAGCTTTTATCTAGGGAATTACTCGAAGATAGCCAGTTGATCCATCTCAAGAAGTTGGAGTTCTACTCAAGACAGAGGATCTCCTCTTCAATTCCTTCAGGGGTTTTAGGGATTTCTTGTGTTTTGTTTTTTTTTTTTTGAGATGTTTTCTTATTTTGTTATGAATAAAACCTTTTAGATACCTAAAGGGAATGAAACCTATGACGGATTTTGTTATTTGATTTCTAAATTATATGATAAGTACTTAGTTTGTTCTTAATTATGTTACTTAATTTGATCTGATATGCTTAGGTGGAGGAGGAATAGATCCTGCCTAAGAGTAGATCTAGCATAATTAAGCGGAGTTGATCAGCGCCTAGAGATAAGGTTACGAGATTTTGCGGATTAGGGTGAAACCTAATATGGGAGTCCATTGATCGATTCTTTGCTTCCTCGGGGTTATTATAAGAGAACAAGAGTTCCACTAATTAACCTAAGGTTAGACGTTATTTGCCTCGAGAGAGGGTTTAATATAGGTTAAGGAGTCTCACGGATCAAGCTAAGTAAAAAGTCATATGAATTAAAAGTTAGATAACAAGAGAAGTCATAGGTGGATTCTTCTTGAGGTATCGTCATAATCAACCGAGTTTTCCACGGTCTTTTCCCAAAGTTTTGTTCTTTTGTCTTTGCATCTAGTTTAGTTTTTCATTAGTTTTAGATTAATAAACCAATCACTCCATATTTCAAGCTAAATAATAGAAAGAAAGTAAGTAGTAGTACTTTTAGGTTCCCTTAGGTTCGATAAGATACTCTTGCCTAAACTATACTACTGTTCGATAGGTGCACTTGCCTCTATCGTTGTCATAGTTAGTCTACAGGTTCAATCATTCTTTTTATAAATATTAAAACTCGACTGTTTGACACGATCATACCTGCTAGGAAAAGAAAAAGAAAAAGAAAATTAGAAAAGTAAAAAAATAAAAAATAAAATATGGCTAAAGTAATAAAAATTGAGCTTTCTTAATATTTCAGTTCCCCGGCAACGGTGCCAAAAACTTGATCGTGTGTCAGAGTCTTAAAAATTTATATAATGAATGATCTAGCCTAAAAACTAACTGTGACAACAACTCGAGGCAAGCGCACCTATGGAACAGTAGTATAGTTTAGTGGTAAAACAGGATTGTCGAACCCAAAGGAACCAAAAGTACTAATATTAACTTTCTTTTTATTATTTAACCTAAGAATTAAAGGAGTTGTTGTTTTAACCTAAAATTAACTAATTACTAAGCTAAAGATGCTAAGACAAAGAGAATGAATTGGGGAAATACTTGTGGGAAAAACCATTTGATTGAGATAATACCCGAGGAAGAATCCACCTAGACTTCACTTGTTATCTAACTCGAACGGACTATTTATTCACTTGACTTGATCCGTAGGATTCCCTAATTTATATTAATACCTCTCTCGAGGCTACTAACGTCTAACCCTAGGTTGATTAATTGAAATATCTTTCTAATTAAAACCCCTAGAATTGCATTAACTCGATCTATGGACTCTCATATTAGGTTTGACCCTAATCCGGCAGATTTTCGTCATCCTATCTCTAGGGTTGCGATCAACTCCGCTTAACTATGCTAGATATACTCTTAGACAGGGTCTATTCCTCCTCTGCCTAAGAGCATAAATGCTTGAATCAATATCCTAAAATATCAAAACAAGAATTAAGAACACATATTTAAGAACAAATCAAGTATTTATCATACAACTCAGAAAACAATAACAAGATCCGTCTTAGGTTTCATCCCCCTCAGGTATTTGAGGGGTTTAGTTCATAATTATAAAAGAATACATCTCAGAGGAAAATATAAAACAAAACATAAGAAAAACCCTAAAATCCCCTGAAGGAATTGAAGGAGAGATCCTCAGTCTTGAGTATGATTCCAGCTTCTTGAGATGAATCAACTTGCTTTCTTCGAGTGAATCCCACAATTCGCCCATCTGGCTTGGCTCCTTGGCCTAGCTAAATGGCCCCTTGAAGGTTGGCCTCTAAGGTGTTTATATAGGCTTTTCGAATGTCTTTCTTTGCCTCTAAGTACCCTAATCTGAATGGAACTCTTCTTTGCTACGACAAGGACATGCCTGTGTGCCACGCCCATGAAATTCGAGTTATAGGCCGTGGTCGATCCTGCTAAAGAGGCACGACCATGTGACTCAGGGTCCAGGCCGTGTGGATTTCGTACTTCGGCCCATTTTCTCCATTTTTGGCCCGTTTCTCGTTCTTTTCATTCTCCGGTGCTCTCATCAGTATAAAACATGAAAACAAAGAATTATGAACACCTATTTCCATAATTAAAGGGATAAATCATCCAAAATTATGCTAAATGTGGGATTAAAATATGTGTATATGATGTTTTATCAACATTACATACTCAATTTCGTATTTGAACAATATATATATACATTTTTCATTGCATTCAATTTAACCCTCAGATATATCAATCAATTCAATTCATCCCAAATAATTTCTTAATCATAAACGTCTTACCTCATATTCTTACCATACACAAACAGTTTAAAATGCAGCAATTTTACAAAGAGTTTGAATTATAGAAATACAAATCGTAAACTCTGAGCTATTCGTCGACTACTTTGTCTTTAGCTTTCTTTTTTAAGGAATCTATGTCGAAGTTAGCTACAGATTAAAACAAACATAATAAATTGTCAATACAAATCCAATTTCACATTCAATTTCTAATTTATGCAAGTTTTAAATTTTATTCAGTTTAGTCCTTAAAACAGGAACTAATATAACATTCACATTTAACCTCCAATTTTTATATCGTTTTCTCTAGTGGCCTAATTTAACTTCCTATTTCATATTTTTACCACTAAATGTAACACCCCAAACCCGACCTAGACGTTATGGCCGAATCTGATGATGTCACAAGGAATGGGATTTGGAAATCGTGTTGACTTGGTAACACATCAATTTTTGTAATTTACTAGAAACCACCAATTAGTCAGTTTCTTTACCAAAACTTAATATAGCGGAAGCTTTTATCGTTATAGTTTGAAAACACAATTGTGTTTTTAGAAAACCCATTGTTTGCTTAAAACCGTCGTTTTAATAAAGAAAATTTTACCAAAGTAATCAAAATGACAACAATCCAAAAATTAACAGTTAAAAACCAAACAGTCCAGAGAGTCCCCAAAAATTACAACTCTCAAATAGTCAAAAATTTAAAATGAACCAAAAATACTAAATCTAACTATTTTACGAAATAGTGGCCATGGTTGTGTCTCCGAAGCTCGATCTACCTAAGTCTATAGATTACCTGACAGAATAAATAAACATATGTGAGTTTACGTAAACTCAATGTATAACCCAGCAAAATTAAGCACGCTATCATACAGAATCATATACATAACCAGAAGTAGATATAGATACAAACTCGTGTCCTTTTCAAATACAGTAAGAGAATCAGATACATATATGCAAAATCCTACCCCAATTCTCTACACACCATCTCCGACCATCTCATCACACCATGTGGGGTTAAGAACACCCACTCATTCCTACACACCATGGCGTGTCATTAAGACACATATCAGATAGAAATGCAGCCGAGCTGCCAGAATATATGCGTTTAAAGCCATTCAGAATATGTAACACTCTTTACCCATAACCGATGCCAGAACCGGGTACGAGGTATCACCAAACTTAACATACATTATCATACAATATCGGGCTATAAATTTTCATCTCAACTTAAAATTTTTCCTTTGAAATCTTAAAGTCCCTATTATAGGTCTAAGAGACCCAAAACATACATATGGAGTAGTTCGGGACTAAACGGAAAACTCACAAATACTTAGAAAATTTCTACTCAAAACAGGGTCGCACGCCTACGTGGAAAGGAACACGCCCGTGTTGGCAGGCCGTGTGGTCACACACGCCCATGTTCCTAGCCCGTGTGGATTTTATTTTCATTTTGAACCTATAGGGGTTTTCACACAGCCTGGCACACGCC
The DNA here is from genome assembly GCA_025506655.1 of Gossypium rotundifolium. Lineage (NCBI taxonomy): Eukaryota > Viridiplantae > Streptophyta > Magnoliopsida > Malvales > Malvaceae > Gossypium > Gossypium rotundifolium. The sequence continues at coordinate 174,360,968 of CP106727.1, forward strand.
TGTGTCTATGGCCCGTGTCCCTCACATGGCCATGACACGCTCGTGTCTTCACCCGTGTGTGAAAACCTTGACATTCTATTTATGACGTCAGTAAACCTCTAGGGACACACAGCTTAGTCACACGTCCGTGTGCTGGCCCGTGTGACGAACTAAATTTTTACAAATTAAATGCAGGGGACATATGGCCTATCAACACGCCCTTAGGGCTGACCGTGTGGACAATTATAAGGCTATTTACCAATCCAATTACCACCCTGAAAAACAACCACACTCATACCACATCAATACAACACATTTCATTACCATAAGGCGCCCCTAATAACCACAATCAAGACATCCACACCGTAATTCCACACTACATTTGTATATATATATATACTTTACTCATTACTCATTCAATTGCACAAACTTACACTTCATGAATTTCATTATCATTTATTAGATATAACTTAACTAGTATTAGCTAATATCAATGGCTGTTTACAAAATGAATTGAGTAACAATAATAGCCAACACCAAGGCTAACCAATATGACATAACAAAATGACCAAGTACCTATACATGCCATTCCCAAAATAATCAAACTTTACTATACCAAAAGAATAACTTGATAGTGTGAATCAAGCTCTGACGTCCTACGATCCCTGAGCTAGCTTGGCGATACTACAAGGAAAAGGGAAAAGAGAGGGAGTAAGCATAAAGCTTAGTAAGTTTGCATGCAATAAATAGCAACATAAAATCTCATGATACATTCATACTTTACTGTAAATAATATCACAAATTCTCAAGCGCATTGACATGGCTTACTCATACTTACTCTTACCAATCACATATCTCACATCGAACTTATTTCTCGTGAGCTTCTCATGTATACCTGTATCACTCATCAAATAACTTTAGCACTTTCTCATCTTTAACATAACTTAGCTCTTTACCATCTTTAACATAAAAATTTAGCTCTTTACTCGTTGAACCACTTGGAATATCGAAAGATACCCAAAATTCATCATACACTTAGTAAGATGCCAATGCCATATCCCATATATGGTCTTACATGGGATCACATGTTGATGCCGATACCATTTTCCAGATATGGTCTTATACGAGATCTCATATCGATGTCGATGCCATATCCCAGATATGGTCTTATACGAGATCGTACATCGATGCCATGTCCCAAACATGGTCTTACACGAAATATCTTATTCGATGTCGATGCCATATCCCAGATATGGTCTTACACGGGATCTCAATTCGGTGCCGAGGTCATATCCCAGATGTGGTCTTATACGAGACCTTATAAATCTCATGCCTTGACGATGGTATTCTTTCTATTCCTAAGGTCAATCGGGACTTTCACAACATAAAACTTCATCATATTCTCATCGAAACATCGTTGATCAATTTGAAAGGAGTAATATTCATTCCACGAATTTTCAAGCATTTTTAAAGCATGATAACATAATATTGAATTATCACACACAAACTTACCTCGTTATTAAAATGTGTATAATTGTTCGATTTAGTCCACCACCTTGTTCTTTCCTCAGTTTCGGTCCGGACTTCGTGTTTCTTGATCTATAATGACAATTTTACTTTTTTAATGATCACATTGACTAAATCGAATCATGAATCATATTTTAAAAAATTATGATTTTGCCCCTATACTTTCTTATATTTACAAAATGGTCCCTAGGCTCGTATGATTAAATATACCCATTTTTCATCTTTTTCACATTAACCAAGGACCACAAATTTTATCATCTTTACAAATAGGTCCTTTTATGAGTTTTCCACAAAAATCACTTAGAAAAAGATGTTTATCATATATCAAACTTTCATATTCCTCCATTAAACATCAAAATAAATGCATGTCATACATGGGTAAGTTTTTAAACATGAACTCTAGCTCAAAATATAGCTAGAAATAGTTAAATCGAGCTACGAGGATCTAAAAAATACGAAGAACATTAAAAGGGGCTTGGAGGTACTTACAATCAAGCTTGAAAGTTGAAGAAACTCTAGCTATGGTGTCCTTGAGAATTTCGGCTAGCATGGAGAAGATGGACACCATTTTTTACTTTTCCCTTTTAATTCTTTTATTATCCAAATGATAAAAATGCCCTTAAGGCCCCTTCCTTGAGATTTTTCCTTCCCATGTCCATTTTTGTCCATCTTGACATATAATGGTCTAATTGCTAAATAAGGACCTCTAATAATTTTTCTAATGCTATTTCATACTTGAATCTTCTAGAATCTCATATTTTTCAATCTTTGCAATTTAGTTCTAATGAATAAATTAATCACTAATTTATAAAATTTCTTCATGAAATTTTTACAAAATCATGCAAACGTATCATAAGCCTCATAAAAGCCATAAAACACATATTTCTACTTCAGATTTATGATCTCGCAACCACTATTTCGACTAGGCCCTAAATCGGTCGGTTTGAGAATACTTTTTTCGTATATACAAATCTCACATCAAAACAGATACAAAGCATACGTACAGAATTAATAGGTAAACCATGCTTAACATGCTTATATAAATAGATAATAGATATACATAACATAAACATGCTCAGAGCAATTATTCAATCTAACAGATTATATAGTTTTAGGGTTTAAGTAGCCTTTACCGACCCTATGGTAGGACCACAGTCGATTAGAACAACCCGTATGACCCTACGGAAAATTTTAGTAAAATAGGCCCGCATGCCCGTCTGGCCCACATACCCAGATTGGCCTTACCCATTTGGCCCACACGGCCTGGCCTAGAGTTCACACACCCGTGTGGGCCCACACGCCCAACTTGGTCTAGCTCGTGTTGTAACATCCTAGATTAGGGGTTATGCATTTAGTGTATAATTCATGTGTTAGAGGGCTAGTGAGAGTGTTTGGAGATGTTTGAGGGGCTTTGGAAATTCTAGGATGAAGATGGAAGCTTTGGAAAATTATTGGTTTTAAGTTAAAAGGGGAGCTGGGCTAATGTAGCCTTAAGAAAAGTATTGGCGAATATAGGACACAAGAAGTGATGTGGAAAAGTGGCAAGGGATGCCACCTAAGGTGCAAGGGTGGTTGCGTCAAAGGGGTGCCAGGCCTTGGTAAAGTGGCTTCCATGCGCCACTTAAGGGCCTGGAAAGGGCCTTTGGACAAGGGCCTTGGTTGAATCCAGATTGGCGGCATGGGCGTGATTTTATTTTGCTTTGGCGTTAAGACAAGAGGGAGCTAGGGAAGGAGGCTTTAAAATAAATTGTGGCGAGCTTATGTCATAAAAGAAGGACATGGCAGAGTGGCTTGGGGCACTATATGTGGCTTGCGGCAATGAGGGCCCAGGTTCGAGTTGCAAAGGAAGCAAGAAAGGGCATTTTATTTTTGTGCTGCAAGAAGGCACTTGGGCTAAGTAGGTCTTAAAAGAAATTCAAGGTGAATTATGTCACAAAAGAATCAGCAGCAGAGTGGCTGGGGCGTTACCTGCAGTTTGCTTCAAAGGGTTCCAGCAGGTCCCATGTTCGAACCATGTAGGCAAACAAATGAGTTGGGTTTTATTTTATTTTATTTCTTTGAGGCAGAGTAGTGGGACGACATATGGACTCTCAAATGATAAGGATAATGCTTGGTTTTATTTTTATTAATTTGGCTAAGAGTAGGATAAGTGTAGTTTTATTTATTTAATTTAAGATGGTAGATATAAGATAATTGTAGTTTTATTTATTTATTTTAATTATGGTTTTATTTTATTTAGATTAAATGAGATATTATTAAGGGATATTGTTGTTTATTTTATTTATTTAAGTGGGTGATAAAGAGATAATAATGGAGAAAATTTTGGGATGTGATAAAGGGGAGAGGTAGTGGCCGATTGAGGGGCTCTTGGTGTTGGTAAATTCGGACATAAGGAGGGGGTTAAGTGCCGAAAATTGTTAGTTTTTCTTTAGTGTTGCTTTGCCGAAATTCCATTACTCCTCTCCTCTTCTTTTCTTTTTATTTTCTTTCAACCCCAAATCCTTTCTTTTTATTCCTTGAATAGCCGAATACCTCATCTTCTTTTGAGAGCCATAGCCGAATGTGTAGTCACCATTTAGAGCATAAGTCGAATCATCAAGGAAGGTGCCGTCGACTACTTTCTTGTAGTCTCTCTAAACAAACGTTGGTAAGTACCCCTATTAAGCAGTTGGTTTCTCTCTCTTTCTTATGGTATGTCAAATCAAGGGTAGGCCTTGATTTCTAAGAATGGTCGAATATGCTCAAGGCCATATTAATGTGTTTTTTTGTGCCAGCGTTAGGGAGCATTAAAGGAGTCTTCGGGATTTGCGAGATTAAGGTAAGCAATTGGTAATATTCGGCCAAGGGCCATCTTTAGAGTTTTCATGTGCCAAGCCGATTCTAATGGTTGCTAAGTAGGGATTTCGACTATTCAAGGAGCAAGTGGTGATTCGAGATTTAGTTTAGTAAGGTAAGGAGGCTTGTGTTATTCGGCCATAGGCCATATTTGGGTTTAAAAGAGACCGATTCTATCTATGGATGTTAGGGGTAAATCGGCAGAGATAACCAAAGCTCCGAGATTTGGTAGGAGACCAAATCGGCATTAAGGGAGGAGAAAAAACCCCGTTCATCGTGTTAGAATCAAAGAGTTTGGGATTTCGCTAAATAGTCAGGTGTGTGATTAACCCACCGTTTTTTGGGTTTTTTTGCTATATTTGCATGTGTGAATTATGTGTTAACCAAAGGCAAAGCGGTTATGTGGTGATTACCCAAAAAAGGGGTATATCGATAATTAGGTTAGTATTATCTGTTGATACGAATGTGAAAGTGCCGATGTGAATGTGACTATGCCTATGGAAATATGATGGTCTATCTTAATAACATGTGCATGCATTTATTATTATGCCACTATTACATGTTGCATGTGCATGGGTTGGGATATGAAAGAAGGTATGGGTGTACTTCGAGTACGTGGTTTGATATTAGCCTTGAGCTACATCGTGGATTGACGTTGGTGAGGTCACGTTGTGGATTAATGCGATTTAGTTCGCGTGGCTTGATGAGTGGCTATGTGCCTCATCGTGGTTGATATCGCTAAGTGTCATATCGTGGTTGATGAGTGACTATGTGTCCCATCGTGGTTTTGGTGTTAGCTACGGCTACATCGTGGATTGGCGCCGACCGAGGTTGCGTTGTGGATTTTTGTGCTTTATTGCACGTGAGCGGCATTGATTGCCTTTTGGAGTGAAAAGGAGAGGTGATTTATTAATCCCCGGTGTGTGTGGTAAATTTGGATAAGGGGTGTGTAGAGGATGGACCCTAGGTTTGGGTTGGGTACACTTTGCATAATTATATCGATATGTGAATTTAATGTGAAAGTGGGCCAAGCCCAATTGATATGTGGACTAATGTGAAATGGGCCAAGCCCAAGATGTGAATGTGGATTTGAATAAGAAATGGGCTAAGCCCAATATGTGAAAAGTATGTGGTTAATTACCTGTTACACGATAAGTGTTATGAATATGGGCCAAGCCCAAATGTAGTAAATTGTGAATATGATATCTTGTTATCGATATATGGGTTAATATGTGTTAACATGTGGGTGGAATTCAGTGGTTTAATTATACATCGAGTCAGTATGACTCGCCTAATTTTATCAACATCACGGTGATGCTTGGACCGGGTTTGGAGTGGATACGAGGTGGCCCATGCGAAGACATTTTATTTAATTAATTAAGTATTTATATTTTCGATATTTTGTTTAAGTGTTTATTGTAATAAGGCCCATTAAAGTATTTAAGTATTTTTATTAAGTATCTTTAAGATTATGTTTTATTATGGATTAACAATTGAGATATCTTTACAAAATGGTTTTATTTTCATAAATCTATATATATATATAATAAAGCTTTAATTCGGATATTTTTATCAAGCTTATATTATTTAAAAATTTTAAATGGACATGGTTTTTCAATAAGAACAAAATTTTCAAGTTCCACCGCAAGTCGGGATATTTTCAAGCGTTTTCATGGTGGCATTTCAAATTGATCGTAATGAATGGGCGGGTTTGGGGTGTTCTGATTTAGTATCGAGCAGGTTCAAAACTCGACTTTGAGGGTTTTGGGTCCAAAATGTTTTCAAAATGGGCTTTTCAAAATATGGACTTTTATTTCAGTCATTACGGCATGGCACTGTACCTCAATTCAAGTCCACTAGCTAAGTACTTCTAATTATTGAAGTGATTACTTATGTGAACTGTTATGGGCTTATTTGGGCTCGTAGATTAGAATATTAGGCCTATTAAACCCTAGGGCTAGTGCACTCAAACACATGCATAAGACTTAAGGACTATTAAACAAACACAGAAGTAAGTCATTTGAGTTAAGGTGTGGCAACCATTGTGCGCATGTCTAGGAGTGGATTCAAGAAGAGCTTGGTACTTAAGCAGTCCTAGTGACTCACCTCCTCTTCATTCAATCCTACAGTGCGTAGCTACGGTTCACCCTAACCAAGAGGACTTATTCATAAAGCAAACCCCAAGAACTAAAACCCGAAAGAGACTAGCCGTAAATTTTTTCTATAAAAACCCTAGTTTTTTTTTAAATCCTTAAATTACCCCTTTGATTTGTAACAAAATCTATTTTGAAAAAAAATTTCTCGAAAAAAATTTTTGAATTGCCAAATTACTAAAATACCCCTGGTGGAAGAATTATGAAAATGCCCTTGGTTTCTAAAAATACCATATTACCCTCGATTTTAATAAAATTTCTCTATTTTGCAAAAGTGTCCAAAAACTCTATTTTACGAAAAATTCAAGGTATTTTGATTTGGGAAAATTACTAAAATGCCCCTGTGTGGTAAATTACTAAAATACCCTTAGTTTTTAAGATTTTCAAAAAAATACCCTCGACTTTTGCTAAAATGTTTCTACTTTTCAAAAATACCAGAAACTTTTGTTTCACAAATATTAAGATACCTGATTTGGAAAATTTACGAAAATACCCCTAACTTCCAAAATTACCGAAATAACCCCGATTTCTGAAATTTTTGCAACATCTCTGATTTGGAAAATAAATTTTCAAGATAACCCCCGAGGTTTTGTAAATTCTGAAATACCTTTGATTTGTAAAATATTTTTAAATTAACCCCGATTTATTACCAAAATACCCTTGTAGGAAAAATGATGAAATTACCCCTGGGTTGGGTATGGTCAAAAATGCCCATGGAAGTGTGATTGAATGTTAATGATGAATGAATGTGTCTCTATCAAGATGGATGAATGTGAATGTGAATGTGAATCTCTGAACTAGAATGGTAAACTTGAAACTAAGACTATGATTGATCGAAAGAACCACTATTAAACTCATTTTCATAAAATTGTTCACGGTTAATCAGTGGAACAAAAGTACTAATGCATAAAATTTTTAATCAGATAAATCGCGACGCTAGACATGAGTTCTAGGGGACGTGGTCGTCATGGACGCGGTAGAGGTAGAATGGCGATGTCGTAACCGGTAGGGTCCGCCATGGGTCGAAAACGACGTCGCCGCCACCAAAGATGGGCACGGAGGAGCAAGATCAGATAAGAGAAGACGACGCAGTATCACGGGCTATGCTACGAGTGCTCGAGCGAGTGGCAGGCGCGAGTGGCGAAATGGAGCTTGAAAATCGATGTCGGAAAAACTTAGGTCGAACGAATGAAGTTTTTAGAGAGTATCGAGGTAGCTCGAATGTAGCGAAGCATTGGTTGGAGGCGATTGAAAGAATCATGGGCGATTTGGATTTGTACTCACGAGGAAAAGCTGAAAGGTGCTATCTCGTTGCTCAAAATGAAGCTTATCGATGGTGGCTCACCGTCGAGCAAGGTGTTCGATGGATCGAGTGGATTGGGAATATTTTAAGCTTAAGTTCGAAGGGAAGTACGTTGGATCTAGCTACTTAGACTCGCAGAGGAAGGCGTTCTTAAACTTGGTTCAAGGAAGCAAGTCGGTAGCGGAGTATGAAGCTGAATTTGTGCGGTTAAATCAGTACGCCAAAGGGATCGTGGCTCCTGATTACGAAATGTGTGTCCAGTTCGAAGATGGGCTATGAGATGAGTTGCGAGAGTTGATTGTTCCGCACAGAGAAAGAGACTTTGCCATTTTAGTGGAGAAAGCTCGGATAGCTGAAGAAGTTAAGAGGACCGTAAGAGAAAATCGAGAAAAGAATAGGAACGGGAATAAGAGAAGTTTTGGACCGTCGGCATCATTTGGAGATGTTCATAAAATACCAAGGATCGAGAATTACAGACGTGCACTGTGCGCTTTAGAGAATCGAGTCATCTATGTGCTCGGTGTGGGAGAACTCACACGGAGAGTGTTAGGGTAATAGTAAGGTATGTTTTCGATGTGGATCTAAGGCCCATTTGGTTAAGAATTGTCCTCGAACAACGAAGGTTCGTGGTCTAAACCATGGAGGAAATGGTTTGACCAAGGTTGTGGAACACCCGGTAGAGGAGCTGAAGGTTCGGATGTGAGACAACCAAGGATGTGATAGCGGGTAAGTTCCTTGTTTTTGGAATATTATTGCTTTAGAGATATTTCATTGCTGTATTGTTGGTGTAGTGTTTGAAACCACGGATGTGAACTCAAAAAAAAAAATTGTGCCTGGAAGTATGATGGTTCTATTAAGATCGAGTGCATAGCATAAGCGTAGTCGTGGAGAGTTAAGATGTACGATTATTCATTAGTAAGTAATTTCAAGGATGAAATTATTTTTAAGGAGGGTAGAATTGTAACATCCTAGATTAAGGGTTATGCATTTAGTGCATAATTCATGTGTTAGTGGGCTAGTGAGGGTGTTTGGAGATGTTTGAGGGGCTTTGGAAATTCTAGGATGAAGATGGAAGCTTTAGAAAATTATTGGTTTTTAAGTTAAAAAGGGGAGCTGGGCTAAGGTAGCCTTAAGAAAAGTATTGGCGAATATAGGACACAAGAAGTGATGTGGAAAAGTGGCAAGGGACGCCACCTAAGGTGCAAGGGTGGTTGCGTCAAAGGGGGTGCCAAGGGGAAGGGGTTTGAGCTGCAAGAATCGCAATTGGGAGTTTTTATTTTTGGCGTTGGGCTGAGGAGGCCTCAAGGAAAATTTTGGGAGCGTTTGGACATGAAACCAGGCCTTGGTAAAGTGGCTTCCATGCGCCACATAAGGGCCTGGAAAGGACGCCTGGACAAGGGCCTTGGTTCGAATCCCGTTGGCGGCATGGGCGTGTTTTTATTTTGCTTTGGCGTTAAGACAAGAGGGAGCTAGGGAAGGAGGCTTTAAAATAAATTGTGGCGAGCTTATGTCATAAAAGAAGACCATGGCAGAGTGGCTTGGGGCACTATATGTGGCTTGCGGCAATGAGGGCCCAGGTTCGAGTTGCGAAGGAAGTAAGAAAGGGCATTTTATTTTTGTGCGGCAAGAAGGCACTTGGGCTAAGTAGGTCTTAAAATAAATTCAAGGTGAATTATGTCACAAAAGAATCAGCAGCAGAGTGGTTGGGGCGTTACCTGCAGTTTGCTTCAAAGGGTTCCAGCAGGTCCCATGTTCGAACCATGTAGGCAGCAAATGAGTTGGGTTTTATTTTTATTTTATTTTTTTCCTTGAGACAGGAGTAGTGGGACGGCATATGGACTCTCAAATGATAGGGATAATGCTTGGTTTTATTTTTATTAATTTGGCTAAGAGTAGGATAAGTGTAGTTTTATTTATTTAATTTAAGATGGTAGATATAAGATAATTGTAGCTTTATTTATTTATTTTAATTATGGTTTTATTTTATTTAGATTAAATGAGATATTATTAAGGGATATTGTTGTTTATTTTATTTATTTAAGTGGGTGATAAAGAGATAATAATGGAGAAAATTTTGGGATGTGATAAGGGGGAGAGGTAGTGGCCGATTGAGGGGCTCTTGGTGTTGGTAAAATCGGTCATAAGGAGGGGGTTAAGTGCCGAAAATTGTTAGTTTTTCTTTAGTGTTGCTTTACCGAAATTCCATTACTCCTCTCCTCTTCTTTTCTTTTTATTTTCTTTCAACCCCAAATCCTTTCTTTTTATTCCTTGAATAGCTGAATACCCCATCTTCTTTTGAGAGCCATAGCCGAATATGTAGTCACCATTTAGAGCATAAGCCGAATCATCAAGGAAGGTGCCGTCGACTACTTTCTTGTAGTCTCTCTAAACAAACGTTGGTAAGTACCCCTATTAAGCAGTTGGTTTCCTCTCTCTTTCTTGTGGTATGCCAAAATCAAGGGTAGGCCTTGATTTCTAAGAATGGCCGAATATGCTCAAGGCCATATTAATGTGTTTCTTTTGTGCCAACGTTAGGGAGCATTAAAGGAGTCTTTCGAGATTTGCAGAGATTAAGGTAAGCAATTGGTAATATTCGGCCAAGGGCCATCTTTAGAGTTTTCATGTGCCAAGCCGATTCTAATGGTTGCTAAGCAGGGATTTCGACTATTCAAGGAGCAAGTGGTGATTCAGGATTTAGTTTAGTAAGGTAAGGAGGCTTGTGTTATTCGGCCATAGGCCATATTTGGATTTAAAAGAGACCGATTCTATCTATGGATGTTAGGGGTAAATCGATAGAGATAACCAAAGCCTCTAGGATTTGGTAGGAGACCAAATCGGCATTAAGGGAGGAGGAAAAACCCCGTTCATTGTGTTAGAATCAAATAGTTCGGGATTTCGCTAAATAGTCAGGTGTGTGATTAACTCACCGTTTTCCGGGTTTTTTTGCTATATTTGCATGTGTGAATTATGTGCTAACTAGTACAGTGGCAGTTATATGGTGATTACCCTAAAAAGGGGTATATCGATAATCAGGTTAGTATTATCTGTTGATACGAATATGAAAGTGCCGATGTGAATGTGACTATGCCTATGGAAATATGATGGCCTGCCTTAATAACATGTGCATGCATTTATTATTATGCCACTATTACATGTTGCATGTATGGGTTGGGATATGAAAGAAGGTACGAGTGTACTTGTTTTGATGTTAGCCTTTACATCGTGGATTGACGTTGATTCACGTTGTTTAATTTTCTAGTTCGCGTGGCTTGATGAGTGGCTATGTGCCTTCGTGGTTGATATCGCTAAGTGCCATATCGTGGTTGATCGTGTCCCATCGTGGTTTTGGTTTAGCTACGGCTATCGTGGATTGGCGCCGATCGAGGTCGCGTTGTGGATTTTTGTGCTTTATTGCAAACCACTTGCCTTTTGGAGTGAAAAGGAGAGGTGATTTATTAATCCTCGGTGTGTGGTAAATTTGGATAAGGGGTGTGTTAAGGATGACACTTTGCATAGTTATATCGACATGTGAATTTAATGTGAAAGTGGGCCAAGCCCAATTGATATGTGGACTAATGTGGAAATGGGCCAAGCCCGGTATGTGAATGTGGATTTGAATAAGAAATGGGCTAAGCCAGGTGAAAAGTATGTGGTTAATTACCTGTTACACGATAAGTGTTATGAATATGGGCCAAGCCGAATGTTAAATTCGAATATGATATCTTGTTATCGATATATGGGTTAATATGTGTTAACATGTGGGTGGAATTCATGGTTTAATTACACATCGAGTCACCCAATTTTATCAACATCACTGATGCTTGGACCGGGTTTGGAATGGATACGAAAGACATTTTATTTAATTAAATAATTATTTATATTTTCGATATTTTGATTAAGTGTTTATTGTAATAAGGCCCATTAAAGTATTTAAGTCTTTTATTAAGTATCTTTAATATTATGTTTTATTATGGAAAATTGAGATATCTTTCAAATGGTTTTATTTTCATAAATCTATATATATAATAAAGTTTTAATTAGGATATTTTTATCTCACAATAACCAACAACACATTCAAATACTTACGTGTGGCCTAAAAAAAGGATCCTCCCTAAAGCTCAAATCTTTTGCCGAGTCTTATTTTTCTACGCGGTTAACACAGTACCTAACGAAAAATTCCACAAACAAAAACTCACAATAACCAACAACACATTCAAATAGTTACTGCATAATCTTAATCTTCCCTTTGAAAAATCAAATACAAACCCCCATCAAAATCCAACCATGAAACAACAAGATAGTGGCAAAACAGTACTTACCAAGCGAACGCAATCAACCATTGGACAAAATGAGACAATTGAAAACCGAAAAGGAGAGGTAAAATTTCGGCAGAAGGGATGAGGAAAACAGAACGACCAAAAAAAATTTGAAAGTACTTTGAAAAAGAAAATTAAAAAAATTAAAAATAAAATAACAGATATATACCACAATCCCCTAATTATCTCCACTAACCCACTATTAAGAATTCCAACTGCACTAAAACACTTGCAGAACCGAGCAAAAATAAATACCCATGCTTGCGCAGGGACTCAAACATAGGACTTCCAACACACAAACACCCTTACCACTTGAACCAGCAGGCTCATTCTAATATGAAATTACAGATAAATTAATATAAGCCCACTGAACAAAGATAGGGCTTAATTCCAAAAATAACATAATTTGCTAAAGGTAAGGCTTGAACTTAAGACCTCTCACTCACACCCAGAACACTAACCATTGAAGCAGATACACAGTTGTGTCACATTTTCACAGAAACAGAAATATAATATTCAGGGCGTTATAACTCTACCCCCTAAAAGAAATTTCAACCTCGAAATTTACCTAGTCCGAACAGATGAGGATATTGCTGACGCATCGAGTCCTCAGGTTCCCATGTGGCCTCATTAATGCCATAATTCTACCACAGAACCTTTACCAACGAATGGACTTCCTCCTGAGAACCTTAATGTCTCGATCCATAATCTGAACTAGCTCATCCTCAAAGGTCAAGTCCGGCCTGACTTTGATCTCCTCAATCAAGACAGCGTGAGATGGATCAGAGCGATAACGCCTCAACATCGAGACATGGAACACATCGTGGATACTATCCAACTTTGAAGGTAACTCCAACTGATATGCGACTAGTCTCACACGCTTTAGAATCTGATAGACCCGATAAACCTAAGGTTTAACTTGCCCTTATGACTAAATCTCAAAACTTTTTTCCACGGAGAGACCTTAAGAAAGACGAAGTCCCCCACAGAATACTCAATATCTCTCCTCTTCAGATCTGCATAAGATTTTTGTCTATCGAAGTCGCTTTTAGACGATCCTGAATTAGTTGAACCTTATCCTCAGTCTTAGAAACCAACTCAGGGCCCAAAATCCGATGCTCGCCCAATTCAGTCCAACATATCGAAGTACGACACTTACAACCATACAAAGCCTCGTAAGGTGCCATCTGAATACTAGCCTGGAAATTGTTATTGTAGGCGAACTCAGCTAGTTGTAGATAATCCTTCCAACTACCTCGAAAATCAATCACAAGCTCTAAAGCATATCCTCCAATATCTGAATCACTCTCGAATTGACCATCGATCTGAGGGTGGAACGCAGTACTGAAGTCCAACCTCGAACCCAAAGCCTTATGCAACCTTTTTCAAAACTGAGATGTGAAACGAGGATCCTTATTAGAAATGACTGAAACAGGTACCCCATGCAGTCTCACAATTTTCGAAATGTAGAGCTTCGCTAGCTTTTGCAGAGAATAATCCTTCTGAACTGGAATGAAGTGAGCAGATTTGGTCAATCGATCCACAATGACCTAAACAGAATCCATCTCAGTGGGTGTCAAGGGCAACCCACTAACGAAGTCCATCATCACACGCTCTCATTTCCATAGGGGAAACTTAAGTGGCTGCAACAATCCCGAAGGCAACTGATGTTCAGCCTTAACTTGCTGATACGTCAAACAATGAGCAAAGAAATTAGTAACCTCACGCTTCAAACCCAACCACCAGTATAGTTCACGAAGATCACAATACATCTTATTACCACTAGGATACATAGCATAAAGGCTACTATACACCTCCCTCAGAATCCATTGCCTCAAATCAGAATCATTCAGCACACAAATCTGACCTCGAAAGCATAACACACCATCACCATTCAGCCTAAAATCTGAAGTACTGCCACTTTTAATCTGACGAAATAGTAAACCCAAAGTCTCATCCCCTAACTGCTTATCTCGAATCTGGTCAATCCAAGTCGGTTTAACTTTCAACTTGGCCAATAGACTCCTATCATCAAACGAACTAAGGTAAGCAAACATTGCCCTCAGATCAGACATCACCCTCCAACTTAGAGCATTGGCCACTATATTGGCCTTACTAGGGTGATACTCTATCGTGCAGTCATAATCTTTGAGTAGCTCAATCCATCGATGCTACCTAAGATTCAATTCCTTCTGAGTAAGGAAGTACATGAGGCTCTTGTGATCAGTATAGATAATACACCTCTCACCATACAGATAGTGCCTCCATATTTTCAACTCAAAGACCACAACGGCCAACTCAAGATCATGCGTCGGATAGTTTCATTCGTGTGTCTTAAGCTAACGGGACACATAAGCCACAACCTTACCATCCTACATCAGAACACCATCCAAACCAACGTGCGAAGCACTACTATAGACCACAAACTCATTACCTGATTTAGGCTGTATCAAAACAGAAGCCTGAGTCAGAACAGACTTGAGCTTCTCAAAGCTCTCTTGCTGAACATCAATCCAGACAAAAGGGACACCCTTACGCAGAAGCTTAGTAAGAGGATCTGCAATCAGAGAGAATCCCTCAACGAACTGACGATAATAAATTGCCAAACCTAGAAAGTTGTAGATCTCAGACATTCTTAGGCTGTTTCCAATCAAGTACAGTCTCAATCTTTCGAGGATCCACATGAATCTCCTCAGCAGAAACCACATGCCCCAGAAGGGTTACCTCTCGTAACTAGAATTCACACTTGCTCAACTTAGCGTAGAGTTATATTTCTCGGAGTATTTGAAGCACTACTCTAAGATGCTCAACATGCTCATCCTCAGTTTTAAAGTATACTAGAATATCGTCAACAAAGACCACGACGAACTGATCTAGATAAGGTTGAAATACTCTGTCCATCAAATCCATGAATGTGGTCGGAGCATTCGTCAGATCAAAAGGCATAACTAGGAACTCATAAGGCCCATAACGAGTCCTAAATGCAGTCTTATGAATGTACACATCCTTAACCCTCAACTGATGATACCCAGATCAAAAATCAATCTTGGAGAACACTGAAGCCCCTTAAAACTGATTAAACAAGTCGTCGATCATCGGAACCAGATACTTATTCTTCACGGTCAACTTATTCAGCTGTCGATAATCGATGCACATCCTCATGGTCCCATCCTTCTTCTTAACAAATAGAACTGGTGCTCCTCATGGAGACACACTACGATGGATGAAACCACGGTCCAGAAGCTCTTGTAGTTGAGCCTTAAGCTCAGTAAGCTCTTTCGATGCCATTCGGTAGAGAGCGATGGACACCGGAGCTGTACCCGGAAGAAGCTCAATCTTAAACTTAACCTCTCGATTCGGAAGTAAACCCAATAACTCCTCAGGGAAAACATCCAAAAAACTTACAATTCTAATATTCTCAACAGAAGTGTCCCTAGAACTATAAACACTAACGTAAGCTAAATACGCCTCACACCCTTTCCGAACCAATTTCTCAGCCACAAGAGCGGGATCACATTAGACAGAAAATCTCGACACTCGCCGATCACGACCACTTCCTTATCATCCTCAGTCCTCAAAACGACCCTCTTAGTTGCGCAGTCCAAACTAACTCGGTGCTTGACCAACTAACCCATACCCAGGATTAAGTCGAACCCCCCCAAATGGAAGCTCCATCATATCTGCTAGAAAAACAATCCCTTGCACCTCTAACGAACATCCCTATAGAGTTTACTAACCTGAAAAAACTACCCCAACGGACTCAGTACAGTGATCTCATTAGAAGTGCTCTCAACAGTAACCCCCAAGTTTTAAGATACAATGCTAGCTACATAGAAGTGTGTAGAACATATGTCTATAAGAGCAGTATAAGGCATATCAAAAATTAAGAACGTATCAGTGATGACGTTTGGAGCATCTTTGTCCTCTCGGCGTCGGGTAGCATAAACAAGTGCAGGCTGCCTTGCCTCTGTCTGATTAGCACCTCTGCCCGATGCTCTCTATCTACAGCTCAAACTATTACCACCTCTAGCCGCTCCACTACTTCTAGGTGGTCACGAATCGCCTCTCTAAGGTCGCATGAACACGGAGCTTGCGTCTGATCTACCCACTGTAGACAATCTCTAATACGGTACTCTAAAGATCCACACCTTAAACAGGCCCCAATCCTCCTCCAACACTCGCCCGGATGGCACCTACCACAATCACCATATGGTTGCAACCCAGTTGAAGCAACAGGAGCCCCCACTCTAACTGGTCTATCAGATCTGGCCTTTTTCTTAGGCCTTAAAACAAAACTAGAGGGCTCCAAATCCCTCTTATTCTTTCCTCTCTCACGGTCTCTGTTCTGGCGCTCCACACGCTTAACATTCTCAACGATCTTCGCTTTCTCAACTAGAACCACGAACTCACGCTCTCTCTATAGAGCAATCAGTACCCTCAGATTATCCCTCAGTCTATCCTCAAATCGAACGCACCTCCCATACTTAGATGCCACCATGCCTCGAGCGTACCGGCTCAACCTCAGAAATTCGGCCTCATACTCGGCCACAAATCTGTCCCCTTGCGTGATATTCATGAACTCATGCCTAGAGCATCCACATAGCTCGCTCCCATATACTTACTCTGAAACGTGGTCTTAAAGAAATCCCAACTCAAACGATCGGGCTGGGTACCCTCATCAACAGTCAACCACCACTGATAAGCCTCATCGCGAAGCAAGGAGACTGCACCTTTTAGTTTCTACTAAAGAGTGCAGTCTAGATCATTCATGATCCTTTCTATGGCCTCCAATCAGTACTCGGCCACATTAGGGGCAACTCTAGTGACACCCTAAATAGCTTAGCTTCATTAGACTAAAGTCGTTTAGTTACCGACCATCGGCCCCCATATCCAGAATGGAGTTCAGCGACCCTCTCCAATATCCTTATCATGGCCTGAGATAGTGCGTTGTTCCCAGTCGATCGACTTTGAGACCCAGTCTCAGTAGCAAGCGAAACTGGTGTCTCACTTGTATCCAGATTTAACATACTACCCAGAGAAAAAAACTCAACTCAAGCCCCCTACGGCCTCTTCCACGGCCACAAGTACCACGCTATGAATTCTACATGCGCTTATAGTATAATTCAAGTTTTATCTACATTATAAAATTTTATGCATCAGTTCAAATATTTATTAACAGATATTTTATGCATACTTTATCAAAAGTTCAGAAATGTTTTCAAAAGTTTCAGTCTCTAACTATTTTAGTATAGCTTCAGAAAGTAGTATCCACAGTGTTTCAGAACAATTCTAGCTAAATACAGAGATACTTATAGAGATCGGTGTCGGAGACTTGGTGAACCACATACTTCCTCAATTATTCAAATCTTTTGAAAATCAATTCTTTTCAAAACAAAATTTTGAAACCCAAAATTCACAACCCGAGTTTTGTAACTTGACTTTGATACCACTAAATGTAACACCTCAGACTTGGCCTAAACGTTATGGCCGAATCTGATGATGTCACAAGGAATGGGATTTGGAAACCGTGTTAACTTGGTAACACATCAGTTTTTGTAATTTACTAAAATCACCAATTAGTTAGTTTCTTTACCAAAACTTAATATAGCGGAAGCCTTTATGGTTATAGTTTGAAAACGTAGTTATTTTTTTAGAAAAACCATTGTTTGCTTAAAACCGTCGTTTTAATAAAGCAAATGTTACCAAAGTAATCGAAATGACAACAATCCAAAAATTAACAGTTAAAAACCAAAACAGTCCAGAGAGTCCCTAAAAATTACAACTATTAAATAGTCCAAAATTTAAAATGAACCAAAAGTTCTAAATCTAACTGTTTTACGACATAGTGGTCACCGTTGTGTCTCCGTAGTACCAATCTGCCTAAGTCTGTGGATTACCTGATAGAACAAATAAACAGATGTGAGTTTACGTAAACTCAGTGTATAACCCAGCAGAATTAAGCATGCTATCATACAGAACCATATACATAACCGTATGCAGGAATCTGAATCGGAACTCGTGTCCTTTTTAGATCTGATAACAAAATCGATATCTGATATACAAAATCCTACCCCCATCCTCTACACACCATCTCCGACCATCCCATCACACCATGTGAGGTTAAGAACACCCACTCATCCCTACACACCATGGCGTTTCATTAAGACACATATCAGATAGATTATGCAGCCAAGCTACCACAATATAGGTGTTTAACGTCGTTCAGAATACTTCCTCCGTATATACAAATCCCACCCCAAAACAAATACAGAGAATACGTACAAAATTAACATATAAACCATGCTTAACATGCTTATATAAATAGATAACAAATATACATAACATAAACATGCTCAGAGCAATGATTCAGTCTAACAGAACATATAGTTTTAGGGTTTAGTTAGCCTTTACCAACCCTATGGTAGGCCCACATTGATTAGGATAACCCGTGCGACCCTACGAAAAATTTTAGTAAAATAAGCCCATGTGGCCCACATGCTCAGATTGGCCTTGCCCATATGGCCCACACGGCCTGGCCCAAAGGTCACACGCCTGTGTGACGTGCCCGTGTAGCCTACACGCCCAACTTGGTCTAGCCCGTGTGGCCCACACGACCATACTTAAGCCACCACACGTGGTGTGCTGGTCATGGCTATGCCTTCGTCAATCACATGGCCGTGTACTCACACACGGCCTACCAAATGGGTGACCATACGCCCGTGTGGCGTCGACAGTGTAATTTTTTGGTTTTCATCGAGTCTCGCTTTTCTACGTTTCGGGTACACACTTGGTATCGATTTGATGCGAAACCACTCCTAAGCCTTTCGAAACCTAAAAACAGCGTATCCAAAAACCCGATTTCAGTTACACCTTCGAAACTCTAACGGAAAATTCCACAAACTAAAACTCACAATATCCAACAACAAGTTCGAATACTTACCGGTAATGAAAAGGATCCTCCCTAAAGCTCAAATCGCTGCAGGAGTAGGGCAAAATCTTGACCTTCCCCTAATCGAAAAATCAAATACAAACCCCCATCAAAACCCAACCATGAAACAACAAGATAGTGGCAAAACAGTACTTACCGAGCGAACGCAATCAACCGTTGGACGAAAGGAGACAATTGAAAACAAAAAAGGAGAGGCAAAATTTTGGTAGAGGGGATGAGGAAAATATAACGTCAAAAAAGTTAAAAGTATTTTGAAAAAGAAAATTAAAAATAAAATAACAGATATATAGCACAATCCCCTAATTATCTCCATTAACCCACTAATAAGAATTCCAACTGCACTAAAACACTTGCCCAGAACCTAGCAAAAATAAATACCTATACTTGTGCAGGGACTCGAACATAATATCTCCATCACATCAACACCATTACCGCTCAGACCAGCAGGCTCATTCTGGTATGAAATTACAGATAAATTAATATAAGCCCACTGAACAAAAATAGGGCTTAAATTCAAAAATAACATATTTGCTAAATGTAGGGCTTGAACTTGGGACCTCTTACACACACCCAAAACACTTAACCACTTAAGCAAATACACAATTGTGTCATACTTTCACAGAAATAGAAATATAATATTCAGGGCATTACACTAAATTTGAAGTTTATGCATTTTAGCCCTATTTCACAAAATTATCAATTAACTTTATAATTTAGTCCTTTATCAATTCTAAACTTAAAATCCATCAAAATAACATCTCAAACTCCAAATATTCAACAATGGTAACATCCCAAATTTTTAAACGGTACCAAAAATTATGACATGGGTCAGCTAGCTCTAAGTACCAAGATTCCGAAAACATAAAAATTACAAGAAAAGAACTAAATTGAACTAACTAAATTAGGGCTTGAAAATTTGGAGAACTCAATCGTGCATATTCTCCCTTGTTCTTTTTGCTTCAGAATGTTGAAGAATGAAAAGAGAATTCATATTTCTCTTTCAATCCACTAACATATCATCTTTTAAATTAATTAACTTTTAATTGTATTTTATTAAAAAATTTATAACATTTTTTTAATCTACTACACCTTATTGTCGTCCACTATTAATAAACCATTGGTCTAATTGCTTCAAAAGTCTATTAGTCAAGTTCTACCTTATAATTTAATGACAACTAAACTTTTAACACTTTTACGATTTAGTCCCTTTACCATAATTAAGCATTAATTCGACAAATTTACCTAACCGAAATTCAATTCACTACCAATATAACTCTGTAAATATTTAATAATAATGTTTACGAGTCTGATTTACCAAAGTGGGATCCCAAAACCACACTTTTCGACACTACTAACTTTCAGGTCGTTACATTAATGCCACATGAAAATCCCCAACTCCTACAAACCTTCTCCATTCTAACATTTTGCAAGTTTGTTTCAATGAAAAAAGCCACACTAGGGTTCAACTCCTTCAGCACGTGCCAAAGGCACCACACAGCCTGAGGGTTCCCCAGCCCTCGGACATTTCAACTTAAAAGTTTCATAGCGTCCGGTCGACCTGTCTAGTAAAGGCAGTCAATATCCCAAATACATGGACGTTGGGTTGTCCACCAGTGGTTTCCTTTGAACCCATGCCCACAGAAACCGGAGAAAACACAGAATTACGAGATAGCTTTTTCCCCTCACTAACCTCCACCGGGGAATCCTCCTAACTGGGTCCAAATCAGGATCTACATTTTCCTCATCCTCAAAGTTGCTTGACTTACATCCCCCAAATTCAGTCCCAGATTAATACTAGTATGGTTCAGTAATGTTTTGTTTTGGAAAAACCTTGAACATCTTTCTGCCCAATAGTCACTTCACTTCTTGAAACTCTTCATACCTAATCCATATGAAAAACATTACCCTCCTCTCTAAGCCAACAATTCTTACCTACCATTGCCCTTATGGGTACTGCCTTAATCAATATATCCCACTCTAAAAGTAACTATTTTCTGCCATGAACAATTCTGACCGAACAAAATCCCTCCGAGTAACCCAATCGCCCACAAAGGAAACAAAAAACAAATAATCTTTCATATTGGAATCGGGCATATATACTGCTTTTTTGAGATGAAACAATTTTCTTCCTTCGTTTCAATGCCCCTTGATTCACACAAAACCCCAATAGCCCCTGCCCATAGCTTTTATATCATACTCCAAAACTTCCCAATAAAGTTCCAAACTGCCTTGCCTTATCCTAAGACATCAACCCTGATGGCAGGTCATGGATATGAACCCAAAAATTTGTAAAGACTAACAAATGACCATTAAAAGTCCAAGGACTTCCTCAAGAATCTATCAAAATCAATTTCATAATAAAACCGAAACAAGAATCACTTATCTCCCAAATCTAAGATCGTCACCATGTGGATGCTATAGATTGGCTAAAGTCGATTTCATTATCTGGAACTGAATAATGCTAACTACACAGAGATCGTCCACCTTCTCACTCTCCTCCTTTCCCAAATCGTCTTGCCATCCCTCCTCCTCTCCCCCTTCTAGCGAAAGCGCCGCCATCCCTCTCTCCATCCCAATGTTATCACCATCGCTCCCCATCTCAGCAGCCACACACATGCAAACCACCAACAATCGAAACCACTCAATAACCAAGTAGAACTCAAAGATATGTCAAGAGCAAACTTAGAAACATGTCAATAGAATAGACCCTCTAAAGAAATTTTTTATCTCAATTTTACAAAACCACGAGCTCAACTTTTTTTATTTAACTACTATATTTCATAATTTAACGTAAACAAATATTCAACCTAATACGAAGCTAAAGAATCATACTAATTTATAATTATATTTAAGTACAGCAAGCTCTACCAAAGACAAATAGCCATTTTAAATACTTCAATAAAAACTTTTGCATGCCCAGCTAATCTAACCACCCAAATCCATCAGTTGGGCAAATAATATAAGGATGTATTTTAATATACCCAACGTTAGTATTGAATATAAAAGGTCATTTGTAAGATTTTTATCATTCACCATCAATATATAAATTTATAGACTACCAATAAATTAAATATTAACTCATACTCTAATGATACAAATAAGTTAAGTAATTATCAAACAGGATAGAAAGATTTTGATAAAAAATTTAGATTCCAATCCCATTATCTCTTCATGCACAAAACATGGACAAGGAGAGACCACTCACGGGCATTACAACACAAACAGCAATAAAGAAAGAGCTGATAGAGAAATAGTTTTCATTTAAGACAAGGAAAAATATGTTTTCATTATATGCCAAAAAAAGTGCAATCTGGTCCTCTCTTGTGGCCTAGATTGTTTGCTTTTTTCCCCCCCATATATCCCTTCTCTCTTCTTGACTCTTGAGTCTTGACATGTTTGTCTACCCGTGACCTCTACCTTTCTTTCATTCTCTTCCTCTCTATTTCAACAACAATATTTTATAATATATACCTTTTTCCAACTAACGATAAAGTACCAACTAAGCTGTATATAAACATGATAGAAACTCGCCAATCTCATCACTCAACCTCTAATATTACCTTCCCCTTTTGCTCTCTCATTCTCCTTTTATTCCTAAAACCATGTCAAAGTTTCAACGTTTTCTGTACATTACCTTCATTTTCTTTCTATTGAATTCAGGCCATGCATTGTGTCATACCAAAGGAATCAGATTCAGAAGCTCTAAAGGGAAGCACAGCCACAGGCAATCAACAATGACGGGAACCCATGGCTCCGAGCAGCAATTCATGCAGTGGGTCAAATTTGTTGGTAGCCTTAATCACTCAGTTTTCAAGACAGCAAAGAACAAGCTTTTCCCTTCTTATACTCTCACTGTGGACAAGAATCCGGCCAAAGGAGACTTCACCACTATCCAGGATGCCATTGATTCTCTTCCTTTAGTAAATCTTGTGAGAGTGGTCATCAAGGTCCATGCAGGGGTTTACACGTGAGTTCCTTGTGGCTTTCCTTTATTTGTAGTTTTACTCTGTCCTTATGCTCTTCTGCACATATATATAGATTCTAGAGTTTGTCTACATTCACTTGTATGCTAATTCTTGTTCAGTGTGAAACTGTCATACAGACACAAGAATGTAATTTCCAATTTTGTCTTTATCTACCTGATCAAAATGCCTTCTGATATGGTTTTTGACCAAAGAGTCTAATTCAAACCAATCTTGTCTTTCAAACTATCTTTAAGAAATTAACAAATATTTACATATATTTGATTTGATTTCAGAGAGAAGGTTAACATTCCACCATTGAAATCATTCATAACCATTGAAGGATCAGGAGCAGATGAAACAATTGTCCAATGGGGAGACACAGCTCAAACACCTGGGCCAAGAGGACAACCTTTGGGAACCTATGCTTCTGCAACTTTTGCTGTGAATTCCCCTTATTTTATAGCCAAAAACATAACATTCAAGGTAACTTAATTAATCAGCCTTCTTAACTATTCTACAATGTATTTAGTTTCTTATTTGCAAAATCAAATACTGGTGCAGAACACTACACCAGTGCCACCACCAGGAGCAGTAGGGAAACAAGCAGTAGCATTTAGGATATCTGCAGATACAGCTACTTTCTTGGGCTGTAAATTCCTCGGAGCACAAGACACCCTCTATGATCACTTGGGCAGACATTACTATAAAGATTGTTACATTGAAGGTTCAGTGGATTTCATCTTTGGCAATGGTCTCTCCCTCTTTGAGGTTAGTAACTTAATTCCCGACCTGTATATAAGTACATATATATATACAAAAAAAAAAAAAGATATGTTGATTAGTGGGATGTGTTTATTTTAGGGGTGTCACGTGCATGCAATAGCGACGTTAACAGGGGCCGTAACAGCACAAGGAAGAGGGAGTATGTTAGACGACACGGGGTTCTCTTTTGTGAACTGTAAGGTCACGGGGTCGGGGGCACTGTACCTAGGGAGGGCATGGGGTCCTTTTTCCAGGGTGATCTTTGCTTACACTTATATGGACAACATTATCATTCCAAAGGGCTGGTACAACTGGGGCGACCCTAGCCGTGAAATGTAACTTCTTTCTTTCCCCTACACTTCTCTTTCATGCATGCATATAATATACACATAATTTCATCTACAAATATAATTATTAAACACTGAAATTGTTGGGTTATTAGTTAATGGTTCATTAATTAATTAACTGGTTACGTTAATGGATAAAATATAAATACCCACTTTAGTAGTAGTGGATGCATGGCCGGTGTTTTAGGTATAGTTTGTCAGCTTCCTTTAGGCGCCCAACTAAAAATATTAAAAATTAAGAGTAAAAATTTAATTTATCATTGTCTTAATGAAAAGAGATATAAATGATGTGAAATCACAATTTTATATAATTTTTTCTCTTATACAAACTAAGTTTTTCATTATTTACTCTATGCTTAATAAAATTTTGATTAGCTCGAGTATTAAAATAATTAATTTTGTTTTGTTTTATAATTCGATGAATGTTAAATTTGATTTTTTTTTTTTTAAATGAAAGCATAAATAGTTGTTTATTCCCCTGACGATAACATTCATCTGTTCTGTTGAGAATTTAGGCTTATATATTTGGCAAACAAGTAGGACAAGAAATTAGGGCGGTTAATACTTAATTAGGAACCTGAGCTTCAAAACTCTCTGCTCTTCCCTTGATTGATCTGTAAAATCTACGTGTAATGCATTATGCAGAAGCAAAGAAAGAAAGAAAGGCGTAAGCAACCACCCAAAATATTAGATTAGGTAGCAATAGTGGGGGGATTATAAAAGATAAGAGGCACGCCAGTCTTAACTCTAGTGCTGAGCGGTGCTAAAGTTTATTATATAAATTTAGCAAAGATTGCAGAAGCTATATAGCATGCGCATGCATGATGGGGTGCTAAAGTTTGTAATTTTGTATTGATGTGGTTGGTTTATGTGGGTTGGCAGGACTGTGTTTTATGGGCAGTACAAATGCACTGGACCAGGGGCAAGCTTTGCAGGCAGGGTTTCATGGTCAAGAGAACTTACAGATGAAGAAGCCAAACCTTTTCTTTCTCTTAGTTTCATTGATGGCTCCGAATGGATCAAATTGTAATCATCAAAGAAGCTTTTTGTACAATCTAACCAACAAAAATAATACATTTCTACATGAAGGAAGAATATTATAACCAATGATAAAATCGATAATTTGAATTTGGAACCCATAGCTAACTAAATCTTTCTTTTCTAATCAGTCCATTTACATGATGACCTGGTTGCAAAAAGTGATCAAAGTAACCCAATTGCTGAATAATGAGGAAAGCTAGGATGGAGTTGGAGGCTCGGCCTGCAATAGAAACGGGCAAGCAGCTAATGTTTCATCTTGGGTGTCTGTGACATAGGAAGATCATAGATTAAAAAAAAAAAGAAGTAAGTAGGCTTCATGCCAGCTACCAATGTTAGGCCCATTGACTAGAGATCTTAGCTTTTGGCGGACGTTTTGAGCCTACCTAAGCTCTATGTCATGTCACGTGAGCCACAACTCACCATGATTTTACCTAATAATAATAATAATAATCTAAAAGAATTATTTATACAAATAATATTATATTTTCTACTTTTTCATAATATATAATTTATATATAATTATATGTACTTGAGGATTAAGTTGATAGAATTTGTAAATATAAAGGGTTAAATTTATTGAATTATTTAGAATTAAGATCAAATTGATAAAATGTGTAAGTGTTATTATATTAATTAGCGCTTCTATTAACTACTTAATAGAAACTAACCAAAATAGAAATACACTAATAGTTGGATGATTAATTTTATTCTTTACTTAATATGTATATAATTTAATATATTATATTTTAAACATAGAAAATGACTCAGGTATATAATCGAACCTTGAATATTTGAGTTTGAACTCAACTCATATTTTAAATAGGTCTAAATTTTTAACCCTAACCAATTTTTTGAATCTAATATTTTTATCTAAATTTTCTTAAATTTTAAATGAACATTCAAATTTGAACGAATAGTCCAATCGATGAATAAATCGACTCTATGTTTTTCATCTCCCATATAATACAACTACAATGTTACGTTATTGGCAGGCCTTCCAATTGATGGGTTACCAATAACAAAAATGTTTGTTAAAAATCCAAGATTAGTACTTGTTGAAGCATTCTATACATCCGTTGACTATAAGTTTGATTCCAATGGCTTTCGTATTAAATTTATATGGTTTAAGAGGCACTTTCAAACTCTCCTAGAGAATCTAACTCCTGTTGAGATACATTAACATGCTAGAGGTTACATCTTCTAAGTGATTGGAGGTGTGTTGATGTTAGAAAGGTTTGACAACAAAGTTCATTTAATGTTTATCCCAATTGATACGAAACCCCAAAATTTAGAATAAGAAAAATTAGAATTGAAATATCTTAACAAGAAAAGAAAGTATAAGAAGAAATGGGGTTGGTGATGGAATGGAATTGTTTTGCCAAATAAAATAAAATAAAAGTATCAATTATATGTTTTTTTAAATAATTATTTCAAATTATGGTGTAAGCTTTTTGTGATTGTCCGGCTGCAAAGGATGTGTGGATGCACCTGCTTTCAAATTAACTTAAGTAAAGGTTTTTTTCTGACTTTTTTCGGGTTTGGATTTCTTCTAATCTTTGTTGTCACAGGATAGTGGAATCACTTGGTCGTGCTGTTGAAAGATTTGGACAGCACATATATAATAATGATGATCACATATTATTATTTACTATCATGATAGGTTAGCCCAAATTAAAAGTGATCTAATTTAGTTAGAATTTTATTGGGCTTTTAATTATTAAATAAAGTATGGGTCAAATATGTATAGATACTCTTCTAATCAAATTCTAATTAATCAAATTCTAATAAATGATGGGCTAATTAGAATTTGATTAGAACTAATATGCCAAGGTTATAAATATTAGGGTTATGGTCCCCAAATTATACACAAGATATCTTTTCTAATATCCCATCATTAGTAAAGAGAGAAATATATTCTCTAAATTTCTTCTGCGCTAATTTGGAAGATCAAATCCCCAAAATTCGATAAATCTGCAAGGAATTCATGGATTCAGGTACGCTTCCGCATTTAGTTTTATTCTTCATTTATTCTTGATGATTTAACTTGATTATCCTGGTTTATTAAGTTTTATTTCAAATTTATTTTACAAATCTAACAAGTGGCATCCGAGCTTTGTCATGTTGAATCATTGAGAATGAATTGATTCTTTATTATTTTTGGATTGATTCGTTTTTTTAATTTTATGGATTTGATGTTTTAATTATATATTATGTTGAATCTTTGATATTCTGATAAATTTTTGGGTTTTGATTCTTTAAATAAAATTTTAAAGTTTTAAATAAAGTTTTAAGGTTTTAATTTTTGTATAATCGGAAAGATTTACGCTTTAATTAAGAATTAAAAAAAGCAAGATTTTATGTTATTTATACTGCTTTTAATATATATTTAAAAAGTTGTGTATGTTTGGGTTCATTAGAAACTTTTATGATATATATTTGATTATATCAATAGATGGATTGTTAATCGTTAATCACTTGTTTTTCAGCTTTTACGGTTTTTATATATATATATATATATATATATATTGTTTTGAGACACTTTAGTAATTATGTTCGAGATTTTACATGATGATATATGGTTGGTAAAAGAAATTGTTTTGTAAAGTGCCTCTTATATACCGATTGTTTATCAATGAATTCATTAGATATGTTGAATCCCTAAGATTGATGGTAATGTTTGTTAGTTTGAATTTTTTTATCGATTCAATTTTAAGGTTTCATTATAATCATTTTTTAATTCAAATCGGTTCAACAATTGTACAATTGGATTCAATTTTATAATCATTAATTCTTGAATTCAATATATAGTTTATAGAATATATTATTTATTATTGAGTTTATATGCTTATTCTTCTCATACTATTCAGGTTTAAGCATATATTTTAAATTTAGATTTACTTGGGATATGTAAGGCAAGTCGATCGGGGTTATATTTTTATGGTTTAATTATGACGAAATTAGATTTTGATGCAAATTGATGTTAATCATAATATGTGTTTAAATAATTTGGTTTTAAGTTTGGTTCTATAATCTTAAGTTTTGGCATCTTATGGTTCCAAATATTTGGTTAAATTATGATGATATGGTCTATGATATAAATTATGGGGTATGTCACTATTATAATTTTATTTATGAGATATATTGATTTGAAGTTTTATTTTTCAATTATTCATGTGAATATCTGTTCAATCATAAATACAACTTTAAATTTGCATGGTAAATTCAGGGTAAGTTTTTCTATTTGATTATGAATTCATGTATATGCGTGAATTGCTTTGGTGTTTTTATCCATGCCAAAATTATGAATACATGTGCTTTTTAATTATTTGGCTTTGAACCACTACATTACATCTGTTTGGTTTTGATATATATGGTTTTGAAACAAACAAAAAAAAAAGAAAAAAGAAATAGTCAAAAATTAAGATTTTCAATTTTTTATTGCATTATTAAGACAACCTTATTTGGGGTTATTTCAGAGTTTATAAAGTGATACAAAAATATAGTTTTGACATTTGACTATTGGAGAAATTTTAATTTTGAATATTGGTATGTTTATATATTTTTAAAATAATTTAATTGAAGCAATAAGTCACCAAAGTGATTTTTTTTGTATAAATTATTTTGTTTTAAAATATAAAAGTTTGTGTGCATGTAACTTAAGTTATGTTGATATTGATAGGCCTAAATGAAGGTTAATAATATTACATGTGCAACTATAGTGATAAACATGTGACGATTATTTAGTTTTACATGTGAGTAATAAATCGGCCCAAAGGAAGATTTATTGTTCGACATGTTATTATTGTCTATGTTTTGATTACTACACCATGATATCACTTACAAGTTAATATTTTGTCCAAAGATGAAATACTAATAGAGTGCCCAATATCTTAAGATGAGGTTTACCTTTATTCAAATTATTTTGGTTTAAATTTGAAGTCTTATGTGAGGTTATTTATGGTTTATGATTTATTCACTATTATTTTTGCCAACATCATTGCATGTTGTTTTGGGATAAATATATATACATATATATACTATTATCTTTTAATTTGATTGAAAGAAGAAATTAAAAGAGATATTTTGAAACAAATAAATTCATATTTTGGCTTTAAATTAAGAATGTCTAATATTTTAAAGAAATTAGTTGAAACAAAATGTCTCCAAAGTAACCTCTTTTGTGTAGATTAGTTTATTTGAAATATTAGGATGATTATATGTTTTTGTGATTCATGCGTTTATTAATTGACCTAAAGGTAAGTTAATATTTGGCAAAATTTAAACGACATCTGTGGTAATAAATGTGTGATAATTATAAGGTATTTTATGTGAGCAATAAGTTAGTCCAAAGATTCATTAATTGTTTGACATAATTTATTGTCAATGTTTGATTGCTACAACAAGAGTATCGCTTCTCGTTAATATTATCGTCCAAAGACTTGATATTAATGTTGTGTTTGGTATCTTGAGATGGGATTAGCCATTATCCCTAATTTATTGTTTACTTATGAATATTGATGTGAGTTTATTTTTATTTATATTTTGTTCTATATTCAACTAATTCATATTCTACTGCCACAATATCTGCTAATATAAATTTTATACCCATGCTTAATGGGACTAATTTCAATGAATGGAAAAGGCACTAATTTATAGTGCTTGGTTGTATGAACATAGACCTTGCACTAAGGGAAGAACTACTAGCACCTCTCATTGCGGAAAGCAACCCTTATATTAAAAGGGGTTTTGAGAGGTGGGATCATTCAAATTGCAAGAGTCTAATGATCATGAAGCACAGCATTTCAGAAGCCTTTAGGGGCATAGAATCTAAAAGATTACTTAGGCCAAGGTTTCCTTGACAAAATTAAGAAACATTTTGCTAAAAAAATGATAAGGTTGAAATGTCATCACTTCTGACTTCTTTGATGTTTATAAAGTTAAGGGTTAAGGAAATTCTGAGCGATCTAAGCGCTGTGAGTTTTATGATCCCATAATAAGGAATATTTTTAAGATGGGAACTGCAACATTTTTTGAGGATGTTGAGTTTGGGGAGAAATAAGGTTAGAGACATTGCTTTTGAGAAATAATTGGATTCTAACTCAGTTCCTACTATCACTTTTGACGATGTTCAGGTTCTTATACCTATCATTGATCAAGAAGTGAATTACAGAACCTCTGCAAGACAATGTTGGATAACTCTCCATTCAAAATGAGATAATTGTTCCAAAAGAACAAACTCAACAACCTCAAGAACAAGTGCCATTAAGGAGGTCCACAAGAGAAAGGAGAAATGTTATTCTAGATGATTATGTTGTATTTCTCCAAGAACATGAGGATGATAATGGAATGATGGAAGATGATCTAATCAACTTTCATTAGGCCATAAAAAGTTCTAATTCTCAAAAGTAGATTGATGCCATGAAAGATGAGTATAAGTCTATGCGAGACAATAAAGTTTGGGAACTTGTCCCATTACCTGAAAGTGCAAAACCAATTGGTTGTAAATGGATATTTAAAACCAAGAGGGATGCAAATGGTAATGTGGAGAAGTATAAGGCGCGTCTTGTAACTAAAGGATATACTCAGAAAGAAGGTGTTGATTTTACAGAGACTTTCTCTCCAGTTTCATCGAAAGACTCCTTTAGGATAATCATGGCGCTTGTTGCTTATTTTGATCTTGAGTTACATCATATGGATGTTAAGACTACATTTCTTAATGGCGACATTAAAGAAACAATTTATATGGTGCAACCAGAAAATTTTGAGTCGGAAGACTCAAAGAATATGGTTTACAAATTGTCAAAATCCATCTATGGACTCAAACAAGCTTCCCGTCAATGGTACCATAAGTTTCATCAAATAATTGTTTCGTTTGGTTTTGAGATGAATATTGTTGATGATTGTGTGTATCACAAATTCAATGGGAGTAAGTACATATTTCTGGTTTTATATGTTAATGACATACTACTTGTTAATAATAAGTATAGCCTCAATCAATACCCTAATAAAGATTTTGAAATTACAAAAATGCATTAGATTTTTTACATTTTAGCAGTGGAAAGTCTAATGTACGTTCAAGTTTGTATACATTGGAATATTGTGTACACTATAGGGATGTTAGGCAGATATTTTAAGTAACCCTGATTTGGACCATTGGATAGCATCCAAAAGGGTTATAAGGTACTTTTAGAGAACAAAAGATTACATGCTCACATATCGGAGGTCTAATCAGTTAGAAATCATCAGGTATATAGACTCCGATTTTGATGGAATAGTGATATAAGATTTTTTTCACTAAGGTGCAAATTATAAAAACAAATTGCAATCTTTTATTCCAATAGCAACAGGAGCACATCAAAGTAAAAACACATAGACTTTAAGTTCCTAGTTGTTAAAGTAAAAGTTCAGAGTGGTTAGGTGCTTATAAAGCATATTAGGACAAACTCCATGATTGCAGATCCGTTTACTAAGGAACTATACCTAAGGATTTATAAGAGCACACTACTCATATGGGTGTAATGTCATTTAAAGGATATTTGGTTTTAATGGGAGTTTGTATTTTTAAATGATTTTATGTTATAGACACATTTTCAGTTATTTCAGTTTAAAGATATTAAGTTTATTTTCTACAGAAATAAAGTTTATTTGGTTTATTCACACTCTGATTTTGGTAAGGTTTGATCTCACTAAGGATGACCAGTTGGAAATAGACATGTTTAGATCATATTGTATGTAATTTCCATGCTACATATCCATACTTGATCTATGTCATTTGGTTGTGTTAATATATGTGATCATGGATGGATTTAGTTACGATATATGTAACGAAAGTCACCTTGGTTCTATGTTAACATAATTAATGGATGAGATGTTTGGAATACCTTCTAGATATGATAGTAAAATTTTGAGCTCATAAGGTTATATAATGACAAGTAATGATAAAGTAATTAGTATATATATGTGGTCCAAGTGGGAGATTGTTGAAAAATTTGGACATCACATATATAATAATGATAATTACATGTTATTATTTACTATCATGATAGATTAGCCCAAATTAAAAGTGATCTAATTTGGTTAGAATTTTATTTGGATTTTAATTATTAAATGAAGTATGGGTCAAATATGTATAGATACTCTTCTAATCAAATTCTAATTAATGATGGGCTAAATAGAATTTGATTAGAACTAATATGCCAATGTTATAAATATTAGGGTTATGGTCCCCAAATTATACACAAGATATCTTTTCTAATATCCCATCATTAGGAAAGAGAGAGCATATATTCTCTAAATTTCTTGTGTGCTAATTTGGAAGATCAAATCCCCAAAATCCGGTAAAACTGCAAGGAATTCATGGATTCAGGTACGCTTCCGTATTTAGTTTTATTCTTCATTTATTCTTGATGATTTGACATGATATATCCTGGTTTATTAAGTTTTATTTCAAATTTACTTTACAAATCTAACACGTGCTTCTTTGGATTAATTGCTTGGCGTATCTGGAAGAATAGGAATCTTTTTATCTTTCAAAATATCTCTTGGTCGGCAACTGCAGTGGTGAAAATCTCTATTAGTTGGGCTTGTCAATTTGAATTATACCTTACTAGATACAAGAGCAATGTTTCCTACTTAAACCATGTTAATATTTCCGATAGTACATGGGTGCTTTTGACCACTGATGGTGCGGTAGCGAGAGATTCTGGTCATGCAGCTACAGGAGGCGTGTACAAGATAGGGATGGAAATTGAATTATGGGATTCGGTCGTTTTTTAGGTGTTTGTTCACCATTTGAGGCCAAAGTTTGGAGCATCCTTGACGGGATCCTTCTGTCACTTAATAAAGGCTATAGACGTACCATAATTCAGACTGATAGCTTTGAAGTAGTCCAAGCATTAATGGAGGAGTTAGGGATTACTGTGCTTAGAAGGACCCAACGTATCATGAATTCGGAAGGTCAATGGAGGATCCTTCACATACCGAGAGAACAAAACTTGGTGGCAGATCGACTTGCTAAACTTAGCTTGACTTGGAAATCAACCTTGCAGGTCTTTGATGACGCATCTAAGGAAATTTTAGATTTGTTACAAAAAGATAAATTCAATGGTACTTTTATGTAATTGATGTAATCCATTTTTTTTCACAAAAAAAAAAAAATACAATGACTTATGACATATTTTATATTTTAATTTAATACAAAATTTCAAATTAAATAAGATAAATGGGTGGATAGTTATTCATCGCTCAAAGTGTGTTTGGACAACACATAATACTTGGGTGAAAGTGTAATTAATAAGGTAGTAATTGCAATGTCTTGTAATTTTCCTAGACGTGTTTGATTAATAGAGTGTAATTATATCTTAATTTTCGCCATGTTTGATAATATAAATTGCAATTACACAATCGCAGAAATTAAATTATAAAAATATTAATTACTATTGTAAAAATTATCTATAATACTTAAGAAAACATCTCCAAACAAGTAGCAAAACCTAAAATCAAACCATTGTATATAATGCGTGAGTAAAAAAAAAAATCCAACAATATAATTACTAATAAAATCAATATAAAACAAAAATCGTAAATAATTTTATTTAATTGTTCTAGCTTTCTATATTTGTTTAATTATACTTTCTCTAATGTTAAACATATGCTCATATCTATAATCAATTGATCATTAGCCATGTATAAATAATTAATAATAAATATTATGTAATTTAGTTAATTAGTAGGTCAATATGTATAGAAAATTATCTTTCATCAATAAAATTTCAAATTATTTAAATGAGATTAGTAATTAACATATAATTATATTTTTAAAAAATATACATTCTAAAATTAGAAAATTATTATTGTTGTATAAAATAAATTTTTAAATTTAAATCATGTATGAACATGTTTAAAAGTCATAGGATAATTAGATTGAGTGTAATTGTCTGTTGTTACCCATATGATTATTCCAATTCGAGAACTGAAAAGTGTAATTAATGTACTCAAAATACACCCAATTCAAAATATTAAAATTATATTTAAAATAAATATTTTTTAAAAAGATATTAAAATTATTATATTTAAATTTTATCAACACTATCCAAAATAACATAAAATATTATATTTATAACATTAAAATTACAAAATAAATAATTTTTAAAGATCATCATTTATTTTTTATGAAACAACATAATTTAGATATAATATACCTACTATTTTTATAATATAAATTCAATACTAGAAATTCAATATTTAATTTTTCAAATTACAAACAACACTTAATTAATAATTTTATATTATAATAATTGTATATTAAATAATCCACATAGAAAAATTTAATTAAAAAATAAATATTTAATTTTTATTAATATTATGCTATTTTGTCTAAACTCGTATAGGTTAAAATTGATGCATGATTTTCAAAATTGAAAACCGAATCTGGAAGTATAGCAGATAGCAGATCGGCCAGTAGAAATTGGGTTAATTTTGTGGGCTATGAAACTTCAGAGGTTATGGGCTTTGGGGGTTTGATTTTGCAAAATGAACCCATAATCCGAATTGGACGAGGTATCCCTCAATTGATTAAACTTCAATTATATATAAAAGAAAGGTCTTATATGACACATCTAATGTTTTCTTTTTGCTTTCTATTTTTTACATAACAAGATAAATTTGGTTAAATTTCAATTCTAATCCTCTAAATTTTTATGATTATATTTTAATTATGATCATTATATTTCACTCAAATCTATGGCCCTTGTCGAAACCATTTTTAAAATCGGGTTTTGAAAAGTGGGGATTGACTTTAAAAACAAAAACGGGAGTCGCCACCAATCTTTTTTTCTTAGGTGTGATTGATTCACCTTTTAAAACGTTTCATTTTAAAAACATTTTTGGTCTACGAAAACATAAGAAAACAAGTTCGGGAGTCGGTTACGAACGAGGAAGGGTTAGCACCCTCGTAACGCCCAATATATTGGTACCTAATCGATAAAGTCATGTCCAAATGTTTGAAGTTTTAAAAGTATTCAAAAATATAATTTCTTAAAAAAAGTTGAGCAATTTAGGTTAAAATTTGAGACTTTCTTGTTCCGGAAGAATATAAACATCACATTCAGTACGTTAGGGCACGATGTTTAAGAACCTTCGTAACCAAAATCATCTCATGATTTACAAAACTTGAAAAGGGTATTTAGTTATTTAGCCAAACGAAAAATCGCAACCCAGTACGTTAGGGCACTATTTCTCGATTTTCTAAATACCAAAACATTGCCTTATTTTAAAAACATAGTAAGCTTGTAAAAATATATTTTAATTTTGAACAATAATCCATGTTACAATATCACATTTATAAACTATTATACACAAATATTAAAAAAGCAGTATAAAACAATAGCATATAATATAAAATACAACATAAATAACTACATTGTAATAATCATAAATAATAAATAAGTAAAAGGGCATTACATAGATAAACTAAATATATAAAGCAATATATGTAAAATAATAAAAATACTAAATGAATATTATAATAAATATATAACTTAATACATATAAAAGATAATACATAATAATAAATAATAAAGATATTTTCAAAAACAATAATATGATATAAATAATATATGTGAAACATGTTATAAAATCTTTTACAAAATAACATATGATATAATATAATACTATGTAATATAAAGAATTTAAAAACATATAATATAGTATAAAAAAATAAGATGTAATGAAAATAACTTTGAACTAAATAAAATAATAAATAAGGAAAATATATGTATATGTAGTACATTAATACATAATATAAACGATATAAATTAGATAATATAAATAATTTTAAAGCTTTAGAAGTAATATATATAATATAATACTATACAAGGTACAAAATAAAATATATAAGAATAACTAATATATAAGTTAAAAATAATATGTAATAAAATAATATAATATGTAATAAAATATACAAGTTTAATGAATTAATATACAAATAATAGAGATAATATAACATTTTAACATAATAAAATAATTAAAATAGTATTAGAATAAAATAAAATAATAAAAAATAGAAAAATGAAGAAAGAAGGGTTAATAGCAAAATAAAAAAAATAAAAGGGATAAATGCAATTAAAACAGTTAAAAGGATTAAATTAAAATATCGTTAAATTACATGGATTAATATAGCAATTAAGCCTCTCTTAAAAGCAGCGTCATTTTCGATTTTAATATTTAAAACAGATCGAGGACTAAATCGAAATAAAAATAAAATTCTCGGGTAAATTTTAAAAAATAAAGAAAATGTAGAATTGGATGAAATTAAAACAATTAAAAAATGCGGAAGGATCAAAAGTATAAATATCCTAATTTTAAAAAACACGCGGATCTCTAAAGCGGGTCGGGTCAACGCGCGAATCTCTTGCCCTAAACGACTTCGTTTTGCACTGGTGCTTAGGTCCAAAACGGCGTCGTTTTGAATCGTATATAAATAGTTAAAATAAAAAAAAATATCTTCGTCTTCATTTTTTCAAAAACAATTTTGAGAGCCCTCAGACTCTCTCTTGTTGGCGATTTTGGGCGAGGCTCCGGTGCGACACGCCGCAATCACACAGTCGTTGCCGACCACTGCAAGCATGATGGTGAAGTTCCAAAATGTTAGTTTTTTTCCTTTTTAATATTTAAAGCCTTTGTATGTAAAAAAAAAATAAAATAAAATAAATAAAGAAAATGAAAACGGACAGATTTCAAAATGAAAAAAAAAAAGATAAAAGGTAACCTTGTTTTGATTTTATTGATTTTTGTATTCTTTTGTGTATTTTTCTATCAGTCTCCCTCTATCCATTTACATGTTTTTGTGAGGTTTATATAGCCTCAAAAATAAAAAGTGAAAAAGGAAATAAAAGATTGGTTGCCATATTTTGCCGTTTCTGTTGCGATTCTTTCCTTTTTGTCCAGGTGAAGAAAACACGGCGGTGATGGGGCACCATTCGGGCGTGGATTGAGGAGTGACCAAGGGATGATGTGCGTTGGTGTTGCGGCGTGACGATCGGGCTTTCGCACTTGCGTACTGGAGGCGCGAGGCTGGGGTTCTGTTGGTGGAAGAGAGGCGCCTAGGGTTTCTAAGGAAACCCTAGGTCGAAAATGTCTGGTATTGAGCTGAAACATTTTGGGCCTAGTCTGGGTTCTGGGTAGTTAGGGTATTGGGTCATGTTTGAGTGTTTTGGCTGATGGGTTTAGGAACTGGGCCACGGGTATTGGGCTTGTATTTGGGTTTTTGTAAAAAAAAAAACTGTGTAAATGGACTGTTTAAGGATATATTTTTATTTTTAGTTTATTTTAAAGTCTGGGCAAAATTAGGTACTTACAGTTGCCCCTCTTTGCTCATTGTTGTGTAACGAGAATAGAGCAAAGACTATAAAAGGACAAATTTTGCTTGGTCTTAGCCGTACTTCAACTTCTTGATCCTCATCCTCTTCAAATGGCTTCCAATCCGAACTGCATCTTTAGGGGTATTGGAACTTTATCTTGATTTCAGTAAATTTGATAGCTTCAACTTCATGAAGGCAATATCCACTATCTTTTAATCTGCTCCACTACAAATTCAGGGAGACCAGATCTGATATTTTCAATCTGATTCCTGCAAACTCAGGGATCACCAGACTGATGTCTTCGATCTACTTCCTACAAACTCGAGAATCGTCAGATCTGTCATTTTCAATCTATTTCCTGCAAAGCTCAGGAATGCCAGATTGGTATCTTCGGTCTATTCCACTGCAAACTCAGAGATGCCAGACTGGTGGTTAAATCTGTTCCACTACTGCTTAGGGAAACAAGATTTGTCGTTTGATCTTGGTCCACTACTGCTTAGGGTGACAAGATCTACAATTTTTGACCTATTTCCATGCTGGTCAGGGAGATAGGGCTAGTGGCTTAAATATGTTCCACTACTATTTAGGGAGACAAGATTTGTCATTCGATCTTGATCCACTACTGCTTAGGGTGACAAGATCTACAATCTTTGGCCTATTCCACTACTGGTTAGGGATATAGGGTGGTGGCTTAAATTTGTTCCACTCTCGCTTAGGAGACAAGACTTGCTGTTCGATCTTGGTTCCCTACCGCTTAGGGTGACAAGATCTACAATTTTGACCTATTCCACTTCTTGGTCGGGAGATAGGGTTGGTGGCTTAAATCTGCTCCACTCTCGCTTGGGAGACAAGATTTGTCGTTCGATCTTGGTTCCCTCTTCGCTTAGGGTGATAAGATCTACAATCTTTGACCTATTCCACTTGCTTATCGTGGATATATGGCTAGTGGCTTAAATCGCTCCACTCCACCGCTTAGGAGACAAGATTTGCCATTCAATCTTGGTTCCCTACTCTTAGGGTGACAAGATCTACAATTTTGACCTATTCACTTCTGGTCATGGAGATAGGGTGAAAGTGCTTTGATATGCTTCCTCTTGTTATTTTAGGAAGACTTCATTCTTCATCGCTCCACTACCATCTCAAGGAACAAAATCTGAACTTTTGGTTTGCTTCATTAGGAAGACTTCAATCTTCAGTTTGCTCCACTAACATCTCTAGGGAATAAAATCTGAACCTCTTGGTTTGCTTCCTTATTATCTTCAGGAAGACTTCAATCTTCAATCTGTTCCACTAACATCTCTAGGGAACAAAATCTGAACTTTTTGGTTTGCTTCCTTATTATCTTCAAGAAGACTTTAATCTTCAGTTTGCTCCACTAACATATCTAGAGAACAAAATCTGAACCTTTTGGTTTGCTTTCTTATTATCTTCAGAAAGACTTCAATCTTCAGTCTGCTTCACTAACATCTCTAGGGAACAAAATTTGAACCTTTTAGTTTGCTTCCTATTATCTTCAAGAAGACTTCAATCTTCAGTCTACTCCACTAACATCTCTAGGGAACAAAATCTGAACCTTTTGGTTTGCTTCTTTACTATCTTTAGGAAGACTTCAATCTTCAGTCTGCTCCATTAGCATCTGTAGGGAACAAAATCTGAACCTTTTGGTTTGCTTCCTTACTATCTTTAGGAAGACTTCAATCTTTAGTCTGCTCCACTAACGTCTCTATGGAACAAAATCTAAACTTTTGGTTTGCTTCCTCAGGAAGACTTCAATCTTCAGTTTACTCCACTAATATCTTTAGAGAACAAAATCTGAACTTCTGGTTTGCTTCCTTACTATCTTCAAGAAGACTTCAATCTTCAGTCTGCTCCACTAACATTTCTAGGGAACAAAATCTAAACTTTTGGTTTGCTTCCTCAAGAAGACTTCAATCTTCAGTTTACTCCACTAACATCTCTAGAGAACAAAATCTGAACTTTTGGTTTGCTTCCTTACTATCTTCAGAAAGATTTCAATCTTTAGTCTGCTCCACTACCATCTCAAGGGAACAAAATCTAAACTTTTGGTTTGCTTCCTCAGGAAGACTTCAATCTTCAGTTTGCTCCACTAACATCTCTAGGGAACAAAATCTGAACCTTTTGGTTTGCTTCCTTATTATCTTTAGGAAGACTTCAATCTTCAGTTTGCTCCACTACCATCTCAAGGGAATAAAATTTGAACTTTTGGTTTGCTATATCGTCCTCTGAGGGACATATCCTGTAAACCTAAATGTATTATGGATGACTTTTGCATGAATGCAGAATGTCATGAGAATGATGATTAGGATGCATGATTGGAATGAATCCGATGCTCCTAACTAAATGATATTAGGGATGACATTTGCATGAATGCAAGATGTCATAAATTTTTTTTTATACAACGGTTAGGACACAATGATCGGCATGAATCAAATGCTCCTAATTTGAAATGAGAGAATGATCTCTATGGGTTGTCATTGCTCATATTTCATCATGGTTCTATCACTGATGCGCTACCATACTTTCTCGTTCAACTGGTATCTTGGACAGAAAACTCAAAGAAACCATCATTCAGCTCAACAAGCTTGCCCCGCTGTAATTCCAGAGTCAGCCATTGCAACTTCAAGGGAATGACATTTGGTTTCTTTCATATTTCTATTACCACTCAGAGGTACAGAACTTGTAGCACTTTCAATCTGTTACACCATTCCTTGAGTGTAATGACCAGATGTATGTGTTTGAATAGATGCAGGGTATCCTGACAATGATCCCCTTTTACACTTGGATTGACCTTGTTCGTCATTTGCCGATATGGTGTCACCAACAAAATTGTCTTATCTTTTTCCAATGTTTCCAGCCCTTAGGCTTGGTGAGTTCTGAACAATAGTCTTGTTTAAGATTCCTCATATTATTTAGAAGCTTCTAGAGTAATACGCAAAACTCCTTTATGAAAGTGTTATTAGTCCATTAATCGTTATTTCAGTATAAATGCTTGAAAAAGAACACAAAAATGGACGAGAAGGAAATTATTCAGGAGCATAGCTCAGAAAAATAATTTAATCAAAGATAACTCAGGCAATAAAAGAAAATTGATTTGAGTGTATCTCAAAAAGAATAAAGCAATCAAAGAATAGGGATTCAAAAATGGGTAAGATAGATGTTAGGTGCCCCAGATATCGTGGTCTGAGCTTCTTAGTTCCAACTTATTGAAGACCATTTTAAACTTAATATGTGTTTAGGGGATCCGGAGTACTCTGTCAATGCCCCAAGATGTAACCTACTTCTTCATTGTTAATCCAAATGTAGCAAGACTACTGTGTGCCCCACTTTATTCAAAATTTGAGCCGCCCTTTTCGGGTTTTCAACTCAAAGCCTCTTTGGTCTCAAAGCGCCCTTTGCGAGTTTTCGCCTTGGCCTCTCCTTTTCTTTTCTTTTCTTTTTCTTTTCTTTTTCTTTTTTTTTTTTGAATTTGGACTCAAGGCGCCCTTTGTGGGTTTTCACCTTGACCCTTCCCTTTTCAAGTAAAATCTTTCTTGACTGAACCTGAATTCACCGGATTGGGCAAGTCTTCGCCATTTATCTCGGTTAATATCAATGTTCCTCCAGAACAGGTCTTCTTTGGCATCTACTTTCTTCTAAAATCATTTTATAGAAGAAAGGTCTTTTTCAACATCAGGTTCCCTCGTGGAATTCTCTAGGATGACCCTTTTTATTACAAACTTGCATCATCTGATCGTGACGAATAGCTTTTAATCTTTTCTTCAATTAGATTCAATTGGCGAAACTGTTTCTATTTTGTTGAGAAATGTGTTGCCCCAACAAAGGTCCTAGCCAATGTTTGATACTCATAGAGAGTAGTGATAGCTTCTTATGCCAATCTTTACAAGTCTTAGCCACCTTTTATTTCTTCTTCTTCGTTTTTTTTTTTGCAACTTTTGTTGCACTGTGATATGTTGCCTGATCTTTGGACAAACTGTAGACTTTGACTTTGTACAGTTATTTAGACGAGATCCTTTATGGCATTTGATCTTTTTCTTTTATATTTTTTTCATTTTTTTTATGAATTTGATGACTTCGACCTTGTAATATTGGCATATGAAGCTATTTACACTCTCTTAGTGAAGTAAACGATAACTATGCCGATGAGTCGATATTGACTAAAAGCTTTTGACGAGTATTGGCCCCATCACATCCATGCCCTACATATGGAAAATTTGTGAAGAACTGGAGTAGGCATATGAATCTTATCTCCTTTAATTCCGTATTTACGGTATGACTGATGCAATCCCCTTCCATGATGAACCAACAGTGCCCGATCCTCTTTGTTTAGTCTGCTTCTTATTAGCCAAGGCATGTCCTGATATAATTGTGCGAAAACATCTTTGTATTCTTGAAAACAACTCAATCATATCTTGCCTTATTTTTGTGGTGAGCTAGGCTTCAGCTTTCCCTTTTCCCTAGGCTCATAATATCCAACAACCCTTTATAGAGTAAGGTCTATTTTTTCATCTTGTTCTACCATCTTTAACAAATCAGAAGGTAGGTTACAATCTCTATTATCTTCAAAATCTTAAGATCCCCTAGACCCATATCTTGTTCAAAAAGGGAGTCAGTAACAATGTCGCTCATGACGTTGATATCTAGATACCTAGATACAATGCAATGACGAATCCAAAGAATAAATGATTCTAAGGATGATTATTGGTATGGTCATGAATAAAGAATAAAATAATATTTTTAAAAAATAAAAGAATGTACAGTATGAAATGTAAAAAAAAAATACATTTCATTGAAATATAAATTTCGGACACGAGCCTATTTCACAAAAGAATTCTTATTGCCTCTAGGCTTAAGGCAACAAGTATGTTTTGAATATTACTCTAAATCCACTCTAAAAATACAAGAATCCTTTCCACAATTCCTATTGTTTAAAACACTCCTAAGTACGCAAGGTTTATAAAGTTTATTCCCCAGTTCCTTTTCCGCTTTTGATTTCTTCAAAAAGTCGCAACTTTCGTGTCTCCTCTTTCAATAATCACATTTACGGCCTCATCGAAGTGATCAAATTTTGATAACTCATCGACTTCCACAACTCCCATTTTGATGAGCTTTTCAACCAGCTTTTTAAACGTAGTGCAGTTTTCAATTGAATGACCATTTATTCCCGCATAGTACTCATATTGGGCATTCTCGTTATACCATTTTGGAAATGGAGGTTGCAACGGTTTCAAATAAAATGGGGACACCACGTGTACGTCAAACAAACGTTGATATAGCTCCTTATACGTCATTGGGATTGGCATAAACTGGAGCTTTTCAGAGTTTTTCCTTGTGACCAACTCTTGTCTCACCGATCCTTGTTGCCCCGCAGTGATCACCTTGGGCTGGTTAATAGTAATTGCTTTTGAGTACCCTTTGTTGTATGTACTCATATTATTCACCTCGTCATCCCTTTTCCTAGGAGCAGACCTTTTAGTGGTTTCCTCTGCTTCAATCTTGCCACCTCTTATGGCATGTCCAATCATCTCTCCTGCCATCACTATATCTGTAAAACTCTTGGTGGTATTTCCTATCATATGGGTGATAAATGTCCCTTTTAGAGTGTTGATGAACAACATAGTGGTTTCCTTCTCTAGGAGAGGTGGTTGAACTTGCATGGCTATTTCCCTCCATCTCTCTGCGTACTACCTGAAACTCTCGTTTGATTTCTTTTTCATGTTTTACAACATGATTCGGTCAGGCGTCATATCCGTGACATGATTGTACTGCCTCATGAAGACTTGGTCCAAGTCCTTCCAAGAGCCAATGTTAGCGAGGCTGAATTGGTTATTCCACCTAGAAGCTGCCCCCGTCAAACTATCTTGAAAGTAATGAATCAAAAGTTGATCAATGTTCACATAACCAGTCATGCGCCTACAGAACATAGTGAT
Organism: Gossypium rotundifolium; assembly: GCA_025506655.1. Classification (NCBI taxonomy): domain Eukaryota; kingdom Viridiplantae; phylum Streptophyta; class Magnoliopsida; order Malvales; family Malvaceae; genus Gossypium; species Gossypium rotundifolium. Next base: position 174,404,452 of record CP106727.1, read on the forward strand.
ATGAGCTTCAGGGCAAGTAGTTCCATTGTACTTCTCAAATTCAGTGTCTTAAATTTATGAGGAAGCATCAATTCTGGAAGCAAGCTCAAGTCCTTTTGCGTCAATTCCCAGTGATGATTAGCATTTTCCAAAGCATTAAACTTTTCTTCTAACAATCTGCAGCGATCCTCCAATTTCCTTGAAGAGTCAATTTTTTTCCTCTTTTTTGCTATGTCCAAATCAAGAATAACAAGATTGGCAGGGTTATCTCCTATTTTAGATCCTGAACCCATTTGGAAGTTTATAGGCGGTCTATTATCAACTTGCCCCTGTTGAGGCCTAATCGTGATAAGTGGCCTTTGGGGATATTCCTCAGACTATGTTTGTACATGTGTTAGAGTGAATCCCCTAGGAAAATCCTCATTGTCTTCAGCATTGACTATGGGACCTTTTGCTTTTTCCATTATCCCACTCATCATCTGAGCCATTTGGGTCATCATAGTCTTTTGGGCTTCCAACATCTAGTCCCTCATCTCTTGTTGGAGTTTTGTCATCTGCTCTTGCATCTGGTCTTGCATATCCCTTTGGAATTTCTCCATTCTCTGGTCCATTTTCCTTGTATTTGCCCGTGTACCATAGTGGTGTTCAGCTTCCAAATTTTCCTTCTCTCTCTCCTCTCTCTGTGTTATGTTTTCAACTAATTAGACTCTTTCTATAAACTTAAATGCATATCATGTGATGTAATGCAAATGCATGAATGTAAAGAAAGAGAGGCGTTGGCTCTGAATTCAGTTACATTAGAAAAACTTTACTAGAAAATAAATTTCTTTACACAAAACGGATCGCATACACGGCCTTGTCCTCATAGTCCAAGTGAAAACATGAATCCCTTCTTCGCAAAAGTCAAGTCTTGCAAACTTCTAATAGATGCTTCATCTAGCTCCTTTTGCTTGATCTGAACCACAACTCCTGTTCACTTGTTAGATTTGTCAAGAATGCCGAACGTAGTAATCTTCAAATAGTTTTGTCAACTTGAATCCTTGAGTGATAAGGTCTTGTATTCGTTCACGGACTATCAACCTTCTCTCGTTGTATTCACTTGGACTATATTCGGACGACCATATTATAATCCACTTTGTCAAAAAATCCATTTTCTTATGATCAACTTTTCTATTTAGTAATCGAATTTGAAATCAACACCTCTTTTCTATGATGGGAATGCAATGCAATCAAAACAAAAGAAAACCCATTAGCATAGGAAAATAAATAACATAGAACCTATCAGGGTGACCACTAGGGTTTGACATGATTCTACCTAGGGTAGGCCCTTAGGTTTCTACATGTGGTTTAGTTCTAAATTTGAGGTACCCGAACCAGCAGATTCCTCGATCCTCACCCATTATAGGCTCATATGGACTGAGTTCGGTTTAGGGGAATACATTTCCCTATGGCTGCACGGAGGTGAAAACCTCACAAAGACATAGGTACAGATGTATCCCAAAGTGATTCACTATCCTGCACGGAGGTTAAAACCTCACGAAGGATTAGCTTTTCACTCCCACTTAAGGGTGTGACCACGACGGTCATGCAGTGCAATGCAGAGCAATATATTTAAAACCACATGCAACAAAAGGATCATATTTTTTAAAATCAGAATTTTAATTTAGAACAAAAGGACATGAAATTATCAATTTTACGCCTGACTCTCTTGTGTCCCTAGTGGAGTCGCCAAGCTGTCGAAACCATTTTTAAAATCGGGTTTTGAAAAATGGGGATCGACTTTAAAAACAAAAACGGAAGTCGCCACCAATCTTTTTTTACTTAGGTGTGATTGGTTCACCTTGTAAAACGTTTCGTTTTAAAAACATTTTTGGTCTACGAAAACATAAGAAAACAGGTTCAGGAGTCGGTTAGTACGAGAAAGGGTTAGAACCCTCGTAATGCCCAATAAATTGGTACCTAATCGATAAAGTCATGTCCAAATGTTTGAAGTTTTAAAAGTATTCAAAAATATGATGTCTTAAAAAAATTTTGAGCAATTTAGGTTAAAATTTGAGACTTTCTTGTTCCGAAAGAATATAAACATCACATCTAGTACGTTAGGGCACGATGTTTAAGAACCTTCGTAACCAAAATCATCTCATGATTTACAAAACTTGAAAAGGGTATTTAGTTATTTAGCCAAACGAAAAATCGCAACCCAGTACGTTAGGGCACTATTTCTCGATTTTCTAAATACCAAAACATTGCCTTATTTTAAAAACATAGTAAGCTTGTAAAAATATATTTTTATTTTGAACAATAATCCATGTTACAATATCACATTTATAAACTATTATACACAAATATTAAAAAAAACGATTATAAAACAATAGCATATAATATAAAATACAACATAAATAACTACACTATAGTAATCATAAATAATAAATAAGTAAAAGAGCATTACAGAGATAAACAAAATATATAAAACAATATATGTAAAATAATAAAAATACTAAATGAATATTATAATAAATATATAACTTAATACATATAAAAGATAATACATAATAATAAATAATAAAGATATTTTCAAAAACAATAATATGATATAAATAATATATGTGAAACATGTTATAAAATCTTTTACAAAAACAACAAATGATATAATATAATACTATGTAATATAAAGAATTTAAAAAATATAATATAGTATAAAAAAAAAATATAATAAGATGTAATGAAAATAATTTTGAACTAAATAAAATAATAAATAAGGAAAATATATGTATATGTAGTACATTAATACATAATATAAACAATATAAATTAGATAATATAAATAATTTTTAAAGCTTTAGAAATAATATATATAATATAATACTATATAAGGTACAAAATAAAAATATATAAGAATAACTAATATATAAGTTAAAAATAATATGTAATAAAATAATATAATATGTAATAAAAATATACAAGTTTAATGAATTAATATACAAATAATAGAGATAATATAACGTTTTAACATAATAAAATAATTAAAACAGTATTAGAATAAAGTAAAATAATAAAAAATAGAAAAATGAAGAAAGAAGGGTTAAATAGCAAAATAAAAAAAATAAAAGGGGATAAATGCAATTAAAACAGATTAAAATGATTAAATTAAAACATGCGTTAAATTACAGGGATTAATATAGCAATTAAGCCTCTCTTAAAACGGCGTCGTTACGATTTTAATATTTAAAATAGATCGAGGACTAAATCGAAATAAAAATAAAATTCTTGGGTAAATTTTAAAAAATAAAGAAAATGTAGAATTGGATGAAATTAAAACAATTAAAAAATGCGGAAGGATCAAAAGTATAAATATCCCAATTTTAAAAAACACGCGGATCTCTGGAGCGGGTCGGGTCAACGCGCGGATCTCTTGCCCTAAACGACGTCGTTTTGGCACTGGTGCTTAGGTCCAAAACGGCACCATTTTGAATCGTATATAAATAGTTAAAATCATAAAAAAAATAGCTTCGTCTTCATTTTTTCAAAAATAATTTTGAGAGCCCTCAGACTCTCTCTTCTTTGGCGATTTCGAGAGAGGACTCTCTCTTCTTTGCATTTTCTGTGGCTCGACGTGACACGCCACCGTCGTCGTCATCCACCACTTCCAAAAGGTTAGTTTTTTCCTTTTAATATTTAAAGCCTTTGTATGTAAAAAAAACTAAAATAAAATAAATAAAGAAAATGAAAACAGATGATTTGAAAATGAAAAAAAAAGAGATAAAATGTAACCTTGTTTTGATTTTATTGATTTTGTATTCTTTTGTGTATTTTTCTATCTGTCTCCCTCTATCTATTTACATGTTTTTGTGAGGTTTATATAGCCTCAAAAATAAAAAGTGAAAAAGGAAATAAAAGATTGGTTGCCATATTTTGACGTTTCTGTTGTGATTCTTTCCTCTTTGTGCAGGTGACGAAAACACGGCGGTGATGGGGCACCATTCGTGCGTGGATTGAGGAGTGACCAAGGGCTGATGTGCGCTGGTGTTGCGGCGTGACGATCGGGCTTCCGCACTTGCGTACTGGAGGCGCGAGGCTGGGGTTCTGTTGGTGGAAGAGCGGCGCCTAAGGTTTCTGAGGAAACCCTAGGTCGAAGATGTCTAGTATTGAGCTGAAACATTTTGTGCCTAGTCTGGGTTCTGGGTAGTTAGGGAATTGGGTCAGGTTTGAGTGTTTTGGCTGATGGGTTTAGGAATTGGGCCACGTTTATTGGGCTTGTATTTGGGTTTTTGTAAAAAAATCTGTGTAAATGGACTGTTTAAGGATATATTTTTTATTTTCTGATTTATCTCAAAGGCTGGGCAAAATTAGGTACTTGCAGCCCTGATGCCTTCCATACATGACACATGTCTAATTTTTTCTTTCTCTTTTTTATGATTAAATTTTAGTTTTGATCCTTATATTCCACTCAAATTTAATTTTTAACATGAATAGATTATGGCTAAATTTTAATTCTAACACCTCTAAATTTTATGGTTAAATTTCAGTCACATGCCAAATGTTTTTCTTTTTGACATGACAAGATAATGGCTAAATTTTAATTCTAATCCCAATATTTTTATGGTTAAATTTTTAATCCTTATATTTTACTCAAATTTGATATTTAATATCTATCTTTTAATTTTAACATAATTTTGTACTTCAACTTTTATAATGTCATTAGTTAGTCTAAATACTTTATTTTGATTAAAATGCTTATGTGAATTTTAAAAATTTTAACACCGCTTGTCACGCCCCAAAATATAGAAAGTTAATTGAAATAATTAAATAAGAAATAACTTATATTTGATGATTAAGTAGTTAAAGCACTCCATCGAGGTTTTATGTTCAAGTCACTCCTCTCCCATTTCTTTTTTTTTTTTTAATTTCAACAAACTAAGATAAAAACCATACCAAAATATATATTGTTAGGAGTGAAAATTTAACTAGAAATAAGATTTAGGCCTAATTGTTACATATACGCATTTGCCTTTTTTATACCCGAGTTTGAGTCACCCAAATTGCCAAAATCCATTTTATTTTCGGTAGTAGGGGTAAATTACCATGTAGCCCCCTAAAGTTTGAAAATCCTAGGTATTTAACCCCATTTTCCTAATTACAACTGAACTATAACTTTCTTTTCCAAACTCTACTGAATTTTTTCTTTTTCTTTCCTTATTTCTTCTCCATTTTTCTTTTTCATCTTCTTCTTTGCAAAATATTTTCTCTCCATTGTTGAAATTATTTTTGCTTCTCGAATAAAAGTCAATTTCCATTTGAATTATTTCTCTTCCGGTCGTCGATTTCCCCATTGGAAGTATTTGTTTCTTTTCATCCAAGATCCGTAAGTACGCCTCATTTCAATTTTCAAATCTCGTAATTCCCATAGTAGTAATGAATAACATAAATCTTTGTTCGATCAAATAATCTTTTGTGATTCTTGCCCAAATCTTGAGTCAATCTAGAAAACAATCATTAACTTGTGTATAAATGTTGTTTGAATGACTCATTTTAGGTGGATCGAATTAGATTTGATCGCGAGAAATGTTAATTAGGCTTCTGGTGAAAGGTGTGTGTTCTTTTGCAAGCGAATCGAGACAAACCGTGTCTAGGAATAGGGCCACACGTCTCCCACACGGGTGTGTGGACCACACGATCTCTCACACGGGCGTGTGGACCACACGACCCCTCACCTGACCATTTGCCCTAGAAACCCTAGGCTAGTTCGAATCTCACACGACCTGCTACACAGTTGTGTCCCTTCTGTAGGTTAATTTTGTGATTGCCATACGGGAACAGTCTATTACACAACCATGTAACCCTTCCACACAACTTAGAGCCTCTCACACTGCTGTGTGACCCCTGATTTACAATTTTACCCATAATTTTATGAATTCATTAATTTAGTGTAACATCCTAAATTTATGGGCCTATGCATTTAGTGTGGGGATATGTTTAATTTGTTAATTTAAGTGATAGGGGTTCAAAATTGGGCTTAGGATTAGGCAAAGGCCTTAATTGAATTATTTTAAGGTGGCGTCATTAACAATAAAAGAGGCCCAAGTTCTGGCCACAAGGAGCCCATGTTTTTAGGGCCATTTTCGACACCTAAAATGAAGCAAGGAGTGATGCCACACACAAGGAGTTAGGGGCCCAAAATTTAAGTTTAATAAAGCCCAAATCTTTTAATTTAAATGAGTTAAATTTAGGCATTAAGATTTGATGAGGTGGACGGCTACAAGGCTCAAAAATAGGAAGATTTAGATGGATTTTATAATTGATAAAATAGTAGATAAAAAAGAGAAAAGTTAGGAGCTTATCTACAAGGGAGGTGATGGCCGAAAATTCATCACCTAGAGGAATGTAGATATCGGCTACTGCATGGCAAAGGGGGTGCCAAATTTTCCCTCTCATTTAGCTTGAATTTTAATTAATTAGGAAGGGCATTTTCGATTTTATACATGAGGTGTCGAAATATCTATAAATAGGGGGGATAGCTCCTTAATTCTGACATTGAAAACCCTAATTTCTTCTCTCATTGTACCGAAATTCCTTAGCCCCTCCCTATCCAATTTCTTTTCTCTAATTTCTTCAAAACCTGAAACTCTTCTCCACTTTTTCCTCCTGGTGCCAATTTCTCTAAAAAGCCAAAGCATCTATAGTCTTTTCTTTTATTCATCCTATTTGAGAATTAGTTCTATTCTTCTGGCATTTAAAACTTTCCTTTGGCATTGTCGAATCTCCTTTCCAAGTGTTAGCGAATTCCTATACTAAGGTAAGTCTTGATTTACATTAGATCTCATATTCTATTTCGGTTCTTAAAAGGCAAAAGCCAAAAAATTAACAGTTTAATGATTCTATGTTGGGCGGCAATTCGGGATTTGAAGGAAGCTTGGTCAATTAGATCTAAAAGCCAAAAATAACTAGTCTCCACTTTCGGGATTTTTAAGGTAAGAAGATTTCCCTAGATTTCTATTAGATTTGATCATTATATGCAAGATCTTAAGGTTATAATGAGAATTAACGATTTAAATATTGTGATAGTAGTTCTGATAAAGACTTGTGAGGGAATTAAATATGGATCAGGCAAAGGAGAAAATCCCTAAGTTTAAGAAAAGAGCAGTATCTACCATTCGAGATTGGCCACTTGGTTGTGGACCGCTTCGAACAACACCTTAGGCGGATAGCGATGAGTGTCGACTAAGGATAAGCGTCGACATAGAAAGCATCGTCTTATCGGTGTCGGTGTGTAGATCTCTAACACACTAATAAGCTGTATGTATGACTATATATATGTTATAGGCTTAAAAGCCGGAATGAGGCTGTTTAGACAGTCGAATGGAACCTTAAAAGGGTTAGGCAAGGATGCCAGGTACGTAAACATAGAACTCCCTATGTGTATCGGAAAATATATATGACTGTATAATGTTTTCTTTATGTGTATACATGGGGTGGGAATATGATATTGAAGGGGAAGTGCATGATAGGTTACTTGGTGATCGGTGGTGGAAATCCCACATATACAAATGTTAGGTCACATAGTGATCGGTGGCTATGCCACATTCAATGATTCCTAATTATTAGGAATAGGCAGTGCGACTGTCCTTTTGGTATGTAGCGGATGGAGGGTTGATTGTAGAAATCCCCAAGGTGTGATGGTTGGTACGAGTTGGTGTGTAGATGATGGAAACCTAGGATGGGTTAGGTTATTCGTTATTTATCGTTTACCATGTGATTATGATTGTTACCTTCATGTATGGGCCAGGGCCCATAATTTGTTTGTGGGCTCGGGTCATTGTGTGTTTTGAGATTTATGCACTGAGTCTTGGTGACTCACGCTTTCTTTTTCTCTACTCTTCCAGATGAGCAGTAGATCGTGGACATGGGAGCCGAGACGGACTCGAGAGGCCATCAAGTTTTATTTCTACAAATTATTTTTGGGATTTCTTTAAATTTTATTTTATTTTATTTGGGAATATTTGTGTAATAAGGCCCCTAGTTTTATTCAACTAAGAAGTTTTCCATGTTATGCAACTTATGAATTCATGATAAGGTTTATTTATACGTAATAATAATACAAATTATTTTTGGGATTTCTTAAATTTTATTTTATTTTATTTGGGAATATTTATGTAATAAGGCCCTAGTTTTATTCAACTAAGAAGTTTTCCATGTTATGCAACTTATGAATTCATGATAAGGTTTATTTATACGTAATAATAATACAAAAGGTTTATTTCAAAAGTCACTTCTTTATTCAAATTTTAAATAATTAACTTGTGTTTTAAAATCCGATAAAGTGTTATGTGTTCCATAACACGCCGAGATCTGGTCAAACGCATGGGCCGGGTTTTGGGTATTACATTTTGGTATCGAGCCAGTTCAAAACTCGAGTCGTGAAATGGGCCTAGAGGTGTTTTGGAAAAAAATTTTAGAAAAATGTCCGGTTGGAGGATATGGCTTTCGAGTCTACTGGCACCCGATCCACGTGGTAAGTATTCTGAACTCTCTGTGTGTTATATATCTATGTAGGCTTGATGGACTTTTTGGGACGTAGACTAATTAGATTTAGAACTTGATGGACTCTAGGTTTAGCTGAAACAACTCCTTAAATTTCATAAGACTTAACCTCACTAAACAAAACCCATGAACGAGTCGCAAGACTAAGGTGTGGCAACGGGCATACGCATGTCTAGGAATAGATCCGGAAGAGCTTTGTATTTAAGCAGTCCTAGTGACTCACCTCCTCTTCGCTGGAATCTTACCAGGTGCGTAGTGGCTGTTCACTCTAGTTATGAGGACTTGTTGATGGGCCAAACCTATAATTAAAACCCGAAAGGGACCAGTCACCATATTTTGCAAACAAAAACCCCTAGTTTTTGTAAATTTCCAAAGAAATTCACTTGATTTGTGAAAATTTCCAACCAACAGTGACTTTGTAAAATGCCTATGTTTTGAAAATTTACCCAAAAACCGTATGTTCACAAGAGTAACTAGATTTTTTTTTCAAAATACCCCTTCGAAATAAAAAAAAAGTAACAACATCAAAATATCCCTAATTTGAAAAATTACCGAAATATCCTAATTTGTGAAATTACCAAAATACCCCTGGATTGTAAAATTACCAAAATACCCCTGGTTTGTGAAATTATTAAATTACCCCTAGTTTGCAAAATTACCGAATTACCCTTGGTTTGTAAAATTATTGAAATACCCTCGGATTGAAAAATTACTAAAATATCCTTATTTTACAAAATCACCAAAGAACTTTATTTTGAAAAATTACGAAAATACCCCTATAGGATAAAATTACGAAAATACCCCTGGGTAGTAAATCAACAACAACCACAACAACAACACTTTTCTGTGATGAACGTAAGTTCATGGATGTTGATGATTGAATGTATGTGTTTCCTAGAGGATATGAACTTGAGACTGTATTGTGAGTACGGATTCGAAATAACTACTTTTAAAAATATTATCCATAAGACTGTTCGTGGTTAATTAGTGGAAGAAAACTACTAATTCATCAAAATTCTAATCAGATAAACGTGAAGCGGTAGGATGAGTACAAGGGGTCGAGGACGTCTGCCACGTGGTCGTGGTAGGGGTAAGATGACTCTGTCAGAACCAGTAAGATCTGGCCACGAGTTAGGAAACGAAATGCCAGCTAAAGAGGTCGAATGTCAGGATCAGATGGCCGGAGATGATGCTGTATCTTAGGCGATGTTGAGGGTTCTAGAGAGGGTTGCTGGAGTAGGCATGGGCACAGAGCCCGAAAATCTGTGCCGGAGCGGCTTAGGGCCAATGGGGTAGAAGTGTTTAGGGGAATTTCTGGTGTAGCCCCAAGTTCAGCTGAGTATTGGTTGGAGGCGGTAGAACGCATAATGGATGATTTAGACTTTACGGAGGAGGAGAAGTTGAAAGGAATTATATCTCTCCTACGGGATGAAGCCTACCAATGGTGGCTTACGGTTAAGGATGGAACAGTGGCTGACCATATTACTTGGAATCTCTTTAAAACAACGTTTCAGAATAAGTATATTGGATCAAGTTATGTGGATCTTGTATGAGCATTTCGAATCTGGTTCAAGGAGTAGGTTAGTGGTGCGTATGAAGCTGGATTCTTACGCCTTAGCCGTTATGCTCGTGGGATGGTAGCCACGGAGCATGAACGTTGTGTTAGGTTTGAAGATGGCCTGAGGGATGACTTGCGTTTTTTGATAGCCCCACAACGGGAGAGGGAATTTACTGTGCTTGTGGAAAAGGCTAAGATAGCTGAGGAGGTAAAGTGGACTAAGAAACTGAATCGGGATAGAGATAGGAGTAGAAGTAAGAGGAATTTTGAATCGTCAAGGGTAGTTAGGCAAACTCAAAAAAGACCTAGGTCAGATGGGCTGAAACAGGATGAGAGACCGGCTACTGCTAACCAGACACAAAAGTGTGCTCGATGTGGTAAGTTCCATACCGGTGAGTGTTGGGCAGGCACTGGGAAGTGTTTTAGGTGTGGATCTACGGACCACTAAGTTAGAAACTGTCATGACAATTGGGCGATGAAGGGCCCACAGTCAAGGAATGCATCACGGGAAGAGAAGGTCAACAACCACCAAGGGCCGTGGTCAAGTCAATGGTGGCAATGGCACGAGACTTGGTCGTGGAGGTGCAAGCTATCTTGGGCGAGGCACCACCTTGGTCTATGCAAAGACGTCGCCAAGGGGACGATGACGCTCTAGATGTGAATATCGGTGCGTACCTACCATAGTATACTAAGTGTTTATTTTGGCTTTAGAATAAGAGTGTGCAGTGAAAGCATAGTAGTGAGACTTAGGTAGTTTGATTACTAGTTAATTGGAAATTTCGAGGACGAAATTTCTTTAAGAAGCGAAGCGTAACATCCTAAATTTATGGGCCTATGTATTTAGTGTGGGGATATGTTTAATTTGTTAGTTTAAGTGATAGGGGTTCAAAATTGGGCTTAGGATTAGGTAAAGGCCTTGATTGAATTATTTTAAGGTGGCATCATTGACAATAAAAGAGGCACAAGTTTTGGCCACAAGGAGCCCATGTTTTTAGGGCCATTTTCGGCACCTAAAATGAAGCAAGGAGTGACGCCACACACAAGGAGTTAGGGCCCAAAATTTAAGTTTAATAAAGCCCAAATCTTTTAATTTAAGTAAGTTAAATTTAGGCATTAAGATTTGATGAGGTGAACGGCTAAAAGGCTCAAAAATAGGAAGATTTAGATGGATTTTATAATTGATAAAATAGTAGATAAAAAGGAGAAAAGTTAGGAGCTTATCTACAAGGGAGGTGATCATCGAAAATCCATCACTTAGAGGAGTGTAGAAATCGGCTACTGCATGGCAAAGGGGTGCCGAATTTTCCCTCTTATTTAGCTTGAATTTCAATTAATTAAGAAGGGAGTTTTCGGTTTTATACATGAGTGTTGAAATATCTATAAATAGGGGGGATAGCTCCTTGATTCTGACATTGAAAACCCTAATTTCTTCTCCCATTGTGCGAAATTCCTTAGCCTCTCCTCTCTAATTTTTTCTCCAATTTCTTCAAAAGTCGAAATTCTTCTCCACTTTTTCCTCCCAGTGTTGATTTCTCTAAAAGTCAAGCATCTATAGTCTTTTCTTTTATTCATCCTATTTGAGAATTAGTTCTATTCTTCCCAGATTTAAAACTTTCCTTTGGCATTGTCGAATCTCCTTTCCAAGTGTTAGCGAATTCCTATACTAAGGTAAGTGTCAATTTCATTAGATCTCATTTTCTATTTCGGTTCTTAAAAGGCAAAAGCTGAAAAATTAACAGTTTAATGATTCTATGCTGGGCGGCAATTTTGGATTTGAAGGAAGCTTGGTCAATTAGATCTAAAAGTCGAAAATAGCTAGTCTCCACTTTCGGGATTTTTAAGGTAAGAAGATTTCCCTAGATTTCTATTATATTTGATCATTATATGCAAGATCTTAAGGTTATAATGAGAATTAACGATTTAAATATTGTGATAGTAGTTCTGATACGGACTTGTGATAGAATTAAATATGGATCAGGCAAAGGAGAAAATCCCTAAGTTTAAGAAAATAGCAGTATCTACCATTCGAGATTGGCCACTTGGTTGTGGACCGGCTTCTAAACAACACCTTAGGCAGATAGCAGTAGTGTCGACTAAGAATAGCGTCGAAATAGAAAGCGATCAGGTGTGTAGATCTCTAACACACTAATAAACCTGTATGTATGACTATATATATATGTTATGGGCTTAAAAGCCGGAATGAGGTTGTTTAGACAGTCAAATGGAACCCTAAAAGAGTTAGGCAAGGATGCGAGTGCGTAAACATAGAACTCCCTATATGTATCGGAAAATATATATGATGCATGATGTTTTCTTTTGTGTATGCATGGGGTGGGAATATGATATTGAAGGGAAGTGCATGATAGGTCACTTAGTGATCGGTGGTGAAAATCCACATATACAAATGTTAGGTCACATAGTGATGGGTGGCTATACCACATTCAATGATTCTAATTATTAGGAATAGGCGGTCTTGTTGTCGTTTTGGTGTGTAGCGGATGGAGTGTTGATTGTAGAAATCCCAAGGTGTGATGGTTGGTACGGGTTGGTGTGTAGAGGATGGAAACCTAGGATGGGTTGGGTTATTCATTATTTATCGTTTATGTAACAGCCCGATTTTGGGCTTAGTCGGAACAGTGGTTTCGGGTCCACAAATCCGGCGTGGATAAATTTATTTTATTTATATTTTATGGTCTACAATTTCACGGAATGATATCGTGAAAATCTCATTCGAAAATTTTGACGTTTGGGCACTCAATTTAGTCAAAAGGACTAAATTGTAAAAAGTGCAAAAGTTGAGTTCTACATGTTAGACGTGTCCAATTGTTATGAAATTTTAAATTGGAGGTCCTTAAATGACAATTAGTCCATTGGTTAAGTTGTTGGACAAAATTGGACATAGATGGGTATGTTTCAAAAGATTTTTTTAGGGACATTTTGGTAATTTAGTGAATTAAATGAATTAAAACAAAATTTAAATGCCAAATTTGTCCATCTTCAAGCTTAGGCCGAATTTAACATGTGGGAAGCCATAGATAGGGTTTTCAAGCTTTCCAAGCTTCATGGTAAGTCCATTCTAGCCCGTTTTCATGTTCTTTACGTTTTGGAGTCCCTAAACTTGATTTAGCTTATTCTAGCAATAATTTAACCTAGGGTTCATATTTGGAAAAATACCCATAGGTGAAATGTGTTTATTTTGATGTTTTATGGCAGAATATGAACCTTATAATTATGTTAAACAACTTTTACTAAACGATTTTAAGTGAAAGCAGTAAAATGACATAATCGGCAAAAATACCTAATGTACATAAGTGCATGTTAGAGCAAGAATTTGATGTTGCCATAGAAGGTAAAATGACCAGCATGTTATAAAACATAAGAATAAGGGATGAAGTTTAATTTTAGAGCCTAGGGCAAAATCACAATTATGCAAAAGTTTAGGGCAAAATTGTAATTTTTCCAAAGTTTGAGTTAGGGACTGTTTTGAGTAGTACATTAATTAAATAAGTGAAATGTGATGTCTTAGACCCGAAAAAGAGATTTGGACCTAGAACGGAGAAAAATCGAAAATCGGAAAGTTAGTAAAATGACCGTTTTGGTATCGAGGTAAGTTCATATGTTTAATAAGAATTTAATTATGCATATTGAATGATAAATTGATATTTTGGCCATAAATACTATAGTATTGAGTTTGGATATAATGATTAATGTTCGATAATAATTCGATATTGGAAGAGAACTTGTATAATTTATATGTTAGACCATATTTTGTATTATGGCTTTGTATGATAACAAGAAAGTATTGACTAGCATAGTTTGATGAGAATAAGTTAAGTTGATGATGTGATGAAATTTAGAATGTAAGTATGTAAGTTAGTATGTTAATAATGTATCGTTTTTACTTACGTTTTCATATTTTGATAAATGGTATGAGCTGTGGTTGGATATTTGATGTAATTGACAAAGTATAGACAAGTGAGAAATTTCCGGTTGAACCTTAGGAATAAAAATGGATCTGAGTGACATGTTCACTAGAAACCTATGTGAAATCTAAGTGAAATAAGTGATCCGGGTCTTTGGTCCATACGTTCTCACCGTTGGTGAGTTATCCGACATGTGTTCTTGATACTCGACGACTTGTGTGAGCGACCTTGAGTAGTTACGTATGACCGACGACTTGTGTGAAGCGGACAGAGATTGTGATTATGTGAAGCGGTGCTGGTCTTATAAGTTCTACCGATTGGTGGGTAATCCTGCATGTGTTGCGGATACGGACGACTTGTGTGGCAAAGACCGAGTAGTTACGTATGACCGAGCGACTTGTGTGAGCGAGACGTGAATATGAATAGCTCGAGAACGAGCCTATGTGTGATAAGCGATATGAAGTAGCTTTGGCTACAAGTGTGGCACTATGTGCAATATTACGATGTATCCGTTAATATTCCAATGAGTTCAACGGAAATTGACTAAGTGTAAATACAATATGGCTATGTAACGACTAAGTGTAATTGAATATGATTATGTGATGAATAAGTGCAAGTATATGCATGTAAAATTATGAGCAATGTGTTCGATATGTGATCGAACTTTGGTAAGATTGATACAGAGTAAGTGTTCCAATGAAAGTTACTATAAAGAAAACATGAAAGAGTGAAATTTAGAAATAAAATAGTTTTGGACAGCAACAGTAGAGTAACTTTGAAAAATCACCAAAAATGGTATAAATGGAATTAGTAGTTGAGTGAGATATGAAATTAAAGATTATTGAGTCTATTTTCATATGAAAAATAGAGAATGCAAAGAAATTCTGTATTCTGAGATATTTATATTTTGTGAGACTAGTTCAGAGTAATTTCGAGATCCCTGTTCTGACTTGGAAAAATCATTAAAAATTGTACAAAAATAATTTTGGGACATAATTTATATATTTAGATTCCTTAATAAGTCTAGTTTCAAATTAAACAAATTACAACATCATTTGAATTCTGCACAAGGAGAAAATTGATTTGAAGTGAAAAGTGGTCAGAATAGTCAAACAGTGAAACAGGGGAAATTTTAATGAATAAACTGTACTAATTGGCTAAGCCAAAAATTCTAGAAATTTGATGGTATGAAGATATATGAGTCTAGTTTTAGGAAAAATTAGCTGTTTGAAATTTGGAGCTCTATAGCTCAAGAAATAAATAATTTAGTGACAGTGATTCAAGTAGACAAATGTATTGTTAAGTCTAGTAATGCCTCGTACTTGGTTCCGGCACAGGATACTGGTAGGGGTGTTACAGTTTACCATGTGATTATGATTGTTACCTTCATGTATGGGCCAGGGCCCATAATTTGTTTGTGGGCTCGGGTCGTTGTGTGTTTTGAGATTTATACACTGAGTCTTGGTGACTCACGCTTTCCTTTATCTACTCTTCTAGATGAGCAGTAGATCGTGGACATGGGAGCCAGGAGCGGACTCGAGGGCCATCAAGTTTTATTTTTACAAATTATTTTTGGGATTTCTTTAAATTTTATTTTATTTTATTTGGGAATATTTATGTAATAAGGCCCCTAGTTTTTTTCAACTAAGAAGTTTTCAATGTTATGCAACTTATGAATTCATGATAAGGTTTATTTATACGTAATAATAATACAAAGAGGTTTATTTCCAAAAAGTCACTTCTTTATTCAAATTTTAAATAATTAACTTGTGTTTTCAAAATCCGATAAAGTGTTATGTGTTCCATAACACGCCAGATCTAGTCGAAACGCATAGGCCGGGTTTGGGGTGTTACATTTAGCCCCTGAATAGTCCCCAAACTATTTTTAGTGTTTTGTCTTATTCAATTGAGTCCCTGATATTATGAATAATGTTGGAATCCATGATCTGACTGACTAAACTATTACTATACATGTATGATATGTGATTGGTACATGTTTACTGTCATTGGTTTACTAATAAAATGTTATTGTTACTCGTACCACTGCACTTTCGATTGCATGACCAACATGACTGCTGTTACTGATAATCTGAATACATGTAATACATGGCCACTACTACTGTTAATCTAAATTCATGTTAAGCATGTCTACTATTTCTGTATGGTACTATTATTAGCATGTCATACTACATTGCATGAGGTGAAACAATTGAAAAGAGGAAGTACTAGAGTTTATCTACAAACACTGGTGGTTTACCCACAAACTTACGGGCAACTTTTATCTACAAAAACATTGTGTATTTACAACCTACTGGCAGTGTATTAACCTGCGAACACTGGTGGTTTATCAACAAATTTACTAGCAGCTTTTATCTGCTAACCATTGTGCATTCACAATCTACTGACAGCGTATTAATTTGCAACATTGATGGTTCATCCACAAATTGGAATATCTGGGTTAAAAGATTTTTGGGGAACTCTTACTATGGAGTGCAGCGGTAAGGTAGGACTATTCTTTTTTGTTAAACTAATATCGCACTACATTGACACGCATAAGCATGCTCGAATAAACTGTCAATTTCTACTATACTATGTGATTGTTATTGTACTGAAAATTGTTATTATGTATGCTTGGTTTATTTCTGCATTGATTTTCTTGTGATGGAACTCACACTGAGCTTCATAGCTCACTCCCCTTTTTATTTCCTTCTCTATAGATAACCCATCAGGTTAGGACACGAACCACGATATTCGGAAGGACTCGACTCAAATTTGTTTTCCATTTATATAATATTTTAGAGTTATAATTCAGTATTTTATTATTCAGAGACTGTAATGTTTTATTTTTGAACTGTGGCGTGGGACTTAAGATTAGGGTTTTATAGCATGCATGACATTTTATTTGATGTTAGTACGTTAAAATATGCATTATAATTAGCTATGCACGAAATATGATTTTTACTAGAACTAGATTAATTATCACTTTTCCATTGCTAAAATTATAATTAAAATTTTGAGTAATAAATAGATTAGGAGTTAGCTAAGTTTTTAAAAGTAATCATCGTTACATAAGATAGTTAATCTAAATCTTTTTAACTACTTGTGGGTTTTTCTAAAAATAGACTAAGTTTTCTTCTAAAATAAAAAAAAAAATTTAATGTAATTGTTTTAAAATTCTGATAACTTACTGGGCCATCTCGGTGGCCAATGTAATCTTTCAAATTTGGGCCTAACGTCTAGGCTGGGTTGGGGAGGTTACATTTGGTGGTATCAAAGCCTAGGTTTTCTAAACACGAACTGTGAAAATTTTATTGAGTCTACATGCATGTATTAAAGGGGTATTTTGAAAAAAAAAAAACCATGCCACAAGTTTTTGAAAATTTTATTTTCTGTAGGAAATTAAATCCGAGACTCTGGTGCCTGCCCTACTTTAGTTACTTTTACTTTTGAAAACTTTAAAGATCAACTGTAATCTTTAGACTGTAGATATCTAGGAAATAGCTAATACTTGAACTTTTGTTTGAAAATTGTAGATATACTTGAACACTCAAGGTAGACGTGGTAGGGGTAGGTTGCATAGGTTGCACCTGAATAGCCACCCACTGTTTAGGGAGAAAACTCGATCCTTGAGGAGGAGTACATTGAGAATTCAACCGCCAATTGTGGTGGAGGCTATGAGAACGATGACAACGCGGTGACATAGGTGATGCTGAAGGTGTTACAAAAGGTTATTGGAGCCCAAACTAGATCGAGAAGCCGTAAATCTATTGCGGAGAGGGTCCGATCAAATGGGGCCGAAACATTCAAAGGCGTTGCTGGAACGACTCCTACTATGACAGAATACTAGATGTGTAACACCTTTAACCCGTATCAATCGCGGGATTAAGGTTATAAAGCATTACCATAAAATAAAAACATTTAAACTTAACTTTATTCAATAGCATAAACAAATCATATACATACATACCATCCCTAAATAGAACCCTCGAGGCCCTAAAAATACCCTAGAAATGATTCGGGACCAATTTGAAACCATTAAAAAAGTCTAGGAAAAAGTCACAAAATTTTAGAAACGGGGTCACACGGCTAAGACACATGCCCGTGTCTCAGGCCGTGTAACCTTGGAACCTAGGACACACGACTGTGTCCCAACCCATGTAACTCTCTAAGTAGGGTCACACGGCTGTGTCACACGCCCATGTGCTAGGCCGTATAACTCTCTGAGATACACTACACGTCTGTGTGCCAAGCCGTGTGTTAGACCGTGTAACTCACTGACTTGCAACCTAAGAATTTTGCAAATGACACACGACCATGTTTCCAGGCTATGTGTCTCACACGGCTGAGTCACATGCCCTTGTCTCGATCCGTGTGGACCTAAATTTATCGAAAATTAAACCATTTCCAATACCAGTTCATGCATAAACATTTAGATCATTGGTACATATTTTAAGGCACCAAAACCCTATCAAAACATAACCCTATCAAAACATACATATAGTTGCCATTTTAAGATTCCTAATTTAACTAACTAAAATGCCATTCAAAGGCACCACAAACAACAACCAAACATCACCTACTTAGACATGTTTAAATGCTTAATTCCATGCATACAATTCTAGACCATTTATGTATTAAAACATACCTCATTTAACCACTTTCATAACATACAAAACATACCATGAAAGACCTATATCAAGCCATTACAAACTTACCAAAAGAACTATATATACCTACACATATAAGTGACCAAAATGACTTACCTAAGCAAGCATTGTAAGTTCATCAACAATCCATAAGCATCCAAACACAAACACATCAAGTTACCATTTTACATGTTCATCAAAGACATCACAATAAGTTAACATATACATGCCATTATAAACCTTAGCCAAAATACACAAAAACCACTGAATTGACTTCTGGATAATGTGATAGATCTTCAACGACCTTCCAACCAAATCGAGCTTCTGATAATCTATAAACATAGGAAAGAAACTACGTAAGCAATTAATGTTTAGTATACTCGTATAACTTAAACACAACTTACCATTTCATTTGCATAATGTAAATAGCATAAATGTAATACCAACTAAAACCATAAGCTTGGCATAATGCCTATACAACATCATCAAATCTACAAGTTAGTACATTTCTACATGCTTCAAATGAATTCTTCCATAAATAAGTAATTTACACATGTATTCACGTCATTTAGGTCACCATTCCTTTTCATAAGTTCATGATACATTCCATTTGAAAACTTACTATTTCTTTTCTGTCATATCTTACCTTGGCGGACTTGTTGCTCAAGGTCGTGGTGAGCCACCGATCCCATAGGGATCCCACATATCAATCACCCACGGTGATGCACACAGACTATCAACCGCCGAGATGGGCACTTAGCCAACACCTCCCTTGATGAAGCACATAGCTAACATCAAGCGCTAATGTAGCACGAGGCTAGCATTAGACCACGTACATAATGATGTACACCCTTTCGCTCAATTTTCACATCCCAAGTCCCATGCATATATATGTATCATGTCGATTAACAATCGAGTAAATATTTATCACATGCTCGCCACAAATATCACACATATATCATAGGCAAAATAGAGCACCGACACGATTAATCGATTACCACTATGGGTATCCACCATCTTAGCCATTATTTCCGCTAACATACACATCATAATCAAACATACTTAACAACATACAATAACAGGAGAATAGTGCGATAACTACGCTTTTGATTAGCACAATTGACTAAATCCGAAACCCACGATAACGATTTGCACCTTTGCGATTGTAGAACTCCTTCCTACACCACCTAAGTCGAATCGCTAACATTATATACCAAAATGGCTTATGGCTGAAAATCACTCTTGCCTTACCTTACGGATCTAAATCCGAAATCGCTCCTTGTAGTCGACAACTACTAGATCCCAAGAAAACCTTCTAAATTTTGGCCATGGAATTCTAAAGGAGTTAGATTCTTATATTTCGCTAAAGAGATTGAAAATCAAATAATAGTTGATCTTACCTTTTTGATGAAATTGGCAACACCATTCCGTCACAACAAAGATTCGGCTTTGGCGAATTTGCTTTTGGTGCTATGAAGAATTTGGCTAGGTTGGATTGTGTTTTTGGTTTTGAATAAAAGAGAGAGAGGCTAGGGAATTGGCTAGACAAAAGAAAAGAGAAGAGAAGAGAACCTTAAGAATTTCAGAGAGAGAAGAGAAGGAAGAAAATTAATGAGTAGCCCTCCTTTCTTCCTTTTCCCTATTTAGCCAATTATACTCGTTGAACCATCTAGAATTTCATCGGATACTCGGAAAGCTCACATGAAGTGTGCCTTTACATAAAATTTCAAAAATTTCCAATGTAAAATTTCCTTTACATCGTTGCTCACACTTGAGTTATGTGAATTAGGCATTTCTGTTATACTCACACTAGTTATGGGTACGGAATGTAAGGTACACAATGCTGCTCACACAAAATTAGGCCTCACACGTGGAGAATCACAATGCTGTAACAAATCCGTAACAAATGCAGGACCTCAACCATCAGTAAGACATTCAAGACTGGCACATGAAACATGAAATCCCTAATGACATGTCATTTGTATCCTACAATTCCTAAGGTTCAACTAAGACTGGCTAACCGTCACAGCATTGATTTGTTTATACATCGATCAATTCACATTATAAATAATATAATAACATACGATTTGAATAGCATTAATACGATAATCATTTATACGAACTTACCTCAACAACTAGAGGTGTGAAGGTTAAATCGAGCTATTTTAAAGCTTTTGCTTTTCCTCGATCTAGGTCCGTACATGGTTTATCTTGATCTAAATAAAAAAATTCAATTGATTTAATACTTCTAGTATTCAATTTAATCCACATTTCATATTCATACAAAATTACCATTTTGCCCCTAACATTTTAACTTTTTCACAATTTAGTCTTAAGCTTATAACTTAAAATTTAACCATTTTAATCTCAATCCATGTTAACCAAATATGCAAGGGACCTTGAAACAACCCATGTTTATCATCATTTCACATTAAAACCCTAAATTTTATACCTTTAACAATTAGTCCCTAATTCCAAAATCCAACAAAAATCACTTAACAGAATTTGTTTAGTTTTCAACAAAGACTCATAATCTACCATTTAACATCAAAAACCATCCAAGAACATTCATGGCATGACCCTCAACCCTTAACAGTTTTACAAATTAACCCCCGGGCTAGCTAGATTAAGCTAAAATGAGCTCAAAAACATAAAAATCATTAAAAATGAGATGAAAAATACTTACCATGCAAGTGCTTAAGCTAACTGAAACTTCAAGACCTAAAATGGCTACCTTTCCTTCAAAATTTCAGTGGTGATTAAACTTGGAGAAGATGATACCATCTTTTCTTTATTTTAATTTAGATTTATTTATCAAATTACTAATTTAACCTTAAAAATCAATTAAATTATGTCTATAGTTGTCCACTAACCTTATGAATGTTATCATTACCCTTTAAGTCCATTTACTTTCATTACCATATTCATTTAACCATTTTAACTTATAGAACTCAACTCTTGCACCTACTACGATTTAGTCCTTTTTTACTTAATTAACCAAGCAAACATCAAAATTTCTAAACAAAATTTTAATATGACTCTCCTACAATCCCATAGACCTTAAATAAGTAATAAAATAATATTTTTTCTTCGGATTTGTGGTCTCGAAATCATTGTTCCGATATCACTAAAAACTAGGGTGTTACAGGATGAAGTCGACTGAAAGAATTCTGGAGAATCTAGATTGTAATCCAAAGACAAAGTTGAAGATGATCTCAAATTTATTAAATTTATAATAATATAATTATAATTAATACTAACTTTATACTATTTGTTTGTTCATGTGGTGTTTAAAATAATCAATTGAAACAAAATCATAAAACAAAATATTTTTGTAGAGTGAAAAGTATAATAATATTATTTTTATAATGATAATCTCACATATTTTTTGATATATCATAATATTTTTACATGCCGTTTTGTGCTCTTTTATCATATAACTCGAGCAATGCTCTAATAAAATATTGCAGCTCTTTTAGATAATACAATAATAAACACCTTAGTCTATAGCTTATCCCTAATATTTCACGAAGAAATGATTTAAAATAATAAAATATTACTCATTGGAAAAAATTAAATTGTTTAAATTATAATAAAATTGTAATTGAAGATTAATATAAAGTGTTAATTCATATTTCTTGAATTTTATCTATTTTAATTTTTTAATTAATTAATTTTAATATAATAATATTTAATGTTTATGGGAGTGGGGACCGTTGCAATTAGTCTTGGTTTAAATAAGAAATATTTAAACTTATAAAATATTGATTATTTTATTGATAAAATTGAATAGTTTAAATTATAATTAAAATGTAACTGAAATGCTAATAAGTGATACATACAAGACAACCTTTCAAAAGTTTCAAATTTTGCTTTGATCAGATAAATTCATCAACTGTTGATAAAGGCAAACCAATGACAAATCCAACATATTTCGAGAGAAGATAATAAAATTGCAGACTATTTAGGAAAAATAGCTTGTAGCAATGATAATAATGTTAAACTATTTGGTCGGCCTCCTAGTGACGTAGCAGACTAGGTTTAACCTCTCCCCAGTTATTTTTTTATCACAAAAAAAGAAAAGTATTTGTGCAATTAATCACTAATTAGTTTATAAGGGTTGTTGAATAAAATTAATTTTTTAATTATTTTTTATTAAGGATAAAACGATGAAGTTGCCCTATGAATAAACTTGTTTAAGTGGATTAAGAGTTGTTAGATATTATTATATTTTAATTATTAATTATTTTTAGTTTAATGTTATGATAAAATTAAGAGGTTAATTATCCCATTAATTATTGTTTATTATGATTTTATCAAAATAATTAAGCGTTATAAGAGTTATTTTCTTTCTTAAATTATTATTGTTTTTTAATGGAGACGTTAATCATCACATTAATCACTAATTACCTAAAGTGTCTTTAATTATTCATATTAATCTATGATAAATACATTATTATTAAGATTTTATCTAAAAAATATTATTTAAATTTAAATTTAATTCATTTTATTATTATGATTTTATATAAATATTATTTTTAAATATTAATCCTGTAGTATAGTACATAGTAAATTTTGTTCAGACTCGTACTTTTATATATTATAAATTATAGATAAAAAAGATTTTGCAAGCAAATTAAAAGTGAATCCTAAATTAACTCACAAGTAGGTATACTTATCAAACCCTTCAAAATATATCATGTAAAATTAAATTAATGTAATTAAAATTAAAATTTTATACTTTGTTAATTGTTAAAATTAAACTTATGATACTTATATTTAGAGATAAATTTAGACATCAAATAAATTTGAACTTGATGTATAAATAAATTATTTTAGATAGTTATTTTAAAATAATAACTTTTTTTATATCGGGTTGAGTATTAATATTAACTTAACTCATGAGTAAATATATAAATCTACTTTAAATACATAATTAAATGTACATATAATTGTAAACTTGTGGAGGCCAAACTTCTACTATGTACAATGTCAATTCTTTTTATGTTGTGTTTTCTTGGTACAAAACTTTTTTTTGCTGCTGAATGAAACACATAGTATAGGAGTTAGGACATGTAATTTGCATGCTTTTTTTTTTTTTTTTATAGAACGTAGTAGCTAAATATGAGCGGTCATCCAAATTATGAAGTGGGCCCATGATGTCAACCTCTTAGGTGTAGAGAATCATGGGTGGGCAAATTAAAGGAAGGCTAACATGGTTGCTAGGCTACCTCTAGAAGATTACAAGTTCAAAAAAAAAATTATATGATAGAAAAATGGTTTGGGCTGTTTCTTAAGGGGACATGTAGTGGCAAGTTGAGAAATAAAGAAGCAGGATATAGTTGAACAAATCATAGCAACCAAACCTAGTCTATATAATTAAAAGGGAGTGGCTGCCAAAAAGAGTAGCCATGTGAGAAGCATGATGGTGTACAATAATGCTGCCACTCTTTTATTTTACTATAAATGGATTGGCAACTTGATTCGTTAGCTTATTATACTCCCAATATGCTTTGCAAGTATCAAACCTACTGGTTCTCATTTTTCTAATGAAAAAGATCGAAGTGTTGATGGGATGACTACAAGAGTTGCAATGAGGTGCGAGAATGGACTATATATAAATAACAAGAGTTACAAGGTAGCAGACAGGAGTAGGTAAAAGTATCGAATAGAGTTATCATAAAACCTGTTAATACCTACGGTTGGGCAGTTAATCAGGAGCTGTTAGTACATCTAGCAAGTTGTTAATCTGTTGAAGGTTTGTTAAAGAGAGGTTAGTAATAGGCCTCTATAAATACAATGTGTAACAGAATGGAAGTAGTTTTTGTTCAATAATACAAAAAATTATAGCTTAATTCTTCTTCACCTTGTTACTGTTTGGCATCACAAAATATTCAAAGTTTACGATTGAGCTTACTTTCTAGCATGGTATCAGTCGTCGTGTGATCCTCGGACCTATGGCTGTCACGACTTCCCCTAATTCTGGCTCTGTTGAAAGTGGTTGTGCTATGTTTACCGGTGAGAAAGTTGTCAACTCCTTTCCTCGACACAACGTAGTGAAACTTGATGAAGGAACGTTTCTTCAATGGCAACAACAAGTGCGGTTAATCCTTGGCGGATAAGATTTGCTCGGATCATTGGATGGGACCTTACCTCCACCGGTGAGGTTTGTACAATCGACGGATGGTTCTCTTATACTAAATCCATCTGCTTTTGTCTTCTCTCAGCAATATCAATTCCTCACTTTGTGGTTACTCTCTACGATTCATACCTCATTTCTTCACTACACCAAAATAGACTTTTAGCGGCGTTTTTAGTGGCGTTTTAAATAAAAACGCCGCAAAAATTACACAATAGCGGCGTTTGAAGGAAAACGCCGCAAAAAAATGAGCAATAGCGGCGTTTATTTCCAAAACGCAGCTAAAAATGATAAATAGCGGCGTTTTTTCCTAAAATGCCGCTATAAATCAGAGCATTAGCGGCGCTTTTGAAAAAACGCCGCTAAAGGTCTGACCATTAGCGGCGTCTTTGAAAAAACGCCGCTAAAGACCTGAGCTTTAGCGGTGCCTTTGAAAAAACGCCGCTAAAGACTGAAAAACGCTTTAGACTGACTGAGCGTTTTTCCAAAAGCGCCGCTAAAAGTTTTTCATATTTTTCCCTTATTCTTGCTTTGAATTATATTTTATTTTGATAAATTCACTTATAAGCAATGAGAAAGTTTCATTTTAGTTACTTAATTATGAAAAGTTAAATATTGCTAACTAAACAATTTAGAAATTTTCATTTAAGTTACAAATTAAGCTATTAAAATTGATTTAGGGTTTATTATTTAGTATGTTAATTTCATGGATTAAGGTTTGTTATTTTGGTGTATGGGTTAAGTGTTTTAAAGTTTGTTGTTTGGGTTTGTTGTATAGTGTTTAATATCTTAGTGTTTATCGGTATTAAGGTTTAAGAGTTTGAAACACCCCAAACCCGGCCCACGAGCTTTGACCAGATTTGGTATGTTCCTCAAGTAAACCGGTTTTCAAATTCTTTTGTTACTTAGAGAAAAACTAAATTGGATTTTTATATTAGAAAACCCTTTTTTTTAATTTTAAGTAATAAACATATCGAGTATATTTTAAAATAAAATACTTGGTCTTTAACCTAATCAAAATTTGTAACACAATAAAACAAGTAGAAATAAAAAAAATCGTTCATCATGGCCTTATGGCCTTATTACATCAAATAGTTTCCAAAATATTTCAAAGTGCTAAAATAAATTCAAGAGTCCACAAAATATAAACTTCATGTTGAGCATGGCCACCACAAGTCTGCCGTCCGGTCCATCATTTATTCATCACGGAACATGGTCCCTAGCAGGGTGAGTCAAACAGACTCAATGTGTACACGACACTAAATCATAATAGAATCGGGCATACAATAGTTACACATTCAAAACATAAAATACAAGTTATGATGCATTCCCAAACCCAATCCTAATTGTCCATCCGCTACACACCCCGTGCACTGCCACATCACATCGTGGGACTACTAAGTCGACCCTCCTTCCGCTACACTCCAAATTGCGGTCTTAGGTCACCGCATTCGTGGTCTTAGGTCACCACGTTCAGATTCTCGTGGTCTTAGGTCACCACTTTTCACTTCCCTTTCAAACAAACCCATATGCCCCTAACATATTATGCAATTACATGCCCAAGTTCACATTCTTATCATATTCTCATGTTACTTAATAACATTTTCATATTCCTAGTAGAAGTAGGAAGCGTGCACAGTACTTAGTACCATACCATGGTACCTTAGCCACTTTCATATTCTTAATATCACATATATTATTTAACATAGCCATAAAACGTATTATGAAATAGTGTGGAGTACACACCTGATTCACTTAACAGATTCCTTGAGATCCCGAGATCTGATCTACTGCCTTAGATCTCAAGTTCCTACAATTGATTAATCACTTTTTACCTTAATAAAAAGCCATTCGGCCAAAATTCCAAATCCTAGTAGGATTAGTATTCTTACCTTGTTACCGGTTAGATCACCAACAAATCCCGAAACTGTTCCTTGTTTCCCTAGGAATGTCGAAATCCTTAAAACCTTACATTAGACTTAATCTTAATCATCAAATCATAAATCAAGGCCTTTTGCCGAATATTCACATGTCTTACCTTAATCTTAGAAATCCCGAATACTCCTCCTTTTAGTTGACTACTCTGATAATCCCGAAAGATCCTTCCATATTCGACAACCAAAATATGTATGGGGTTAGATTATCTCTCGGCTAATCTAAAAGAAAAGAATGAAAACCAAACTTGCTCTTACCTTTGAAGAAATCGACAGCACCTATGCTTGAAGCCTTTTCAAGATTCGGCTTTTGAATGGATTGGTAAGGAGAAATAGGAAGAAAAGAAAGATGAAGAGATTGGCTTACTTTACTAGGGTTTTTGGTTTTATCAAAATAGCAGGGAAAAGAGAGAATTGGCTTAGAAAAATTTCGGCAGAGAGAGGGGAATATCTTAGGGAATTTTTGGCAGAGAGAAAAGAAGGAAGAACAAATTGATGAGTAGCCCTATTTTCCCCCTTTTATAGCCGAACTACTACTCAGAATCCCTCACTTGGCCACCACTCTTCTTTATTTGATAGCTTTATCTCTTTAATTTAAAATAACTAAAGAAATATCCTTTATTATCTCTTATCTCTTAATAAAAATAATACTAATAATAATCTTCTTTTATCTCTTCCTTATCTATCAAAATAAAAGAAATAAATCCATATTTATCCATCTATTATCTCTTCAAAAAATAATCCAATTTAAATCCTTATTTATCCCATTACTTGTCAAATTTAAAGGGAATAAAACTCCTTTTTCTAGAAGCCTTGCCGTCCACTCCTCTGCTTCTGGAAGCAAAAATAAAACTCCTTTTATTTGCTTCCCAAGTGACTCGAACCCAGGCCCAACACCTTGCATGTGGTGCCATTTCTAGAGGCCCTAAGTGACATCTTCAGGCCACTTTTCCAAGCCCGATTGTGTGTCAAATTTCACAAACTTTTTCTTTTAAGGCCACCTTGCCTTAATTTCCTCTTTTAAACTTTAAAACTTGACATTTCTAAGTCATTTCTAAGTTTCCAAAATTTTCGTTCGACTCAGTAAACTTGACATTTCCTTACATTTCCTAAAATGTTCACTTTCCATTTTAAACTTAACATTTCTATACATTTTCGTGTTTCCAAAATGTTCATTTCAAATCATTTCCATTCATTTTGGGTTTCGAAATGTTCAAAATTTATTCCTAGTACATAAAACATGTCACTTCGTACAATTAAACCGAAAATGCATAGGCCCTTTCCAGGATGTTATAGTTCTACCCCCTTAAAATAATTTCGTCCTCGAAATTACTTACTAACGAACAATCGTACGGTCTAACTCACCCCACTACGCTATTGCTGCGCACTCTGATTTTAAAGAACTATCATATTTTCTAGGCACATTCTCTAGGTTCACATCCAAGGTTTCATCACTTCACTAGTAATACAAGAATAAGCTAACCTATAACAAGCAAAGCAATTAAGGGTATTCGAAAATAAGGAACGTACCCATTGTCATATCCGCACATCTTCCTCCTTGCGACGGCCAACTGCATAAACCAACCTTGGTTGCCTCGTGTCTGCACCTTCAGCATCTCTGCTTGGTACTCCATGTCCTCGGCCCGAACCATTTCCTCTATGGTTCGGTCCACGACCTTGCTGAGGTTGCTGTCCACCTCTACTAGCCTGATTAACGTTCTGAGTTGCTGGTCGACTTTCATCTAGGTTCTTAGAACAATGCTTGATCACATGATCCTTGGACCCACACCTAAAACATCCTCCTATCTTCCTCCAGCACTCTCCTAAGTGCTTCTTTCCACACACATCTCAAGGTCGATACCGCCTTTCTGAACCAACTTGCTGACCTCGCGGCCCATCAACTTTAGGCCTCTTATTCTCAGATGATCCAGACAATCCAAAACCTCTTTCTGGCCTATTCCGATCGGTGTTACGCCTTGCGAAATCCTTAATTCCTTCAGCCACTTTAGCCTTTTCCACTAACGCAGAAAATTCCCGCTCCTGATGCGGTGCTATCAACAATCTCAGATCATCTCTTAGTCCATCCTCAAAATGGACACAACGCTCATGCTTTCGATTGCCACTACTTCTCGAGCATACCGGCTCAACCTCGAAATTCACCTCATATTCTCAGAACGGATTTGTTCCTTGAACCAAATTTAAATGCTCTCCTTTGCTCATCCGTATACCTGGTTCCAACATATTTCTTCTGAAATGCTTCCTTAATATACTCCCAGGTCAGATCCTCAACTGTGGCACCATCCCGAACAGTTAACCACCATTGATATGCCTCATCGCGTAACAGTGCCACCATTCCTTTCAACTTCTCCTCAAGGGTCAGATCAAGCTCATCCATGATGCACTCAGTTGCTTCTAACCAAGACTCATTGACTGGTGCTACTCCAGATGCTCCACGAAACATTTTAGCTCCATTAGCTCGAAGCCGTTCGAGCACGAATTTTGATTTCCGTATTTCTTCCCCCCCACCACCAACTCCGAACTCACAAGACACGACTGCGACACAAAGATCATCCCCGTCTGAGCTTGCTTGCTCCACACCAACAAATGGGAGTGGTGAGGCGGTGGTACTTCATTATCGGACCCTTGACCCGATCTAACGGGTTCGACCTAGTCATTCTTCCTCTATCACGTCCCACGACGGCCATGTCCTCTAGAGCTCATTTCGATCGTCGCGATCGATTAAAAGTTTTATGAATTAGTCCTTATTTCATTTATTACCCATGAAGAAGTTTTATGAATGAGTTTTTGAAGTGGTTCTTTCGTATTCATACATACACACGTCTTTTCATTCACACATTTATCCATCAAACAATTATGAACTTTCGTTCATTCGGAGAAACGTTGTAGTTTTCATTGTTGTTGTTTTTCCACTACCGGGGTATTTTCGTAATTTATCCTATGAGGTATTTTGTAATTTTTCAAAAGAAAAAGTTCCTTGGTGATTTTGTCAAAAAGTATTTTGGAATTTTTAAATTCCCGGGGTATTGTGAAAATTTTTAGAATCCGGGGGTATTTCAGTAATTGTGAAACTCGGGGGTATTTTAGTAATAAACCAGGGTAAATTTGTAGAATCTACTAAATCGGGGATATTTTAAAAGTTGCAAAACTTTGAGGGTTCTTTTTGAGAATTGTACTTTCCAAAACAGTGGTGTTGCGAAAATTTTGGAAATCAGGGTCATTTTGGTAATTTTGTAAGTTAGGGGAAATTTTGAAAATTTCCAAAACCAAGGTATTTTGATAGTTTGCGAATTAGAGTTTTAAACACTTTTACAAAATAAAGAAATTTTGGAAAAAGCTGTTGGGTAGTTGAACATTTTATAAACCAATGACATTTTGTAATTTTACCACTAGGGGTATTTTAGTAATTCTACAAATCGAAATTTTTCGAAAAATGTTGTAAAACAATAGTTCTCACAAATTAAAAAGAAATTTTAAGAGTTTTAAAACTAGGGTTTTTATGAAAATACACTAGTTCCCTTTCGGGTTTTAGTTAGGGTTTAGCTCATGAATAAGTCCTCTTGGTTAGGGTGAACCGAAGCTACGCACTGTGTAGGATTCGAGTGGAGAGGAGGTGAGTCACGTGGACTACTTAAATACCAAGCTCCCACCGAATACCAATCCTGACATGCGCACAATGGTTGCCACACCCTAACTTCGCGACTTAATCACGTGTTTGTTTATTAGGCATTTAAGTCTTATGTAAATATTGGGGTAAACTAGTCCTACGGTTCAAGTACTTATCATGCTAGTCTCGTTCCATTCCATTTCTACCCTTCTACAAATCACAATATGAATCACACAAAGGATAGGGGTACTTACCGGTGGATCATGGGTTGGAGACTTAGGTGCCATGCCGAATAACTGTCTATTTCATAAAATATTTTCATGAAACTTATTTGGGCTCGATTCGAAATGTTTTGGGCCTTATACCCAAGGCCGAGGGTTTGAAATCTGGCTCGATACCAAATTGAAACACCCCAAACCCGGCCCACGAGCTTTGACCAGATTTGGTATGTTCCTCAAGTAAACCGATTTTCAAATTCTTTTGTTACTTAGAGAAAAACTAAACTGGATTTTATATTAGAAAACCCTTTTTTAATTTTAAGTAATAAACATATCAAGTATATTTTAAAATAAAATACTTAGTCTTTAACCTAATCAAAATTTGTAACACAATAAAACAAATAGAAATAATAAAAAAATCGTTCATCATGGCCTTATGGCCTTATTACATCAAATAGTTTCCAAAATATTTCAAAGTGCTAAAATAAATTCAAGAGTCCATAAAATATAAACTTCATGTTGAGCATGGCCACCACAAGTACCGCCGTCTGCTCATCACCGAACATGGTCCCACAACGTGAGTCCATCACTCAATGTGTACACATCACATAACATGGTATACAATAGTTACACATTCAAAACATAAAATACAAGTTATGATGCATTCCTAAACCCAATCCTAATTGTCCATCCACTACACACCCCAGCACCGCCAACACACCGTGGGGACTACTAAGTCGACCCTTCTTCCGCTACACTCCAAATTGCGGTCTTAGGTCACCGCATTCGTGGTCTTAGGTCACCACGTTCAGATTACTGTGGTCTTAGGTCACCACTTTTCACTTCCCCTTTCAAACAAACCCATATGCCCCTAACATATTATGCAATTACATGCCTAAGTTCACATTCTTATCATATTCTCATGTTACGAATAACATTTTCATATTCCTAGTAGAAGTAGGAAGCGTGCACAGTACTTAGTACCATACCATGGTACCTTAGCCACTTTCATATTCTTAATATCACATATATTATTTAACACAGCCATAAAACGTATTATGAAATAGTGTGGAGTACACACCTGATTCGCTTAATAGATTCCTTGAGATCCCGAGATCTGATCTACTGCCTTAGATATCAAGTTCCTACAATTGATTAATCACTTTTACCTTAATAAAAGCCATTCTACCAAAATTCCAAATCCTAGTAGGATTAGTATTCTTACCTTGTTACCGGTTGGATCACCAACAAATCCCGAAACTGTTCCTTGTTTCCCTAGGAATGTCGAAATCCTTAAAACCTTACGTTAGACTTAATCTTAATCATCAAATCATAAATCAAGGCCTTTGGCCGAATATTCACATGTCTTACCTTAATCTTAGAAATCCGAATACTCCTCCTTTTAGTTGACTACTCGATAATCCCGAAAGATCCTTCCATATTCGACAACCAAAATATGTATGGGGTTAGATTATCTCTCGCTAATCTAAAAGAAAAGAATGGAAACCAAACTTGCTCTTACCTTTGAAGAAATCAACAAGACCTATGCTTGAAGCCTTTCCAAGATTCGACTTTTGAATGGATTGGTAAGGAGAAATAGGAAGAAAAGAAAGATGAAGAGATTGGCTTGCTTTACTAGGGTTTTTGGTTTTAACAAAATAGCAGAGAAAAGAGAGAATTGGCTAGAAAAATTTCGGCAGAGAGAGGGGAATGTCTTAGGGAATTTTCGGCAGAGAGAAAAGAAGGAAGAACAAATTGATGAGTAGCCCTATTTTCCCTCTTTTATAGCCGAACTACTACTCAGAATCCCTCACTTGGCCACCACTCTTCTTTATTTGATAGCTTTATCTCTTTAATTTAAAATAACTAAAGAAATATCCTT
Organism: Gossypium rotundifolium; assembly: GCA_025506655.1. Taxonomy (NCBI): domain Eukaryota; kingdom Viridiplantae; phylum Streptophyta; class Magnoliopsida; order Malvales; family Malvaceae; genus Gossypium; species Gossypium rotundifolium. The sequence continues at coordinate 174,436,893 of CP106727.1, forward strand.
TATTATCTCTTATCTCTTAATAAAAATAATACTAATAGTAATCTTCTTTTATCTCTTCCTTATCTATCAAAATAAAAGAAATAAATCCATATTTATCCATCTATTATCTCTTCAAAAAAAATAGTCCAATTTAAATCCCTTATTTATCCCATTACTTGCCGAAATTTAAAGGGAATAAAACTCCCTTTTTCTAGAAGCCTTGCCGTCCACTCCTCTGCTTCTGGAAGCAAAAATAAAACTCCTTTTATTTGCTTCCCAAGTGACTCGAACCCAGGCCCAACACCTTGCATGTGGCGCCATTTCTAGAGGCCCTAAGTGACATCTTCAGGCCACTTTTCCAAGCCCGATTGTGTGTCAAATTTCACAAACTTTTTCTTTTAAGGCCACCTTGCCTTAATTTCCTCTTTTAAACTTTAAAACTCGACATTTCTAAGTCATTTCTAAGTTTCCAAAAATTTTCGTTCGACTCTGTAAACTTGACATTTCCTTACATTTCCTAAAAATGTTCACTTTCCATTTTTAAACTTAACATTTCTATACATTTTCAGGTTTCCAAAAATGTTCATTTCCAAATCATTTCCATTCATTTCTGGGCTTCCAGAAATGTTCGAAATTTATTCCTAGTACATAAAACATGTCACTTCGTACAATTAAACCGAAAATGCATAGGCCCTTTCCAGGATGTTACAGAGTTAGTGGTTAGGGGTTAAGGTTTAGGGTTAGGGGTTTAAGGGGAAATGGTTAATGGGTTAGTGTTTTGAGTTTAGGGTTTATGGTTTATAGTTTTAGGATTAGGGGTTTGGGGGGAAATGGTTAATGTGATAGGTTTCTAAGTTTAGGGTTTATGGTTTAAGTTTAAGATTTTAGGGTTTAGGGTTTAAGATGTTAGCTATATGACCCAAAATCTCGAAACTGAAATCCCTCATGAGGATTTATGGTTAATGTGTTAGCTATTAAAATATATGTTTTGTACTACACTAACATTGGCCACATGAACTCCCAAAAAATTGGTCTCGGATTATGGTTTAAGGTTTGCAGTTTAGAGTTTATGGTTCGAGTTTTATGATATAAGATTTATGGTTTAGGGTTTTGAGTTTGAGGTTTAGGTTTTGATGTTTGTGGTTTAGGATATAATATTTAGGGTTTAGGATTTATGATTTAGGCATTTTTAATATGAATGTAATTGTAAAATTAATTTTTTAATGATATTGACGTGAAAACGCACAAGGTAATTCACATGATATGATACTATTTTTTATATGTTAATTTAAAATTATAAAATTGTCAAAAAAATTAAAATTAAAAAATTAAAAACTTAAAAACTTTAAATTTTAAATTTTAATATTTTAGTCCATATTTCAGTTAAAAAGTTTAATATTCAAAATTTTTAAAAAATAAAAATCTAAAAAATGATAATCTCAGTACAAAAAATTTGAAAGAAAAATATAAAAAAATAAATTAAAAATGAAAAAAATTAAAATTGAGTAATAGTGGCTTTTTTTTCAAAACGCCACAAAAAATTAAGGTAAAGTTCGCAAAACTGTAGAAAACAGAGCCATTTATATATGTTTTTTAGTGGCGTTTTGGGAAAACGCCGCAATAGGATATGCTATAGTCGCGTTTAAAAAGAAAAACGCCGCAAATTTGCCATTATTTAGCTTTACCTTAGTTCAACTAGGGTTTTTCTTTAATATTTCAATATTTGCATATATAGAAAGAGAGATTAAGGATTTTTGGGTTAGTGGGGAAATCTTTGAAGGGAATTTAAGAGAAACAAATGGAAGGATACCACACCGATCTGAGAATGGTAGAAGAGGTCTTCAACGACTTTAAAAGCGAGACGTCTTTGGCTTGATTAAGGCTCTCACCACCGGTTCGTTCCTTTTCTTTCTTTCGCTCTTGGTTTCTTTTTTATTTTTCATTTCAAAATTACAGATGGATCCAATTAATTAGTTTTTGTTGTCATATTTTGGGCTTTTTATGGCGGATGTTGACAAGTTCTACCAACAATGTGATCCGGTGGGTTTGCTATTTTCTATACATATTTTCATTCTCATAGTTGACGCTGCACCGTGGACTCAGATTCGTCATCTATTTTCCTTTTCTCGAGTTTGCTTTCTTTCATTTGGGTTACTTTTCTATATCTCATGCGAAATGGGTTTCTTTTTTATTACGTTTTCTACTCAAAATTTTGCTAATATTTTTATTTTCCGAATGTCATAGCTGCAGACTCTTTAGTGAAAACTAGAAAAACCAAAACCCACATAGTCAAATGTATTTCAAAGAAGCAATTAAACTTTGTTTTCATACGTGATGGTTGCTTGATCGGATAAATTTTGTAATATCTGGCGATTGAATTTGCAATTTGTAGTTTTCGAGCTTTCCGACTTTTTTTAATTTGATTTCCTTTTTTCCTTATCAATCCATAAATAATTCATGTTTTTTCGTCTTCATGTTTTACGTGGAGTACATGGTAAATGGCTCCTAATTCAATTCACTTCAATCGCGACAAGCCTTGTATTAGTCGGTTCTCACCTTTCTAGTTTTATTTCCCTAGATCATTTATCCTATTAGCCCTTTAGCCTTTTCGATGATTTATAATCGTGGTTTATTTGCTACAATATACTTGCTTTGCTGCGAGGTGAACGAATTTGGAAAAAGTTACATGAATGAGTTACCTTTCTTGCAAGTGTCTTGTCGGTTTTATTTAATCTACTTGCACTGCATTACTATTTTGATAGATGGTTTTCAAATTAACCTTTTCAGGTCAAGTGTTCATTCTCGACTTCATGAAAGTTTGAAACTTGGAAAGTCGCCTAAAAGCATGTTTCAAGCGGTTGCCTAACCTTTTCTTAATAGCCTTTGCCTTTTCATGATGTTGACATGCTTCGGTTATTTTACGTACTAAAGTGTAGGTTCATTTTGTTAATGTCCATCTCTTGTGTAAAACTCCAAAGTGTAGGTCCATTAATGATTACAAAATTTTTTATTAATCTAATTTGAGAGTGGCTTCATTCAATTGGAAATATAAAGGTGACCAAAAGAATAGAAATACGGTTATCTTTGTATTTTATGTGGACTAATTGTCTTTAATGTCACACTCAAAACTACTTCTCACTTAATTCATTTATGTTTTCTTCCTTGATGGCTTGCGATTTGCTTGAGTTTACAGATTATTCTTATAATGTAGAAATGTTTAATGTCATAGTGGAAATGGAATATCTAGTTTTCTTCATTTACGATGGAAACTAGGCTTTATGCTTCAATATGTCACATTTGCATTCTATATGTAGACACATATTGTATCTTGGATGTAATATCATTTCTCGTGAGCGGTTTGGTTACGATTCTACTTTAAAAATGCTACTTGCAATATGGTGTTTATAGCTATTGGTTCAATTTAACATCTCTGTTCCTACATGTGTATATTTTATACACTATTAGGAAATTTTGAATCTATAATGGAAGTTTCTAGCTTGACTTAATTACTTAATGTCTTTGTATGTTCATTGTGATTTATTTCACAAACTTGTATCTTTGGAAAAAATGAATTTACATTTATTTCCGAATTTATTAAATTTATTTGCGAGAAGGAAAACTTATGCTTGTATGGACTCCCAAATGAGACATGGGAAGTTAACTTGCTGTTGAGGAGGTGCCTCTGAGCTTCCGAACTCAGCACTAGGCATAAACTTTGCTAGAGATGGAATGCGGGAGAAGGATCGGCTCTCTTTATGCAATTATTACATATTTTATGCAACCTTTTTTTTTCCTTCCCTTTTCCCATTTCAGTTGTTTAATCTCATTTGTTGCTTATTGTTTAGGCTCTCTTTCCTCATTTTTCTGTTTCAGGCATATGAGAACGGATTCTTGATTGCGGTTATCCCATTTACTTTAAAGGTATGATTATTTCTATAATTAACTTGTTTCCTTCGCTTAGCTTAAGTTGAATTCACAAATCATTACATTTGCAGATTCTTGAGCCATGCCAAAGCGATAGCATATCAACCTTCTAATCCATGGACCATGGGCATTTTGGCATTACTAGTGAGATTTATTCAATGCCAAATTTGAAAATGAATCTCAAGTTTGACATAGAGGTATTTGGATATGTTTTAAGCATGCATGTGAAGACAAGGCTTTTTCTCATATTGTAGCTTGCCTCACGAAGCTTGGAAACTTTTAATGTATCTGCTCATTGTCTTTGTTTTTGGTAATTTAGGTTCTATTCAATAACTTTGGCGTGGATATGAAGGACATAACACCGACTTCTCTCCTCAAGGATCGTAAAGAGAACTTGAAGGGAATCTGATTTTTCTAATAAAGATGTTGGAGCATCTCAACCCCAGATGGTTCGAAGCTAAAACAAGAATAATTTCTCCACTTAATCATGTTGACATACCTCTCGAGGTTGCCATCCACCTAATCTCGGTGGCCACACATTTTGTTATCTCAGTTTGCATTTTTATCAATTGTTTTCCAATGCTCGTAGCGATTCATTACGTGTGTTTAATATGTTATTTCTTGGAGCTATTCTAATATCTTGGTCCTTGCGTCTTTCTTCAGTGCGTTGGTGGAGGATGAAAACTAGCGACTTTAGGCTTGTCTCGATCGACTTTCTTCTCGCATACAAGGGCTATTTCAAGCCACTCCTTCACGATCGCCTTTTTCATTAGTCGGGTTTGTCATTTTGTTTACATTCTTCAAGGTTCCAAGAATTATAAACTTTTGTTTATTCGAATTATTGGTCCTTGTCTTCTTTGTAGCTTTCGACTCAATACCAAACATCGAACTCATGTTATTATCAATCGAAACTAAGTGCTCTAGGATTGCACTTGCATTTTCGAGGTTCGATGCCATTGCGTGATTGTTTCCGCCTCTTGTTCACATTGCTTGGTGCATCCGGTGTTCAACTCTATATATAATGTGTTGCGGGTGGTTCCAATTGCAATGGATGAGCTATTAAAGAGATTGTTCTTTGGTATTGTTCAATAGTAGTGTTTCCATAGCAACTCAAACAACAAAGGAGCTTGTTTTAAAGGTCTAAAAATCTTCTCAATCTTGCTTTAGATCTAACTAATTTTAACTTGATTCATTTCATTTCATTTGGGCAATAATTGGACTTACCAGGTTGTTTTTCTCCTTACTAACTTTTTCTTTGTTACTACTTTTCTCGTAGTTTCTAGTATTGTTCCTATTAGAATTCAATTTTGATTCTCCTGTTTGTTTCTTTATAGCTTATGATTCTTCTCGTAATGGTTAGATGGCTTTTTTCTTTCAAGTTTCGTTCATATGGTTTAGTATCATCCCTACTATTTATCGGGAAACATGGGTGTCTTCCGAAAACATCTGGAATCATCTTGGAATGGTTACAACCACTTTTTGAATAAGATATCAATCAATATTCTTGGTCTAATATCACTTTAATTCATTACAATTTAGGATTATGCTATGGAATCGGATGAGACATGGATTTATAATGCAAGACACCGATGGTAGCAAGTTTGGTGGAAGTCGCACATGTAACATGCAAGGTTTTATCTCCCATCAACTTTTTGAATTATACTGTTTCTATATTCCATACCTTCTCAATTTCATCATATGGTTTTAATCTCACTTTGTGGTGTTCTAGGAACCTCTACGTGGCTCCATATCAAGTCAGCAGGATGGTGATTTGAGTGTGTGCATGTATAACTTTAGTTGATTACCTTCCTTTAGTTATATAACTTCTGATTTATTATTGGCTTGTATATATGTTTTCAGCAACTTAGTTTAATTACTTTAGTACAGAGATGTTTGCTTTTCAAGCTGAGATTAATAGCTTCTTAGTTTAATTATCAACACTTTCTACAGCAACAAGGAGATCTTTCTTCATGAGCTCATTAGCAATGCTTCTGATGTAAGTCCTGCTATTTTCTGTTTTAACTTTTTTTTGGTCGTCAATATGGAGATTTTTTTTAATTACTTTATTATAATTTTAAGGTATGGTTAATTGGATCTAATCTTTTTTGCTTTAATGCTTGTTGGTTTTGTTTGCTTTTTTGTATGGAAACAAAATTTGGGTTTTTATTTTCTCTTTGTTTTTAATTTATAGGCAGTGCTTTGTTTTCAATTTTCAGTTGCCAAACAAATCCATGATTGTTTTCCTTCTTGTTCGCTACTAAAGTAAACTTGTTTTTTCTGTACTTCTTTGCTATAATGTTCTTGTGGGACTTGCATTTCTATTGTACCTCTTCTTTCATTCATTGCCTAGTTCTGGTTTGTGCTTATGATTTAACCATAAGGTTTATCCCATCAAAAAAATTATTTTATTTTTGTAAATGCCAGCAGAAATCCTAACCAGTTTATGATCCTGCGTAAATTTATATCACTGAAATTATTTATCATAGGAAAATAAGATTGCATGTTAGTATTTTTAATGTGAACCACTTGGTCCAAGATGGTGTTTAATCATAAAATTAGCATTAGCGGATGATAATTGTCACTATTAGACATTGTGTAATCTTTTCAACAATCCAGATTATCAATGGAAAATTCCAGTGTTGTGACTATTTCTTTGACATTGACACTGCTGTTGTTTGGCACTCGGCCTTGCCTCTCTGACATTAATTTTTGGTTCAAAGTGACATCCAACTCCCACGAGAGATATGATTGAACCTTTGTTGTGCACTACTACGCCATTGGACTCAACTTGGATGTTTCATCATCAAAGGCGTTGGTGATTGTTTAATTGTCTTTGGTCTTTGGATTTGACACCACCTATTTTCGATGGCGAGGCTGATTTTTCTTGTGAGTTGGATAAACTCATAACATAATATAGACTTATGAAATTTCTTGTGTATTGGTTGAGTTTCTATTTGTTTGTTAAATAGATTTGTGCCCTGGAACATAAATTGATTTGTATAGAATTGTTATCAAAGTAATGCTAAAGGATTTGCTAAAGTGGGTAGAGGATAAGAATGGATTTGTATATAAATTGTTATCCAATTAAAGGTTGTTTAGGTGCTGTGATAACAATATTGCTTTTTTATATAATATTTTAATTTTTTTATTTTTTATGACTTTTAGCGGCATTTTTGGAAAAAGCGCCGCTAAAAGTATGATATTTTAATTTTTTTATTTTTCATGACTTTTAGCGGCGTTTTTGGTAAAAGCGCCGCTAAAGGTCATGACCTTTAGCGGCGTTTGTGGGAAAAGCATCGCTAAAGGTCATGACCTTTAGTGGCGTTTTGGGTAAAGTGCCGCTAAAGGTCATGATCTTTAGCGGCGTTTTTAGGTAAAGCGCCGCTAAAGGACATGACCTTTAGCGGCGTTTTTTATAAAAGCACCGCTAAAGGTGTGGACTTTAGCGGCGTTTCTTATAAAAACGCCACTAAAGGTCTGGTCTTTTAGCGGCGTTTCTTATAAAAGCGCCGCTAAAAGTCAAGACTTCTAGCGGCGTTTTTTCATAATAAGCACCGCTAACTTTTGCGGCACGTGTTTTAGCGGCGTTTTTGGCGGCACTTTAAAAAGTGCTACAAATAATATTAGTGGCGCTTAAAAACACCGCTAAAAGCCATAAAAAAACGCCGCCAAAAGTCTGTTTTGGTGTTGTGCTTTCATCGTTCACGGATGCCTGAACCACCTTGAATGTGTGGCTTACCGTGGCTAGTCTCTTTGCAGTGGACACTGGTGCCAAGCATTCCAAGCTTCGGCATGAACTCCATTCATTGAAGAAAGGTACACTTTCCATTAAAAGCTATGTTGAACAAATTAAACACTTATGTGATTTGTTAGCCACGTCCGGCGCTCACGTTTCAAAGGCAGAGAAAACAGAGGTGATGCTTTCATCTGAATTTAATGTGGTTGTTTCATCGGCGTCCCTCTCGTCGGAAGCGGTACCATTTAAATGGTTAGTTGATACCTTGATTGATTGTGAAAATCGACAATTGCGAGCAATTCAGGAGGTGGCCATGAATGCCAACCTCGTCGAAGGAGCGTTGTCGCAGGCTCATGACGAATCCATTCGAGGTGGTCAACCTCCGTCTGAGTGGCCGAGGAAGGGGATTCCGACCTTGAGCTCAGTGTCAAATTTGCAACCGGTTTGGACACATCACTCAATAGTACTTCTATAGATATAATCGTGATGATGATGAGCGACGCTACGATCCACTATCTGTTGTTGCCACTTACTCATCGCCGGCGCCGGGGTTTCTTACTGGTCGTGACTTTGTTGTGCCACAAGCAGATTTTGGTAAGTGGCCTTCTCGACGAATGAAGATAAATCATTAAGGTGGTCAAAATTGGGGTCAAAATAATCTTTCTCAATGGCCTACAGCTGGCTTCAATATTCGGCCAAATCTTGATAGGCATGGGCCAGGCTATGGTCAACCGAATTTTATTAGGCAAGGCTATGGTCAACCAAATTTTAATAGGCAAGGCTTTGGTCAGCCTAATGTTAATGGGAAATATTTTGGTGGTGGGCAACCTAGCCCACAATTAGATGCGCATGGCCTTTATGCACCTAGGCCGAATTTGGTTAACAGGCCAACATATGTTGGCAATTGTGGTGGGCCTTCTAGGCTTGGAAATTTTGAAAGTAATGGGCCAACTAATAATTGTGTTCAATTTGGGCCTGCATCTGCTTCTCTTGCCCTTGGTGAACTAAACCGCGAGCCCGTGTCTACTCGGGCTCTGACTCGTGTATTGGTCTTCCTCGAGTGGGTGATTTGAATGCTTCTAATTATTCTGATTCGTCCAGTTCGCATGTCAATACCGCTCAGTTTGGTTCGAATAACGGTGGCACGGATTCGTATATACCTATGCCAGTTGGCACCACATCGTGGTACCCCGATTCAAGCGCGAGCTATCATGTCTGTCTTGATGCGTCGGCCTTGCAAGATACCATTCCGTATTTAGGTACATCTTCTCTCTTGATGGGTGATGGGACTCCCGCCCTGATCTCATCGATTGGTATGGTGTTTTACCTATACAATCTAAATTGCTTCGGTTATCTGATGTATTATATGTGTCATGAATTCGAAAAAATTTGTTGTCCGTATCACAATTTGCTAACGATAATGATATGTTCTTTGAGTTTCATCCAACGTACTGTGTTGTTAAGGACATCAAGACCCGAGAACCACTGCTGAAGGGCTACATTCATGATGGACTGTACCAGTTTTCTCTGCCAGTTCTGTCCACTCAATCGGTAGAAGTTACAACTGCTAGTTCTAGTACACTACAAAATACATCTACTAGTTGTAATATTTTATCTTTGTGGCATAATCGTCTTGGTCACCCATCTACTACTGTTGTCAAAAGTGTTTTAAATAAATGTAAGATTGTTGTGGGAAATAATGCTTGTCTTGATAGTGTATGTACTGCCTGTCAAAAAGGAAAGGCTCATAAATTGCCATTTCCTCTCTCCACTACTAAATATAGTAATCCGTTTGACTTGGTTGTTTCTGATCTCTAGGGTCCTGCAACTTTTGCCTGTGGAAATGACTAGTATTATATTTCATTTGTTGACATGTGCACTCATTTTACATAGGTTAATCTTCTCCGTCAGAAGTCTCAGGTTGTACACTACTTTGTTCAGTTTCAGCGACTTGTTAAAACTCAGTTTGGGAAAAATATTAAACAGTTTTAGAGTGATTGGAGTGGAGAGTATGAACCTTTTCGTCCGTTTTGGCTTCCCAAGGGATCATTCATTGTCTGACTTGTCCATAAACTTCTGAACAAAATGGAGTAGCAGAACGCAAACATTGTCACATTGTTGACATGGGCATCACCTTTTTATCTCAAGCGAGCTTACTTATGGAATATTGGGGTTATGCGTTCTGCTGTGCCGTACATCTCATCAATCGACTTCCTACTCTAGTCTTGCAATGACAGACTCCGTTCAAGGCCCTCTATGGATGTAAACCTACTTACGATCATATGCGGGTTTTTGGGTGCTGTTGGTATCCTTATCTATGCCCATTTATGGCACATAAGTTGAGTTTCGGTCTCAACTGTCTACTTTCTTGGGGTATAGTGCTCAGCACAAGGGGTATTTATGTTTACTACCATTTGGCAAAGTTGTTGTTTCACGACATGTGGTGTTTGATGAGACTAAGTTTTTGTTATCCGAGCTAGTTCTGACAAGCTGTCTGCCGGTACAAAGTCAGCATATCTCTACGTTTGTTCCGATAGTTCAAACTAGTGTCTCTAGTTCTGCAGAGTCTTCTGTTCTTTGTCCATCTTCGTTGTGTTCACAACAAGCTACTTGCTCTTTTTCATCTCCTCTTGTCGCTGCTCAACCTGAGGTTGGATCTGACCGCGAGGCCCTTAGTTCTCCCCTGTCTGATCCTGGTACTGATCTTCGGTGTGAGAATGGTGTTGCCTCTTCTTCTGACAATCAGACGCCGGTTCTACCTATGGTTAATAATCACCCGATGGTGACTAGGTCAAAAGCTGGTATTTTCAAACCTAAAGCTATGTCAGTTGAAACTATCGAACCTTCTACAATTGAGAAAGCCTTGTCATTTCCTGAGTGGCATGCTGCAGCTCAAGCAGAATATGATGCTCTTATCCAGAATTCTACCTGGGAGATTATTCCGTGACCACTAGATCGCAAGATTATTGGGTGCAAGTGGCTCTTCAAGATTAAGAGGAATCCAGATGGTACTGTTGCTCGTCGAAAGGTTCGACTTGTTGCGAAAGGTTGTTCTCAAGTTCCTGGGTGTGATTTTAAAGAAACATTTAGTCTCGTCGTAAAACCTGCTACTATTCGGGTTATTTTATCCATTGATGTCTCCGAAGGTTGGCAGTTGAGGCAAGTAGATGTCAATAATGCATTTTTAAATGGCGATCTTAATACTGAGGTCTTCATGCACCAGCCTCAGGGTATGAACATTATGGTTCCAATGGACAACCTCTTGTGTGTCACTTGAAGAAAGCTCTGTATGGTCTCAAGCAGGCTCCTCGTGCCTGGTTTGACAAACTGAAATAGTTTCTTGTCTCAGTGGGATTTGTTGTTTCCAAGTCTGATTCGTCTTTGTTTGTGCGGATGATAGCTGGGTCTACTCTATATGTCCTTGTGTATGTTGATGATATTGTAACCACTGGCAATGTGTCTACCACTATAGAGTGGTTTGTTCAGTTATTGAACAGTGAGTTCTCGCTGAAAGATATGGGTAATCTGCATTACTTTCTTGGGATTGAGGTCACTCGCTTATCCGACTACCTCCATCTCTGTCAGCGAAAGTATATCCGAGACATTCTTGACCGGTGCTCTATGGTTTCAGCAAAAAGTGTGCATACCCCGATGGTCAGCTCGTCCACCATATCCAAAACTGATGGTGATCCTTTGGATGACCCAACTGAGTACAGAAGTTTCGCTGGTGCTCTTTAGTATGTTGTTCTGACTAGACCTGACATTGCTTATGCCGTAAATAGAATTTATCAGTTTATGCATAGTCCTACAACCACTCATATGACGGCACTTAAACGCATATTACGGTATCTGTGTAACACCCTTGACTTCGAGATAGTTTTTCGTGCGTCTGCCCGTTTGTCCTTGGTTGGGTATGCTAATGCCAACTGGGGGCTCGATTTTGACGATCAGCGATCAACCTCAGGCTACTGTGTCTACTTCGAGCAAACTCCTGTTTCATGGGGTTCTAAAAAGCAACAAGTAGTTTCGCGATCCACGCAGAAGCAAAATATAGAAGTCTAGCTGCTGTTACAAGTGAGATGACTTGGTTGATTTCATTACTTCATGAGTTATAGATTACATCTACTGATACTCCAACTATCTGGTGCGATAGCTCCAATGCTGTCGCGGTTGCGGCCAATCCTGTTTTACACTCAAAGTTCAAGTATGTAGAACTAGATTTGTTTTTTGTCCGTGAAAAAGTTGCGTATGGGTCTATTCTGTTTGGTGAGGTTCCTGCCAGTGATTAAGTAGCAGATATACTTACCAAATCATTGTCAGTAACGTATTTTAAAAGGTTTCGAAATCTTCTTCGCGTGTCGCCGGTCGAGAAGATAGGTGCATGATAGAGTTATCATAAAACCTGCTAATACATACGGTTAGGCAGTTAATCAAGAGCTGTTAGTACAGCTAGCAAGTTGTTAATCTGTTGAAGGTTTGTTAAAGAGAGGTTAGTAATAGGCCTCTATAAATACAATGTGTAAACAGAATGGAAGTAGTTTTTGTTCAATAATACAGAAAACTATAGCTTAATTCTTTTTCACCTTGTTACTGTTTGGCATCACAAAATATTCAAAGTTTACGATTGAGCTTACTTTCTAGCAGTATCCAAGAGACTTTTGTATCAAGAGGCAAATTGTATTTTGTTTTTTCTTACTAAAAAATATACAAATTAATCCTTATACATTAGATTAAAAATTAAATTGGTTATTTTGCTAAAAATCTATCCCTTTGTAAGGTTAAAAATTGGTCTCCATTCGTCAATATGAGATACGTGTGATATGTTACATATAATTATCTGGTTATTCCATTAATTACATCAACTTTTAATGATAAAAATATGTGAAAATTTTAATATAATGTACAAAATAAAATGCATGTTGTATATGTCGAGTAGTTTGCTGTACTTATTGTGCCAAAATGAGGCTTTGTGCTAGCAGTCACCAATTGGGTGACTTTTGAGGATAGGGCACAGAAATTTATAAACCTTTTTTTTTTTACTTTATAAGAGATTAGACTAGAGGTGTACATGGGTTGGTGGGTCTACCACCAAGGCCCTTAGAAATGTGGGAGTGTTTGAATAAAAATATAGGCCCGAAAAATGGGCTTGGACAAAAAAATGAGGCTCGTTTAAAAAATGGGCGGGCTTGGGTAAGGCATTTTGGCCTGGCCACTTCAATTCATTAAAGAAAAAATTATTTTTAATATTATTTTCTTATTATTTTCTCCTTATTTTGCTACCATTTTACTATTATGTTTCTATTATTTTGTTGTTATTGTTTAGATATTATATAAAACTTATTTTATTGTTAATTTTGTTATTGTTTTAAAGATATTTGTTAATTTTTTATTATTTTAGAGGCATTTGCTTGTTAAGTTGCATCTATTTTAGTGTTATTTAAGTCTACATATTTTTAAAATTTATTTTCAATTTGTTGAAAAATATTTATTTGATTTTTTAGTATTTTGATGTATTATATATATTTAAAATTATATAAAATAATATAAAAAAATTATCTGACGAAGTCTGACCGGGCATGCTTGCCTCGGTTTTAGCATTTTTATATGGGCTGGACTTGGGCAAAATTTTAAGCCCATTTTTTTGGGCCCGGCCCGAGCCCAATGAACGGACCTAAATTTTTAGTTGGGCTTGACCCAAGTCCGGCCCAGCCCGGCCCGACCCATGTACACCTCTAGACTAGACTACATATACATCTTTTTTCTATGTAGTTTGGCATACATTGAAGAAAGCTATAAGTCTATTTGGTAAAGAAGTCGAGTTTTGTGAATGAAAAAAAATGTTAATAGGAGAAATAATTGAATGAAATAGTGATATATTATCATTTTGTAATAGTTTAATGTTATATCAGGATTTTCATTTATATTTAATTTTTTATGGTAAAAATACTAAAATTTGAAATGAAAATACTTTGTAACATTAAACTGTTGAAAAGAAATACTGAGAAAACATGACGTCAAGATTCTTTATATAAGAGTTTAATTTGATTTTATTTTAAATTTAATCGATTTTTAATTATGAAATATTAGAGAATCTCAAAAAAAAAAAATCTCCTTAACAAATGGCAATGAATTATTGTTTTAGATGGAAAAGAAGTCAAATAGTGATATAAGAAAAAGATAAGCCCCTCCCCCCCTTTTTTTTTTTTTAATGTAGCACACTTGCAATTAACCAGATTTGACCTCACACAAGGTGATTAGAGAATGGAAAATATAAGGGTGAATCTGTTGAGATAGGACCACAAAAACCTATTCAATTTAGTACATTGAATTATTGAAGCCAAATTTCAAAATGCAGTGATTTATGTGCTACAGCTTTTTTTATTTGGAATGGAAGAAGATAATGCTTTATAGGGAGATCTTCTAACTCTTCTTTTTTCCCACAAGAGGGCAATTGAAGATATTTCGTTGGGCCACCGGGATGTGTTTCAGCTTATTACACTAAAGAATATATCCACTATACATGATCTTCTTCCCATCTTACACATTTAAAAGAAATGGCATCTCCATTAATAATGCTAAAATTATGACATTCTAAACCATTAATTCTATTATCCAACTCCCGATACTCCATGTTGATCTTAAAAACTCAAGCTATAGGTTAAAATAACAAAGATCCTCTGAAAATGATAAAATCATAAGGATCTTTTGGCATCATTTGATTTATTAATGGTTAGTATAATTCAATAAAAATATCTATTTAGTTGAAATATAAAAAATGTGATAGATTGATAATATCTTCCCAAATGACAAATAAATGGCGTTTATTATTATAATTGCCGTTCAATTACAAATAGGGATGTATCTAGGCGGCGGGGGTGATTACCCTTTAGAATTTTAGAATTTTGAATTTTATATATAAATTATCATTTATTTTAGATTTGGTGGGCACACTTTATAACATTCGCTTCCTTTGATCAAATTGTATTTCATATAATTCGCCTCCTTAAGTCACAAGGTTATATTTTATATTAACAAAGTATTTTTAAGTTTTTAATTATATGACTTTAATAATAATCAAATATCAATGTATGATGAGCCTTAAAAGACTAAACTTAGTGACTCAATATGGACTTTAAAGTCAAATTCCAGAATTATTCGTCAAGTATTTATTTTCTTCTTAATAGAATTATTCGTCTTGTGCTAACTCTTCCCGTGTCTACTGCAACAACCGAACGATCATTTTCAGCCATGAAAATTGTGAAGACAATGTTTTGCAATAGAATGGAGGATGATTTTCTTTCAACTTACTTGGTAGCATACATCGAAAAAGAGATAGCTCGAGAATTTTCAACAGATTCTATCATTGAAGAGTTCGATCTTATGAAAGAGAGGAGGGTGCAATTTAGGATGCCTAGTATTGAGAAATAGGACTAAGGTCAAGTGTTTTTTAATTTCATTTTTGGAATTATAATAATATTTATGAAATTTTTAGTATAATATTTGTTCTTTTTTTGCATATTGAAAAGGAATATTTAATTGTATATAGTATAATTTTTTTCTTTTTAATTTTTTATAGTTAAATCATTTGTGCTATTTTAGAAACATTAAATTGATAAAATCTAAAAAGAATTGACACTATTTTAGGTTAAAAATAAATTTACCCCCTTAAAGTAAAATTATAGATCCATCCTGATTACAAAGGTTGACAACATCAAATGGTGGTGAAACCATCAAATTCCAATAGAAGGAAGTCCCTAACCAAATATATAAAAACATGGTGGGACTACATTATTCTTTGCTTCTTTATCAAACTTCCCTCAGTTCCACACTATCATCTTTTTTAAAAACAAATCTAATTTGATTGTATACCAAGTTAAAATTTCTATTTGAAATAAAAAAATTTAGATATTAAAGTATAATTTTATTATTTCAAAAAATTAATTAAGTCTTAATTGATTGATATTGATATTTTATCAATGGAAGAGAATGTGAATTCAATTATGCTAAAGCACATTTATCCGCCTATTTAGAGTTAAAGAGAGTAAATAAACTTTGGTCAAATATATAACGTTGTACGTAAATTTTAATTTTGTGTAATTTTATATTCACAACTAAAATCATTATCCATATAGCACCACCTATACATAAAATATAATATAAAAAACTGATAAATTTATTTAAATGAATTAAACTAAATTTAATGTAAAGAATTAAAGATGGGGTTATTGCTTGGTTTGAGGTTAACATATAATGTGAATGTGAGGTTTAAAATAAAATATAATTTAAAAATGAAGAACAAATTAGAATTAGTTTTAATTATATAGCAGTATTATTGAAGATGTTGAAATAGAGATAACAAAAACTCTTTTTTGCCTTTCTTTATTTGTTAATTCTTATCAAGCAATGAAGAAATAAATTTACCAGAAATAAATAAATATTAGATTCTAAATTTACTACTGCTAATTTAGGTTTAATTAGGCAGCTGAAGTCAGCACACTGCAAGTCAACGGCTGTTGTTCTTCCTCACCCTTACTATTATTATCAAAATCATGAGGTAGCCATGTAGTATCTACACACGTCAGCATCTGGGCTCTCTTGGCTTGTAGGTCCCAGTTAGTGGACCCCACCACATACAACATAAGCCCAGCGCAACACACCTGGGCCGAAAGTAGGCCCAACCATACCCCAGAAAATCCGACTCCGACATAGAATCCGAGTCCGACCGCAACAGGCATACCCACCAAGTAAAATGCCCCGAGGTTCACATTAGCTGCGGTGGAAGGACGTGCACTCCCTCTGAGGACCCCACATCCCACTGTTTGCGGGCAGTTCCCCAGCTCGCATAACCCTAAGATAGGTAGTGCAATGGATGTCAGCCGTAGGATCTCAGGATCAGATGTGAACATCCTGGCCCACTTATTTCTCATCCCTGATGCAAACGTCGACGCTGATAAGCCCATCATGGCTGATACGAAAACTGCCACCACAGCCGATAATCTCGCTTTATAAGGACGGTTTGCCCCTAATTCGTTTCCGACACGGGTCGAAACCGCGAAACCCAACGAAGAAGGGAAAACGTACAACAACGACGTCGTTTGAATCAATATCCCCATTGAAGCGACCGGCGCCTTCGGGTTCTTCAAAAGCCCACACATCACGATCATGATCTCGTACCACCACCACTCCAAACAAACAGAAACACAGCTTGGCGCGGCTAGCTTGAGCAGCGTCTTCCAGCCGGTTAAACACTCCAAAGTGGGTTTTTCCCACGTGGGATGGTGGAGGCCTGAGGCCCAAATGTGAACAACCAGGGAGACTAGAACGAAGAAGTTGGAGATAGAAGCAGAAGCGGCTACCCCGGCGACGCCCAAGTTGAAATGGGAGACGAGTAAGAAGCTGATGGGTAAATGGAGAATGGTGGCGGCGAGGGTTGCTAAAGTGAGCGGGTGGGTGATGCCTTGAGCGCGAAGGTAAATGCGTATTGGGTGAATGAAAGAATTGGTGAAGAGGTCAAGTAGGGAAAACAGTAAGTACCTTTGACCGATGCGGGTGATATTAGGATCTTGACGAAGATAAACCATAATGTTGAACATGTTTATCCAAAGAACGGATATCAATATGGAAACGAATAAGAGGAAAATAACGTAGCGGTGAAGGGTTAAAGATAAAAGTTTATGTCTTTGAGCTCCAAAGGCTTGCGAACACAGTGGCTCCATACCTAAAGCAAGGCCGGAAAGGACAGAGTAGCCAGTGACGTTAGCAAAGGCTATAGCTAATGAGCCGGCAGCCAGTTGGATATCGCCGAGATGGCCAAGGAAGAGCAAGGAAATGATGGAACGAGAATAGAGAATGAGACCAGTCAAGGCTAAGGGGAAGGCTAGATTGAAGAGTGATTTAGCTTCAGTTATGATGTCAGAGATCGAAGCGCATAGGTGATGAGCTCCATGGTCATGGTGATGCCTATGCTTTCCAGGGTGGAAATAAAGGTTGGTTTGAGAAGAGTTCTGAGTAGAAGTAAGGATGGAATCGGTGGTGGTTTGGTTACACATGATGAGGATGATGATAAGAGGGAAGAGGGAATCAAAGAACCAAACCAAATCCTGTTTGTTGTTTTCCGTTTCAGATACTCTCGTAAAGATCACTCTTTTATTTTCTCTCTTAGTTTGTATGGATGCTAAGTTTCCTCTTAAGGATAGACAGATTGGTTTGATTTTCAGCAATATTAATAGAGAGTTGAGGTGGTGTTTTTATTTTTTTTTTTACTCTATTATTTTTTGTCTCCTATACAATAGTATATATGCAGTAGGCAGTATATATGTATATTATATATGTAGTGTGTGTGGTTTGTAGTTGTTTGATAAAGGGTTCAATTTCCGATAAGTGAAATGGAGTTTTTCACGAGAGGTTGGTGGAGGTGTGACTTTTTAATAATTTCTGGCCTCCTCCTCCGGCAGCTCACTTCTGCACTGCTATCACTTTTTTTCTATTTTCTATACCATTTTGTTGTTTACTTTTTTTAGTAATTGATATACTTAAATATGTCTGAAATTTTATTTTTTTAATAAGGGCAAAAAGAATTATTATAGTACAATATTATACAGATCAATGTAAAATAATAATTAATTTAGTTATTTTATTATTAAAAATAATTTGTTAATTAACATGTGATCTTAACTCTTTTACTGTTTGATTTATCCTCATATCAATCTCATTTTAATTAAACTATATTCTTTTGATAAACCCATTTCAGAATTGATTAAAATAGAAAATTGACTTAAAGAGAGAAATTAAATTTTAAAAAAATACTGTGACTCAAATAAAAATACATTATAATTTCAATGTGTATCTAAATAGTTTCCCAAAAAATAAAAAAATAAAAACACTAAAACTCTTTTAAGATATGAGTTCGAATCTCACAAAAATAAAAATAAAAAATTGGTCTACCTAAGCACTTTATTGGAATTCCTACTTTTTCTACTGATTAATACAGTAGTAATGCTATGCTATAAAGTACTTTAGCACACTTATTAGCAAAACAAAATTTTCAGTAATTAGTCGAAAAGAAAGGTTCATTGATTTAAACTACAGGCATTTATCGTCTCAGCAAAGAAAAAAAGTGAGTAAAAATGTAAAGAAATAATCAGTGTGAAAAGAAAAAAAGGAGGAATACTAGAACCAGAGAGATGATAAAGATACGTGACAGATCACACGTGCAGTAAAGAAGTTGCCTTTGTCCTTTAGGATATCATTCTTCGTTTTTTACTTGTGGCAGTCCTTGAAGGACGGTGGAGAAGAGACAGAGTCGAGCAGAGCAGGCCAGGCCAGGCCAGGCCAGGCCAGGCTAAGAGAGAGAGAGGGAGATCGAAGAAGACGAAGACTACTGAAGACCCTGAAAGGACTGATATTGGATTGGACGACTGAAAGTTCTCTTTGCCCAACCATTTGGGACACCACAAGCCAAGGTCCCTACCCTACCCTACCTTTCGCATCAGCTAAAACAAACTTGGATTCATTTCACTACCACACATGCTGTTGCTGGCTTTTCTCCCCACCACGCCATTTCTTGTCCCCACAAACGATGAGAAATTACGCATATTTCTGGGTGAAACGAAACACCGTAATATATATACATGATATCTAGTAAGTAGTACAAAAGTAATTATAAACTGCATGCAGCCACATTCTTCCTTGATTTTGTTTCATTCATGTTTTCTCTCTCATTTTATGTCCCTGTCTATGTTGAGTTGGGTGAAATGGAGTGATGTGTCGTGTTGTGTTAAGGAAAAGGAAAACAAGCTTTTATAGTGAATACTTATGACCCACATATTTGGCTGCTTCCTCCCACCTTCCCTTTCTTCCTTTCCCCATCTGACACTCTCTGTCACTGGCTGGCCTTCTACTTCCTGCACCATTTCTTGTGTTTCTATAACGGGAGCGCCCTCTGCTTTAAGGTCCCTTTCTTTGTGGGCTCCTTTCCCCTGCAAAAAATATTTCTACTCTTTTTTTTTTTTCTCTCTCTAGAATTCCTGCTCCATGCTGCTTCGTTTTGGACCATTTGATTTCATTCCCCTTTTGGGGTAAGAATAAGATAACCATCCATCCCTTCTTTATTTCTACTTGTATATACATATCATCCCTGACCAGTATAAGTTAACTGAGGCCAAGACTCTTCTACAAATGACAGATCAATTAAGGAAAATATAAGTTTTGTTAAACAATATGCAATTAGCGTAAACTTAGATGAGACTATGCGTAAACTTTTTAATTTGTCATGGTTTCACTTGCATGCATGCAGGCACATGGAAAACAATGTCGAAGGTATTTTATTAGGCATATATTCTGATTTCCTCGTATATATTCAATTTGAACGTCTTTTGTGGATGGACTTGAAAACTTATCTTACCCTAACCTTCCTTTTCGCTTGCAAGCTTTTTCTGGTGTGGGTTTGAGCTGGTGCCTTGTAAAGATGCATGGGTCATCAAAAAAGAACAGGAAAAGCAAGGACCAAGTTGTAAGAGAAGAGACCCACACGTATGTCATATCCTATCCCACGTGGGGCGCATCTCTGCACATGGTTTGTGAGACATTATTCTTGTCTTAATTATTCCACTTTCTTTTCCCATTTTCAAATCCAACTTCTTCTCTATGCCTTTGATTTATCCTTTTTCAGCAGCAACGAAAAAGTTGCACACACAATATACGCAGCAAAATATGATATTTAATTTGGTTTGATCTTAAATAAGTTATTTTATTTCGTAATTGGAGATCATACACTTTTGAGTGCGACTACTTTAGCCACAATGTTTGACTTACTTATTGGTCTTCTATACTCAACACGCTGGGAAGAAAACAACACGCAAATTGGCTAATGGGGTTGCGTTGATTAGATCTAGACACTACAAAGGAATTGTAGTCGTCAACATGTTCATGTTCCACAAAAATGAACCAACACTTTTATTATTATTATTCTTAAATGTTTACGTTCCTTGATTGATGCAGAAATGATAGAAGATGTAATTGGTGATCAATGGCTATTTACTTATAGAATCCAATTGGATTCAAGCTTCTAGTAGTGGAGCATGTGATAGATTTTTATTTGGACAGTTCTCTTTGGACGTAGTGTATACATGTGTAGTGCAATGTTGCAAGCCGAAAATCAAAGTCCATGACAAATGCACACAGAGCGTCCCATAGAGGTCAACTAATTAAATGGGGCTCATTTGACCCATTTGAACTAACTCGATTCTTGGAACGCATGGAAAATTCCATCTACTTGAAGCATTAGTGACCTAATGAAACGTTCCAGTAAAACTAGAGTTATCAGGGTCATTGTTATAAATCCTAACGTATAAAGATGTATAGAGTTTAAATCCCTTAGGACTCTTATATTGTAGATAGGCACTAATCTCAGCCGTTGATATAATTCAATCTGTACTGTTGGGTCTGGAGGAGTTCAACTATAAATAGAGGTATTTGTAATTATTCCATTGATAGTTAAAGAATATACTTAAGAGCATTTACTCAAATACATTGTGTGCATTATTTTACTATGGCTTTTTTATTCAATTCAAGTTTCTTTCCCTTTTGAATTGCTTATGTTTTATTTTCGGTGTCTCAGAGTATTTTCAAGAGAATTCTCAATTTTCGAGAGTTAGGTTGACTTAGGCTAATTTGAAATAAAGAAATCGTCTAAGACCATGCAGTTTGCCAAACTTAAGTTCTAATCTCATGACACAAGTATTTCCTTACTATGTGTGCATTTGTACTAATATTGATTAATTAAGTGTATGATGAGGGAGATTTCATGTAAGTGATATTAATTATTTAGAGTGAATGATTCAATATTAAAATAAAAGTAAGAAATTATGGAAGGTGGGGTTGGGAATGACATAGTTGAAGTTGAATTATAAGTGAGGCAAATCTATGTTTTCGCGCTGAGAAACACAATGATTCAACCTTGTCTCCTGCTCGGTCACTTGGTGCAAAGCAGCACGGGTCCAGGGCCTCCACCACCCAATCCCCTTATTACTTTTAAGTATATATACAAATGGAAGGAACATGTTTAGGCAATAATAATATAGTAAGCATAGCGAAGACTTTGCATACTATCACCCATTCATTGCATGTGATATTCACTAATTGCATATAAATCAATATATTTCTTTTGTTTCTTTAAGTCAATGTTGAGAATAAGTTGTGAATTAGACATTATATAGCAAATACGACTATAGGGTGTGTTTGAAATATGATGTCATTCATTGCTCTCTTTTATTTTCTATTATCATATTTTATGGGGTTATTTCGATTAATCAAATCAACTCCAAAATCGATTTAGAATAAATTAATCCAATTAAAATAATCTATTTTATAAGATAAAAGAAACAAAATATTAAAACCAACTACAATGCAACTTATGGGTTGATGCTACATTTGCTATTTTATCCGCACCTCTTTGAATTGGATCTCTTCAGCTTTCGCATTCGCATTGTACCAGTTTTGTAACCACCCTTTGAATACATCCATATTTATTAATATTTAATTTTTTATTAAGTAAATTGTAGGTGTACGGGGATAAAATAAACTTATGTGAAATGAATGAAGGCTCTAAAGCTGGTATCAATGTCACTTTTTTTAAGGTTCTATGCCCCCCACCATGTGCAAAAGAGTTATTGGGAAATAAATCTCGAAGATACAATGAAGTCCAATGATTGTCGATGTTTTGCATTGATAGTAACAGTCCACTGAGTATTGAGCCAAGCATAACTGTATAAGCCCAATTCTTCCCGGGCCCAAACCAGACCCAAACTAAAACCCAATTACAATTTAAGCCCAACCTGATTAAGCCCAAACCCAAACCTAAACTAACCCAACACTAATTTTTCGAAAAAAAAAAGAAAAAGACAAAACCCTAGCCCGCCTAATCCAAATGGCGCCGCAGCCTAACCCCACTTGCTCTACCACCGCCCCTGCCGAAGCCTGCTTTCACTACCCAACTGCTCCTGCAACGGAAATGACAGCAAAAAGAATAGATTAAAAGTCTTGTAAATGGCTATATAAGCCGTATTAAAACCGAATGTAAGGGGGTATGATTTTATTGAATAAGAACAGAGAGATTCGAACAGATTATCAATACAATAGCAATAGATTTTTAAATACGAAAAGAAGCAGAGATCAAGCATTAAAGAAGGGAAGGAGAACCAAAAAAATCAGTAACTTTAGAAGGTGATTTTATTTATTTTTATGTTTTCATTTTTATTTGAACCCTTTTTTATACACAAATACACACACATATTTATATGTATATATAAGTATAAAAAAAAAGAAAAAAGAGAGGAAGATTTTACCTTGAGCGCCGTCGCGCACGGTGGTCGTCGGCGACGAAGGTGCAGTGGTCCGGCGGCCGAATTCTGGCCAAGCTCCCCTGCCCCTGCAGAGAGAAAAAGAAAAGGGTTAGAAAGTTTTTTTCTAAAACAAGTGAAGAATGAATTTTTTTTTTTTAAAAAAATGGCCTTAAATAGCCTCCCAAAATGATGCCGTTTTGGGCAAGCCTTTCGGGCCCAAAACGGCGTCGTTTTGAGCCGACCCGCGCCATCCGACCTACTCTAACCTCAGGATCCGCCTTTTTTAAAAGGGATATTTCAAGTCTGATCCTCCCTCTTTTTATTTATTTGCAATTAAGTTTTTTATTTTTGAATTTGCCCTACAATTTACTTCGGTTCACAATTTGGTCCCCTTTCTTTATTAGCCTTTTTCTTTGGAGGGTTTATTACATCTTCGGTCCCTCCACTTCCTCCACGCATACAAATAGATTCTTTTCTTTTATTTTTATTTCATATTTGTCCCAAACTTCCGTTCTAAATTCGATTTAACCTCTTTTTTTATTTTTGCTATTTTGTTTAATTCTAAATGGTACTAATTTTTATTTATTTATAAATATTTTTGTTATTATTTTTTTTATTATTTTCAATCTTATTGTTATTACTGTAATTATTACTTTTTATTAGAGTATTATTATTTTCATTTTATTACTATTGTTTTTATTACCATTATTATTACCTTATTATTATTATTTTCATTATCATTTTATTATTATCATTATTTTTATTATCTTCTTATTATTATTGTTTTTATTATTATTGTTATTAATAATGTATTATTCTTTGTCGCTATTTTTATTACCATTATTTTATTTTTATTATTTAATTATCACTACTATTATTTTATTTTAACTATTATTATTATTATTATTTTTATTTGCTATTATTATTACTTTACTACCACCGTATTATTATTTTTTATTTTTTATAATTTCTATTACTATTATCATTATTTTCTTATTAATGTGTTGTTATTTTCTATTTAAGCTATTATTATTATCATTGTAGGGCCCAAAATTTGACCGGGCCCATTTTATAATTAAAAACCAAAAATAAATCAAACATAAATAACAGTCCAATATAGTCTCTTTTACAAACCCAGACTTAAACCCCAAATGCCTAAAACACTACCCAATTAAAAACCCAAATCAGATATTAGACCCAACTACAACCGGCCCAATTTTAAGCTATGGTCCAACTAGCTCAATCTCAGAATTCCAGAACCTTCAGGCGTCTTCTCCGCAGCCATTCCCACGCGCGACTCTAGGACTACCACATGTCTTCACGCGCCTGACCGTTCGTGTCTCGCTCGCACCACGCACTCCACCCATGCGCGAGCCTACACCAGCACGCCATTCGTAGTGCCTTCAGCTTAGCAGTATCGTACGACCCCTCGGCCACATCCGTACCTGCAAAACAAATACAGCACAAACGAAAGCAACAGCAAATGACAGCAGAGAAATAACAGAAATTAAAGGAATTTTTGTATTTTATTTTCATTTTCGGCTATATAAGGCCGATCCGAAGGACTGTAAAAGGATCCCCATTTTTTTGGTACACACATGCATAATATAGCAAAAAAATCAAAAGAACGATTCAAAAAAAAAGGTTGTTCCTTTATCCTCTCGACTGTTTTTATACCCCTCTGTATCTTCGTTTTTTATTATTCTTATTCTGATATACACAACCATAAGAAAGAAAACGTACCTGCGAGAGGCGAATCGACGGACCTTGTTCCTTCGTTGAAATCGAAACGAACGGATCCGCTAAGGCTAAAATCGGGTCTGGCTTGAGAAGGGACAGTTGATCCCGACTGAATCAATCACTAACCTCCGATTACAATGGCCTCGGAGTGGTCGTTTCGTCTCCCTCTTCTCTGCGGTGGTGAACGAAAACAAAAAGGACTTAGGGTTTCGATTTAAAGAAAAACAAATAAAACCTGATACGTTTAATTTGTTTTTTAAACTTGTTAATAAAACGGTGCCGTTTTGGCTCATTACAATAGCCTCAAAACGACACCGCATGAGGCAAGCTCCGACCCGACCCGATTCGGTCTTCTGAAGATCCGCGTGTTTCCGCGATTATTGGGAATTTGTGCTTTTGGTCCCTTCTGTCCCTATACTGCTTTCAATTAGATTTTTTATATATATTTTCTTCTGTTTTTAGTTGGTCCCTGTAATTGGCATGCCTTTTTAATGCAATCCTTTAATTATTTATCTAATTATTTGTTTATTAATTTAACTAGTCTTTTTAATTAATATTTAATATTAAATATTTTAATTTGTTTTAGATATTATGTATTTCTAATTATATATGTTATCTTCATTAATTTTATATATATTTTTATGCATGTATTAAAATCATTTTTATACTATGTATATATCATTGATTTCATATTATTTTATGCACATATTTTATTTTATACTTAAGTTTTTGCATATATTTAAATAAATAAACTTCTTTTAAAATATGCATTTAGGGAATTTATTCACAATTTATTCCATTTTAATAATTTCATAAAATATTAATCAAGAACTAGCTTGTTTATTTATTTGCAATCTATTAGCATTTAAATTTTTATTTTATGTTAATTGCATTTATCAATTTAGTAGAATTATAAAATTTCATAGTTTATTGTTAACATAGCATCTAATTTGTGACTAACGCTCGATTAATGTTTGTACATCTTGTACCATAGCATGCTTTAAAATTCCAATACATGTATGCCTTATATCAAATTTTTTGTATACATTAAGTTCATTTTAAAATTTCACGTACATAAATTTAAAAAAAAAAACAAGGCAATATTTGTGTGTTTAGAAGTACGAAAAATTACATCCTAACGTGTTGGGTATCGATTCTTTCGTTCAACTAAATAACCAAATCCCCTGTTCATATGTGTTGAAGATCAAAGATGATCTCGGTGTCAGAGTCTAAATGTGTTATATCCTAACGTGTTGGGTATGATACTTTTATTCATTTGAAACGAGTTAATCTTGAGATTCAATTCCGATTTAATTAATTGTCTTCCAAAATTTTTCACCCTCAATATTTTCAAGTTTTCTACATTAGGACAATGTTAATCAATTTGGTACCAACTTTGGGCGTTGCAAGGGTGCTAACCCTTCCTTGCACGTAACCGACTCCTGAACCCGTTTTCTCAAATTTCACAGACCAAAACATTTTTATAGGTGACTTGATCACACCTAAACAAAAAGGGATCAGTGGCGACTCCATATTTTAAAAGTCGATTCTGTTTTCCAAAACTTTAAAATAAAAATAGTTTCGACAGCTTGGCGACTCCACTGGGGACTCCGTTGAGAGCCAGGCCATAGATTGGTTAATTCTTGTCCTTTGATTTAAAACTTGAAAATTGTTTTAGAAAATCATGTTTCCTTTAAAGCTTTGGTTCGTGTTGTAACTGCAATAATGTCGAGTCTTATAATACTTTGGCATTGCATTGCATGACCGTTGTGGTCGCACCTTTAAGTGGGAGTGAGAAACTAAGCTTTCGTGAGGTTTTTACCTCCGCACGGGCTAGTGGACTGCTTCCGGAATACATCCGTACCTATGTCTTCGTGAGGTTTTCATCTCCGCATGGCCATAGGGAAATGTATTCCCCTGAACCGAACTCGATCCACATGAGCCTATAATGGGTGAGGATTGAGGAATCTGCTGGTTCAGGTATCCATCTGTAGAACCAAACCACATATAGTAAGACCTAGGAGCCCACCTTAAGTAGATTCGCGCCAAACCCTAATGGTCACTCATTTAGGTAATCTATGTTGGTTGTTTTTCTTGTGCTACTGTGTTTTGTGTTTATGCTTGCATTACATTGCACTACATTGCATTGCACTGCATCGTTATAGAAAGAAGATGTTGACTAGTAATTCAATTGCTAAATAGAGAGTTTGTCATAAGGAAATAATTTTTTGATAAAGTATAATACGGTTGTCCGAACATGGTCTAAGTAAACACAATAGAAGAATATTGATAATCCGTGGAGGAATGCAAAACCTTTCCTAAAATATTTAAATTGACAAGAGCCTTCATGCCTCAATTTTCTTAAAGAAGCCAATCAACATCGCAAGGGATAAGTGAGCAATGAACCACGACCCGAATCAAGCCAAATGGAAATAAAAGAGATATCTTTTGGGAGGATTTGAAGGATTCAACTGCAGCATCCGAATATGAAGGAGAAGATCGATGTTTTCACTTGCACTATGAGGACAAAGCCGCATACGTAATCCATTCTATGTAAAGAAATCTGCTTTCTAGAGAAGTTCTTCTAATGGAATTGAATTCAAAATCAACGTCTCTCTTTCTTCTTGCATTCATTTCATGCATTTGCATTTCATGCATTTGCATTACATCATTTGCATTGCATTTTCACATAAGGACCCTAATTGGTTGAAGTTATTTTAGCCTTAACCTGGAAGCCGACAAAAATCAACCAAGCAAGCACCCTTACGGTACAAGGAGAAAAACTAAAGCAATGGATAAAAGATTAGAGAAGTCGGAACAAATGCAGAATGAGATGCAAGAGCGGATGCAAGGACAAATACAGGAACAGCTTGCTAAGATCCAACAGGATATGATGGATCAGATGATGGAATCACAAAGAACTATGATGTCCCAATTGACTCAGTTATTGGCAGACAAAGGGAAAACCCCCATGGTTAACATTGTGAAGGATAGTGAGGAATGACTATATCCCTTGGGTTTTACCCCGACACATCATGAAGTGCAGCCACGAAGGACATCTGTTATAATTAAACCTCAACAATTTCAAGAGGGTGTCTCAGCATCGCCAAATTTCCAAGCTGGATCAGGTCCTAATTTGGTAGACCATCCGACTAATACTGATATTCCCGACTTTGATGAGGCAGCAGAGAGAGAAAGGGCAAGGGCTGAATTGCCAAAATAGTTAAAGGAGCGATACAAATGGCTGGAAGAAAAATTTAGGGCCATGGAAAGTGCTGATATGCAATATGGAGTCGATGCTAAAGATCTAAGTTTGGTGCCAGATTTAATACTTCCCCACAAATTCAAGGTGCCAAAATTTGAAAAATACAATGGGACCACTTGCCCGGAGGCTCACATAACTATGTTTTGCCAGAGAATGACTGGGTACGTTAATAATGACCAACTACTAATTCATTGCTTCCAAGACAGTTTGGTGGGAGCAGCATCTAAATGGTACAATCAGCTGAGCCGTACCAAAATTGGTTCTTGGAGGGATCTAGCCTAGGCACTTATGAAGCAGTATGGTCACGTAACAGAAATGATCCCAGACAGAATTACCCTGCAAAATATAGAGAAGAAACCAAACGAGAGTTTTCGGTAATATGCACAAAGATGGAGAGAGGTCGCCATATAGGTCCACCCACCTCTTTTAGAGACAGAAAGCACTATGCTCTTCATCAACACCTTGAAAGCCCTATTTATCAACCATATGTTGGGGAGTGCCACGAAGAGTTTCTCGGACATAGTAATGACCGACGAAATGATCGAAAACGTTGTGAGAAGCGGTAAAATAGATGCGAGGGAAAGTGCTAGAAAGCCAGCCCTAAGAAAGAAAGAAGACGAGGTAAATAATATGGGAGCATACAGCAAAGGTTATTCAAATCAAGTTACTGTGGGATCACCAAGGATGACAACTACAAACCTTCAGACTCCTTCAAAAAATGAATCTAGGCAAAGGGCAAATACAGAAAAGCTTCAGTTCACTACTATTCCAATAACATACCAAGAGCTATATCAGAAATTGTTTGATAAGCACATAGTGTCCCCTTTCTACTTGGTACCATTGCAGCCCCCGTATCCCAAGTGGTACGATGAAAATGCCGAATGTGACTATCATGCGGGAGTTTTGGGGCATTCAATAGAAAATTGCCTTGCTTTTAAGAAAGTCGTGGAAAGACTCATTAAGTTGGGCGTTGTAAAAGTGGCTGATATGTTAAATGCCGATAATCCGCTACCAAATCACACTGATGTTGGAGTAAATGCGATTGATGAAATGCTGAAAAATGCATACGTCATACATGAAGGGATCACTGAAAGAGGAACCTTGTCGGATATATACTCGTATGAACCTGGGAGCGTTTTGAATAATTGGACTGCGAAAGAGATTCCTGTAGTTTTTAGAACTTATTCAGAGTAATGTTCCGAACACACTTATTGCTTTCAGCCTAGGGGCAATAAGGGTCCTCTTGTGAAATAGGCTTGTGTCCAAAGTCTTTATTTCAATGAAATGCATCCTTTTGAGCAAATATCTTTTCTATTTATAGATTCTTTTGTCCTTTGGATTTCTATGAAAATATTCTATCATTCTTTATTTGTGATCATATCATATAAATAATCATCCTTAGAATCGTTCATTCTTTGGAATTTACCTTCGTACCTGCAATAGGTACCTAGATATCAACGACAAGGGCGACTTTGTTACAGACTCCCTTTTGAGATATGAGTCTAAGGGATCTCAGGACTTTGAAGATGATAGAAATTGTAACATATCTTCTAATTTGTTAATAATGGATGAAAAAAGATCCTACGTCGTGAGCCAAAAAGGAGATAAAGATCAAAACCTAGCTCAATGCAGAAATAAGATTTCTTATATGTGGGGCATGGATGTTATCAAGCCAGTCTCATGAAGAGCTTCTGGCCAATTTTGATTCATTTTCGTGGATGTCGGTTACTTTACTAAGATGGTAAAAGTCACTTCATATGCCAATATTATAAAGTCGATAGTCATCAGAACAAAAAAGGAAAGAAAGAAAAAAAGAATATTGACACAAAAAATATATCGAAAAGATCATGTTTAACCGCACAATGTCAAAAGTTTGCGGTCTGTTCAAAGATCAGTTGCCACATTACAGTAAAGGCAGCCAAGAATAAAAACAAAAGATCAAAAAAAAAGGACCGAGACTTTTAAAGATTGGCATACAGAAGTTACTATTTACCCTCTATGCTTATCAAACATTGGCCAGGGCGGTCACCAGGGCAGCATATTTCTCATTGGTTTCGACCATTGAAGTCAAATTTCCTTTTCCCAAGTCTTATCAGAACTGAAGTTGGATGAGGCAGAACGCGTTTAATCTCAATATGATCAGTTGAATTTGAAGAGAAAATGTTAAAAGTTATCTATCACGGTCAGATGATGTGAGCTTGCAACAAAAATGGTTCGTCCTAGAAAATTTCATCATGGGGCTTTGAAGAAGATTCTTTCCCATGCAAAAGGGACTTTAGAAGAAAGCGGATGCCAAACTAGGAAGGACCTTATGCAGCAAAAAGGCCTGTTCTGGGGAAGCATAAATATCGACCGAGATGGATAACAAGGACCTGCCCAATCCGGTGAATTCAAAAAAAATAAAAAGATCAAAAAATCAAAAAAATTAAAAAAATAGAAATTTTCAGCAAAAAAGAAGAAAGAAAAAGGAGAGGCCAAGGCGAAAACCTACAAAGGGCGCTTTGAGACCAAAGTATATTTGAGTTGAAAACCCAAAAAGGGCAGCTCGAATTTTGATTAAAGAGGGGCATACAGCAGTCTTGCTATGCTTGAATTAACAATGAGAAAGTATGCTATGTTTTGGGACATCGACAAGGTACTTCGGATCCCTAAACACATATTGAGCTTAAAATGGTCCTCAAGAAGTTTGAACAGAGAAGCTTAGGCTACGATATCTGGGGCACCTAGTTTCCACTTTATCCATTTTAATTTTTTATCCTTTTCAAAATATGATCACAATAAATTTCTTTCTTGATTACGATTGCTATCTTCGCATAACTTATTTGTTTCGAGCTATGCTCCTAATTAATTTCTTTCTTGTCCATGGTTATGATCTTTTTCAGGCATTTTGCATTGAAATAACGATTAGTGGACTAATAATATTTTCATAAAATGAGTTTCGCATATTACTCTGGAAATTTCTGAATAATACAAGAACCTGAAATAGGACTATTGTTTAAAACTCACCAAGTTTAAGAAAGAGTCTAAATTGAGGCTATCTCTTTGGATTTTCTGTCAAAAATAGTTGGTGATGCAATCTCGACGAAAATGGGCAATGTTAACCCAAATGTAAAATGGGAATCATTCTTCGAAAAATTGATATTCTATATTCACGCGAGCACCATACATTCACATCTGGTTGGGTCACCTGAGGAGTGATCAGTTGATGAAACAAGCTACAGGCCCTATACCCTCGAGTTATAGTGGGATAGATAGAAGATAATACAGATCTCATACCTTTGAATAGAAATGTGATGGATTGAAGAAGAAGCAAATCCTGCATTTCAGGGTTACAGTGGGATAGATGGGAAGAGATTCAGATCCTATACCCCTAAGTCACAACGAGATGAACCCTGAAGTTACAGTGGGGTAAATCTGTTGAACAGTTATAATTGTTTCCTCGGGTTTTCTGTCAAGAATACCAGCTGAACAAGAGGGTAGCATATTACCCTGATTAACAATGAGCGATGACAACCTTAAGCAGGGATCATTCTCATGTAATTCTGCGTTCATGCAAAAACACATTTAGTTAGGAGCATTAGATTCGTTTCGATCATTGTATCCTAATCTTTGTAAGAAATCATTCTCATGACATTCTGCATTCATACAATGTAACATCCCGAAATAGGGCCTAAACGTAATAGTGGTTGCGAAACCATGAATCCAAGCTATAAAAGTTTATTATGATTAATTATTATGATTTATCAAGTGATTAAATACATGTGTTAGAGTATTGATAAGAAATTTTATTAATTTCATGCTTAAATTGCCTATTAGGACTTGTTTGCAAAAGTTGCTAAATAGGGTTCTAATTTATAGAGTACTTGATTGAAATGGGGTTTGAAGTAGGAGTCCTTAAATGGTAATTAGACCATTATATTTTCATGGACAAAATGGACATATATAGGTGGAAAGAACCAAAGTTTTTAATGAAGGGTAATTTAGTCATTTGGTAATAAAAGGAATTAAAAGGGAAAAAGATGGCAAAATATGCTCATCTTCTTCATTAGGCCGAATTTTTAAGTGGTCACCATAGCTAGGGTTTGTTTCAAGCTTCCAAGCTCCATAGTAAGTGATTCCAAGCCCCATTTTTAATGTTCTTTACATTTTTGAAGCCCCGGTAGCTCGATTTAGCTTATTCTATCAATAAGTCATGCTAGGGTTCATATTTGGAAAAATACCCATAAGTGAAATGTGTTTATTTTGATGTTTTATGATAGAATATGAAGTCTAAAATTATGT
Organism: Gossypium rotundifolium; assembly: GCA_025506655.1. NCBI lineage: Eukaryota > Viridiplantae > Streptophyta > Magnoliopsida > Malvales > Malvaceae > Gossypium > Gossypium rotundifolium. The sequence continues at coordinate 174,469,159 of CP106727.1, forward strand.
TAAACAACTTTTGCTAAGTGATTTTAAGTGAAAACGAGTAAAAGCTACTTAATCGATAAAAATACCTAATGTTCATAAGTACAAGTTAGAGTGAGAATTTGATGTTGCCATAGAAGGAAAAATGATCAGCATGTCATAAAACATAAGAATAAGGGATAAATTTTAATTCACGAGCTTTGGGGCAAATTGTAAATATGTAAAAGTTTAGGGCAAAATTGTAATTTTGCCAAAGTTAAGAGTTAAGGACTGTTTTGATGAATGTGAGTATTAAATAAGCTAAATTTGCTATTATAGATCAAGAAGAATGAAATCGAGTTAGATCAAGGAAAGAAAAGATAGAGGACTAAATCGATATAGTTGATCGTATTTTGTTTCGAGGTAAGTTTACTAAATAAATACAATATTCTATTATTTTACATTTAATACTGTTAAATTCCAATATTTACATATTTATTCTGTAAATTTATTATTTAAAGACTCAAGTATGAATTGACGAAAAAGTTATCTCGTAAAGTTAGGTTGAACCTTAGGAATGTGTAGGATACAAATGTCATGACATTAGGGTTTAAGGAAATCATGTAAGACCATGTCAAGACATGGCATTGATATGTTACTATAAGGCAAAGGTCCCATGTAAGACCATGTCAAGTCATGGCATTGGTGAGTTCATAAGGCAAGGATACCACGTAAGACCATGTCAAGACATGGCAATGGTTAAGTTTCATAAGGAAAGGTACCCGCGTATCCTTAGTATTCCAAGTGGTTCAACAGGAAAATTCAAAGAGTATACCAAAGTAAAAGTAAGACAAGTTCAAGCTAAAAAGGTAAGGTAAGACAAATTCATGTTAAAAGGTACAGGTAAGAATACAAGTTTAAGTATATTGAGTTAAAACCTTAAGTGATCTTGATAAGAAAAGAATAAGATAATTGATTAAGAATGTTGTTATTTATTTACATGTAAACTTACTAAGCTTTATGCTTACTCCCATTCTTTAATTTTTTTTATAGTATTACAATCCAACTCGGGAATCACAGAGACGTCGGAGATCGTTACGCACTATCAAAGGAATATATTGGTATTTTGTGACTCGAGCGTTTTAAGTTATGGCATGTATAGGGACTTAGCCATTTTGTGTGTATGTCCTTATGATATGGCTTAAGATTGGCTTTTAAATGTTTGGTAATGATTATCCATTAAAATGGTTAATTAAGAACATATTTTGGATGCTATGAAATGCCTAGTTGATAGTTATTTTAAAGAAATTATGTAATTATATGCGGGAACAGTTTGGACAGAAGAAGTGATGTGATTTTGAAAAATCATCAAAACTAGTAGAAATGGAATTATTTGGCCATGAGATGTAGAATTAAAGCTTGTTGAATCTATTTTTATAAAAAAAAGCGGTGTAGGAGAAAGAGTTGTATATTATGAGATAATTGATTTTTAGTACGGAGGGTCGAATCGTCATTACGTGTAACAAGGGAGACTTTAACTAATAAAATGTACTAATTGGCCACACCAAAAATTCTGGAAAAATTATAGTAAGAATATATATGAGTCTAGTTTCAGGAAAAATTTACGGATCTAGATTTTGAGTTTCGTAACTCAAGTTATAATTAATTTACTTAACATGATGCAGATGGACAGTTTCAATTTTTATGCCCCAAATCAGTAAGTTAAGTAATGCCTCGTGCTCGACTCTGGAAACGGTCTCGGGTAAGGGGTGTTATATTTATTGGTATCAGAGCAAGGTTTAGTTGATTCTCAGAATATTTAGTATGAGTAAGAGTCTATCTATACATGTCATACTTATATTTTGATAGTGTGATGACTCTTGACGATTTAAAAAATTTTTTCTTTTATAGTTATGGATCCCGAACGAGCTGGTGCAGATGATGTAGAGTAGTGCACCCACTCCCGCTGAGGGGCAGTGCCACAAGATAGTCATAAAAGGCCGTTATAGTTAGTCAGGAGGAGGGCTCGAGAAGCCTTCTTCCAAGCTATGAATGAATGGTTTCTTGAGTTCGTTCAATGCGAACCCGGTACCGTTAGACCTCCACCCTCATGATCCAAATACCACCCATGTAGCTTCCCGATCCACAGATCACGATCGGAGAGAGAAGCCACCGTTGACAAAATCGAGAAAACAAGGGGTTTGAAGAGTTTAATTCATAAAGATGATGATGCAGAAAGTTGAATTTTGGCTCGAAAATACTATCGAGTTTTGACGAGTTATCCTCACACACCGGAAGAGTGTATTAAATGTGTAGTGTCACTTCTTAGAGATTCACCTACTAGTGATGGAAGACACTTCTATCAAGAGTACCGAAAGAAAGAGTTACCTAAAATTTTTTGGAAGGAGTTTCGTAAGAAGTACATCGATCGAGGTTTATTGACCGAAAAGAAAAGAGTTCCTTGAATTAAAATAGGTAAGATGATGGTGTGACCGACTATGAACGTGAATTTGTCCGACTCAAGAATTATGCTCGAGTGTGTGTCTCTGAGGCTATCATGTGCAAAAGATTTGAGGATGGGCTCAATGATGATATTCGACTATCGGTTGGTGTTCTAGAGATAAAAAGTTTGTTGTTTTAGTTGATGAGCACAGTAAGGCGAGGAGTTGTTGAAAAGAAAGGGTAAAGCTGAAATTGAGATGCAAGATACGAAGAAAAGACAGATGAGCAAGTCATTTCAGTCTACATCCAAGAGGCCTAGAGAGTTCTCTACGAGATCTAATTTTTCAGCCGGGTATTCTAACCGAAACAGAGGTGGAAGATTTATGGATTCAAAAGCTCAAACCACTTCAATTGCGAGTGTTGGTAGTATTCAGCCTAATAGACCTGAGTGTCCTCAATGTGGTCGACGTCATCCAGGTCAATGTCGAGCGACTGAGGTTGGTTGTTTCCGATATGGTGCACCGGATCATTTCATTCGGGAGTGTCCTGAGATGGTAAAAAAAGAAGTAATACCGAGTGCAAGATCAGGTAATGCCCCCGTTAGAGGCAGACCTCAGAGAAATCCGGGAGTAGGGGCAGGTAGAGGTACATTTAGAGATACAGCAACGAGATCAGATGTTAGAGCACCTGCAAGGACTTATGCTATCCGTACTCGTGAAGAGGCATCCTCCCCAGATGTAATTACGGGTACATTTTCTCTTCATGATGTTAATGTGATTGCTTTGATTGATCTGGGTTCAACCCATTCCTATGTTTGCATGAAATTAATGCCTAGTATGAACATGCCCATAGAGTTTACGAAATTTGTGATTAAAGTATCAAATCCACTTGGTCAGCATGTGTTAGTAAACAAAGTATGTAAAAATGCCCTTTGATGATTAGAGGTTTCTTGTTTTTGGTGATCTCATGCTATTGCCATTTGATGAGTTTGATGTGATTCTTGGTATGGATTGGTTAACTGCACATGATGTGATACTGAATTGTGGAAAGAAATTTATTGAGTTGAAATGTGAAAATGGTGAGATCCTTCGGGTTAATTCAGATGAGTCAGGTAGTTCAATTTCCATGATTTTTGTTATGTCTACTCAGAAATGTTTAAGGAAAGGATGTGAAGCTTATCTTGCTTATGTGTTGAATACTAAAGACCCAGAGTTGAAAATTGAATCAGTGCCTGTGATAAATGAGTTTCCTGATGTGTTTCCAGAAGAACTATCAGGTTTGCCTCCTATCAGAGAAGTTGAGTTTGGTATTGAATTGATTCCAAGTACCACACCTATTTCTATTGCTCCTTATAGAATGGCTTCGATAGAATTGAAAGAATTGAAAGCTCAGCTTCGAGAATTAAGCGATAAAGGCTTTGTAAGACCTAGTTATTCACCATGGGGCGCGCCAGTGTTATTTGTGAAAAAGAAAGATGGTTCCATGAGATTGTGCATAGACTATCGGCAGCTTAACAAGGTAACCATAAAGAACAAATATCCATTGCCTAGAATAGATGACTTGTTTGATCAACTGAAAGGAGCCACAGTGTTTTCTAAGATAGATTTGAGATCTGGATACTATCAGTTACGAGTTAAAGAATCAGATGTTCCGAAAACTACTTTTCGAACTAGGTATGGTCATTATGAGTTTCTTGTGATGCCATTTGGTTTAACCAATGCTCCTGCCATCTTCATGGATTTAATGAATCAATTTTTAGACCTTACTTGGACAAGTTTGTAGTTGTGTTTATTGATGACATCTTGATTTATTCTCGTGATGAGACTGAGCATGCAGAGCATTTGAGAACAGTTTTACAAATTTTGAGAGATAATCAGCTTTATACCAAGTTTAGCAAAAGTGAGTTCTGGTTACGGGAAGTTTGTTTTCTTGGACACATTGTTTCAAGTGAAGGTATTAAAGTTGATCCGAATAAGATTTTAGCCATTGTCGATTGGTAGCCTCCCAAGAATGTATCAGAGGTCAAAAGCTTTATTGGTCTTGCCGGTTATTATAGATGATTTGTAGAGGGATTTTCCATGATAGCTACTCCATTGACAAGATTGCTACAAAAAGATGTCAAGTTTGAATGGATTGAGAAGTGTCAGCAGAGTTTCGACAAGTTAAAGGCATTTTTGACTAAAACTCCTGTCTTAGTACAACCAGAAGGGGTAAAGAGTTTATGATTTACAGTGATGCATCCTTACATGGACTAGGCTGTGTACTTATGCAGGAAGGAAAGGTAATTGCTTATGCCTCTAGACAGTTAAAACCACATGAGAAAAATTATCCGACACATGATTTAGAGTTAGCTGCTATTGTATTTGCATTGAAAATCTGGAGACATCATTTGTATGGTGAGAAATGCCGAATATTCACTGATCATAAAAGTTTGAAATACTTGATGACTCAGAAAGATCTAAACTTGAGGCAAAGAAGATGGTTAGAGTTGATTAAAGATTATGAACTAGTGATCAATTATCACCCATGTAAGGCAAACATTGTTGCTGATGCTTTGAGTAGAAAATCGTTATTTGTATTGAGAGCTTTGCACACTAGTTTGGCCTTGTCAGATGATGGTTCTATTTTAGCTGAGTTGAGAGCTAAACCGATGTTTCTTGAAGAAGTTTGTGAAGCTCAGAAGGATGACAGTGAGTTACAAGCCAAAAGTGTTCAGTACGAGCACCCCTTACCCGAGACCGTTGCCGGAGTCGAGCACGAGGCATTACTAAACTTAACTTATTGATTCGGGCATAAAAATTGAAACTGTCCATCTGCGTCATGTTAAGTAAATCAATTATAACTTGAGTTACGAAACTCAAAATCTAGATCCGTAAATTTTTCCTGAAACTAGACTCATATATATTCTTACTATAATTTTTCCAGAATTTTTGGTGTGGCCAATTAGTACAGTTTATTAGTTAAAATCTCCCCTATTACACAGACCGACAGTTTTGACCCCTCTGTACTAAAAATCAATTATCTCATAATATACAACTCTTTCTCCTACATTGTTTTTTCTTTTATAAAAATAGACTCAATAAGATTTAATTCTATATCTCATGGCCAACATAATTCCATTTCTACTAGTTTTGATGATTTTTCAAAATCACGTCACTGCTGCTGTCCAAACTATTCCCCTGCATATAATTACATAATTTCTTTAAAATAACTATCAACTAGGCATTTCATAGCATCCAAAACATGTTCTTAATTAACCATTTTAATGGCTAATCATTACCAAACATTTAAAAGCCAATCTTAAGCCATATCATAAGGACATACACACAAAATGTCTAAGTCCCTATACATGCCATAACTTAAAACGTTCGAGTCACAAAATACCAATATAATCCTTTGATAGTGCGTAACGATCTCCGACGTCTCTGTGATTCCCGAGTTGGCTTGTAATACTATAAAAAAAAATTAAAGAATGGGAGTAAGCATAAAGCTTAGTAAGTTTACATGTAAATAAATAACAACATTCTTAATCAATTATCTTATTCTTTTCTTATCAAGATCACTTAAGCTTTTAACTTAATATACTTAAACTTGTATTCTTACTTGTACCTTTTAACATGAATTTGCCTTACCTTACCTTTTTAGCTTGAACTTGTCTTACCTTTACTTTGGTATACTCTTTGAATTTTCCGTTGAACCACTTGGAATACTAAGGATACGTGGTACCTTTCCTTATGAAACTTAACCATTGCCATGTCTTGACATGGTCTTACGTGGTATCCTTGCCTTATGAACTCACCAATGCCATGCCTTAGCATGGTCTTACATGGGACCTTTGCCTTATAGTAACATATCAATGCCATGTCTTGACATGGTCATACATGATTTCCTTAAACCTTAATGTCATGACATTTGTATCCTACACATTCCTAAGGTTCAACCTAACTTTCGAGATAACTTTTTCGTCAATTCATACTTGAGTCTTTAAATAATAAATTTACAGAATAAATATGTACATACTGGAATTTAACAGAATTAAATGTAAAATAATAGAATATTGCATTTATTTACATAAACTTACCTCGAAATAAAATACGATCAACTATATCGATTTAGTCCTCTATCTTTTCTTTCCTTGATCTAACTCGGATTTCGTTCTTCTTGATCTATAATAGCAAATTTAGCTTATTTAATACTCACATTCATCAAAACAGTCCTTAACTCTTAACTTTGGCAAATTACAATTTTGCCCCTAAGCTTTTACATATTTACAATTTGCCCCAAAGCTCAGGAATTAAACTTTATCCCTTATTCTTATGTTTTATGACATGCTGATCATTTTTCCCTTCTATGGCAACATCAAATTCTCACTCTAACTTGTACTTATGAACATTAGGTATTTTTACCGATTAAGCTGTTTTACTCGTTTTCACTTAAAATCACTTAGCAAAAGTTGTTTAACATAATTTCAGACTTCATATTCTATCATAAAACATCAAAATAAACACATTTCACCTATGGGTATTTTTCCAAATATGAACCCTAGCATGACTTATTGATAGAATAAGCTAAATCGAGTCTAGGGGCTTCAAAATGTAAAGAACATCAAAAGCGGGCTTGGAATCACTTACTATGGAGCTTGGAAGCTTGAAACAAACCCTAGCTATGGTGACCACTTGAAAATTCGGCCTAATGAAGAAGATGAGCATATTTTGCCATCTTTTTCCCTTTTAATTCCTTTTTATTACCAAATGACTAAATTACCCTTCATTAAAAACTTTGGTTCTTTCCACCTATATATGTCCATTTTTGTCCATGAAAATATAATGGTCTAATTACCATTTAAGGACTCCTACTTCAAACCCCCATTTCAATCAAGTACTCTATAAATTAGAACCCCTATTTAGCAACTTTTGCAAACAAGTCCTAATAGGCAATTTAAGCATGAAATTAATAAAATTTCTTATCAATACTCTAACACATGTATTTAATCACTCGATAAATCATAATAATTAATCATAATAAACTTTTATAGCTTGGATTCATGGTTTCACAACCACTATTTCGTTTAGGCCCTATTTCAGGATGTTACATTTCTCCCCCCTTTTGGGATTTTCGTCCCAAAATCTTACTCAGAAAGAGGTTTGGGTCTTGTTTTCGCATAATCTCTTCGGGCTCCCATGTAGCCTCTTCTATCCCATGTCTATTCCATAATACTTTCACAAGTGAAATACTTTTGTTCCTTAATTGCTTAACCTCTCGAGCTAGAATTTTTACCGGTTCCTCACCGTAAGTCATATCTGGCTGAATCTCAACCTCTGTTTGTGAAATCACATGCGATGGATCTGAACGATAACGACGTAGCATAGAAACATGAAACACATTATGAATCTTCTCTAACTCAGTCGGCAAAGCTAACCGATATGCCAATGGCCCAACTCTCTCGATCACCTCAAACGGTCCAATAAAACGGGGACTTAATTTACCTTTCTTGCCAAATCTGAGAACTTTCTTCCAAGGGGATACTTTCAAAAATACCCTGTCACCAACTTGAAATTCAATTTCTTTTCTTTTCAAATCTGCATAGGATTTCTGTCTATCTGAAGCTGCTTTCAAGCAATCTCTGATGACTTTTACTTTCTCTTCTGTTTCTTTGACTAGATCAACCCCGTAAATCTGATTTTCCTTAAGCTCTATCCAATACAAAGGCGTGCGACATTTACATCCATACAAAGCTTCATAAGGTGCCATTTTCAGACTCGATTGATAACTATTATTGTAGGCAAACTCTATTAACAGCAAATATTTCTCCCAACTACCTTGAAATTCCAATACGCAACATCTAAGCATATCTTCAAGTACCTGAATAACTCTTTCCGATTGACCATCAGTCTGAGGATGGAAAGCTGTACTAAAACTCAACTTTGTACCTAAAGCTTCCTGCAATTTCTTCCAAAATCGTGAAGTAAATCTCGGATCTCTATCTAAGATAATTGATAACGGTATTCCATGTAGTCTCACAATCTCTGAAATATACAACTCAGCCAACTTGTCAAGTGAATAATCCATACGAAATGGGATAAAATGAGCCGACTTCGTTAACTTATCAATCACAACCCATACTGCATCTTTCTTTCTCAGTGTCGAAGGCAATCCTGTCACAAAATCCATAGTAACTCGGTCCCATTTCCACTCGGGAACTAATACAGGCTACAATAAACCTAAAGGTACCTGATGTTCGGCCTTTACCTACTGACAAATCAAACATCTAGAAACAAACTCTAATATATCTCTTTTCATTCCTCTCCACCAATATATTTTCTTCAAATCATTATACATCTTTGTACTACCTGGGTGAATAGACCAAGAACTACTATGTGCTTCCTGTAAAACCTTCCGAATAAGATCATCATTCTTTGGTACATATACCCTGTCTCTAAACATCAAACAACCGTCAGATCTGATCTGAAAATCAGACTCTACATACAATGTCATCCATAAGAGACATCCATTTAGGGGCATTTGATTCATTCTGATCATTGCATCCCAATCTTTGTAAAAAGACCATTCTCGTGACATTCTGCATTCATACAAATGTCGTCCACAATACATTTCATTAGGAGCATTAGATTCATTCTAATCATTGCATCCTAGCCATTTTGCATAAGCATAAACACAAAACTGATTTTACAGAACAGGTCCCCTAGAGGACGTTGTCGCAACATCGGTGAATTTTAATATCTTGCCTTTCTGAGCGAAGTGGATCGAAGATGGCGGATCTGGCAATCCTGAAGTTACAGGAGCAGATCGGAGGCATCAACCCTATCTCCCTGATCAGCAGTGGAATAGGTCAAAAATTACAAATCTTGTTACCCTAAGCAGTAGTGGACCAAGATCGAACAGCAAATCTGACAATCCTGAGTTTGCAGGAGCAGATTAAAGACAGCAAATCTGGCAATCTTGAGTTTACATGAGCAGATTGAAGACAGCAAATCTGGAAATCCTGAGTTTGCAGGAGCAAATTAAAGACAGCAAATTTGGCAATCCTGAGTTTGCAGGAGCAGATTGAAGATAGCAGATCTGGCAATCCTGAGTTTGCAGAAACAGATCGAAGTTGAACAATTTCTAGAAGTTCCAGTGGAGAAGGTTGAGGCTACAAATCCCTCCTCCCTGAGTTTACAATGAGGATCAGTCAGTATTCCTTTGAAGTTTCAACAGAGAAGATCGAAGTTACAAATCTCTTCTCCCTGAATTTCTATCTCCTCGAAGTTTTAGTGGAGTAGGTTGAGGCTACAAATCTCTCATCCCTGAGTTTACAATGAGGATCAGTCAGTATTACTTTGAAGTTTCACAGAGAAGATTGAAGTTACAAACCTCTTCTCTCTGAATTCTTATCACCATGAAGTTCCAACGGAGTAGATCGAAGCTACAAATCTCTTCTTCAGGAAATTACATCGAATTGGATCGAAGCGTTAGTTTTCATACCCTTGAAGATACAATGGGATGGAACAAAGCTACTCAAGGAAGAAAAGCACCGAATGAAGTCAAGATTCGACAAGAACGGGCAAATTTGGCCCTTTTAAAGTCTTTGCTATATTCTCGTTACACGACAATGAGCAAAAAGGGGCAACTGTAGGGCCTAAAATTTGCCCGGGCCAATTTTATAATTAAAAACCAAAAATAAATCAAACATAAATAACAGTCCAACACAGTCTCTTTTACAAACCTAGACTTAAACCCCAAATGCCTAAAACACTACCCAATTAAAAACTCAAATCAAATATTAGACCTAACTACAACCGACCCAATTTTAAGCTGTGGTCCAACTAGCTCAATCTCAGAATTCCAGAACCTTCAAGCGTCTTCTCCACAGCCATTCCCACGCGCGACTCTAGGACTACTGCACGTCTTCACGTGCCTGACCGTTCGTGTCTCGCTCGCACCACGCGCTCTACCCACGCGCGAGCCTACACCAAGACGCCATTCAGATCGCCTTCAGCGTAAGCGATGTCGTCGACCCTCGACCATATCCGTACACAAAAACAAATACAGCACAAATGAAAGCAACAGCAAATGACAGCAGAGAAATAACAGAAATTAAAGGAATTTTTGTATTTTATTTTTATTTTCGCTATATAAGGCCGATTCGAAGGACTGTAAAAGGATCCCCATTTTTTTTGGTACACGCACGCATAATATAGTAAAAAAATCAAAAGAACGATTCAAAAAAAAAGGTTGTTCCTTTATCCTCTCGACTATTTTTATACCCCTCTGTATCTTCGTTCTTTTTATTATTCTTATTCTGATATACACAACCATAAGAAAGAAAACGTACCCGCGAGAGGCGAATCGACGGACCTTGTTCCTTCGTTAAAATCGAAACGAACGGATCCGTTGAGGCTAAAATCGGGTCTGGCTTGAGAAGGGACAGTTGATCGCGACTGAATCGATCACTAACCACCGATTACGATGACTTTAGAGTGGTCGTTTCGTCTCCCTCTTCTCTGGCGGTGAACGAAAACAAAATGGGCTTAGGGTTTCGGTTTAAAGAAAAACAAATGAAACCTGATACGTTTAATTTGTTTTTTAAACCTATTAATAAAACGGTGTCGTTTTGGCTCATTACAATAGCCTCAAACGACACCACATGAGGCAAGCTCCGACCCGACCCGATTCAGTCTTCTGAAGATCCGCGGTTTCCACGATTATTGGGAATTTGCTCGTTTGGTCCCTTCTGTCCCTATACTGCTTTCAATTAGATTCTTTATATATATTTTCTTTTGTTTTTAATTGGTCCCTGTAATTGGCATGCCATTTCAATGCAATCCTTTAATTATTTATCTAATTATTTGTTTATTAATTTAACTAGTCTTTTTAATTAATATTTAATATTAAATATCTTAATTTGTTTTAGATATTATTTATTTCTAATTATATATGTTATCTTCATTAATTTTATATATATTTTTTTATACATGTATTAAAATCATTTTTATACTATGTATATATCATTGATTTCATATTATTTTATGCACATATTTTATTTTATACTTGAGTTTTTCATATATTTAAATAAATAAACTTCTTTTAAAATATGCATTTAGGAATTCATTCACAATTTATTCCATTTTAATAATTTCATAAAATATTAATCAAGAACTAGCTTGTTTATTTATTCGCAATCTATTAGCATTTAAATTTTTATTTTATGTTAATTGCATTTATCAATTTAGTAGAATTATTAAATTTCATAGTTTATTGTTAACATAGCGTCTAATTTGTGACTAACGCCGATTAATGTTTGTACATCTTGTACCATAGCATCCTTTAAAATTCCAATACATGTATGCCTTATATCAAATTTTTGTATACATTAAGTTCATTTTAAAATTTCACGTACATAAATTTAAAAAAAAAATAAGGCAATATTTGTGTGTTTAGAAGTACGAAAAATTACATCCTAAGTGTTGGGTGTCGATTTTTTCGTTCAACTAAATAACCAAATCTCATGTTCATATGTGTTGAAGATCAAAGATGATCTCGGTGTCAGAGTCTAAATGTGTTATATCCTAACGTGCTGGGTATGATACTTTTATTCCTTTGAAACGAGTTAATCTTGAGATTCAATTCCGATTTAATTAATTGTCTTCCAAAATTTTTCACCCTCAATATTTTCAAGTTTTCTACATTAGGACAATGTTAATCAATTTGGTACCAACTTTGGGCATTGCAAGGATGCTAACCCTTCCTTGTACGTAACCGACTCCCGAACCCGTTTTCTCAAATTTTGTAGACCAAAACATTTTTATAGGTGACCTGATCACACCTAAACAAAAAAGGATCAGCGGCGACTCCATATTTTAAAAGTCGATTCCATTTTCCAAAACTTTAAAATAAAAATAGTTTCGACAATCATTATTAATATATATATATATATATTAACACATTATTGTTCTTGTTTTCTTTTATTTTACTATTATTATTGTTATTATTTTTATTATTACTATTATAATTATATTTTCTCTTGATATTCATTACTTATTATTATTTTATTTCTATTTTATTTTTAGTTACTCTTATTCATTTTATTTACTTGTCTTACTTTTATTTGTGTTTGTATTATTTTTCACACTAACGCATTTATTACTATCTTGCTACGCATGTTAGTATTGTAATTCGTTCTGCATTTTATTGTCACATTAACCTTTACCCGATACATCAAGTTTTCAAATGATCGATATTTTGTATTAAAGATTTGAGGAAATCGAGCCCTAACTTACTGGGTTCCGATTTTTCTCATTCAATCTAAATAATGGAATATCCCTTTTAAATCACAATACAAGTTTTGAATAAAATACTTGTTCTCGGAAATTCGATGTGTTGTGCCCTAACTTACTGGCCATGACATCTAGATACCCCAAGATAAGTTTTTTAAAATAAAGGTAATATTCCGTATTCGAAATTTCGAGAAATTGAGCCCTAACTTACTGAGTTCGGTTTCTCATTTGACAAAAGACGGAATATCCTTCTCAAACTTAAATCCGAGTTTTAAAGTCAAAAGACAAGCTCAGTTTCGGGAACCCAAAGTGTCGTGCCCTAACTTACTGGGTATGACATTTTATCTCTTCGAAATAAGAGGGTCTTATCATCCATTTTGATTTGTTCAATTTTTAAAAAAAAATTAAAGAGGATCGTGTTTTGAATTTTCAACATTAAGACATTAGATAATCAATTAGATACCAATTTTGGGTGTATCGAGGGTGCTAACCCTTTCTCGTGCATAACCGACTCCCGCACCCGTTTTCTGAATTTCGTAGACCAAAATCGTTGTTTTGATAAATCAAATTGTTTATTAAAAACAACCATTTTATGAGGTGACCCGATCACACCCCAACAAAAAGATCGATGGCGACTCTTGTTTTTTATTTTATTTTAAAATCCAAGTCAACCTCCATTCTTTTTAATAAAAAATATAATATCAATTTCTATAAAAAAGAATTGCAGTAATTCTTTATAGAACAATCTAAAAATATAAAAGATGATAGAAGAATATAAAGAAACTTTTGATTTTTTTTTTTTCCGGTGTGTCCTGAAAATGAAATTTCACTCCTATTTATAGGAGGTCTCATGTCTCCTCATAGGGACATAACTACACAAATGGATAGTCATGTCTTTAGTCATAAAAATAATTATTCAATAGATATCTACTTGAATAATTATTACCCTTTATTATTAATTAAGTGACATAACTTTTGGTAACTTATAACTTTTATTTATAACTATTGGAACACTATATATATTTTGAAAATGTTTCAACATAAATGTCACATTTTAACCAAATCCTATTCAATGGAGAATGTACTAAAAGTTGATCATTTTCATAAAACAGTAGATGTTATTTTTAAAGCAAATTTGTCTTTCAATATACAATTTTAAAAATATTTATACATATATAGTGGGATTCAAACCAAAAACATTATGATTTTTAATAATTTTATTTTACTATTTTAACTAAAACTAATTTTAAGTGTTATATCAATTCTTTTTAAAATTATTACATAAAATTGTAATCCACATCATGAGTGTACTATTATATAATCTAATTCGAAGTATGTAAAGAAACAAAATTAATAGTTCTTTAATTTTTAAATAGATAATTCTATATATCCAACAAAATTATGAAAATAAATCAAAAGCAAAAGAGAATAAAGATTATAACAACTATAATTATCAAATTAATGCATATTAAAAATCTAAAATAAAAAATATATATAAATGCTTATCATGATTTGTTATACCTTCCCCACCTTGGGACACGTGGTAGTAGGTAGTCATCAGAAGTTCAACCTTTTGTCTCGAACACCCAGCCAAGCGAGAGGTAATTGTGCAATGAGACTAGCCACTCATTCCTCCGGTTACTTGATCTTTTGTTAAGAATGTAATCATTTTGATCACCAAACCCCACATGTGTTTAACGACTCCATACCACAACTCGAGGAGAATGATAATGCGTCCCATCATGGGCATTTCCCCACACATATAATAATTATGGCTTGATAGTGGATCTGTCACATTAATGCCACCTAGCACGAAACTTTGCCTATAAATATCCTCCAAGATGATGGAGTAGGGATCTATTGTCTAGGCATACTAGTCTACACTCTATCATTCTACTTCCAGCTCACACTTTCACTGCCTTCATTCTTTATACTTTTCTGTTCTCTGTCCAGACAGGATGAACTAACCTCCATAAACACCTCTATTTCCTCCTTCGTTTCTCTTCCTTATTAATCTTACACATCAACATGATTAAATTTAGCTGATAACTAAAATAACACTCAAATATCAAATTTTGATTATTTCAGTATGTTAAGTATGACTCCTATCTTAGTCAAATTTGAGAAGTAATCTTTTAGTTAAACTCTGTTTATTTGTTTCAATCAAACACTAATTATTTTAGATTATTTGACCTATGAATTTAGCCTATATATAGGCTCTTTCATAACCTTAGAAAAAACACACATTAAATATTAGAACTCACAACACATTTATAGAATTTTTGTGTTTACGTTTTGAGGGTTCTTTGTTTTCGAATTTTCGGGGTTTAGTTTTTATCTCCATCTTTTGTACTCTTTGTTCTTTTGCCATGATACTATAAAATTTTCTTTCCTCGTGGTTTTTTATCCTCTTTAGAGGAGTTTTTCCACGTTAAATTTATGTGTTCAATTTCTTAATTTATTCCACTATTTTTTTGTTGTTCAATTGGGTCGATTCTAACAAGTGGTATTAGAGCTAGTTCAATTTTCATAGATCAGCCCATTTAGATATGGCAGCAACAAGGTTTGAAATTGAGAAGTCCGATGGTGAGACAAATTTCAATCTGTGGCAAGTTCGGATGATGGCAATTCTAGTTCAATCCGGTTTGAAAAAGGTTGTTACCGAAAAAAAGCTTGAGAATCTAAATAAAACAGAATGTGAAGAGCTTGATAAAAAGGCTTTGTCTGCAATCCAGTTGTGCCTCATGAATACGGTATTGCAAGAGGTATTGATGGAAAAGACCTCATCTGCCTTGTAAAAGGTTAGAAACTCTTTATGCGACTAAGTCTCTAGCTAACCATTTAGTGTTGAAACAACGTCTATTTACGTTTCGCATGAACGAAGGTGAGCTTCTTAGAGATCACATCAGTCAATTCATTACTCTTTTAAATGATTTAAAGAATGTTGAGGTTCATATTGACGATGAAGATCAGGCTATGCTATTATTGTGCTCTTTATCCCATTCATACAAGTCTTTCAGGGAGACCCTGATTTATGGCAGAGACAAACTCTCGTTAGAAGATGTGAAGGGTCATTTGTTGAGTAGAGACAAACTCGACAATGAGCTTCATTTGGATAGCAAGGCAGATAGGCAAGCTTCCTTTTGATAGCATCAAAGAAACGAGACAAAAGGTGTCGCTATTGTAAAAAGTTAGGTCACGTCAAAGTAGATTGTTATAAACTGTGAAATAAAAAAGCTGCAGAGAGTAACGAGGAAGATGTAACTGGTGCTAATTTGGTCGATGAAAGCGGTGATGATTTCTTGTTAGTGTCAACGAGCGATAACTCCAAGCTCACGTCCGAGTGGATTCTAGATTCGGGATGTTTTTTCAACATGTGTCCCAATAGAGAATGGTTCTCCACATACAGTTCGGTTGAAGGTGGAGTTGTGTGCATGGGAAACAATTCATCTAGTAATGTAATTGGTATTGGTACTGTTAAAATTAGGATACACGATGGGACGATTAGGACACTCTCAGATGTCATGTTTGTACCTGATTTATGAAAGAATCTCATCTCCTTAAGTATTTTAGACTTGAACAGATGCAGAATCAACATCGAGTCGAGCGGTATTAAAGTATCTCGTGGAGCTCTCGTTTTGTTAAAAGGTAAAAGAACTGGCAGTCTTTATATTCTGGAAGGTTCTATAGTGACCGGTGAAGTCGGACGTCCCTCGTCCGTTACAGAGTCGAAGTCAACTCATTTAGAGCGGAGGCAACTTGTTCATAGGAGGAAAAAGGTATGACCATTTCGTTGAAGAGAGGTTCTCTTTTGGATGCAGGTTTTGAAAAGTTAGGGCACTGTGTTCGTGAAAATCAAACTCGAGTTAGTTTTGATTTGGCAGTGTACAAGTCGAAGGCTAGAAGTCTTCCAGTTTCTAAGCACAGATTCGACTCAGTTAATTCCCTGCATGGTTCAAGATAGGCTCGTGGCGGGCTTGGCAAAGATGGCATTGTGGAAATATAAGTCAAGGTGGAGATTTGTTAAGTATGACTCATATTTCAGTCAAATTTGAGAAGTAATCTTCTAGTTAAACTCTGTTTATTTGTTTCAATCAAACACTGATTAGTTTAGATTATTTTATTATTATTTGACCTATGAATTTAGCCTATAAATAGGCTCTTTCACAACCTTAGAAAAAATACTCATTAGATATTAGAACTCATAACACATTTATAAAATTTTTGTGTTTACATTTTGAGGGTTCTTTGTTTTCGGGTTTTTGGGGTTTAGTTTTTATCTCCATATTTGTACTCTTTGTTCTTTTTCATTATAGTAAAATTATCTTTGCCCGTAGTTTTTTATCATTTTTAGAGGAGTTTTTCTACGCTAAATTTGTGTGTTTAATTTCTCAATTTATGCCGCTATTTTTCTTGTTGCTTAATCGGTCGATCCTAATACAGTATAATTTAATTTGATTAATGCAACAAATAAATCTATAATTAAATATTTGTTTAAAATCAAAATTAAATTTTGATAGATTAATTCGATTAAAACCAAATAGCACCACCAATATTTTGGAGTGAAAGATTGAGAACCCTGATGTTTATTTATCCGGTGGAAACAACCATGGATATGAACACATCAAATATGGGCCTGACCATACCCGACAACCCTAATGGTTTTGGGCCTCATACCCGCAATAGTTTATTATTGCGGGATGGCGCATGATCTATATCACCAACTGTGCGTATAAATTTGGAAAATTTTGAAAGCCGGTATTAGCGAGAGAATGGAAGGACCTGAACTCAAGAAGAGGAAAATCCATAAGCCACCGCCTCGCCGGTAATGTTCTTTATACGCCTCTCTGCGCTCTTGGGTTTTCGTTTTTCTTTTATGTGTTTCTTTCTCTTGAGAAAAATATGCTCATCTGAGTTGCTTGATGCTTGCTTTTTAGAGTGTGTGTTGGAAAGCATAAGCTTATTCACTGAAATTTTGTTTTTCCCTTTTGGTAAATTGTAAGTTGTCGGCTTTAAAATTCAACTTTAATTTTTAGTGAAGGATGGGATTCCATTTAGAATTCAATTTTCAGCATTTGTTTTGTATTTGGGAATTGATGCATAGGATAAGCTGATAAAGGATGGAGAAATTATGTAAATTGGCAAACTAGGGTTTGGGATGAAATTGAAATATTCAAGACAATTTGTTGAGAGCGAGTATCTGCTTTGGAGTGTCTCACTCCCTCGACGGAATGTCTAGTTCCTGTGTCACGGTTCTGTCTCTTGTACTCTGAGCAGAGCCCAAATGGGTTCACAGAGTTTAAAGAGTGCCTCAGTTGGTGAGATACGACTTGCAAGCTCACGAGGGAAGTGTCAATATTGTGTAAAATATTAATTATGCATATTGTGCCTCTGGGCCAAGTGGTACCATGGATGCGAAGGTTGGTGGTTCGAATCCCTTAAGCCGCAATATGCATAATTAAAATTTTGCACAGTACTGACACTTCTCCCGTGAGTTTGCACGTTGTATCTCCACTAGCTGAGGCGATCACTAAACTCTGTGAGCCCCTTTGGGCTCTTCTTAGAGTATGGGAGACAAAACCCTGACACAGAGACAATATCTTCTGTTGAGGGAGTGAGACACTCCAAAGTAGATACTCGCTCTCAACACACTTATTTCTGAGAAGGAGTTTACAAGTACAATCACAAAAAAATACATGTCCGCATAACTATAATTATAATCATATCAGTAAAGAGTATAATCGGACATAAAACCAGCATATACCCGTTTCTTACTAAATAGAAGAAAAGATTTGGTTCTTATTTCATATCCCCTGCCTCAAGTTCCAATCTCACAAGCAATGTGCCCAAGCTTCCGCGAGAAAAAGAATGTTAAGCATTCAATCTAAAATATAACATTATAGGCAATCTAGGATTTAACTAATATGGGATAAACCCACTTTAACAGGCACCCATCCATGTCATGTAGTTGGAGATGGAAGACCCTATCATATTACAAAATTGGAAGAGGTAAAAGATGAGAATAACAAGCAAGAAAAACATTACCAAACTTGTTCTTTAGTATCATGTTAGCATCTAACATAAAGCCAATTGGTAATAGGTGGAAAAGTCTAACTTGAATGTGAGATCATGGACAATCAAAAATTAAACTAATGTGGGATGACAACAATCTAACAAAGAAAACTTAAATTCTTGCCAGTTTGTTGCATCATGTTGTTTCATTCTGTTGTTAAATTGTTCATATGCCGTGGCTCATGAAGAATAAACTCATGATGAGTCCTTACTTGGGATTTTGTTTTATTTTTGTAGGACTGTTGCTTCACCCGCTTCAAAGACTCCCAAAGATGCAAAACCAACGTGTAGTTCGAGGGTAAAGCCTTTTCTCCTGCTTCTATTCTCATAATGTTTCATTTTTCTACCCTTTTTAAACCTTGTTTAAGTTATAATATGTCTATCCGATCAGGTTCCAGGTGTACAAACAAGTGATATTAATAGTTTCAGAATCCAACAAGAGAAAAATTTTGCTGTAGCTCAAGCACAACAAGACCGCTGCACCGGAAATTTTAAGAAATTTGATTCATGGTATGGGAATTTTCTGGTACCAGTTATTCCATCACGGGCAGAACTTAACAGATAAGTATTTCTTGTATCATATTAAATTTGATATCATTTTGTTTGCAAACAATGTGACAGTTGTTTAAGTCCTTGCTTTTGCTATATGGATCATAAGATTCTTCTCCGGCTGCTGGTTCTCATTTGTTTGACAACAAGAGCTCCAATAGTACTTGTAATCATGGTATTAGATAGGGATAGCCTAATCAACGAGTTTACCCCCTTGATATCTATCTGTTTTACTCCATTTTGTTCATTTATGGTCAATTTATCACTCATATTTTTGGCTATAGAACCAATTCCAGGCCTAAATTTTATCTTAGTTTGCGTTTGTATAGGAGTAAAGCCAAAACAAATAAGATGAAACTTAGAAGATATCTGGGTTTAGCTTGCCTTGGATAGTCTTATTCATTTCACTATCAAAGTGAATAGAAAAAGAAAATGATTGTTTTTTTAAAATTTGCAAGGTTACAATGTGATCCTCAAGTAGTTGAGTAGCAAATTTGTCATTTTCTGAAAAATATATCCTTATTGGAACTTTCACTCAGACTTCCTGAAGATAATTAGATTATGATAATGAGGAGTAATCAATTTATTGATTTTAACATAAATATATTTACAATCATATCTCTAATGTATCCGTCAATGTTGCTTTTCATGTATTGTCTATGACCCTTTAATACAAGTATCAATAATGTAATTTTTTTTTATTCAATTTTTCATGTACAATAAATGAGAAGGAAGGAATTGATTTTAATCTCGATAATGACCCAATTTTTCTTCTTTGTATTGAACGAGTGAAGAAGTTATAGCAGCTTGAGGACTAAATTAAAGAAACGTTTCTATTGAAGCTTTAATAGAAGAATAAATAACATGTCAAAATTTAACAGGATGAGTAAGACAAGATTAGATCTTCTAGGTGAAAACGCAGGGTTTGGTTTGTTAAAGACACTTCTGTAATTGGGCACTTTTGAAACAATATTAATTGATGCATGTGCTAGATTTCGCACTCAAATGAATAATATTTGATAAAGTAAAATAATGGTGTGTAGATATATATACATATATTCCTAATACAAGTGTAAGATATGAAAGATTCAATGTTATGTTTTTTTAAGGTTATTTATAAGAGGTATCCTAGTTTATCCGAACCAAAGCATAAATACCAAGGGCGGGCGCCGGCCGACCACAACTCTGCAGCTATGTCACATCTGAGGACCAATTCTCTTATATCTTCGCATTTAATATACATTTATCTTCATATTTTTAACTCTCTCTATATGCATCTGATAGATTACTATAATCCTTTATGCCATTGAACTATTTATCTCTTCAAGATATGATGCTCAACTTTTGTGCAGGCCTATAGTTTATAGAATCTAATTCCTTTAAGGTAAGTTTGGCTAAAATTATAGATATAT
The DNA here is from genome assembly GCA_025506655.1 of Gossypium rotundifolium. Taxonomy (NCBI): domain Eukaryota; kingdom Viridiplantae; phylum Streptophyta; class Magnoliopsida; order Malvales; family Malvaceae; genus Gossypium; species Gossypium rotundifolium. The sequence goes on from CP106727.1 coordinate 174,489,866, forward strand.
TTCAGTTGTTTTTTTATGTGAACAAATTTGTTTTCTGATGGGGTTTAAGCTTATAAAGATCAGAATAATAACTCATCATTCAACATGACTGTTCAAACTAATGGATTGTCTCTTTTGCCCATTGAAAAGCTCCAATCAATTAGCATAAATGTAAGTCTACGTAAGTTTTTAATTGATATCAATCTTACTTTTTCATCCCTATCCCTTAATAAAACAAATTATTGATACATGTTCATAACCTGTTATAATGAAGAAAATAGACTTGGTTAATGGCAGGGGAAGTTAAGTGGGGGAAAGCATTCTTCATTCCCTAATCTGGATATTTTTTTTTGGAGTAAGGAATTTTTTTTTTTTCAATTTAGTTTATAATTATTTTTTTTTCATATTAGTTCCGGAATTTAGTTTTTTTTTTCTAATTTTTTCTCGGTTTCTTATTTGATGCTTGAAATAACATATAGTTGGTAAAAATAATTTGGTCCGTAATTACCATATAATTTGATCCACGCAGATGAATTTATTTATTAGGTAGTGTCTGGTATTTTCTCATGTTATGATTTTAAGGAATATGATTGCTAGAAATGTTATTTTGCAACGATTGGCATACATTAAAAAGTACCGATAAAATTTTTGAAAAGTTGTATTATCACGTTTGGTTCACTAAATATTTTTCTCAAAATGTAATGAATCTTTGGATTAAATATTTAATAATATTTTAATTTATCATTTTAAAATTATTATTTTAATTTATAATTTTAATTAAAAATATTTTGAATTTATCATAATGTATTTTCTGAATATAAAAATCCTGCAAAACGAATACTATATGCAATATATCAAAAAGGGAAGAGAGGAAAATAATAGAAAATAAAATAATATGTAAATAATATATTATGCATAATATCGAAAATAAAATTAGAAAACAAATTACTTTTGAAGTATCAGTTGAAATAATAAGAGATAATGAGTTTGTATTAGTAAGGACTAAGGAGGTAATAACCCTTTTTTCTACATTTAATAGATTAATATTCTAAACTAAATTAATATAAAATAGGGTTAATTTTGTGCTAAATATTTTTTAATTTTCCAACTTACATGAGAAAAAAATTAACATTTTATTATGAGAATTGCATTATCATGTTTATGAGAAAGTTAGACTACAAAAATGTAAAAAAAAAAATGGAAATATCAGCTAATTAAAATTTCAAATTTCAAGAAAGTATCATTTTCATTATATCAAACGTTTCTGGTCAAAAAATTAAATTATAAGAGTTGTTTTTAAGGTTGTTGGTTAGGCATTAGTTAACTATCGAACAAGTATGAGATTGGTGGTTGATGACAAGTGAGAAAATATTAGCCGTCCATGATGAATCTCGGGCACTTAAGGTTGAAGCTTTTATTAAATGGGTGACTGAAATAAATTTTATTTACTAATTTTGCAACAATTTAAGCCCTTTTTGTTGATTGTGGCAGGTTTGTGCAAGTTTTAGGCAGATCAAATTTGGTGGAAAAATATTTTAATTTTGATTGGTCCAGTTTTAATTGGATTAGATACCATCAGTTACATTACTATCTTTGCTACAAAACATAACATCTCCATAATAATTGTAATTTTTGGAAATTATTTGTTATTACTTAAATTGTAATTTCTCTCATTTCTTTTATATTTTAATTTTTTAAAATGCCATACATTTATTTGTTGCTTCTAAAGTTTTTTATTTCTAATCTTACTTTTTATATAATTAATAACTTCACCTTTAATCACACTCCCTCTCATTTAAACAAAAAATTCCTAAATAGTTTTTTCTTTTCAAATTTTGATTTTAGTATATTTAACATTTAATATTTTTAATAAAATTGGTGCTACATCATTGACACTAGCAAAATATATACGAAAGATCCACCATCAATGAAAATTTTAGGCATTATAAGTGAAAATAAAACAATCTTAGATTTTTTTTTTTATAAAATTAAAATAATCTTCCAACTAGATTTAACCCTTACCTTTTAACGTTATATATATTTTAGTTTTATTATATGCATATACATGTAAAAATTACATATTTCAAAGATAGATGTACGTTTACAATAAACAATAAAACATATGGAAGGTGTTCAAATCTCAATATTTACAATTTTTATTGGTTTTAATAAAATAATAAAAAACAAAAGCACCATCGTAATAATATAATTTAGTCAAAAATTATAAGGTTGTTTTCATAATTTCATCAATTAAGTTGGTGTTATTTGACTCTGACACTAGGCTAAGTTAGGGCTTTAATCATAGTAGAGATATACAATTGATAGATGTGAAAAAGTTTGCATAAAAATGTTAAAATGTACAAAATAAATTAAAACAAAATTTTTGTTGCAATGGTAAAATTAATGTTTTATTGTTTGAAATTTCAATATTTGTAATTTTTTATCGAATTTACCAAAAAATATAAAAGCATCATCATAATAATATTACTTATTCAAAATATGTAAGGCTATTTTCATAATTTTATTAATTGAGTTGGTGTCACTTGAGTCATGACACCAAACTCTCTCTAACCTTTAATAATAGTAGAGCTTCTAATGGCATGGGTTCAAATCTTAGTACTTGCAATTTTATATTGGTTTTATTGAAAAAAGAAAAAAGATAATAAAAAAAATATCCTTTTAATAACATAATTTATTCAAAATGTGTAAAATTATCTTCGTAATTTCATCAACTAAATTGGTGTCACTTGACTCCTAATACCAAACTCAATCAAGGCTTTAATATTAGTAGAGATTCATTAATTGAGTTGGTCTCACTTGACTAGTGACACGAAACTCAATCAGGGCTTCAAATTAGTAGAGATTATCGATATATATACAAACAATGCGGAGAAATTGTGTAAAAATATTAAAATGTATAAATTTATCAAAATAAAACTTTGGTTGAAATGGTAAAATAAGTTTTTATAAATGTTGATAACATGAGTTCAAATATCACTATTTGTAAAAATTTTATTAGTTTTATTAAAAAGATAAATGTACCCTCATGATAATATAAATTATTTTATACATGTAATGGCATTTTTGTAACACCATTAATTAAATTGATTTGTTGGAAAAAAATCCGGTTCGAAAACGGGTTTTTACACTGTGAAAGTTAAAAATTTTGAAAATCGAGCTGGATTGTGATGTTTATAGCAATAAACTTTTCCTGAAATCACACCTGTATTTTCGACCATACAGATTATTCTCGTTTTGCTTTCAACCGAACAACCTTCTCTGCTATTCTCGTACCACTAACTGCTTCAAGTGTGGGCTCAAACAAATTCAAATCAAACACAACTAGAAATTATTTATTTTACTTTTAGTGGGAAAACAAAAATCTCTCTTTAATAGAAACCGATAGAATTGTTATTCTGGAAACAAAATTTATACTTAGAAATAAATTCTCACTATTTTCTAGCAAAACAAAAACATCTTAAAGCTGTGTAAAACTTATTCTGTATTTAGTCCTACTGGTATCATCTATTTATAGAGAGAATAAGTGAACCCCTTGTTGAATTAGTTGAAATCAATTTTATAGAAAAACAACTTCTTAGTTGAGCTAGGAGAGAGAGGAGCTAATAGGTGTGCTTTCACTCATATGTAATATGATGGGGATTTGATCCTCTCTTATATTGAGTCCAATTATTAGTGCTTCCTATACTTTTAACCCAATACTTTATAATTCAATCCAACCCAATACATATTTTTCTATTTTCCAAAATAAACATCATAAATTAATTTAAATTAATTAATTTCCCAATTAAATAATTTTTCAACCCGAATTTGATTATGTTAAAATCATGACAACTTTACTACAAAAGAATCTATGAGAAAATATATTTAATTTTTCTGCATTCATCAAATTCATTATAACCAATTAAGTTAATTCCATTTTCAAACTTCAATTATTTAATTAATTATATAATAATTTGAAAATTCATAAATTATGTAACACCCCTAACCCGTCTCCGTCGTCAGATTAGAGTTACGGAGTATTATGGCACATATCAAATCAAATAACATAATAAAACCATTCAAATATTAATTTAAATATCAATATTTAATCCACATTTTAATAATAACTTAAATACACTTACAGGCCTTAAATCAAACTTACGAGACCTTAAAAATAGTTTCAAAACAATTAGGGACTAATTTTTAAAAAATAAAAAATATGGAAAAATATGAAAATTTGGGAAATAGGGATCACATAGCCATGTGACAGAGCCCAAACCATGTGGCTAAAAAACAAGGCCGTGTGGCCAAGCTGTGTACAATTCAAAATTTGGGTCACACGACCGTGTCGCAGCCCGTGTACCCGCCTGTGTACAAATCAAAATAAGGTCATACGGTCGTGTCTTCAGACAGTGTAACAACATGTGACCACGTGTGATAAACCTGCATCAAAATTAAATAGTCCACATGGTCGTGTGTGTGATCTTGTATGGCACACGGCCATGTGATAGCCTGTGTCCTAGGCCGTGTGCATCTAAAATAGCTTCCAAAACAAGGCAAACTAAACCAATTTCTTAGGTGCCAAACCAAACAAAAGACAAGCATTCATATACCTTCAAAACACATTCAAACAAGCTAAAAACATACCAAAACATACAACCTAAGTGCCTAACCAATATGCCTTCAATGACACCACATTTTATGAACCAACTAATTCACATTCAAAGCTCACAAATACATACATTAAACACATGCTAAACTTACCAATTCATACCTTCCATTCATGTTCAATTCTTCCACAACCTATCCATGCATAAGTGGCTTAACCCAAAATGAACAAATCATCTACATATAGACCTTTACAAGCCATATGCCAAAAACATATATACAAGTGAGCCTAAATCAAATTTACACGACATCATCCAAGTATAAAATGCACCATAAATAATAAATATCCAAGACACCTATTACATGCCATATAATCTAAAGGTAATCATGTCAAAATCTACCGATAAATATACAGATAGTGTGATCTTCAGGTTGATCCAGCCGCCTAATTCCACAAAAAGTTATCTACAAAGAAACAGGAAAAATGACACGAGTAAGCTTCAATAGAGCTTAGTAAGTTCAACGGTCGAAACGATCAAACTTACCTTATAAACATATCAATTATACAATAACAATTAATAAACAATAATCTTGTCAACCACAACCATTTCATAGGTGAGTCTTCATGTTTATACACATATTGTATAATCTGATCAAATAAACAAGATCATTCAATACAAATTCATTTATACATTCAAAAGATCATGTAGACATTTACAAGATTAAATAACAAATCATATAACCATTGAAAACCTGTCCGATGAATGATATTAACGGATTCAGATACATGGTTAACCATCCAGGAAACACTAGAATGCTCAAACAAGTCACACCAACCAAGAACATACTTGGGCACCAAGTGCCTAGCTCATAGGCTAACATCCCTCCTAAACACACCTTGGCACCAAATGCCAAGCCTGAAGGCTTTACATCGGCCCCGGTAATACGCCAAAATCATTATAAATATAACACGGTATTCTGCAACAAATGTTGGACTCGGATATATTCAGTGGACAGTAACAAGTTAGGAATCATCATCTCATCATAAGTCAATCTCATACAGCGCACAATATAACTTATTGGCATGCCAATTGTATCCTATCCTATGTTCATCCAAGTTCGATACAAGTAATCATATAATATTTTACAAATCAATTACATTTCTCACCTTGAATTAACTTTATGATTATAGCATTATATAAATATATATGCGTGTTGGGGATCGACCAGATTAAGCAACGAACAAGTAAAAAATAACGGAAGAAATTGAGAAATTGAACACACAAATTTAACGTGAAAAAACCCCTCCAAAGAGAATACAAAACACAGGTAAAGATAATTTTACTATGATGGTTAAAGACGAATAGTACCAAAGATGGAGATAAAAACTAGACCCAAAAACCCAAAAACAAAGAACCCTAAAGACGTAAACGCAAAATTCCACAAAAAGTATTATGAGTTCTAATATTTTAATGTGTGTATTTTCTAAGGTTTTAAAAGATACTATTTATAGGCTAAATTTATAAGTCAAATAATAATAGAATAATCTAGACTAATTAGAGTTCGATTGAAACAAATAAACAGAGTTTAACTGGGAGATTATCTCTCAAATTTAACTGAAATATGAGGCATACTAAAAAGTACGAATATTCAACAAATCATAATTTACAAGTCAATATAATATTACAAATTATTCTAATTTAAACCGTATGAACTTACCAGGGCTAGATTGTAGAAATAGTAAAAGTTTAAGGTCTAGTCAGCAACTTTCCTTTTCCCTCGATTATCTAATTGTTCTTAATCTATAAAATAGTTTATTTCAACTAATTAGCCTCAATAATATTCAATTTAGTGCATATGATTTCCTATTTATAATTTTCACATTTGTCCCAAACTTTTACGTTTTATTCAATTTAGTCCTTAATATGAAAATGAGTCTATTTTCACAATTAATTCATAAACCCAATTTTTACCTAACCTTTAACCATATAAAAGTAGCTCTTAAATTCTGAAATTTTTCAACAAAACCGTTCCAAATTTCACATACTTTTAATTCCTTTAACTTAAAAACTATACAAATTACTTTACAAACTAGCTCAAATTCACTATGAAGCTTCCAACCAAAATATTAACAATAAAAAAGCTTCAAAAACAAAAATGGTGAATTTTCCAAAATTTGACAACTTCACAAATTAGCCCCTAGACTAGATAATTTAAGTTATAACGATTTCAAAAATATAAAATTTACAAAAAATGGACAAAAATAACACATACATGCAATCGCCAAACAAATAGAATGCTTCAAGCTTTCATTTCCATGGTTTCGATCACAAGGGATAAAAGAAGAAGATGATGTTTCTTCTTCTTCTTTCTTTATGTTTTAAGTTTTATTTATTTTATTTTAACTTTATTTTAATTGAAATTTCATTGCCGTTCCGTATCAAAACTATGGTCTAATTACCATAATGAGCCTCTCACTTCAACTATTTAAACATTTTAGTCAATAATAATCAATACAAATTAATTTTTACTACTTTTACGATTTAATCATTTTTCTTTAATTAGCTATCAAATCACTAAAATTTTCGGACCAAACTTCAATATATCTATATAATCACTCTGTAAATATTTTATAAAAATATTTATTACAATTCGGTTTATAGAAAGAGGTTCCGATACATTATTTTTTAAACCACTTGATTTTAAGGACAAACCACTTGTATTTAACTATTTATTCAAATAGCAAAATTATCCTATAACAATTCTATATAATACTATATTTAACTCGTAAATATTAAATAATAATATTTATGGACTTATTCGTCGGATTTGTGATCCCGAAATCACTATTTTCGACACCACTGAAAAACGAATTGTTACAAATTAATTCTCAAACCATTTCCATTCTTAGTGAGAAAATCACATTCACTTTTTAATGTTTCCCATTTCTATCCATTTATGTTAATTTGATTCAACTTGCTGTTCATTTCTGATTTCAACAAGATAGTGGAAGAACCAATTGGATATATGTGATTAGGGCTCAAATGATTTATAAATAAGTTTCAACTTTTCACCACCTATTAATTATAAACTAATTTAGTAATGAAGCCATTCCATTATAGTATCGTGACTGAGCTTTCCCTTATGACATATCATTACGAAAGCAACTCGATCAATGCTCGTCCAATAACGTTATTATAAGTGTGTTACCCTTATAGGAAATCCTTAATCTCTTAGGGATAAATCCGATTTGTCCAGTTCGATTGTATAAATTTAAAAAAAAAAATTAAACATAGAGAAATAAATTCAAATGTCAATTTGACCTGTTCGATTGATTCAATCGATTCACAAGTCAACCAATCTGACCCCTTATTCTAAATTAGTATCTCAATTGGTTTCTAATCCAACTAGTTCGATTGGCTAATTCAATTTGGTTCTGAAAATAGCGGGAGATCAATAACTTCATCCAATACTTGTAAAAAGTTATGAATTAGAGGAATTACATTTATAATTACTAGTGAAGATTTTCAATTTTTTAATTTTTAATTTTTATAGTTTTTACATTTTGTTTAGAATGTATCTGTACTCTATTAAAACTTTGTTTATAATTGAGGTTGAAAAGCACTTTTCAACTCAAACTTTAATTTTAAACTAAAAATTTTGATAAAGAATTTACTTTTCAAACTAAACATTGATTTGAAATGGGATTTTAACCCAAGTCAAAAAGCCAAAAATTTTAATTTTGACTTTTGAAAAAGTGGTTTTAATGAAGTTATTTTTTTATCCATCATTAAATCTTCTACTTTACAATATTATATTTACAATTATCATTTTATTTCTCAAAATATTTTTTACAGTAATAATAAATACTTTCAAATTCTTGTTAGTAACTTTTTTCATAACACTTTTACCTCAATGATAAATTAGAGGTAAGTAGTAACCACATGTATCTAGAAATTTATATTTCCTTATAAACAAGAATGGATTGTATAGAACTATACTTTCATGTTATCTATATTCATTTTAATAGGAGAATGTCAAATCAAATTTTTATTCCTGATTTTTAATATTTTCAATTAAATTTAAATTTTATCAAAAAAAAATTAAAAATTAAGAAAAAAATCTAATTTATTATTCTCTTATTGAATAGAATTATAATTTTATAAAATCCTTTATTCTCCGACGAAATAATAAACAAAGAAAGGAGAAATAAATGATATGAGATCATCCAATCCATGTGGCTTAGTGAAATTGGGTGACTAATAAAACCACCAATTTGCCAACAACATTTATGAATCCCAGTTTGATGAGATGTTGATGTTGTTGTACTTATTTCCAACCAAACTCTACTTTCAAACCTCTGGATTAACTCATTCTAATTCCCAAACACTTTCCCTTATTTCCAACTCCTGGATTAACTCATTCCAATCCCCAAACACTTTCCCATCTCTAATCGTTATGATTTCATTTCAGCTTGAGTTACACAAAGGAAAGATTCCTAAATATCGTAAACCTGACACCTGTCCACTCAAGGGGTTCTTTTTATTAATATAAATATGAACTATTTGAATTTAATATAATATTAAAATTTAAAACAACAATTTTTAATTCATCATATTCAAAACTTGGAATGGAAAGGTCAGTATCGTAATTTAAAACCACTTTCTCAACGTTATCCCCACTCCTCACTTTTAAATATCTTCTCCTTCTTTGTTCGCCCAAGCTCAGCTCCAGACAAATTTTTATTTATTTTATACCAAATAACAAAATACTTCCATCTTCTTCCCATTTTTGGTCACTTTTCTCTTTCCTTTTTTTAAACAAATGAAAGCCGCTTCATTGCAGAATCAAAACCAATAACTGCTACAAAATTTTGAATTTTCCAATAAAAAGACAATTAAAAATTCAGTGATCTAGGCCTTTCCTCCTTTTGTTTTTTTTTTTTTTTAAATCCAAGTTAGTGAAACTTTTTTTTTTTTTGGGGAGTATCCGTCCATCTCTGAAAGTGCTCTTTTTTCCTCTTGTTTAATTGGTGTTGCGGTGGTGATGGGGAAAGTGGCAGTAGGGGCGGCGGTGGTGTGCGCGGCGGCTGTGTGTGCAGCAGCGGCGCTGGTGGTGCGTCACAGGATAAAGAGTTCGGGTAAGTGGGCCCGGGCGCTGTCTATACTGACTGAGTTTGAGGAAAAGTGTGGGACCCCAAGTTCGAAGCTTAAACAGGTGGCTGATGCCATGACCGTTGAGATGCACGCCGGGCTCGCATCAGAGGGTGGCAGCAAGCTCAAGATGATCATCAGCTATGTAGATAATCTCCCCACTGGGTAACTTAACCATTCAACTTTTATTTTTTGTTTCCTTAAAATTTTAAGTTCCAATACTTCTGGAATTCTCTTGATTGATCAACTCTAATTATGAGCTCTATTTCAAATTAAAAAAAAAAAAAGAGAGAAGAGGAAAATTTGTAGAAAAGTTTAATTCATGATTGACATTTAACTAGTTTGTGAGATGAAAAAGCTTTAGAGATTAGTGGTTTTGATTTTACTCACACTGTGGTCCATTCGGATTTGCTGTGAAGGAGATTGATAATTCATTAGATGCCCTGAATTGAACTTTCTATAACCAAAGGGTAAAAATTTAGTAGTTTCGAAATTTACTTTGAGTAACTGATGTGTTGGATTCCACTTAGATGGCTTTTGTTGTGTTATCAACTCTGCATGCTTATCAACTTTATGCTTGTTTTGTTCTAAAGATGATTTATGGGTTAGTTTTGTCTACAAACAAGTGCTGCTTTTAGTATTCTTGTTTGTCCCATCAATATCTACCTTTTTGCTTTCAATTCATGGGATAAAAGTAACTCACCTTTTCATCTTTAGCTTACCTTCCAAAACCTTTGATACCTTTTTTTACTTATCAACTTTATTTGGGGTTGTGGGTTATAGCTGCTTTCCTTTGCATTCTACTCCATGCTTCCTGCCTTCATTCTATCTCTACGTGCTGATGTCAATTATAGATATTAGAGTGGATTGCCACAGATCCTATGTTTCTCCTACTTCCCCTTTTTCTTTTAGCTACCTACCTATATTTAATACTCATGTGAGATGCACATCCAAATATTGGTACCCTATATGATTTTCCTACCACTTTCTAAATGCATCGGGAATAAAATTGAACATACCATGGATTAATGTTGCACACATGCACATGGATGGAACTAAATAGAAGGTGAGGGGCCAAATTTCTTTTTCCTTTAACATGTATTACTAAATATTCTAACTTTATACATATAATGTTCATAAATTTAAACATGAATTGGTCCCAATTAAATTTGTAATTTGAAACATGATTGACCCCAATTCAAATTCAACTCACTTTTTAAAATCAATTAGATTCAAGTTAAATTTCATTTTTATTTCTAACTTATATATTCTTTCCCCAAAACACACTTCTATTTGTGTACTTTGTTCTAAAAGCTTTAAAAAAAGTTCAAAGCTTTCCCATTTATTTAAAAAAATTCCATTCAAAACAAATGTTAAACTTTACAAGTATTTGGGGCTGACAGACAACAAGGTAATAACAAATAGTGATTTTAAGTTCTAACAGAGGTTTTTTTTTTTTTAATTGTATTGGAAGAACCAATGAGTCTAGGTTGTTGCCCTTAGAAGATTTGGGTGGTGATCTATTTATTTGTATATATTATTTAAATCTTTATATATTTTAAAATTATTTATTTAGATTTTTTTTCTCTTACTACTTTGTGTTTGTTAGGTTTTTTTTCTTTTTTTTATAAATGAAATATCATCTATCGTCAGCACTTCTTAGTAAGTCTAGAGACAAATTTTAAACCAATTGGGTTAGTTTACTATTGAGGTTGAAAAGTATTCTTGAAAAATATTGTGAAAAAGTGCCCTTGAAAAGCTTATTAGTGTTTACCATTGCTGTCAAAAAGTGATTTTGAGAAGATAAAATATTAATTTTAGACATGTTGTAAAGTAAAAGATTTAATGGGAGGATAAAAAGGTAACTTCATTGAAAACTACTTTCCAAAAGCCAAAAGCTAAAAGTTTTAACTTGGGTTAAAATCCCAGTTCAAAATCAAGGTTTGGTTTGAAAAGTTGTTTGTTTATCAAATTTTTCTATTTGGAATCAAGATTTGGGTTAAAAAGTGTTCTTCAACTTAAATGGTAAACAAAGTCTAAGTACTCTTGAAAAAGTTGTTTAAGTTTAAAGTTTTAAAAAAGGATTAATATACTATTTGGTACTTGAGAAAAGGTTCAATGTTCAAATTGGTACCTGAATTTGGTTTCAATATTCAATTTGATACCTAAACCAAACATCATCATGTGACCCAATTGAATATTTGACATGTGTTCTACTAAAACACATATATACTTAATTGGAAAAAAAAAAACTCAAGTACTGAATTGAACATTAAAACTAAACTTAGGTACCAAATAGAATATTAACCAAAAAGTTATAAGTTTCAATCCTTCCATTAACTAAAAAAGCCTCCTAATTCAAAATGAACACTAAACTGTGTAAGTATTTATTGATGAGACTCGACAAAACAAGGACAAATTGTGATTTCAATTTATATTTGGTCCAAAATGTTTGATACTGGTTCCGTCGTTGCATGTACCGATGTCCGAGTCTAAGTAACATGGTTTTGACATATAAGCAACCCAAATATCTTTTGCTTTCTATTTGTGGGATAAATAACTTATTTGACATATAGTTTATCTTCTAAAGCTTTGAAGTTTTTTGTCAAAGCCTCCTAATTATAAGTTTCTATTTGTGTTCTGGTTCTTGGTTTTAGATGCCCTTTTTACTGTTTTTTGTGAAAGCTTTTTAAGATGAAAATTCTCTTTTCCATGGTTCCTAACTTCATTCTATGTGTACTTTGTATTATGATGATTTGCTGCTCAAAATGTTTTTCAGAAAGATATTAGAGTGGGTTAGCCATTGACACTATGTTGCTCTGACTTGTCGTTTTCCTTTAAGTACTTATATTCAACGCCTGTGTCTGAACCACATTTGGACATTGGTAAGGGGATATAATCCTCCAAGTGCTCTCCAAATACATGGAAATCTTCTGAAAAAATTGGACATACCCGCTGTGTTGCACGCATACCCGTGTCCAACACTCACAACGAGTTTGAATAATACAGTTTTGATATATAAGCAACCCAAATAAACTTGTTTGATGTGGAGAATTTCTTGGTTTTCCAATTTACTTTCAGTTTCATGAATATTCGTTTCACTATTGTTTTAACTTTTAGTTAAGTTTTGCTGCTGAACTATGTATAGTGGGTGATAACTGGGAAAGAATTTACTTACTATCATGAAAGAAGTTGCTTTGCAAGGATGATTGGTAAAGTTGACTTCACAAATAAACCTTTTTTTTCATTGGATTGTGCCATAAACTATCATATAAATATTCAAGAGAGAAGTAATTCTTATTAATGGATTCCTATGAACATAATTCCTAACAAATTTTGCATGGTGTGAAATATTATGTTTCTAGATTTACATGTTGCTTGAAAGCTGAGCTAAGTGTTTGTCATGTGTACATGTTTAACTTTGCAGTGATGAGAAAGGGCTGTTTTATGCCCTTGACCTTGGTGGCACAAATTTCCGTGTTCTGCGTGTACACTTAGGTGGTAAAGAAAGCCGTGTTGTTAAGCAGGAATTTGAGGAAGTTTCTATTCCTCCACATTTGATGACTGGATCTTCAGATGTGAGACCCTTCTCGATCCCGCCTATCAATATATAACACTGCCTATATTTATTCATTCTCTGAAATTCTTTATATGATGTGATTGCAGGAATTATTTGATTACATTGCTTCAGCTCTTGCAAAATTTGTTGCTACGGAAAGTGACAGTCAACATGTTTCACCTGGTAGACAAAGGGAGCTGGGGTTCACTTTCTCATTTCCTGTTAGGCAAACATCAATATCATCAGGGACTCTTATAAAATGGACAAAGGGCTTCTCAGTAGAAGATACAGTTAATTCTAATAACCTTGACTCCAATTTGGCAGCTTTTTATGGTTGTTTGTAATGTGGTTGTTAATTTCTTTTCGTTCCGTTATCCGCTACATCCCTGCCATTAATATTATTAATTTTCTTTTAAATTTCCAAAGCATGTGGCATGCTGACCTTGGCATTTTCCTCTTCTTAAGAAGCTAAATATTTTGTGCTTAAGGGCTACATATATACCCTGGAACTAAGATGCCAGTGAAATGATAGTTTCGGATAAGTACTTTAGGATCTGGCCTGGCCTATATATCTCTGATCAATCCCTTATTGTGTACCAACAGTTTAACTATTTTATGCACAACCTGAGGGGCACGTTCTTGCTAGAGATGCTCCAGAAAGCATACACGAGGACCTTTAAAATTTTATGTTACAGAGTTTTTTCTTTTTAATGCATTACCATGCCTATAACTCCTGGAGTTGTATATCCTTAATGTTTTTTTCTTGGCTGCTGCAAGTAGGTTGGACAAGATGTTGTTGGAGAATTGACCAAAGCAATTGAAAGGGCTGGCCTTGACATGCGTGTGGCAGCTTTGGTGCGTCTAATTTTGTTCTGCTGTTGCGCATGTTGCACTGTTTGTCTTGTTTAACATAGATGGATACCATCTGGTGCTTTTACTTGGATACATGTTTGAGTTAATGTCTCTAATTCTCTTATGGATTTTGCAGGTCAATGATACAGTCGGCACATTGGCTGGTGGTAGATACAACCACCCAGATGCTGTTGCTGCCGTGATATTAGGTACTGGCACAAACGCAGCTTATGTAGAGCGTGCCCATGCAATCCCCAAATGGCACGGTCTTCTACCTAAATCGGGGGAGATGGTAAGTAGTATTAGTGTATCGTTATATATGTTCACTGCTTCTGTTAATGTTTGATTGAATAGACTTAGAATCGACCTTGTTATCAACTTCTTCCATGTTTTTTGTGAAATGTTCTTGTGATTCTTATTACTGTTTCTGTCTAGAGTTTTAAAACCTCTCCATTTCTGCAGGTTATCAACATGGAATGGGGTAACTTTCGGTCTTCACACCTTCCACTAACAGAATATGACCAAGCACTTGATGCTGGGAGTCTAAACCCTGGAGAACAGGTCACTTTCTTCAGTCCAAGTTTCTTGTTCCAATTTATTTTGTATATGCTAGATGTAACTTTATCAACTACTTTTCCCAGATTTTCGAGAAAATGATATCTGGTATGTATTTGGGAGAGATTGTACGTAGAGTTTTGTGCAAGATGGCTGAAGAAGCTTCCATTTTTGGTGATACTGTCCCACCAAAGTTGAAAATTCCTTTCATACTTAGGTATGCCTTAATATCACGGTCCCCAGTTAACACTCATTATGTAGATTAGAATAAATTTCTCATGTTTCATATTTTGCAATGGAACTTAGATGGATTAGTTGTCTACGAATCACATGGCTTCTGCAATCTTTAGTTGTAAACTCATCATTTGTCACCAATACTAAATCTTCAGAGTGCCTATTACTGGATCCTTAAGCCATCCCAATCATTACCTGATCTTATCCAGTTTGGTTTAATTGTTTGTTTAGTTACAAAATATAGGTGGTTCATACGTTCTTCAGGGAAGATAATTGTTTTGCGATACATTAAACACATCAGGCTTTGCTTTTGGCCTGATGAGCATTTTGAGAGTCGTTGACACTTATCTGTTAAATCTGCAGAACCCCTCACGCATCTGCAATGCATCATGACACATCTCCAGATCTGCAAGTGGTCGCCACCAAACTTAAGGATATATTAGAGGTAGAATATGTTAGTACTTTGTTGTATGAATGCATACTTTTCTATTAATCCTTTTGGTTGTCTTCACTTTCTCTTCTGAATGCTTGTATTTAATGTTTTAGAATTTGGAAACAAAGAAAAGAAGAGTGGAAAGGAACTTAACTTAATTTGCAATACCCCTTTTAGGAAATATTTATTATGTAAAGAATTCTCTTCTTAAAGGAAATAAGTTTTTACATGAGAGTAAATGAGATTTTTATCATGTGAATTCATTGTATTTATTTCGTTTTCATATGTATAAGTTGTCCATTTTTGCTTTATTTCAGATATCAAATACCTCTTTGAAATTGAGGAAGCTTATTGTTGAGGTGTGTGACATTGTTGCTACTCGTGGTGCTCGCCTATCTGCTGCTGGAATCGTAGGTATCCTCAAGAAATTAGGAAGAGACACAGTGAAAGATGGTGAAAAGCAGAAGTCAGTGGTAGCTTTAGACGGCGGGTTGTATGAGCACTACAATAAATTCAGGACCTGCATGGAGAACACCCTCTGGGAATTGCTAGGAGAAGAAGCCTCCGAGAACATTGCTGTTGAGCACTCCATGGATGGGTCTGGCATTGGGGCAGCCCTCCTGGCAGCCTCTCACTCCCAATACATTGAAGTTGAGGAACCTTGAAGATGGTTGAAGTGTAGGTAGGTTAAAGAATCACAGCTATTCGGAACTTCGCTTTCTTCTTTGTTCTTTCAGTTTTTTCAGCTTTTGCATTCGTAGTCCACACTCATCCCAAGTTATGGTCTCTTTGATGCCAGCAAATGTGTCAGTTATGGTCATCCGGGGTGTCTAATCAAGCAACGATCAAATGTCATGAGTGGCTGATAGTAAACCAAGGAACTTTGGTCATCGATCCCTAAACTGGTTCCGAAAAGAAATGTAATGTATGGTTAGAGAGGTCCAAGGAGTGAAATCGCTGCGTAATAATAATTTTATCAACATTTTGAGATTTGGGTCATCAGATGTTTCATGGTCGGCTATTTATCTTTTGGAAAACTTGAGCCAATGACGATACTAAAACTACCAACGACACTACTTTTCTTAGTACAGATCCCACCCTTGCCAACAAGGTACCGAAAGATTGCTTTTGTGAGATGTTAGGGTCTCACAAGGTAAAAAATCCTTTAGTTTCAAGCGATGGTACGCTTCCTGTTATTAGACAGATAAAACTTTTTGAATCGAGTGCCTGTATGCATGCACTTGTGTCTCACAACAATGGCAGGCATTAAAACTGAAAACCCAATGTGCTCGCTGCCCATTTCTAAAGATTGTAACATTGAAGAGATAGCATTGCCCTCTTATTTGCAGAACATGTCTTCCTCTCGGAATTGATTATTATTTCAAGTAGAGAAGGGAAAAAAAGTCTATAAACTATAGATGGTTCATCATTCACAGCAATTATACCAGCAAAAACCATAAAATGGGGACTGTAAATGGTAGCATATCAAAGCAATCAGCTACCAAAATTAAGTTGAACAACTGAAGACTGAAACCAACCATCACATAGCATAGTTTTAAGTTTGGCAAAGTATCTAATAGGGATCATCAATGTAGAATTACTAGAAATCAACAGTTTACCAGGTTTAAGAACCAAGAGTAACGTTGTTAAGCCTCTCCAAAGCCAAAATCAGAGCTTGGGTTCCCAAATTCCCTTCCCCATGAGCCTTAAGCGATAAATAAAGCTGTTGAGCCAAAGCCAGACCGGGCAAAGCAAGTCCCATGTTTTGACATTCCTTTAAACAAATCCCCAAATCCTTAACAAAATGGTTCACGAAGAAACCAGGATCGAAGTCCCTCTTCAAAATCCTGCTCCCGTACAAATCCAACGACTTTGAGCCAGCTGCCCCGGTCGATATCGCATCCAAAAACGACGCCACATTCAGCCCTGCTTTGTGGGCGTAAATAATTCCTTCCACTAATCCCACCATCGTCGATGCTATGGTGATTTGGTTAGCTAATTTCGCGAATTGGCCTTTCCCGCTAGGCCCCATGTAGTTAACTTTTCCCATGAGGGTAAAGATGGGGTTTAGGCGGTTGACGATGGCTTCGTCTCCCCCAGCGAATATCGCGAGTGTTCCATTCTTGGCACCTCGGTCGCCGCCAGAGACGGGCGCGTCGATTGAGGAGCAGTTCTTGGAAGATGCGGCGGTGGATATTTCGGCGGCCAGAGAAGGCTCCGATGTTGTCATGTCAACGAGTATGCCGCCGGGACGGAGGCCAGAGAGGGCTCCGTTAACGGGATCGAGTAGGACTTGGAGGACGTCGGAAGGGTAACCGACGATGGAGAAAACGACATCGGATTGGGCGGCGAGGTCGTGAGGTGTTTGGGCTAGGCGGGCACCCATGTCAACGAGGGGTTGGGCTTTGGAAATGGTACGGTTGAAGACGGTGAGAGAGTAGCCAGCGTTGATTAGATGAGCACACATGGATCGACCCATGACGCCAGTCCCAATCCATCCAAGGCGAGTGTTGGATGGGTTAATGGGACCTGCAGCGGCGGAAGTGGCCATGCTGCGGAGGAGAAAGGTGAGATGAGGAGTAGATGACGATTGAGAATGGGGAAAGTATCGTGAGAATGAGCCAAGTAGATAGGACAGTGATCGCATTTTATCTTTTATGCGAAATTATCTAATCTTATTATAACCCTTTTTTTATGATTGTGCGACAAATGCTTCATTCCTATTAATTTATAATTTTATATTTATTTAAAATTAAATATATATCGAAGAGATTAGTTTTTTAATTTTGGAGAATTAGGGCACTGCCCACCCTTATATTCACATCACGTTGGTTCCAACTTCAACCTAGTAAAGTGTAGGGTATAGTCAGTCACCACAGAAATTTGTTTAACAGTTTTATTAGTAAGCCCATGCCGTCGAGGATTTTTTGGAAGGGCCAGAGTTTGAAACTCACCCTAGCCGGTTAGCAAGTGGGTCTAAGCCCATGGCTCCAAGTAGGAGGCCTGCTAGAAAACTTCCGAAAACAGAGTAATATGTATAAATAAGGTGTTAAATACTACAATAATAAAAAATCGATTGAGTCTTAAATCAATTGTCATAAATATTATTTTCAATATAAGAAGACGTGAGTTCAAGCTCGTTGAAACACATTATCCTCCTATTTATGGGTTGAAGAGTGGTTAAGACTTCTAACAAAAAAATAAACATGAGATATAGTGTAGTGGTTACTTATCGTATCCTTTTAACTCTGAGATTGGAGGTTTGATTTGTCTATAAAAATGAAACACATTTCATAGTTAGATTTTTACCTCTTTGGAGAACACCCGCGAGAAACAAAAACTAAAAAATGTTCGCATTCTTTATGAATTTACTTAATCTATTATAATTTGATTTTTGTTTAATATAATTTTTGAAATGGGTATATTTGATCTTGAATTTAACATTTTTGTTTTAATTTCGTTCGACATGTACATGTATATTTTTAAATAGTGATAGAAATTATAGTAAAGGACTAAAGCCATATTTTATAAAATTTGACAAAAGAAAATAGAGGCCAAAAAGAACTTGGTAGGAGGTAGATGGAATCCATCACAAGATCTAAATTCTAGGGCAGAATGTGGAACTAAGCCTGCTTGAATTTCCTTTTGATTTGTTGAAAACCCCTTTTTTCCCAGGTTTGTAAATCAAAGTACAACTTAGATGTAAGTATGGAATGGGTTGGGGGAGGAGGTCCTTTTTGTAAGGTGTTGGATTTGGATAGACCTTTTATGGAATGAAAATCAATCAACTACCAATTCACAGCATCAAGATTGGAAGGTTGATAGTGGAATAAGTGTACAAGGCAACGACATGACATCTAGCTGTTTTGCTTGGATCGGTCCCCTTCCAAAATCGGGTTTTTCCCCAATACTCATTATGGATGGTTACCTCTTGGTCCCTCTTCTTCCTCCCCTTCTCTTTTAAACTCATTATCTCAATTCGCTTTTTTTTCACTTTTAGGTTTAATGTAATTTTTAGTTCATCAACTTGATAATTTGATCTATTTTGTTACTTATATTTGCTGTTTCACTTTGATACTTAAACTTTCATTAAGTAAAATAACATAATACTATTATTACTTGAAAATTAAAATATATATAATTTAATTTTTTAAATTATAATTTTTAAAGTTTTAAATGATGATGTGACATACTCTCATAATGTCATGTTATTACGCTTTTATAAAATCTAAATTTAATAACTAAAATGAAAAAAATCTGTCAAATTCAAGGCTAAATAAAGTATATATGCCATTTTTTTTATTTAACGTTTTAGGCCATTTATTTTTCTTGAAATTTAGGGAAATAAGTCGTTTTTGGAGAAAGAGTGTGGCGCGTTTAGTTGGGCGTGCTTTCACACTCTCTCTCTTCAAATATTTTAAGGTTAGGGTTAAGGTTATTTTATAAAGGTTAGGGTTAGAGTTTTAGGGGTGAAGCCACGAAAGTTTATAAATAGATTTGAGGGGTCGGGGATGTAATAACATGACTCATAACACATACATTTCATATGTCATGTTGAGATAGGACCATTACCTCATAAACCCCTCCCATGGAAATAAAGTTTCAAGGTGACAATGCTTCATTTGGTCACGGGTCGATGTCTAAGTGGAGGTCTCAGTCGACGATCGTGATACAGTTACGGGTTTGAGTGTAACTAGAGGCCAGTTAACAGTTGTTATGCGGTCACAAGTTCAAGCTTTTGATACTCGCAAAAGATGCCTTCATATGTCATATATAAGTTTGAGGTCATAATCACAGGGAAAAACCAAAAGCTTCTCGGTGTAATCAACATGATTGTTTTCTCTATTTTCAAGCAGTCAATATCTTTAACATTTCATTCTTATCCTAGGGCTGACACCGAGGTGGACACATGAGGACTCTCAAGAGAAGAGCGGATGTTTCGACAGAAGTAGAGGTCAAACTTGGGTTAGCGTGACAATGGTTATAGTTATTAATACGTTATTTAATAATGACAATGGTTGTCGCCCAGAAAGGAGCATCACCTTACCCTACTAAAACAACTGCTCCCCTCTTAAGAGTTCCTCTTGTGTCCATGGCGGTGCCAGCCTTCGAAAAAGAAAGAAGGTCAAAGATATCGATTGTGTAAAAATAGAGAAAAGAATTACGTCAATTATAGAAGAAAGTCCCACAGTTCTTCCCTATGATTATGACCTCAAACTTATGTATGGTACTTATAAGGAAACATTTTCGGTATTCGAAAAGTTTGAGCTTGTGTTTGCGTAACAACTGTAAGTTGGCTCCGTTATTATACTCCAATCCATGATCGCATAACAACCATTGATTAAGACCTTTACGTAGACTTCCACCCATGACTATACAAAGCAAAGTAACCCTGGAAGTTAACTTCCATTGGATAGGTTTCTAAGGTAATAGTCTTATCTTGACAAGAAATATGAAATGCGTGTGTGTCTCGGAGTGATATTGTCCCTATCTTCTTCATCTTTACCTCCACCGTCGTGCTTATCTTCATCTCTTACCGTCGTCTTCATCTTCGAATGCATCGTCTTAACCATTGTTTTCGTCTTCGTCTCCATCGCCTTCCTCCGTGTTTGAGTGCGATGCTATCCTAGCATCCTATCTTGTGTCCTACACTCCACAAGAAAGTGGTTATGCCATTGACCCACCTCGATGAAACAATAACATGGTGGGTGTCTGTGACACTATTGGCAAATCACCGTACAATATCGTAAAACCCGGATACGGTGACATTGACTAGGCCATCGATATTAGTATCGATGAAGACATCGGTATTAGCATCAATGCCTCCATCGGTGACGGTACTAGCGTCGACATTTGGCTTGGCATTTGCGTCGACATCGACATCTACATAGGGGAATAGAATGTTGGGGACGGAAGTGCCTTAAAATATGTACTTGTGAGAGGGGTAAAAGTAGGGTGTTGCGATGGTGCATAGTGTGGTGCTTCTGAAAAAAACACAGAGTTAGTGAAATGAATAAGAATAAGTGGAATAAACTGATCGAGATGTGGTGTAAACATCGGTGGCGCTTATTGGGTCGAAGTCAGTGAACAAACCTATCGCGGCACCTCTTTCAGACCTACGCTACTGGGACGCTACGTCGTTGCCTCTTCTGATGAAGTTGCCTACTCTTCGCCTCTACCAATAACAGATACGCCTTGCCGGTGACTCTACACCAGGGCATGTACTCCAAATAGGTCGTAGTGTCCAATGAGAAAAATGGTTCGCAGATGGGTAAAATTTCATCCTACAATCCAAAATGTCGATGTACTCTTTATGGTAATCTTGCTAATTCTTGTCGTTCTTCTCCCGCAGGTCCAACCTGTGCAATTATTTCATGTCTCGTGGTGGTGATGGAATTTGTTGCCTCCATCTGAACTACCGTATCACTCTAACTGGCCAAAAATTCTAGCGGGACGCATTCTATGATATCTGGCTCGACTTATGGTATCCACTCAAACTGCAATGCATAATTGTAAAATATGTTATGAAATAAATTTTATTTTACAAATCATTGTGAAATTATTATTTGTTTGAAAAAATGAGTAACTAACATCAACTAACAAGTGTTGATCTAACAACAACCGGATATCTTCGAACTGCTCGAGTAGTCCCACGTAACTCTGCCTATGGTTCCACCTATACAAGTATATGTTAATTCATATATATAATAAATAAACATTATTTACTATACAAATTACTTATTTATTAAGAAATGATTTTTACCTTGTAACCAATGGGAACATATATAGGTCATTCACTCGAGGACGTAGAAATGGTATTCACCACTAGGCTCACGATTGCAACAGGTGCAGACAACCACCGATGGACATCTTATCTAGTTTCATCGCCCGACACAACTCTCGGTACAATGTGGCCAACATGGCTAATCCCTAACTTCTTCATCCACTTTCTTTAAAGTCAACTAAGTGTAGTAGTCATCTTTTGTGTACCAAAATTTGAGATTTATAGGGTATTAAAATACCCCCGATTAACCTTAAAATGAATGCTTGGACGTATTGGTCTTTGATGATGTCGGGCACATTCGAATGAAGATATTTGAGATTTGTTTCCAACCACTTCATATATTTTTGGCCACGTAAAACTTATTCAACACTTTCCCTAAAAATGTCTTGCAAAGGTCCTCTTTACCAAGAACGATCGTTGACCCCATGACAATTGGTCCATCCACTAATAAACCGAGTTGTAAAGTTACGTCCTCGAGAGTGATTGTACACTCGCCGCATGAAAGATGAAAAGCGTGTGTCTCGAGCCTCCATCTTTCCACCAACTCGCTGATGAGTGTAGGATCGAGTTTGCAGCCCTCGAGCATACGGGACGCATGCAAGAATCTCGCATCTTGCAAGTAACGACAAATTTTGCTATCTAGGTCTTTCACAATTTATGAATGAACCCCTCCGAAACACAATCACCCGCCTATTTATATCGACCAAAAAATTAATTTAAAGTATTTTCAAAAATAAAATACTTTAAATTTTATTCAATTGAAAATAACAAAATTTAAATTTTCGTCTTACCATTATCGCTTGAGCAACGAAAATGTACTTGTCGTTGAAACGAATCAAAATGGTTGTCATTCATAATAATTTAATCGAAATGAATAATATATGAAATAATTAAATAAAACTATAATATTTTTAAACAAGCGTATCAAAAAATTCAGAACAAAACTTGAGAAAATTGAGAGAGTTAAGAGTTTAGAAAGAATTAAAAGAGTTGGATTTTAGTGAAAAGAATGAAAAATAGTCTTATATTTATAGGGGAAAAATTACCATTAGGCCTTTCAGAAATTTTAACTTTGCCAACTTTAAAAAAATTGACCATTGGTGGAAAGTGCACCCAGTTGGTTGCGCTTTCACACTCTCTCTCTAAAAACAACTATTTCCCTAAATTTAAAAAAAAGGGCCTAAAAGGCCAAATAAAAAAATCGACATATATGCCTTATTTAGCCCAAATTCAGATATAAAAGTTGATAAAAAAAAGTATAAATATCAAAATATACCTAATTGCTAAGTTTAAGGTCAAAAATTATATTTAACACTTTTTTATGTTGATATCTATGTAAATAGGCTAATCTTTGAGAACAATTTTGTTAGAACATTGACTATAACAATAGTTATAACTATCGAAACACCTAATGCAACATTAGTTTTGACATTCCTTATGGCAATCAATTTTACATATTGTAAGTTGGCAAATTTCTTTATTCTTATTATATTTCAAATAAGGCAATAAATATAAGAGATTTTTATATGGAGGAAATTATAACAAAAACAATAAGAGTCCATGATGTGAAAGACCTTTTACTATGAATAATTTAAAGATTCCATGTTTTGAGGGGTACTCTTGAAACACACTATGGATGAAGGTAAAACTTGGTTGATTGTTGAAGGAGCAAAATTTGAACATGGCTAGTGTAGAGATCTAGTGCCCTTAATGTAATGATTTTGTCTATATACTTGTAATTTTTCAAACAATTTGATTTAATAAAAATTCATCATTATCATTAATATCTTTTGTATAAAGTCTTCAATGGTTTTTGCATAAAGCAAAATGAAAATAAATATTGGTTAAATGATTATCTAATGTTTAAACTAATATTAAGCGACATTATGTAATCAATTGTAATGCAAGAAGACAACTTATATTAGAAAATAATCTAAACACGTCCTTAATCTAATTGGAATTGAGAAAACCAATTGAAAGACTAATATATCATCTATCAAGTCCAAATGGGGAGATACCTTGTCTTGGGTATCGGAGCGGATAACTCTCAAAAGATAAAGACATTAATGTGATTGACTTGATTGACAGAACATCAGACAGGATTTATTCACCTGTGATGTTCATAATGTGACATACACTAATCTTGAGTGGATGACAGGCTATGTATGTATGTGTGACTCATATACTTTGATGTAAATGAAAGTCTAAGTTCAAATAGATAAGAAACTAAAAGTTGGTATATCGAGTTTATGACTTCTGCATAATGTAGCACCATTCAACAACAGTAGAATTCATAACCCAATAAAAGGTAAATGATATTCTCTCATCAATATTATATGATAGATATAAATCAACGTGGCCACAAGTCATTTGTCTTAGAGATAAATTATTTAATTACTATTTGTTAGTAATTAACTTTTCTTAAATGAATATGTAATGATTACCATGAGATAAAATATGATCATATTGGGAGAACAAATTTATCCCAAAGAGACTAAGGATATCGTATGAGGGTAACATACTTATGACAATATCATTAGACGGTTACTTAATGAGTGGCTTTCGTAGTGGTATATAATAAGGAAGAGTTCAATCATGATACTTTAGTGGAATGACTCTATGATTAAATAATGTTATAATCAATAGGTGAATAGGCAAAACTTAATTACAAATTATTTGAGCCCTAATTATATATGTCCATCCGATCCTTTCACTAGTTCAGTATAACCTTGATGGTTTGCATTAAAGTGTCTCTTGACAAGCGAAAGACTTACCCTTATCAATTCCACTATAGCCTCTCTCATTGTCCACTCCCTTCTATTTTCAAAACTTCTAATAATGTTTGTGAAACCATTGATAGAGTTATTCGTGGTTTTTGGTAGGGTCACAAAGCTGATGAAGGAAGCTTCATCTTTAACTAGAACAAACTTTGTTCATGATTATGTAAATGGGGCTTAGGTATTTGAAAAACTAAACTATTTAATGAAACCATAATTTAAAAAAATTACTTGGAGAATTTTGATTAATTAAAATAACCTTCTCTCAAGAGTTCCAAGGTAAAAGTACTACAAGAAACTCCCTTTTGGAATTGTCAATCCCAAGCCCTCTGACTTGTAGGCTTGGAAAGGTATCTTATATAGGAACATCTGCAATCAAGGTAAGATGTTTAGCTCTGGAGCAAAAATGACTATTGGATACACATAAACTCTAACTCTCCCTCTTAAACAATACTAGAAACAATGATTTTGACATTTAAGTTTACTCTTGCCTTAATCCTAATATGAGCAATTGGAATGAAAGTAAAGCTTTTGATATCCTAGACCCTTCTCATGCCAAATACCTCTTCAGTAGAAGTCTTTCAATCCAAGGTGGAAGTGACAAAACTATTTGGAAATTTTATAATAATGGCCTTTTTCGATTAAAAATGTCTATCACCATCTCTATTGGAAAAGCACAATTACCCTTCCTTCTGATAATATGAAAAATCCTATATTAATCCTTGGCGTCTCAAACTCCATTGTATTCTTATGGAAAATCTATAACAATTGCCTCCTTGCAAAAAGACCTCAGACGATTGTTTTGAATGAGAACTCTTGCCCATTTTGTACCACTCACAAGGAAACAATTAAACACTTACTCCTTTGGTGTCATTTCACACAGGACATCTGATTTGGTTCCTCTTATTTCTACACCTAGATTCCCTCAATACCCCTTCCATCTCCAAATAGATCCTCCAATGACTCAAATCAAATAATGTAATTTCACAGGACTCTAAGAGATTTTATACCCTTGTTGCTAGTGCTCTCTAGATCATTTGGAAATCAAGAAACAAACTTAATTTTAAAAATGTTGATCCTAAGTTGATGGGTGCTCACATAAGAATCAATGATTGCTGCTAATCAATTCTTCACTCTTTTAACTTTGACCCTCCCCCAACCACCTAGTTATGATTTTCATGATCCCTCAACTTTGGATGATGTGATCCATATTGGACTCTTTGCTTTAACACTTTCCAGAGTAACCATAACGACTTTATTGGTAGTGTTGCTATAGCATAGGACTTCGATGGCTTTCAACTTCTTTTGATTAGAAGTTACAAATTTCCAGTAAACTTCAAGTTAGAATCCTAACTTTGCACTCTATTCCTCTTATTATCAAAACAAACAATGTTGCTTCATGTAGATTTCTCAATAAGGATAAAAAATGGAGCAATATTATCTTAGGTCACACCGTTACAAGATGGAAACTCCAACCGGTAATTGATTGCATTCAACATCTCCTTCACTCAATTTTCATTCAACAGTAGACTATTGACAATTGATAGCTAAAAAAAAAAACAAAAAAAAGCAAGTTACTTTCACTTCCAAAGTATTATTAGCTTCTATTGGCCATAATTTTGTTTTATTGCAATTCTAACTAAAAAAAAAAGGTAAATCACACCAACAATCACTCAACTTTGATCTTAATGAAAAACAGTCACTCGATTTTCAATTCAATCACTCAACTTTTAAAAAACAACAAATTAGTCCTACTAACCATTTTTTGTTACAGACGTAACGGACAAGTTACATGGCATTTAACCGACTCCTTGCTGCCATTAACCATCTCTTTATTGTAATTAATCGACTAGTTAGAGGGTTAGTTTTCATTTAAACGGCCCCATTTAAGAGTCCTAACTGGGCAGTAAAAAAAAAGAAAAAAGAAGAAGACGAAGAGAAAAAATGGAGATGCCAACCATGATTTCGGTGCACTATTGTGGAAACCCAACCAATTTAAAGACTTCTTGGTCCATGATAGCCCATGTAGAAGGTTTTTTATGTAAGAAGTATGGGAGTAGGTTTCGAAATCCATGCCTTTTTTTCACCTAGTTTGATCCACCATTGATGCCCCATTCATGAATTGTATTGGGTCTTCTGAAAAAAGTAAGGACATTGGAGAATGCAAGGATGATGGAAAGAAAAACATGGTGTTTGGTGTTGTTATTTGTAATAGTGTTGTTGTTTAAATGAAAAATTCAGGTTATGTAACAACTAGTACTGTTATTGTTTTTGAAATGGAAAACTATATGTAATAGTTAGTATTATTGTTGTTGTTGTTGAAATGGAAAACTAGCTTATGACTACTGGTATTGGGGTTGTTGAAATGGATCAATTTAAAATTTTATAATTTCTAAAGGAAACTAAATGAAAAATTTTCCACTTTAGGGGGTCGACCCTTGTTGCCTTTGCTTAAGTGTGTTAGCTACTGCCAAAAAATCAGCTCCAATAGACGTTAGATGGGCCTCCACTATAAGTTAGGTTTGTTTGTTGTTTTAAATTGATTCTTTGCGTCTTTGAATCAATTTTTTTAAATTGATTCTTTGCTTATTTCAATCGCGATTCTTTGCTTCTTTAATCGACTCATTGTTGTTTGAATTTATTCTGTGTTGTTTAACTCGATTCAAACTCCAACAAAAATTCACTATTGATATTCATTTGGTCCGTTATCAATACTTACACAACACAACATTTGTTATTTCAATGGATTGATTGTTATTTTAAATCTATTCTTTACTTCTTTAATTAATTCATTATTGTTTGAATCGATTCTTTCTTGTTTAAATTGATTCAAACTCCAACATAAATTCACTGTTGATATTCATTTGGTCCCTTATCAATACTTGCACAACACAACATTTGTCCCTTATCAATATTAACTTACACTGATTTAAGTAAGTTCTTTTTCCCTCAAACCTCCTGTTGAACGTGTCAAGCAAAGGGAGGTTCCCTCAATATTTTGTTAAGGGAAAATATGTAAATGCACTGCATAAAGTATGAGGAATCAGTTAAATGATATGCTATACTGTAGAACTAACTAAGAAGTCATACTTAGGAAATAAATATGGTAGGAAATATATATGAAGAGACAAAACAAATGAAAGAAAAAGCATAAAACATTGGAAGAAATTATATTTCATTCATTAACTAAGGCCAAACTATTAACAAAAAGAAGGGCAAACTATTGCCAAATTTGCCTACAATTCAATACAATTGAACTCATCTGAATTGTAGGCAAATTTACAAAAAAAAAAAATTCAATACAAATTTACAAAAAAATAACCTGCTTAAGTTAAGAAATCAATGGCAGTAATAGGCAAATTTACACAATAACAAAATAAACTTTCGGTTTACAATGTCATTGATGGGTCTGAGACAAATGACTTTTGAGTAGAAGGCATCCATCTAATAGTGGTTGGTTTCCTCTTAAATGGAAGCTTTTCTTTTGGGGCAGCAACTTCTTGATAAGTTGAGGCAACCACTTGATTATGAACACCAACTTTAGAAAAATCCAAACCTGCAATTCAGTTTGATACAAATAATTATCATATTTGAATCAACATTTAAAAAATGTTTTGAATCATATTTGAATAATTTAATGACATACATAGTTTTGAATAATTCAATACAAACTAATTTATCAAGTAGGAACTGATTTGTCTCTTTCTTAAGGCTATTAGTATGCATATGGCAGGTAATAACTTTAGCAAAATCCAAACCTACAATTCAATTTGATACAAACAATAATCATATTTGAATCAACATTTAGAATTTTTTTGAATCATATTTGAATAATTCAATGGCATACATAGTTTTGAATAATTCAATAAAAACTTATTTGTCAAATAAGAATTGATTTAACCCTAAACCTAAGGCTATCTATATGCACATAGCAGACTATAACTTTAGAAAAATCTAAACCTGCCATACACTTTAATAACCAAAGAAATCAAAATTTGACATGCACTTTAATACAAATAATAAACATACACAGTGTATAAGCCCCATGCACTTGCAACATTTTTCAACAAAGAAATCCAAAAAACCTTAAACCCTAATCCTCATAAATCCAAAAAATCATAAACCAAATACAAAATTTACCCGTTATAGTGGATGCAACAATACTGACTGCTTCTCTTCTATTAACCATTGTGGCCTTAAACCCTAACCACTGGTATCTTTTATTGTCTTATTTTCTCCCTAAACTCGAAACCTAAATATCAATCCTTCAACCTTCAATTGTTCAATCTTACCCTTATCCTAGAAGTTTCAATCCTTCAATTATCTAATCTTAAACCCTAAAATGTTAATCTGAATCAATTTTCTTTTTTCTCCTTAATCCCAATCAATTTGTCTTTTTTACCCTAAATCGACCTATTTTTTCCCTAAATCCGTCCAAATATTAGACCCTTTGACTCTTCGTCTAACGTGACAAGTTAACTGGTCACGTCACATGTTTCGTTAAGCCTATAACGAAAAATGTTAATGGGTGACTGATTTGTTATTTTTCGATAATATTGTGATTGATTTGTTATTTTTTAAAAGTTGAGTGAGTATTGATATAATTTAATAAGTGTATTTTTTAAATTAAATCGCTTTATTGTTTAAAAAGCTTTAGTTTGAAATTTGAATAGAAAAAAGAAACCAATTTTGAAAAGGCAGCTTTAAATTGAAAAGCTAACAATGATTTCAAGGGTAAAAAGTGGACTCTAGGTTGATGACATCACCCAACACATCAGCAGAAAAGTAAATTAACTTTTTTTTTTTCCTTTCATTAAAAGAGAAAAAGAAACAGGGTGGGCCACATGGGGAGTGTGGAGACAAGGGAAAGTAGGCAAACCATGTTATGTCTTTGCTAGCAATGGGTTCTTTCAAATAAAAAGAGCTGGCATCTGCCCCCATCCATGTGGGAATACCTTATGGGGATTCCGTCCTTTTATGAGATGGCTACGTTAAATTTAACAAAATTGGATAAATAAGTAAAACTCACTAAATATTAATTTTATTCAACTAATCTTAAAATATTTATTTAAAAAGTGAATTAAGTTTTGATTCGTGTCAATTATATTAAAATATATTATCTTTTTATTTATAAGTAAAAAAATTATGAATAATTATAAATATAATATTTATTTAAAAGGAAGGGAAATTTGTTAGCATTGGGCGCCGCTAATCTCTATTATCCTAAAGAAAACAACATCGGCTTTTCCAAAACTAAACAGCAAATTGACAGCTTATTTATTGTTTCCAAAATACTTTGTTCAGCCATGGAATGGCCTACACAACTGCCCCCCAATTTTGCTTATTTTAACTTCCTTTAAATTTCTATACCAATTATTAAATCTTTTATTATTCATTAAATTTGGTTTGGATCCTGCCCCTTTTCCTCCCAAAAATATTTTTTTTCCTTTATTTTCAACTCCAATATAAAATTTTGAAATTCCTCCTGTACTTGCGAGAATTGGAGTGTTGAATTAAATACCAGTTAAATTAAATGAAAAATTAAATTAATTAAGTTGATGAACTAAATTTAATTTAAAATTTTAATGGATCGAATTGAATAAATATATTTAACTTAAAAGTATATATTTAATTATATTTAAGCATGGGGAACCAAATCCTATAAAATTTCATATAACTTGAAAGTATACTTAATAAATACAATAAGCATATTGACAATCATTTAATAAAAAATCTAAGAATATACTTAAAAAGTTATACTGTAATTATGACAACTTTTAATTATCTATCATAACTACATCACTCTACTTTTAATCATCAATAGGTGATTTATCAAAAGCAATAAAAACACTTTATTTTTGGAGTCAAAATTGTGGTAAAAAATTTTCCAAGTTTAAAATGTTTTTGTTTTTGGCTTTTGTGTTTGGAAATAAAAATTATTAAAGAATCATTATTTATATTAATTATTTAAAATATATAAAAATAGATTAATATATATTTTATGTATCATTATATCAAATCATTTAAATATTTCATGTATCATTATATTAGGTTATTTAGATACCATTTTCATTATATTAAATCATTTAAATATAATTCATTATTATATTTAAGCTTTTAAAATATTTTATGTATCATTAATTTTACAAATAATTTATATTAATTAATTAACAAATATTTAAAATTTATACTTCTTGTACTATTATATTAAATTATTTAAATATCATATTATTTAATTAATTTTAACTTTCTACTATCATGTCCGAAATAACATTTTAACCTTCAACTACAATTTTAGCATCAATTAAGAACACTAAAACTTAATAATCTACACTTTTCACAAAAATTTGATCCCACCAAAATTTGTCAAAATTTTGAAAAAAGATTATGTAAAAATAAATTAATCTCTTTCCACCGTACTTAATTTTTCATTTCCTTCTAACACTCGTTATTAATCTTTCAAATTTCTTTTATTCTCTCTTTCCCTCTAGAATTTTTACAAGATATGTGTTCAATCTTTCAATACTTTCATGTTGGTCTCTCTAATTTAGTAACAACTCTTATTTTCTTTTCATACCTTATTAATTAATATCTAAAAATTAGGATTGTGGTTTTTTTTTTTGGTAATAGATTAAGATTTTATGCAAAATTTAGTGCTTTATTTATTGAATGATTTTGGAATATTGGTTTTGTATGAGATTACTAGAATCGTGATTAAGTAATAATTTTAAAGGTTGATTAATACAAATCATTGAAGAAATAATGATTGATTGTATTTATAATCTTGAATTTCTTTAATATTGATTAGAAATTTAACTTTATTTAAAAATTGTTGTTGCTAGTGTGATTATTGTGAATTTGTGTTTGAAAAATTGATATATTGCATTCTCAAGACATAAAAAATTACTTAAGCGATTTTTTATTTTTGTGAAAAAAAATTACTAGTTGTATGTAGGCCTGTTCTTGATTTAGGCTACTCACCTAGGCTCGAAGGCTTACTCGAAATTTGGGAGGATTTTGGCAAAAATATTAGGCCCAGAAAATAGGTATGGGCAAAAATATTAGGCCAATTTAAAATATGGGTCGAGCTCGGACTTGAACATTTAAGGCCCGAGCTCGACCCGTTTTTTATGTTTATAATACTTTTTATTATGTTATTTTATATATTATGTAATTTATAACATATTAAAAAATAAACTTATGCTAAATATATAATATTACTCTAATGTAAACATTAAAATAATGTTAAGATGACTATATAAAAAATTTCAATAAATAGAAAAATATATAAATTTATTAAATATTAAATTAAAATAGTATAACTATTTTTTAAAAAATAATATGGGTAGACCTTAAATGGGCTTGTATTAATCTTTTGCAAATATGGGCGGGTTTAGGCAAAATTTTAGGTCATATTTTGGGTCGAGCCGGGCTTAGGCAAGCATAATGTATATTATTATCATAGTAGGCTCTGCTTGAACTCGACCTGGACCGGCCCAACTCATGAACACATCTAGTTGTATGTTAGTTTCGTGAAAACCTGTTTAAAGCTTGATTTATTTGTTCTAAATATTTAACAATAATGGAAAAATATTTTAATAGAAAGTATACTAATGAAGTAGAGAAATAACAGCCAGAAAAAATATTATGCATTAATTTATATGATTTTATAAATATTTTAATTTTAAAATTTGATCCCATAATCCAAATTTGTTGGTTTGGCTTGTGGATAGGGTTGAATTATAGTTAATGGTTTGATTTATTGGAATAATTTGAATTATACCTTTCAAGTTCAAATTAAACTATTTAACTCAAATGATTTAATAGAGTAGACTCAAAATTAATTTGAGAAATTAGTCAATTTTTAAGTAGAATCGAGTTTTACTCGCATTAGAGTAGGAGTTTTAAAATTAAATTAATATTTAGCCCATACTTTAACAAAATTGTCAATATAATATTTGTACTTTCAATTTATTTGTTTTGGTACTTAATACTTTATTTTTCGTCTATCATTTTGATATTTTGGCCCAATAGTGTCACTTTTAATTTGTTCATTTTAATCCTTTTACTTTTTTCTCTACATCACTTTGGTACTTTGGCATAATAGTGTTAATTCTTAAAAAAGTTTGCGTGTGGATCAATTATGGGCTGCCATCTGGCATAATGTCAGGAAAAAATTCAACAATCAAAGTCGAAGGACATGAAAACAATTATACCAATTTTTATTTTTAAGTGAAAATATTCTTAAAGTTGGTATAATTTTTTTAAAAATAATTTTAATTTGAAAGATTTTAAATGAAATCTTCGTAATTTTAAATACTTTTACAGTTTTACCTCCCATTGCTTTTATCTTCCTATTTTTAAAATTAAGATTTAATTACCCTTTATTTTTATTAAATAATAAGTAAAAAATCAAATTGGTTATTAGCTTACATTGGAACTTTTTGCTTAGGCCTATCTAACATTGTTTTAAAAAATAAAATGTGTATTTTAAACATGGTGTTATAAAGTAACAAATAAATATTTAAATAATATTTAAATTAATTAATATTATGATATTTTAATAAGAATATAAAAATAATTTATTATAAATTATTGTTAATATTTTAATATATGAAAATTAAATTTTAAATATTTTTAAGCAATTAACTGGAAAAAGGAAAATACTTTATATTAAAGTGGTAAAAACGTAATTAAGCTGCCAAAAGTGTTTTTTTGGAGAGCAACTAAAACTTTGAACTTCTCCCATTTAGAGAAAACGCTTTTAAAAAGTCAAAAATTTCATTTAAAAATTACTTGTTCAGCTTTCATTCTGCTTTAAAAGTATTTTTCATGTCAAAATTAGTTGTATTAAAACACAGACTTAATTTTTGGCCAGGGGGTTGTTTCATTCAAGAAAGAAGTTATTACAACTACACGGTATGTTGTATTTTTATTAGTTTAGTTCATGTTGTTGGTTTTGCACCGATGCCGATGAAAGATGAGAACGATAGAGGAGTTGAGTAGTAAGTAATGGTTCTAGAAAGTCGTCTCTTTCACAAAAAACTAAGAATAAACCCGGAAAAATCTAATTATGCCATAATCAGTTCAAGAGGTTTAGGTTCACCTCTTGAAGATCTAAACGATGGGGATGTACGTGAGCTCGAGGAGAATAAAGTATCCTGGGCATACGGCCATTCGATAGCTCGGATTTTTTGGTTTCAAACCTTTGCTTGGATTTTCATCGACTTTTGGTTGTTTTTGGGAAAATTAGGATCGAGAAAGAGAAAGGGGCTGAACGAGCTTCATTTTAGAGTAAGAAGCAAGGCCACCAGATGGCGTAGAGGCAACATCAATAGACAGAAGGAAGGAGGAGAAGAAGAGAGAAAAAGAGAAAAAAGAAATAAATGTGTTAATATGTTTAATTAAATTAAAAGGGCAAAACTCTCCAAAGTCCCTGTCACTCGTCTGTTTATCTCTTTCCTCGGGCCAACATTGTCATGTGTCAATAGACGGAAAAAAAAGATAAATACTAAGATCAACAAATTAAAAGTATAAGTATTTGTTTTATCCTGAAAGAAAATAAATTATCTAAATTTAAATTCAACGAAAACTTAAGTAACATTAATCTTCCCATCACACTAAATCACTAAATTTTTTAGACATCCACCAATAAGTAGTTGAATTTCTTCTCTATACATTTAAACCAAGTTCGAATTCTTGAGTCAACATTGTTGAGAAGATTTTATCCGAATATCACCGATTCAAACATGATTAAATTTAAATTGTAAAACGGATGAGTTATTGAACATTAAGATTTAATGTTAAGTTTAGATGTGATTTCAACTCAAATAATTACTCAAAATGTTAGGTATATATAAATTTGCAAAACAATTATCTAGTTTACAATGATATCCCAGGATATAGTTGTGTTCATAGAATGAAATTATTATTATTATTATTTTACTTGAGATTGCTCTTAAAATAAGCTCCTTCTGAATAGACATTTAAGTCAACTTGTCGGGATCTTGGAAGCCGACAATACCAGTCGATGTCGGTGAGGACCAACATATCAAATCAATATTGAAAGTAAAAATTTATCCGCTATAACATAATTTCACACTTCCTCAGGGAGATGGGAAAAGGGCGAGGAACAACAAATTATTTTTCTCATAAATCCAATTTTATTTAAAAATTTGATTTGATTTTGAAATCCTCTTAATTTGTTTGAAATTTTAAATAATATTTTATATTTTTCTATACAAATATTTTATAAAATTAAACTAAATATATTATAAAATTAAAAGATAATAATGAAATATATTATGAAATTCTTATTACATTAAGAAACATAAATTTTATAATTAAAAACACAAAAATAATTGTAAAATTAAAAGAATGAGTTTCAAATATATTGGAGCAAGGCAGATTAGATGACATGGAAAATTTTAATAAAAATGGATCCACCTTGTTTGAAAATCCATTTTCAAAAAAACATAAAAAAACTCGGAGTAAATTGAAATTGGATAATTTGTTGCAATGCAATTTATCATTTATTATGTTTCACCTTCTAATTAATTAAGGGTAAATTATATCAACAATTACTCAATTTTTAATTCAGTCACTTTGATTATTGGAAGAAACTTTATCTTCCTCTTTCTAGGATTTGTTAACAATTGTATTGGGTTTTTGGATGAAAGGATTGTTCCAAAAGAAAAAATATATCAGAAAGAGATAAACAAATAAGTTGAAAAGAATTTTAATTTTTGGTAAAAGTCACTCAACTTTGATTTCTTCTCTTCTTCTGCCCAGTTAGGGTTTTTATTGGGGCTGTTTAAATGACAACATAGAGTCCAACGTGGTCGGTTAAATGCCACATCAATTTACCGTTACCTCTGTACCAAAAAATGGTTAGTAGGACAGATTTGTTGTTTTTTTGAAGTTGAGCGATTGCTTTATTATTAAGATAAAAATTGAGTGACTGTTGATATAATTTACCCTTAAATTAAATACTCTTACTCTAAAAATTAAAATAAAAACTCTTTAAAATTTTGTATTTTTCTTTGCAATTTTTAATAGATTAGCATTTGATATATTGGCAGTGTTTTTTAATTTCACAAGCAACTTAAAAATAGATAATATTTAAAAATTTTGATAATATTTATTTTTTAAATATTTTGTCATACTTTTATAGAGCACTTGTCAACCCTTTTACTCTAATGTATGCGAAATAAGTTGTCTTTTTAATTTAATATTTTATACATTTTATTAGTGAATATGTTAAGATGGTGATTTAAAATATTCATATTACTATTATTTATAATAAAAATAAGCTTTGAGTATCATTTGTATAAATAATGTGTGAGTAAATTCATTTTGAGTTTAAGTTAAATTGTTATGTTAATTATTTGATTGTAATGTTAATTATTAATATAATTTTAGAAAATTATGCACTACAATATTTAGCTTTTGAGGGTAATTTGCATAGCCAATTATTTTTGATAAACAATTGTCACACTTAATCAAGTAATAATATTTTATATGAAATATATAATACCAATAGTAATCTACCTAATACATGAGCTGTTGTCAGCAAAACTGCTATAATAATATTAAACTCATTTAATATAATGATTTTGAAAATCTTAAATTACCTAATATGATTATTATTAATTGTTAATTTAATGAAATTGAACATCCAAAAAAAACACAAATAGAATATGCCGTCGTTTTAAAGAGAGCGAAAGGCGAAGATTCGGATAATTTGGATCCTAAATGCAGCATCTTCTTTTTTTTTTTAATTCAAAAAAGCAAAAAAGAAAGAATGGGGGGCACGTGACAGCTAGCATGTGGGTCCCAATAATCCTCTATGGCTCTATTTCTCTATCTAATCAGCCAATCCTGATTTTATTTTATTTTGTTTCAGTTTTCGTTTAATTTTGTGAATAACGAAACCCACCTAACGGTCTCTCCCTCTTCTGTTTTTTTTTTTTTTTAAATATTGTTTTATACAATGCGATTTTCGTTACTATTTTTTCATCATTAAAAAGGAAAAAAGAAAGAGGATTTATGAATGTGGTGGGTCAATCATCTTTCTTTTTTCTTTTGATTGTATTCGTAGTTATAAAAAAAAAAAAAAAAGAAAAGATTTACGCGCTCTCTTTCTCTTACTCTTACCGTCTGCTCTCTCTCTCTCTCTCTCTCTCTCTTATTTCCTTTCTCCCGGGGTTCCTCCGACGCACGACGGAGGGAGAGAAAGAAAGAGCCCACAACTTTCAAAAGTCGAATTTCTTGGGCTTCTTTAAATTTTCTTTTTTCTTGTGTGGTCGATTTTCAGTTTAGCTAGTTAGATAGGTTGGATTGAGAGGGAGGGAAGAGCAGAAGAAAATAAATAGAATAGAAATGTCAGCGGCATTGGACCCTGTCGATTGGCTTCTCTTCTCTCTCAGTAGAGCTTTCCGTACTCCTCTTGCTGTTTTTGTTCAGATCCAGGTTTGTTCTTCTCTTCTCTTTCGAAACCATTTTCTTCCTTTGATTCCTCGTTATACGAAGTTTGATTTTTGTATATTTTTCCCCTTTTCGGTGTTTGGATAGCTTTAGCGATTAGCATGTTGATTTTTTTTTCCCTTTCTTTAATCTGAGCTTCAAAAAAATTAAACCTTATTTTACGTCTTCCCTCGGACATTAATTGGATGTTTGGTTAGTTTCTCAGCTTTGTATTTTTTCTACAATTAGCTTATTTATTTTAATCTAATTTTTAAGATTTAGAGTCTACACCTTAAAAAGATTATGATTTCCTTTTACAATGAAGGCGCTGGCTTTTCATTGCTATTGGATCTCGGTAGTTAGGTCTAGAACTGAAAGCTAAATCTCTTTGATTTTTACTCTCTCTCTCTCTCTCTCTCTCTCTCTCTCTCTTTTTATTTACCAGAAAAGAAAAGAGAGAAAAGAATACTGTTTGTGACATAATTGAAATGAAATGTTTGGAATTTGGTCAGAGTGGTGGCTGTTATGAAAATAGTTGGCAATGTATCTTGTAATGATTGCAAATTTTGTAATTTAAATACCTTGATTCTGCACCGATTATGTAATTTGTAGTATTGAGACAGTAAAGCGTTTTATTAAGCTCTGAATTGAGCTTTGTTTATTGTAGGCTTATGGCATTAGAATCAAATGGAGTAGGAAGCTCCTTTTCCTAAATATGTTTTCTCTATATCACGGGACTTTTGTTTTAGTTTACTGATTTGTTTGTGTTGTTTGAGGGAAGGATGACATGTCAGTTAATGTAACAAGGGTCGTCTCATTGGATGGCAAAGGAAATGAGCTTTTAACCAATAGTTTATAAAAAAGAGGAGCTATTGAAACATCCTTATTTTTATTAATTACCAATTACAACTTTTGAAGGAACTACAATGTTTGACAAATTCATGTTATCTATTCTGCTAGCTGATGTTCTTCTACTTCTAACTAGGGCCTTTCTTTTAACTTCACAATCATTCCAATTATCTACTTTATGAATACAGTACTTTTAACTTTGATTGTTATATATCAGTTGCCTTTCTTTATCTGCCTGTTTAAACTTCAAAAAGGTTACCAATCCGAATGCTTTGTATATGATGTAGGGATGTGTAATATGCTTGACTCTTGCTATTGGGTGGGCTTTTGCTGCTTATGTCAGGTACATGGTTTCAAGAGAATTTAAAAAAGCAGGCTGCTTGCTGCCATAACCATTCTATGTTGTCTTATGACCTAGAAACTTGCCTATTTCATTTATATATACCTGCATTCTTTGCCCTTTACAGGAACAGAGAGATCAATAGAATGAAGGATGCCATGAAATGTGGCAATAGCTTTGCTTTTTTGTGCCATGATATTAATGAACTTGAGCACACTAATCAGGTCAATCTACCAAGAGTTACAGTTGTGATGCCTTTAAAAGGTTTTGGAGAACATAATCTGCACAACTGGAAGAGTCAGGTGAGTATTTTATGGTCTAGCTAACACTAAGCTTTAGGTGTCCTTTTAGTGCATTCTAAAGAAGCGTGCATTTACCTATTCCTTGTCCACATTTTGCTCATCAGAAAATGGAAAACTGAACTAAATTTCTCTCCTTTATATTTTTTTTCATATTGCTCTGAGAATTTTCATGTTTGCCATAGGCAATTTTCTGAAGTATTTGTTTAATGTCAATGGAGGCAGATCACATCTCTCTATGGTGGTCCTCTAGAATTTCTTTTTGTGGTGGAAAGTACTGAAGATCCCGCTTACCATGCTGTATCTCGGTTAATAAGGGATTTTAAGGTATACAAAATTTGCTTTCTGATTATATTGACAAAAAAGTCAAATAGTTTTTTTTGTTAATCTATATCCTTTATTCCTCTTTCACTGAAAACCCTGGGTACTCAATGCTTGCCCCTTGTTTCATGCAAGTGTTAGAGGGCATCATTTGAGTGTCTTCTCTGTGGCTTTACTTCTTGTCTTCCTGATTTCATTGCATGTTTTTCTGCGCAGGATGATGTTGATGCTAAAATCATTGTGGCTGGTTTGTCAACAACCTGTAGTCAGAAAATACATAACCAGCTGGTACTTAATAACTTTACCAAATTGTTAAACAGATTTTGCAAATGATCTCGCCTTTTATTCTTGTATTAGTATTATGTTTAAACTATAAAATAGTCAGTCTCACTTGTACTCAGTGAAGAATTATGTTAATCCGCAATTATTTAAAGTCGGTCCTTGTATGTTGTTAACATCTCTTTGCTAGAAGTGTATTCAACATATTATGTCATTTGGTATTTCTTTTGAAGGTTGGGGTGGAAAGAATGCATAAAGATACCAAGTATGTATTATTTTTGGATGATGATGTTAGGCTTCACCCTGGATCAATTGGAGCCCTCACTGCTGAGATGGAAAAGAATCCTGAGGTATGTTGCACACAGCAATATACATTAAATCAAAATAATTAACTATTTTTCTGAACTGTTGATTTCTTTTGTGGTATTCATGTTATTGGCAATGGCTTGCAGATATTTATTCAAACTGGATACCCTCTTGATTTACCGTCTGGAAGTTTAGGGAGTTACTGCATCTATGAATACCATATGGTATGATGCCATCTACGACTTATTTTCTCTTCCCAAGATTTTGTATAGACCTGACCATATATTATTTTCGGATAACTTGAATTGTATTTATACAAGAGAGCAGTGAAAAACCAGCTATCAAAACAACAGGACAACAAGAAATAAAACAGTTAGTGACTAACACCTAAGTCAACCGTCCAATTATTTCATAAAATATGGATTTAATGGGGGGAGTCAGGCACTAATAACTTTTTTGTATATGGTGTACTGTTTTGTTGTTGTCCTAATGTCAAAATCTATCAGCAACACCTGTAGATAAGTTGCACCTTTGATTGCTAGCTGAGCAACCCTGCTTTCCTCCCTAAAGATTAAACACACAATTAATTCATGTACTCCTACTCATCAAATATTTCTTTTCTACAGCCTTGCTCAATGGGATTTGCCACTGGTGGGAAAACATTTTTTCTTTGGGGAGGGTGTATGATGGTAAGTAGCCCCCCCTATTTTTCTCAGTGCATCCTGTGCAAAATTGAAGGATTATTTCTGATTCTTCTAGATTGTTTTTCAGATGCATGCTGACGATTTTAGATGTGACAATTATGGTGTGGTCTCAGGACTTCGAGATGGTGGATACTCTGATGATATGACACTAGCTGCTATAGCGGGTAATCTAGTCTCTGTTAGCTGTTTTAGTATACTAATATATCTGTTGATATTAGAATTAAAGCTTTTTATACTCGTAGACTTGCAGCCTTTAACTGTTCATGATTGTCTCTTCTCAGGAGCCCACAAGAGGCTTATTACGTCCCCTCCTGTAGCTGTTTTTCCTCATCCTCTAGCAAGTGATCTCAGTTTCTCTAGGTTCGTGAATATTACTTGTTAAGCTGATCTATATATGCAAATCCTTCTTGACTTGGACTTGTTGTCCAGGTACTGGAATTACTTGAGGAAGCAAACATTTGTTTTGGAATCATACATAAGCAGGGTTAATTGGCTAATGAATAGAGGACTGTTTTCATTCCATTGTTATCTTTCATGGGGATTTGTAGCACCATACTTTATGGCTGCAGTTCATATTGCAGCAGCATTACAAATCTATATCAAGGGTTATTCATATGAGGAAACAACCTGTACTACAAGTGGTGAGCACACTATTTTTCCTTTTTAGCTAGGTTTGGTCGTAGTATTAATTAGTTCAGAAGAAGCCAATGTCTGGGATTGTTATCTGGTAGTATACCAGTCTATTTGTGACATTTTGAGTAACAAGAATTTGTTTCTTTGTCTTTGGCTGAGATGGAACTAAGTTATACTGATAATTTACAATTTCCTCTGGGCCCTCAACATATTGGGTTTTGGTAATTTAGACTTGTTTATCAGGGATGCATGCCTGTTTGCCTTTCACTACTAGAGATGCTAGCAGTAGCCCTTTTCACATAATAGAAATTTCTTTTTCGGTAGTAAATCTTGGTTACAGAGAAGCATGCTATGGTATTAAAGTTTGAAATAGGTCCTGCAACTAAGCAAACTCTTTTTCCGCAGGATTGTTACTAGCAAGTTGCTTAGCTATATGTACCCTCACGGAGCTACTTTCTATGTGGAACTTAACAAGGATTGAAGTTCAACTATGCAACATGTTATCCCCTGAGGCACCTAAGCTCTCACTTGATTATTACAACTGGAGCTTGGTAAGCATCTCTATCTCTTTAGTATGGAGGATGGCAACGAATTTTATTAAACTTGTATCATTATGTTGTTCCCATGAAACTCGATTGCGTATCTTTAGCATATACCTCTTCCTTCTCCCCAACTGTATATTATTCATTACACACACCTATGTGTTTAGAGTAGTGACAAAAATTTCTGGCCTTTTTATCCGTTTCCATTCCTGGTCTAAAATCCTGGAATGATCTCCTTCACACTGTAGTGAAATAGTGTACTCAAGGTTTCACTTAAAAGGAACATAAAAGTTTTATAGTTAAATCAACTGTGTTTTTTGTTTGATTAGGTCTGAATTTTGACTCGAAGCTTGGTTATATCGCTTTTTGAGTATGTAGATGAAATTGTTTTGTGATTGAGCAGATATTTGTCGCATTGCTGGTTGATAACTTTCTATACCCTATCTCTGCCTTCCGATCTCATTTCTCTCAATCAATCAATTGGTCGGGTATTCGATATCACTTGAAGAATGGAAAAATAAACAAGGTAAGTCAGTGGAGCATAGCACTAAAATTAAACCATTCATAATGACCTCGAGTTTTATTAAATTTGTTGGAAGCTTAGCAGTATTTGTGTAATGCTGCAGATTGAAAGGAAGAAAGGTAGGGGACCAAAGTTCACAGACTTGGGAGGTAAGCATTTATATGGGAAAAAAGGAGCTCCTCCAAAAGCCTCATTCCTAAGCTCATTGGCGAGAAGTTTGTGTCAATGGCATCAACCCAAGAAATACGAGGTTTAGCAGAGAGAAGGAATGTTTATTTTTTGTGACCATTGTGGCTCTTCATTTTTGGATCCGAGTGGAAGCAGCAAGGTTTCTGAAGCACAGATTCTTTAGTTGATTGGTGGTGGGATTATTTGATGATTCCTTATTGGATTGGTTTTAGTGGTTTTAGGAATTTTCGCCCTCATTTTTTAGTTGCCATTCAATCAGATTTATTCTTGATTTTATCAACCCTCTTCATCCGGGGGCTGACTTTGTAACTTGTATCGATTCCGTCCTGTAATTTTATTAAATGATTATATACAGTCGGTGTTCAAATGTGAGACACAAAGTTTAGTGTTTGTGATTTTACAGTTTTCCAATTCGCATCTGTATGTATCGACTGCCCATTTTGTGTTATATGTTTTGCAATTTTCATTACTCTTTTCTTGTTTTATCAAATTTCAACCAAAA
This sequence comes from Gossypium rotundifolium, assembly GCA_025506655.1. NCBI lineage: Eukaryota > Viridiplantae > Streptophyta > Magnoliopsida > Malvales > Malvaceae > Gossypium > Gossypium rotundifolium. The sequence goes on from CP106727.1 coordinate 174,532,752, forward strand.
GCAGGAAATGCTTTTAGATAAAGACTTACTTTATATATTTTCTTTTAATGTATAAGTCTAAGTTCGTTTTCGGGTCCAAAATGCAAGGTATAAATTGCCTTTCAAGCACTAGCAAGGAATAGTCCGACTGATATTGACGGAGTAAGTAGTGAGTTTGAGCCTGCTTATGAATAGTTCTTTCAAATTAAATATTAAGAACAAAAAATCATATGTCAAGCTCTGATTCTTTCCTCCACCGAAAGTAACACATCAAACGAGTCTATCTCTATCCATCAGGAATTAGAATAAAGTTACAAACAAAGAATCAATCACAGCCAAACTTCCTGTGTCTTTTTATTGTTCCGTTCACATTCATATCCAAACTTGTTCCCTTGAAGAAAAACATAGCAAACTTAGGTGCAAAAATAATAGAAAAGATATGGGGTGTTTCAGGGGAAAGAGTTCCAAAGCTTCCCATGACCATCCCATACAATCCTCCTCAACTCAACCAGTAGTTGCATACCCAGAAAACAAGAATCTGAAAGTAGAGCCTCTTTTGCAGATTCCAGGATGCAGGGTTTATCTGATGGAGGAAGGAGAAGCCTTGGAACTGGGCACGGGTGAGTTCACACTTGTGCGGGTGTTAGAAGAGGATGTTCCTCTTGCTACCATCATTAAAGTTGGGGAAGATGTTCAATGGCCTTTGACAAAAGATGAGCCGGTTGTGAAGCTTGATTCCTTTCACTACCTCTTTTCCTTGCCCATGAAAGATGGGAATCCTCTGAGTTATGGAGTGACCTTTTCGGGACAGTATGATAGCAGGCTCATCAGCTCCTTGGATTCGTTTTTGAAGGAGCATTCATGCTTTTCTGGTGCAACTTCAACTGGGGATAAACATGTGGATTGGAAGGAGTATGCTCCCAGGATCGAATCTTATAACAATGTTTTGGCAAAGGCCATTGCTGGAGGGACCGGTCAGATTGTGAAGGGAATCTTCAAATGCAGCAATGCTTATACTAGCCAGGTTTGCTTTCAAATTCAACTGGTATTCTACTTCTAGCCATTTATCAGTTAACCCTAAGAAAACATTCATTGCTAAAGCTAAAAAAGCCTTGTATAGAACATACCATGGTTAGTTAATCTAAAGAAAAAAAGGAATTAAAAAGCAGGTTCAGAAAGGAGGAGAAACCATTTTAATGCAAACTCCTACAGCAAGTAACAATGGTTACCAAAGCAGCAGGACCACAAGGAAGAGTAGTGGAGCTGTCAACAAAAGCCTAAAACGGTATCCCAAGACTTAATTATTTTTCCGTATATTATGTGAAGTTGACATAAAGTAGTTTTCATTTAAGTCAAAAGATGTTGAACTCTGAGCCTAAGGTACTGCATATGTCTGATTGTGTAGTGTGCGAAAGCTATCCAAAATGACTGAAAAGATGAGCAAAGCAATGCTGGGCATGGTTGGTGCGGCTAGTGGAACAGTGATGGCACCTTTGGTTAGCTCCAAACCTGGGAAAGCTTTCTTATCCATGGTTCCAGGAGAAGTTCTTTTAGCTTCCCTTGATGCTGTTAGTGAGTAACAATGGCCACATATTCTTGATTTCTCTTCTCTGATATTTGTGACACCAAGTATGAATTATCCATTTCGTGTATGTATGGCTATGGCAGACAAGGTTCTAGATGCAGCAGAGGTTGCTGAAAAGCAAGCTTTTTCTGCAACATCATCTGCAGCAACCAGAATGATGACTGATAGGTAATATATATATATATATATATTTATATCTTGATTCGGTGTTAATGGTTTTGAGTAAGTGTTGCAGGTTTGGTGAAAGAGCTGGGGAGGCGACAGAAGATGTGCTAGCAACAGCAGGGCATTGTGCTGGTGCTGCTTGGAATATATTTAAGATAAGGAAGGCAATCACTCCCAGATCCACTACCACATCAAGGGTATTGAACAATGAGGCCAAATATAGAAGCACCAAATCTTATTAGACTCTTGTATTCAACTGATTCATTCCATCATCTGCAAACAAGCAAACATAATTTAAAAGCCTCTCTCTCTATATAAATATATGTCTGCAATTTTACTAAACCATGGATTTTTATATTGGAACTTACCCACTATTCTAAAGCATGATAAAAATCAAATGCAGTTGTTTTTTAATAGTTAAGAGTAATAAGCAGTCCAAAGAGCTATATATCTGCGCAGCGGACGAAGTATAGTTATTTTTATTTTTAGGCTGTGTTTTGACACTTTTTTTTCATGCGGAAGTTACGTTACTTTTTGGTTCAATTAGTACCCAAAGGAAACCAGGTTAAATTTTTAGTGTTTAATTTGGGTTTTAGAATTGATTTGACGAAAGTTAATTACTAATATTATTAAGTTTGAATTTTTCATGTTGTTAATAGAATAAATTTAGTGTTGATTGTGAATTTGTTTAATTTTACATTTAATTTATCAAATATAATCAAATCATGGATGTGATTTCTTAGGAGTGTTTTGATGAGCATTGATTGCTAAAATTATTCACTAATTACAATTTCTTTTATCAAATCAACTCTAAAACTTAAATTAAATATTAAAATAATTAACATTATTACATTCAAGTACTTAAAAAAGGATGGGTGTGTTATTATTCCGTTTCCATCGAAGCATAAATAATGGGCCTATCTAGGGGTTACTTGGGGCTGGGCTTCCCTCCCCTTCATATTATCTTTTAATTTAACTTTATGGAGAAAGGGTAAAAAAGATTTATCAACTCTGAAAAACTTATAATTTAAGTATTTTTATTTCGGCTCCCTTGTGCACAGATACATAATCTATGCTAATATATATATATATATGAAATATTAATAAATGTTAGGTGTAATAATAAAACACATTATATTTTAAGAGAGAATTTGTATTAAAATTTTAGAAATGATATTGCTATAAGAAACATTCACGAATCCTAAAAGAATCAATTGTCAAAGGCGTTAATCAAATATGAAGGGTGCCATGGTCATTCCAAAAAAAATGCCTCGAGGGATTCTTTACATGACACATATAAACTCTTCACTTTTTTTTTCTTTTCTTAATCATTATAAGATAATGAGAAATAGAGGAGAAATAAATTAATTATAAGCATCTCTCATAGGTCTACTAACGATTAATTGTTGGTGAGTCTTTTTGTATGTGCTGTCGGAAAAAAAGAGGACTCAACGATTATTCGTTCGCTGGAACCAGAAATAAAAATTTTGGTAGATAGAGATCTCATAAAAACTTCTTTTGAGGAATGGGTTAGGATAGGCCATTTCTCAAGAACAATAGTTAAGGGAACCAATACTAATCCTTGGATCTGGAGCTTACACGCCGAGGCTCACGATTTCAATAGCCATACCAATGATTTGGAGATCTCTCCCAAAATATTTAGTGCCCATTTCAGCCAACTCTCCGTCATCTTTCTTTGGTTGAGCGACATATATTTTCACGATGCTTGTTCTTCCAATTATGAAGCATGGCTAAGTGGTCCAACTCTAATTTAGATTCTTTTATTATGCTCACTTTTGAAATTTAATATTTATATTTTAATTTGATATAATTTGATCCTCTATTTTTACAATCATATTAGTTAATCTAAATAGTTAATATCCTTATCTATTCTAGCTAAAATGTTAATATAAAATTGTCTTAAAAATACATTTCTAACAAAAAAAAAATGATAAGTGGGAAGGTTTTTTTATTATATATTTTGTCTCAATATTTTAATTGAAATATTTAAATGTGTCAACATGTTTAAATTAATTAATGATATTATAGATGTAGATAAACAAAATGATATAAAATTAAAGTATGAGTGTTAAGCCTTAAATTTAAATATAATGGAGAGACCATAACTATAATCTATACCTAACATAATCATCTTTATTTTATTTTTATAAATTTAAATATTTTCAACAATCAAACCACAAAGTATTTTATTTTTCATTGTAATGATAGAAAAATAAAATAAACTAAAAAATCATATTTTCTTTCTCAATTATTTTATTACTAATTTTATTGTTATATTTTGTATTTTTTTTTTTACTTTTGAGTAACAAAATAGGGATAGAAATTTAAAATTTCAGAATTGCAAAAACTAAAATCTTATTAATGAGTTAAATTTGAATTGCTTTTAATTAGCGAAAAACAATTTCATTCATTATATACATTAAAATTTTGAAAAGCATAAAATAAATAATTATAATAAAATTAAAAATATATTAAAAATGAAACATGTGGGCAAAACATTCTAATAGCTATATTAAAAGAAGATACATAATTACTATAACTATTATACAAGATATTTGTAATACAATACAATAACAAGGATAGGGGGATGGCGATGACAATTATTATACAAGTTTTAACCTTTTGTTGTTGAAGAAAGAGAGAGCCCATAATTGTTTTCTCCTAATTTCATGGCAATGTGGAAAGTTGTTAGTTAACCCTTGTTTATGGATCCACTTTTGAAATTGCAAATGCCAACTCATTTAGGTGGATCAGATCCATTGAATCAAACACTTCATCAATGTTTTTGAATTTTATAGATAAAATCCCATTTTGAAATGAGTAGAGGAATAGGAGAGCACGTGGTTTCCATAATTGGAAGGCACAAATGAGGATATAAAGTTGGAATCCAACATCAATCCTTTACCTATTTAATTACTTTAATACCTATTTTTAAACAAATCTTGTGCCCAATTAAAATGCATCTCTTCTTTCCCCTAATGGAAACATGCTTTTCATTTTTTGTTTTCCCTAAAACAAAATGGTTATATATGCTATTACTCCCTGTATTTCTTAGAATTTGTGACTTAGTCCCTATCTTTACTTTTTCAATTTACAAAACAAATTCTCGTCAGTCATATGGTATATCACATGAGAACAACTTAATTAATATACAAAATTGACAGAAAATACTTAAATGATTTTAATGATTGGATTGGGATTTCTAAATAAGATTTTGGAGGACTTAATTTTTAACATTTTAAGTACATGGGCTAAATCTCAAATTTCATCAAATATATTTTTGTTGGAAATATACTACTGCAAAACAAAACCGTCATTGATAGAAAACCCAATTGAGTGTAAATAAAATAGCAATCATTGTGTTGCGAATGAACCTATGCCTTAAAAGTAAATTCACCCTGGTCGGTATAATAGTGTAATGGACTTTGTTCCAAAAAATTAATATAGTACTTTAATATTCATACACTCGAATAAGAGAGATGAAACACAATTGGTATTGCTCTTCCCGAAATTTAATCTAAATAAAATAGTTATGAGTGTGTAAATGGAGAGAGATACCAATTGTCCATTGAAGCATTTCTTAAACCCAAAGCTGAAGAAATCAGAATAGAAGCAAATGATGAAATTTTGTTGTTAAATTTACCATTTGAGGCAAATTGAAGAGAGAGGCGGGGAAGATCAGTTGGTCGCCATCGCTTTCAAACTTTTTTCCCCCTTTATTTGGATTGAGCAATTATGACAGTTAATTAAAGGGTTTGAACAATTAATTAAGTACGTTGGCGTGGTATTAAAAGTAGTGTTTAAACTTAAATTAATTTGCGGTTAAGAATTAAAGTGAAGATATTTAAGTCCCATCCCTCTTTCTTATTGTCTTATCTTTTATCTTTTTATACTTTAAAGTAACGTATATACAGAGAGTTTAATAATATTATCAATTGTTTCGTTAAAATGGCATTTGATACGGGACAAAACTTAAAAGGTGTTTAAAAAGATTTTAAAGGAAATTCTAACAATCACTCATGTCATTAAAGCAAGAGGTAGTCTCATTCAGAGATTTTATGTATAGTTAGTTTGTTTCTCCAGTTTCATTTCTTTTCACAAAAAAAAAAAAAATGTGTGTGACTAATAGGGTTAGAGTCAAGATATTGGGTTAAACTTCAAAAAATTAAAATATTTAAAAATTATATAAATTAATGTATAATATGATTAAATGTAAGAGTATTACAAAATTATTTAAATAGTAATTAAAAAATCTAAATCGTAAATACAAAAATTTTCAAAATGCCAACTATATTATTAGTAACAATTTAAACGAATTAAATTTTCTAATCAATAAGAACAAATAAAATAATCTTTTATGCATTATATCTTCTAATCAATGTGGACAAATAAAATTATTTTTTATGCATACCGTTTTATCACAAGAAAACTCTTTTCATAAATTTTGATAATACTCTAAAATGTCATATTTTTATGTGTTAATTGCATATTTATTTTGAGTATGATTCTACTAATTTGGGTTATTTATGGTCTTTTATCTTGTAGGGGTTAAATTGGAGGCAAAAGCGAAATTAAGGGCCAAAAACGTGAAATTAAGGATAAAATGGACCAATGTGCAACAAAGGGAAAAGGATGGTGCCAAAAGTGCAAACATGGAGGCCACAAGGGTTGAAATGCAAAAAGAGGAGACTTCGTTTTATTAGACTCTATTTTGTTTATCTATTAGGATAATTATTATTAAGATAATTATTAAGGATTATTTAATTTAGAATTTATTTTATTTATCTTTCTTTGTCTTTGATTAATTGTAATTATCTTTAAGAATTTAAGTAGGATTAGTCTACTTAGCTTAGCACTATAAATAGGAGATGAAGTGACTCAAATTAAGGTTCATTCTTTTTCTGAAAACTCTCCCCCATAAGGCTTTTGTGCTCTCCATATTTTCATTCAATAAAAATTCTTTTCTCCATCCTTATATAATTATTTTCTTTCACATCCCATCCATGAGCCACTAAAATCCATCTAGCCGAAGGTTGTCGAATACCCCAAAAAGGTTCTTGAGGCTTAGAATTAGCACTTAACTTTCTCACCAAGTATTCATCGCTTCTCCATAATCTGAGTGGCGCTTCGTCCATGTCCCTTTAAAAAGTGATCTTTTCAATGTGTGCAAGGAACGACCGCTTTGTATATTTTGAGGAGGTTACACAGTCGGTTCGATTAACTTATTGCGTCAGAGGTTGGCGGACCCAAGAGACAAAATGGCGTGGGATTCGCCATTGAGAAGCGTTGATCCAGTATAGATGATTCCACAAAAGCGATTGCAAACTAGAGTCAGGTTCCCTAAATTTGTAAGTCTAAATTCTTGGAGCTGGTGGTCGTAGGCGTCCTCTTCCACTATAACTGGCTTACTTGGGTAGAGGAAGGTCATCTAAAAGCCGAATATTGAACCCAAGGCGGGATGAGACAACCGGAGGCTAGAATCTTTTCAAATAAGAAACTCCATCTTCTTTAAACTCTTTTATTTTTCCTTTTAATTTTCACAATTTACTTTCACGATTTCAATTTCCATTATATTCTATTTTTATTCCAGATCAAAATTATTAATTCTGTTTTTTTATTTTATTTTTTCAGGAACGCACATTTTCTTGGGCACGATTCTGCCCAGGATTTCGAAAAACAGGCATTTGTATAATCTTTATCCCTGTGGATTCTACCCAACTTCCCCTTTACTGTTATTTTTATTATTTTACAAGGACTAAGATATATTTTGGTGCTTTCAATGACGCATCAAATTTTGGCGCCGTTGCCGGGGATCGGTAACGTACTAATCTTGTTTTTTGTTTTCTATGACCAAATCTGCTCCAAGCACTCTTACGTTTGACTCAGAAATTGAAAAGACTGCGAGAGCTAATCGCAAAGAAACAAAGCTAAGGAAAAAGCAGTCAGCGGTGGTAGGAACTCAAAGCAATCCACTGCCAGAAATCAGAATCGACAACGAAGCAGGGTCTAGGGTTAACAAAAACCCTACTCAAACACTTGAAAGGAAAGCATAAGAAGTCGATTCACTTGAAGAAGTGCTCAACGCTAGGGTTGACGAAAACCCTAATTTAGCACCCCAATCAATGACTCAAACGATTCAACAACTAGCCAAAGCCCCAACAGAACAATCACCACTGTGCATTGCATATCCTACTATGGATACCGATTTTGAACTAAAATCAGGGTTAATTCAGTTGCTGCCAACTTTTCGAGGGTTACAAAATGAAAACCCCCATAAACATTTGAAGGAATTTCATATGGTTTGTCTGAGTATGAAACCTCATGGCGTAACTGAGGATTAAATTAAATTGCGCGCTTTCCCTTTTTCCTTAACAAATTTAGCTAGAGAATGGTTATTTTATTTACCCTGTAACACCCTAAATTAGGGGTTATTTGTAATTTAAATATTTTCCCATGTGTATGCTAGAAGAATTAAATTCTAGGATTTATTTGGCATGATTTAGGGTCTAGAAATAACCCCGAGCTAGGCCTGACCTAGTGTTAAAATTTTTTTTAAGTATTAAAAAGGAGGGAGCTAGGTGGAGATAGGGTTTAAATAAAAATTGGGAGAAGCATGACACAAGAAAGTAATTGGCACATTGGCTTGGTGCGCCTAGGGGTTAAAAAGGGGGTCTTGGGTTCGATCCATGGGAGATACAAGGAGGAAATATTTTTCCTTGTGGGCTTTTTGGGCATTAGGGCTAGGAAGGCTTTAAAGAAATTTCGGGTAAGGATCGAACATGAAAGTCCAGGTGGTTGGAGTGGCTTAGGGCGCCACTTAAAAATTTAGAAGCAGCAGGTCTCGGGTTCGAGACGTAAGGGACGCAAGGAGCAATTATTTTGGGCCTTTTCCGTTAAAGGGGAAAAGGGCCAAGAAGCAGGCTTATGATTAAAAGGTGAAGGCCTTATGTCATGAAAGTTTAATGGGGAGAAGTGGCAAAGGGCGTTGGAGAGTGAGGGCTGCAGTGAGGTCTCGGGTTCGAGACATGAAGGATGCAATGGAGCATTTTATTTTGGGCTTTTTGGCGTTAAGGAAAAAGGGGCCAGGGATGAAGGCTTTAAAATTAAAAGATAGGATTCTATAGCATGAAAGTCGAATGGGAGAGTTGGCCTGGGACGTTAGAAGAGAGGGTCATGGCGATTGTTTCCATATGTCCTGGGTTCGAACCAAGGCCGCAACAGGGTGTTATTTTTTTCTTCTTTTCCATGTAAGCTGGCGTTAGAGGGGAGTGATGGCGGAAAGTTGGACTCTTTAAGTGATTGAGATTAGGCTAAATTTTTGCACATTAATTTCAAATTGGAAGGAATGTATTAGAAGTTTATTTTCTTTCAAATTGTATAGGAGATTAAGGTAAGATAATTACGCTTTATTTTGATAATTAAGAGCTGAAATTTATCACCAAAAGAGGTGATGGCTGAAATTTAGAGTCCTTGGGAAATTTGCCCAGTTTGATTTTATTACAACAAAAGAGTGCCAAAATTCCAGCAAAATCTTTCCTTCTTTTCCTCTTCATTGTCTTTCAAATCCCCTTGTTGCATTGCCCAAATTATCAAAAAATTCCACTTCCTTTTCTTTTACAAGTAGAATTCTCCTAGCCTATTTTTTCAAATTCTTCAAAAATTCTCTTCTCCTCTTGCTTCCTTTTTAGTCGAATCTACCTTCTTTTTTCTCCAGTTTCATTTCTTTTCACAAAAAAAAAAAATGTGTGTGACTAATAGGGTTAGATTCAAGATATTGGGTTAAACTTCAAAAAATTAAAATATTTAAAAATTATATAAATTAATGTATAATATGATTAAATGTAAGAGTATTACAAAATTATTTAAATAGTAATTAAAAAAATCTAAATCGTAAATACAAAAATTTTCAAAATGCCAACTATATTATTAGTAACAATTTAAACGAATTAAATTTTCTAATCAATAGGGACAAATAAAATAATCTTTTTATGCATTATATCTTCTAATCAATGTGGACAAATAAAATTATTTTTTTATGCATACCGTTTTTATCACAAGAAAAACTCTTTTCATAATTTTTGATAATACTCTAAAATGTCATATTTTTATGTGTTAATTGCATATTTATTTTGAGTATGATTCTACTAATTTGGGTTATTTATGGTCTTTTATCTTGTAGGGGTTAAATTGGAGGCAAAAGCGAAATTAAGGGCCAAAAACGTGAAATTAAGGATAAAATGGACCAATGTGCAACAAAGGGAAAAGGATGGTGCCAAAAGTGCAAACATGGAGGCCACAAGGGTTGAAATGCAAAAAGAGGAGACTTCGTTTTATTAGACTCTATTTTGTTTATCTATTAGGATAATTATTATTAAGATAATTATTAAGGATTATTTAATTTAGAATTTATTTTATTTATCTTTCTTTATCTTTGATTAATTGTAATTATCTTTAGGAATTTAAGTAGAATTAGTCTACTTATCTTAGCACTATAAATAGGGGATGAAGTGACTCAAATTAAGGTTCATTCTTTTTCTGAAAACTCTCCCCCATAAGGCTTTTGTGCTCTCCATATTTTCATTCAATAAAAATTCTTTTCTCCATCCTTATATAATTATTTTCTTTCACATCCCATCCATGAGCCACTAAAATCCATCTACCAAGGTTGTCGAATACCCCAAAAGGTTCTTGAGGCTTAGAATCAGACTTAACTTTCTCACCAAGTATTCATCGCTTCTCCGAATACTGAATGGACAACTAGTCCATGTCCCTTAAAAGTGATCTTTTCAAGTGTGCAAGAAACTAACGCTTTGTATATTTTGAGGAGGTTACGATTGGTTCGATTAACTTATTGGCCGTCGGGTTGGCGGACCTAAGAGACAAAATGGCGTGGGATTAGCCATTGAGAAGCGTTGATCCAGTATAGATGATTCCACAAAAGCGATTGCAAACTAGAGTCGAGTTCCCTAAATTTGTAAGTCTAAATTCTTGAGCTGGTGGTCGTGGCGCCCTCTTCCACTATAATCGCTTACTTGGGTAGAGGAAGGTCATCTAAAAGTCAATATTGAACCCAAGGCGGGATGAGACAAGCCTGAGGCTAGAATCTTTTCAAATAAGAAACTCCATCTTCTTTAAACTCTTTTATTTTTCCTTTTAATTTTCACAACTTACTTTCACGATTTCAATTTCCATTATATTCTATTTTTATTCCAGATCAAAATTATTAATTGCTTTTTTATTTTATTTTTTTTTTTTTTCAGAGCATTTCTTGAGCGACTACTCGCCTGAGATTTCAAAACAGCATTTGTATAATCTTTATCCTCGTGGATTCTACTTCCACTTTCCTTTATCGTTATTTTTATTATTTTACAAGGACTAAGATATATTTTGGTGCTTTCAACGACGCATCAAATTTTGGCGCCGACAGTGGGATCAGAGCGTACTAATCTTGTTTTTTGTTTTCTATGACCAAATCTGCTCCAGGCACTCTTGCGTTTGACTCAGAAATTGAAAAGACTGCGAGAGCTAATCGCAAAGAAACAAAGCTAAGGAAAAAGCAGTCAGCGGTGGTAGGAACTCAAAGCAATCCACTGCCAGAAATCAGAATCGACAACGAAGTAGAGTCTAGGGTTAACGAAAACCCTACTCAAACACTTGAAAGGAAAGCATAAGAAGTCGATTCACTTGAAGAAGTGCTCAACGCTAAGGTTGACGAAAACCCTAATTTAGCACCCCAACCAATGACTCAAACGATTCAACAACTAGCCAAAGCCCCAATGAACAACCACCATGCGCATTGCATATCCTACTATGGATACCGATTTTGAACTAAAATCGAGTTAATTCGCTTCTTTGCCAACTTTTCGAGGTTACAAAATGAAACCCCCATAAACATTTGAAGGAATTTCATATGGTTTGTCCGAGTATGAAACCTCATGGCGTAACTGAGGATTAAATTAAATTGCACGCTTTCCCTTTTTCCTTAGCAAATTTAGCTAGAGAATGGTTATTTTATTTACCCCGGATCTATAACTACTTGGCTGATTTATCTCGTTTGTTTCTTAACAAGTTTTTCCCAAATCTTAGAGCAATTTGAGCTAAGAAGAGAAATCGTGGAAATAAGGCGAAAGAACCGATACTTTTTATGATTATTGGAAGTGGTTTAAAAAGTTGTGTGCGAGTTGCCCATAACATGGTATAACAGAACAATCTCTCCTCCAATACTTTTATGAAGGTTTGAAACCGATGGAAATGAATATGGTAGATGCCGCTAGTGGAGGAGCGTTGGTTAATATGACCCCCCAACAAGTAAGAGACTTGATTTCCACAATGGCTGCAAATTCTCAGCAGTTCCGAACTAACCCTGAACCCTCTAGAAGGGTTTACCAGCTAAGTAATTCTTCCATAGAAGATAGATTTGATAAACTTACTAATATGATGAATACTCTTCTTGCAGAAAAACAAAGACAGCTCGGTTATGTGGAATATGTGCTACACCTGAGCACACAACTGATGCATGTCGCAATTTGTGTGATGACTCTATGGCTCACTTAGGTGCAGTGGGAAATTTTCCTGGCCCACCACAGAGGCGATACAACCCTTACTCTAATACCTACAACCCAGGATGGGGGGATCACCTTAACTTAAGTTATGGGGCCAACCCACAATATAACCAGCCATACTAGAACCGAGTTCCACAGCAGTCACAAGATTCAGGTAATTCTCTAGAAACTTTGGTCAATAAATTAGCATCTAATATGCTTAATTTTCAACAGAAAACCGAGGCATCTATAAGAGAATTGACTATATCAGTTGAGAAATTAAACTCTCAAGGGAAGCTGCCGTTACAAACAGAACCGAATCCAAGACAACACGCAAATGCAGTGACGTTGCGAAGCGGTAAGGTACTAGAATCGATTCCCGACAGGAATCATGCCCAAGAAATCGCCCAGGAAAAACCTGAGAAAGACGAATAGGTCCGATCAAAGCCTCCATTGCCTAAAATTCAACTTCCATTTCCAGAATGATTCAACCAGTGTCGAAGAGGTAAGGAGGACAAGAAAATCCTCGAAACATTTAGGAATGTCGAGACCAACATTCAGCTGTTGGATGCCATCAAGCAAATACCGAGGTATGCTAAATTTCTTAAAGAGCTTTGTACCAACAAACGGAAATTAACAGGTAATGAAAGGGTGAATGTTGGTGAAAATGTGTCCGCAGTGTTACAGCAAAAAATGCAGGCAAAATGTAAGGATAGGGGCATGTTTGCAATACCATGCAAAATAGGTCATTTGGGAATTAAAAAGGCTATGTGTGATCTATAATGAATCACTTAATGCAGGTTTTTTGACAAAAACAGGTGTTAGCATTCAATTGGCAGACAGGTCCGTTGTGCATTCTGAAGGAGTCCTCGAGGACGTATTAGTCAAAGTCAATGGACTTATTTTTCCTATAGATTTTTATGTGATAAAAATGGAGAAGGATAACGCTCCTAGGTCATCAGACATCTTGTTGGGGCGACCTTTCCTTAGTACCGCAAATACTAAGATTGATGTACGAAGTGGAACCCTCACGACGGTGTTTGATGGGGAGATCGTGAAGTTTAACGTTTATGGCACAATTAGCCACCCAAGTGAAGTCTTGGACGTAAATCGTGTCGACATAATTAACTCATCAGTAAAAAACTTTTAAGTCATCTTATGGAGATAAATCTAAAATGATGTTTGATGATTTTGAATCTGTTAATAAATTATTAGCTCATATGGATACTAAACTTCTACCTTCTGTTGTGCAGGCATCAGATCCGAAATTAAAATCAATTCTCGAGCATCTCAAATTCACATTTTTGAAAGATGGTGAGACCATTGCCGACTTACAAGGGATTGACCTCTTGGAGGAAAATATGAAACTAATGAAAAAGGCGCAAAGACGATTAAACCCAAATATGGTGGATGTGATAAAAAATGAGAATTTCCAAACTCACATGATTAAAAAGATTTATTTTGAACCACCGTAGAACCATTTAAGTCGTCGAGCTAATGACGTTAAACAAGCGCTTGTTGGGAGGCAACCCAATCTTTATTTTATTTATTTTTATTTTCATTTTCATTTTCATTTCTTATTCATTATTTTCCATTCTTTTCTTTTTTATTTTATTAATAAATTTCTCTTCTTTGCTTAGGAAAAATGGAGCGCATTGAGGCTCGACTCGACACTTTTGGCCAGCATCTCACCGAACTCATTACTATCCTCCGCATTCGACAGTAGCTACACGGGGAGTTTTTCTAAACTTTTCTACCTATTTATTTCTTTTGCGTCCACATTGAGGACAATGTGTTTTAATTAGGGGGAGGTACTCTTCGTATTACTGTCGTATTCTGCTGTGATTTGTGTTTGCTGCTTGAGGCTCTATTCTGTCCATTTTTTTCTAAGAATATTCTGTCGCTTTTCATACCCAAGAATTTGACCACGACTTGCCACTGTTTGACCTACATGCATGATTCTTGGCTACTGAGTTAGTTATGATTACGCTCATTTGATTTTATCTCCTTTGTTTTATTTTATTAGGATAAAAATAATTATGATTAATAAGTTAACTCTATCTTGCTTTTCGTAAAATTGATCAAGTTTAATATAAAGTGGACACTTAATACAATTGCATGCCTAAATCATATTTATGTCTATTAGGTGGTTACTAAAACTTATTTTCGACACTTGATTATTTCTCTTAGGTCCTCTTAAAATTAAAATTTCAAGTAAATTTTGTTTAATAAAAGTTTCCAAGGTTATGAGTGCGACTTAGAACGTGGTAGTGATCGAAAGTAACCGGTAGGGTGCTTGGGTTGTCATTCTACTTCGCGTCAAAAGGTTGTGTGATGTGATAGGTAAAACTCCGCTAACCAAGGTTATGAGCGCGACTCGAACGTGACTGATTGAGTAACCGGGGTAGGGTGCTTGGTTGTCATTCTACTTTGCGTCAAAAGGTTGTGTGACGTGATGGGTAAAACTCCGCTAACCGAAAATAATTAATTTTTAGGAGTATGTTGGGCTGAGTAACCGGGGTGGGGTGCTTGAGTTGTCATCTCTCTTCGCGTCAAAAGGTTCAATATATGCCTAAGCAATATATGCCTAAGTAAATAAATAATAATAATAAAAGAAAAATAAAAAATAAAAAAATAAAAAAATAAAAAAAGAGAAAAAAAAAGAAAAAAATAGTACTAATAAAATTACAGTTGAGGACTAAAGGAGGAAATAAATAGAGTGTCTTGGTAGGTTTGATAATTTTCCTAAATAGCATGAAATAATTCAAGACGATTTTAATTTTTTTTGTGTGTATTAATGGGAATACTTTTTCTGTTTTACTTAAAGCAAGTTTAGAAGTTCTCTTTATTTTTCATATACATTTTTGACTAATCTTTATAAAACTTTGGAGTAGATTTTCTTTCAGGATCTAATTTTCACAGTGGATAGGAACCATACTTGAGGGCAAGCATGGGCTAAGTAGGGGGAATTTGATAATACTCTAGAATGTCACATTTTTATGTGTTAATTGCATATTTATTTTGAGTATGAGTCTACTAATTTGGGTTATTTATGGTCTTTTATCTTGTAGGGGTTAAATTGGAGGCAAAAGCGAAATTAAGGGCCAAAAACGTGAAATTAAGGATAAAATGGACCAATGTGCAACAAAGAGAAAAGGATGGTGCCAAAAGTGCAAACATGGAGGCCACAAGAGTTGAAATGCAAAAAGAGGAGACTTCGTTTTATTAGACTCTATTTTGTTTATATATTAGGATAATTATTATTAAGATAATTATTAAGGATTATTTAATTTAGAATTTATTTTATTTATCTTTCTTTATCTTTGATTAATTGTAATTATCTTTAGGAATTTAAGTAGGATTAGTCTACTTATCTTAGCACTATAAATAGTGGATGAAGTGACTCAAATTAATGTTCATTCTTTTTCTGAAAACTCTCCCCCATAAGGCTTTTGTGCTCTCCATATTTTCATTTAATAAAAATTCTTTTCTCCATCCTTATATAATTATTTTCTTTCACATCCCATCCATGAGCTACTAAAATCCATCTAGCTGAAGGTTGTCGAATACCCCAAAAAGGTTCTTGAGGCTTAGAATCCACACTTAACTTTCTCACCAAGTATTCATCGCTTCTCACTTGTCTGGTGTGGACGCTTCGTCCATGTCCCTTTAAAAGTGATCTTTTCAACGAGTGCAAGGCGGCCGCTTTGTATATTTTGAGGAGGTTACACGATCATTCGATTAACTTCTCATGACGAGGTTGGCAGACCCAAGAGACAAAATGGCGTGGGATTCACCATTGAGAAGCGTTGATCTAGTATAAATGATTCCACAAAAGCGATTGCAAGCTAGAGTCAGGTTCCCTAAATTTGTAAGTCTAAATTCTTAGAGCTGGTGGTCGTAGGCGTCCTCTTCCACTATATCTGTCTTACTTGGGTAGAGGAAGGTCATCTAAAAGCCGAAGATTGAACCCAAGGCGGGATGAGACAACCAGAGGCTAGAATCTCGCCAAATAAGAAACTCCCTCTTCTTTAAACTCTTTTATTTTTCCTTTTAATTTTCGCAATTTACTTTCACGATTTCAATTCCCATTATATTCTGTTTTTATTCCAGATCAAAATTATTAATTCTATTTATTTTATTTTATTTTTCCAGGGACGCACGTTTTCTTGGACACAATTACTTGAGGATTTCGAAAAACAGGCATTTGTATAATCCGATCCATGTGGATTCGACCCTACTTTCCCTTTACTGTTATTTTTATTATTTTACAGGGAATATGATATATTTTGGTGCTTTCAACGACGCATCAATTTTCGCCGATAGTTACTGGATAAAATATAATTTCCTTCACAATAATAAAAGCTACTTAAGTGTTTTTTTGTGCCATGAAAATGCAATATGTAAAACACAATATGAACACAAAAAACAAAGATGCAGAAAACCACACAAACAATAATATTTTTTAAACAAAAATCCTAATTTTTAATCTATATTTAAGAAATACAAGATTATACAGACCATCAAGCCTAATATCTTCAAGGATTTGTTTAATGTTAACTAAAAAATATAAATCAATCAAGATATTAGTGATTCCATACAAATCAATGTCCAAGCGTCCTTCCATCAATAAAAACTTAATATCGCATAAAAATCCTAATTTTATAACAAGCAAAGCCACAATTTTAATTTTCTAGAGATTAAAACTTGAAAAGGAAAGAAGAATAGTTACCAAATTAGAGAAACATATTAAAAGTGTTAAAAGATTGATAATTTATCTTGTAAAAATTATGGCGAAAATGTGAGAGAATAAGAAATTTTGAGAAAAAATGATAAATGTTGAAAGAAAAAAATTTAAAGATTTTTAATTTTAATGGGTGTTTTCAAATAACTTTGTAGGGTCAATAACTCAATTTACTTCTTATATTATTTTTTATAAAATATTTTTTCTTAATTTTTGTTGTTGAGTAATTAACAAGTGTTGGATGTAGTGGTAAGACATAGTGCACAAATTTAAACCTTTCAGACAATATTGTTAGGTGGGGCAGCGATACACCCTAAACATAAACTGTAAAATGAGCACGAAGAATATTCTAAAAAAAATGTGTGACTGAGTTGATGCCCTTATCAACTTTCTCATCTCAGTTAGAAAATTACTAAATAACAAAATATATTATAAAGGTTTATTTATCTTTTATATATTTATATAATTTATATGTATATATATATATAATGAGATTTAAACTCAAGATATTTGAGTTTTTGTAATTTAATTTTATCATTTGAACTAACATTTCATTTGTTTTCTATAAAATTTTTCATAAATATATTTATTAAATAATTTTGTTTCACCTCATATCGTGGATGCGTCATAATTTAATTATACATAAGTGTTTGATTGAGCTTATATGTTAATTGAATATCAATTTAATTAAAAACTATAAATAAATCCAGTTTATATAATAAAAATAATATAATAATAAGATAACTTGGCCAATTTAATTTTCTAAAATAAGATTAAAAGCATGATTTAAACACTAAAACATTTTAATATTTAATTTTCCTAACACAATCATGTAATATCATTAAAGGTCTCTTTGGATAAACGGGGCGTTTATCTGCTATTAGTATAAAAATAACGGTGATGGTGAGATTAAATATTGTAGCAAAACTGTAGCGTGAGACAAAAAAAAGTTAAATGCACTACACTAGTAGTAAATGCCCATCCAAATTTTTTTATCAATAATTATTTTCTTTTTCTAGAAATCAATGCTTAAATAATTTTTATGTTATTTTTTATTTTTTATTTTACTTATATAGTGGATATGTCATAGTACTAATATTGATAATATATAATATTATAATGCTATTATTAAATGCTTAATTGAGTTGATATCACAAGTTAATTAAATATCAATTTAATTGATAAAAATTTAAAAATTCTTTTAAGGAAAAACAAATATTATTATATAAAATTTACAAAAACAAAATTTAAACCTAAAATAAAATTATTTAAAAATTTAAATTCTCGCTTCAACCAAAGTTTTAATCATAATATAAACATGGAGCAGTTTGATAGTTTTATAAAATTGTTTTCAATTCCAGTGCTACACCATTTTCTTTTTGGGTAAACTATTAAAATAGTCACTTTTGTTTGCCTCAGGTTACATTTTAGTCACTTATGTTTGAAATGTTACATTTTAGTCACGTTATCGTTTTGTTACGAAATGGTTACTCTGCCGTTAACATCTGTTACCTCCCAAACGACAATCCGATGTGATTATTAAAATGAGTTTTAAATGCCAACGTGGATGTCCAGTTGAAATGAGAAAAGTTATTTTTTTTAAGAAAATAGAATGCAAAATTTTATCCTAAAAAAGAAGCAACAGTTGGGTTTTTTTGTTATCATCAGAGGAGAGGAGAAGAAAAGAGAAGAGAAGAGAAGAACAAAGAAGAAGAAGAAGAAGAAGAAGAAGAAGAAGAAGAAGAAGAAGAAGAAGTGGACGCATCAACCTCTATACCTTCTTCTTATTGTTGTTGCCTACAACATACAAATAAGCAAAGATGAAGCATGTTCTTTTTGTCTATCACATATATAGGAAAACATGTAAAGATGGACCACCTTTTGAAAAAAAAACCCCATAATATTTGAACACAAAACCCAGGTAAAGAAAAAAAACCCATTACTTACTGTAATCCATGCTTGGACCCTCTATTGAAGCTATCTTTTGTTCTTCCATTCTGAATAAAAAATTTAATCGATTGATGGAGCACTCAATTAGTTTTCTACTATTTCGACTCAACAAAGATGACTATGAAAATGAATGATTTTTTCAGTCAAAATGGAAACGAAAACTAAAAGAAAAAGGAGACCAAAGATTTTTTTTCCAATTCAAAGATTAATCTGATGCATTGTTTTGATTATCTCGGGAAACCAAATTAACATTTTCCTCTAATTAATTTAGAAATTTAAATTAATTAAATTTATTTAATTAAAAAATCAATTAATTTACTTGGCTGGACATCCACGTTGGCATTTAAAACTCATTTTAATTACCATCGGACTGCCATTTAGAAGTTATTAGATCTTAAAGGCAGAGTGACCATTTCGTAACAAAATGATAACGTAAGTGACTAGAATGTAATATTTTAAACATAAATAATTAAAATATAACATAAGACAAATAAAAATAGCTATTTTAATAGTTTACCTTTTCTTTTTCCCCTTTTTTAGACATGGGAATTTCGATGTAGGCCTTTAAAATTTTAACCTAAAAAGTAAATAGGAGAAGGCAGTTTGAGGGATATTAACGGTTATCCTTTTGAATTTAATTAAGCATAAATTATAGAAATAGTCACTAAACTATTGCCTGTGTTGAGTATGACTCCTATTTCAGTCAAATTTGAGAAATAATCTTCCAGTTAAACTCTATTTATTTGTTTCAATTAAAATCTAATTAGTCTAGAGTATTTTATTATTATTTGACCTGTGAATTTAGCTTATAAGGCTTTTTTATAAACTTAGAAAAGACACTCATTAGAGATTAGAACTCATAATACTTTTAGAGAATTTTGTGTTTACATTTTGAGGGTTCTTTGTTTTCAAGGTTTAGTTTTTATCTCCATTTTTTGTACTATTCATTCTTTTGCCATTATAGTACAATTATCTTTCCTTGTGATTTTTTATCCTCTTTGGAGGGGTTTTTCACGTTAAATTTGTGTGTTCAATTTCTCAATTTCTTCTACTATTTTTATTTGTTCGTTGCTTAATCGGGTTGATCCCTAACAAGTGGTATTAGAGCTAGTTCAATTTTCGTAGATCAGTCCGTTTAGAGATGGCAGCAACAAGGTTTGAAATTGATAAGTTCAATGGTGTCACAAATTTCAATCTCTGGCAAGTTCCGATGAGGGAGATTCTAGTTCAAACTGGCCTAAAAAGGTTTTTACCGAGAAAATTTTGAGAATCTAAATCAAATAGAATGGGAAGAGCTTGATCAAAAGGCTTTATTTGCAATCCAGTTGTGCCTCACGAATACTGTATTGCAGGAGGTATTGATGGATAAGACCTCATCTGCCTTGTGGAAAAGGTTAGAAACTCTTTATGCGACAAAGTCTCTAGCTAACCATATAGTGTTGAAACAACATCTATTTACGTTTCGCATAAATAAATGTGAACTTCTTAGAGATCACATCAGTCAATTCATTACTCTTTTAAATGATTTAAAGAACGTTGAGGTTCATATTGACGATGAAGATCAGACTGTACTATTATTGTGCTCTTTACCCCTATCATACAAGTCTTTTAAGGAGACTCTAATTTATGGTAGAGACAAACTCTTGTTCGAAGATGTTAAGGGTTATTTGTTGAGTAGAGACAAAATCGACAATGAGTTTGGTTCAGATAGCAAGGTAGATAGGCAAGTTTCCATCTTGGTAGTATCAAAGAAGCGAGATAAAAGGTGTCGCTATCGTAAAAAGTTAGGTCACGTCAAAGCAGATTGTTATAAACTGCAAAATAAAAGAGCTGCTGAGAGTAACGAGAAAGATGTAGTTAGTGGTAATTTGGTTGATGAAAGCGGTGATGATTTCTTGTTAGTGTCAACGAGTGATAACTCCAAGCTTACGTCCGAGTGGATCCTAGATTCGGATGTTCTTTCGACATGTATCCCAATAAAGAATGGTTCTTGACATACAGTTCGTTAAAGGTGGAGTTGTGCGCATGAGAAATGATTCATCCAGTAAGGTAATTGGTACTGGTACTGTTAAAATTAGGAGGCACGATGGGATAATTAGGACACTCTCAGATGTCGGTATGTACCTGGTTTACGAAAGAATCTCATCTCATTGAGTATTTTAGACTCAAAAGGATGCAGAATCAACATCGAGTCGAGCGACATTAAGGTATCTCATGGAGCTCTCATTTTGTTAAAGATAAAATAACCGACAGTCTTTATATTCTGGAAGGTTCTACAGTGACCAGTGAAATTGGATGTCCCTCGTCCATTACGGAGTCGAAGTCAACTGGTTTGGAACAGAGACAACTTGGTCATAGGAGGAAAAAATGTATGACCGTTTCGTTGAAGTGAAGTTATCTTTTGGATGCATGTTTTGAAAAGTTAGGGCACTGTGCTCGTGAAAATCAAACCCGGGTTAGTTTTGATTTGGCAGTGTATAAGTCGAAGGCTAGAAGTTTTCTAGTTTCTAAGCACAGATTCTGTAACACCCCTCACCCGTATTCAACGCCATAATAGGGTTACGGAGCATTACCGAACATATTATACAATTATACTTACATTTCACATACATTTTCATGTTCCAAATAATCATCATTCATCAACATGCATATCATCCCTAGTATAAGCCTACGGCGCCTAAAACATGCATTTGGGGTGGTTCAGGACTAAACCAATAGCTTAAGAAACTTTTGGAACACTTCAAAATACAGGGGACACATGCCCGTGTGGCTCGGTCGTGTGTTTCACACGACCAAAGACACGCCTATGTCACAGGTCGTGTGGACATTTTAATGGGATCATATGGCCGTGTCCCAGCCCGTGTCTGACCCCGTGTAACTCTCTGAATTGGGTCACATGGCCAACACACAAGCCTGTGTGCCCTAAAAATGGCCACACACCCCCGTGTGCCAGGCCGTGTACTAGGCTGTGCCAAACTAGTAGGGTATGCTGACTTATGCCACACAGCCAAGTCACACGCCCGTGTGCTAAGCCGTGTGGAGTATACTGACTTGATTTTTAATTCAACACCAGGGGACACACGACAGCGTAACCTGACCATGTGTCACACATGGTTGAGACACACGCCCTTGTCTTTGCCCGTATGGACAAAAATAGGCTATTTACCAAGCCATATTGCCACCCAAACTTGCATACACCTACATCCACCCAATTTGTACCTAAACATGGCAAATATAAGCATTCATTTAATCTCAACCAAGCATGAATCATACCATTTTAATACCAACCACAATAAAACACATTAATACTACAATATGCCATTCAATTTCATACCAAAACTCATAATCTCAAATCATCAATATGGCATTTCTAATTTTGCATCATTTAGCCTAATCTCACAAACATACCAAATTCAATTCTCAACCATTTAGCACCCTTAATTACCAAATATCAACAAGCATAACATATCCATCATTAAACACATGTCCAAAGCCATATGCACATATGTATACACAAACAAATCAACCAAATTAAGCCAACTCCCATGGCTATTTACAAAACCAAAACATTTAACATTTACAAGCCATTTCAAATGACTAATTTCATTACCAAACCATAACCAAAATGACCAAAGTTCCTATACATGCCATATATCCCAAAAACATAGATTCAAAAGTACCAAAGTGATAGTTGGATAGTGTAATGAAGTCTCCGACAATCCCGAATCCGAGCTAGCCTTGATTTCACTATAAAACACAAAATTTAAACAAAGTAAGCTATAAAGCTTAGTAAGTTCATATAACATTTAAATCAACTAATCATATATGCTCAAATTAAACAAATAAAACATAACATAACATAGCTTATAATGAATCACCAATCTACCACATTTGCATTCACAAAGTTAGATGTAACTTTCAAAATTTTCCTTATTTCAATATATTTGCTCGGTTCATGTACATACCTGTACCATCCTGTATCAAACTCATACTTATCCACATCTTTGACATACTCGTTGAACCATTCGGAATACTATCAGATACTTGGGAATCTCGCACCCTAAGTGCCACATATATAGCCGAAGCTATCTAAATCTCGTATCACATATAATGCTCACACTAAAGCTATCAATGGGTCTGCTCACACAAGTTGACTGTCATGACAAAGCTACACAGTCCTGCTCACACAAGCTGACGAGTATCCGCAACACATGCCGGATAACTCAGCCACTAGTAGGATGTACGAACCAGCACCCAATCACATAACCTCTAATGACATGTCATTCGTATCTTAGTCTATTCCTAAGGTTCAATCGGGATTTCTCACTTGCCGAATTATCGTCGAATATGTCCGTAGAGTAGTACTCACAATTTATGCAATATCAAAGCATTTTTAATAAAATTATAATAAATTTTATTATATACGAACTTACCTCGAATGCAAAAACGTCAAATTTAGTCGATTAATCCGAAACTTTATTCTTTCCCCGATCTAAATTCGTATTTCACCTTTCTTGATCTAAATATAATCAAAATTAACTTATTTAATAATCTCTCTATTCAATTTAGTCCAAATTATACATTAAGATAATTTTACACATTTTCCTTTAATATTTCACATTTTTACAATTTAGTCCTTATTTCATAAAATAAAAAATTCATGCAATTCAACCAAAATTCATGCTAGCTGAATTTCAATTAGGTCCCTAGAAGTCTTTATTTTTCATTTATTTCACAATTTAAACACAAAATTTACACAGTTCATAATTTAACCCCTAATTAATAATTTTGTCAAACATCACTTTACAAATGTTGTTTATCTAACAACAAGCATGCGTTTTCTATCATCAAACATCAAAATACATCAACATTAATCAATAGAAAAACCTTAAACCTTTAAAATCTTTTCAAAATAGTCCCTGGGCTAGCTAGATTAAGTTGCAACGATCTCAAAAACATAGAAATAATTAAAAACGGAATGAAAAATCATACCAATGCAAGATAAATAGCTTGGCTGAATGCCCTAGCAATCTCCCATGGTTTTATTCTTTAAAAATAGGTGAAAGAGATGATAAAAATGGTTTTGTTTTAATTTAATTAACTGTATTTACTGAATACCAAAATTAACCTTATTATTAATTCAAAATTTCAATAATACCAAGCCATTAGCATCCACTATCTAATTAATGGGCTATTTGACACATAAGAACCTCTAATTTAAAGTTCTATAGCTATTAAACACCTTTAGCTATTAGAACATCACTTTTGCACTTTACGCGATTTAGTCCTTTTTATCTAATTAAGCATTCAAATGATAAAATTTCTTAACGAAACTTTCACACAATCATAAAATCATGCAGTAAACATTAAAATAATAATAAAATAAATATTTTGACTTCAAATTTGTGGTCCCGAAACCACTGTTCTGATTTTACTAAAAATGGACTGTTACAGATTTGACTCAGTTAATTCCCTAATAGTTCAAGATAGGCCCGTCGTGGGCTTTGAAAAAGATGGCGTTGCGAAAATATGAGTCAAGGTGGAGATTTGTTGAGTATGACTCCTATTTTAGTCAAATTAGAGAAATAATTTTTCAGTTAAACTCTTTTTATTTGTTTCAATCAAACTTTGATTAGTCTAGATTATTTTATTATTATTTGACCTATTAATTTAGCCTAAATAGGCTCTTTTACAATCTTAGAAAAGACACCCATTAGAGATTAGAACTCATAACACTTTTAAAGAATTTTGTGTTTACATTTTAAAGGTTCTTTATTTTTAGGTTTTCGGGGTTTAGTTTTTATCTCCAACTTTTGTAATATTCATTCTTTTGCCATTATAGTATAATTATCTTTGCTCATGGTTTTTTATCCTCTTTGGAGTGGTTTAACACGTTAAATTTGTGTTCAATTTCTCAATTTCTTTCGCTATTTTTACTTGTTTGTTGCTTAATCGGGTTGATCCCCAACAAGTGGTATCAGAGCTAGTTTAATTTTAGTAAATCAGCATATTTAGAGATGGTAGCAACAATGTTTGAAATTGATAAGTTCGATGGTGTCACAAATTTCAATCTGTACCAAGTTCGGATGATGGAAATTCTAATTCAAACTGGTCTGAAAAAGGTTGTTACCGAGAAAAAGCCTGAGAATCTAAATCAAATAGAATGGGAAGAGCTTGATGCAAAGGCCTTGTTTGCAATCTAGTTGTGCCTCGCGAATACATTATTGTAGGAGATATAGATGGAGAAGACCTTATTCGCATTGTGGAAAAGGTTAGAAACTCTTTATGCGACTAAGTCTCTGGCTAAGCGTTTAGCATTGAAACAAAGTCTATTTACGTTTCGCATAAATGAAGGTGAGCTTCTTAAAGATCACATCAGTCAATTCATTACTCTTTTAAACGATTTAAAGAATGTTGAGGTTCAGATTAACGATGAAGATCAAACTATGCTATTATTGTGCTCTTTACCCCTTCATACAAGTCTTTTAGGGAGACTCTGATTTATGGTAGAGACAAACTCTCGTTTGAAGATGTTAAGGGTCATTTGTTGAGTAGAGACAAACTTGACAATGAGTTTGGTTCGAATAGCAAGGCAGATAGGCAGGCGTCTATCTTGGTAGCATCAAAGAAGCGAGACAAAATGTGTCACTATTGTAAAAAGTTAGGTCACGTCAAAGCAGATTGTTATAAACTGTGAAATAAAAAAGCTGCTGAGAGTAACGAGGAAGATGTAGTTGGTTCTAATTTGGCCGATGACAGCGGTGATTATTTGTTTTTAGTGTCAACAAGCGATAACTCCAAGCTTACGTCCGAATGGATCCTAGATTTGGGATGTTCTTTCCACATGTGTCCCAATAGAGAATGGTTCTCCACATACAGTTTAGTTGACGATGGAGTTGTGCGCATGAGAAACAATTTATCCAATAAGGTAATTGGTATTGGTACTGTTAAACTTATGATGCACGATGGGACAATTAGGACACTCTCAGATGTCAGGTATGTACCTGGTTTACGAAAGAATCTCATCTCATTGAGTATTTTAGACTTAAAAGGATGCAGAATCAACATCGAGTCGAGTGACATTAAGGTATCTCGTGGAGCTCTCGTTTTGTTAAAAGGTAAAATGACCGGAAGTCTTTATATTCTGGAAGGTTTTATAGTGACCGGTGAAATTGGACGTCCCTCGTCCATTACAGAGTAGAAGTCAACTCGTTTGGAGCGGAGGCAACTAGGTCATAGGAGGGAAAAATGCATGACCGTTTTGTTGAAGTGAGGTTCTCTTTTGGATACATGTTTTGAAAAGTTAGGGCACTGTATTCATGAAAATCAAACCTGGGTTAGTTTTGATTTGGCAGTGTACAAGTAAAAGGCTAGAAGTCTTCCAGGTTTCTAAGCCTGATTCGACTCAGTTAATTCCCTGCATAGTTCAAGATAGGCCTGTGGCGGGCTTTGGCAAAGATGGCGTTATGGAAATATGAGTCAAGGTGGAGATTTGTTGAGTATGACTCCTATTTTAGTCAAATTTGAGAAATAATTTTTCAGTTAAACTTTGTTTATTTGTTTCAATCAAACTTTATTATGTTATTATTATTTGACATATGAATTTAGCCTACATAGATTCTTTTATAACCTTAGAAAAGACACCCATTAGAGATCAGAACTCATAACACTTTTAGAGAATTTTGTGTTTACGTTTTGAGGGTTCTTTGTTTTCAGGTTTTCAGGGTTTAGTTTTTATCTCCATCTTTTATACTCTTCGTTCTTTTGCCGTTATAGTATAATTATCTTTGCTCGTGATTTTTTATCCTCTTTGGAGGGTTTTCCACGTTAAATTTATGTGTTTAATTTCTTCCGTTATTTTTACTTGTTGAATTTACTTAATCGAATTCGATCCCTCAACGACCTACATTCTATTTTGGTCATTAAACTTTTAAATTTTCTAATTTAATCACTAAACTATTCAAAATCAAATATTTTTGGCCTTTGAATGTTAATGACCATCTAAAATTTGACATGTGGGCTTTTTATTAGTCTAATAATAAATTTAGCTCTTTAATGTTTACATATTGTATAAATTTGATCCTAAATGTAAAAAAACCCAACAAATTTAACCCTCAATATTTATAAAATTAATCAATTTAATTCAAATTCTAAAAATTCAATAAATTTAACCTAATTTTAATTTTTAAAAATTTTATAAAATTTACTACGTAATAAAAACTTATAGAAACATGAGAAGCCATGCATATGAAGCAGTCATACAGGCAGAGAATGCAACTTATGAGTTATGATACAGCAAATTCATATTGTACATATATCATATTTATACTTTTAAAAACTAATTAATTAATTTTATTTTAATTATACTTAATTCAACATATATTATATTTATACTTGTTAAAGGTCCTTAAATAAAAGATATTGAGATCTCAAATTTAATATCAACATAGGATTTATTTTAAGTGAGAAACGTAACTTGTCAAAAGAATAGTAATTTGTGCACCAAAATACTATTTATATAGTATCATGTTTGAATCATTTTCATATTACATCTTATTTTATAATGCCCATATTTTAATTTCTTTTTTGATTTCTTTGTATCATATATACTTTTACGTATATTAATTAATATTTTTAAACTATATTTTAATTACTAAAACTTAAATATTATATTATAATACTGAAAAAATATTATATAATAACTATACTTAGGCTTAATATATTATTTGGTACTCAAGTCTTATTTATTTATTTTAATCTAGTACCTGTGTTATTTTTTAGTCCTATATTTAACAAAAGTATTTTGCACCTAAAGGTAAAGATGTTAACTGTTACTGTTTAATTCAAATTGATTTGGTAAAAGTTAATTAATTATTAATATTATTAGATTTGCATTTCAGTTTTGACCCTCTATTATACTTAAATTTGAGATTTAACTGTTACACATTAATTTCTATTATAACTTGGTCCCTTGAGTTTTATAATATTATTAATTAGTCTAAATAGTTAATATTATTAATTTTACTATTAAAACATTAAGTGTTTATATATAACTTAAATGCCTTAAGGGTCTTAGGTACGAATATGTAGCTTTTGCCTTTTTATATAGGTTAGGTTTGATTTGTTTTTTAATTTGTATATAATAAGATAATGATCAAACTTGATTTTAACTCTTAAACTATGCTTAAACTCGAGATTTAATCTATATACATTATTTTTATATAATTTAATTATTCTACTTTTATAATACAATTAATTAGTCTATTATACTTTAAAAGATAATAATAACGAAAAAACATATAATTGTACTCAGTTTTAGATCAGATTTTATTTTATATTCTTTTAACAACCTTAATGAATTTTAAGATTTTCAGCCACTTTAATTATTGATTACCAACATTATCTTATTTCCGAAAATCTCTGATTGCCTCCATATAATATGTTCAATCTTTCAGCAATAATGTTGTAAATTAAATATTAATTCAATTCACATCGTTATAATTACAGTAATTTAAAAATATTAATTTAAGTGTGATTAAGTATAATAATTTTTTAATTTAAAGGTTAAAAATTATAAATAATTTAAAAGGGAATAACTTAAATTAAGATCATCCTAATTAAAAAGTATAGCTTTTAGGTATCAATAACATAATGCTGCATCATCAAATTTTAAAGACATATAAATAGTATTATACACTCATCTATATATAGTATTTTCTCTAATTTAATTTAATTTTAATTAATTACATAAAATAATTAAAATTTTGGAAAAAAAATATGTTGGAACTATAGGTGAAAAAACCATAAGAATTTTGTTTTGAAAAACATGAAATAAATAATTAAAAATTAAAAGAAGAGATAAAAGAAAAAATGCAACCAACAATTTAAAAAAACGTTAGTAGGGAGTTGAAAAATGGAAAAGAAAAATAGACCGCCTTAGAAACTAGTTTTTTTTTTTGAAAAAATTGATTGCATAAAATAAAAAATATAATTTTAGAAAAAAATTAAAAAGATTAAAAAATTGTAAATATTTAAAAAAATAATTATTTTAAATAATTTAATTAAAATTAAATTAAGTTAAAAAATAATAGATAAATATTTAAAAGTTATAACAATATTTGAATGATACATTCTGATTTAAAAGCTATGTAAATAATAAATTTAAAATTGGTTCTCCACATACGTTTAGTTGGCGATGGAGTTATGTGCATGAGAAACAATTTATCCAATAAGGTAATTGGTATTGGTACTGTTAAACTTATGATGCACGATGGGACAATTAGGACACTCTCAGATGTCAGGTATGTACCTGGTTTACGAAAGAATCTCATCTCATTGAGTATTTTAGACTTAAAAGGATGCAGAATCAACATCGAGTCGAGTGACATTAAGGTATCTCGTGGAGCTCTCATTTTGTTAAAAGGTAAAATGACCGGAAGTCTTTATATTACGGAAGGTTTTATAGTGACCGGTGAAATTGGACGTCCCTCGTCCATTCTGAGTAGAAGTCAACTCGTTTGGAGCGGAGGCAACTAGGTCATAGGAGGAAAAATGCATGACCGTTTTGTTGAAGTGAGGTTCTCTTTTGGATACATGTTTTGAAAAGTTAGGGCACTGTATTCATGAAAATCAAACCTGGGTTAGTTTTGATTTGGCAGTGTACAAGTAAAAGGCTAGAAGTCTTCCAGTTTCTAAGCACAGATTCGACTCAGTTAATTCCCTGCATAGTTCAAGATAGGCCTGTGGCGGGCTTTGGCAAAGATGGCGTTATGGAAATATGAGTCAAGGTGGAGATTTGTTGAGTATGACTCCTATTTTAGTCAAATTTGAGAAATAATTTTTCAGTTAAACTTTGTTTATTTGTTTCAATCAAACTTTATTATGTTATTATTATTTGACCTATGAATTTAGCCTACATAGATTCTTTTATTACCTTAGAAAAGACACCCATTAGAGATCAGAACTCATAACACTTTTAGAGAATTTTGTGTTTACGTTTTGAGGGTTCTTTGTTTTCAGGTTTTTGGGGTTTAATTTTTATCTCCATCTTTTATACTCTTCGTTCTTTTGCCGTTATAGTATAATTATCTTTGCTCGTGATTTTTTATCCTCTTTGGAGGGTTTTTCCACGTTAAATTTATGTGTTTAATTTCTTCCGTTATTTTTACTTGTTCGTTACTTAATCGGGTCGATCCCCAACAGCCTACATTCTATTTTGGTCATTAAACTTTTAAATTTTCTAATTTAATCACTAAACTATTCAAAATCAAATATTTTTGTTACTGAATGTTAACAGCCATCTAGAATTTGACATGTGGGCTTTTTTATTAGTCTAATAATAAATTTAGCTCTTTAATGTTTACATATTGTATAAATTTGATCCTAAATGTAAAAAAAAACCCAACAAATTTAACCCTCAATATTTATAAAATTAATCAATTTAATTCAAATTCTAAAAATTCAATAAATTTAACCTAATTTTAATTTTTAAAATTTTATAAAATTTACTACGTAATAAAAACTTATAGAAACATGAGAAGCCATGCATATGAAGCAATCATACAGGCAGAGAATGCAACTTATGAGTTATGATACAGCAAATTCATATTGTACATATATCATATTTATACTTTTAAAAACTAATTAATTAATTTTATTTTAATTATACTTAATTCAACATATATTATATTTATACTTGTTAAAGGTCCTTAAATAAAAGATATTGAGATCTCAAATTTAATATCAACATAGGATTTATTTTAAGTGAGAAACGTAACTTGTCAAAAGAATAGTAATTTGTGCACCAAAATACTATTTATATAGTATCATGTTTGAATCATTTTCATATTACATCTTATTTTATAATGCCCATATTTTAATTTCTTTTTTGATTTCTTTGTATCATATATACTTTTACGTATATTAATTAATATTTTTAAACTATATTTTAATTACTAAAACTTAAATATTATATTATAATACTGAAAAAATATTATATAATAACTATACTTAGGCTTAATATATTATTTGGTACTCAAGTCTTATTTATTTATTTTTAATCTAGTACCTGTGTTATTTTTTAGTCCTATATTTAACAAAAGTATTTTGCACCTAAAGGTAAAGATGTTAACTGTTACTGTTTAATTCAAATTGATTTGGTAAAAGTTAATTAATTATTAATATTATTAGATTTGCATTTCAGTTTTGACCCTCTATTATGCTTAAATTTGAGATTTAACTGTTACACATTAATTTCTATTATAACTTGGTCCCTTGAGTTTTATAATATTATTAATTAGTCTAAATAGTTAATATTATTAATTTTACTATTAAAACATTAAGTGTTTATATATAACTTAAATGCCTTAAGGGTCTTAGATACGAATATGTAGCTTTTGCCTTTTTATATAGGTTAGGTTTGATTTGTTTTTTAATTTGTATATAATAAGATAATGATCAAACTTGATTTTAACTCTTAAACTATGCTTAAACTCGAGATTTAATCTATATACATTATTTTTATATAATTTAATTATTCTACTTTTATAATACAATTAATTAGTCTATTATACTTTAAAAGATAATAATAACGAAAAACATATAATTGTACTCAGTTTTAGATCAGATTTTATTTTATATTCTTTTAACAACCTTAATGAATTTTAAGATTTTCAGCCACTTTAATTATTGATTACCAACATTATCTTATTTCCGAAAATCTCTGATTGCCTCCATATAATATGTTCAATCTTTCAGCAATAATGTTGTAAATTAAATATTAATTCAATTCACATCGTTATAATTACAGTAATTTAAAAATATTAATTTAAGTGTGATTAAGTATAATAATTTTTTAATTTAAAGGTTAAAAAATTATAAATAATTTAAAAGGGAATAACTTAAATTAAGATCATCCTAAAAAGTATAGCTTTTAGGTATCAATAACATAATGCTGCATCATCAAATTTTAAAGACATATAAATAGTATTATACACTCATCTATATATAGTATTTTCTCTAATTTAATTTAATTTTAATTAATTACATAAAATAATTAAAATTTTGGAAAAAAAATATGTTGGAACTATAGGTGAAAAAACCATAAGAATTTTGTTTTGAAAAACATGAAATAAATAATTAAAAATTAAAAGAAGAGATAAAAGAAAAAATGCAACCAACAATTTAAAAAAACGTTAGTAGGGAGTTGAAAAATGGAAAAGAAAAATAGACCGCCTTAGAAACTAGTTTTTTTTTTTAAAAAATTGATTGCATAAAAATAAAAAATATAATTTTAGAAAAAATTAAAAAGATTAAAAATTGTAAATATTTAAAAAAATAATTATTTTAAATAATTTAATTAAAATTAAATTAAGTTAAAAAATAATAGATAAATATTTAAAAGTTATAACAATATTTGAATGATACATTCTGATTTAAAAGCTATGTAAATAATAAATTTAAAATATGAATGAGACCATTAATTGGTACAAAGTTAGGCAGATAAAAGTACCTCAACATAAATGGCACATGCTTCATATGTCGCTGGTTATTTATTTTGCCTTGAAAAGTAATATAAATTAAAAGATGTTGGGATTTTATTTTCTTAGGTTTGGGTTGATTGCTGTTGGACCAACCTATTTTGAATCACGTTTGCTGGAGTTATATAATGATGATAGGCGCACTTTGTGTCACAAATATGATTATTTATTCAGTATTGCACTAAAAGCATCCAAGTTCTGGTTAACCTAACATAATGGTGATAGGTTAATTTTATTTAAACCTATACATCAAAAATAGCACGAGGTGACCATGCTCATATTTATAAACTCCCACAACTTCACACCGCCATCGTTTTCTCAACTTTAAGATGTTCATTATTTATTTAATCAATTCAAGCAAATATGTTTGCCCTCAAAATTGAATCAAAGATTTACAAACATAGCTAAACACACAACAACGATGCATGTAGGCCATCATTGTTGAGAATGGGTTGAATTGTTGTGAGATTATTTCTGGTGATGGTAGCAAACATGATTTTTATAGTATAGTGAGGTGTGATTGAAATTAATGATGGAGTACGTGTTTGGATTAAAATGCAATCATAATGGTGAAATGAATTATTATGAGACAAGAAAGTGACCATTAACAACATGAAAATTTTAAATAAACTTATTTTATAAACTTAATAAATAATCAAAATTTATTTACATTATATTTATGTCAACAATGATTTTATCAATAATAATTAAAAATAAATAATATTTTCTAAGGTAAACTATACCAACTGTACCTAAACTTTGTTTAAAATTAGGCTTTATTTATAATTTGACCCTTAAATTATACCTATTTTCTCACATTGTTACCTATACTTTTTTTGTCCCATCTTAATACCTAAATTATAGTTCCTTTATACTTTTTTCTGATTTTTTATATTTTATATTTAAAAATAACAGACGAAAATCTAGTAGATTTAATTGCCACAAGGATACAATTAAATTTGGAAATTTAAAAAGAAGAAAGATATTGGGAGTAAAGGACTAGGGCAAATTAGTTAAAGATGGGAGATAGGAACACCATGTTTTTCCACAACTTCGCATCTCAAAGGAGAAGAACAAATCGAATTGGTGAATTGGAGAATGAATTAGGACAAGCAACCATGGATCAACAAGGGATGGTAGATGTGGCAAAAAGGTATTTTGAAAATATTTTCTCTTCAGGAGGTATTGGGAGTTTAGACTATATTCTTTCTAGTATTGAAAATTTCATTACAACAAACATGAATCAGGGGTTGACTACTGAATACACAATGGAAGAAGTTTCTCTTGCGTTAAAAAGCATAGGGCCAGTGAAGGCTTCTGGAAACGATGGTTTTTCGGCTTTATTTTTTCAAAAGTTTTGGCATATGGTAAGGCATGAGATGGGTGAATTCTGTCTCGATATTTTGAATGAAAGGGGATTTATTGAAGAAGCTAATTTGACAAATATAGTTCTTATTCCAAAGGTGGCCCATCCAACCAATCTTAAAACCTTTTTCCCTATTAGTCTTTGCACAGTCATCTATAAAATCATATAAAAAACAGTTACGAATCGGCTCCAAAAAGTTTTACATATATGTATTGATGAAGCCCAAAGTGCTTTTGTCCCAAGAAGACTCATTACTGATAATATCCTCCTCTCGTATGAACTGATACACTCTCTCAAACAATAAAGAATGGGTCAACAAGGAGGTTTAGCGTTAAAACTTGATATGAGTAAAACATATGATAGAGTTGAATGGGTTTTTCTGGAAAAAGCTATGTTGAAGATGGGCTTTGTGAAATCAGTTATGGAATTAGTTTTAAGATGCATCAGCTCGGTAAATTACTCAATATGTCTAAATGGTGACATGGGGGAACACTTCAAACTTACGAGGGGCTTGCGATAAAGGGATCCCCTAAGCCCATATCTGTTTCTAATTTATAGCGAAGGACTATCATCTTTAATGAGGTCAGCATCACAGGAGGGTACTATTAAAGGCGCAAGAGTTTGTCGTAGAGGGCCCGTCATTACTTACCTATTATTTGCTGACGACTGTATCTTCTTTGGAGACACTACAAATCAGGGAGCTCAAAATTTAAAAGTTGTCCTATTTGAATATGAAATTTGCTCGGGGCAGTGTATTAACTTTGAGAAATCAACTGTTTTCTTTAGCTCAAATATTTCAGAAAGTAGGAAGGAGCAGATTGCAAATATATTAGAGGTATGAACTTCAAGAAATCTAGAAAAGTACTTGGGTTTACCTAATATGGTGGGGAGGGATAAAAAGAGAACTTTTAAAATATTGAAAGATAGGGTACTTAGTAAAATTAATGGATGGAGCACAAGGCATCTTTCACATGGTGGTAAGGAAGTTTTTATTAAGTCAGTTTTACAAGCAAATCCTACTTATTCTATGGCATTTTTTTTTTGCTACCAAAATCTTTTTGTGATGAATTGGAAAAAAATAATGGGGCGATTTTGGTGGCAGAAGCAACATAATAAATGGGGAATTCACTGATGTGAATGGAGGAAATTGAGTGAATTGAAAGAGGATGGAGATATGGGTTTTAGATGTCTATCAAAATTTAAAATAGCATTTTTAGCAAAATCGGGTTGGCGATTGGTGTGTTACCCAAACTATTTGTTAGCAAAGTCCCTAAAAGCTAAGTATTATCCATATTCAAATTTTATGAACGCACAATTGATGAATTTACCATCTTATACCTAGAGGAGTATTTGGCCAACAAGGGGACTTCTTAAAAAAGGGGTATGTTGGTGTGTTGGATCGGGTACCCAAATATCGGTTTGGATCGATGCGTGGATACCAAGTGCTGTGGACCATACGCTACAAACATTAGTAATTGATCAAAATATTAAACAAGTCTCTGATTTGATAGACCAATTAACCAATTATTGGAAAGAGGACTTAATAAAAAATACCTTTTATGCTAAAGATGCGGATAGAATACTGTGTATACCTCTCCTGTAACACCCTTAACCCTTATCTGTCGCCGAAATAGGGTTACAAAGCATTACTAGACTTTACGAATTAAATACTAACATTTCACAACCATTAACATACATATCAGGATTCATTCATTTATCACTCATATTTTCCCTTATATGGGCCCTTGAGGCCCAAAATATGAGTTAGAAATAAATCGAGACCAAATCGAAAACTTAGAGAAATTTTCCCTAAATTTCAAAATTTTTCTTAGGAATAGGGGACACACGCCCATGTGGCCAACTATGTAGTTTACACGGCCAGGAGACATGCTTGTGTCTTAGGCCGTTTGGGTATTTGATGTGAAGCAGAAGGTCGTGTCCCAGCCAGTGTCCAATTTAGGGTAGCTACTGACTTGGGTCACACAGCCAACCACACGCTCGTGTAAAAACCTGTGTGCTAAGCCGTGTGTAAAAACCTGGGCATTCTGTTTTGAAATTTTAAGGTGCAGGGGACACACGAGCAGACTACACACCCATGTGCCAGGCCGTGTGTCACACACGACCGAGACACACGCCCGTGTGGACAATAAGAGGCCATTTTAAGACCAGTTTTCTCACCCTTTTATTATCCACCTGCGTATAACATTGAAATTCACTAATATATCTCAACCAAGCTACCAATTCAAGCTAAAACATGTATTTAACATAATATGTTAACACAAAAATCAATTGTCTAAATTTTCCAAACTAACTTCATTCATTGATTTACCGAAACCTACTCCTAATTATATATATATAATTTTCATTCATAATTATACTTCAAGTTTAGCCCTTTTCAATCCATCCCTATACATGCCATATAAACCATAAAATGTGAAACAAAATCTACCGGAGTAATCTGGATAGTGTAACCCGATGTGTTGATCTGATCCTCCGAACTTCTTGAAAATTTACAAAGAACATTGAACAACACAAGTAAGCTT
Organism: Gossypium rotundifolium; assembly: GCA_025506655.1. Taxonomy (NCBI): domain Eukaryota; kingdom Viridiplantae; phylum Streptophyta; class Magnoliopsida; order Malvales; family Malvaceae; genus Gossypium; species Gossypium rotundifolium. The sequence continues at coordinate 174,569,184 of CP106727.1, forward strand.
AATAAAGCTTAGTAAGTTCGTTAGTTTTAAATATAAATCTTACCGAACATACTAAATCAATTCATTTAAGTAAATCATTCATTTCACATTTCCTGCCAACCACAATTTCAGTTGATGAATTCACTTATTTCATCTCAAAATCAACAATATCATTGAGTCTTCAGCTATTAATATCAAATATCACTTACCAAATTATCAACCTTTGTCAGACTAAAGAACATCTTACGGATATGAGTAAATTGTAAACGAAAGCCCAAGGGCTGAACAAAAGTATATAAGTGCTAACGAAAACCTGTAAGGGTTGAACAGAAGCTCATAAGAGCTGAACGAAAACCCAATAGGGTTAAACTGAAACTCGTAAGAGTTGAACTGAAACCCATTAAGGTTAACTGAAACTCATATGAGTTAACTGAATCTCATGAGAGCTAAACAGAAATCAAACACGAGTGTTAGCAACAAATTCTGAACCTCATTTACTTGGTTAATTTTGCCGTCAATTCCCCTTTTGTACTGAACGATTGTAATCAATCCTGCGTTCCGTTCACTTTGAATGCTTAATTCAATTTCGTAAATTTAATAATAAATTTATTTTCAACAAATATTACAAATAAATACAAAAAACCATTCGTCAATTTAACAAATAACATTAAAAATTTAACCATACGTGTAACAACCCAATTTTAGTAAAGTCAGAATAGTGGTTTCCTAACCACAATCCGAGCTAAAAAGATAAAATATTTTTAATATTATAAAATGATTATTAATGTGATAGAATGATTGCATGAGAATTTTGATAAGAAAAATTTATCAATTGGGTGCTTAATTGTAGAAAGGACTAAATTGCATAAAATGTTAAATTTGAATTCTAGTAGCTATAAGGATTAAATAGCTATGCAATTCAAAAATTGAGGTCCTTAATTGGTAATTAGACCATTGATGAAAATAGGTAGATATTTTTGGTGAATCATCCATGAAAAAATTAGAAAAGGCTAAGGACTAAATTGGAAATGAGAAAAATTAAAAGATGATAATTAATTAAATAAGATATCATCTTATTTTCATATCATCTTACCCAATTATTTCCATGAAAACCCTAGGAAAGAGAAAAAAGCTTTCAAGGCATAAATTGGTAAGTTCCTATGTCCCATTTTTAGTAATTTTTATATTTTTGAGATCGGGAAAGCTTAATTTGTCTATTTGGGGGGTTAATTTGAATAGATATCAAAGTATAGAAAATTTTCCATGGATTAATATGCTGAAATTTAAATTTTTATGGTAGAAAATGAAAGGTTGTTGATAGAAAAACAACTTTTACAGAGGGAAATTTGATGGAAATTGATTTAGGGACTAAATTGAAAAATGGTAAAACTCATGAAAAATTCTAAAATTTTTAGAATACATGTGCTGTAAAAGTTATATTATAATTTTGGTTAGGCTTGGAATAAGGATTAAATTACATGAATTTCAATTTTCGAGCCTAGGGACGAAATTAGAATTAATTAAAAGTATAGGGGCAAAATGATACTTTTACCTAGATTGTAAATTGAGTTCAATAGAATATGAAATGGATTGACTTGATGATTAAATTCATTTATATAGATCCGAAAATACCAAACAAAGAGCTAGATCGAGGAAAGCAAAAGATTTCGGATTAGTAGATTTTAGATACGAACAAATATCAAGGTAAGTAAGTATAACTTAAATGAGTATAGAAATGTATTGATTTAAATGTTATATTATATTGATCATGTTATATGAAATTATGTATGTGAATTACTTAGATATGGAAATGATTGAAGTGATACATGTATGGAAAATTATTGAAAAATGATTGAATCACTTGAATATTAAATTTCGATGGATAAAAAGGTGATTTTCCTAATGAAACTGCATGTGTTGGATAATGGATTTAGCCCGGACGGGTAATCCAAAATGAGTCGCTCAGTATATGTTTCAATTAGGATTTAGCCTAGACTGGTAATCCTAATTGACTGGATCCAGCCTTGACTGGTAATCCAGAATAAACTCTATAGGGAATTCTTTGTCATATAAAGGATTTAGCCTGGACTGGTAATCCGACAAAGCCCTTAGAGCATATGTTACAGCTAGCATTTAGCCTGGATTGGTAATTCTATTATGATATATGGCTTGAGAGTGTACCTATAAGGTACTACTGGATATGAATTGACATATAATGAAATTGTACACCACGAGTGTACTACTTAAAATATCCATCGAAAATTCAATGATTCAACGGATGAAATACATATATATATAGCATGATGAGCTTATCTATGCATAATGGTATATTTGAATAGGTAAATTGCCAAATTGTTGGAAAGTATGTATTGTATGGTTAATATATGGAATGAATTGGTAAGCTTAGTTTTTGGTTATACGAGCTTACTAAGCATAATATGCTTTCTTAGTTATATTTTCCTTGTTTTATAGTGCTCAAAGCTCGAGAAGTTTGGAGTTTGGTTGGAGCAAATCATCACACTATCAACCTATCGTTTGGTATAAATGAAAATCCTATTTTGTTAATGGCATGTATAGGCTAACTAAATCAAAAGATGTTGTGTAAGTAATGAATAAAACTAGCCATTGGAATGGCTAATACCCTTATGTTTTGATATATGTTATGTTGAGTCAATACATTAACTAAAATGATAAGTAAGAACATCTAATGTTGCAAATTATGTAAATGACATAAAGGTAAGTCATTAAATATGAATATATGATGAAATGTATTAGTTGGATGATAGAAATTGACTTGAATTAAATTTGCAATTGGTTGGATTATACTTGTAAGTATTGGTGCAGGAAGATGGTAAATTTGGGTGAGAAATAAAGCTAGGAAATGACCTTATTTTGTTCACACGGGTAGACACACGACCTGGTACATGGGCATGTTGTTTGGCCGTGTGTCCCCTACATTTTAATTGTTGCAAAACAGAATTTCCAGAATTGAGCACACCGACAGAGACACGGGCGTGTGTCTCAGCCGTGTGGGTGATACGGCCTTGAACACGAGCGTGTGACATGGTCGTGTGAAATCTGCACCTAATTTGAATTAAATTAATTAACCACACGGCCTAGTACACGGGCGTGTGGCATGGCCGTGTGGTACAAGTCAGAGAGCAACCTAAATTAGACACGACCTAAGGCACGGACGTGTCTAAGGGTCACAAGGGCGTAAACAATATTTTCATTGAGACTAGGATAAGTTTTAAATCTTTAAGGTATGCTTTCAAGTTTTACCCTATTCAATCTAATATCATTGAAGTTGGAAAGTCGATTTCCTTGATTCAATCCAAACCAATCTTTAAGATATGTTGCTATAAATAGTTTGGATATCATAAATGGGCTTGCAGTTGCCCAAAGTATCAACAAGAAACTAAGCATAAGGATTTTGTTCCCAAAATTTGCCAACACAAATATGGCAAAATATGACAGCTTTATCATACTAGAATATATAAGTAAATAAATTTAATTACCTTGTTCTTATGAAACGATGATGACTAATTAATTTAATTTTCACTTCAAACTCTAATTATTTAACTATGACTAATTAAATAATAATACAAAGTAATTAATTTAATTGCTAACCATCTCTTGTTTATGGTGAGAAAACACATTCATTACAGATGGTTATATAGGTGATCTACTTTTCTAATCTATCGTTTTTATATTTTCACATCATTAATTCAAATTCAAACCATCAAGGTTATACCGAGGTAGTGATGGGATTGATTGGACATATATAATTGGGGCTAAAATAATTTATAGTTAAGTACCGTGATTGAGCTCTCCCCATTATATACCATTACATACGAAAGCTACTTGTTAAATGATCGTCCAATAGTATTTACATATGTGTGTTACCCTCATAGTATATCCTTAATCTTTTTAAGATAAAATTCATTATCCAAATGTGATCCTATTTTATCTAATGGTAACCATTATATCTTCATTCATTAAAAATTCAATTACTAACACGTAGTAATTAAATCATTCATCTTTAGACAAATGATCGTGGCCATATTACTTTTCCATCTATAATATAATGTCAATGAGAGGATATCATTTACCCTTTATTGGGTTATTAGTTCTACTATTGTAAGTGAAGTATGTCATGCAGAAGTTGCATACCTAACATACCATCTTTCGAATCTATTACCAATTGAACTCAAGATTTTAATACTTCAAAGTATACAAGTTACGCACATTTGTTCCATTGCTTACTAAGGATTGAGGTAAGTCACACTATGAACATCACAAACAAATAAAACTATATATGGATTTAGGATTTATTTTACTTGGGTCTTATTCGATGAACTGTTAATCTAGATAGTCATATCCACGTCTGTATTTTTTGGGAGTCATCCGCTCTAATATCTAAGACAGGGTATCTCCCTAATTGGACATGATAGAAAACATAATAGTTTTGTAATCGACTTACTCAATTTTGATTAAACTATAGACCGTTTAGATTATCTACTAATATAAGTTGTCTTATCGCATTATGATCTAACCACATAATGCAACTTAATATTAGTTAAATATTAGATAATTAATGAGCTAATATTTGTTTTCGTTTTGCTTTGCATGTAAAAGCAGTTGAGGACATTATAAAAAAGATATTAGTAAGAATGATGAGATTTTATTAAATCAATTTATTCAAAAAAATTACAAGTACATTGATGATATTACTACACTAAAGTCACAAGATCCCAACACCTAGCACTTTGACTATTATGATAAATAGACATAGCAAGTTTTCAAGGAATTTCAAATATATAAGTAACTAATAAAGCCAAAGTACTTTCCATAGTTTCAACAAGAGCACAATACTAATTTCCAGTGCTCGAGAAGGAGGCTAACGTGTGCTTTTTTCTCCGCTCAGAAACAAGTGAATCACCAAGGAAGATATATCAACCAATAGTGGACACAAATCTATAGGGTCACCACCCCAATCAACATTAGAATAAGCTTATAGTTTAAGGGAATAATCTATTGAAAAACAAAGACCATGAAACAAAGTACCTTAAACATAATGTAAGATGCGAAGAATAGCAACATAATGGACGAAACGAGGAGCTTTCATGAACAATATAGGCAATGTTTGAATGAGTGGCAATAAGATAAATGAGACTGTAAAAAAAGTTGTCAATAAAGTGTAGGATCTAATAATAAAGTACCAATAATTAGAGTAAACCTTACCTTGTTTCAAGAGGTGTACTTTCTGTTCTACTATTTGTGATTCTAGCTTTATATTACATCATAAGCATACTGAGCTTGGGATAAAGAAATACCATTCTCAAAGGTGAGAGCTTCAAGGCCCAAAAAATAACGAAGTGGCCTCAAATGGTTTAGTTAAAAATGTTTGACTTCCTTATTACCATTGGAAAATACATCAATAATAATCATGTCATCTACATAGAGAAGTACTAGCACAACACCTTGACCTATCTTGCATAGAAAATATGCATTACCATATAGATTATCAAGCAGATGGATTTTATTATCAGACGAATGGATTTTGTTAAGTGTATTACTAAGCTAAACAAACTAGGCTTGGAGAGCTTGTTTATAACCATATAATGCACGATAGAGACAATTTGTTAGGAGAATGATCATATCTAGGTGGCAGTTGCATGTTCACTTCTTTTAAATTTTCATTGAAAAATGCATTTTTAACATCCACTTGATATAGATCTATCATTTAGTAGAAGTAATAACAAGAAATGTTCGAACATCAATAATACAAGCAACCAAAGAAAAAGTTCTTTATTAACAATGTGATACTTTTGATTATAGCCTTTGGCAACAAGTTGAGCTTTGTACCTTTTGAAAGTCTACTAGAGTGTGCCTTTATCTTATAAATCCACTTGCAACCCACAACAATCTTATTTATAGAGGGATCAACCAATTAAAAAGTGTGAGTCTTTTAAAAATCTTGTAGTTCTTCTTGCATAGCTTATTGCTAACAAGAATCAATAAATGCCTCTATATAAGTTTGAATCCCATGTAAGTTAAACAAGTAGAAATGATGGGAATCATGAAGGTATAAATGAAGACTTTTTATTTTGAGGATGTTTGGATTGTCAATGAGAGTAAAAGAGGCATGTGGCTCCTTAGATGTTGTAATTGGATTTACGAGAGGAACTTCATCGTGAGAATTAATTGAAGCATTAGGCTCACGTGAGAACTCAGTGGGAGAATTTGTATCAAATTTGCTAGGAAAAAATTCAACTAAAGAATTAAAAAAGAATTGAACGAGAGTGATTAGGATAGAATCAAATTTAGTTAGGGAAGGAAAATTAATATGTTCCAAGTAGATAACTTAAATATGAAAAAAATGAATAACTTTATTCGACTGATATAAATGAATTGATGTATTTTGTTACACATAATATTGAGATATAAAAAGAATATTAAATCAATACAATTATTTTAATTAAATCAAAATCAAATCCTTTTTACAAAAAAATTAGAATAATTGATAGATTCTAAAAGATTGTTATTCTAATATTCCCCAAATTATTCTTCGACCCATGGACACAATTTAATTAAAAATATTAATTGAATTGAAACAATCAAAATTGCAACCAAGAAGATCTTGGGATAGAAATATGCAGTCAACAAAAATATTATGTTTAACCCCACCCAAAAAGATTCTTATTCTAATAAGAAGAAGATGCACCAAAGTAGGTGAGAAGGTGCTCCGATTTGAAATAAGCCATGCTTTAGACATTGATCACTACAAAAAAGAAAAAAAGAAAGAAAGAAGAAGAAGTGGAATTGGAATTTGAAACACTTATATGATATGCCTATGATTGTAAGAAATCTTCATGTAATCATATAGGAAGTTGGAGTATGTATGTATGCATGTTGATATATTCTCGCCACTTAAGCTAAATGCCATACAATCCATCATCAACAATTAGAAAGCGTAAAGCAAAATTCCTTATTTTCATTCATTCAACATAGACCAACAATAGAAAAAAGAGCTAAAAGAACCAGCTATATACATGAATTTGGTATTATATACGTATGTATATCAAGTTACTAATAAGTGGACGGACGATCTCATATCTCCACGAGATCTCATATCAAGTTAATTATAAGTTAGATAAACAAGAGCTAGAGCTTGAGATCTTCTATGGTATACTTTGCAATTATAATATGGGGAAGATTCTGTATCTTCTCTTTCGAGTTTGTATCATTGTACCGTTAACCAATTTAAAAAGTAGAAAAGTAGCAATCTCTCTTGCAAGAAATAGGATTTAATTTTTCATTATTTCTTTTAGTATTCAATGCACATAAGAGAATATGATTCAAAGAGTTCATTAACATTAGCTACTCCACCTCAAAATATGATGCTATGCCAGCATAGGATCAGTGCACCAATTGACCGAAATTTGATGCTTGGATTTAGATATAAAATCATATGCTTTTTTGAATAAAAGCAAACAGCTTTACTTTAGAAAAAGAGGGAACCCTTGGTTTTTCTAGAAAAGTAACTTTCATTTCAATTTCTCATTCAAGCACCCTGTTAACTCATTTGAATGATGAGCTTTATGTGGTAAAATATCAAAAACAATTGGTTCCTTTATTCTTAATATCATAATCATACCTAAAAACAAGGCTTTAATTTCGACTCTTAATTAATTAATTAATCAGTAATGGTCTGATGCATGTCGTTCATCTTTGTGATTATTACTATAATATTATTATGCAAAATGCCAAATCATATTGGAACATTGGGTCTAGACATATGCTTGATTAATCGAATCTTTAATAATGGTATAATAGCAAACCAATTAGTAAACTAATAAAAGGACATCATCACAATAATAAAAACACATGTTAAGAATAAATATTTAAAATAAATTTTGGTTGATACCCTCCATTAAATTTTTTTTAAAAAATACTCGTGACAAAAGAATTAATCTCAATTGTCAATTATAAATACCTTAAAATACCTTAGTTACCATTAAACTAAATTTTTGGGTTGATTGAAATTCCTATTTCCATCCTCTTCCCCTTGTAAAAATATAATTGTCAGCGAATAAGAAACAAAAAATGTCCCACGTTAAAGGGTGGTCACAGTCATCTTTCTTCAACTTATATCAAATGTGATTTATCCTTGGGCTCTCATGGCAATGAAAGTAACAGCCACCACAACACCATAAACAGACTTTCTTTAACAACCCCACAAAAGGCTTTCTCACTTACATACATATACATATATATATATATATATATATATATATAAGGGAAAGTTAACTTCATGGAAAGCCAGCAGACATCATTTCTCTACTTATTATATAAATGGGTACTCAAATGCACCAATAGTTGGTAGAGCAAAACAAGTCTTTCTTTATGTATGTTTTTGACTTTTCTTCCTTTTGTATTTAAAAGCTTCTTTGAAACTGAGGTTTCTGATCAGAATTAGGAGAAACAAAAATGGGTTCTGCAGAGATGACTGAGTTAGAGAAAAATGAGTTCCCAAGGGAGAGGGAAAGAAGGCATAACATATGCATAATTTTCAGATATGCTGATTGGGTCGATATTCTGCTAATGGTATTGGGTACCATTGGAGCTATTGGCGATGGAATGTCGACCAACTGGTTGATACTCTTTGTGAGTCGCATAATGAACAGCTTGGGTTATGGTAGTAATTTCCAACAAAATAATAACAATTTTATGGGAGAGGTCGAAAAGGTTAGCAGTTTATTAGATCCTGTACTCAACAATCTCTTTTAACTTCTGCTACTTCTTTTTGCTGTTCTAATTGTGTTCTCATATTTGTCTCCTTGGCTTTACTTTATTAACAGTGCACCTTATACTTTACATACTTGGGACTAGGAAGCATGGTGGTGGCTTTCATGGGTAATTTTCAGCAACACATTTTTTCCACATTTGTTGAGCTTTCTGAGGCCAAAAATTAGTAGCATAATAAGGAGACAGTCAACAGAAAGGAACATTGAACAAGTTAGTTTCATTTTGTGAAACCCTAGCATGAGCTAATTTGAAAACACTAATAAATTAATTAGAACTAGTTGCATTATTTATATATATATATATATATATATATATATATAGATATATAATATCAATATGAGTTGGACTGTAAGGGCTAAAGTAGATGTTAATATTTGTTGCAGAAGGGTACTGTTGGAGCAAAACCAGCGAGCGGCAAGTGCTGAAGATTCGTTACAAGTATTTGGAAGCAATTCTTAGACAAGAAGTTGGGTTTTTTGACTCACAGGAGGCTACCACTTCAGAAGTCATCAACAGCATATCTAAAGATACATCTCTCATACAAGAAGTCCTTAGTGAAAAGGTGCACTCCCCACCAATTTCATACATGTGTTATCACTGAATGGGGTTGTCTCCCGATTATACTAATAACTATAGCAATTTCAAGTGAAAGCGCCTTAGAGTACTGGAATATACTAAACCTTGGTAAACTTTTCAGTTTATGCATGATTGGGTTCCATCTCATGACTTATGACATATAATACCATTTATGGAAAAGATGCTATCACTTGAAATAGCTCTTCAATTTGCTATCTTATTTGATATATTGCTTGGATTTTACCCAATATGATTAAAACCAAATTCCACATCTGCTTATTTTCAGGTTCCATTATTTGTGATGAATACAACAGCCTTCTTCTCAGGCCTGGCATTTTCAGCATATCTTTCATGGAGGTTGGCTCTAGTAGTTTTCCCAACAATACTATTGCTTATAATTCCAGGAATACTTTATGGAAAGTACCTTTTGTATATCTCCAAGAAAGCTTCCAAGGAGTATGGAAAGGCAAACACCATAGTGGAGCAGGCACTAAGCTCCATTAAAACGGTGTATTCCTTCACAGCAGAAAGGAGAATCGTGGAGAGATATACAGCAATATTGGATAGGGCGGTGAAGTTGGGATTGAAGCAAGGGATAGCCAAAGGGTTGGCAGTGGGGAGCACAGGGATTTCTTTTGCAATATGGGCTTTCGTTGCTTGGTATGGAAGTCATTTGGTAATGTACAAAGGAGAAAGTGGAGGAAGAGTTTATACGGCTGGTCTCTGCTTTATATTGGGTGGCCTGTAAGTCACTAAGGTTTCATTACCCATTTTCTTTCTTATACATTACTCATATTGGTTTTACTTATATATTGGACTAAGTTCTTTGCTAGATCTGTTGTGTTAGATAGAATATCCATTGTGTGTTTTTCTAGAGGGCTTTGTTGGATAAATAGAACGAATTAAATATTAAAAACTAAAAACTAATTTTTCTTTTTTTTAGTTTTAAAAAATTTAGTTGCTAAATTAAATGTTTAGTAGATTTTTTGTTAATGTTTCGTAAAAGGAGGCACCGTTTTGACTTTATTTTTAATTGATAAAGCTAATGTAGATATCTAAAAGAAAAGAATATCATTTTAATTAATTCATTACATTTTTATACATATTTTTATTTCTCTTTTCGTTGAAAATATTTAATTTGAAAAATATATAAACAAAACCATGGACAAAAATATATTTATTATGAGACATGAGTGAGAATAATTATATAATAAAAATATTGAAAATTGGCATGAAAATTAATGTGGTTTTGGTTGATTGGTTAAGTTTGAAGAATAAGTATTATGGAATTATTGAAAATTGACATTAAAATATTTATGTAGTAAAATAATATTTATTAGTTTGTTAAAATAAAATTATTTTAATAATCTAATAATTGATTAGAATATAGTTAAAATGTGACATTAATTTAATCAAATTTTTAACTAATACAAATTATATCGATAATGTTTTTAAATGTAATGATAAAAAATTTGAGATAAAATTTATGCCTCATAAAATTTAGTCAAATATTTAGTTCACTTTTTTTAGATTCTATCTTTGGAAAATCTTTAACCTCACCTTTTATAAAAAAGATGTAGGTAACAAATATTTGCATGAAAATGAGTAGGTAACACATACATTTTAACAATCCATGCACCCATCTGAATACACAAAAAAAAGTAGAGTTGACGTGGTGGATGAAATGTTGGTAGGGCACTCGGGGTAGCACTGGCTGATCTCAAGTACTTCACGGAAGCCACGGTTGCCGCTGCAAGCATCTTCTCCAGGATCGACCGTACTCCCCTAATCCAGAGCGAGGATACCAAAGGCATCGTGTTAGACACAATCCGAGGAGACATAGAGTTCGACAACGTCAATTTCGTATATCCTTCTCGCCCCGATTCCCTCGTTCTCAAACATTTCAACCTCAAAGTTGAAGCAGGCAAAACCGTGGCACTTGTTGGTGCCAGTGGAAGCGGCAAATCCACCGCCATTGCTTTGGTGCAACGTTTTTATGATGCCAACGATGGGGTAGTGAAGATTGATGGTGTTGATATAAGAACACTGCAATTGAAATGGATCAGAGGTAAAATGGGGCTTGTTAGTCAAGAACATGCCTTGTTTGGGACTTCCATCAAGGAAAATATAATGTTCGGGAAGCTAGATGCTACCATGGATGAAGTAATGACCGCTGCCATGGCTGCTAATGCTCATAATTTTATAAGGCAGCTTCCTCAAGGCTATGAAACCAAGGTTAGAAGTACTTGCAATGATATATTCTAATGTTAACCGTTGATATAATTGTAATTTGTAACCTCTATATTAAATTAACAGATAGGGGAACGAGGAGCACTGTTGTCAGGAGGACAAAAGCAGCGAATCGCGATTGCTAGAGCCATTATCAAGAACCCTGTGATACTGCTACTTGATGAGGCAACGAGTGCCCTTGATTCTGAATCAGAAACACTAGTCCAAAATGCACTTGATCAGGCCTCCATGGGAAGAACCACCCTAGTAAGCGCTAACCAGTTGCTTTGACCGCTTAATCATTTTCTCAAGAGTTAAATTCCTTTTTGAAAGTGCTCTCGAGGAAAGCCGTATTGTAATAATTTTCAATTTCATTATATTATAGTACAAACCCTGTCCTACATGTTTCCTCTCTTATTGACATGGTTTTCAAAAATAGCTAATACGAGTTGTCTTTGTCGTACATGTTTTCTTTCTTGTAATTAATTAAGTTTTTCATGATCAGGTTGTTGCCCATAAGCTCTCCACTATTCGAAATGCAGACCTCATTGCAGTTGTTAACAATGGTAGTATCATAGAAATGGGATCCCACAACGATCTCATAAACATGAAGGACGGCCACTACGCACAACTTGCAAAGCTGCAAAGACAATTCAGCTGCGATGACCATGAACAAAATCCAGAAACACGCCTTCCATCTGCAGGAAGAATGAGTGGCGGCAGACTAAGCACTGCCAAATCAAGCCCAAACCCAAGCCCCAGCCCCAGTTTCTTCGCTACGCCGTTGCCTAATATCGAAAGTCCGAAACCAGTATCTCATCCCCCTCCTTCCTTCCGTAGGCTTCTCTCTCTAAATTCCCCAGAATGGAAGCATGGTTTGATGGGTAGCCTCTCGGCTATAGCTTTTGGAGCTGTTCAACCTGTTTATGCTTTAACCATTGGTGGAATGATTTCAGCCTTTTTTGCAAAAAGTCACCAAGAAATGCAGGCTCGAATACGCACTTACGCTTTCATATTTTCTTTGCTCACATTGCTCTCTGTCATTCTCAATCTTATTCAGCATTATAATTTTGCTTACATGGGCGAGCGGTTAACAAGGAGAATCCGAAGTCGAATGCTGGAAAAAATATTGTCCTTCGAAGCCGCTTGGTTTGATGAAGAAAAAAACTCTACTGGAGCTTTATGCTCGAGTTTGAGCAATCAGGCTTCGATGGTTAAGACACTCGTCGCAGACCGAATCTCTTTGTTAGTTCAAACCACTTCTGCTGTTACCATCGCGATGATTATCGGGCTAGTCGTGGCTTGGAAGTTAGCAATAGTGATGATTGCAGTCCAACCTCTCGCAATTATGTGTTTCTACACGCGAAAAGTTTTGCTTTCTAGCATTTCAACTAATTTCGTCATGGCACAAAATCAAAGTACTCAAATAGCAGTGGAAGCTGTGTATAATCATAGAATTGTAACTTCATTTGGAAGCCTAGGTAAGGTTCTTCAACTTTTCGATGAGGCTCAAGAGGAACCAAGGAAAGAGGCTAGGAAAAAATCATGGCTAGCGGGGATTGGTATGGGGTCAGCTCAAAGCCTAACATTTATGTCATGGGCTTTAGATTTTTGGTATGGAGGTACATTGGTTCAAAAGGGAGAGATATCAGCAGGGGATGTGTTTAAGACATTCTTTATCTTGGTGAGCACCGGAAAGGTCATAGCCGAAGCTGGAAGTATGACCTCAGATCTAGCCAAGGGCTCAACTGCAGTGGCATCGGTGTTTGAGATCCTTGATCGGCAATCCTCCATTACTCCAGGGTCTCAAGTATGTAGATTTATTTAATTAAATCTTTGCTTACATTACAACATACAAGTTCGTTTTTAACTCTGTTCACTATTGTATTATCAGGGAGATGGCACCAATGGAATAAAGCTTGAAAGAATGAGTGGAAAGATAGAGCTGAAAAAGGTTGATTTTGCATATCCAAGCCGGCCGGAGACGCTAGTGTTGCGTCAATTTAGCTTGGAGGTGAAACCAGGCAGAAGCGCTGGACTAGTTGGGAAAAGTGGATGCGGGAAATCAACTGTGGTTGGATTAATCCAAAGATTTTATGATGTTGAAATGGGGTCGGTGAGAGTGGATGGTATCGACATAAGAGGACTAGACGTTCAATGGTACAGGAGGCAAATGGCACAGGTCAGCCAAGAGCCAGTTATATTTTCAGGCACCATCCGGGACAACATTGTGTTCGGAAAGCTTGACGCATCTGAGAATGAAGTTGTGGAAGCAGCTAGAGCAGCAAATGCTCATGAATTCATCTCGTAAGCTGTCGTTTAATTTATAGCCATAGTGTAAACAGCATTGTAGCCTTTAAGTTGCGCTGATAATTATCCTGGTCGCATTGTACTTGATTTGTAGGGCACTGAAGGAAGGATACGAAACAGAATGCGGAGAAAGAGGAGTGCAATTATCAGGAGGACAGAAACAAAGAATAGCTATAGCTAGAGCTATAATTAGGAACCCGAAAATACTTTTACTAGACGAGGCGACTAGCGCTCTCGATGTGCAATCTGAACAAGTTGTTCAAGAAGCATTGGATCGAATCATGGTGGGAAGGACCACAGTGGTGATAGCTCATCGGCTTAACACAATAAAAAAGGTTGATTCAATTGCATTTGTGGCGGATGGGAAGGTTGTGGAGCAAGGTACCTATGCTCAGCTCAAGAACCAGAACGGAGCATTTTCCAAGCTTGCAAGCCTCCAAACATAATTGTACTTATCTCTTTCAAAGTCTCGCAATCCCACTAGCTAGCATGCAGTTCTAATGTTGCCCACTGCTTGGATTAAACTTAAAAGAGTAACATAGTTGTTGCTTGTTGCCTATTATAAAGTGCAGAGTGTTGTCCTAAATGTAACTGTAAAGATACCAAAACAGCATGGGGAAACTGGTTATAGATATAGATTAATATTGTCAGCTGGTGTTTGGATGAATTATATACAACATAAATATCTACCATATAAAGTTTACTTTCTTTTCGGCAAAAATTAAGCAAAAGAACTGCATAAATTTTCTACAAGCATGCATAAGTAGAAGTTATATCAAGCATAAAGGGTAAGCACCAACTCCAATAATCATCATGTGATTGATAGATGAGCTTGAATTAAGATAATACATTTATCAATTATCATAAAATTTTAAAATTGTCTAGTTTTACTAGATTTTTAAATTTAGTAAATATATTAGAATTTTAAAACAAAAAGTAAATTAAAAATTTAAATAAATAAATAACATATACACGTCATATTGTATGCATCCACCACCTGTTTCTCAAATAAGGTAGCTCTTTTCCTCATATAAATTTGTATCCCTGCTTCTTCAATTTCTTGACCAAACCTGTTAAAAGTGAGGATTGATCGACTTTAGTTGAAGAGAAGGAATTGGATTAGGTGGTAATTGATGAAGGAAACATGGTTCTTCTCCTTCTTCAATCTTCACTGCCTTGGCTGGCGTTTCCTTTTGGGTTTTAAATCCACTACGATAATAGATATATTATCTGCACTGTTTCGTCCCATTGCAATTTCGGTCAGATTATCAGCTACCACTTGTGCCGCTGAAACTCCATCTGCCATCAAATACCTGCGCCGCCGTCTTAGTACGCACCGAGCTATCTCCCCTGCCTCTTCATTGCTCATCACATCCCATAACCCGTCGCTGGCCAGTATCAAACACTCATCCTCACTGTTCCTGGTCATGAAGGTAATCTCTGGCACTGGAATTATCCATGGCCTTAAATACCGATCACCTGAAGAAACACATATCAGCTAGTTTCAGTTTTCCCACAATTTTACAAATGCCAATAAAATAAGCACTCCAAAAGTGTTTGATACATTTTACAACCATTCTTTCCCGTGTTATTAAATCAAAGAACAGTAGAAAGACTGAATGCCCATGTGCATAAAGATGTTGATAAGAGCACCATCTATAACATGTCCTGAGTATGTATGATTGAAGAAGCTCTGATAAATGATAAACAGGAAATTCAAATGAAATTGAGATGTAGAGACAAAGGAACCTATAGCTCTGGACATTGCAAGAACTCCAAATACCCTGGCACCATTCCAGTTTATGACTCTCCCTCCTTCTCTTTCAATTCTCATGAGCTCGTCCTCTCTATCAGGCTGTAGTAAGCAGAAAAGAAAATTGAAATATATATGCCTTTATCTTGTTTAAGAAATAACCACTACAGAACCTAGGCATATGAATGCAGTCAACGTCTAGTGCCATAAGATACATACACATGTTATATCTACAACCAAGTTTATTTTAACAAAATAGGGGAAAGTAAGCAGCTGAATAGTCTAGAATTTGAGTAACTATTACTAGAGCATAGAATATGGCAATTAATCATTTGCTTCATCTTTCAATTCTATTTTGTATACTCTATCTAAATGTTTTCGAAATAGCATGAGTTTGTAAAACTATAACAAATTTCAACAACTAGTGAATAGAGAAATGAATGACTTAAAGGATGAAGGGATTTTCATGGTTACCTTCTGATCAACAGTTAATGGAATTGTATCAGTTCCCCGGCATAGCACAGCCCTTGAATCACCACAATTAGATGTAATTATCTGGCAACTAGATAAAACTGCAACGACAGCAGTTGATCCCACCATTTCTGGTGCTACAGCGGCGGTGTGGACTTCATTGTCAGCTCTCTCAAAACTAGAGGAAAATGCCACTTCCCATCTCCTCTGCCATCCAGAGTTGTCAACCACTTCACGCCCCCATTCCTCTGCTATCACTCCATGCATCCTCTCAGCACAAAATTTAGCCACCTACCAATCATTGCTGAAGTTAATAAGCGGAATGAAAGGTAAAGAATCCTCTAATTACATGTATGTACGACCAGTGGAAGTGGCCCAGTAGGGTTACAAAAATTGAACAAGTACATATATACACCTTCTTTTAGAGTAGACATACACTTAATAACGTATTTGTTTAATAAAATATATAAACTGTTCATTTAACTTAGATATGCAATATTGTTACTTTCTGCAATTATAATAAAGTGAATAGACAATTTAATAAGCCATCCATGTAATCAAATTGGTTTAAGAAATCTGAAGATGATGTTTAAACATGACAATAGCATGACACTTGTATACATGAGACAAGAAAATTATTGTGATTTGATTGAAATTAGCCTTGACATGAACGAAAAGAAAAGCTACTAGCATATGATTTTCTTAGCAATTACGTAGCAGATGCTGATATATACAAGTAACTAAATTTTATTTGTGGTTCATTGCAAATCAAGAAAAAAAAGCAAGCTCTCTTTAGAAAGACAATAAGATTCTAAAATCTAGCAAAAAAGAGATGTAAAAACAGGGCAAAAACGAACAGATGACCACATCGATTCACCGGCCCACCCACCCCCCAATCCAAACACACAAAAAGAACTCCTTTTCTGACCTCTTTTATAGACCCTACCATCCATCGTCCCTATGCTACTTTACGTTTTAAACATGGCGCAACAAAGAGAACATATGGTCCCTCCTCCGTTGACTTTTCTTATTCCCACAATAAAGGAATTTCTTGATTCCTAGTGGCGCACTCACGGAACGAATCTTTATTCCTTAGTACTATCCGATTCATTTGGATACACGATAAAGATTAAAAATAATAGTTATAGTAAATCAATTTAAAATTAATGCTAAGTTATATATTTGAATCCAAACAGTAAGATGAAATATGATTATTTGACATTTATGAAGTTAATATGTAATTAAAAATTATATTTATCTTATTTATTATCAACAAATTGTCTGAATGTAAAATTCACATATCACCGACGAAATCCCAGCTGGCTCATAGTAAAAACAAGTTCAAATTAAACCAAATAACAACTTGGGAACTAAAAATATTAATGCTAAATGCAATCCCTTGATGACCAAAAAAAAAAAAAAGGCTGGCTGGCGGGGTGGCATGACCTGGCCGCTTAAAATGTAAAATTACTATTTAGATCTTTAAAATTTTTTAAAAATTTTAAATTAATAAAAATAAAATTATACTTTAACCTCTCTTAAAATTATAAAAATTTAATTTAATTATTTACAAATTATAAATATATATACTATAAAAATTAAAATTTTATAATCTCTCCCAAAAATTATTCTAGTTTCGCTGACTATCTCAAGACCTCAGCAAAGCTTTTAGTACTGTTTTTCTTTAAAAACTAAAAACCAAACCGTCTTGAGCCAAAACAAAAACTGCTTCACGGGTGCAGGAAGAATGCAAAAGGCCTCTTCCTATGTATATGGACCACTAGTAATTGAGAACGTGTCAAAGCATACTAAAATAATCATTTATTATGTCCAATCAAAATGATATTATAATATATGAATTTATTAAACGTTCCTATATTATGATTTGTTTATTATTATTTTATATACAATTGTTGTTCAGTAAGATCAAAGTTTTCCTTTTTTTTAATGAAAATATTAGCAATTTCTTATATACAATTATTATTTTGATGCACCATCAAGAAATACAGAAGATTAATGATAATGTGGAAAGGATCTCTCTCGCGCCATCTGCCCTCCATTTTCTCTTTATGGAGTCAGACCATTAATTATACTTAAACCAGTAAATCTTCTGAAGAGTCGAAGCAAAATTGAATTCAATTATTAAAGAGTGAGATTCCTAACCTGTGAACCACCGTGGCCATCATAGACGCCGAAAAAGTGGATAGGGGAGATTTCAGACGATGTTTTAGAACCGGGAGCCGTACAGCCTCCGACGTGATCGCACTTGTGTGACATGAACGCCGGTATAACGGAGATAGCGTCTTCCATCTCTCTCCGTCTCCCAATCACGGAAGTAAACCCCCACGTTACTCCCTTATTATTCCTCCCAACGCACTTCTCCGTCGCCGTTACCGTCACATCCAACTCCCCACAAGCGGGCGCAGGCTCGAGCAACCGGGGAATCACAGCTTCCGCCGTTATAATCTCACCAGAACTCCCGCTCGTGCCGGAGATATCGCCCGAACTCGTCGTGCTTCTAGAATCCTCCCAGCTGAGAATCGAGGACACGCTTGAGCTGGTTGAAGTCAAATCCGGTTCGAGGAGTGAGTTGACTCGGCGGACTCGCTGTTCCTCTTTTTCTTCCCGTGGAGGTTCCATGTGACAGGAAAAGGCAAAAAAAAAAAGATAAGAGGGAAAAAAAGGACTTGAGAAGGAGAACGAGATATAGAGGAGAGGGAACACTGAAGAGAAATGCGACACGTGTTAAGCGAAATTGAGTCGATGACACACGCATCCCAAATGGAAAGAAAAAAAATAGTCATTGAGTCGTACTCACACGCTTTTTGTGTCAAGGCGACGTGCCCTTGTTTGTTGATGCCACGCTGGCATTGCGGGTCAGGAGACCTGCCCAAACAGACCATTATTGGGTGGGGACATAAAAGCTTCTCTACTCACTGCGGCGCTGCTCTCCCCAATCCCCTGCACCAGCAATCATGTGTCAAAAACCTGAATGTTTTAAGAGCTGACATGGCATTGGAGAATAATTTTATTGGGTGTGAGGTGAGGAGGTACAACGCACTGTTAACCGTTATATTGCATAGGATTCCAGTTAGTACATGTCTGAGGAATCTAAGGTACGTCTTCAGGTGGACCCAACCATTCTTTAAAACTAATTACGTGGAGGTGAGGAACAGAAATAGGGCCCCACCCATTAGGTGGAAGCGGACTCTATTGCAATCGTAGTTAAATGCGGAATTTTCAATTTTGCTAAATAAACCGAGTTCGCTAGTGAAAGCGCCACGTCAAGAGTTAGCTTTTTAAATAATTATTAATTAAAGAAGAGAATCGGCAGGGTGATTTTGAATCACAAGTTGAGAGACGGTGATGCACGGCAAAAGGGATCGTGGGACCCTCGTGCAGAGGAGTTCGATCAGCGTCAAATCAAAAATGGGAGGTGTCAAGGCCCCCCAAAAAAAAAAAAATGGATTCGACTCAATCAGATGAGATCAAACGGCACTCCGATGATAAAAACTAAGCATTGCGGAATCAACACGTGAGCACGGCGGCCGGGCCCCACCTCCTCCACTGTCGCACAGATAGATCTTTTGGATTGAAAAGTGTTGCAGGCAGAGGTGTCCGAGATTCCGTCGAAAATGGAAATGACCGAGTGTCATTCTCTCGCTTTTTGTCACTATTGCGTTGGCTGGTTTTCATCTCAAATGCACAGCTTGACGCTTAGGTGAATGCTATGGGGATGATTTTTGGCGATGGCCTTTAGGATAATTAGTCAGGTAAGTGCCTTTGCTCTGCTTTGATTACGACCGCTTCTGCTTGGCCCACGTTTTTTCCATTATTAGATTACTTGCTTTACTTACTATCTAATTACCTTCTTTTATGTTTATCCAAGTTCATATGATCACATGTCACAACAAACTTGCGAATATATATATATATATATATATGATTTACGAACAAATTACTCACCACCTGTCAACAAAAGATTTGTTCAGATTATTTTCATATATTTATCATATAGAATTATAGATTTTATAAATAAAATTTGAAATTAATTTAATAATTGAGTTGTAAAATATCAAATATTTATCATATGAAGTAACACTAATTTAGCATAGAAAGACATAATAATGGCTTTCTTTTCCTTTTTTTTTCTGAAGAAAATTGAAGTCCATCAATACATAGCTCAATAAAATCTTTCATAAATGAAATGCTTGTTTCTTTAAGTTGATATTTATGCTTTGGTACCTGGAAAAAGTTATATATTTTAGTATAGAAAAGTAGTAATATTAATTTTACTGTTTAATTTTGGTTTTAATATTTTGATTTTGTAAAAGTTAATTACTAATATTATTAAATTAGTTTTTCATGATTTTATTAATAAAATAAATTTAATTTTAATTATGAATTAATTTAATTTTGTGTTTGTTTTGTTACAATTTTTCAATTTTTAAAGTTGATTTGATAAAAGTTAATTATTAAAATCATAAAAAATCTAAAAGAAATTATAAAATTATATTTTAAAATTGTTAAAATATTATGTTGTACATATAGAAAAAAGTATCATGTATTAAAATATATATTGTGTTTCCAAATTTTAATAAGTATTTATAATCTTTAATAATTTTATAATATTTTGAACTACGTCTAGAATGAACATGAACATAAACAAATGAATGTTTTTATTTGAAGAATTTGGATATTTATTTGTTCAAATTAATTCTAGGCGTGTTTTGTAAGTAATATTTTTTATAATTTTTTATTTTTAAATATATATTGATGTGACATGTCAAATTAATTTACTTATCCACTAGCATATCACGTGTCAACGATTCATTATTTTCATCAATCATGTCAATAATTGTTAATGATTAAATTAATTGACGATGATTTCTATTAACGAAAGGACCACTTAATTTATTTTTACAATTAAAAGGTTAATAGTGTGAATTTTTAAAAGATTTATTTAATTTTTTACTAAAAGTGTTTTATCCTTAAAACTAAAAAAAAAATACTCCTTTTAATTTCTAATAGCAGGGATCATTTAATTTTAATTTAATGATTAAGGGCTAATAGTGTGAATTTTAAAAGATTTAATTAATTTTTTACTAAGATTTTTTTCTATAAAACTAAAAATAAAAACGATAATACTCCTATTAATTTCTAACGAGAGGGATCACTTATTTTTATGATTAAGGGCTCAATAGTGTGAATTTTAAAAAATTAAATTTATTTGAAATTTTTTACTGAGTTTTTATCCTTAGAACTAAAAAATGAAAACAAAATAATACTCCTATTATAATTTATATTTGAAATTTATAATTATTCTTTTAATAATAATCTTTAAAGTCTGAATCTAAATTTGTGTAAACTGTGCGTAAAATTAAATGTAAAATTGCGGTGTTGATGTCAAAATTGTAACTTTGAAAGAGTCGACACAAAGCCTAGAAGGGGCATCAAATATGGGGTGCCACACTAATGCCTTGAATCATTCATGACGAAACCAAAGATTGAACACCTGTTGGTATATAGACAAATAAATCTGAAACGACTGGAGAATGATTCCACTTATATATAGTTTGATGGCCACATCATCAATCTTAACATACATAATTAGTTTTTCTTTTCCAAGACAAGTAATCATTGTTATTCGAGCATAAAAAAGATATTAATATATTGACAAGAATTTGAATCGGTTGTTTTGTATTTATTTAATATTTATTTTTTTAAATTTAAATCTAGTGCATACTATCATAAAAGGCCTGTTTCTTAAATTATTTACGAAAATAAGTTATTAAAAAATTATTTATTAGAATGGCTCGAAATCAGTAAAATATTTTGATATGCACGTGTTTTCAGAGAAAAGTGCAGAAAAACACGTCGATGGGAATGCGCTTTAAGCCATGTCAATAAAAACGTGCTGATGTGGGCGCGCTTTACCTCGTGTTTTCCCCCAATGGTTACCTCAAATGGCCATTTAAAAATTTGACCGTTGGGTCCAACGGTCAAGAAAAAAATTATAAAACCCCCACCCATTTTTTTCGCACAAAATTTCTTCCAAATTATAATTCTGTCAAATTTTTCTTTAAATTTCTAAAAAAAAAAAATCTCAAAACTCTCTAAATTTTTAATTTTTGTCTAAACTACTATTTTTTATAATTTCTAAGAAATTTAATTATGTTATCAATCGTCCAGCAATTAATTCGTCTCAATAATAAACATATCTCCGTCGATCAAATGAAAATAGTAAGGATTAATTTTAATTTTTAATATTATTTAATATTATTATTTCATTTTTGTAATTTAATTAATATCTTTTATAATTTTTTTTATAATAATCAATAGATCGAGTGTTATAATGTTTTATTCATAATATGTTTGGTCCTCCATCACTGTTGATTGAAAATTACTTGAGGGAAGCGGGTTTTTGGCATGTGGCCAATATAGGCCGGGGGTGCAAGTTGAACCTGAAACTCATCAGCGCGTTTGTGGAGAGGTGGAGGCCCGAGACGCACACATTCCATCTTCCATGTGAGGAGTGTACCATCACTTTGGAGGATGTGTAGTTACAATTGGGGTTACCGATGGATAAGGTCCGTACTTGATAAACCGTAAAAGTAACATATTTTAATCCCACATTTAGCATGTTTCCGGATGATTTAGCCCTTGATTTATGTAAAAAGGTGCTCTTAATCCTTTCTTTTCATGTTTTATACTCAGGAAAGCATCGGAGGATGAAAAGAATGAGAAACGGGCTTAAAACGGGCCAATTTGGGCCAAAGTGGAATTTGACACGGCCTGGACTTCAAGCTACACGGCCGTGCCTCGTCAATTAACTAGAACATGACCTAACCACGATTTACACGGCCGTGCTTCCATCACAGACCCGAACAAGGCCTGAATTCGATTCACACGGGCGTGTGCCATGGCCGTTCCCTGTCGTGGAAGACAGGAATTTCATTAGGAAAAGGATACTTAGGGAGAAAGAAACGCATTCCAAGAGCCTATATAAAGACCCTAAGTGTAATCTGAAAGAGGACGGTCAGTTAGGCAGTCAGCTAGGCTAAGGAGCCGAGCTAGAAGGCCAGATTCGTGGGAATCACTCGAACATAGCCAGTTGATCCATCTCAAGAAGCCGGAGTTCTCCTCAAGACGGAGATCTCTCCTTCAGTTCCTTCAGGAGGTTTTAGGGATTTTGTATGCTTTGTTTTTTCTTTTCTCTTGAGATGTTTTATTTTATCATTATGAACTAAACCTTTCAGATACCTGAAGGGGATGAAACCTAGATGAATCTTGTTATTATTTTCTGAATTATATGATAAATACTTAGTTTGTTCTTAATTATGTGTGTTTAATTCTTGTGTTGATATTTCCGAGATATTAATTCAAGTATGATGTGCTTAGGTGGTGGAGCAAAAGTCCCTGCTTAAGAGTAGATCTAGCGTAATTAAGTGGAGTTGATCGCGCGCCTAGAGATAGGGTGACGAGATTTTGCCAGATTAGAATGAAACCTAATATGGGAGTCCATAGATCGAGTTAATGCGATTCTAGGGGTTTTAATTAGAAAGAGATTTCAATTAATCAACCCAGGGTTAGACGTTATTCGCCTTGAGAGAGGATTTAATATAAATTAGGGAGTCTTACGGATCAAGCTAAGTGAATAAATCATCTGGTTCAGTGTTAGATAATAAGTGAAGTCTAGGTGGATTCCTTCTAGGGTATCGTCGTAATCAACTGAGTTTTCCCAACAGTATTTCTCCAATTTATTCTTTTTGTTTTTGCGTCTTGGTTTAGTAATTAGTTAGTTTTTAGTTTAATCAATCAATCACTTCGTATTTAGGCTAAATAATAGAAAGAAAGTGAGTATTAGTACTTTTAATTCCCTTGGGTTCGACAATCCGGTCTTGCCTAAACTATACTACTGTTCGATAGGTGCACTTGCTTTAAGTCATTGTCAGAGTTAGTTTCCAGGTTCGATCATTCTCTTTATAAATTTTAAGACTCGACAATTTAAGACGATCAAGTTTTTGGCACCGTTGCCGGGGAATTAAAATATTAAGAAAACTCTATTTTTATTACTTTAGCCATTATTTTTATATTTTATATTTTTATTTTTGTATTTTATTTTATTGTTTTTGCTAATTTTATTTCTTTCTTTTCCTAGTAGGTACCTCTAGTTTATGATGGAACGAACCCGACAGGACCTCTAATATATGAAAGTGATATCGAAGTTACCGCTTGTAGGAATCGCAGAGAAATCAGGCGAGCCTTAAATTACCAAGAAGAACAGCAACAAGGTGAATCCAATCCTACTGAAGGGATGGATGAAAATAATCCACCACGAGATGTGGCAGATGCTCCGCGTACTATGTATGATTATGCTAAACCTAATTTAACAGGAGCAGAATCTAGTATTGTTAGGCCTCCTATAGCTGCTAATAGTTTTGAATTAAACCCTACCACTATACAAATGATTCAACGATTTGTTCAATTTGATGGTTTGCAGGACGAAGACTCGAATACTCATATAGCTAATTTTTTAGAGTTCTGTGATACCTTCAAAATAAATGGCGTTTCTGATGATGCCATACGGCTTCAGTTATTTCACTTTTCATTAAGGAATAAAGCTAAACAATGGTTAGACTCGTTACCACGAGGGTCAATAACCATATAGGATCAAATGACCGAGAAATTTTTATTAAAATATTTTCCACCGGCCAAAACGGCTAAATTACGGAATGATATTTCTTCTTTTGTGCAGATGGATTTAGAGACATTATACGATGCATGGGAGAGATACAAGGATCTCTTGAGGGGATGTCCACACCACGGATTACCTTTGTGGCTATAAGTCCAAACTTCTACAATAGTGTAAATCCCTCAACGAGGCAACTAATTGATTCAGCTGCCGGTGGACTTCTGAATAACAAAACTCCTGAAGCAGCCTACGAGTTCATTGAAGAGATGTCGCTGAACAACTATCAGTGGCAAGTTACAAGGACAAAACCAACGAAATCGGCTGGAGTTTTCAACCTCGACGCAGTAACCATGCTATCAACACAGGTAGAGATGATGAATAAAAAGCTTGATAGTTTGTGTTCTTCGCAGGTACATCCAGTAATGCAGTACGATGCAAGTGAAACTGTGGTGAATCCTGAGTACCCACCCTACCAACCGGGCACAGAGAGCGAACAGATGAAATATATAGGTAATAATTTCAGTTCTGATAATAACCCTTATAGTAATACTTATAATCCAGGTTGGAGGAACCACCCAAATTTTTCGTGGGGAGGTCAAGGAAATCAAGGAAATTAGAGACAACAACCTCCTCAAAATTTCCAAAATCAACCCTATCCACAGGAAAAGTGGTCGAACCTCGAAGAGATGCTGACAAAATTCATTGTAGCCACAGAAAACCGTCTCCAAGACACTGAGGCAACACTTAAAAACCAAAAAACATTGATGGAAGGCATCAAGAACCAAGTTGGAGAACTTACTGAGTCATTTAGAGAACTTACTAAGTTAGTTGGACTATTTACTAAAATGGTTTGTGAAATACAGGCAGAGATTTTTTCTAAAGGAACAGAACAAGTAAAGGCAGTTACACTGAGAAGTGAAAGGAGTTAGTCGAACCAAAGAAAAAAATACCACACGAGGATAACAAAGAAAAGGATGTGGGGATTGAGGATGTAACTCTAGTTCGTAAAGAAGATAAACCATCAATCCCATATCCAGCAAAGCTGAAGAAAGTACGATTATATGCCCAATATGGTAAGTTTCTTGAACTTTTTAAACAAATACATATTAACTTATCTTTTGTTGAAGCCATTTCACAGATGCCGACGTACGCAAAATTCTTAAAGGAACTCCTAATGAATAAAAGGAAGCTCGAAGAAGTATCAAAGGTGGAGCTTTATGAAGAATGTTCAGCCATCCTCCAAAATAAGTTACCAACAAAATTAAAAGACCCAGAAAGTTTTACTATTCCCTGTTTAATTGGTAATTTAAATATTAAGAAAGCATTAGCTGATTTAGGTGCCATTATTAAATTAATGCCTTATAAAATGTTTAAACAGGAAGATCTTGGGGAACCAAAACCCACTAGGATGAGTATTCAGTTAGCCGACAGATCTATTAAATATCCTAGAGGTGTTATTGAAGATGTCTTGGTAAAAATTGATAAATTTATTTTCCCTATTGATTTTGTTGTGCTTAACATAGATGAGGACATTGAGGTTCCTTTAATTTTAGGGCGCCCTTTTTTAACTACTGTTAGGGCTATTATCGATGTAGGTGATGTCAAACTTGCATTAAGGATAGGTGATGAGGAAATTATTTTTCAAATCTATGATGCCATGCGATATTCTAGAGAACAAGATAACTCATGTTACTTTGTTGATACCACTGATCATATTATTCAGAATTCATTACAGGAAATCATACACGATGACACGATGGAACTGTGTCTTACCCAAGAAGAGGGGGAAGAAGAGGAAGTCGATGAGTTAAATTTAAAAATATTTTCATCTAGACAAATGGAAGAAGAAAGCATTGAAATCGATGATGATTTAAGACAGAAACCCTCTGTTGATGAACCACCCAAATTAGAATTAAAACAACTGCCGAAACATCTAGGGTACGCATTCCTTGGGAAAAATTTTACATTACCAATGATTATATCTTCAGAACTAGAACCCAAGGAGAAAGAGGAGTTGCTACAGGTACAAAGGGAACATAAAAAAGCCATAGCTTGGAAAATCTCTGATATTAAGGGAATAAGCCAACATTTTGTACCCACAAAATTTTAATGGAAGATGGGTACAAGCCATGTGTGCAACCTCAAAGACGATTAAATCCTAACGTAAAAGAAGTTGTGAAAGCTGAGGTAATTAAACTTCTAGATGTTGGAATAATTTATCCTATTTCTGACAGCAAATGGGTAAGTCTTGTGCAGGTTGTTCCGAAGAAATAAGGCTTGACTATGATAGCTAATGAGAAGAATGAACTAATTCCCACCAGAACAGTTACAGGCTAGAGAGTATGCATTGATTATAGGAAGCTGAACGACGCCACTAGAAAAGATCGCTTTCCTCTGCCATTCATTGATCAAATGTTAGAAAGGTTATCTGGACATATGTATTATTTCTTCTTAGATGGACTTTCCGGCTATTTTCAAATCCCAATAGCACCTGAAGATCAAAAGAAGACAACATTCACATGCCCATACGGTACGTTTGCTTATCGTAGAATGCCTTTTGGATTATGTAATGCCCTGCTACTTTTCAGCGTTGCATGTTGGCAATCTTTAACGAACTCGTGGAGGACATCATGGAGGTATTTATGGATGATTTTTCAGTATTCGGTAATTCTTTCCATCTTTGCCTTAAAAATTTAAAATGAATTCTAATAAGATGTGAGGAAATAAACATTGTTCTAAATTGGGAAAAATGTCACTTTATGGTACGAGAGGGAATTGTATTGGGACATAAAATTTCTAACAAAGGAATCGAGGTAGATAAAGAAAAAGTCAAAACTATAGAAAAATTACCTCCTCCTAGCTCAGTTAAGGCTACTAGAAGCTTTTTAGGACATGCAGGATTTTACAGGAGATTCATTAAGGATTTTTTTTAAAATAGCTAAGCCCCTAACGAAATTGCTAGAAAAAGATGTACCTTTTAACTTTGACCAGGAATGTTTAAATGCATTCAATATCCTAAAGAGAAGTTAATTAATGCACCAATTATAATCGCCCCTAATTGGAACCTTCCGTTTGAACTAATGTGTGATGTGAGTGACTTTGCAGTAGGTGCAGTTCTAGGACAGCGAAGAGACAAGCACTTTCGGCCAATCTATTACGCAAGCAAAACATTGACGATCGCGCAAGAAAATTATACAACCACTGAAAAAGAATTACTAGCTGCGGTCTTTGCATTTGATAAATTTAGACAACATTTATTGTTATCTAAAGTTGTCGTTTACACTGACCACTCTGCTCTTCGTTATCTTTTAACTAAACCCAATGCAAAACCTCGACTCATGAGATGGATTTTACTTTTACAGGAATTTGATTTGGAAATTCAAGATAAGTGTAACAGCCCGAATTTGAGGCTAGTCGGAACAATGGTCTCGGGACCACTAATCCGAGGTTAAGGAGAATTATTTTAGTACTATTTTATGTGTTGTGGTGTCACTATATGATTATATAGAAATTTTGGTGCCTTAATTTTACTAATAGCATGACCAATTGAGAAAAATGACTAAATCGCATGAGATGCAAAAGTTCTATTTTTAAGGTAGGGGTACCAAATAGCCATAGATTGTTAAATTGAGGTATTTAAAGGGCAATTTATCCCTTTTAATTGCTTGGCCGGTCATGGGCTATGTGGGAGACAAAGATGGATAAAATTAATTCAAAGTTAGTAGGAGTTGGTGGCTAATTTGACTAGTTTAATATTAGAATAAAGAAAGAGAAAAATATCATCTTCCTCTTCATCTTTCTCCATCGATTTTTACAAGAAAATAGAGGGTTGAAAGCTCAAAAATTTTCATCTTGCTCTCCTCCAATTTTAGTAAGTGATTTTGATAATTTTCTTAGTAATAGTTGTACTTTTGAAACCCCTAAATCTTAAGCTTTCAAATGAGGGGACTATTGTGCAATATTGTGTAAAGCTTTGAGTTTTCCCATGAGAGAAATCATTTTTATTTGCTGTATTTTTATGGAAGAAAATAAATGTTGGGGAGATGTGAAACAACTTTTGTGAAAGGTGTTGTTGTGAAAACACCTAAATGAGACTAAGATGTAAATGTTATAGTTTGGTAATAAATGCATGAAATAGCTAGATTTATAGGTTTTTGTAGGAGGAATAAAGGTTCAGCTAGACTTAATTGTTGAGGAAATGTGTCGAGTAATAATTTACGGGCTTAGGGGCAAAATTATAATTTTGCTAATGTACAAGGGCAAAATGGTCATTTTGGCCAAGTGAAGAATTTGATGTATTGTAATCATAGAAAATCTAAATGAATGAATTTCATGATTATAGATCAAGAAAAACGAAACCCCGATCGAAACCGAGGTAAGAACAAAGTTGAGAACTAAATTGCACATCTCCCTACATTTTGTAAATTGAGGTAAGTTTGTATGATTTCTAAGCTTTATGATCACTATCATTGAATTGCTTAGTATAATATGCATTGCTATTTTGTAATGCCTATCGTTTTTGTGAACAAAGAGATTAAACATGAGCAAGCCCCGATTGAATATGAATTCTCTAAGATACCCGATATACCACACAAGATATCATGTAAGTCTAAGGCAAGCTTGGCATTGATTAAGATATCATGTAAGTCCAAGCCAAGCTTGGCATTGATCAAGATATCGTGTAAGTGTAAGGGAAGCTTGGCATTGATCAAGATATCATGTAAGTCCAAGGCAAGCTTGGCATTGATCAAGATATCATGTAAGTCCAAGGCAAGCTTGACATTGGTCAAGATATCATATAAGTCTAAGGCAAGCTTGACATTGAGTAAGTTATCAAGGGTAAGACTTCATGTAAGTCCATGTCAAGACATGGCCTTGAAACCAAGATGAAAAATTCCATGTAAGACCATGCCTAAGATATGGCTTTGGTGACATGTTAAGTGGGAAGAGATTTAGTATCCTCGGGTATTCGTAGAAGTTCATCGAGCAAACAAGTAAGGTTAATAATGAGGTAACGAGAGGGCTAAGAAAGCAAAGCTAGCATAAAAATGAATTAAATATTACTCATGTTATGAATGAAGAATTAGAGATCATAATGATTATTGTTTAAATACGCTGATCAATGTGATCAAGTGACACAGGTATCATGTTTACTTTATAAAAATGAGTATAGTGAGCATTATGAGACATGTAAGAACCAAGTATGAGTAAGTAAGCTTTAGATCTGAAATTATGATACTATTGTTATGCTAAATGATTTTTATTAAGCAAGCTTATTGACATGTGTTTTACATGCAAACTTACTAAGCTAAATGCTTACGTATTTGATTGTTTCTTTCTATGTAGTCCCGCCAAGCTAATTTGTGGATCATCGAGTCGAAGCTCGTAGCACACTATCAACTCTTATTTTGGTATAGCCAAGTTACTTTACTAAGTATGGCATGTATAGGAAACATTTATTTTGTGGACATGTTTTTAGAAGGGCCTTTGTAAAGACTATCAAGTTTATTATTCTTTTGTATATGGCTAAGTGATTGGCCAAATTTGGGTTGTTATCGCATCGTTGAATGGTGTATGGATATGATCTTCAGTTCAGGGTGGCTAATGGCTTGGTAAATAGCTTATAAGTGCCCACACGGTTGGACACATGGGCGTGTGTCAAGGCCGTGTTAACCCTGCACCTTAGTATTATTAATCAGAATAGGCCACGGGTAAATTCCACGGCCGTGTGTATAGACCGTGTTGTACACACGGGTTGGACATGGGCGTGTTCCCAGACCGTCCTGATTTACTCAGTATATCAAGGATTAGCACACGGTCTAAGCCCACGGGCATTTCATGGCCGTGTGAAATTAGTCAGTAGCCTCTCACGGTTGGAAGACACGGGTGTGTCTAAGCCATTTGAAAATAGTCAGTAGCTTCCCACAGTTTGAGGGCATGGGCGTGCTTAAGGGTACACGGGTGTGTTCCAAGTCACACGGGCGTGTGAACCCTACTTCAGAAAATAATGAATTATTTGATTTAGTTCTGAAAGTTTTCAGACACGAGTTTAAGGCCTCGTAGGCCCTTGTAATGTATGTGTTGACTAAGAAAGTGAAAATTTTAAGTTGGAACGAATTTTATAGCCATAAGTACATGTTTAAGTGAGTTCAAGCATAGTAATATCTCGTATCCAGGCCTAGCTTCGGTCTTGGAATAACGGGGTGTTATATTTAGTGGTATCAAAACTACGGTTTAGTCGATTCTAAGACTAACGTAGCATGAGCATGAGTCTAGCTATATATGCCATACGTAAGAATGTTTCTATATTGATAGTCTGATGACTCCTAATGATTTTAAATTATGTTTATACATATAGAGATGGATTCTGAAGGGAATGTGGTGGATGACGTAGAAAGTAATATGCCGGCTCCCGCTGAAGGGACAGTGCCGAGCAAAAATGAGAATATACCCACTACGGTGAGTCAAAGCGGAGGAAAAGAGGCTAGAGAAGCTTTCCTCCATATGATGAACACATGGTATATAGAGTTCATTCGGGCAAACCCGAACGCACAACCCCCTCCACCCTCACCTGTTCCACAAGCTACTCTAGTGGCCCCTCAAGTTGTAGAGGTGGTAGAAGGAGGTAAACCCCCAATTGATAGGATCAGGAAGCATGGGGCAGAAGAATTTCGGGCCAAAAAAGAGGATGATCCAGAAAGAGCTAAATTCTGGTTAGAAAATATCATCAGGGTATTTAATGAGTTGTCATGTACCTCTGAAGAATGCATGAAGTGTGTAATCTCTCTCTTAAGAGATTTTTCTTACCAATGGAGGAACACCCTTGTGTCGATTGTACCGAGGAAAAGGGTTACATGGGAATTCTTCTAAGAAGAGTTTAAGAAAAAGTATATCAGCCAGAGGTTTGTAGACCAGAAGAGAAAGGAATTCCTAGAGCTGAAGCAAGGCAAGATGTCGGTGATAGATTATGAGCGTGAGTTTGTACGACTCAGCAAGTACACTCGCGAATGTATATCCATAGAGACTATTATGAGTAAAAGGTTTGAAGATGGGTTGAATGAGGACCTCAAACTGGTTGTTTCTGTCCTAGAATTAAAAGAATTTGTCATGTTAGTGGAAAGAGCTTGTAAGGCCGAAGAGCTAATAAAAGAGAAGAAGAAGTCTGAAATGGAGTCTCGTGACTCTACAAAGAGACAGTGGAATAAGTCATTCCAATCTTCACCCAAGAAGTCAAAAGATTTCCTTACCCGATCGACTACTTCCACCGGGTTTTCCAAGAAGGACAAAAGTAAATAATATTCAAGGAACAAAGCACAGACGACTTCAGTTGCAATTGTCGAAAATTTTAGATCCGACAAATTTGAATGCCCACAGTGTGGCAGACGCCATCTGGGAGAATGCCAGACAATGAAAATGCATGTTTTAGATGTGGTTCGCAAGACTACTATATAAAAAATTGTCCCGAGATGACGAAAGAAGGAAGAGCTCAGGACCCAAAATCCGGGGGTATTGTAACAGCTTGGTTTAGACCCTAGTCAGAATAGTGGTTTCGAGACCACAAATCTGAGGTCAAAATAATAATTTAATATTATTTTTTGTGTGAATAGTATGTAACATGGTCTGTGTGAAAGTTCTGTGTGATGATTTGATCGTTTTAGTGTCGGATTAAGAGAAAGGACTTAATCGCGTAAAGAGTAAAAGTTATGTGCTGATTTATAAGTATCTAAATGTTGATGTCTTTTAAATATGGAGGCTTTATGATGCAATTAAACCAAGTTTTAAGATAGTAGGTGGTAATGGACAACCATAACCTTGGTGATTATATGTTTTAATTATTAATTGAAAGGATAAAATAGCAAATAGTTAAATAATATGTGTTTAATGAAATCAAAGCATGAAAATGGTCATTCTTGTTCATCTTGGTGCTAAAAATAGCAAAGAAAATAAAAGAAAAAGAAAGCTAGGGGTTTATCCATTGTTAAGCAAAAATTTAGGTATGTTTTAGCTCGGTTTTTGATAATTTTTACGTTTTTGTAATCTTTACTTTGTGCTCTAGCTAGCCCATATTGTAATTTTGTGAATTGATGATATTTTTGTGATGAGCCATTGATGAATGCTTGAGGTATGTGCTAGATGATAGTGAAATATAAAGACTTAGTGTTGGATTAACATGTTTTGTCTTTGAATTTTTGATGAAATTGAGTAAATTGGGCTAAATTGAGAAAAGTGTAAATTGAGGGACTAAAATGTGAAATAAATAAAATGTGTGGACTCCTATGAGACTAAGGAGAATTCGGCCTAAGCATAGTGTAATGAAATTTTGAGTATTTGATGATTTTGTGAGATAGGGACTAAAGTGTCAAAATGTGAAAATGTGAGGGCTATTATGTAAAATGCCCTAAATATGTGTATTTGGACTAAAATGAATGAATTGATGATTGAATGGATTAAATTTGAATGTGTTTAGACCAAGAGAGGAGAGGTTCGGATCGAGATCGAGGCAAAGATAAAGTGCTCGATTAATCGACCGTATCGATAGTTCGACGTCCGAGGTAAGTTCGGATATCATACATGTATTTGAGTTATGTTTTATAAATATGAAATGAATATGTTCATGTGTATGAAAATGAGTTGCTATGTGCACGATTCTAGTTGATGGCACTAAGTGTGCGAAATTGAAATCGAAATAGAAATGAATGGCACTGTGTGTGCGATGTGATGAAAGCTTCGGTTTATTACTGTGGCATTGTATGTGCGATGTTATGAAAGCTTTGGGTTATTGCTGTGGAACTATGTGTGCAATACTGAAATGAATTGGTTAAAAGAATAGGCACTAAGTGTGAGATAACTGTTATGAGTCGGATAAGTATGTGGCACTGAGTGTGTGATTAAACTAAAGAATGATCAGCAAATAATATCGAGCATTGAATAGCTTGGAGATTTAATAGCTTTGTGTGGTTAAGGTACATATTGAACCTTTGTGGTTGATGAGTAAAATTAAGCTTCAATTGAGGAATGAGCATTGTGGCTATGGATGAGAAGGCATGAATATGAGATAATAGATCTAAGTGATTGTGTATTTTTGCATCGATTTAATTTGATATGATAATTCTATTGTATATTAAACTTACTAAGCTTTGGAAAGCTTACTGTGTGATTGGTTTCTCTGCCTTACAGTGTCAGTAAAGCTAGCTCGGATCTGGGATTGTCAGCTTCTCAATCACACTATCGGCATTCTATTTTGGTACTTTTGGAAAGATGTATAAAGCTAGAATATGACATGTATAGGCTAGTTAATTGAATTATGTTTGAGATTGTAATTAGCCATGTGATGTGGCTAGATATGTGATAGGTTTGGCATGAATGAATGTGATATGTGTGATGCATCTTTTGGCATGATTTGTGGATTGATAAATTTGCTATCAAATGGTAACTTTGTATTGATAAATACTAATAGGGGTTAGTGAAATTAGGAATGAATTATGCTTGTGATAGAATAAGTATTGGTATTGAATTTAGTATAAATAGAGTTGAAATTGAATGCATAAGTGGAATGACAATATTGGTATGTTTATGATGATAATATGAGCATGAGGTGTTTAGGTTGTATGGCTTGTAGGTTGGACCCTTATGGGTGGCATTTTGACTTTGCAAAATGGCCTATAATGTCACACGGTTGGGGCACACGGGCGTGCCTCAGACCGTGGGTAAATTGGCAGAATGTGACATAAATTGCACACGGCCATGGCACGGGCGTGCCTACAGGTCATGCGAGAAATGGCAGTATATGACCTTATAGGACATGGCCTTAGCACACGGGCGTGCTTGTTAGCCATGTTGATTTTGGTAGTAAGTAACCACGAGGAGGTCACACAGGTGTGTTATGTAGCCGTGGGAGAGGCACGGCCTACCCCCACGGGCGTGTCTCCCCTGTATTTTAGAAAAGTCTCAAATTTTTCATGAAATTTTATAGGTGTTTCGGTTTAGTCCCGACTTAGTTTATAAGCATGCTTATGGTCTTAATGACTCGTTTAAGGGACACTATGATTGTATATGAATGTGTTTGGTGATGATTGACTTTGTGTCATGAATGTGATGTGAAATGATCCTATTGTTCGGTAATGCCTCTAAACTCTATTCCAGCGACGGTCTCGGGTTAGGGATGTTACAATTTTATTAGTATCAGAGCTACGATTTAGCCAATTCTCGGACTAATGTAGCGTGTGTGAGTCTAGCTATACATGCCATATTGTGAAATTACGATAGTGTGATGAAATCTGACAGTTGAAATATGTTTTAATATAGTAATGGATCCCGATCGAGCAGTTGCTGACGATGTAGAGAGTAATGGGGCTACTCCCGCTCAAGGGACAGCGCCGGCCACGTCTAGGCCGAATGATAGTGGTGAGAGAGGTGAGGCTAAGCAAGCCTTCTTCCGTATGATGAGTGAATGGTTTTCAAAATTTGTTAGAACAAATCTGACTGCTCCACAACCTCTACCCCCGCAAGTACCTATTTTGCCACAAGTTGTAGATCCAAAGCAGTTGAATAAACCACCGTAGATAAGATTCGCAAGTATGGGGCGAAGAGTTTAGGGTAGTGGTGATGACGATCTTGAAGCGAAATGAGTTTTGGCTTGAAAATACAATCAGAGTATTTGATGAGATGTCGTTGAACCATGAAGAGTGCATTAAGTGTGCAGTTTCCTTGTTGAGAGACACGACTTACAATTGGTGGAAAATATTGATATCTGTAGTTCTGAGAGAGAGAATAACTTGGGACTTCTTTCAATCTGAGTTTAGAAAGAAGTATATCAGTCAACGCTTTATTGATCAGAAACGTAAGGAGTTTTTAGAGTTGAAATAGGTCGTTTATGCATTCTTGAGTATGAGTAGAATTCGTAAGATTGAGTCAATATGCAAAGGAATAGGTTTTGACTAAAGCTACTATGTGTAAACATTTTATAGAGGGATTGAATGAAGACATTAAGTTGTTGGTTGGAATTTTGGATATAAATGGATTTGTTGTATTAGTCGAAAGAGCATGCAAAGCTGAGGAGCTCGGTAAAGAAAAGAAGAAAGCTGATTCTGAGGCTCGTGATGAAAGAAAGAGACCGATGAATAAGTTCTCTCAATCTTCAGCAAAGAGATATAAAGATGCAAGCAATCATTCAAATGCCTCATTTGGACATCCAAATAAAGATCGTTCGGGACAGAGTACTGGTTTATGAATTCATGCTCCGAATGAAACAAGTGTTGGCAATGTTAAGAGTAACAAATCCGAACGTAGACAATGTGGGAGACGACATGTGGGAGAGTGCTGGGGCAAGTATAACAATAGAACATGCTATAAGTGTGGATCCCGAGATCATTTTATCCGAGATTGCCCAAAGATGGTCGAAGAAGAAAATGTTCAGAATGAAAGACCGAGTAATGTGACAACAAGGGGTAGACCACCCAAAAACATCAGAAATATGAGCAAAAGCCAGAGAGGAACAATTGATACAACTATGGGGTCAGAAGCGAGAGCACCTGCCCGAGCCTATGCTATACGTGCATGAGAGGAAGCATCATCTCCAGATGTGATCACTGGTACTTTTACTTTATTTGGTACTGATGTCATTGCATTGATAGATCCTGGATCAACTCATTCCTATGTGTGTATGACTTTAGTATCGAATAAGACTCTACCTGTTGAGTCTACTAAATTTGTGATTAGAGTATCGAACCTTTTAGGCAAATGTGTTCTGGTGGTTAAGGTGTGCAAAAATTATCCGTTGATGTTTCGTGATTTATGTTTCCCGGTCAATTTGATGTTGTTACCATTTGATGAATTCAACATAATTCTAGGTATGGATTGACTTACTTTGCATAATGCCATTGTGAATTGCAAGAGAAAGAATGTTGAATTGAAGAGTCAGAATGGTGAGATAGTTCGAATTGAGTCTAGTGATATGAAAGGATTACCAGCTGTTGTATCGGTTGTGAGAAAGGGCTGTGAAGCTTATTTGGCGTACGTGATTGATACAAAAGTGTCGGAAAGGAAAGTTGGATCTGTGCTTATGATAAGTGAGTTTCCAGATGTGTTTCCAGAAGAGTTACCGGGGTTACCTCCGATTAGAGAAGTCAAATTTGGTATTGAGTTATTGCCGAGAACTGCTCCTATTTCGATAGCTCCATACATAATGACCCCAATTGAATTGAAAGAGTTAAAATCTCAATTACAAGAATTGACTGACAGGGGATTTGCACAACCTAGTTTTTCACCCTGGGGAGCTCTTGTATTATTTGTGAAAAAGAAAGATGAAACTGTGAGAATGTGTATTGATTATCGACAATTAAACAAAGTGACGATAAAGAACAAATATCTATTACCTCAGATCGATGATCTGTTTGATCAGTTGAGAGGAGCTACAGTATTTTCTAAGATAGATTTGAGATTGGGCTACTATCAGTTGAGAGTTAAAGAATCCGATGTGCCAAAAACTGCATTCAGAACGAGGTATAGACATTATGAATTCTTAGTGATGCCTTTTGGTCTAACAAATGCCCCTGCAGTGTTTATGGATTTGATGAATCAGATATTTAGACCGTATTTGGATCGCTTTGTTGTGGTGTTCATTAATGATATTTTGATTTATTCATGTGATGAGACGCAACATGCCGAGCATTTGAGAATCGTGCTACAAACTCTGCGTGAGAAGCAGTTGTATGCAAAGTTTAGCAAGTGTGAATTTTGGTTGCCTGAGGTTAGTTTTCTGGGGCATATTGTATCTGCTGCTGGGATACGAGTCGATCCGCATAAAATCTCTGCTATTTTAGATTGGAAGCCTCCGAGAAATGTGTCTGAATTCTATAGTTTTCTGGGACTAGCGGGATATTATAGACGATTTTTGAAAGGCTTCTCGATGATTGTGAATCCATTGAAAAAGTTGTTACAAAAAGATGTTAAATTCGAGTGGTCAAAAAAGTGTCATCAGAGTTTTGAGCAGTTGAAAGTGTTGTTGACAGAAGCACCGGTGTTAGTTCAACCTAAATCGGGCAAAAAGTTTATAGTCTATAGTGATGCATCATTAAATGGTTTGGGCTGTGTGCTGATGCAAGAAGGAAAAGTCATCGCTTATGCTTCGAGACAGTTAAAACCGCATGAAAAGAATTATCCAACGTATGATCTTGAATTGGCTGCGATTGTATTTGTATTGAAGATTTGGCGTCACTATTTATTCGGTGAAAAATGTCACATATATACTGATCATAAGAGTTTAAAGTATTTGGTGACTCAGAAAGATTTGAACTTGTGACAGAGAAGATGGTTAGAATTGTTGAAAGACTACGAACTTGTGATAGATTACCACTCGGGTAAAGCTAATGTTGTAGCTGATGCTTTAAGTCAGAAATCGTTATATGCGTTGCGAGCTATGAGTAATCAAATAGATCTATGTGATGATGATGTGGTTGTAGCTGAATTGAAAGTAAAGCTGATGTTTGTACAGCAGATTTGTGATGCTCAGAAGATTGATAATGAGTTGTTAGCAAAAAGAGTTCAGTGTGATTCTGATGCCGTATCGAAATTTTGAGTTGATAATAATGATTGTTTGAGATTTAGAGATCGGATTTGTGTTCCGAGAAATTCAGAGCTGATTCAAATGATTTTGACTGAAGCTCACAATAGCCATTTGACTGTACATCCGGGGAGCACGAAAATGTATAATGATTTGAAATAGTTCTATTGGTGGCATGGTATGAAGAGAGATATTTCTGACTTTGTGTCGAAATGTTTAGTCCATCAGCAAGTTAAGGCTGAACATCAAGTTCTGTCCGATTTATTGCAACCAATTATGATTCCTGAGTAGAAATGGGAAAGGATTACGATGGAGTTTGTATCGGGTTTGCCCTTATCTCTGAGCAAGAAAGATGCGATCTTGGTGATAGTTGATAGATTGATGAAATCAGATCATTTCATTCCAGTGAGAACCAATTATTCTTTAGATAAGTTGGCTGAACTGTATATTGATGAGATTGTGAGATTACACGGAGTACCGTTGTCTATTGTGTCTGATAGAGATCTGAGATTTACCTCGCAATTTTGGAAGAAATTGTAAGATGTTTTGGGCACGAAATTGCATTTCAGTACTGCTTTTCATCAACAAATTGATGGTCAATCCGAATGAATTATTCAGATTCTTGAGGATATGCTAAGATGTTGTATACTCGAATTTGAAAGCACATGGGAAAGACATCTATCATTGATTAAGTTTGCGTATAACAATAGTTTTCAGTCTAGTATTAAAATGGCACCATATGAAGCTCTGTACGGTCGAAAGTGTCGAACTCCATTGTATTGGACCGAACTAAGTGAGAACAAGATTCACGGGGTTGATCTTATAAAAGAGATTGAGCAGAAAGTGAAAGTAATTCGTGACAGTTTGAAAGCAGCCTCAGGTCGTCAGAAGTCTTATGCAGATTTGAAACGAAAGGATATTGAATTCAAGGTTGGTGATAAAGTGTTTTTGAAAGTGTCACCGTGGCAGAAAATAATTCGATTTGGCCGAAAGGGTAAGCTGGGTCCGAGATTCATCGGACCGTATGAGATTATCGAACGAGTTGGGACGGTTGCTTGTAGATTAAGATTGCCATCAGAGTTGGAAAGGATCCATAAAGTGTTTCATGTGTTAATGCTTCGACGATATCGATCAGACCCGTCTCATATAATTGCACCTACTGAGGTTGTGATTCAGTCAGATTTGTTGTATAGTGAAGAATCGATCCGAATTTTGGCACGAGAGACTAGAGAGTTGAGAAATAAAAAAATTTCTCTAGTGAAAGTATTATGGCAGAAACACGGAATTGAATAGGCTACGTGGGAGCCTGAGAATGTTATGAGAGAGCAACATCCATAACTATTCACTGGTAAGATTTTCGGGGACAAAAATCCCTAAGAGGGGGAGAGTTATAACATCCCGATTTAGACCTTAGTCGGAACAGTGGTTTCGAGACCACAAATCCTAGGTCAAAATAATAATTTAATATTATTTTCTGTGTGAATAGTATGCAACATGGCGTGTGTGAAAGTTCTGTGTGATGATTTGATCGTTTTAGTGTCGGATTAAGAGAAATGACTTAATCGCATAAAGAGTAAAAGCTATGTGCTGATTTATAAGTATCTAAATGTTGATGTCTTTTAAATATGGAGGCTTTATGATGCAATTAAACCAAGTTTTAAGATAGTGGGTGGTAATGGACAACTATAACCTTGGTGATTATATGTTTTAATTATTAATTGAAAGGATAAAATAGTAAATAGTTAAATAATATGTCGTTAATGAAATCAAAGAATGAAAATGGTCATTTTTGTTCATCTTGGTGCCGAAAATAGCAAAGAAAATAAAATAAAAAGAAAGCTAGGGGTTTGGCCATTGTTAAGCAAAAATTTAGGTATGTTTTAGCTCGGTTTTTGATAATTTCTACGTTTTTATATTCGTTGCTTCGTGCTCTAGCTAGCCCATATTGTAATTTTGTGAATTGATGATGTTTTTGTGATAAGCCATTGATGAATGCTTGAGGTTTGTGCTAGATGATAGTGAAATATAAAGACTTAGTGTTGGATTAACATGTTTTGTCTTTGAATTTTTGATGAAATTGAGTAAATTGGGCTAAATTGAGAAAAGTGTAAATTGATGGACTAAAATGTGAAATAAATGAAATGTGTGGACTCCTATGAGACTAAAGAGAATTTAGCCTAAGCATAGTGTAATGAAATTTTGAGTATTTGATGATTTTGTGAGATAGGGACTAAAGTGTAGAAATGTGAAAATGTGAGGGCTATTATGTAAAATGCCCTAAATATGTGTATTTGGACTAAAATGAATGAATTGATGATTGAATGGATTAAATTTGAATATGTTTAGACCAAGAGAGGAGAGGTTCGGATCAAGATCGAGGCAAAGATAAAGTGCTCGATTAATCATCCGTATCGATAGTTCGACGTCCGAGGTAAGTTCGGATATCATACATGTATTTGAGTTATGTTTTATAAATATGAGATGAATATGTTCATGTGTACGAAAATGAGTTGCTATGTGCACGATTCTAGTTGATGGCACTAAGTGTGCGAAATTGAAATCGAAATAGAAATGACTGGCACTGTGTGTGCGATGTGATGAAAGCTTGGTTTATTCTTGTGGCAATCGTAAAAGCGATGTTATGAAAGCTTTGGGTTATTGCTGTGGCACTATGTGTGCGATACTGAAATGAATTGGTTAAAAAAATAGGCACTAAGTGTGCGATAACTGTTATGAGTCGTATAAGTGTGTGGCACTGAGTGTGCGATTAAACTAAACAATGATCGACAAATAATATCGAGCATTGAATAGCTTGGAGATTTAATAGCTTTGTGTGGTTAAGGTATGTATTGAACCTTTGTGGTTGATGAGTAAAATTAAGCTTCGATTGAGGAATGAGCATTGTGGCTATGGATGAGAAGGCACGAATATGAGATAATAGATCTAAGTGATTGTGTATTTTTGCATCGATTTAATTTGATATGATAATTGTATTGTATATAGAACTTACTAAGCTTTGGAAGGCTTACTGTGTGATTGGTTTCTCTGCCTTGCAGTGTCAGTAAAGGTAGCTCGGATCTGGGATCGTCAGCTTCTCAATCACACTATCGACTTTCTATTTTGGTACTTTTGGAAAGATGTATAAAGCTAAAATATGGCATGTATAGGCTAGTTAATTGAATTATGTTTGAGATTGTAATTAGCCATGTGATGTGGCTAGATATGTGATAGGTTTGGTATGAATGAATGTGATATGTGTGATGCATCTTTTGGCATGATTTGTGGATTGATAAATTTGCTATCAAGTGGTAACTTTGTGTTGATAAATGCTAATAGGGGTTAGTGAAATTAGGAACGAATTATGCTTGTGATAGAATAAGTATTAGTATTGAATTTAGTATAAATAGAGTTAAAATTGAATGCATAAGTGGAATGACAATATTGGTATGTTTATGATGATAATATGAGCATGAGATGTTTAGGTTGTATGGCTTGTAGGTTGGACCCTTATGGGTGGCATCTTGACTTTGCAAAATGGCCTATAATGTCACACGGTTGGGGAACACGGGCGTGCCTCAGACCGTGGGTAAATTGCCAGAATGTGGCATAAATTACACACGGCCATGGCCCGGGCGTGCCTACAGGTCGTGCGAGAAATGGCAGTATATGACCTTATAGGACACAGCCTTAGCACACGGGCGTGCTTGTTAGCCGTGTTGATTTTGGCAGTAAGTAAGCACGGGGGGTCACATGGGTGTGTCATGTAGCCGTGGGAGAGGCACGGCCTACCCCTACGGGCGTGTCTTCCCTGTAATTTAGAAAAGTCTCAAATTTTTCATGAAATTTTATAGGTGTTTCGGTTTAGTCCTGACTTAGTTTATAAGCATGCTTAGGGTCTTAATGACTCGTTTAAGGGACACTATGATTGTATATGAATGTGTTTGGAAATGATCCTATTGTTTGGTAATGCCTCTAAACCCTATTCCGGCGACGGTCTCGGGTTAGGGTTGTTACAGGTATGGTCAGAGGGAGACCGCAGAGAAACCCGGGAAGTGGGGCAAGTGGAAGAGGTAACCCGAGAGACCAGGCCATGAGACCCGAGGGTAGAGCGCCTGCAAGGACTTATGCCGTTCGCGCTCGTGAAAAGGTGTCTTCTCCTGATGTTATTACGGGTACCTTTTCTCTTTACAATACTAAACTTATTGCTTTAATAGATCCCAGATCCACGCACTCTTACATTTGCATGAAATTAGCATCCAATTTGAGCGTGCCTATAGATACCACCGAATTTGTAATAAGGTGTTTAATCCATTAGGCAAGAGTGTGTTAGTTAATAAAGTTTGTAAAGGTTGTCCATTGATGATTAGAGGTCATTGCTTTAAAGCAAATCTTATGTTATTACCATTTGATGAATTCGACCTCATTCTTGGAATGGACTGTTTGACTACTCATAATGTAATTGTTAATTGTGGAAAGAAATGCATTGAGATGAGATGTGAGAATGAGGATACTCTTCATGTTGAATCAGATGAACAAGATAAATCGCCAGTGATAATTTCCCATATGATGGCACGGAGATGTTTAAGAAAAGGGTACGAATCATTTTTGGCCTTCGTGTTGAATGATAAGGAGACAAAACTAAAAATTGAGTCAGTATCGGTAGTTTGTGAATACGTGGATGTATTTCCCAAAAATTACCCGAACTACCGCCAGTTAGAGAGATTGAGTTCAGCATTGAACTAGCTCCCATACTGTACCGATATCCATTACTCCTTACAGAATGGCTCCAACAGAGCTGAAAGAGTTGAAGTCACAGTTGCAAGAGTTGACAGATAAGGGCTTTGCAAGATCAAGTTGTTCACCATGGGGTGCCTCGGTTTTATTTGTGGAAAAGAAAGATGGTACCATGAGATTGTGCATAGATTACCGTCAGCTTAATAAAGTAACAGTAAAGAATAAGTACCCATTGCCTAGGATCGATGATCTGTTCGATCAAATGAAAGGAGCTACTGTGTTTTCCAAAATAGACTTGAGATCAGGGTACTACCAGTTGAGAGTGAAAGATTCAGATGTATCCAAGACGGCCTTTCGAACGAGGTATGGACATTATGAATTTTTAGTCATGCCCTTTGGGTTGACCAATGCTCTTGCGGTATTCATGGATTTAATGAACCGAATCTTTAGACCATACCTCAACAAGTTTGTAGTAGTTTTTATTGACGACATACTGATTTATTCCTAAGATGAGAAAGAGCATGCTGAACACCTACGGACAGTTTTACAGATCCTGCGAGAGAATCAACTGTATGCTAAATTCAATAAAAGTGAATTTTGGCTCAAGAAAGTAGGATTCTTGGGACATATTGTCTCGAGGGATAGAGTCCGAGTTGATCCCAGTAAGATCTCGGCCATAATGGACTGGAATCCGCCTAAGAACATTACTGAGATTAGAAGTTTTCTAGGCCTAGCCGGCTACTACAGACGATTTGTCGAGGGTTTTTGTGATCGCAACCCCGATGAGTAAACTGTTGCATAAAAATGCAAAGTTTGAGTGGACAGAACGATGCCAACAAAGTTTTGAGAAGTTGAAAGAAGTGTTGACAGAAGCTCTAGTTTTGGTACAACCCGAATCAGGGAAAGAATTTGTAATCTATAGCGATGCATCCTTAAATGGATTGGGCTGTGTACTCATGCAAGAAGGCAAGGTGATTGCTTATGCCTCCAGACAGTTGAAGC
The DNA here is from genome assembly GCA_025506655.1 of Gossypium rotundifolium. NCBI lineage: Eukaryota > Viridiplantae > Streptophyta > Magnoliopsida > Malvales > Malvaceae > Gossypium > Gossypium rotundifolium. The sequence continues at coordinate 174,613,305 of CP106727.1, forward strand.
CTCATGAGAAGAATTATCCGACGCATGATCTAGAATTGGCCGCCATAGTCTTCGCTTTGAAGATTTGGAGACACCATTTATATGGTGAAAAATGTCAGATTTTTACCGATCACAAAAGTCTGAAGTACTTGATGACGCAGAAAGAGTTGAACTTAAGACAAAGAAGATGGTTAGAGTTGATAAAAGACTATGAGTTGGTCATCGACTACCATTCAGGAAAGGCGAACGTAGTCACCAATGCTTTGAGTAGGAAGTCTCTATTTACTTTAAGAGCATTGAATTCAAGGATATCCTTATCCAACAATGGCTCCCTTTTAGTTGAGTCGAGAGCTAGACCAATGTTTCTTCAAGAGATTTTTGAGGCTCAGAAAGAAGATAGTGAGTTGTAAGTCAAGAGAGCTCAATGCGAGTCAGATGCTGAATCTGACTTTCAGATTAATTCTGATGGATACTTGATGTTTAGAGATAGAGTTTGTGTACCGAGGAGAGAGGGGCTTATTCAGAGAATTTTGTACGAAGCACCTAACGGATGTTTGTCTGTACGTCCAGAAGTACAAAGATGTATGCAATAGTATTGGTGGCCGAAAATGAAGAAAGATATTTCAGAGTTCGTTTTAAGATGTCTTATTTGTCAGCAAGTAAAGGCTAAACACCAAGTGCCTTCGGGTTTACTTCAGCCTATCTTAGTCCTTGAATAGAAATGGGACCGTATCACCATGGATTTCGTACGGGTTTACCGTCGTCACCAAGCAAGAAAGATTCTGTGTGGGTAGTGATTGATAGACTTATGAAGTCAGCTCATTTTATACCCGTACGAGTGGATTACTCCCTTGACAAATTGGCAAACTTGTATATTGCAGAAATAGTAAGGCTCCACGGAGTTCCCTTATCGATTATATTGGATAGAGATCCGAGATTCACATCCAGATTTTGGAAGAAGTTGCAAGAAGCCTTGGGTACAAAATTGAGTTTTAGCACAGCTTTTCACCGTCAAACTGATGGTCAGTCAGAAAGGTTAATTCAAGTACTCGAGGACATGCTCAGATGTTGTGTTTTAGAATTCCAAGGCAGCTGGGAAAAGTTTCTTCCATTGGTAGAATTTTCCTACAATAATAGCTTTCAGTCGAGCTTAAAGATGGCGCCTTATGAGGCTCTATATGGGTGTAAGTGTAGAACCCCTTTATTTTGGACTGAACTCAAGGAAAACCGAATTCATGGGGTTGATTTAATTAAAGAAGCTGAAGAAAAAGTAAAAGTGATGCGAGAATGTTGAAAAACTGCATCAGACAGACCGAAATCCTATGCGGATTTAAAGAGGAAAGAGATCGGGGACCAAATGGGGGATAAAGTTTTCTTGAAAGTGTCACCATGGAGAAAAATTTTCAAATTCGCTAGAAGGGCAAGTTGAGTCCACGTTTCATTGGACCTTACGAGATTACTGAGAGAGTTGGGCTGGTAGCATACCGTTTGGCGTTGCCATCAGAATTATAGAAGATACATGATGTTTTTCACGTGTCAATGTTGCGACGCTATAGATCAGGCCCTTCACATATAATCACTCCATCAGAAATAGAGATCCGCCCTGACATGACTTATGGTGAAGAACCGGTCAAGATCTTAGCTCGAGAAGTCAAGCAACTGGGAAATAAAGTATTACCTTAGTGAAAGTTCTGTGGCAAAGGCACAGAATAGAAGAATCTACATGGGAACGAGAAGAAATATCCAAACCTTTTTACTGGTAAGATTTTCGAGGACGAAAAATCCTTAAGGGGGAGAGTTGTAACATCCCGAATTTGGGGCTAGTCGGAACAGTGGTCTCGAGACCACTAATCCGAGGTTGAGGAGAATTATTTTAGTACTATTTTATGTGTTGTGGTGTCACTATATGATTATATAGAAATTTTGATGCCTTAATTTTACTAATAGCATGACCAATTGAGAAAAAAGACTAAATCGCATGAGATGCAAAAGTTCTATTTTTAAGGTAGGGGTACCAAATAGCCATAGATTGTTAAATTGAGGTATTTAAAGGGCAATTTATCCCTTTTAATTGGTTGGCCGGTCATGGGCTTTGTGGGAGACAAAGATGGACAAAATTAAGTCAAAGTTAGTAGGAGTTGGTGGCTAATTTGACTAGTTTAATATTAGAATAAAGAAAGAGAAAAATATCATCTTTCTCTACCAATTTTTGCAAGCAAATAGAGGGTTGAAAGCTCAAAAATTTTCAGCAAGCTCTCCTCCAATTTTAGTAAGTGATTTTGAGGATTTTCTTATTAATAGTTGTACTTTTGAAACCCCTAAAGCTTAAGCTTTCAAATGAGGGGACTATTGTGCAATATTGTGTAAAGCTTAGATTTTTCCCATGAGAGCAATCATTTTTATTTGCTGCATTTTTATAGAAGAAAATAAATGTTGGGGAGATGTGAAATAACTTTTGTGAAAGGTGTTGTTGTGAAAACACCTAAATGAGACTAAGATGTAAATGTTATAGTTTAGTAATAAATGCATGAAACAGCTAGATTTGTAGGTTGTTGTAGGAGGAATAAAGGTTTAGCTAGACTTAATTGTTGAGGAAATGTGTTGAGTAATAATTTACGGGCTTAGGGGCAAAATTGTAATTTTGCCAATGTACAAGGGCAAAATGGTCATTTTGCCCAAGTGAAGAATTTGATGTATTGTAATCATAGGAAATCTAAATGAATGAATTTCATGATTATAGATCAAGAAAAACGAAGCCCCGATCGAAACCGAGGCAAGAACAAAGTCGAGGACTAAATTGCACATCTCCCTACATTTTGTATATTGAGGTAAGTTTGTATGATTTCTAAGCTTTATGATCACTATCATTGAATTGTTTAGTATAATATACATTGCTATTTTGTAATGCCTATCATTTTTGTGAACAAAGAGATTAAACATGAGCAAGCCCCGATTGAATATTAATTCCCCAGGATACCCGATATACCACACAAGATATCATGTGAGTCCAAGGCAAGCTTGGCATTGATCAAGATATCATGTAAGTCTAAGGCAAGCTTGGCATTGATCAAGATATCATGTAAGTCCAAGGCATGCTTGGCATTGATCAAGATATCATGTAAGTCCAAGGCAAGCTTGGCATTGATCAAGATATCATATAAGTCCAAGGCAAGCTTGGCATTGGTCAAGATATCATATAAGTCCAAGGCAAGCTTGGCATTGAGTAAGTTATCAAGGGCAAGACTTCATGTAAGTCCATGTCAAGACATGGCCTTGAAAACAAGATGAGAAATTCTTTGTAAGACCATGCTTAAGATATGGCTTTGGCAACATGTTAAGTGGGAAGAGATCTAGTATCCTCGGGTATTCGTAGAAGTTCATCGGGCAAACAAGTAAGGTTAATAATGAGGTAACGAGAGGGCTAAGAAAGCAAAGCTAGCATCAAAATGAATTAAATATTACTCATGTTATGAATGAAAAATTAGAGATCATAATGATTATTGTTTAAGTATGCTGATCAATGTGATCAAGTGACACAGGTATCATGTTTACTTTACAAAAATGAGTATAGTGAGCATCATGAGACATGTAAGAACCAAGTATGAGTAAGTAAGCTTTAGAGCTGAAATTACGATACTATTGTTATGCTAAATGATTTTTATTAAGCAAGCTTATTGACATGAGTTTTACATGCAAACTTACTAAGCTAAATGCTTACGTATTTGATTGTTTCTTTCTATGTAGTCCCGCCAAGCTAATTTGTGGATCATCAGAGTCGAAGCTCGTAGCACACTATCAACTCTTATTTTGGTATAGCCAAGTTACTTTACTAAGTATGGCATGTATAGGAAACATTCATTTTGTGGACATGTTTTTAGAAGGGCCTTTGTAAAGGCTATCAAGCTTATTATTCTTTTGTATATGGCTAAGTGATTGGCCAAATTTGACTAAGTATGTACGTTTATTGAGATCAATGAAGCATGTAGTATTATTCATAAAATTGGGTTGTTATCACATAGTTGAATGGTGTATGGATATGATCTTCAGTTCAGGGTGGCTAACGGCTTGGTAAATAGCCTATAAGTGCCTACACGGTTGGACACATGGGCGTGTGTCAAGGCCGCGTTAACCCTGCACCTTAGTATTATTAATCAGAATAGGCCACGGGTAAATTCCACGGCTGTGTGTATAGACCATGTTGTACACATAGGTTGGACATGGGTGTGTTTCCAGACCGTGCTGATTTAGTCAGTATATCAAGGATTAGCATATGGTCTAAGCCCACGGGCGTTTCATGGCCATGTGAAATTAGTCAGTAGCCTCCCACGGTTGGAAGACACGGGTGTGTCTAAGGCATGCGAAAATGGTCGGTAGCTTCCCACGGTTTGAGGGCATGGGCGTGCTTAAGGGTACACGTGTGCGTTTCAAGTCACATGGGTGTGTGAACCCTGTTTCAGAAAAAATGAATTATTTGATTTAGTTCCGAAAGTTTTCAGACATGAGTTTAAGGCCTCGTAGGCCTTTGTAATGTATGTGTTGACTAAGAAAGTGAAATTTTTAAGTTGGAACGAATTTTATAGCCATAAGTACATGTTTAAGTGAGTTCAAGCATAGTAATGTCTTATATCTTGACCTAGCTTAGGTCTCGGATAACGGGGTGTTACAATAAGAAAAGAGCCGAAAATCTTGCAGCAGACCACCTATCTAGACTTGAGAATCCACACATAGAAGAACGAGAAGAGACAGAGATAAATGACTCATTCCTTGCTGAACAATTATTCTCTATAAGCAACTATGAGGTACCTTGGTTTGCAGATATTGTGAATTTTTAGCTGCTAACATCATACCGAAAAAGTTAACACATCATCAAAAGAATCGATTCTTTTCTGATGTGAAGAACAATTTTTGGGAGGATCCCTTTCTTTTCCGTATATGTGCAGACCATGTAATTCGGAGATGTGTTACAAAGGAAGAAGCAAGCAAAATCCTAGAACACTGCCACTCCGGACCTTCAGGAGGGTACTACAGTGGCGTTAAGACGGTGTACAAAATACTCAAATCAGGTTTCTATTGGCCCACTTTATTTAAAGATGTCAACAGGTATGTCGCTTCGTGTGATAAATACCAAAGAATAGGTAATATTTCTAAACGTGATGAAATGCCTCAAACATACATGCTATCATATGAAATATTCGATATATGAGGTATTGATTTTATGAGTCCATTCCCTAGTTCATTCAGAAACAAATACATCTTAGTGGCTGTAGATTATATGTCAAAATGGGTGGAAGCAGAAGCTTTACCCACCAATGATGCCAGAGTAGTAGTTAAGTTTCTAAAAAACCTATTTTCTCGATTTGGAACACCTAGAGCAATCATTATTGATAGGGATACTCATTTTTGTAATACCCAGTTTGATAAAGTTTGAAAAAAATATGGAGTACACCACGAATATCTACCCATATCACCCTCAAACCAAGTGGGCAGCGAGTATGGCCGAGAACTTAAACGCATTCTAGAAAAAACGGTTGAATCAAACAGAAAAGATTAGGCACTAAAAGTAGATGATGCCTTATGGGCCTATAGAACAGCGTTTAAAACCTCCTAGGAACATCCCCATACAAGCTTGTCTACGAAAAAATTTTTCATTTGCCATTCGAGTTAGAACACAAAGCTTTTTGGGCTATAAAATTCTTAAACTATGATTTTAAAACTGCAAGAGAGAAAAGAATGATGCAGATAAACGAACTAGGCTAATGGAGAGCTGATGCCTACAAGAATTCAAAACTATACAAGGAGGAAACAAAGCGATGCCACAATGCTCGTCTAAAGAAATCAAAACAATTCGAAGTAGGGGACTTGGTCCTACTATACAACTTAAGGCTTAAGCTGTTTCTTGGGAAGCTGAAATCAAGATGGTTGGGTCCATTCATGATCAAAACAATTTTTCCCTATGACACAATTGAGGTAACTCATCCTACTCAAGGCACATTCAAGGTAAATGGTCACCGACTCAAAATATATAATGGTGAAGATGTTAGGAATATGAGAGAGGAGCTCCAGCTCCGTGAACCTTCTTATAGAACTGAAAATAGGGTAAGTCTAGCTTAAGACTTTAAACGAGCGCTTCTCAGGAGGTAACTTGAACACTAACTTTAATAACATTATTTTCAGCATCTAAACTCCATACTAATTAATCCAACAAAGTGCAGGTTTTAGACCACACGGCCTTGCACACGGGCGTGCCCATGGCCGTGTGGAACCCACGAGACAAAACATGGGCGTACTTATAGCCATGTATGATAAAAGGCAATTTTTTCCCAAACACGGGCAGGACACGGCCGTGCCTTACAACCGTGGACTATCCTGACTTATTGAACACTAGCAGAACACGCCTGTGCCTTACAACTATGGACTATCCTGACTTATCAAACACGGGCGAAACATGCCCGTTCTACATGACCGTGTGAAGGAGAACACAGGCGTGCCACTATAACCACGGCTGTGGCCAAGTACCTGAACGCGCCCAAAATTCAAAATCACGAAAAACACGGGCGTATTAAAATCAAGCACGGGCGTGGCCTCTTCCTGTGCTCTCACCCTTATATAAGCAACTTAAACCCCTCATCTTCCCCAAATCAACCCTAAAAACGATATGCCCCACACCACGGCTGTGCGATGCGGCCATGGTCGACACTGACTTATCACACACGGGCATTACGATCCACAACACGGCCGTGTGAGGTTGTCGTGTGCCTCGACACACCCATGGTACACAGTCGTGGAATGGTGTTAGGATCCAAAACTCTATTTAAACCTCTCGACCCCTCCTTATTTCACCCATTAACCTTCATCCCTACCTTTTTTCCCTTAGATTTCTCTCTTTTTCTCCTATCATTCTTACAACTCTTGAGACACCTTAACGATGTAAAAGAAGCGGAAGGATTCAAACACAATCTCCCTGTGGGAGACCGATCTACATAAGTTCATACCGGCCGCTTCAACCCTCTAACATGCCAAGGGTCTTCGAGACCTTTTCAGTTCTATTTTTCTTTTCTCTTTTGCTTCAATTTCTTTATCTTTACTTCTCTTCTGCTTAATTTAGTTTATTTTACTTTAGTTTCTTAATTTTAGCTTCTAAAGGCTGCTAGGGAATCACGCACCATAGCCTTAGAAATCACCCCTACCTCACGAATCATCTATCAATAAAGACTCTTCAGTCCATTAGTCTTCTCTTTTAATTTCAGTTTTCTTCTTAGTCTCCTTCTCTTTATTTTTCTTGTCTTTAATTATATTATTAATATATTTTTTAATGTTTCTTTAGATTTCCTGGCTATATCTTTACATGCTCCCAAATTTCTTCATCTAGTACAGAGATTGTCGGTAGCCACCCCACCAGCACCATAGAAAACACCACCACCGCTCCTCCAACTCATCTTTTGCCATGACCACTGCCAAACTCTCAGAGTCATTTGAAATTCAGGAACTGTTACTTCTCCCCTTCTCTTTTGAATTCATTATTATATAATTATTTATCTATCTTTGTACATTGAGGGCAATGTACATCTTATGTGTGGGGGGTAAAAGTACCTAACTTTTTGCATTATTCTCAAATCCCTGAATTTTATCTAGTTCTTAAGTAATTTTCTCATATTACTAATTAGGATGAAATTTCTGATCATTTATGATTCTTATTGATATGTCTTTGAGTAAGTCATATTTAATTGTGCATTGATGATTTAAAATTTAAGATACTAGAGAATTAAGCATGATAAGTCTATTTTTCAAGAATAAAAAATTTTCTAGGTTGTTGAACTGAATTTGAATATTACCTTGAAGTTTGAAATTTATAGGGATTGATGTCAAATACCCATAATTTTTATGAGATTTGAGCCTTAGAGAGCATATATTCTTTTTCATGCTCACTTTATTGATTATGAGTGTGTCAACACTGACTTGTTATCCTAGAACTTGCCTCGATTATACATGTCAAGACCACATTATTGATTTGATATACTGAGATGATAAAGGCACTTAGGTTTTAACCCACTCACTCCACTAAAAATCGTACCTACATAATTAACCCCTAGTGAACCCCGTTGATCCTAACAACCCTTTTTATTGATTCACCCACTAATATTAACCAAAAACCCTTTGTATTTGTTATCACCATTCTTTTGACTGCCCTTCTATCGAGAATTGATTTGACCAGTTGCCTAAATAGTTTATTTCAGTTGATAAAGTTCTTTCTTTATTATGTATTTTTTTAGTTTGTTCTTAAAAAAAATGAAAAACGAAAAAAATCAAAGTATATTCAGTATTAGTAATATAAAAAAGTAAGCTTGTACATTTAAATTTCAATTATCGAAGAAAAAGCTCGTATTATTAGTTTCAAAGTTTCAATTGATGTAATCATTTATTTTCTAGTTCATTATTTTTAGTTAGGTGATTTGTCAATTCGATCTCGATTCTAACCCTTCTAATTTAGCCTTTATCCACACCTTTAACCTAAGCCCCGTTACAACCTTGTTAAAGACCTTTTGATTTGTGTATCATCTCATATTACAGTGGTGGAGATTTGATTTTCAGGCAAGCCTATGGGATTAACTTTTTAGGTTTGACTTATGAGTGCTTATTCTTGAACCTTAAACACTTCGAGTTCTTTGAGTGAATCTTTAGTGAGGATGTCAATCCTTTTCAGTTTTGAATTAAAGGTAATTATTTAGATAAGGGGAGACACCTATGTTTTCCTGCTACAAATACATGACATAGAATTGTTTGAATCTTTAAGAGTCTTTGAGTTAAATTATCCATGTATGAATTATCTATGGATTATGATGAAGCATTGTTGATGAGGATTATGAATTATGGAAAGTTCGTTTTAATTGTAAGTTGAGAATTTTGCTTGAGGACAAGCAAAAGCTTAAGTGTGGGGGTATTTGATAAACCGTAAAAGTAACATATTTTAATCCCACATTTAGCATGTTTCCGGATGATTTAGCACTTGATTTATGTAAAAAGGTGCTCTTAATCCTTTTTTTTCATGTTTTATACCCAGGAAAGCACCGGAGGATGAAAAGAACGAGAAACAGGCTTAAAACTGGCCAATTTGGGCCAAAGTGGAATTCGACACAGCCTGGACTTCAAGCCACACGGCCGTGCCTTGTCAATTAACTAGAACATGGCCTAACCACGATTTACACGTCCGTGGCTCCATCACCAGACCCGAACACTGCCTGAAGTCGATTCACATAGACGTGTGCCATGGCAGTGCCCCTATCGTGGAAGAGAGGAATTTCACTCGAAAAAAGATCCTTAGGGAGAAAGAAATGCATTCCAAGAGCCTATATAAAGACCCTAAGTGTAACCTAAAAGAGGGCAGTCAGTTAGGCAGTCAACTAGGCCAAGGAACCGAGCCAGAATGCCAGATTCGTGAGAATCACTCGAAGATAGCCCGTTGATCCATCTCAAAAAGCCGGAGTTCTACTCAAGACGGGGATCTCTCCTTCAATTTATTTAGGGGGTTTTAGGGATTTCTTATATTTTGTTTTATCTTTTCTCTTGAGATGTTTTATTTTATCATTATGAACTAAACCCTTCAGATACTTGAAGGGGATGAAACCTAGATGAATCTTGTTATTATTTTCTGAACTATTTGATAAATACTTAGTTTGTTCTTAATTATGTGTGCTTAATTCTTGTGTTGATTAATTTTAGGATATTAATTCAAGTATGATGTGCTTAGGTGGTGGAGCAAAAGTCCCTGCTTAAGAGTAGATCTAGCGTAATTAAGCGGAGTTGATCATGCGCCTAGAGATAAGGTGACGAGATTTTGCAGGATTAGGGTGAAACCTAATATGGGAGTCCATAGATCGAGTTAATGCGATTATAGGAGTTTTAATTAGAAAGATATTTCAATTAATCAACATAGGGTTAGACGTTATTCTCCTTGAGAGAGGGTTTAATATAAATTAGGGACTCTTACAGATCAGGCTAAGTGAATAAATCATCTGGTTCAGTATTAGATAACAAGTGAAGTCTAGGTGGATTCCTTTTAGGGTATCGTCGTAATCAACTGAGTTTTCCAAATAGTATTTCTCCAATTCATTCTTTTTGTCTTTGTGTCTTAGTTTAGTAATTAGTTAGTTTTTAGTTTAATCAATCAATCACTTCGTATTTAGGCTAAATAATAGAAAGAAAGTGAGTATTAGTATTTTAATTCCCTTGGGTTCGACAATCCGGTCTTGCCTAAACTATACTACTGTTCGATAGGTGCACTTGCCTTAAGTCGTTGTCAGAGTTAGTTTCCAGGTTCGATCATTCTCTTTTTAAATTTTAAAACTTGCCAATTTAGGACGATCAGTACTCACTAGGTCCGCTGAATCTGCTGATTGGGGAGCCATATGCTACGATCTTCTGGGTGTGATTCTGGATACTATTTACGGAGGTCGGATCGATATGGGCTGGTTACGAGACACATTCTTGGAGCCGGGGGATGATTCAACTGAAGTGGAAAAAGTATGATACGCTCAGGCATACATCCTTCAGATCCTCAGAGGTTATCTGATGCCGGATGTAACAACCCAATTTTTAGTGGCGTCGAAAATAGTGGTTCGAGGCCACCAAATCCAGCAAGTAAGTTTGTAAATATTATTATTTATTATTTATGAGTCAAATATGGTTTTAAAAAGGTTTTTGAATTAGTAATTTGTGTTTTATAATGATTTATTAGTCAAATGGTTTTAGAAAGTGAGGTATCAGGACCTCGTTTCTACAAACCGAGTCGTAAATATCTTTATAAATATTTACGGAGTGTCATTAAGGTAGTATTAAAGTTTTATTGAAAAATTTTAACTTTTGATAGTTAATTAATTAAAAGAACTAAATTGAAAAATGTACAAAACATGCTAATTATAATATTTAAGTAATTAAATGGCTTGATTGATAAAAAGAGGAAGGAACTAAGAAGCAAATATACCAAAATTAGAAGGGTGAGGCGGCATAAGGAAGGAAAATAATAAAATAAAGCCATTCAATGGCAAAATTATAATTTAATTGAAATTAAAATGAAACAAATTGAAAATTTTTTAGACATTTCTTCTTATTTCGGTCTAAACTACCATAGAAGAGAAACTTTTAAGTTGGTTATTGATATTTTTCTTCATGTGATTTCAATTCTTACCGTTTCTTATAATTTTATGTTTTGAGAATGTTACAATTAGGTCCAACTAAACCTTACATTAGTTTTTTATTTTATTAAAAATTTTGGAAGTTTCCATTGATGGATATATATGATTTTAGTTATTAAATGATGAATTTTAGATATTAATTGTTATCTAAAATTATTTTATTAAGTGATTTTTGATGAATTTCCTGATTAGGGACTAAATTGTTAAAATAGTAAAAATACAAGGGTTTGTTGTGAAATTATTGCAAAAATAGACTTTATTGAATGCCATGAATATTTGGCTAGCATGGGTTTGCATTAAAAATAGTTCTTTGCATGATTTGGGCTTAGGGACTAAATTGAATAAAAGTAAAACTTTAGGGGCAATTTTGTAAAAATATCAAAAAGACCAAATTATATGAAATGGATTGTTTTATTGTCTAAATTAATAAATTGAATGAAATTATTAATTTAGGTCAAGATCGGGTGGAAAATTGATGAAAATAGAAAATTATCAAAATGCCTCTGAATCTTACGGTACGTTTGGTTCACTGTAATAGAATATGGCTGTAATTGAATAGAGCTGTAATGGAATAGAGCTGTAATCAATAATTCAACTGTTTGGTTGAATGGAATGGAATTGAGTTGTAATAGAATTATTGTGTTTGGTTGAATGGGATAGATGTTGTAATAGTATAAGGAAAAAGACTTAAATGACTAAAGTACCTTAGCAGAAATTTTTTAGGCAGATGATTATTGTTACTATTATTGTTATTAAATTTTAATAAAATTATTGTTAAATATATTTTATTAAAAAATAATAAATAATTTAACCATATTTTAACATGATTATTATTAAATATAATTTCATAAAAATATAATTTAATAATATTCTTAATATAATTATTATTATATGAATTAAAAATCATAATATATAATACTATAAAAATAATATATAATCTACTTTATTATTTTTAAATTGCAATACATATTTAATGTGCTAAAATATTATTAGTGAAACAAATAATTTAATTATTCTACAATAAAAATAAAATATTAGAAGCAATGATCCGAAATTTTACTCAATGCGATAGCCTTCATACTCGATTAAACCTTCTACTTCACATAATGTTGAATATAATTTTAAAGCACTTTCTTGAATGGTGACTAGTCAACACCATTTATAACATTGGAATAAGGCATAAACATTAGAGGCAATGCATTTAATTTCACCTTCAATAATGATGATGAAAGCTATGTATTGGTTGAGCTAACTATTCTTTTGGAGGAACCATTCAGATTGGGGAAGCCTTTAAGGATGAGATGTTGCTGTGTTAAGGTAATTATCATATGTTTTCTATGATAAAAGTTGCTTGTTTCTTTTACTGTAATTTAAAAAAAATATAGACTTTGGCTCAATAGTAATACCATTGAACTGGTGAGGTTAAGATCATACCGATTTGATCACTTTAACTTTTATTCATTGATATTAACCATTAAATGGCAATCTCGAAGGGGGACATGTTACTCTCTTTTATAGTAGTACATACACTCCCAAAGAAATTAAGTAAATTGGAGAGATTTGATTTGATATGATAAATTATCCTTGAAAAAACAGGTTAAACAAAAATCAGTCATGTAGAAACATCAACTCGAGCTTCAAAATGATCGATTCCACTTTTATTCTCTGCTTTACTTCTCCTAAGAATAGAAACTGAATCAAGAAAAAAAGAAGCATAAACAACGGATGGAGAGTACATAAATCTTTTCATCTCTAATGGTCATCAAAGCATTGCCAAAAATAAATGGAACTTCATAACCATACATAAATAATGCGATATCTTAACCACACCTTATAATTTGCTACATCAATGAATATACCATCTACTCCAAAAACCTGTTTTAATTGCAAGCATCATACCTTAGGCCTTTCCATGCCACTTCCAAAATATCCTATCCCAAAAGACAAGGATGAGTACACAACTGCAATGTCTATAGCTTTCAGTTTTGGAGGATTTCCTGGAACCTAAACCAATAAATTCATATATAACAACTAATCCGTTAAGTGTAATTTTTTTTCGAAAGATATATTTTGGTTTAATTGAGATCTCGCCCTGATAGGAGCATCCGCTTGCACGATTAAAATCCCAGCACTTTTATCAGTATCAGCTTGATTACTATCTTGAGCAACAGAGCGAAGAACTTTCGTGCAAGCAGAGGTAGGACCTGCCTGTGAACTAAGCATGAAAATGACCTTATTAGTTCCTCGAGTATTGCTAATTGCAATGAATCAATTGTAATATCTGAATGCAATCAAATACCTTGCATTGATGCATTGTGCTATGCATTACAAGAATTTCCTTCAAAAGAAATATCAATATTAGCTTTGGCATCAAGAAGCATTGCTTTGTAGTGTTTCCATTGTGCTTTTGCCTTCGGTGTCACCAACCACTATTTTGAAATAGAAACAATAAAATTTTACTAAAGATAAGAATGACCTATTAGAAACCTTACACTGAATAATAACTATTTTGAAATGGAAAAATAAATAGAACACTGCAGAAGAACCCCAAACTTGATCAGCCTTAACCATAGATTCAGGTAAGGCAATACCATTAGATTTTGCCCATAGGCGTGCACCTTCACCAACCAAGAACCTTGGAAAATCATATACAAGGCCAGAGTTATGGGGAAGAAATTGCAGCAACAATAAAAATAAAAACTTGAAAAGAGAAATGTTATAGTAATTCAAAAATAGCAAATAAAAGCAAGGAAAACAGTTGTTTATTACATGGGGGTATTCGACCCAACAAAGAAGACCTTTTTGTTTGTTCCTTCACTAACAAAGCGGCAATCTGAATAGCATTTGGAACACCTGGTCTAAAATTTAACAAAATGGATACTAAGTAACTTCAAGAAAAATATAGAACTTGATCCAAGGGAATATAAAAATTTACCAGGCACAGCTCCAATAGCCCCAAAAGCTCCAGATTGACCATCCATAAGACTTGCATCATATTCAACATTACCATTTTCAGTTAGATTAGAGCCTCTGCCAGCATTTGTGCCGGGATCATCCTTTTAACAAAAAAACATCTTTTTAATTCAAAGGGTCCTCTGTTTTCTTTTTCTTTTTCTTGCTCAAAAACTCTGTAACTGATTTAAAGCTCAAAATCCAAAACCCCTTCAACCCATTACCACAAACAAAAAATTCCAATCTGAAATTGAAATCCCTTACTATTAAGACAAGCAACCTAAAATCCCTTACAATAAACAGAAATGCCCAATAATTCGAAAAAACCAAGCTTAGATTTCTAACCCTAAATTGCCCTAAAATAATCAGATAAAACAATCGACCATTTTTTTTTTGAAAACTCATTTTTTTCACAGCCCCCTTCTAGTGAAATACAAGAAGAGAAGCAAAGAGATGAAATTCTCACAATGGAGGTAAGATTGAGGGGAATAATAACCTTACTCGTCTCAACTTTGGGGAAGCTTTTTACAATGTCGAGATATCTGTCGATGATGGTCATGGGATGAGAATAACTAAACGAGAACTAGGAGACAGGGTTGGGTTGTGGTGGCTTGAGGTGTTTGCTGAAGGAGAGTGGTAAAAGGGCAAGAATGGGAGGTTTTTTTTTCTTATTCGGTGGAGCCTCTGTATTGCTATTCTTTAGATCAGGTGGGGAATGGCTATTACAAGAGGAGTGGAGTGGGAGATGAATCAAATTCTGTCGAATGGAGGATTTGGTGAACCAAACTAATGAATATCATCGAATCATCTAGGAGTAGTTTGGCTATTCATGAAACGTGCTCTTAGTATCTCTGTAATTTAGCCAGGTAAATTCGTACGGTTAAAATTTAATATTTTGTATAAATTGATGAATGATATTATTTATTTATTCTATTGTTGGAATTATAATATTGAATTGGATTTCGGTTTGAATGGAACGCGGGATTTGAGTACATTCTTAAATTGGTGTATGATGGTATTAGAGGGAGATATCAGCATATTAACCAACTAAATCGAGGTTCAGCATTTGTTGCGAACTCTCATGTTTTACTTTATGTTTGGAGTGATTGGGTGGACTAGCTCTTACAAGCTTCTGTTCAACTATAATGAGCTTCTGTTGGTGTGTTTTGGTGGACCAGCTCTATGAGCTTTTGTTGATGATGTACTCTTATCGTAAGTCCTTCTTCATATGGAAAATTTCGATAAGGTAAATTGTTTAATGAATTTGAAAGATTTTTTAATTATTGAATGGCTAATGCTAATGTATAAATAATTGTTGTTTGATATGTGAATAGCTATTTATATAGCTTTGTGTGAATTGAGACATTGTTAATCAATAAAAGATGTTAGCATGTGCAATTTGAGTATAGTACGAAATGATGTTGAAATAATGTGCTAATATGTATGGATTAAAATCATTGCATTTGACAGTTAATTGAAATGGATTGAAATTGGTATCTATGTAACACCCCTAACCCTTATCTGTCGTCAAAACAGGGTTATAGAACATTACTAGACTTTACGGACTAATTACGAATATTTCATTACCTTTATTATACAAATCAAGAATCAATCATATAACACTTATATTGTCCCTTAGATGAGCCCTCGAGGCCCAATATACACCTTATAAGTGAATCGGGACTAAATTGGATACTCAGGGAATTTTTCCCAAAATTTTAAAAAATTTCTTAGGAGCAGGGGACACACGCCCGTGTGGCCGACCGTGTGGCTCACACGGCCATGAGACATGCCCGTGTCTTAGGCTGTGTAGACATTTGGTGTGAGGCACACGGCTGTGTCCCAGCCTGTGTCCATACCCATGTAACTCTCTGACTTAGGTCACACGGCCAGCCACACGCCTGTGTGCTAGGCCATGTGCTAGGTACAGGGGTCATACACACGTGTGTTAGGCTGTGTGTAAAAACCTGGGCATTTTGTTTTGAAATTTTAAGGTGAAGGGGCCATACGGCCCCCATGACACACGGCTGAGACACACGCCCGTATGGATGAAAATAGGTCATTTTAAGGCCACTTTTCTCACCCTTTTTGATAACAACCTATACACAATATTTCAAAACATCAAATAGCCTCAAACAAGCAATCAACACAAGCCAAAAATCATGTTTGAAACATAACATAACATTACAAAACTCATTTACCTAACTTACCAACATAACTCATTTCATTAATTTACCAAAATTTACTACTAATTACATGCATACATATATATATATATATATATATATATATATATAAATATCATTCACAATCATACTTCAATCTAGTTCTTTTCCAATCCAACCCTATACATGCCATATAAACCATAAAGTGTATAATAAAAATCTACTGTAGCAACTGGATAGTGTGACCCGACGTGTTGATTCGATCCTCCGAACTTCTTGAAAATCTACAAAGAACATTAAATGACACAAGTAAGCTTAATGGAGCTTAGTAAGTTCATTGGCTTTAAATAAAAATCTTATCGAACATACTATAATAATTCATTTTAAGTAAATCATTCATTACATATTTCCTTTCAACCACAACTTTAATTGATGAATTCACTTGTTTCATCTCAAATTCAATAATATCATTGAGTCTACGAACAATAATTCCATATGTCACTTACTGGATTACCAACTTTTGTCAAATTGGTGAACGTCTTACAGATATGAGTACATCGTATACAGAAGCCTTAAGGCTATACAAAAGCACATAAGTGCTAAATGGAAACCCGTAAGGGTTGAACGGAAGCTCATAAGAGCTGAACAGAAATCCATAAAGGTTAAACTGAAGCTCAAAAGAGCTGAACTGAAACCCAGAAGGTTTAAAATGAAACTCATATGAGTTAACTGAAGCTCATGAGAGCTAAATGGAAAGCAAACACGAGAGTTCGCAATAGATGCTGAACCTCGGTTTACTTGGGTAATCTTGCCGTCAATTTCTCTTTTACATTGAATGACTGTACTCAATCTTGCGTTCCATTCACTTCGAACACTTGATTCATTTTCATAAATTTAATAATAATATTATTTTCAAAAAATGTTACAAATAAATACAAAATACCATTCATCAATTAACATATAATATTAAAATTTAACCATACGAACTTACCTGGGTTAAATTGTAAGTTTGTTGTAATTCGAGAATTATTCGACTATTTTCTCTTTTTCATGTTAGTCTACAGGCTCTTGATCTAAAATGTAAAATTATTCATTCATTAGCACATGTTTCAATTCTAATTCACTTCACAATTTATACCCATTAATTTTTGAAATTGCACAATTATCCCAACTTTTACAATTTTTGCAAATTAGTCCCTCACCAATTAGCCCATCAAATAAGCTAAATTTTCTCAAGTAACACTTTATTTAAATATTCTAAACTATTACATAGACTTTGATAAACATAATTTAATATCGAACCCTAAGATTCAACCTTTTTCATAATTTGGTCCTAAAATCAATTTCCCTTGAAATCACTTGATAAAATCATCATATACCAAAATTAAAGCTTCAAATCCATGTTAATTCATCATAAAAATTCAACACTCATCAATGGTAACTTCCAAGATTACTCATAAAATAAAAAACTAATGAATTAAATAGTTGGACCTAGTTGCAAAAGTCTTAAAAATACAAAAATTTCAAGAAAAGAGTAAGAATTGAACTCACATGTAGCAAAATATGAAAACCAACTTCTTAAGGGTTCTTCAATGGTGTTTTTGGCTGGGAATTACGAAGAAATTCTCTAGAATTCTCTTTTTATTTCAATTTTGTAGCTAAATTTTTTAATTTTTCCAATTTTGCCCTTATTTCACCTGATTCTTTGATTTTTTTCTACATATGCTGCCTAAGCCATTATCTTTGGGATAATTTGCCTTTTAAGTCCTCCCTCATTTAACACTTGAGCTATTTAATCATTTTAGCAAGTTTTGCACCTTTTTCAATTTAGTTCTTTTTAATTAATTAACTATCAAAACGTTAAAATTTTCTAACGAAATCTTAATACTAACTTAATGACACTCCATAAATATTTATAAAAATATTTACGGCTCGATTCATGAAATCAAGGTCTCGATTCATGAAATAGAGGTCTCGTTTCATGAAATCGAGGGCTCGATTCATGAAATCGAGGGCTCGATTCATGAAATCGAGGTCTCGATTCGTCGTTTTCAAAACCATTTTACCTAATAACTCTTCTTAAAACATAAATTGCCAATTCAAGAATATTTCTAAAAGCACACTTGACTCATAAATAATAATTAATAAAATTTTCGAACTCACTCATCAGATTTAATGGTCTTAAACCACTGTTTCTGACACCACTGAAAATTGGGCTGTTACAACTCTCCCCCCTTTAGGAAATTTCGTCCTCAAAATTTGTTACTTGAGAATAAGTTTGGATACTGTGATCTCATCGATTCTTCTGTTTCCCAAGTAGCCTCCTCCGAACCATAACGGTGCCATAATCTTTTACTAATGGTACTCGTTTATTTCACAATTCCTTAACCTCTCGAGCTAAAATCTTTACCGATTCTTCTGAATACGTCATGTCTAGTTGCAGTTCAATCTCACTGTGAGGAATTACGTGTAAAGGATCAGACCTGTACTGTCTAAACATTGATACATGAAACACATTATGAATTTTCTAAAGTTCTAAGGTAGAGCTAATCTATAAGCTACTGGAACGATTCTTTCAATGATTTTATACGGTCCAATAAATCTTGGACTCAATTTCCCTTTTCTACCAAACTGCAATACTTTCTTCTACGGTGAAACTTTTAAGAATACTCGATCACCCACATCAAATTCTATTTCTTTTCTTTTCAAGTCTGCATATGATTTTTGACAGTTAGAAGCAGCCTTCAAACTGTCCCGGATGATTCGAACTTTATCTTCAGTTTCTCGGATTAAATCGACTTCCACTAACTTGGATTCACTCAATTCATACCAATACATTGGAGTCTTACATTTTATTCCATAAAGAGCTTCAAATGGTGCCATTTTAAGACTAAATTGATAACTATTATTATATGTAAATTCAGCCAACGGTAAATACCTTTCCCAGCTACCTCCAAACTCATGTATACAACATCTCAACATGTCTTCTAGAATCTGAATTACTCGTTTTGATTGCCCGTCAGTTTGAGGATGAAATGCTCTGCTGAAATTTAGCTTAGTACCTAGAGCTTCTTATAGTTTACTCCAAAACCTCGATGTAAACCTCGGATCTTGATTCGAAATAATAGATGTTGGAACCCTATGTAGTCTTACAATCTCAGAAATATATAATTCTGCTGACTTTTCAAGTGAAAAGTCTATTCTGACAGGGATAAAATGTGTTGACTTAGTCAATCTATCAATAATCACCCAGATCGAATCTTTCTTTCTCGGAGTCATAGGTAATCTGGATACAAAATACACCGTGACATGCTCCCATTTTCACTTAGGAATCATGACAGGTTGCAAAAAACTCGTTTGTACCTGATGTCCTGCTTTCACTTGCTGATAAATCAAACACTTAGATACAAACTCACTAATTTCTCGTTTCATACCCGACCAACAATATAACCGTTTCAAATTACAATACATCTTTGTGCTTCCTGGATGAATAGAATACATGCTACTATGAGCTTTAGAGAGAATGTCATTTTTCAAATCTGAATTATTCGAAACACAAATTCTATTGCGATATCACAACATACCATTATCATCAATGTCATACTCTGAACTCGAATTATTCTGTACCATCTGTCATTTCAGCACCAATTTCGGATCTTCATCTTGTAATTCACGAATCCGTTGAAGGAATACAGGTTTTGCTTTCAGCTTTGCTAACACAGAACCATTTTCTTTAAGAGACAAATGAGCGTTCATCGCTCGCAGTGCAAATAATGACGACTTTCTACTAAGTGCATCTGCAACCACATTAACCTTCCCCGGGTGGTAGTCAATAACTAAATTATAATCTTTCAATAGTTCTAACCACCGCCTCTGTCTCAAATTCAACTCTTTCTGAGTCATCAAGTATTTCAAACTTTTATGATCTGTATACACATAACATTTCTCACAGTATAAATAATGTCTCCAAATTTTCAAAGCGAATACAATTGCAGCCAATTCGAGATAATGCGTAGGATAATTTTTCTCATGTGGTTTTAACTGTCGAGAAGCATAGGCCACTACTTTTCCTTACTACATCAATACACAACCCAATCCATTTAAAGATGCATCACAGTACACAACATACGGTATACCCGATTCCGGCTAAGTCAAGACCGATGCTTCTGTTAACATTTTCTTTAATTGATCAAAACTCTATTGACACTCATTAGACCACACAAATTCAACATTCATTTGTAACAATCGAGTCAATGGTGAAGCAATCATCGAAATTTTTTTGACAAAACTTCGGTGATAACCTGCTAAACCTAGAAAACTTCGTACTTCTGTAATATTCTTTAGAGTTTTCCAATTTACCACAGAAAAAACTTTATTCGGATTAACTCAAATCCCATCAGTTGATACGATGTGACCTAGGAATCTAACCTCGTGTGTCCGAATTTACATTTGCTAAACTTTGCATACAACTGCCTTTCTCTCAAAATCTGTAGCACAATTCTCAAGTGTTGAGCATGTTCGGACTTTGTCTTTGAATAGATTAGTATATCATCGATAAACACAACCATAAATCTATCTAAATAAGGTTGAAAAATCTGATTCATTAAATCCATGAAAGTAGCAGGAGCATTAGTCAAGCTGAATGGCATTACCAAAAACTCATAATGACCATATCGAGTTCTGAAAGCATTCTTCGGCACATCACATTCTTTAACCTTCAACTGATAATATCCAGATCTGTGGTCTATCTTTGAAAATACTGCAGCACCTTTCAATTGATCAAACAAATCATCAATACGAGGCAAAGGATATTTGTTTTAATTGTGACCTTATTCAACTGCCTGTATGTAACACCCCTAACCCGAAACTATTGCCGAAATAGGGTTAAGAGGCATTACCAAACAATTGAATCATTTCACATCCTATTTACGACACAAAGTCAATCATCATCATAACACATCAAGACATAATCAAATAGTCCCTTATTGAGGCCTACAAGACCTCAAACACATGCTTGAGAGGGGTCGGGACTAAACCGAACACTTACAAAAGATTTAGAAATTTCAAACACTCAACAAGTCTGTTGAGGCCACATGCCTGTGCCACCAGGCCGTGTGCCTCATACGGTCACCAGACACCTCCATGTGTCCAGGCCGTGCCAAAACAGAGCAAGCATTTTGACTTCTCCACACGACCACCAAGTACACCCGTGTGCCATGGCCGCGTGCTCTTAAGCTAGCTACTGACTTATACCCACAGCTAGGTGATACGCCTGTGCCAAGGCCGTGTACTATTAGGCTAGATCCTGTCATTCACCCACGGTCATTAGGCACGCCATGTGCCATAACCGTGTTGGTAAAACAGGCCATATGCAAGGCCAAATTTGCCACCCACACAAGTGTCAAACCTACAAGCACATTTAAACACAAATTCACCCGCAACTTGATAACCAATTTCATAACAAATGATCATCAATTCATCTAATACAATCTCATATATAATCATGTCAACTTATAACTAAATTGCACCATTTGATCACATTCAATACCAAACATGTTTCACGCTCAAATTCACTATATCATACTAGCATCAAACTATCACTAAGATTACCATTTATAAAACATCACCATTGCCATCAAAACATACCAAATCTATATATGCATATTTCAAACATTTACCTAGCCACATCACATGGCTATTTACACATCTCATACATAATTTACATATCTAGCCTATACATGCCATATTTCAACTATGTACATCTTTCCAAAAGTACCAAAATAGATTGCCGATAGTGTGATTGAGAAGCTGATGATTTTTGGATCCGAGTTAGCTTTACTGACACTACAAAGCAGAGAAACAAATCACACAGTAAGCTTTCCAAAGCTTAGTAAGTTCATAACATAAAACGTTATACTAAACCAACCATCACATGGATTATTTCATAAACACCTATTTACCATACCATACCATAAAGCTAATATGTTCAATTATCATTCCATGATATCAATCATAATTTCGTCTACCACATAGGTTCCGAACGTACCTTAGCCAACACTTAGGTTTCAATTACATTCGCTACTCAATGCTCACTATTTCCTCTCAATCAACTTTTGTCTCTTCATCGATTCAATCCCACACTTAGTGCCCAAATAGTTAGCCGAAGCTTAATTAACATCGCACACTTCGTGCATCCATATCAAATCGATCTTAAATCGGTATCGCACACACAGTGCTCACTACAAAGCCGAAGCTTATATTATTTCGCACACATTATGTTAATCATCTCGATCACCTTTTCGAATACGCACACTTAGTTCCATATAACTCAAGCCCTCACATAGCATTCACATTTTAATATATTCATACCATTCATTTCATAGCATTAAACATAACTAAATACACGTATTATGTCTGAACTTACCTCAGACGTCGAACTATCGAAATGGTCAATTAATTGAGCACTTTATCTTTGCATCGATCACGATCTGAACCTCTCCTTTCTTCGTCTATACATATTCAAATTCAATCCATTCAATCACAATTTCATTCAATTTAGTCCACACATACTTATTTAGGGTATTTTACAAAATAGCCCTCACATTTTCACATTTTGACACTTTAGTCCTTATTTCACAAAATCATCAAATACACAAAATTTCAAAACACATATGCTAGTCGAATTCTTCCTATGCTAATACAAGCTCATACATTTCATTTATTTCACAATTTAGTCCTTCAATTACTCATTTTCTGAATTAAGCCCGAATTACAAAAATTCATCAAAACTCCAAAGACAATTTATCTTAATCTAACACCAACTTTTCATATTTCACTAACAACTAGAACATAGCTCAAGTATTCATCAATGGCTCGTCTCAGCAATATCATCAGTTCATAAAATTTCAACATGGGTTAGCTAGAGCACGAAGCAACGATTTTGAAAACGTAAAAATTATCAAAAATCGAGCTCAAACATACCTTAAATCAAGCTTAACCCTAACCAAAATTTCAAAGCTTTTCTTGCTCCTTTTTCTTTTCTAATTTCGGCACCAAGAAGATGAACATGGTTTCATCTTTCTTTTTATTTTATTTAAAGCATAATAATACAGACTTTACTATTTTACCCTTATTATTAAACATATAAACATATAATCACTAAGGTAATAGTTGTCCATTACCACCCAATATCTTAAAACTTGGTTTAATTGCCTCATAAGGCCTCCACATTAATAAGACAACAACACTTAGGTACTTATAAATCAGCACATAGCTTTTACTCTTTACGTGATCAAATCCTTTCTTTTAATTTGGCACACAATAAAAAAAAATATCACACAGAATTTTCACACAGACTATGTCATATAGAATCAACACCAAAGATAACATTAAAATATCATTTTGACCTCGAATTTGTGGTCTCAAAACCACTGTTTCGACTAGGTCTAAATCAGGCTGTTACACTGTAGTCTATACACAGCCTCAACGAATTATCTTTCTTTTTCACAAATAGAACAGGTGCACCCCATGGAGACATACTTGGTCTGATAAACCTTTTGTTTAGTAACTCTTGCAACAGTGTCTTTAATTCTTTTAATTCAGCTAGTGCCATTCTATATGATGTTACCGATATTAGAGCTGTTCACGAATCACATCAATTACAAACTTAACTTCACGATTAGGTGGTAAACTTGGCAACTCATCAGGAAACACATTAGTAAATTCATTAACAACTGGTAACTGTTCTAACTTCAATTCAGAAACCCCAGTATCAAGAATGTAAGCTAAAAATGTGTCATTTCCTTTTCGCATTAATCTCTGAGTTGAAAAAGCTAAAATAATTCTAACAATTTCTTTCAGATTCTCAGACTCAACAATAATCACCTCTCCTGTTTGACATTTCAAATCAACCCGTTTTTCTCTACAATTTACTATGGCATCATGCTTCGTCAACCAATCCATTGCCAAAATAACATCAAATTCTCGAAAGGGTAGCAACATCAAATCAACAGGGAATTCATAAGCTTTTATTTTTAGTGGGCAATCACGACACACTAAATTAACTATTACACTTTGGCCTAATGGATTAGTGACTTGAAAATCATAATCAGTAGGTTCAACCGACAATTTCTTTTTTGATGCTAATGTAGTACAAACATAAGAATGTGTAGATCCAGAGTCAATCAATGCATATACAGTAACATAAAAAAGATAGAATTTACTAGCTATTACGTCTGGTGCTATAGCTTCTTCTCTCGCTTGGATAGCATAAGTACGTGTAGGTGCCCTAGCCTCTGATTGAGCCGCAGAATCTTTCATACTCGAACGAGCAGTCCCAGCAGTACTATTTTGGCTTGAACGTTTACTTCTTTGGGAAGTGGATAATTGCTTTTCTTTTTGTTCTCCCTCATCTTTTCGCAGTTGAGGACAATCTCGAATAAAATGATCGGTGACTCTTTTATTTGTAGCAAGCTCTAGCTTTACCTTTACATTCAACAGGATGATATTTTTGCACAACATTTGCATTTGGGCCTAGAAACATTCTGCACACTGCCCACACTAACAACATGTCTATTAGTTACCTCGAATTCTTATTGAATCGCCTTATTCTTACTTGATCGTTTCGGCATTGAGGTAGCTCGACTGAAATAATCTCGAGACTTTTTTGCAAGTATAGCTAAAAATGTCTTAGAGGAACTTTTTTTATAAGAATCTTTTTTTTCGTCTATCCCTCTGTATATTTTTGTTATATACCTCTTCCATTTTCTGAGCACGATCTGACAAAATGAAAAATTGTTGTATTTCTGTGCCTCTAATCATCATCTAATTTTATCATTTAGTCTTTCCTCAAATCGAATACACATTTCTTCTTCGATTGGTACAATTTCTCGAGCATATCTACTAAGGTATACAAATTCTCTTTCATACTCGGCTACCGATCATTACCTTATCACAAATCAAGGAATTCCCTCTTCTTTTTGTTTAAATACCTCTTGGTAATAAATGTAACACCCCTAACCCTTGTCCGTCGCTAGAACAGGGTTAATGATAAACCGTAATATGTTCATATTTTAATCCCACATTTAGCATACTTTTGGATGATTTATTCCCTGAATTGTGGAATTTGGTGCTCCTAATCCTTTAATTTCATGTTTTATACTTAGGAGAGCATCGGAGGATGAAAAGAGCGAGAAACGGGCTAAAAATGGAGAAAATGGGCCAAAGGACGAATCAATATGGCCTAGGCCCGAGACACACGACCGTGCCTCTTTAGCAGATCCGACCATGGGCTAGATTCAATTCACGTGGCTGTGCCACACTGGCGTGTCCCTGCCGCAGCAAAGAAGAGTTTCATTCGGATTAGGGTACTTAGAGGCAAAGAAAGACATTCCAAAAGCATATGTAAACACCCTAGAGGTCAATTCCTTTAGGGGGCGTTCAGCTAGGCCAAGGAGCCAAGCCAGAGAGGCCGAATTGTGGGATTCACTCGAAGAAAACCAGTTGATCCATCCCAGAAGCCGGAATCACACTCAAGACTGAAGATCTCTCCTTCAATTCCTTTAGGGGGTTTTAGGGTTTTCTTTATGTTTTTTATTTTTCTTCTGAGATGTATTATTTTATGATTATGAACTAAACCCCTCAAATACATGAGGGGGATGAAACCTAAGACGGATCTTGTTATTGTTTTCTGAACTATATGATAAATACTTGATTTGTTCTTAACTATGTGTTCTTAATTCTTGCTTTGATATTTCAGGATATTGAATCAAGTATTGATGTGCTTAGGTAGAGGAGGAATATTCCCCGTTTAAGAGTAGATCTAGCATAGTTAAGCGGAGTTGATTGCAACCTTAAAGATAGGATGAAAAAAATCTGCCAGATTAAGGTCAAACCTAATATGGGAGTCCATAGATCGCGTTAATGCAATTCTAGGGGTTTTAATTAGAAAGAGATTTCAATTAATCAACCTAGGGTTAGACGTTAGTAGCCTCGAGAGAGGTATTAATATAAATTAGGGAATCCTACAGATCAAGTCGAGTGGATAAATCGTCTGTTTAGAGTTAGATAACAAGTGAAGTCTAGGTGGATTCTTCCTCGGGTATTGCCTTAATCAATTGGTTTTCCCACAAGTATTTCCCCAATTCCTTCTCTGTATCTTAGCATCTTTAGCTTAGTAGTTAGTTAGTTTTAGATTAAATAACAATTCTCTTAATTTTTAGGCTAAATAATAAGAAGAAAGTTAGTATTAGTACTTTTGGTTCCCTTGGGTTTGACAATCCGATCTTGCCAGTAAACTATACTACTGTTCGATAGGTGCGCTTGCCTCAATTGTGGTGATAGTTAGTTTCTAGGCTCGATCATTCATTATATAAATTTTAAGACTTTTTCCACCACCATCAAGTTTTTGGCGCCATTGCCGGGGAAATGAAATATTAAGAACGCTCAATTTTTATTACTTTAGCCATATTTTTTTTTGCAATTAAATTTTATTTTTACTTTTCTAATTTTCTTTTTCTTTTTATATGTTCCTAGCAGGTACCTCTAGTTTATTACTAGAAGGAACCCGACAGGACCCTTAATTTACGACAGTGATATTGAAGGTACTGTTTGCAAAAATCGTAGAGAAATAAGGCGAAGCTTAAATTACATAGAAGAAGAGCAAGAGAACGAAATTAATACTATCAAAGAGATGGATGACAATAATCCGCTACCTCAGGAGGTGGCTGAAAATCTTACTCCTCGAACTATGTATGATTATGCTAAACCTAATTTAACAGGAACTGACTCAAGTATTATTAGACTGCTATTGCTGCAAATAATTTTGAACTGAAACCTAACACAATTTAGATCATACAGCAATTTGTTTAGTTTGATGGTTTGCAGGATGAAGATCCAAATAATCACTTGGTGAATTTCCTAGAATTTTGCGATACTTTCAAAATAAATGGAGTTTATGATGATGCCATCCGTATTCAGTTATTTCCCTTTTCTTTGAGGAATAAAGCTAAACAGTGGCTGAATTCTCTTCCATGAGGATCAATCACTGCATGGTAACAAATGACCGAAAATTTTTTATTAAAATATTTTTCGCCGGCCAAAACGGCCAAATTGAGGAATGATATCTCTTCTTTTGTGCAGATGGATCTAGAAACACCATACGATGCATGGGAGATACACAAAGATCTATTGAGAAGGTGCCCACACCATGGATTACCCTTGTGGCTACAGGTCTAAACTTTTTACAACGGTGTGAACCCTTCAACCAGGCAGTTGATTGATTCAGCCACCGGCGGAACCCTGAATAACAAAACACCTAAGGCGGCCTACGAATTCATTGAAGAGATGTCACTAAATAACTATCAGTGGCAAGTCACAAGGACAAGGCCAACAAAAGCCGCCAGTGTTTTCAACCTCGACGCAGTAACCATGCTATCAAATCAAGTAGAGATGTTAAATAAAAATATTGATGGTTTGTGTTCTTCGCAGTACACCCAATAATGCATTATGACTCAAACCTAGGAGGTGTGGCGAATCCTAAGTACCCACCCTATGGACATGGCACTGAAAACGAACAAGTTCACTATATGGGTAACAATTTTAAACCTCAAAATAACCCTCATAGTAATACTTATAATCCAGGTTGGAGGAACCACCCCAATTTCTCATGGGGTGGTCAAGGAAATCAGAGACAACAATCCCCTCCAAACTTCCAACAACAGCCCTAACCACAGGAAAAGAAGCTGAACCTTGAGGAGATGCTGACAAAATTCATAGCGGTGTTAGAAACACGTTTCAAAAACACCGAAACAACACTTAAAAATCAACAAGCATCGATTCAAGTGATCGAGAACCAGTTAGGGCAACTCACTAAGCTGATCTCTGAATGACCACAAGGTAGCTTTCCAAGTAACACTAAGACTAACCCAAAGGAGCAATTTCAAGCGATAACAACTCATGACAGTGAAGGGTTAGTGGAATCTGAATCTGAGCCAAGGTAAGAACCTGTGGTAAATGAAGGTAAATTTGAGGAAAGCTAAGAAAAACCAAAACCAGTAATTAAAGAGTACCAACCTCGAATACCATACCCCAATGCGATGAAGAACGACAATACAAATGAAAGAAATTACATATTAACTTACTATTTCTTGAAGCTCTTTTGCAGATGCCAGATTCAAGGAATTTTTTAAAAGAGCTTTTAACAAACAAGCGGAAGTTAGACGAGGAATTGCATGTGGAACTAAACACAGTGTGCTCAGCAATGTTGCAAAATAAACTACCACGAAAATTAAAAGATCCAGGGAGTTTTACAATTCCATGCTTAATTGGTAGTTTATTTATTGATAATGCTTTAGCTAATTTAGGGGCAAGCATCAATGTTATGCCTTATAAAATGTTTAAATAGCTAGGTCTAGGGAAACCCAAACAAACTAGGATGAGTATTCAATTAGTTGATAAGACTATTCGAATTTCTAGGGGTATAATTAAAGATGTACTAGTTAAAATTGACAGATTCATATTCCTAGTAGACTTTGTTGTTTTAGACATGGATGAAGACAATAGTATCCCCTTAATTTTAGGAAGACCCTTTTTAGCAACTACTAGAACTAAAATTGATGTTGGTACAGGAGAACTCATACTCCGTGTAGGTGTCGGATCAATCAGTCTTCAGGCTCTTGACTCAGCTAGGACATCAAGTAATCAAGGTGAGAAAATTAATTTTATTAATGACCATTCGATTAAACCTTCTTTTCAGGAAGCACCACAGAACCACAAAATTGAGCCAGATCCTATACCTCATGACAACAAAGAAATAGCTCATGAGGAGCGACGGCTTCAGATCGATGAACTAGACAAGTGGAAGACATATTTCAAAGAGAAACTAGGAATACACAAAGCAGAACCAATGCCATTCCATAGGGCAAAAAAATTTAAGATCAGAGATCGGGTACTGTTAGATAAAATAGAACCTCAAATCCCCACTTCAGACCTCAAGACAAACGAAGAGATCCCTTTTAAGGTACTTAATTTCTTCCCATACGGAACAGTCAAGGTAAGTAACCCCATATTTGAAATTTTTAAGGTAAATACTACTCGACTCGAACTATATACTGATAATCGAACTGATAGCATGAGAAATGATTTTCAACTCCTCAAACCACTATGAATGTGCGAATGAAAGGTAAGTCTAGATTAAGACTATAAACGTGCGCTTCTTGGGAGGCAACCCGAGCACTAAGCCCATTAATTTTTACATTTATATTGTTTACTTCTATTTTTTCCCTTTTAGCACCTAACTATGAACTAACCAAAGTGCAGATGTCCGTACCACACGGCCTTGCACACGGCCGTGTGGACACTATGGATTCTCGTACTGGCATGGCAGAGATAGTACAAAAAAAATATCTTCAAGCCACTGGCTTCGACTAAACACCACGTCCGTGCCCCATAACCATGGCCAAACCTGTCGAGTGAACACGGGCGTGGGGAAGAATGAAACGGGCATGGGAGAAGCAAACAAAGCTAGGCACACCTTTGCGACACGGGCATGGGACGCAACCCGGGCGTGCCAAACCCCTGAACATTCAAGAGGCACGGGCTAAAAACGATGCACATGGGCGTGTGACACGCTCGTGTACCCTTATTACTATATAAACCCCTCACTATTCATCATCTTTTTCCCCAAATTCTTCTTCCCAAATCCTAGCCATTTTCCTTTTCCCCTCCCCTAAGTCCAGTATCGCCCCCTCTTCCCTTCTTCCTTTTCCTTTTCTATTTTCCCCTTCTCCCCACCACCGAGCCATCGTCCAGTTTATGCGGTAGCTTCTCTTGCGAACATATCTGAGCGCCTATCACGATTTGAGCAGCAATGTTTCCAATGCTTCGACATCTCGACACCACCCTCCACCAGATATGTCAGCACCTTCACATTTCATCGCCGCCCCCACCTCGTGACCCAACCGATGACGATGACTTTTGAGTCCTTTTATTTTCTTTATTTTCATTTTTAATATTTATTTTTCATTTTTATATTTAGTTTTAGTTTATTTTCATTTTTAGTTAAACTTTTTACCTTTCTTGTTTAACACTTTTATTAGTATAATTTAATTTCTTTTATCACTGGCTGTCTAAATTTCGAGTATCTCTAACAACATCCATTAAATAGTACTCTGTAAAAAATTAACTGATGACTTGGCAGTTTAAAAAGGTTCAATGTGCCACTCTAAGAATGAACATATCACCAGAGTATTCATCACCACATTCACCTATGCCTAAGTCATCATCATTAATCATCCTCCAAGGATTTCATCCAAAATTCAGGAAGTTTCACTTCTCTCCCTAACTTATGATTTTCTTACTAATCATTATCTATCCCTGTACATTGAGGGCAATGTACATCTTAAGTATGGGGGTGAATTTTATGCCTAACTTTTTAAATTCTTGAATTATATCTTGTTGTTAAGTGAATTCTCTCATGTTACGATTAGAGTGAAATTTCCTTTAATTTATGATTTTTATTGATATGTTTTGAATTAAGTCATAGTTAATTGTGCATTGATGATTTAAACTCTAAGATACTAGAGAATCAAACATGATAAGTTTATTTTTCAGAACTAAAAATTTGCTAGGTTGTTGACCTAAATTTGAATATTACCTTGAAGTTTGAAATTTGCAAGGTTGTCGTCAAAAACCATAATTTTTGTGAGATTTTGAGCCTTTTAGAGCATATATTTTTTTCGTGGTCACTTTATTGATTATGAGTGTGTCAACATTGATTTGTTATTCTAGAACTTGCTTTGATTATACATGTCAAGACCACATCATTAATTTGATATAAAGAGATGATAAATGCACTTAGGATTTAACCCACTCACTCCACTAAAAGCCTACCCTCACAATTAACTCCTAGTGAACCCCTTTGATCCTAACAACCCTTTTATTGATTCACCCACTAATATTAACCTAAAACCCATCTTGTATTTGTTATCACCATTTCTCTTGACTACCCTTCTATCGAGATTTGATTTGATCAGTTGCCTAATTATTTTATTTCAGTAATCAAATTCATCTTGTATTATGTATTTACTTGATTTGTTCTTAAAAAAATTTTCGAAGTATATTCATTATTAGTTCTGTGATTAAGTGAGCTTATACGTTTAAATTCAACATCTTGAAGAAGAAGCTCGTATTATTAGTTTTCAATTGATGTAATTATTCAGGACTAGTTCATTTTTCTATTTAGGTAAATTGTCAATTCAATCTCGATTCTAACTGCAATACCCCTATCCCGTATCCGTCGCCGGATTAGGGTTAAGGGTATTACCAGACAGATCAAAAAATTTCATAACATTTCATAAAATCATACATTAAACACAAACGAAGTGTCCCTTATATTGGTCAATGAGACCTTAAACATGCTTATAAATCGGGTCAGGATTAAACCGAAACACATATAGAAATTCTCAGAAATTTATAACTTTTCTAAGTTTTAGGGGTTACATGCCCGTGTGGGCATGCCGTGTGCCTCCCACGGCCGCTAGACACCCCCGTGTGTCCTCCCCATGGTCGAAACTAATTTTACTCCACGGCTACCAAGCACGCCCGTGTTGCCTGGCCGTAGTCGATTTTGACTTGGCTGTACGGTTACCAAACACCCCCGTGAGCTAAGGCTGTGTATTCTTAGGCTATATACTGACTTCTTCACACGACTACTAGGCACACCCGTGTACCCTGGCCGTGTGCTCTTAAGCTAGCTACTGAATTTACCCCACGGTCACTAGACACGCCAGTGTGTCACAACCGTGTGACATTATGGTCATTTGCAAGGAAAAAATGCCACCCAACTAGGGTCATTTATACAAGAAAGATACCAACACATCTCATGCATATATGACAACCAATAACATGCCAAAACATCCATTCAATCTATACATTCAATACCAATTTCAACCATGTCAACTTCCAAGACTAAAACACATATAAACAAGCATAATTCATCCAAATACTTACCCAAAAGCTTCACCATTTTCAATGTCATTTAACCATACCAAGACATATATGACATATCATAAACATTGATACATATCCTCAACTCATATCTAGCCAAATCACATGGCTAAGTTCACATCTCATAACTATCCAAATAACTAGCCTATACATGCCATATCTAGCTAAATACATTTCCAAAATGTACCAAAATAAGTTGAGTAGTGTAATGACGATCCTCGACGGTCTCGAGCCTTCAGTAGCTTTGACGATCTATAAAACAGAGAAAACACATACACAGATTAAGCTTTCCAAAAGCTTAGTAAGTCATATACAAATAAACTTAATATGTAAAGCATATAAGCATATAGAAACATTGGCACAATTCATAATCATATCAAATTTATCACATATATACTTTGGTGCATATTCTTGGCCATATTTGCCACATTCATCAACTTAAGAATCAAATATATATACATAGCTCTTTCACAACCATTCTTGCATCTCATTCACATTCTCATATTCAATCATACATATCTTCCAATCAAAATCACATAGGAACTTACCTTTTATACACATTTAGTGTACATACCAAATGTACCTGAAACGAATATATTCACGTAATTATTCATAGCTTGGAATTGCCCTTTTAACCGATAGAAATCTAATAGGATACTCAGAAAGTTCAGAATAATCATACAATGCCAACATCCTGCATTTAGGTCTTACGTGTACTCGAGATATCGATGCCATCGTCCCGCATGTGGTCTTACGAATCAATATGATGCCGATGTCCCAGACATGGTCTTACATGAATCAATACAATGTCGATGTCCCAGACATGGCCTTACACATAAAGCTCATATCGATGCCAAAGTGCTAGACGTGGTCTTACACGGAAACTCAAATCAACGCCAACGCCACAGACGTGGTCTTATATGATAAAACAGAAAGATACGTATGTCATGACATAGCTAATCCTATCAATTCCTAGATTCGTACGGGACTTCTCGAATATCGATACTAAATCAGCCTTATCTTGAAATTCTTGCACGGATCATCTCATAAACATTCATAGTTAACAATAGTCATATGATCATACACAGTTTAAAACAAATACATTTATTTGCATAATGACTTACATCGGATTCAATTTTTCAGAAATGGAAACGGTTACTCAGTTACTTTCGCTTTCCTGTGATCTAAGTCTGTTTTCCTCGGTTCTTGATCTTAATTTGGAATACAATAGCCGAATGCCCTAGCTAGATTTCTTTCTTTTCTTTCCTTCAAAATTTAGCAATATGGATGAACAAAAGCCACTATCACTATCTCATCATTTTGTTCTATTACAAACATAATAATATACATTTTACCAATTTAGCCATTT
Source organism: Gossypium rotundifolium (assembly GCA_025506655.1). NCBI lineage: Eukaryota > Viridiplantae > Streptophyta > Magnoliopsida > Malvales > Malvaceae > Gossypium > Gossypium rotundifolium. The sequence continues at coordinate 174,646,964 of CP106727.1, forward strand.
AATAAACATTTTTATAACATATAATTCAAGGTCACTTTTGACCTTAACCACCCACTATCTATAGTAATGGCTAATTTGCCATATTAATCCTTCATACTTATAAAGACATGGCAAATAGGCACATTTTCATGTAGCATGCTAATTTTGCATTCAATACAATTTAATTCTTTACTCAAATTAAACACACAGATAGACAAATTAGCTTACGAAACTTTAATACATGCTTAAACTGAACACCCCAAACCCGGCCCATGAGCCTTGACCGGATCTGATATGTTCCCCGGTGTAAACCGTTTCAAATTCTTTTGTTACTTAGGAAAAACTTGTGTGTTTTGAAAGAAAGATTGTTTTGGGTTGGGCTTGAGTTGAAAACAAATTTATTTCAATATTAAAGTCCTTTACTTTAGGTGACAAAACGTTTAGGCTTTGTTTTAAAATAAATTTACTTAATCTTTTAATAAATAAAAGTTTGTAAGCTTAATAATTAAAAGCAAAGTAAAGTAGTTCTACTATGGCCTTATTACATCAAATAATTCCCAAAATTTAAATTCAAAATACTTAAAATAAAATAGCCCAAATAAAAATGAACTTCTTCTTTGAGCATGGCCATCCCTAAGCATCTGTAGGCTGGGTCCATCACCGATCATCACTTGAAAAATGTTCCCTAGCAGGTGAGTCAAACAGACTCAATGTGTACACAAACACTATGTCCAAATAGTTTGGACATATTATCACATCACATATATAATCATATAGCGTATATAAAATAATGATGCAACCCAAACCCAAACCTATATGCCATCCGCTACACATCACCCGTACCATCCTACACACCATGGGGACTACTAAGTTAACCCTCCATCCGCTACACACCATCGAGAAGGCGTCATTTGAGTCGGCGTGCCCATCGCCCTTATAAAATTCGTGGTCTTAGGTCACCACATTCGGATATCGTGGTCTTAGGCCACCACATTCGATTATCGTGGTCTTAGGTCACCACATTGACTTCCACTTTTCATATAATCCATATGCCCCATATCATACATATCATGCATTAACATGCCAAATTCTTATTTCACATTCTTATAATGTCATATGTGTGTAAATAATGATATTTAACATAATCCTAGTAGGAGTAGGAAGCGTGCACAGTACTTTTGTTCCATAGCATGGTATCTTAGCCATATTCACATTCTTATAAACATGCACATATTAATTATTGCCATAAATCTTATTAAAAAGTAGTGGGTACACACCGATTCGATTAAACAAATTCTTTGAAATCCGAAATCGATCTCGCCTTAGATCTTTAACTCCCTACATTCGGTCCATATTAAAGATTTAATGAAAACCCATTCGCCACAAACTAAATCCTAGTAGGATTAGTACACTAAAACCTACCTTGTTGCCGATTGACTTAAGAATCAAGTCCCAAACTTTGTTGTATTCCTTCTTGCATTCTACCAAACATCAAATCACATCACAGGTTAGTTTCGGCTTTTTAAACAATTATGAAAGAGATCTAGTTATCAAAACAAGCCTATACCCGATTATATTTAGGCACATACCTTGCGATTTTTAAATCCCGAAACTCACCGAATAACTAGGGAACACGCGGCCTATGGTGTACCTTCGGGAAAAGAACTTCTCTTTCCTTGTAATCGGCTGATCCTTAGATCTATTAACTTGTTAGTTTCGGCTATTTTGAATAATTATGAACTAGATCTAAAACACTAAAATAGGCCTTGGCCGAATATTCACATGGCCTTACCTTGAATTTCTCAAATCCCAGAATCCTTGTATACTTCTGTCGAAATCCTTATAGATTCACACATTAGATCTGATTTTTAATCAATTAAATATGATAAATGGTCTTTGAGCGATTCACTTACCTTGGATCCTTGAAAGTCCCGAAAGATCTCATCTTTGTAGTCGATAACTACTAAATCCCAAAGCCTCCCTTCCATAATTCAGCCAAGAACAACAATAGGGGTTAGTCCCTAAATTTCGACAAGTCAACAAGAAAAGGGATGGAAATCGAACATCATTTGGTCTTACCTTAATACTACAGTCGACGGCACCTTTACTTAAACTACGAGATTGACTGAGACTTAAAGAATAGTCACTATGAGCCCTTTTATATTAGGCTTCAACAAGAGTAAAAGAGAAAGGTATAAGGCCTTAGGGAGAATCGGCAATAGTGGTCCTTTAGGAAGAGATTTCGGCTAGAACAAGTTAAAAGAAAGAGGAAAGAAAGTGACAGGTTTTTGAAGAGAAAAGAGTAATGAAAGAGAGGCTAAATGATGTTATGAAATTCGGCTACTCCTCCCTCCTATTTTTGGCCGAAAATACCAACCCAAGGAGTCCCCCAATCGGCCAACTCTCCATATCTTGATAAATTTTATCTTTTAATTATCACCTTAATAAAATTAATCCCATCAATTATCTCTTCTTTTATCCACTTAAAATAAAAGGAGTTTAATCCACACTTGAGCACACCCTTTAGCCGAATTTTAAAAAGAATAAAACTCCTCACATAAGTTCCTTAGTGCTGTCTACCTCCTTTACTTTTTGTAGCAAAATAAAATCCTTTATTTGCTTCCCACGTTGCTCGAACCTAGGCCCATTTGCATAGCTTGTGGCGTCACCTACCTGGGCCTTAAGTGGTGCCTCCAAGCCACTTAAACAAGCCTATGATTGTGTTAAATTTCTTTTATTAATGTTCTTAAGGCCACCTTGTTTTAGTTTCCTCTTTTACTTAACATTTCTAAATCATTTCCTTACATTTCTAGGTTTCCAAAAATGTTCACTTTCTTATTTTAACTTAACATTTCCAAGTTTCCAAAATGTTCACTTTTCTCTTTTAACTTAACATTTCGAAGTTTCCAAAATGTTCACTTTCCAAGTTTCCAAAATGTTCATCATACATTCATAATACATAAGTCATGCCATTTCAGTATAATTAAATTAGAAATACATAGGCCCATTTTCGGGATGTTCTGATTCTACCCCTTAAAATAATTTCGTCCCGAAATTGCTCGCTAAAATAAATGAGGGTATTCTTGTCGATTGCCTCTTACGGCTCCCACGAAGCTTCCTCCGATCCATGATTGCGCCACAACACTTTGACTAGGGGAACTGACTTCCTTCGTAATATTTTCACGTCCCGTTCCAAGATCTGAATCGGCTCTTCCTCGTAGGATAAGTCTGGCCTTAGCTCCACCTCTTCGATTGATACCACATGAGATGGATCCGATCGATAACGACGTAGCATGGACACATGCAATACGTCGTGCATCTGCTTCAACTCTGGTGACAACTCCAACTGATAAGCCACTGGTCCAACTCACTTCAACACTCGATAGGGTCCTACAAACCTTGGGCTTAGCTTCCCTTTCCGACCAAATCTCATCACCTTCTTCCAAGGCGAAACCTTAAGAAATACTTGGTCTCCCACATCAAATTCAATCTCCTTTCGTTTGAGATCTGCGTACGACTTTTGTCTATCGGATGCTTCCTTTAACCGTGCCCGAATTATCTCAACCTTTGCTTCGGACTCTGCCACTAACTTTGGACCCAAAACTCGACGTTCTCCCAATTCCGTCCAACATGTAGGAGTCTGACACTTCCGACCATACAACGCTTCATAAGGTGCCATTCGAATACTTGCCTGATAGCTGTTGTTGTAGGCAAACTCTGCTAAAGGCACATATTCCTCCCAACTTCCTCTGAAATCCATCACACAGCCCCTCAACATATCCTCCAATACTTGGATTACCCATTCAGATTGCCCGTCCGACTGTGGATAAAAGGCTGTGGTGAAATCCAACTTAGTGCCTAAAGCTTGATGAAGTGCCCTCCAAAACCGAGACGTAAATCTTGGGTCTCTATCTGAAATGATAGACACCGGCACTCCATGTAGCCTCACAATTTTCGCCACATATAATTTGGGCAATTTTGAAGAGAATAATCAACTCTTCATCGGATAAAGTCGCGGACTTGGTCAAGCGGTCCACTATTACCCATACCGAGTCCTTCTTAGCGAGCGTAAGGGAAGCCCACTAACGAAGTCCATGGTAATTCTTTCCCACTTCCATGCGGAATCTCGATTGGTGAAGCAATCCAGATGGAACTTGGTGTTCACCTTAACTTGCGACACGTCGGACATTTGCCAATAAATTGATAACTTCCGCTTAAGATCAAAGCCACCAAAATCGTTCCTTTAGATCCTCAGTCGACTTGGTGCCTCGAGGATGCATAGCATAAGGGCTACCATGCGCTTCCAGAAGAATCCTCGATCTTAACTCCTCGTCCCTCGGCATCTGACCTTTCCTTTGAAGCACAATACTCCTCATCACTAACACCATAGTCCTCTAATTCCCAGCTACAGACTTGTTGTAACTTAACACTTAGGTCCTCATCACCAACTGTCCCTCTTTCACCTCATTCAACCACGTCGGCTTGACTTGCAATTCTGCCAACAAGCTCCCATCATCATACAAACTCAAGTGTGCGAATAACGCCCTCAGATCCAACACAACTTTTCGGCTTAGGGCATCCGCCACTACATTCGCCTTGCCCGGGTGATACTCAATCGCACAGTCATAGTCCTTCAGTAATTTCACCAACCTTTGCTACCTCAGATTCAACTCCTTCTGAGTCAACAGATACTTGAGACTCTTGTGGTCTGTGTAGATCGTTGACTTTTCGCTATAAAGGTAGTGTCTCCACACCTTAAGAGCGAAGACCGCTGCCGCTAATTCCAAGTCATGCGTCAGATAATTCACCTCATGTGGCCTCAACTGTCGGGATGTATATGCGACTACCTTCCCGTCTTGCATCAATACGCAACCCAAACCTATACGGGAAGTGTCACAATACACCATAAAATCTTTTCCTGTCTCAGGCTGAATCAACACTGGAGCTTTCGTCAATACACTCTTAAGCTTTTCAAAGCTCTCCTGTTGCTTATTCGTCCATACAAAGGGTACTTCCTTCCTCAACAACTTTGTCAAAGGTGCTGCTATTGACGAAAATCCTTCCACGAACCTTCTGTAATAGCCTGCCAATCCCAAGAAACTACAAATCTCTACCACTGACTTAGGTGGTTTCCAATCCAACACTACTTCGATCTTTCTAGGATCTACCCTTATTCCTTCAACAGACACCACGTGCCCTAAGAACGCAACCTCCTTAAGCCAAAATCCACACTTCCTGAATTTGGCATAGAGCTTCTTTTCCCTTAACACTTGCAGCACAATCCGGAGATGCTCATCATGCTCCTCTTCAGTCTTGGAGTACACTAGGATGTCGTCGATGAACACCACGACGAACCTATCCAAGTAAGGTTGAAAAACCCAGTTCATCATAGCCATGAACGCGGTTGCGGCGTTTGTCAACCCGAACGGCATTACTACAAACTCAAAATGACCGTATCTTGTCCTAAAGACTGTCTTATGGATATCTATCTCCTTCACCTTCAACTGATGATATCCTAAGCTTAAGTCAATCTTTGAGAACACTGCTACCCCCTTAAGCTGATCGAATAGGTCGTCTATCCTTGGCAAAGGATACTTGTTCTTGATGGTCAGCTTATTCAGCTGATGATAGTCTATGCACATACGCATAGTTTCGTCCTTTTTTTCACAAATAGGATCGGTGCTCCCCACGGAGACAGACTGGGCCGGATAAACTCACGGTCAAGTAATTTTTGAATTTGAGCTTTGAGCTCAACTAACTCTTTTGGTGCCATTCGATATGGAGCGATTGACACAGGAGCTGTATCCGGCAGCAGGTCAATTCCAAACTCTACCTCCCTATCCGGGGGTATTCCAAGTAACTCCTCCGAAAAAACATCCATGAAGTCCTTTACCGTTCTAACTCCACGAATTCCCCCTTCCTTCACATCCACAGCACTAACAAAGGCCAAAAATGCCTTGCATCCTTTCCGAACCATCTTTTCAGCCTTTAGTGTTGAAACTACATTAGACAAGTAGTTTCTTCTTTCTCCTATCATTACTACCACTTTATCTTCCAGGGTCCTTAATTCCATTCGTTTAGCCGCACAATCCAACACGGCTCGGTGCTCTACTAACCAATCCATACCAAGTATGAGGTCAAATTTTCTGAAGGGTAACTCCATTAAGTCAGCCCGAAAGCTCACTCCCTAAATTTCTAGACTCCGAAAGATCTTATCTACCACTACAGTTTGGCCTAATGGGCTTACTACAGTCATCTCCCTATCAGAAAGTTCAGAGTCTAGGCCTAGTGTTTCCACTACACTACATGCAACATAAGAATGGGTCGAGCCCACATCAATAAGAGTAAAATAGGGCTTGCCATGAATGAGGAACGTACCGGTTATGACGTTCGGCGCATCTCCATCCTCCCTATGGTGAACCGCATAAACCAAACCCAGCTGCCTTGCCTCGAGATAGCAACACTCGACCCGGTGTTCCACGCCTCTACCAAAGACCATTTCCTCGATTATTTGGACCACGACCTCGAGGTCTTGTCCCCCTCTACCACCTGATTAACATTATGAGCTGCTGGGTGATTCTCATCCGGTTTTCTTGGGCAGTCCTTGATCATATGGTCCTTTGACCCACATCCAAACATCCACCGCCTTCTTCCAACATTCACCCAAGTGTTTCTTTCCACACCGATCACATGGACGATCGCCTCCAAAGACCGATCACATTTCATGCCCATCATCTCGGTCCTTTTCTACACATTTTTCGATGATCCCGATGACCCATAACCCTCTTGGGTCTATTCTTATCAGAGCTCTGCTTAACCGAGTCCTTGATTCCCTCGGCTACCTTAGCCTTTTCCACCAACGTGAAAACTCACGCTCACGATGTGGAGCAATCAATAACCTTAGATCATCCCTTAAACCGCCTTGAACCGAACACACCACTCATGCTCAGTAGCCACTACTCCTCGAGCATATCGACAACCTCGAAATTCACTTCATCTGCATCTTGACTTGTTCCTTGAACCACCCTAGAAAAGCCTTCTCGCTCATCAATATAACGTGTGCGACATACTTCTTCCGATATGCGCCTTAACATATTCCTGTGTCGATCCTCACCGGGGCACCATCCCGAATCGTTAACCACCATTGGTACGCTTCATCGCAGCGTAACGGTCGACCATTCCTTCAACTTCTCCTCAGGGGTCAGATCAAGCTCATCCATAATGCGCTCGGTTGCTTCCAACCAGTATTCAGCTGTACTGGGTGCCACACCAGATACTCCACGGAACACTTCGGCTCTGTTGGCTCAGAGTCGCTCGGTCTGATTTACGAGCTCCGTATTCCTCCAACTCTAGCCACCATTTCAAGAACTCGCAACATAGCTCTGCGTCTGAAGATCATCCCCCGTCTGAGCTTGCTGCTCGACACCGATAGCTAGGGGTGGTGGTGGCGGTGGTAACTCATTGTCAGACCCTTGACCCGATCTAACGGGTTCTAACATAGTCATTCTTCCTCTACCGCGTCCATGACGACCGCGTCCTCTAGAACTCATATCTAACGATGAACTTTAATCTGATTAAGAAATTTTATGAATTAGCCTTTATTCCACTGATTAACCGCGAAGAAGTTTTATGAAAAGAATTTTAGGAGTGGTTCTTTCAGTATTCATACATGCACACGCCTTTACATTCATACATCCATCAATCAATTATGAACTTTCGCTCATTCGGAGAAATGTTGTAGTTTTCATTGTTGTTGTTTTTCCACTACCTAGGGGTATTTTCGTAATTTGTCCTACAGGGGTATTTTCGTAATTTATCAAATAAGGCTCCTTGGTGATTTTGTCAATAAGGGTATTCTGGTAATTTTCATTCCCGGGGGTATTTTGGAAATTTTGAAATTCGAGGATATTTTGGTAATTAACCCTGGTAAATTTGTAAATCTTAATAAATCAAGGATACTTTGAAATTTTACAAAACTTGAAGGTTGTTTCTGAGAATTTGTTTTCCAAATTAGTGTTGTTGCAGAAATTTTTGAAGACCAGGGTCATTTTGGTAATTTTGCAGGTTAGAGGCAATTTCGTAATTTTCCAAAATCAAGGTATTTTGATATTTTGCAAATTAGGGTTTTTTAAACAATTTATTAAGTAATGAAATTTTGATAAGAGTTGTGGGTATTTTGAAAATTTCATAAGCCAAGGGCATTTTTGAAATTTTACCACTAGGGGTGTTTTAGTAAATTTGTAAATCAAAAATATTTTAGGAAAATTTATAAAAATAATCTTTTCAAATCAAGAGGGTAATTTAGAAATTTTAAAACTAGGGTTTCCATAAAAATACGGCTAGTCCCTTTCGGGTTTTAGTTAGGGGTTTAGCCCATGATTAAGTCCTCTTGGTTAGGGTGAACCGAGGCTATGCACCAGGTAGGATTCGAGTGGAGAGGAGGTGAGTCACTAGGACTGCTTAAATACCAAGCTCCCACCGAAACCAATCCTAGACATGCGTACCATGGTTGCCACACCCTAACTCGGTGACTTAATTATGGGTTTGTTTAGTTAGGCATTTAAGTCTTATGTTTTTGTTGGGGTATACTAGTCCTAGGGTTCAAGTACTTAATCTCTATTTTACGTTCCATAAAAGCCCATACATTTCACATATTCAAATCACTTCAGAAGTCAGAAGTACTTACCTGGTGGACTGCGGGTCGAAGACTTAGGTGCCATGCCAGAAAACTTGAAAATTTTTCGGAAAATTCCTTTTAGGCTAGATTTTGAAAATGTTTTGGGCCTTAAACCACAGGCCGAGTGTTTAAAACTAGGCTCTGATACCAAATTGAAACACCCCAAACTTGGCCCACGAGCCTTGATCGGTTATGATTTTGCATTAATCCTCCATACTTATAAAGACATGGCATATAGGTACATTTTCATGCAGCATGCTAATTTTGCATTCAATACAATTTAATTCTTTACTCAAATTAAACACACAGATAGACAAATTGGCTTACGAAACTTTAATACATGCTTAAACTGAACACCCCAAACCTGTCCCATGAGCCTTGACCGGATCTGATATGTTCCCCGGTGTAAACCGTTTTAAATTCTTTTGTTACTTAGGAAAAACTTGTGTGTTTTGAAAGAAAGATTGTTTTGGGTTGGGCTTGTGGTGAAAACAAATTTATTTCAACATTAAAGTCCTTTACTTTAGGTGACAAAATGTTTAGGCTTTGTTTTAAAATAAATTTACTTAATCTTTTAATAAATAAAAGCAAAGTAAAGTAGTTCTACTATGGCCTTATTACATCAAATAATTCCCAAAATTTAAATTCAAAATACTTAAAATAAAATAGCCCAAATAAAATGAACTTCTTCTTGAGCATGGCCATCTCTAAGCATCTCTGTACCTTGGTCCATCACCGATCATCACCGAAAAATGTTCCCTAGCACGGGTGAGTCAAACAAACTCAATGTGTACACAAACACTATGTCCAAATAGATTAAGGCATATTATCACATCACATACATAATCATATAGCAGATATAAAATAATGATGCAACCCGAACCCAAACCTATATGCCATCCGCTACACATCACCTGCACCATCCTACACACCGTGGGGACTACTAAGTCAACCCTCCATCCGCTACACACCATCGAAGGCAGTCGCTACTGTCGACGTGCTCATCACCCTTATAAAATTCATCGTCTTAGGTCACCACATTTAGATATCGTGGTCTTTGGTCACCACATTCAGATATCGTGGTCTTAGGTCACCACATTCAGTTATCGTGGTCTTAGGTCACCACATTCGCTTCCCCTTTTCATATAATCCATATGCCCCATATCATACATATCATGCATTAACATGCCAAATTCTTATTTCACATTCTTATAATGTCATATGTAAGGCCGTAATGTATATTTAACATAATCCTAGTAGGAGTAGGAAACGTGCACAGTACTTTTGCACCATAGCATGGTATCTTAGCCATATTCACATTCTTATAAACATGCACATATTAATTATTGCCATAAATCTTATTAAAAAGTAGTGTAACACACCGATTAAACAACAAATTCATTTGAAATCTCAAATCCGATCTACTACCTTAGATCTTTAACTCCCTACATTCGGTCCATATTAAAGATTTAATGAAAACCCATTCGGCCACAAAACTAAATCCTAGTAGGAATAGTACACTAAAAACCTACCTTGTTGCCGATTGACTTAAGAATCAAGTCCCGAAACTTTGTTGTATTCCTTCTTGCATTCGGCCAAACATCAAATCACATCACAGGTTAGTTTCAGCTTTTTAAACAATTATGAAAGAGATCTAGTTATCAAAACAGGCCTATGGCCGATTATATTTAGGGACATACCTTACGATTTTCAAATCCCAAAACTCACCGAATAACTAGGGAACACGCGACCTATGGTGTACCTTTGGGAAAAGAACTTCTCATTCCTTGTAATCGGCTGATCCATAGATCTATTAACTTTTTAGTTACGGCTATTTTGAATAATTATGAACTAGATCTAAAACACCAAAATATACCTTGGCCGAATATTCACATTGACTTACCTTGAATTTCACAAATCCCGGAATCCTTGTATACCTCTATCAAAATCCCTATAGATTCACACATTAGATCTGATTTTTAACCACTTAAATATGATAAATGGTCTTTGACCGATTCACTCACCTTAGATCCTTGAAAGTCCCGAAAGATCTCTTCTTTATAGTCGATAACTACTAAATCCCAAAGCCTCCCTTCCATAATTCAGCCAAGAACAACAATGGGGGTTAGTCCCTAAATTTTGACAAGTCAACAAGAAAAGGGATGGAAATCGAACATCATTTGGTCTTACCTTAATACTTGAAGAGATTTGCACCTTTGCTTAAACCACGGAGATTCTACCGAGACTTAAAGAATAGTCGGCTATGAGCCCTTGTATATTCGGCTTCAACAAGAGTAAAAAGAGAAAGGTATAAGGCCTTAGGAGAATCGGCAATAGTGGTCCTTTAGGAAGAGATTTGGCTAGAACAAGTTAAAAGAAAGAGGAAAGAAAGTGCGAGTTTTTGGAGAGAAAAGAGTAATGAAGGAGAGGCTAAATGATGTTATGAAATTCGCTACTCCTCCTCCTATTTTTGGCCAAAATACCAACCCAAGGAGTCCCCAATCACCAACTCTCCATATCTTGATAAATTTTATCTTTTAATTATCACCTTAATAAAATTAATCCCATCAATTATCTCTTCTTTTGTCCACTTAAAATAAAAGGAATTTAATCCACACTTGAGCACACCCTTTAGCCGAATTTTAAAGAGAATAAAACTCCTCACATAAGTTCCTTAGTGCCGTCCACCTCCTTTGCTTCTTGTAGCAAAATAAAATCCTTTATTTGCTTCCCACGTTGCTCGAACCTAGGCCCATTTGCATAGCTTGTGGCGTCACCTACCTGGGCCTTAAGTGGTGCCTCCAAGCCACTTAAACAAGCCTATGATTGTGTTAAATTTCTTCTATTAATTTTCTTAAGGCCACCTTGTTTTAGTTTCCTCTTTTACTTAACATTTCTAAATCATTTCCTTACATTTCCAGGTTTTCAAAAATGTTCACTTTCCTATTTTAACTTAACATTTCCAAGTTTCCAAAATGTTCACTTTCCTCTTTTAACTTAACATTTCCAAGTTTCCAAAATGTTCACTTTCCAAGTTTCCAAAAATGTTCATCATACATTCATAATACATAAGTCATACCATTTCGTATAATTAAATCAGAAATACATAGGCCCATTTTCAGGATGTTACAGTTCTACCCCTTAAAATAATTTCATCCCCGAAATTGCCTGGCTAAAATAAATAAGGGTATTACTATCGCATTGCCTCTTCTGGCTCCCACGAAGCTTCCTCCGATCCATGATTGCGCCACAACACTTTGACTAGGGGAACTGACTTCCTCCGTAATATTTTCACGTCTCGTTCCAAGATCCGAATCGGCTCTTCCTCGTTGGATAAGTCTGGCCTTAGCTCCACCTCTTCGATTGATACCACATGAGATGGATCCGATCGATAACGACGTAGCATGGACACATGGAATACGTCATGCATCTGCTTCAACTCCGGTGACAACTCCAACTGATAAGCCACTGGTCCAACTCACTTCAACACTCAATAGGGTCCTATAAACCTTGGGCTTAGCTTGCCTTTCCGACCAAATCTCATCACCTTCTTCCAAGGCGAAACCTTAAGAAATACTTGGTCTCCCACATCAAATTCAATCTCCTTTCGTTTGAGATCTGCGTATGACTTTTGTCTATCAGATACTTCCTTTAACTGTGCCCGAATTATCTCAACCTTTGCTTCGGACTCTGCCACTAACTCTGGACCCAAAACTCGACGTTCTCCCAATTTCATCCAACATGTAGGAGTCCGACACTTCTGACCATACAGCGCTTCATAAGGTGCCATTCGAATACTTGCCTGATAGCGTTGTTGTGGGCAAACTCTGCTAAAGGCAAATATTCCTCCCAACTTCCTCTGAAATCCATCACACAGCCCTTCAACATATCCTCCGATACTTGGATTATCCGTTCAGATTGCCCGTCCGACTGTGGATGAAAGGCCGTGGTGAAATCCAACTTAGTGCCTAAAGCTTGATGAAGTGCCCTCCAAAATCGAGACGTAAATCTTGGGTCTCTATCCGAAATGATAGACACCGACACTCCATATAGCCTCACAATTTTTTCCACATATAATTTGGCCAATTTCTGAAGAGAATAATCAACTCTTGCCGGGATAAAGTACGCGGACTTGGTCAAACGGTCCACTATTACCCATACCGAGTCCTTCTTAGTAGGCGTAAGGGGAAGCCCACTAACAAAGTCCATGGTAATTCTTTCCCACTTCCACTGCGAAATCTCGATTGCCTGAAGCAATCTCGATGGAGCTTGGTGTTCAGCCTTAACTTGCTGACACGTCAGACATTTGCCAATAAATTTAGTAACTTCCCGCTTAAGATCAGGCCACCAAAACTATTCCCTTAGATCCCTGTACAGCCTGGTGCCTCCGGAATGCATAGCATAAGGGCTACCATGCGCTTCCCGAAGAATCCTCAGTCTTAACTCCTCGTCCCTCGGCATACAGACCTTTCCTTTGAAGCACAATACTCCCTCATGACTAACACCATAGTCCTCTAATTCCCCGTTCTGTACATGTTGTAACTTAACACTTAGGTCCTCATCAGCCAACTGTCCCTCTTTCACCTCATTCAACCACGTCGGTTTGACTTGCAATTCTGCAAATAGGCTCCCATCATCATACAAACTCAAGTGTTCGAATAACGCCCTCAGATCCGACACAGCTTTCCGGCTTAGGGCATCCACCACTACAATCGCCTTGCCCGGGTGATCCTCAATCGCACAGTCCTAGTCCTTCAGTAATTCCACCCACCTTCGCTACCTCAGATTCAACTCCTTCTGAGTCAACAGATACTTGAGACTCTTGTGGTCTGTGTAGATCGTTGACTTTTCGCCATAAAGGTAGTGTCTCCACACCTTAAGAGCGAAGACTACTGCCGCTAATTCCAAGTCATGCGTCGGATAATTCACCTCATGTGACCTCAACTGTCGAGACGCATATGCGACTACCTTCCCGTCTTGCATCAATACGCAACCCAAACCTGTATGGGAAGCGTCACAATACACCGTAAAATCCTTTCCTGCCTCAGGCTGAATCAACACTGGAGTTTCCGTCAATACCCTCTTAAGCTTTTCAAAGCTCTCCTGTTGCTTATTCGTCCATACAAAGGGTACTTCCTTCCTCAACAACTTTGTCAAAGGTGCTGCTATTGACGAAAATCCTTCCACGAACCTTCTGTAATAGCCTGCCAATCCTAAGAAACTACAAATCTCCGCCACTGACTTAGGTGGTTTCCAATCCAACACTACTTCGATCTTTCTAGGATCCACCCTTATTCCTTCAGCGGACACCACGTGCCCTAAGAATGCAACCTCTTTAAGCCAAAATTCACACTTGCTGAATTTGGCATAGAGCTTCTTTTCCCTTAACACTTGCAGCACAATCCGGAGATGCTCATCATGCTCCTCTTCAGTCTTGGAGTACACTAGGATGTCGTCGATGAACAACACGATGAACCTATCCAAGTAAGGTTGAAAAACCCGGTTCATCATATCCATGAATGCGACTGGGGTGTTTGTCAACCCGAACGGCATTACTACAAACTCAAAATGACCGTATCTTGTCCTAAAGGCTGTCTTATGGATATCTACCTACTTCACCTTCAACTGATGATATCCTGACCTTAAGTCGATCTTTGAGAACACTGCTGCCCCCTTAAGCTAATCGAATAGGTCGTCTATCCTTGGCAAAGGATACTTGTTCTTGATGGTCAGCTTATTCAGCTGATGATAGTCTATGCACATACGCATAGTTTCGTTCTTCTTTTTCACAAATAGGACCGGTGCTCCCCACAGAGACACACTGGGCCGGATAAACCCACGGTCAAGTAATTCTTAAATTTGAGCCTTGAGCTCAACTAACTCTTTTGGCGCCATACGATATGGAGCGATTGACACAGGAGCTGTACCTGACAGCAGGTCAATTCCAAACTCTACCTCCCTATCCGTGGGTATTCTGGGTAACTCCTCCGGAAAAACATCCACGAAGTCCTTTACCGTTCTAACTCCACAAATTCCCCCTTCCTTCACATCCACAGCACTAACAAAGGCCAAAAATGCCTTGCATCCTTTCCGAACTATCTTTTCAGCCTTTAGTACCGAAACTACATTATACAAGTAGTTTTTTCTTTCTCCTATCATTATTACCACTTTATCTTCCGGGGTCCTTAATTCCATTCGTTTAGCCACACAATCTAACATGTCTTGGTGCTCTACTAACCAATCCATACCAAGTATGAGGTCAAATTCTCCGAAGGGTAACTCCATTAAGTCAGCCCGAAAGCTCACTCCCGGAATTTCTAGGGATACACTCCGAAAGATCTTATCCACCACTACAGTTTGGCCTAATGGGCTTACTACAGTCATCTCCCTATCAGAAAGTTCAAAGTCTAGGCCTAGTGTTTCCACTACACTACATGCAACATAAGAATGGTTCGAGCCCACATCAATAAGAGCAAAATAGGGCTTGCCATGAATGAGGAACGTATCGGTTATGACGTCCAGCGCGTCTCCATCTTCCTTACGACGAACCGCATAAACCAAACCCGGCTGCCTTGCCTCAGTATTAGTAGTACCTTGACCCGGTGTTCCACGTCCTCTACCAGCACCATTTCCTCGATTATTCAGACCACGACCTCGCTAAGGTCACGTCCCCTTTACCAAATTTATTAACATTCGAGCCATCGGGCGATTCTCATCCGATTTCCTTGGGCAGTCCTTGATCATATGGTCCTTTGACCCACATCTGAAACATCCACCTGTCTTCTTCCAACATTCACCCAAGTGTTTCTTTCCACACTGATCACATGGACGATATCGCCTCCCAGCCTTTGACTTGTTGACCCGCGGCCCATCAGCTCTGGGCCTTTTCTACACATTTCCCGATGATCCTGATGACCCATAACCCTCTTGGGTCTATTCCTATCAGAGCTCTGCTTAATCGAGTCCTTGATTCCCTCGGCTACCTTAGCCTTTTCTACCAACGTGGAAAACTCCTGCTCCTGATGTGGAGCTGTCAATAACCTTAGATCATCCCTTAAACCGTCTTCGAACCGAACACACCGCTCATGCTCCGTAGCCACTACTCCTCTAGCATATCGGCTTAACCTCAGAAATTTAGCTTCATAGGCTGCTACTGACTTGTTCCCTTGAACCAATCCTAGAAAAGCCTTCCTCTGCTCATCAATATAACATGTGCCGACATACTTCTTCTAAGATGCCACCTTAACATATTTCCAGGTCAGATCCTCAGCTGGGGCACCATCCCGAACTGTTAACCACCATTGGTACGCTTCATCGCGTAACAGTGCCACCATTCTCTTCAACTTCTCCTCAGGGGTCAGATCGAGCTCATCCATAATGCGCTCGGTTGCTTCCAACTAGTATTCAATTTGATCTTTGGGTGCCACACCAGATACTCCACGGAACACTTTGGCTCCGTTGGCTCGGAGTCGCTCGGGTATGATTTTGAGCTCCGTATTCCTCCAAAGACCGCCACTATTTCAAGAACTCGCAAAGATAGCTCATGCGATAAAGATCATCCCCGTCTGAGCTTGCTTTGCCGACACCAACATCCGGGGTGGTGGTGGCGGTGGTAACTCATTGTCGGACTTTGACCCGATCTTACGGGTTCGACATCATTCTTCCTCTCTGCGTCCATGACGATCACGTCCTCTAGAACTCATATCTAACGATGCGCTTTAATCGATTAAGAAATTTTATGAATTAGCCTTTATTCCACTGATTAACCGCGAAGAAGTTTAATGAAAAGAATTTTAGGAGTGGTTCTTTCGTATTCAAACATGCACACAGTCTTTACATTCATACATCCATCAATCAATTATGAACTTTTGTTCATTCAGAGAAATGTTGTAGTTTTCATTATTGTTGTTTTTCCACTACCCAGGCATATTTTCGTAATTTATCCTACAGGGGTATTTTCGTAATTTGTCAAATAAGGTTCCTTGGTGATTTTTTCAATAAGGGTATTCTGGTAATTTTTCATTCCCGGGGGTATTTTGGAAATTTTGAAATTCGAGGATATTTTGGTAATTAACCCGGGTAAATTTGTAAATCTTAATAAATCAAGGATACTTTGAAATTTTACAAAACTTGAAGGTTGTTTACGAATTTATTTTCCAAATCGTTGTTGTTGCGAAAATTTTGAAGACTGTGGTCATTTTGGTAATTTTGCAGGTTAGGGGTAATTTCATAATTTTCCAAAATCAAGGTATTTTGGTATTTTGCAAATTATGGTTTTTTGAACATTTTATTAAGTAATGAAATTTTGATAAGAGTTGTGGGTATTTTGTATATTTCATAAGCCAGGGCATTTTTGTAATTTTACCACTAGGGGTATTTTAGTAAATTTGTAAATCGAAATATTTTAGGAAAATTTATAAAATAATCTTTTCAAATCAAGAGGGTAATTTAGAAATTTTAAAACTAGGGTTTCCATGAAAATACTGGCTAGTCCCTTTCGGGTTTTAGTTAGGGTTTAGCAGTGATTAAGTCCTCTTGGTTAGGGTGGACCGAGGCTACGCACTGTAGGATTCGGTGGAGAGGAGGTGAGTCACTAGGACTGCTTAAATACCAAGCTCCCACCGAAACCAATCCTAGACATGCGTACCATGGTTGCCACACCCTAACTCGGCGACTTAATCATGGGTTTGTTTAGTTAGGCATTTAAGTCTTATGTTTTTGTTGGGGTATACTAGTCCTAGGGTTCAAGTACTTAATCTCTATTCTACGTTCCATCAAAGCCCATACATTTCACATATTCAAATCACTTCAGAAGTCAGAAGTACTTACCTGGTGGACTGCGGGTCAGAGACTTATGTGCCATGCCAGAAAACCTGAAAATTTTTCAGAAAATTCCTTTTAGGCTAGATTTTGAAAATGTTTTGGGCCTTAAACCACAGGCCGAGTGTTTAAAACTGGGCTCTGATACCAAATTGAAACACCCCAAACCTGGCCTACGAGCCTTGACCGGATCTGATATGTTCCCCGGTGTAAACCGTTTCAAATTCTTTTGTTACTTAGGAAAAACTTGTGTGTTTTGAAAGAAAGATTGTTTTGTGTTGGGCTTGAGTTGAAAACAAATTTATTTCATTATTAAAGTCCTTTACTTTAGGTGACAAAACGTTTAGGCTTTGTTTTAAAATAAATTTACTTAATCTTTTAATAAATAAAAGTTTGTAAGCTTAATAAATAAAAGCAAAGTAAAGTAGTTCTACTATGGCCTTATTACATCAAATAATTCCCAAAATTTAAATTCAAAATACTTAAAATAAAATAGCCCAAATAAAATGAACTTCTTCTTGAGCATGGCCATCCCTAAGCATCTGCTACCCGGTCCATCACCCATCATCACCGAAAATGTTCCCACAAGGGGTGAGTTAAATGACTCAATGTGTACACAAACACTATGTCCAAATAGATTCGGGCATATTATCACATCACATACATAATCATATAGAAGATATAAAATAATGATGCAACCCAACCCAAACCTATATGCCATCCGCTACACATCACTTGCATTCATCCTACACACCGTGAGGACTACTAAGTCAACCCTCCATCCGCTACACACACTATCGAAGGCGTCATTGCAATCGACGTGCTCATCGCCTCTTATAAAATTCGTGGTCTTAGGTCACCACATTCGGATATCGTGGTCTTAGGTCACCACATTCGATATCGTGGTTTTAGGTCACCACATTCGCTATCGTGGTCTTAGGTCACCACATTGACTTCCCTTTTCATATAATCCATATGCCCCATATCATACATATCATGCATTAACATGCCAAATTCTTATTTCACATTCTTATAATGTCATATGTGTGTAATGTATATTTAACATAATCCTAGTAGGAGTAGGAAACGTACCTGAGTACTTTTGTACCCTAGCATGGTATCTTAGCCATATTGACATTCTTATAAACATGCACATATTAATTATTGCCATAAATCTTATTAAAAAGTAGTGTGGGGTACACACCTGATTCGCTTAACAAATTCACTGAAATCCCGAAATCCGATCTACTGCCTTAGATCTTTAACTCCCTATATTCGGTCCATATTAAAGATTTAATGAAAACCCATTCGGCCACAAAACTAAATCCTAGTAGGATTAGTACACTAAAAACCTACCTTGTTGCCGATTGACTTAAGAATCAAGTCTCGAAACTTTGTTGTATTCCTTCTTGCATTCGGCCAAACATCAAATCACATCACAGGTTAGTTTCATCTTTTTAAATAATTATGAAAGAGATCTAGTTATGAAAACAGGCCTATGGCCGATTATATTTAGGCACATACCTTTCGATTTTCAAATCTCGAAACTCACCAAATAACTAGGGGACACGCGGCCTATGGTGTACCTTCGGGAAAAGAACTTCTCCTTCCTTGTAATCGGCGATCCTTAGATCTATTAACTTGTTAGTTTTGGCTATTTTGAATAATTATGAACTAGATCTAAAACTTGGCCGAATATTCTCATGGACTTACCTTGAATTTCTCAAATCCCGGAATCCTTGTATACCTCTGTCGAAATCCCTATAGATTCACACATTAGATCTGATTTTTAATCACTTAAATATGATAAATAGTCTTTGACCGATTCACTCACCTTATATTCTTGAAAGTCCCGAAAGATCTCTTCTTTGTAGTTGATAACTACTAAATCCCGAAGCCTCCCTTCCATAATTCAGCCAAGAACGGCAATAGGGGTCAGTCCCTAAATTTTGACAAGTCAACAAGAAAAGGGATGGAAATCGAACATCATTTGGTCTTACCTTAATACTACAGTCGATGGCACCTTTGCTTAAACCACAGAGATTCAGCCTGAGACTTAAAGAATAGTAAGCTATGAGCCCCTTGTATATTCGGCTTCAACAAGAGTAAAAAGAGAAAGGTATAAGGCCTTAGGGAGAATCGACAATAGTGGTCCTTTAGGAAGAGATTTCGGCTAGAACAAGTTAAAAGAAAGAGTAAAGAAAGTGACAGGTTTTTGGAGAGAAAAGAGTAATGAAGGAGAGGCTAAATGATGTTATGAAATTCGGCTACTCCTCCCTCCTATTTTTGGCCGAAAATACCAACCCAAGGAGTCCCCCAATCGGCCAACTCTCCATATCTTGATAAATTTTATCTTTTAATTATCACCTTAATAAAATTAATCCCATCAATTATCTCTTCTTTTATCCACTTAAAATAAAAGGAATTTAATCCACACTTGAGCACACCCTTTAGCCGAATTTTAAAGAGAATAAAACTCCTCACATAAGTTCCTTAGTGCCGTCCACCTCCTTTGCTTCTTGTAGCAAAATAAAGTCCTTTATTTGCTTCCCACGTTTCTCGAACTCACCTACCTGGGCCTTAAGTGGTGCCTCCAAGCCACTTAAACAAGCCTATGTTTTTGTCAAATTTCTTCTATTAATTTTCTTAAGGCCACCTTGTTTTAGTTTCCTCTTTTACTTAACATTTCTAAATCATTTCCTTACATTTCCAAGTTTCCAAAAATGTTCACTTTCCTATTTTAACTTAACATTTCCAAGTTTCCAAAATGTTCACTTTCCTCTTTTAACTTAACATTTCCAAGTTTCCAAAATGTTCACTTTCCAAGTTTCCAAAAATGTTCATCATACATTCATAATACATAAGTCATGCCATTTCGTATAATTAAATCAGAAATACATAGGCCCATTTTCAGGATGTTACATAAACACTTATCAATGGCTCTGAATATAATATTAAAATATTATACGGACTCAAATTTTTGGTCTCGAAACCACTATTTTGACTAGGGTATAAACTAGACTGTTACAATTCTCCCCTTTAAGGTTTTTGTCCCCGAAAATCTTACCATCAAATTGGTTCAGATATTGCTGTCTTATTGAATCTTCCGACTCCTACGTAGCCTCTTCTATTCTGTGACGATTCTATAGTAGTTTTACTAACAATATTTTCTTATTTCCCAACTCTTTCATTTCACGAGCTAAGATATGAATCGGTTCTTCTTCTTATGTTATATCAGATTGGATTTCAATTTCAGATGGGGCAATCACATGTGATGGATCTGATTGATATCTACGAAGCATCAAAACATGAAATACATTATGGATCTTTTCTAATTCAGAGGGCAAATTTAATCTATATCCAACCAGCCCAACACGTTCAATGATCTCATATGGCCCGATGAACCTCGGACTCAACTTGCCTTCACGTTAGAATCGAAGCACTTTCTTCCACGGAGACACTTTTAGAAATACTCTGTCGCTGATTTCAAATTCTATATCTTTTCGTTTCAAGTCCACATAAGACTTATGACGATCAGATGCTGCTTTCAAACAATCTCGGATTAGTTTCACTTTCTGTTCTGAATCTTTTATCAAATCGACTCCGTGTAGCTTATTCTCACTGAGCTTGGTCCAATACAGAGGTGTACGACATTTAAGTCCGTACAAAGATTCATAAGGTGCAATTTTAATGCTTGACTGAAAACTGTTATTGTACGTAAATTCAATCAATGGCAGATATTGTTCCCACGAACCATTAAACTCAAGTATACAACATCTTAACATATCTTCAAAAATCTGAATGGTCCGTTCAGACTGACCATCTGTTTGAGGATGAAAAGCTGTACTGAAATGTAATTTCATGCCCAAAGCTTCTTGCAATTTCCTCCAGAATCGTGATGTAAATATCGGATCTCTATCTGACACAATGGATAGTGACACCCCGTGCAATCTCACAATCTCAGATATGTAAAGCTCTTGTAATCTATCAAGTGATAAATAAGATCTTATCAGAATAAAATGGGCAGATTTAGTTAATCAATCAACTACGACCCAAATTGCATCTTTCTTTCTCGTAGTCAGGGGCAAACTAGAAACAAAGTCTATCGTTACTCTATCCCATTTCCACTCAGAAATCAGTATCGGTTGTAGCAAACCAGAAAGAACTTGATGTTTAGCTTTCACTTGTTGACAGACTAAACATTTTGAAACAAAGTCAGAAATGTCCCGTTTTATTCCAGACCACCAATAGTATCGCTTCAAATCATGGTACATTTTAGCACTTCCCGGATGAACAGATAGACGGCTATTATGAGCTTTATTCGAAATTAGCTGAATCAACTTTGGATTTCTTGGAACACAAATACGATCTCGGAATCTCAAGAAATCATCAACAATTTGAAATTCAGATTCAGAATTCGAATCACATTGAGCTTGTTTCGATGACAATTCATTATGAACCTTCTGAGCATCACATATTTACTGTACAAACAACAGTTTTGCTTTTAATTCAACTATCACAGAATTATCATCAGACAAATCTAACTGAGTATTCAAAGTATGTAATACAAACAATGATTTTCTACTCAATGCATCAGCAAAAATGTTTGCTTTACCCGAATGATAATCTATCACAAGCTCATAATCTTTTAACAGCTCTAACCATCTTCTTTGACACAGTTTCAAATCTTTCTGGGTCATCAAGTATTTCAGACTTTTATAATAGCATTTCTCACCATACAGATAGTGGCGCTAGATCTTAAGTGCAAACACAATCGCAACTAGCTCAAGGTCGTGCGTCGGATAGTTTTTTTCATAAGGCTTCAATTGTCTCGAGGCATAAGCTACAACTTTGTCTTCCTGAATCAAAACACATCCCAAACCATGTAATGAAGCATCACTTTATATAACAAATTCTTTACCTGATTCTGGCTGTACTAACACTGGAGCTTCTATTAACAGAGTTTTCAACTGATTAAAACTTTTCTGACATTTATCAGACTATTCAAATCTAACATCTTTCTAAAGTAGTTTAGTCAACGGAGTATCTATCACCGAAAATCCTTTTATGAATCAACGATAATAACCAACTGGTCCTAGAAAGCTACAGACTTCAGACATGTTCCTCGGAGGTTTCCAATCTAGAATAGCAGAAATCTTGCTCGGATCAACATGAATCCTAGAAGCTGACACAATATGTCCTAGAAAACTAACCTCTTGTAACCAGAATTCATATTTGCTAAATTTTGCATACAATTACTTTTCTCTCAGAGTTTGCAACACGATTCTCAAATGTTCATCATGCTCATCTTCATCATGTGAATAAATCAATATGTCATCTATGAACACCACAACAAATTGATCTAGGTACGGTTTGAAAATTCTGTTCATTAGATCCATAAAAACAGCAGGAGCATTGGTTAGACCAAATGGCATAACTAAAAATTCATAATGCTTGTACCTCGTTCTAAAAGTAGTTTTCGGTATATCTGAATCTTTCACTCTCAACTAGTAGTATCCCGATCTCAAATCAATCTTGGAAAATATAGTAGCTCCTTTTAATTGATCAAATAAGTCATCAATTCTGGGCAACAAAGATTTATTCTTTATTGTCACCTTATTCAACTGACGATAATCGATACACATTCTCATTGTGCCATTTTTTTCACAAATAGAACAGAAGCACCTCAAGGTGAAAAACTCGGTCTAGCGAACCCTCTATCAGTCAACTCTTGTAAATGTGACTTTAACTCTTTCAATTCTGTTGGTGCCATTCTATACAGAGCTACCGAAATAAGTGTCGTACCAGGCAGTAACTCAATACCAAACTCAACTTCACGTATCGGAGGCAAGCCCGACAATTCTTCAGGGAATACATCAGAAAACTCACAAATAATAGGCACTCATTCAATTTTCTTTTCAGACACTTTCGAATCAATCACATAAGAAAAATATGCCTCATATCCCTTTTTCACATATCTCTGAGCTTTCAATACCGATATCACATCAGGCAATCCATTCAAATCATTAGACTCAACCCGTACAATTTCATCATTCGGACATTTCAAATTAATAGTCTTTCTTATACAATTTACAACAGCATCATGCAATGTCAACCAGTCTATACCCAAAATAATATCAAACTCATCAAATGACAAAAGCATCAGATCAGCAGGGAAACAAATATCTCGAAACATTAATGGACAATTGATAAACCGTAAAAGTAACACATTTTAACCCCATATTTAGTATGCTTTTGGATGATTTAGCCCTCAATTTATGTAAAAAAGATGCTCTTAATCCTTTCTTTTCATGTCTTATACTCAGGAGAACACCTAAGGATAAAAAGAACATAAAACGGGCTTAATACAGATCAAATTGGGCCAACCCAAGAAGTCGACACAGCCTGGACTTCATGCCACACGATCGTGCCCCAATATTAAGATTGCACACGGTCACACCCTGATTTACACGATCGTGCCTCGTCGACAAAAAGCCCAACACGGCCTGACCCCGATGTACACAGCCGTGCCCCAATTGGCAGACCCGAAGCACAGCCTCTACCCATATATTACACGGGCGTGTCATAGTCGTGCCTAAATCGACAGGATAGAGACACAGGCTGGACCACGACTTACATAGGCGCGCCTTAGCCGTGCTCCTACCGCGGGAAATAACAGTTTCACTCAGAATTGGATGCTTGGAGCCCAAGAAATGCAATCCTAAGTCCACTCAAACACTTAGGACGAATTTCACTTGAATTACGAGTACTTAGGAGCCAGGTAAAGCATTCCAAACGTCTATATAAACAATCAAGGTAGTAATTCAAGGTCGTCGGGTTTTAGCAGTTTTACGCGAGCTTTACTCGTTTAGGGAATTACTCAAGATAGCTAATTGATCCATCTCGAAGAGTCAAAATTCTACTCAAGACGGAGGATCTCCTCTTCAATTCCTTCAGGGGATTTTTAAGGATTTCCTATGTTTTGTTTTATCTTTTCTCTTGAGATGTTTTCTTATTTAATTATGAACTAAACCCTCAGATACCTGAAGGGGATGAAACCTATGATGGATTTTGTTATTTAATTCTTTCAGTTTATATGATATATACTTAGTTTGCTCTTAATTTTGTTGCTTAAATTTATCTGATGTGCTTAGGTGGAGGAGGAATAGACGCTGCCTAAGAGTAGATCTAGCATAATTAAGCAGAGTTGATCGGGCGCTTAGAGATAGGATTACGAGATTTTGCGGGATTAGGGTGAAACCTAATATGGGGGTCCATTGATCGATTTACTGCTTCTTTAGGGGGTTATTATAAGAGAATGAGAGTTCTACTAATTAACCTAAGGTTAGACGTTATTCGCTTTGAGAGAAGGTTTAATATAGGTTAGGGAGTCTCACGGATCAAGCTAAGTAAAGAAATCATATGAATTGAAAAGGTAGATAATAAGTGAAGTCATAGGTGGATTCTTTCCGAAGGTATCATCTTTATCAATTGAGTTTTCTTCCACGTCTTTTCCCAAAGTTTCATTTCTTTTGTCTTTGCATTTAGTTTAAATATTTCATTTGTTTCAGTTTAATAAACCAATCACTCCATATTTTAGGCTAAATAATAGAAAGAAAGTTAGTAGTAGTACTTTTAGGTTCCTTGGGTTCGATAAGATATTCTTGCCTGAGCTATGCTACTGTTCGATAGGTGCACTTGCCTCTATCATTGTCGCAGTCAGTCTATAGGTTCGATCACTCTTTTATAAATATTAAAACTAGACTGTTTTGCAGCGATCAACAATTCTCGCATACTTTGTCAATAAGGACACTTTTACCTAAGGGGTTCAATATTTTTATAGCAAACTCAGTAGACTCTACAGGCAAAGTCTTATTGAATAATAAATTAATGCATATATATGAATGCGTAGAACCAGGGTCTATCAATGCAATCACAAATGTATAATAAATAGTAAAGGTTCCTGTTATAACATCTGGAGATGAAGCTTCCTCACGAGCTCGGACAACATATGCTCTGGCAGGCACTCTAGCTTCAAATCTTGCAATAGTGTCTCTCGTAGTTCTCTAACTACCACTGATATTTCTTATATTCTTTAAAGGTTTAACTCTTACAGATGCATTATCAGGTCTCAGATTCTAAACTATCTCTGGCTCGACAGACTCAGGGCAATCATAGATAAAATGATTAAGTGATCCACATCTGAACAAGCTCTGTCATTTAGTCTACAACTTCTCGGATGCCTTTTTCACAATTTTTACATTCAGGTCTCTCAGTTCGGACATTACTAACACTGGCTTCTGAAGTTGCTGGGGTTTTAGAACTTATTTTCTATCTAGCTCGATTTCTATTCGAATGTCCCACATTATCTCTTGAACGACTTTGATCATCTCTGAATCTCTTCGAAGCAGACTGAAATGATTTGCTCAGAAATCTTTTTCTCATATCTCAGGCTTCAAACTCAACTTTTTTTTTATCTTTCCCGAGTGTCTCAGCTTTGCATGCTCGATCAACGAGTACAACAAACTCTTTTATTTCTAAGATCCCAACTAACGGACGAATATCTTTATTAAGACCATCTACGAACCTTTTTCACATTATTGCTTCAGATGATATACAATCTCGGGCATACTAACTTAATCTCATAAACTCTCGTTCATACTCAGTAACAATCATTCGGCCCTGTATTAGTTCTAGAAATTCCTTCCATTTCTGATCGATGAATCTCTCACTGATGTATTTCTTCCGAAACTCGATCTCAAAGAAGTCCCACGTAACTCGCTCTTTCGGAACAACAGAAATCAAAGTTTTCCACCATTGATAAGCTACATCTCGGAGTAATGATACAACACATTTTATGCATTCTTCTGGAGTCAGAGACATTTCAGTGAATACTCGAATAGTATTTTCTAACCATAATTCGGCCTTTTCAGCATCATTATCATTAGTAGCCCGAAACTCTTCAGCCCCATACTTACGAATCTTGTCAACCGGAGGCTTATTCAATAGATTCGGATACATAACCGGTGGTGCAATTTTAATTTGAGAGGAAATAACTGGGGGCAGAGGTTGCGAAATAATCGGGTTATTCTTTACGAATTGAGTGAACCACTCACTCATCATCTGGAAGAAAGCTTGTTTAGCTTTTCCCTCTTGACCACTCGTAGCTGGTCTCAGATCAGAGCGCGTTGTCCCTTGCGCGAGAGCAGGCGTATTACTTTTTACCCCATTAGCTATGGCTCTTTTGGGATCCATTGCTATGCAAAAAATCACATTTTGTACGTCAGGATTCATCACACTATTACAATTTAGATATATGGCATGTATAGCTAGACTCTGACACGCTACGTTAGCCAGAGAATCGGCTAAATCATAGCTCTGATACCAACCAAATGTAACACCCCTATCCCATATTCATCGCCGAATTAGGGTTAAGGGCATTACCATACAGATCAAAAAATTTCATAACATTTCGTACAATTATACATTAAACACAAACGAAGTGTCCCTTATATTTGTTAATGAGACCTTAAACATCTTATAAACTAGGTCGGGACTAAACTAAAACACATACATAAATTCTCAGAAATTTATAAATTTTCTAAGTTTCAAGGGTTACACGCCTGTGTGGGTAGGCCGTGTGCCTCCCACGACTACTAGACACCCCCGTGTGTCCTCCCCATGGTCGAAACTAATTTTACTCCACGGTCACCAAGCACACCCGTGTTGCCTGCCCGTGGTCGATTCTGACTTGGCTCCACGGTTACTAAACACCCCCGTGAGCTAAGCCCGTGTATTCTTAGGCCCTATACTG
Source organism: Gossypium rotundifolium (assembly GCA_025506655.1). NCBI lineage: Eukaryota > Viridiplantae > Streptophyta > Magnoliopsida > Malvales > Malvaceae > Gossypium > Gossypium rotundifolium. The sequence goes on from CP106727.1 coordinate 174,674,254, forward strand.
ACTTCTTCACATGACTACTAGGCACGCCTGTGTACCCTGGCCGTGTGCTCTTAAGCTAGCTACTGACTTTACCCCAAGGTCATTAGACACGCCCGTGTGTCACAACCGTGTGACATTATAGGCCATTTGCAAGGCCAAAATGCCACCCAACTAGGGTCATTTATACAAGCAAAATACTAACATATCTCATGCATATATGAAAACCAATAACATGCCAAAACATCCATTTAATCTATACATTCAATATCGATTTCAACCATGTCAACTTCCAAGACTAAAACATATGTACACAAGCATAATTCATCCAAATACCTACCCAAAAACTTGACCATTTTCAATGTCATTTAACCATACCAAGACATATATGACATATCATAAACATTAATGCATATCCTCAACTCATATCGATCCAAATCACATGGCTAAGTTCACATCTCATAACTATCCAAATAACTAGCCTATACATGCCATATCTAGCTATATACATTTCCAAAATGTACCAAAATAAGTTGAGTAGTGTAATGACGATCCTCGACGGTCCTGTGACTTTAGTGGCTTTGACGATCTATAAAACAAAGAAAGCACACACAGAGTAAGCTTTCCAAAAGCTTAGTAAGTCATATACAAATAAACTTAATATGTAAAGCATATAAGCATATAGAAACATTAGCACAATTCATAATCATAGCAAATTTCTCACATATATGCTTTGGTGCATATTCTTGGCCATATTTGCCACATTTATCAACTTAAGACTCAAATATATATACATAGCTCTTTCATAACCGTTCTTGCATCTCATTCACATTCTCACATTCAATCATACATATCTTCAAATCAAAAGCACATAGGTACTTTTATACACATTTAGTGTACATACCAAACGTACCTGAAACAAATATATTCACGTAATTATTCACAGCTCAGATTTTCCCGTTGAATCGATAGGAATCTAATGGGATACTTAGAAAGCTCAGAATAATCGTACAATGCCAACGTCCTAGACGAGGTCTTATGTGTACTCAGATATCGATGCCACTGTCCCAGAAAGGGTCTTACATGAATCAATACGATACCGATGTTCCAAACATGGTCTTACACGAATCTATACAATGTCGATTTCCTTGACATGGTCTTACACGTAAAGATTATATCGATGACAACGTGCCAGACGTTGTCTCACACGGAACCTCAAATCAACGCCAACATCCCATACGTGGTCTTACATGATAAAACAGAACAGATACCTATGTCATGACATAGCTAATCCTATCTATTCCTAGGTTCGTACGGGACTTCTCTGATATCGATACTAAATCAGCCTTATCTCAAAATTCTTGTATGGATCTTCTCATAAGCATTCATAGTGAACAATAGTCATATGATCGTACACAGTTTAAAACAAATACATTTATTTACATAATGACTTACCTCGGATTCGATTTTTCTACAATCTAATTTTATTTTCCTCGGTTCTTGATCTTAATTTGTAATACAATAGCCGAATGCCCTAGCTAGATTTCTTTCTTTTCTTTCCTTCAAAATTCGACAATATGGATGAACAAATGCCACTATCTCTTCCTTTTGTTTTATTACAAATATAATAATATACATTTTACCAATTTAGCCATTTAATAAACATTTTTATAACATATAATTCAAGGTCATTTTTTGACCTTAACCGTCCACTAACTATAGTAATGGCTAATTTTCCATATTAATCCTCCATACTTATAAAGACATGGCAAATAGGTACCTTTTCATGTAGCATGCTAGTTTTGCATTCAATACAATTTAATTCTTTACTCAAATTAAACACACAGACAGAAAAATTAGCTTACGAAACTTTAATAGATGCTTAAACACTCATCAATGGCACAAAATATAATATTAAAATATTATACAGACTCGGATTTATGGTCCCAAAACCACTGTTCCGACTAGGGTATTAACCAGACTGTTACACTAACCCTTTAATTTAGCCTTTATCCACACCTTTAACCTAAGCCCCGTTACAACCCTTTTTTAAAGACCTTTTGATCTTGTGTGATTTGATTTTCAGGCAAACCTATGGGATTAACTTTTTATGTTTGACTTTTGAGGGCTTAATTTTGAACCTTAAACACTTTGAGTGATTTGAGTGAATCTTTATTGAGGATGTCAACTCTTGTCGATTTTGAATTGAATGTAATTATTTAGATAAGGGGAAACACCTATATTTTTCGTGCTACAAACTTTCGACTTTGATTGTTTGAATCTTCAGGACTCTTTTAGTTAAATTATCCATGTATAAATCATCTATGAATTATGATGAGGCATCATTGATAAGAATTATGAATCGAGGGAAGTTAATTTTAATTGTGAGTTGAGAATTTTGCTTGAGGATAAGAAAATGATTAAGTGTAGGGGTATTTGATAAACCATAATATGTTCATTTTTTAATCCCACATTTAGCATACTTTTGGATGATTTATTCCCTGAATTGTGGAATTTGGTGCTCTAATCCTTTAATTTCATGTTTTATACTTAGGAGAGCACCAGAGGATCAAAAGAATGAGAAACGGGCTAAAAAAGGAGAAACTGGGCCAAAGTAAAAAATTAACACGGCCTGGGCCCGAGACACACAGCCGTGCCTCTTTAACAGATCCAACCACGGGCTGGATTTGATTCATATGGTCGTGCCACACGGGTGTGTCCCTGCCGCAGCAAAGAAGAGTTTCATTAGGATTAGGGTACTTAGAGGCAAAGAAAGACATTCCAAAAGCCTATATAAACACCCTAGAGGTCAATTTTTTTAGGGGGCATTCAGCTAGGCCAAGGAGCCAAGCCAGAGAGGCCAAATTGTGGGATTCACTCGAAGAAAGCCAGTTGATCTATCCCAGTAGCTGGAATCACACTCAAGACTGAGGATCTCTCCTTCAATTCTTATAGGGGTTTTAGGGTTTTCTTTATGTTTTATTATTTTTCTTTTGAGATGTATTTTTTTTATGATTAGAAACTAAACCCCTCAAATACCTGAGGGGGATGAAACCTAAGACGGATCTTGTTATTATTTTTTAAACTAAATGATAAATACTTGATTTGTTCTTAACTATGTGTTCTTAATTCTTGCTTTGATATTTTGGATATTGATTCAAGTATTGATGTGCTTAGGAAGGGGAGGAATATTCCTGTTTAAGAGTAGATCTAGCATAGTTAAGCGGAGTTGATCGCAACCCTAGAGATAGGATGACGAAAATCTATCAGATTAGGGTCAAACCTAATATGAGAGCCCATAGATTGAGCTAATGTAATTCTAGGGGTTTTAATTAGAAAGAGATTTCAATTAATCAACCTAGGGTTAGACGTTAGTAGCCTCAAGAGAGGTATTAATATAAATTAGGGAATCCTACAGATCAAGTCAAGTGAATAAATCATCTAGTTTAGAGTTAGATAACAAGTGAAGTCTAGGTGGATTCTTCCTCGGGTATTGTCTTAATCAATTGGTTTTCCCACAAGTATTTCCCCAATTCCTTCTCTGTGTCTTAGCATCTTTTGCTTAGTAGTTAGTTAATTTTAGATTAAATAACAACTCTCTTAATTCTTAGGCTAAATAATAAGAAGAAAGTTAGTATTAGTACTTTTGGTTCCATTGGGTTCGACAATCCGATCTTGCCACTAAACTATACTACTGTTCGATAGGTGTGCTTGCCTCAATCGTGGTGATAGTTAGTTTCTAGGCTCGATCATTCATTATATAAATTTTAAGACTTTTTCCACCACCATCAGTTACAAAGCATTACCAGACTTTGCGGACTAATTACGAATATTTCCTTACCTTTATTATACAAATCAAAAATCAATCATATAACACTCATATTGTCCCTTAGATGAGCCTTCGAGGCTCAATATACACCTTAGAAGTGAATCAGGACTAAACCGGATTCTCAGGGAATTTTTCCAAAAATTTTAAAAATTTTCCTAGGAGTAGGGGACACACGCCCGTGTGGCCGACCATGTGGCTCACACGGCTAGGAGACACGCCCGTGTCTTAGGCCATGTGGGCATTTGGTGTGAGACAGACGGCCGTGTCCCAACCCAAGTCTACCCATGTATCTCTCTGACTTGGGTCACACGGCCAACCACACGCCCGTGTGCTAGGTCGTGTGCTAGGTACAGGGGTCACACAGCCAAGTCACACGCCCGTGTGCTACGCTGTGTGCAAAATCCTGGGCATTCTGTTTTGAAATTTTAAGGTGAAGGGGATACAGAGCCATACCACACACCCATGTGCCAGGCCGCGTGTCATATACGGATGAGACATACTCTCATGTCGCTGCCCGTGTGGACGAAAATAGGCCATTTTAAGGCCACTTTTCTCACCCTTTTTGATAACAACCTATACAAAATAATTCAATACATCAAATAGCCTCAAACAAGCAATCAACACAAGCCAAAAATCATGTTTTAAACATAACATGATTGTGTTTCAGAGTCTTAAAATTTTATAAAAAGAATGATCGAACCTGGAAACTAACTAAGACAAAGATGTAGGCAAGCGCACCTATCGAACAGTAGTATAGTTTAGTGGCAAGACCAGATTGTCGAACCCAAAGGAACCAAAAGTACTAATACTAACTTTCTTTTTATTATTTAGCCTAATAATTAAGGGAATTTTTATCTAATCTAAAATTAACTAACTATTAAGCCAAAGATGCAAAGACGAAGAGAAGGAATTGGGAAAAGACTTGTGGGAAAATCGATTGATTTAGACAATACCTGAGGAAGAATCCACCTATACTTCACTTATTATCTAACTCTAAACCAGACAATTTATTCACTTGACTTGATCCGTAGGATTCCCTAATTTATATTAATACCTCTCTCGAGGCTACTAACGTCTAACCCTAGGTTGATTAATTGAAATTTCTTTATAATTAAAACCCCTAAAATTGAATTAATTTGATCTATGGACTCCCATATTAGGTTTGACCCTAATATAGCAAATTTACGTCATCCTATCTCTAGGGTTACATTCAACGCCACTTAACTATGCTAGATCTACTCTTAAACAGGGTCTATTTCTCCTCTGCCTAAGAGCATAAATGCTTGAATCAATATCTCAAAATACCAAAACAAGAATTAAGAACACATACTTAAGAACAAATCAAGTATTTATCATACAGCTCAGATAACAATAACAAGATTCGTCTTAGGTTTCATCCCCCTCACGTATCTGAGAGGTTTAGTTCATAATTACAGAAGAATACATATTAGAAGAAAATATAAAACAAAACTTAAAGAAAACCCTAAAACCCCTGAAGGAATTGAAGGAGAGGTCCCCAGTCTTGAGTATGATTCCAGCTTCTTGAGATGAATCAACTGGATTTCTTCAAGTAAATCCCTCTATTTAGCTTCTCTGGCTCGGCTCTTTGGCCTAGCTGAACCGCCTCTAAAGGTTGGCCTCTAGGGTCTTTATATAGGCTTTTGGAATATGTTTCTTTGCCTCTAAGTACCCTAGTCCGAATAGAATTCTTCTTATATGCGGTAGAGGTACGCCCGTCGCACAAGCCCGTGTAAATCGATTTTAGGCCGTGGTTGAACTTGTTGATAGGGCACGACCGTGTATTTTAGGGTCTAGGTCGTGTTCGGGTCTTCTTACGAGGCACGACCATGTGATCTTGGGCTGGGGCCGTGTTCATTCAGTGATATGGCCCATTTTCTCTGATTTCGGCCCATTACTCATTCTTTTCATCTTCTGGTGTTCTACTGAATATAAAACATGAAAACAAAGGATTAGGAGCACCTATTTCCATAATTAAAGGGATAAATCAACCAAAAGTAAACTAAATGTGGGATTAAAATATGTTCATTTTACGGTTTATCAAATACCCACACACTTAAGCTTTTTCTTGTCCTCAAGCAAAATTCTCAACTCACAATTAAAATAAACTTTCTCTATTCATAATATTCATCGATAATGTTTCATCATAATTCATAGATAATTTATACATGGATAATTTAACAAAAAGAGTCCTGAAGATTCAAATAATCAAAGTCATAGTTTGTAATACGAAAAAGATAGGTGTTTCCCCTTACCTAAATAATCACCTTTAATTTAAAAGTGATAAATTGTAAAAGTAACATATTTTAACCCTATATTTAGTATACTTTTGGATGCTTTAGCCCTTGATTTATGTAAAAAGGTGCTTTTAATCCTTTTTTTCATGTTTATACTCAGGAAAGCACCCAAGGACAAAAAGAAAGAGAAACGGGCTTAAAACGGGCCAATTTGGGCCAAAGAGGAAATCAACACGGCTGGACTTCAAGCCACACGGCTGTGCCTCATCAAATTACTTCACATGGCCATGCCACGATTTACACTTGCTACCAATCGATGTAATCGAGACACTACCAAGATGATTTACAGGCGTGTGCCATGGGTGTGCCCCTGCCACGGGAATGAGCAATTTCACTCAGATTTGGATTCTTGAAGCCAAAGAAACATACTCCTAGGTCTACTTAAACACCTTAATAGTAATTCTACTTGAAGGAGGTACTTAGGAGCCAAGTAAAGCATCTAAAGAGCCTATATAAACAACCCAAGGCTGCCGTTCTAAAGGAGGAAGTTTTAGGCAGAGTTTTCTGCCAGAGCTTTTATTCAGGGAATTACTCAAAGATAGCCAGTTGGTTCATCTCAAGAAGCCGGAGTTCTACTCAAGACCGATGATCTCCTCTTCAATTCCTTCAGGGGGTTTTAGGGATTTCTTATGCTTTGTTTTATCTTTCTCTTGAGATGTTTTCTTATTTTGTTATGAACTAAACCCTTCAAATACCTGAAGGGGATAAAACCTTTGATGGATTTTGTTATTTGATTTCTAAATTATATGATAAGTACTTAGTTTTTTCTTAATTGTGTTGCTTAATTTAATCTGATGTGCTTAGGTGGAGGAGGAATAGACCCTGCCTAAGAGTAGATCTAGCATAATTAAGCGGAGTTGATTGCACGCCTAGAGATAGGGTGACAAGATTTTACCGGATTAGGGTGAAACCTAATATGGGAGTCCATTGATCAATATACTGGTTCCTTAGGGGGTTATTATAAGAGAACGAGAGTTCCACTAATTAACCTAAGGTTAAACGTTATTTGCCTCGAGAAAGGGTTTAATATAGGTTTGGGAGTCTCACGGATCAAGCTAAGTAAAGAAGTCATATGAATTAAAAGTTAGATAACAAGAGAAGTCATAGGGGGATTCTTCTTGAGGGTATCATCATAGTCAACTGAGTTTTTCCACAGTCTTCTCCTAAAGATTCATTCCTTTTTCTATGCATCTAGTTTAGTTTTTTTCAATAGTTTAGTAAACCAATCACTCCATATTTTAGGCTAAATAATAGAAAGAAAGTGAGTAGTAGTACTTTTAGGTTCCTTTAGGTTCGATAAAATAATCTTGCCTAAACTATAATATTGATCGATAGGGGCACTCGCCTCAATCGTTGTCATCGTTATCCTACAGGTTCGATGATTTTTATAAATATTAAAACTCGACGATTTGACATGATCAAAATCGATGAAAGTTGACATCCTCACTAAAGATTCACTCAAATCACTCAAGGTGTTTAAGGTTCAAAAATTAAGCACTCAAAAGTCGAGCATGAAAAGTTAATCCAATAGGCTTGCCTGAAAATCAAATCTCCACCTCTGTAAAATGAGATGTTACACAAATCAAAAGGTCTTTAAAAGGGTTGTTACGGGGCTTAGGTTAACGATGTGGATAAAGGTTGAATTAGAAGGGTTAGAATTGAGATTGAATTGACAATTACCTAACTAGAAAAATGACTAATAACCTGCATAATTACATCAATTGAAAACTTGTAATACTCATAATACGAGCTTCTTCTTCAAGATGTTGAAATTAAACATATAGGTTCGCTTAATCACAAAACTAATAGTGAATATACTTCGATATTTTTTTTAAGAACAAATCAATATAAGATAAAACTTTAACAACTGAAATAATAAAATTAGGCAACTGATCAAATCAAGTCTCGATAGAAGGGTAGTCAAAAGGAATGGTTATAACAAATACAAGATGGGTTTCGAGTTAATATTAATGGTTGAGTAAAAAAAAAAAAGTTGTTAGGATCAAAGGGGTTCACTAGGGGTTAATTGTGAGGGTAGGCTTTTAGTAGAGTAAGTGGGTTAAATCCTAAGTGCCTTAATCATCTCTGTATATCAAATCAATAGTGTGGTCTTAACATGTATAATCGAGGCAAGTTCTAAAATAACAACTCAATGTTGACACACTGATAATCAATAAAAGTGAGCACGAAAAGAATGTATGCTCTAAAAGTCTCAAAATCTCACAAAAAATATGGGTTTTTGATATCAACTTTGTAAATTTCAAATTTCAAGGTAACAATTAGATTCAGGTAGATAACCTAATAAAATTTTTAATTTTTAATTTTTTTTTTTTGAAAATAGACTCATCATACTTGATTCTCTAGTATCTTGAAGTTTAAATCATCAGTGCACAATTATCAATGACTTAATCTAAAACATATCAATAAAAATCATGGATTAACATGAATTTCATTCTAATTAGTGATATGAGAAAATTACTTTAAGACAGAATATCATTCGGGGATTTGAGAATAATGCAAAAAGTTAGGCATTTTTTCTTAATAATTTTCACCCCCGCACTTAAGATGTACATTGTCCTCAATGTAAAAAGATAGATAATAATCATATAAGAAGAAAATCAAAAGAGATGGGGAGATGTGAAACTTCCTAAATTTTTGGATGGATTCCTTGAGTTGGAAGTGTGGAAACTTGATTCGTAGGTGAATGATAAGTTGGAGGGGGCGCCTCCACTTTCTGTGCTAGATGAAGAAATTGGGAACCTCGTGAAGAGTTAGCCAGGAAATAATAATACTAATTTAAATTATACTAATTATATAATTAAAGTAAATAAAGATAACAAGAAAGAAAATAAGAATTAAAATAAGATCAAAAGAAAAGATGAATGGACTGAAAAGTCCTTATTTGTAGATGGTTCGCGAGGTGGGTGTGGTTTCTAAGGCCATGGTGTTGTGATTTCCTAGCAGCCTTTAGAACCTAAAATCAAGAATCTAAAACAAAATTAATTGAATTTAGTATAAGAAAAATAAAGAAAAATAAAATAAAGGAGAAGAGAAAAGTAAAATGAAAGTTAAATGGCTTCAAAGACCCTTGGCTTGTCTATTATATGAAGCAGCCGGCATGAACTCATGTTGATTAGTCTCCCACAGGGAGACTGGGCTAGGATCTTTCTGTTTCTTTGACATTGTTGAAGCATAGATCAAGAATTTAGAGAATGAAAAAAGAGGAAAGTGAAGAGTGAATTGGGAGTGGGTGAGAAGGGGAGAGGGGTGTTTTAAATAGAAATTTTCAGCTCTAATACATCGCCACGGCCATATTGCACGGCCGTGTGGTGGTTCAATTGCTTCTCCCATGCCTTGTATTTGATTGCCATGCCCGTGTTGGTTCAACAGTGTCGGCCACGGCTGTGTCGCACGGCCGTGGTATTAGTTGAGTCCGTAATTTGAAGATATTTTTCTCGTACTGTCTCGTACTACCTTTGCCATGCCAGAGCTAACATTCGTAGTATGCACACGGCCATGACCACGGCTGTGTGTAAGGCCATGTGGTACAAAAATCTGTGCTTCATTAACTTGGTTAGTTTGTAGATAGGTGATAAAAGAAAAAGAAATAAAAATAAATAGGGTTAGTGCTCGAGTTGCGTCTCGAGAAGCGCTTGTTTAAAGTCTTAAGCTAGACTTACCTCTCATTCGTACCTTCACGGTGGTTTAAGGAGTGAAAAATACTTTCTCATGCTATCATTATATGGTTTGAGTTGAGTAGAGTTTACTTTTAAAAGTACCAAATGTAGAATTACTTACCTCGACTGTTCCGTAAGGGAAAACATTAAGTACCGTAAAGGGGATCTCTTCGTTTGTCTTCAGGTTTGATGTGGCAACTCGCGGGTCTATTTTATCTAATAGTACCTGATCTCCTATTTTGAAGTGATTTGATGTTCCTTTAAGTTCTTCTAGGGGTTCTTTTAGTTTCATTTCGTGTGGGTTTGATTTCTCCTTGAAATGTATCTCCCACTCATCTGGCTCATTGGTCTGAAGCCCTCGTTCCTCATGAGATATTTCCTTGTTGGTAGGAGCTATAGAATTTGGCTCTGTAGTATAGATCCTCGGTGTTTCCTGAAAAAAAGTTTAATCGAATAATTATCGATAGAATTTACGTACTCACCTTTCTCACTCGATGTTCTAGCTGAGTCGAGAGCTTGAAGACTGATTGATTCATCACCTGCAAGTATGAGTTCACCTGTACTAACATCAATTTTAGATCTGGCAGTTGCTAGAAAAGGTTTTCCTAAAATTAAAGGGATATTATTGTCTTCGTCCATATCTAAAACAACGAAGTCTACGGGGAATATGAATTTGTCAACTTTAACTAGCACATCTTCAATTATACCCTTAGGAATTCGAATAGCCTTATCAGTTGGTTAAATACTCATCCTAGTTTGCTTGGGTTTCCCTAGACCTAGCTGTTTAAACATTTTAGAAGGCATAACATTGATGCTTGCCCCTAAATCAGCTAAAGCATTATCAATAGATAAACTACCAATTAAACATGGAACTGTAAAACTCCCTGGATCTTTTAATTTTCGTGGTAGTCTGTTCTGTAATATTGCTGAGCATACTGCGTTTAATTCCACATGTGGCTCCTTGTCTAACTTTTGCTTGTTCGTTAAGAGGTCTTTTAAAAATCTTCTTGAATCTGGCATCTACAAAATAGCTTCAAGAAACTGTAAGTTAATATGTAATTTCTTTAAAAGTTCAAGAAATTTACCAAACTGTTCATCCGTAATGTCCTTCTTCATTGCATTGGGATAAGGTATACGAGGTTGGTATTCTTTAATTACCAGTTTTGGCTTTTATTGGCTTACCTCAACCTTACCTTCACTTACTACTGGTTCTTGCCTTGGCTCAGATTCGGATTCTAGTAACCCTTCACTGTCATGAGCTGTTATGGCTTCAATTTGCTCCTTTGGATTAGTCTCAGTGTTACTTGGCAAGCTACCTAGTGGTCTTTCAGAGATTAGCTTTGCAAGTTGCCCTAACTGGTTCTCGATTCATTTAATCAATGCTTTTTTATTTGTAAGTGTTATCTCAGTGTTTTAAAAACTAGTTTTAGACACCGCTATGAATTTTGTCAGAATCTCTTCAAGGTTCGGCTTCTTTTCCTGTGGGTAGGGCTATTGTTGGAAGTTTGGAGGGGTTGGTTACTGTCTCTGATTTCCTTGGCCACCCCACAAGAAATTGGGGTGGTTCCTCCAACCTAGATTATAAGTATTACTATAAGGGTTATTTTGAGATCAAAAATTGTTACCCATATAGTTCATCTATTCGCTTTTCGTGCCCGAATTGTAGGATGGGTACTCAGGATTCGCCACGCCTCCTAGATTCGAGTCACATTGCATTACTGGTTGTACCTGCGAGAGACCATTCAAACCATCAATCTTTTTATTCATCATCTCTACCTGATTTGATAGCATGGTGACTGCGTCGAGATTGAAAACTCCGGCTGCTTTAGCTGGCTTTATCCTTGTAACTTGCCACTGATAGTTATTTAGTGACATCTCCTCTATAAACTCATATGCCGCTTCAAAAGTTTTATTATTCAAGGTTCTGTCGGTGGCTGAATCAATTAACTGCCTGGTTGAAGGATTCACACCATTGTAAAAAGTTTGGACATGTAGCCACAAGGGTAAACCATGGTGTGGGAACCTTCTCAAAAGATCTATCTGCACAAAAGAAGAGATATCATTCCTTAATTAGGCCATTTTGGCCGGCGAAAAATATTTTAATAAAAATTTTTCGGTCATTTGGTCCCATGTGATTGATCCTCGTGGAAGAGAATGTAACCACTGTTTGGCTTTATTTCTCAAAGAAAAGGGAAATAACTGAAGATAAATGGCATAATTAGAAACGCCATTTATTTTGAAGGTATCATAGAATTCTAGAAAATTTGCTAAATGAGTATTTGGGTCTTCGTCCTGCAAACCATCAAATTGAACAAACTGTTGAATCATTTGAATATTGTTAGGTTTCAGTTCAAAATTATTAGCGGCTATAGCAGGCCTAAAATACTCGATTCAACTCCTGTGAAATTAGGTTTACCATAATCATACATAGTTCGAGGAGCATGATGTTCAGCCATATCTTGATGTGGCAGATTATTCTCAGTCATTACTTCGGTAGTACTGGTCTCGTCTTCTTGCTCTTCTTGTATGTAATTTAAGACTCGCCTTGCTTCTCTACAATTTTTGCGTACGGTACCTTCAATATGACTTTCGTAAAGTAGTGGTCCGGTCGGGTTCCTCCTAGTCATAAACTAGAGGCACCTGCTAGGAAAAGAAAAGGAAATTTAGAAAAGTGAAAATAAAGTTTAATTGCAAAAATTAAACTTGAGCGTTCTTAATATTTTAGCTCCCCGAAAATGGCACCAAAAACTTGATCGTGTGTCAGAGTCTTAAAAATTTATAAAAAGAATGATCGAACCTGGAAACTAACTAAGATAATAATGGAGGCAAGTGCACCTATCGAACAGTAGTATAGTTTAGTGGCAGGACCGGGTTGTCGAACCCAAAGGAACCAAAAGTACTAAGACTAACTTTCTTTTTATTATTTAGCCTAAGAATTAAGGGAATTTTTATCTAATCTAAAATTAACTAACTACTAAGCTAAAGATACAAAGAAGAAGAGAAGGAATTGGGAAAAGACTTGTGGGAAAACCAATTTATTTAGACAATACCCGAGGAATAATTCACCTAGACTTCACTTGTTATCTAACTCTGAACCAGACAATTTATTCACTTGACTTGATCTGTAGGATTCCATAATTTATATTAATACCTCTATTGAGGCTACTAACGTCTAACCCTAGGTTGATTAATTGAAATTTCTTTATAATTAAAACCCCTAGAATTGCATTAACTCGATCTATAGACTCCCATATTAGGTTTGACCCTAATCCGGCAAATTTATGTCATCCTATCTCTAGGGTTGCGTTCAACTCCGCTTAACTATGCTAGATCTATTCTTAAACAGGGTCTATTCCTCCTCTACCTAAGAGCATAAATACTTGAATCAATATCTCAGAAATACCAAAACAAGAATTAAGAACACATAGTTAAGAACAAATTAAGTATTTATCATACAATTCAGATAACAATAACAAGATTTATCTTAGGTTTCATCCCCCCCAGGTATCTGAGAGATTTAGTTCATAATTATAAAAGAATACATGTCAGAATAAAATATAAAACAAAACATAAAGAAAACCCTAAAACCCCCTGAAGGAATTGAAGGAGAGATCCTCAGTCTTGAGTATGATTCTGGCTTCTTGAGATGAATCAACTGGATTTCTTCGAGTAAATCCCTTTATTCAGCTTCTCTGGCTCGGATCTTTGGCCTAGCTGAACCGCCTCTAAAGGTTGGCCACTAGGTTCTTTATATAGGCTTTTGGAATATGTTTTTTTGCCTCTAAGTACCCTAATCCGAATAGAATTCTTCTTAACTGCGGTAGAGGCACGCCCGTGGCACACGCCCGTGTTAATCGATTTCAGGCTGTGGTTGAACCTGTTGATGAGGCACGACCAATTATTTCAGGGTCCAGGCTGTGTTCGAGTCTTCTTACGAGGCACGGCCGTGTGGTCTTGGGCTTAGGCCGTGTTGATTCCGTGATATGGCCCACTTTTTTCGATTTTGGCCCGTTACTCATTCTTTTCATCCTCCGGTGCTCTACTGAATATAAAACATGAAAACAAAGGATTAGGAGCACCTATTTCCATAATTAAAGGGATAAATCATCCAAAAGTAAACTAAATATGGGATTAAAATATGTTCATTTTACGGTTTATCAAATACCCGCACACTTAAGCTTTTGCTTGTCCTCAAGCAAAATTCTCAACTCATAATTAAAACGAACTTTCTCTATTCATAATATTCATCGATAATGTTTCATCATAATTCATATATAATTTATACATGGATAATTTAACTAAAAGAGTCCTGAAGATTCAAATAGTCAAAGTCATAGTTTGTAATATGAAAAAGATAGGTATTTCCCCTTACCTAAATAATCACCTTTAATTCAAAATCGACGAAAGTTGACATCCTTACTAAAGATTCACTCAAATCACTCAATGTGTTTAAGGTTTAAAAATTAAGCGCTCAAAATTCAAACATGAAAAGTTAATCCCATAGGCTTTCCTGAAAATCAAATCTCCACCACTGTAAAATGAGATGTTACACAAATCAAAAGGTCTTTAAAAGGGTTATAACGGGGCTTAGGTTAACGGTGTGGATAAAGGCTGAATTAGAAGGGTTAGAATCGAGATTGAATTGACAATTACCTAACTAGAAAAATGACTAATAAGCAGCATAATTACATCAATTGAAAACTTGTAATACTCATAATACGAGCTTCTTTTTCAAGATGTTGAAATTAAACATATAGGCTCACTTAATCACAAAACTAATAGTGAATATACTTTGATATTTTTTTAAGAGCAAATCAATATAAGATAAAACTTTAACAATTGAAATAATAAAATTAGGCAACTGATCAAATCAAGTCTCGATAGAAGGGTAGTCAAAAGGAATGGTGATAACAAATACAAGATGGGTTTCGGGTTAATATTAGTAGGTTGAGTAAAAAAAAGGGTTGTTAGGATCAAAGGGGTTCACTAGGGGTTAATTGTGAGGGTAGGCTTTTAGTGGAGTAAGTGGGTTAAATCCTAAGTGCCTTAATCATCTCTTTATATCAAATCAATAGTATGGTCTTGACATGTATAATCGAGGCAAGTTCTAGAATAACAAATCAATGTTGACACTCATAATCAATAAAAGTGAGCACGAAACGAATGTATGCTCTAAAAGGCTAAAAATCTTATAAAAATTATGGGTTTTTGATATCAACTTTGTAAATTTAAATTTCAAGGTAACAATTAGATTCAGGTAGATAACCTAACAAAATTTTTAACAAATTTTAACTTTACTCTAAAATGCTTGATTCTCTAGTATCTTGAAGTTTAAATCATCATTACACAATTATCAATGACTTAATCTAAAACATATCAATAAAAATCATGAAAACAAAGGATTAGGAGCACCTATTTCCATAATTAAAGGGATAAATCATCCAAAAGTAAACTAAATGTGGGATTAAAATATGTTCATTTTACGGTTTATCATAACATAACATTACAAAACTCATTTACCTAACTTACCAACATAACTCATTTCATTAATTTACCAAAATCTACTACTAATTACATGCATACAAATATATATATATATATATATATCATTCACAACCATAGTTTAATTTAGTTCTTTTCCAATCCAACCCTATACATGCCATATATACCATAAAGTGTATAACAAAAATCTACCGTAGCAACTGGATAGTGTGACCCGACGTGTTGATCCGATCCTCTGAACTTCTTGAAAATCTACAAAGAACATTAAACGACACAAGTAAACTTAATGAAGCTTAGTAAGTTCAATCGCTTTAAATATAAATCTTACCCAACATACTATAATATTTCATTTTATGCAAATCATTCATTACATATTTCCTGCCAACCACAACTTTAATTGATGAATTCACTTGTTCCATCTCAAATGCAATAATATCATTGAGTCTACAAACAATAATTCCATATGTCTGATTGTGTGTCTATCGAGTCTTAAAAATTTATAAAAAGAATGATCGAACCTAGAAACTAACTAAGACAACGATGGAGGCAAGTGCACCTATCGAACAGTAGTATAGTTAGCGGCAAGACCGGATTGTCAAACCCAAAGGAACCAAAACTACTAATATTAACTCTCTTTCTATTATTTAACCTAAGAATTAAAGGAATTTGTATCTAATCTAAAATTAACCATTTAACTAAGCTAAAGGTACTAAGACAAAGAATAAATTGGGGAAAAGACTTGAGAGAAAACCGACTGATTTGGACAATACCTGAGGAAGAATCCACCTAGACTTCACTTGTTATCTAACTCTGAACTGGACGATTTATTCATTTGAGTTGATCCATAGGATTCCCTAATTTATATTAATCCCTCTCTTCAAGGCTACTAACGTCTAACCCTAGGTTGATTAATTGAAATCTCTTTCTAATTAAAAACCCTAGAATTACATTAACTTGATCTATTGACTCCATATTAGGTTTAACCCTAATCCAGTAGATTTTCGTCACCCTATCTCTAGGCGTACGAGCAACTCTACTTAACTATGCTAGATCTACTCTTAGACAGGGTCTCCTCCTCCTCTGCCTAAGCACATCGCACTTGAATCAATATCCTGAAAATACAAAAAACAAGAATTAAGAAAACATAGTTAAGAACAAATCAAATATTTATCATTTAGTTCAGATAACAATAACAAAATCTGTCTTAGGTTTCATCCCCCTCAAGTATTTGAGGGTTTAGTTCATAATTATAAAAGAAAACATCTCAGAAGAAAAGATAAAACAAAACATAAGAAATCCCTAAAATCCCCTGAAGGAATTGAAGGATAGATCCTCCGTCTTAAGTATAATTCTGGCTTCTTGAGACAAATCAACCGGCTTTCTTGAGTAAGTCCTCAATTTAACTGCTTTGGCTCGCTCTTTGGCCTACTGAACACCCCTTAAAGGTTGGCCTCTAAGGTCTTTATATAGGCTTTTGGAATATGTTTCTTTTCCTCTAAGTACCCTAATCCGAATAGAATTCTTATTTCCTGTGACAGAGACACGCCCATGGCACATGCCCGTGTAAATCGTGGCCAGGCCGTGGTCAATCCTGTTGATGAGGCACAGCCATGTATTTCGGGGTCCTGGCCGTGGTCGACTTTTCTTGCGAGGCACAGCCATGTGGTCTTGGGCCCAGGCCATGTGGATTTCATACTTTGGCCCATTTTCTCTATTTTGGCCCGTTATTCGTTCTTTTCATCCTCTGGTGCTCTACTAAGTATAAAACATGAAAACAAAGGATTAGGAGCACCTATTTCCATAATTAAAGGGAAGAATCATCCAAAAGTATGCTAAATGTGGGATTAAAATATGTTACTATTTCGGTTTATCAATGTCACTTACCGAATTACCAACTTTTGTCAAATTGGTGAACGTCTTACGGATATGAGTACAATGTATACGGAAGCCCGAAGGCTGTACAGAATCAAGTAGGTGCCAAATGGAAACACGTAAGGGTTGAACGGGAGCTCATAAGAGCTAAACGAAAATCCATAAGGGTTAAACTGAAGCTCAAAAGAGCTGAACTGAAACCCATAAGGGTTAAACTGAAACTCATATGAGTTAATCAAGCTCATGAGAGCTAAATGAAGCGTATACGAGAGTTCGCAATGATGTCGAACCTCGCCATTTTGGTAATCTTGCCGCTCATTCCTCTTTTGTAATGAACGATCAGACTCAATCTTGCGTTCCATTCACTTCGAACACTTGATTCAATTCCTTAAATTTAATAATATTAACATTTTCAACAAATGTTACAAATAAGTAGAAAATACCATTATCAATTAAATTATAACATTGAAATTTAAACATACGAACTTACCTAGGTTAAATTGTGAGCTTATTGTTGTTCGAGAATTATTCGGTTATTTTTCCTTTTTCACATTGGTCAACGGGCTCTTGATCTAAAATGTAAAATTAGTCATTCATTAGCACATGTTTCAATTCTAATTCACTTCACAATTTATACCCTTCAATTTTTTAAATTGCACAATTACCCCAACTTTTACAATTCTTACAATTTAGTCCCTCACCAATTAGCCCATCAAATAAGCTAATTTTTCTCAAGTAACACTTTATTTAAATATTCTAAGCTAGTACATATCCTTTGGTAAATATAATTTAATACCAAACCCTAAAATTTAATCTTTTTCATAATTTGGTCCTAAAATCAATTTCCACGAAATCACTTGATAAAATCATCATATAAAAAAATTAAAGTTTCAAATACATGTTAATTCATCATAAAAATCCAAAAATCATCAATTTTGACTTCCAAGATTACTCATAAAATAAAAAAAAAAACTAATGAATTAAATAGTTAGACCTTGTAATAGGCCGATTTAGGGGATAGTCAGAATAGTGGTTTCAGAACCACTAATCCAAGGTTGAAGAAAATTATTTTAATATTATTTTATGTGTTATAGCATGATTATATGGGTGCATGGAAATTTTGGTGCATTAATTTTAGCGATTGTATGCTTAATTGCAAAAAAGGACTAAATCGCATAAAGTGCAAAAGTTTTATTTTACAAGCTAGAGGTGTCAAATAGTTAAGGAATATCAATTGGAGGTCCCTAATGTGCAATTAGGCCTTGTTTAGGGTGGTTTCCAGCCATAGGGACAAAGAAAAGACTTTGTCAATTGGTTAGGTGAAAATTTGGTGACTAAATTGATTTTAATCATAAAATAAAGAAAAGAAAAGATATCATACTTTCTCATCTTCTTCTCCACCAAAACTTAGAAGCAAAATAGGGGTTTGAGAGCTTAAAATTTCAGCCAAGCTTTTCTCCTTGCAAGTAAGTGATTTTAGTGGTCTTTCTTGATAATATTTGTATTTTTGGAACTCCTAAAGCTTAAGCTAGCTAAAGAAGGGACTATTTTGAAAAATGGTTGAAAGTTAGGGATTTTCCATGAGAGTGATTATGTTGTTTTCTATTTTTTTTAGGGAATAAAATGAATTATGGTTGTTAAATAAATAACTTTTGTGAAAAGTGTTCCCATGAAAACACCTAAAAGGACCTTTTTGTAAAGGTTGTAAATTGGGTTGTAAATGCATGAAATGATTGGTATTGTGAGTTGTTATAAGAGTAATAAATGTTCATCTAGGCTTTTTAAATGAGGAAAATTGATGAAAAATGATTTACGAGCCTAGGGGAAAATTTGTAATTTTACCAAAGTATAAGGGCAAAATAGTAATTTTAGCCAAAGTAGAAATTATTGAAATTTATTGATTAATGTGGTAATTAAATGAGCTAATTTGTTATTATAGATCAAGAAGAACGAATAATTAACCTTGACCTAGGAAAAGGCAATGTTTCGACTAGATCGCAAAATTTCATATTTTGGTACCGAGGTAAGTTTGTGAGTAATAAATTCAATATCATGTCATTAAGTTTTAAAATGTTTGATATTCGTGAAGATGTATATTACTTCTATGAAATTAAGTAATGATGTTAAATGAGAAGATGGCAAAAATTTATGATGTTGAAGTCCCGGTTGGACTTTAAGAAATGAGAGGATATCATCATAAAGATATGAGATTGGCAAGGTCCCGTGTAAGACCATGTTTGGGACATAGCCTCGACATTTAATTGAGATCCCGTATAAGACCATATCTGGGATATGGCATCGCATCGAATATGAAAATCATATAAGACCATGTCTGGGATATGGCATCGACATTGATATGAGATCTCGTATAAGACCATATCTGGGATATGGCATCGGCATCGAGATGTGACCCCATGTAAGACCATATTTGAGATATGGCATTGGCGTCGTATTTATGTGTATGATGGAGATTGTGTATCCTCGGGTATTCCAAGTGATTCATCGAGATAAATAGTTAAGTTTATAATAGAGATGAAATTAATGCTAAAGCTATGTGATGAAGTGATACAGGTGCATGTGAGTAATTCACGAGAAATGTTTTTGATATGTGACATGACATGTAATGGGTAAGAGTAATCATGAGTAAGTTATGGCAATGTGCTTGAGACTTTGTGTCTTTATTTAATGCAATGAATGGATAACATTATGAGCCTTTATGTTGCTATTTCTTTCATGAAAACTTAATAAGCTTCATGCTTACCTCTCTCATTTCCCTTTTCCTTGTAGTATCACCAAGCTAACTCGAGGATTGTGGAACGTCGGAGTTCAAAATCACACTATCAATTTCTCTTCGGTATATAGCAAAGTTTGTTTAATTTTGAGTATGGCATGTATAGGAACTTGGTTATTTTGTGTTATGCCATATTAGTTAGCCAATGTGTGGCTATTAATGTCATTAAATTCATTTTGTAAATGGCCATTAGAAATTGGCCAATACTTGACAAGTTTATATATTCAATGGTGATAAAGTTCATAAAGAGCATGATTGTGTGATGGGATAAGTAATGGGTAGAGTATACACATGATGAATGTAGTGTAAAATATGTGTGAATATCTTGAATTTGGGTATTAGAAGTACCTTATGGTCATGATGTATGATGAAATGAAATGGTATAACTGTGGTTATATTTCATGGTGGCAATTGGCTTGGTAGATAGCCTTATAATTGTCCACATGGGTAGACACACAGGCGTGCGTCACACAGCCAGCCCCATGGGCATGTTGATAAGCCATGTGTACCCCTGCATGCTAAGTTGGTAAGTCAGTATGCCTAGTAGTAAACACATGGGCTGAGACACGGCCATGTGTCTCAACCTTGTGGGAGAGACGGCTTAAGACACGGGAATGTGCCAGGGCCGTGTGAAGTATACACCTAAAATTAGGAATTTAATTAGACACACGGTCTAAGTACACGAGTGTGTGCCTTAGCCGTGTGACCTTGTTGAGATGATGACGTCATAAACATAATGTCAAGGTTTTCACACACAGGTGAATACAAGGCCGTGTCATGGCTGTGTGAGGGATAAGGGCTATGGACACGGGCATGTGTCAGGTCGTGTCAAAACCCCTGTAGGTACAAAATGAAAAATAAAATCCATACGGACTAGGGACATAGGTGTGTGTGATTACACGGCCTGCCCACACAAGCATGTCCCTCTTCACGCGGGCGTGTGGCCCTGCTTTGTGTAAAAATTTTCTAAGTTTTCAAAAGTTTTTGATTTAGTCCCGAACCATTTCATATGTATGTTTAAGGTTTAGTAAACCTACAAGAGGGACATTATAGTTTTGAATGAGAAGTTTTAAGTAGGAATGAGATTGTATATTTGAGTAAGTAAAGTACGATAATGCCTCGTACCCGATTCAGGTGTCAAATATGGGTAAGGGGCGTTACATTTAGTGGTATCAGAGCTACAATTTAGTTAATTCTCAGACTAACGTAGCGTAAGTATGAGTCTAGCTATACATGCCATACGTATGAGTATTTATATAATGATAGTGTGACGACTCCTAACAACTTAAAATTGTATTTTTATATAGTAAATGGATCCCAATTGAGCTGCGGTCGATGATTTTGCAAGTAATTCGCTGGCTACCACGCAAGGGACAGCGCCATTAGAAAGTAGACCCGAGACTTTGGGTCAGGGAGAAGAGGCTCGAAAAGCTTTTCTCCATATGATGAGCAACTGGTACACTGAATTTGTTCGAGCAAATTCTAATGCTCAACACCTCCACCCACACCTATTCCTCAGCCTACCCTTATAGCTCCCCAATTGGTAGAGGTAGTATAAGAGAAAAGCCTCCGGTTGATAGAATCCAGAAGCAAAGAGCTAAGGAATTTTGAGCTAGTAAAGATGATGATCCGGAGAGGGTGGAATTCTGGCTTGAGAATACCATCAGGGTATTTGATGAGTCGCCATGCACACCTAAAGAGTGCATGAAGTGTGTGGTATCTCTCTTGAGAGATTCGGCCTATCAGTGGTGGAACACCCTTGTGTCAATTGCACAAAGGAAGAAAGTTAACTGGGAATTCTTCTAAGAAGAGTTTCGGAAGAAGTATATTAGTCAAAGATTCATTGACCAGAAAAGAAAGAATTCTTGGAGCTAAAGCAAGGTCGAATTACGGTGACCGGATATGAGCGTGAGTTTGTAAGACTTAGTAAATATGCTCGGGAGTGCATATCAACAAAAGCCATTATGTGAAAAAGGTTCAAGGACGGGTTAAATGAAGATGTCCGTTTATTTGTTGGTGTCCTAGAACTAAAAAAATTTATTGTGTTAGTGGATAAAGCCTGTAAGGCCGAAGAACTAGTCAAAGAGAAAAGAAGAGCTAAAATCGAGTCCCATGACTCAAAGAAGAGATAGTTGGGCAAATCATTTCAATCCTCATCCAAGAAATCAAGAGATTTTACTACCCGATCGACCACTTCGGCTAGGTTTTCAAATAGAAGTAAGGGTAGATCGTACTTGGTATTTAAAGCTCAGACCACTTCGGTTGCTAGTGTTGGCAATGCTTGACCAAGTAGACCGGAATGTCTGCAGTGTGGCAGACGTCATCCCAGGGAGTGTCGAGCAAACGAGAAAGCTTGTTTCAAGTGTGGATCCCTAGACCATTTTATCAGAGATTGCCCCGAGGTGGGTGAGAAAGAGAAACCTCAAAGTGTAAGACCTGGAAGTACTACTAGAGGAAGGCCACAGAGAAACTCAATAAATAAAATGAGTAGTAAGAATACATCTAGAGAGCAGACTATAAGAGTTGAGGGTGGATCATCGGTGAGAACATATTCCATTCACACTCGCGAAGAGGCGTCCTCCTCCGACGTGATCATGGGTACATTTTGCGTCTATAATACTCATGTTATAGCTTTAATTGATCCGGGATCTACCCACTCGTATATTTTCTTAAAATTAGTCTCTAGCATGAATATGCTTGTAAAGTCTACCAAATTTGTGATAAGAGTGTCAAATCCCCTAGGCAAATGCGTGTTAGTTGATAAAGTATGCAGAGGTTGTCCTTTGATGATTAGAGGTCATTACTTTCCGGCTAATCTCATGTTATTTCCGTTTGATGAATTCGATGTCATCCTTGGGATGGATTGGTTAACTAGTCATGATGTGACAGTGAATTATGGTAGGAAATTTATTGAGTTAAAATGTGAAAATAAGGATATTCTTTGTGTTGAATCAGATGAACAAGACAAGTTGCCTGTAGTGATTTCTTATATGTCTTCTTGGAAATACGTAAGAAAGGGGTACAAAGCTTACCTTGCCTTTGTAATGAATGCTAAAGAGACTGAGTTAAGAATTGAATCAGTGCCCATAGTATGTGAGTATCTAGATGTTTTCCCAGAGGAATTGCCAGGGTTACCTCCGGTTAGAGAGATTGAATTTGGGATTGAGTTAGCTCCTGATACTACCTCTATTTCAATTGCTCCATATAGAATGGCTCCAATTGAGCTAAAAGAACTGAAGGTACAGCCACAAGAGTTGACGGACAAATGCTTTGTAAGACCGAGTTATTCTCCGTGGGGTGCTCCCATTTTTATTTATGAAGAAGAAAGATGGTTCCATGAGGTTATGTATAGATTATCGACAGCTTAATAAGGTAACCGTGAAGAGCAAATACCCATTGCCAAGGATCGATGATTTGTTTGATCAATTGAAGGGAGCAATGGTGTTTTCCAAGATAGACTTGAGGTCTGGATATTATCATTCAAGAGTTAAAGACTCGGATGTGCCGAAAATTGCATTTTGGGCAAGGTATGGTCACTATGAATTTTTGGTCATGCCTTTCGGTTTAACAAATGCCCCTGCAGTTTTCATGGATTTGATGAATCACATCTTTTGACCATATTTGGATAAATTTGCTGTAGCATTTATTGATGATATATTCATCTATTCTCGGGATGGGAACGAGCAAGCCGAGTGTTTGAGAATGGTTCTAAAAATTTTGAGAGATAAATAATTATATGCCAAGTTTAGTAAAAGTGAATTTTGGCTTAAGAAAGTTGAATTTTTGGGGCAAATTGTCTCGGGTGACGGTATTCGAGTTGACCCGAGTAAGATTTCAACAATTGTTGAATGGAAACCACCAAGGAACATAACCGAGGTTAGGAGTTTTTAGGCCTAGCTGGCTACTATAGACGATTTGTCAAGGGATTTTCCATGATAGCTACTCCGATGACGAGGCTACTACAAAAAGATGTGAAGTTTGTGTGGACAAAAAACTGCCACCAGGGTTTTGAGAAATTGAAGGCATTGTTGACCAAGGCTCCAATTCTAGTACAACCCGAACCAGGAAAAGAATTTGTGGTTCATAGCGATGCATCCTTGAATGGATTGGGTTGTGTACTTATGCAAGAGGGCAAGGTGATAGCATATGCCTCTAGACAATTAAAGCCGCACGAGAAGAATTACCCGACCCATGATTTAGAGTTAGACGTAATTGTATTTGCACTAAATATTTAGAGACACCATTTGTATAGTGAGAAATGTCGGGTGTTCACTGATCATAAGAGCCTAAAGTACTTGATGACTCAAAAGGAGTTGAATCTAAGGCAGAGAAAATGGTTAGAGCTAATAAAGGATTATGAGCTAATGATTGACTACCATCCGAGAAAGGCGAACGTGGTCACCGATGCCTTGAGCAGGAAATTCTTGTTTGCACTGAGAGCCATGAATACACAGATAGCATTGTCAGATGATGGTTCTATTTTAGCCGAGTTGAGGGCTAAACCAATGTTTCTACAAGAGATTTTTGAAGCTCAGAAAGGCAACAATGATTTACAAGCTAAAAGAGTTCAATGTGAGTCAAATGTTGAGTCAGACTTTCGAATAAGTCCTGATGGATGTTTGATGTTCTGAGATAGGGTCTGCGTACCTAGAAATGATGAGCTTATTTGTAAAATTTTGCACGAAGCACATAGTGGATGTTTGTTTGTACATCCAGGCAGCACAAAGATGTATAATGACATAAGGAAATGGTATTATTGGCCAAGTATGAATACAGATATTTCCAAGTTTGTATCGAGATGCTTAATTTGTCAACAAGTGAAGGCTGAACATCAAGTACCCTCGGGTTCACTTCAACCTATTATGGTTCCCGAGTGGAAATAGGACCGGAGTGCTATGGATTTTGTGACGGGTTTATCGTTGACACCAAAAAAGAAGGATGCAGTTGGGATTGTGATTGATAGACTTACGAAGTCAGCCCATTTCATACCAGTACGGGTTGATTTTTTGCTTGATAAGTTGTGATCGCTGCAAAACAGTCTAGTTTTAATATTTATAAAAGAGTGATCGAACCTGTAGACTGACTGTGACAATGATAGAGGCAAGCGCACCTATCGAACAATAGTATAGCTCAGGCGAGAATATCTTTATCGAACCCATGGAACCTAAAAGTACTATTGCTTACTTTCTTTCTATTATTTAGCCTAAAATATGGAGTGATTGGTTTACTAAATCTAAAACAAATGAAATACTTAAACTTAGATGCAAAGACAAAAGAACAAAACTTTGGGAAAAGACTTTGAAGAAAACTCAATTGATAAAGACGATACCTTCGGGAAGAATCCACCTATGATTTCACTTATTATCTACCTTTTCAATTCATATGATTTCTTTACTTAGCTTGATCCGTGAGACTCCCTAACCTATACTAAACCTTTTCTCGAAGTGAATAACGTCTAACCTTAGGTTAATTAGTGGAACTCTCGTTCTCTTATAATAACCCCCTAAGGAAGCAGTAAATCGATCAATGGACTCCCATATTAGGTTTCACCCTAATCCGATAAAATCTCGTAACCCTATCTCTAGGCACCTGATCAACTTCGCTTAATTATGCTAGATCTACTCTTAGGCAGGTTCTATTACTCCTCCACCTAAGCACATCAGATTAAATTAAGCCACATAATTAAGAACAAACTAAGTATTTATCATATAAACCGAAAGAATTAAATAACAAAATCCATCATAGGTTTCATCCCTTCGTATCTCAAGGGTTTAGTTCATAATAAAATAAGAAAACATCTCAAGAGAAAAGATAAAACAAAACATAAAAATCCCTAAAACCCCGAAGGAATTGAAGGAGAGATCCACCGCCTTGAGTAGAATTCGACACTTGAGATGGATCATCGGCTATCTTCGAGTAATTCCCTAAATGAGTAAAGCTCGCGTAAAACTCGCTAAAACCTTCCTGCTTTACCCGCCAAACTCCCTTTTAGTTGCTACCTTGGGTGTTTATATAGGCTTTGAGATGCTTTACTTGGCTCCTAAGTATCCTAATTCAAGTAGAATTCCTCCTAGGATGTTTAAGTAGACTTAGGAATGTGTTTTTTTGCCTCCAAGCATCCAAATCCGAGTAAAATTGCTCTTTCCCGCGGCAGGGGCACGCCCATGGCACACGTCCGTGTAAGTCGTCTTCAGGCCGTGTCTTGATTCTGTCGATTGGGGCACGGCCATGTAAATCATGGCATGGTCGTGTGAAGTAAATGGCAAGGCTCGGCCGTGTGGCTTCAAGTCCAAGCCGTGTTGATTTCTTGGGCTGGCCCAATTTGGTCCTTTTGAGCCCTTTTTAAGTTCTTTTTATCCTTAGGTGCTTTCCTGAGCATAAGACATTAAAAGAAAGGATTAAGACCACCTTTTTACATAAATCAGGGATAAATCATCCAAAAGCATACTAAATGTGGGATTAAAATATGTTGCTTTTACAGTTTATCAAATACCCCCACACTTAAGCTTTTGCTTGTCCTCAAGCAAAATTCTCAACTTACAATTAAAATGAACTTTCCATAATTCATAATTCCTATCGATAATGTCTCATCATAATTCATAGACAATTTATACATGGATAATTTAACTCAAAGAACCCTAAAGGTTCAATCAAGATAAATCATACCTTTGTAGTACGAAAACATAGGTGTCTCCCCTTATCTAAGTAATTACCTTTAATTCAAAACCGACAAGGATTGACATCCTCACTAAAGGTTCACTCAGATCACTCAAAGTGTTTAAGGATCAAGAAAAAGCGCTCAAAATTCGAACCTGAAAAGCTAATCCCATAGGCTTGCCTGAAAATCAAATCTCCACCACTGTATATGAGATGATAAATAGATCAAAAGGTCTTTATTAGGGTTGTAACGGGGCTTGGGTTAAAAGGTGTGGATAAAGGCTGAATTAGAGAGTTAAAATCAAGATTGAATTGACTAATTACCTAATCAAAAAATAATGAACTTAATATGAATATTTACATCGAATGAAAAGTAATAATACCACTATTGATAATTACTCTATAATAAAGAGTATTTTCTTCACTTTAAAATTTGATAATACTTTAATACGAGCTTTTTCTTCAACAATTGTAGTTTAATTGCTCTAAGCTCTTTTATTGAATAAACTTGGATTTTTTTTAAGAACAAACTAAGTAAAACTTAATAGAAGGAACTTTGATAATTGAAATAGCCTAATTTGGCAATTGATCAAGTCAATTCTCGATAGAGGGGTAGTCAAAAGAATGTTGATAACAAATACAAAGGGATTTTGGGTTAATATTAGTGGGTGAGTCAATAAAAAGGTTGTTAGGATTCAACGGGGTTCACTAGGGGTTAATTATGTAGGTAGGCTTTTAGTGGTGTAAGTGGGTTAAACCTAGGTGCCTTTATCATCTCAGTATATCAAATCATTAATGTGGTCTCGACATGTATAAACGAGGCAAGTTCTACAATAACAGTTCAAAGTTGACAAACTCATAATTAATAAAGTGAGCACGAAAAAGAATATATGCTCTATAAGGCTCAAAATCTCACAAAAATTATGGGTATTTTTGACCTCATTCCTTGTGAATTTCAAACTTCAAAGTAATACTCAAATTCAGTTCAATGACCTATTAATTTTTAATTTTTAGAAAGTAAACTTATCATGCTCGATTCTCTAGTATCCTTTAGATTTAATCATCAATGCACAATTAACTATAACTTACTCTAAAACATATCAATAAAAATCATAAATCATTAGAAATTTCATCCTAATTAGTAATATGCGAAAAATACTTTCGAACAAGACTGAATTCAGGATTTTGAGAATAATGCAAAAAGTCAAGTATTTTTACCCCCCACACTTAAGATGTACATTGCCCTCAATGTACAAAGATAGATAAACAATTATGTAATAATAAAATCAAAAGAGAAGGGGAGAAGTAACACTTCCTGAATTTTTGGATGAAGTCTATGAAAAGAAACCGGATAAGATTGGAGGTGAACATGGGGAAGCGTCTCAAACCGTTTGAAATTGAATCCTCAAAGTAGCCGACTTGGTTTTATTGTATCCTAAGCTAAATCTAAATATCATAAAGAATAAGAAGAAGAAAATAAAATAAAATAAAGTAAAAAAAATGATGATGAAATAAAATAAAAACAAAAATAAATAATGGAAAATAAAAGACAACTAGAAAAATGGGGAATGAGGTTTAAATAGAGATGTAGCCCATGTTTTGGGATTTTGAATTTTGAACGCATTCAGGGTGTTTGGGCATGGCCGTGGGTGTTGTGGCACGCCCGTGTCTTTCTTCACACGGACATTCAATATGGATGTGCTCCTCTTGTGTTCGATAAGTTAGAATGTTGGCACGGTTGGGAGGCACGGCCGTGTTTAGCCCGTGCTTGGCAAGTCAGTAACCTCGTACGGGGCGTCGACACGGGTGTGGGCTATTATCGCCACCCGTGTTGGGAATTTTTTTTCTATGTCGTGCACGGCTACTGGCACGCCCATGGTTCATCCCTAGCTTCCACACGTCCACGGGCACGCCTGTAGCCTAGAAATCTTCTCTTTGGTTAGTTTATGGTTAGGTGCTAAAAAGAAACAGAAAAGAAAAAATAAAAAAATAATAAGAAAAATAAAAATAATAAAAATGTAAAAATGGGGTTAGTGCTCGGGTTGCCTCCCGAGAAGTGCTCGTTTATAGTCTTAGCTAGACTTTACCTCTCATTCGTATGGTCATGGTGGTTTAAGGAGGTGAAAATCCTTTCTCATGCGATCACTTCGGTTATGGATACATAGTTTAAGTCGAGTAATGTTTACCTCAAAAGTGTCGAATTTAGGATGGCTGACCTCGACTGTGCCGTATAGGAAGACATTTAGTACCTCAAAAGTGATTTCTTCGTTTGTCTTAAGGTCTGAATTGGTGATTCGAGGGTCTTCCTTATTCAACAATACCTGATCTCCTAATTTGAAGTGATTCCTTTTCCTATCACTCGTCTGGGGCTCCTTCGGTTTCACTTTGTGCGGTTCTGTTCCTCTTTGATTTGTGTTTCCCGCTTTTAGTTTGTCAACCCTAAGGCTTTGTTCCTTATGTATTTCTTCTTTGTTGGCACGAGGTCTAGGATCTAGCTCATCTAAGTGATTTCGTGATGCTTCGTGTAAAGAAGGTTGAACCAAATGATTATCAATAGAATTAACGTTCGTACCTTTATTACTCGATATCCTAGCTGAGTTAAGAGCTTGAAGTGTGATTGTTTTGTCGTCTACACGAAGTGTGAGTTCATCGAATTCTTCCTTTGTGTGGTCTTTCTTTGTTGCATCGGGATATGGCATACGAGGTTGGTACTCTGTAATTGCCAATTTTGGTAAATCATGGTACACCTCAACCTTACCTTTTCTTACCACAGGTTCTTTCCTTGGGTAACAATTCACTGTTATGAGCTTGTACGGCTTGGGGCCCATGATTCGGCTTAAGTTTGTAGCCTTGTGGTGTTTCGTGTAGTGAAAGTTGAACAATTTGATTATCAACTGAATTTACTTTCTCACCTTCATCACTTGATGTCCTGGCCGAGTCAAAAGCTTGTAGACTGATTGATTCGTCACCTACACGAAGAATGAGTTCTCCTATACCAACATCAATTTTAGTCCTGGCAGTTGCTAGAAAGGGTTTTCCTAAAATTAAAGGAATCGAATTGTCCTCATTCATGTCTAAGACAACAAAATCTCATCGAATATGAATTTATCAATTTTGATTAGAACATTTTCTATTATACCCCTAGGAATTCTGATAGTTTTATCGCTTAATGTAATGCTCATCCTAGTTTGTCCGGGTTTCCCTAGACCTAGTTGTTTAAACATTTTATAAGGCATAACATTGATGCTTGACCTGAATCGCCTAACGATTATCAATAGATAAACTACCAATTAAACATGGAATTGTAAAACTCCTGTGTCTTTTTGCTTCGTGGTAGTCTGTTCGTAACATTGCCGAGCATGCGCGTTTAATTCCACGTGGTGCTCCTCGCTTAATTTACGCTTGTTTGTTAAGAGTCGCCTTAAAGATTTCCTCGAGTTTGGCGTCTGAAAAAGAGCTTCAAGAAGAGGTAAGTTAATATGTAATTTCTTTAAGAGTTTAAGAAACTTACCGAACTGTTCCTCTGAATCATCTCTTTTCATTGCTTCATGATAAGATATGCAAGGTTGGTATTCCTTGATTACCGATTTTGACTTTTCTTATGTTACCTCTACCTTACCTTCGTCTACCTTGGCTTTTTGTATTGGATTGGGTTCATCTAACCCCTTACTGGCATGAGCTGTGATAGCTTGATTTTGCTCCTTTGGATTGATCTCAGTGTTACTAGGTAGATGTCCTTGCGGTCGTTCTGACATCAACTTTGCGATTTGTTCGACCGCATTAGTGGCTGCCTTGACTGACTTAGTAAGTTTCCCGAATCGGTTCTTGTTGCTTTTACTTGTTTTCTTAGTTTCTTGGAGATGATTTTCTGTGTTTGCCATGAATTTTTCAGCATCTCTTCAAGATTCGGCTCCTCTTCTTGTTGGTGAGCTGGTTGTTGAAAATCTGGAGGAAATTCTGATCATTGGCTATTTTGATCATCCCATGAGAAATTAGGATGGTACTTCCAACCTGCATTATAAGTGTCACTATAAAAATTATTTTGATATCTAGAATAGTTACCCGTATAGTGAGGTTGCTCGTTTTCCATGCCATATCCGTAGGGTGGGTACTCAGGATTCGCCATGCCTCTTAGATTTAAATCATATTGTATTTCTGGATGTACCTGCGAGGGACTATACCAATCATCAATCTTTTTATTCATTATCTCTAACTGATTAGATAACCCGGTGACCACGTCGAGGTTGAAAACACTGGTTGCTTTAGTAGGAATTGCCCCCATGCCTTGCCACTGATAATTATTCAGTGCCATCTTTTCCATAGACTAAAATTTTCTACCAAAAGCAAAATAGAGGAAAAAAATTAGCAAAGTAAAATGAAATAATAATAAAGAATAATATAATAATAAATTGCAAATAAAAAAACATTTGGCTAAAGTAATAGAAATAAAGTTTTCTTAATATTTTAATGTCCCCGGCAACGGCGCCAAAAACTTGATCACTGCAAAATAGTCTAGTTTTAATATTTATAAAAGAGTGATCGAACCTGTAGACTGACTACGACAATGATAGAGGCAAGCGCACCTATCAAACAGTAATATAGCTCAGGCGAGAATATCTTTATCGAACCCATGGAACCTAAAAGTACTATTACTCACTTTCTTTCTATTATTTAGCCTAAAATATGGAGTGATTGGATTATTAAATCTAAAACAAATGAAATACTTAAGGTTAAATGCAAAGACAAAAGAACAAAACTTTAGAAAAAGACTTTGACCCATTTCATACCAGTACGGGTTGATTTTTTGCTTGATAAGTTGTGATCGCTGCAAAACAGTCTAGTTTTAATATTTATAAAAGAGTGATCGAACCTGTAGACTGACTGTGACAATGATAGAGGCAAGCGCACCTATCGAACAATAGTATAGCTCAGACGAGAATATCTTTATCGAACCCATGGAACCTAAAAGTACTATTGCTTACTTTCTTTCTATTATTTAGCCTAAAATATGGAGTGATTGGTTTACTAAATCTAAAACAAATGAAATACTTAAACTTAGATGCAAAGACAAAAGAACAAAACTTTGGGAAAAGACTTTGAAGAAAACTCAATTGATAAAGACGATACCCTCGTGAAGAATCCACCTATGACTTCACTTATTATCTACCTTTTCAATTCATATGATTTCTTTACTTAGCTTGATCCGTGAGACTCCCTAACCCATATTAAACCATCTCTTGAAGTGAATAACGTCTAACCTTAGGTTGATTAGTGGAACTCTCGTTCTCTTATAATAACCCCCTAAGGAAGCAGTAAATCGATCAATGGACTCCCATATTAGGTTTCACCCTAATCTGGAAAAATCTCGTGACCCTATCTCTAGGCGCCCGATCAACTCCGCTTAATTATGCTAGATCTACTCTTAGGCAGGGTCTATTCCTCCTCCACCTAAGCACATCAAATTAAATTAAGCCACATAATTAAGAACAAACTAAGTATTTATCATATAAATCGAAAGAATTAAATAACAAAATCCATCATAGGTTTCATCCCCTTCAGGTATCTGAAGGGTTTAGTTCATAATAAAATAAGAAAACATCTCAAGAGAAAAGATAAAACAAAACATAAGAAATCCCTAAAACCCCCTGAAGGAATTGAAGGAGAGATCCACCGTCTTGAGTAGAATTCTGACTCTTCGAGATGGATCAACTGGCTATCTTCGAGTAATTCCCTTAACGAGTGAAGCTCTGGCAAAAAACTCTGCTAAAACCTTCCTGTTTCGGCCTCTGCCAAACTCCCCTTTTTAGTTGCTACCTTGGGTGTTTATATAGGCTTTGAGATGCTTTACTTGGCTCCTAAGTATCCTAATTCAAGTAGAATTCCTCCTAGGATGTTTAAGTAGACTTAGGAATGTGTTTCTTTGCCTTCAAGCATCCAAATCCGAGTGAAATTGCTCTTTCCCGTGACAGGGGCATGCCCATGGCACACGCCCGTGTAAGTCATCTTTAGGCCGTGTCTCGATTCTGTCGATTGGGGCACGGCCATGTAAATCGTGGCATGGCCGTGTGAAGTAAATGGCAAGGCTCGGCCGTGTGGAAGTCCAGGCCGTGTCGATTTCTTGGGTTGGCCCAATTTGGTCCGTTTTAAGCCCTTTTTAAGTTCTTTTTATCCTTAGGTGCTTTCCTGAGCATAAGACATGAAAAGAAAGGATTAAGAGCACCTTTTTACATAAATCAGGGATAAATCATCCAAAAGCATACTAAATATGGGATTAAAATATGTTATTTTTACGGTTTATCTAGTTGGCAGATTTATATGTGTCTGAAATCGTAAGACTTCACAGAGTACCGTTGACGATTAGTTCGAATAGAGATCCAAGATTCAAGTCACAGTTTTGGAAAAATTTGCAAGAGGCCTTAGGCATAAAATTGAGCTTTAGTACAGTTTTCCATTCGCAAACTGATGGTCAGTCAAAAAGAGTAATCCAGATTCTTGAGGACATGCTTCGGTGTTGTGTTTTAGAGTTTCAAGGTGGCTAGCAAAAGTACTTACAATTAGTAGAATTTGCCTACAATAACAGTTTTCAGTCAAGTTTAAAAATGGCACCTTACGAGGCATTATATGGGCGTAAGTGCTGAACGCCTTTGTATTGGATTGAACTTAGAGAAAACTAGATTCAGGGGTCGATTTAGTCAGAGAAACCGAAGAGAAGGCAAAAGTGATACGTGAATGTTTAAAAGCTACTTCTGATAGACAAGTCCTATGCGGACTTGAAACGGAAAGAGATTGAGTTTCAAGTTGGTGATAAAGTGTTTCTGAAAGTATCACTATGGAAGAAGGTTCTTAGATTTGGTTGGAAAGGCAAATTGAGTCTGCGCTTTGTAGGATCGTATGAGGTTACTGAGAGGATAGGGTCGGTAGCTTATTGTTTAGTATTACCATCTGAGTTGGAGAAGATTCATGATGTATTCCACATGTCTATGTTGCGTCACTACCAATCAGACCCTTCGTATGTGATTGTGCCATCAGAGGTAGAAATTCAACCAGACATGACTTATGGCGAAGAGCCAATTAAGATTTTGGCACGAGAAGTCAAACAGTTGAGAAACAAAAGTATAGCCCTTGTGAAAGTACTATGGCAAAGACATGGGGTAGAAGAGGCTACATGGGAGCTCGAGGAGGCTATGAGAAACCAATATCCCAACCTTTTTATCGGTAAGATTTTCGGGGATAAAAATCCCTAAGGGTAAAAATTGTAACAACCCAATTTAGGGGAAGTCGAAACAGTGGTTTTGGAACCACTAATCAGATGTTGAGGAAAACTATTTTGATATTATTTTATTTGTTATAGCATTATTATATGGGTGCATAAAAAATTTTGGTGCATTAATTTTAGCGATTGCATGTTTAATTACGAAAAAAGACTAACTCGCATAAAGTACGAAAGTTTTATTCTACAAGCTAGAGGTGTCAAATAGTTAAGGAATATCAATTGGAGGTCTCTAATGTACAATTAGGCCTTGTTTAGGGTGGTGGCCCGCCATAGGGACAAACAAAAGACTTTGTCAATTAGTTGGGTGAAAATATGGTGACTAAATTGTTTTTAATCATAAAATAAAGAAAATAAAAGATATCATCTTTTCTCATCTTCTTCTCCACCAAAAATTAGCAGAAAAATAGGGGTTTGAGAGCTCAAAATTTTAGCCAAGCTTTTCTCATTGCAAGTAAGTGATTTTAGTGGTCTTTCTTGATAATATTTGTACTTTTGGAACCCTTAAAGCTTAAGCTAGCTAAAGAAGTGACTATTTTGCAAAATGGTTGAAAGTTTAGGGATTTGCCATGAGATTTTTTAATGCTGTTTTCTTAGTTTTTAGGGAATAAAATGAATTATGGTTGTTAAATAAACAACTTTTGTGAAAGGTGTTTCCATGAAAACACCTAAAAGGACCTTTTTGTAAAGGTTGTAAATTGGGTAGTAAATGCATGAAATGATTGGTATTGTGAGTTTTTATAAGAGTAATAAATGTTTAGCTAGGCTTGTTAAATGAGGAAATTTGATGAAAAATGGTTTACGAGCTTAGGGCCAAAATCGTAATTTTACCAAAGTATAAGGGAAAAATAGTAATTTTTCCAAAGTAAAAATTATTGAAATGTATTGATTAATGTGGTAATTAAATAAGCTAATTTGTTATTATAGATCAAGAAGAACAAGGAATTAACCTTGACCGAGGAAAAGGCAAGGTTTCGAACTAGATCGCAAAATTTCATATTTTTGTGTAATAAATTCAACATCATGTCATTAAGTTTTAATTTTTTTGATATTCGTGAAGATATATATTACTTCTATGAAATTGAGTAATGATGTTAAATGAGAAGATGACGAAAAATTATGATGTTGAAGTCCCGGTTGGACTTTAAGAAGTGTGAGGATATCATCATAAAGACATGAGATTGGCAAGGTCCCGTATAAGACCATGTCTGGGACATGGCCTAGGCATCAAATTGAGATCCCGTATAAGACCATATCTAGGATATGTCATTGGCATCAAATATGAAAACCGTATAAGACCATATTTGGGATATGGCATCAACATTAATATGAGATCTTGTATAAGACCATATCTGGGATATGGCATTGGCATCATATTTATGTGTGTGATGATGATTGTGTATCCTCGGGTATTCCAAGTGATTCATCGGGATAAATAGTTAAGCTTATAATAGAGATGAAATTAGTGTTAAAGCTATGTGATGAAGTGATACAGGTGCATGTGAGTAATTCACGAGAAATGTTTTCGATATGTGACATGACATGTAATTGGTAAGAGTAAGCATGAGTAAGTAATGGCAATGTGCTTGAGACTTTGTGTTTTTATTCAATGCAATGAATGGATAACATTATGAGCCTTTTTGTTGCTATTTATTTCATGCAAACTTACTAAGCTTCATGCTTACCTCTCTCATTTCCCTTTTCCTTGTAGTATCGCCAAGCTAACTCGAGGATCGTGGAATGTCGGAGTTCAGAATCACACTATCAATTTCTCCTTGGTATAGTAAAGTTTGTTTCATTTTGAGTATGGCATGTATAGGAACTTGGTTATTTTGTGCTATGTCATATTTGTTAGCCAATGTGTGGCTATTAATGTCATTAAATTCATTTCATAAATGACCATTGGAAATTGGCCAATACTTGACAAGTTTATATATTCAATGGTGATGAAGTTGATAAAGAGCTTGCTTGTGTGATGGGATGAGTAATAGGTAGAGTATACACATGATGAATGTAGTGTAAAATATGTGTGAATGTCTTGAATTTGGGTATTAGAAGTACCTTATGGTCATGATGTATGATGAAATGAAATGGTATAAGTGTGGTTGTATTTCAGGGTGTTAATTGGCTTGGTAGATAGCCTTACAATTGTCCACATGGGTAGACACACGGGCGTGTGTCTAGGCCGTGTGTGACACACGACCAGCCCCATGGGTGTGTTGATAGGCCGTGTTTACCCTTGCATGCTAAGTTGGTAAGTTAGTATGCCTAGTAGTAAACACACGGGCTGAGACAATGCCGTGTGTCTCAACCGTGTGGGAGACACAGCCTAAGACACGGGCATGTGCCCGGGCCGTGTAAAGTCTACACCTGAAATTATGAATTTAATTGGACACACGGTCTAAGGACACATGCGTGTGCCCTGGCCATGTGACCTTATTGAGATGATGACGTCATAAACAGAATGTCAAGGTTTTCACACACGGGTGAAGACACGGGCATGTCATGGCCGTGTGAGGGACACGGGCTATGGACACGGGTGTGTCAGGCAGTGTGAAAACCCTTGTAGGTACAGAATGAAAATAAAATTCACATGGACTAGGGACATGGGCGTGTGATTACACGGCCTGCCCACAAGGGTGTGTCCCTCTTCACACGGGCGTGTGGCCCTATTTTGTGTAAAAATTTTCTAAGTGTTCAAAAGTTTCTGGTTCAGTCTCGAACCATTTCATATGTATGTTTAAGGTCTAGTAGACCTACAAGAGGGGCATTATTGTTTTGAATGAGAAGTTTTTAGTAGGAATGAGATTGTATATTTGAGTAAGGGAAGTACAGTAATGCCTCGTACCTAGTTCAGGTGTCGAATACGGTTAAGGGGTGTTATAGACCTAGTTTCAAAAGTCTTAAAAACACAAAAATTTCAAGAAAAAAAAAGCAAGAATTGAACTCACATGTAGCAAAATATGAAAACTAGCTTCTTAAGGGTTCTTCAGTGGTTTTTTTGGTTGAGAATTAGGAAGAAATTCTCTAGAATTCTATTTTTATTTCAATTTTGTAGCTAAAATTTTCAAATTTTCCAATTTTGCCCTTATTTCACCTACTTCTTTGATTTTTTTCCGCCTATGCTTCCCAAGACAATATCTTTGGGCTAATTTTCCTTTTAAGTCCTCCATCATTTAACACTTGAGCTATTTAATCATTTTAGCAAGTTTTGCACCTTTTTCAATTTAGTCCTTTTTAATTAATTAATTATCAAAACATTAAAATTTTCTAACGAAATCTTAATACTAACTTAATGACACTCCGTAAATATTTATAAAAATATTCACGGCTCAGTTTATGAAATCAAGGTCTCGATTCCTCGTTTCGAAACCATTTTACCGAATAACTCTTCTAAAACATAAATTACCAATTCAAGAATATTTCTAAAATCACACTTGACTCATAAATAATAATTAATAAAATTTTCTAACTCACTCATCGGATTTAGTGGTCTCGAACCACTGTTCTCGACACCATTGAAAATTGGACTATTACAATATAAATTATGAATGTGTTGATTATTTAAATTGAAAGGAATATGTATATGTACAAATATGATAATTGGATTTTGGTTGTGTTTGGAAGTGAAATTAAACCCTATTAACTGTATCCAGCTGAGTTGGATATAGATGGCATGCCATAGGATAGGAAGAGTTCAGGGATTTCTTCGACTTTGAGTCGAGGA
The DNA here is from genome assembly GCA_025506655.1 of Gossypium rotundifolium. Classification (NCBI taxonomy): domain Eukaryota; kingdom Viridiplantae; phylum Streptophyta; class Magnoliopsida; order Malvales; family Malvaceae; genus Gossypium; species Gossypium rotundifolium. The sequence continues at coordinate 174,711,870 of CP106727.1, forward strand.
GGCACTGGGTGCCAATTTACTTTGGTTTAACCGATGAGACACTGAGTGTCAAATGTATATAGTGTTGGGCGCATATTACTTTGGATTTATCCGATGAGGCACTAAGTGTCAAACTGGTGTGTTGGTTGGATTCGTGTATCCGTCCGAGTCTGAGTCGTATTAATAGGGATAATTAAATAAAACGATACTATGATTGGTATTGGATGATATTGTATGAAAATTGAAAATGGGATAGTGATTTGAAACATGAAAATGAGTTATATACATAAATGCACTAACTTGTGTATTGATGATGGTGATTAGGCTTATGTCAAGCTTAAGATTATGATTGATGTATATGCTTATGATCGGTATTATACAAATGAAACAGTAAGTTCATAATTGAAATGTGATATGATGAAAAGGAATTGATGAGTTGAATAATGTACTTATATATGAGAAATTATGTATGTTATGGTTGAACTTACCTATTTTATGAATAAATATCTTAATTAGTTAACCGATGTTGTTATTTAAGTTTATGTTTAGTAAATAGAATGGAAAACAAGTAAAGGAAGTTGTTCGTAGTTTTATGAAAAGGTTAATAATGGTGTATAATGTTATAAAATCCTATTAAGTTAGAAATGAATATATATATGACGTTGATAGACTTACTCATTTATGAGCCGGTGGTTATGTAGTTGATAAATCTTGAGGCATTGGTATAGCTTTATATTTAATATATAAAGTTTATAATTGAAATGGAATTTTACGTTTAAAGTTTGTACAAGCTTACTAAGCATTCATTGCTTATATAGTTGTTTATCCTTTATTTCACATAGTATCGGAAGCTCGATTAGGTCGGAAGCTTGTCGGAGTTATATCACACTATCCATTAGTTCTATCAGTACTTTTGGATGTTTTAATTTTGGTTATAATGGCATGTATAGGTTATTTTGGATAAATGTTGGCCTATATGTGTTTTGTTGAGATAAGCCACTTATTTGATGGTATTTTGGTATGTGCATAATTTACTGATAAACCATAAAAGTAACATATTTTAATCCCACATTTAATATGCTTTTGGATGAATTATCCTTGATTTATGTAAAAAGGTGCTCTTAATCCTTTCTTTTCATGTCTTATACTTAGGAAAGCACCTAAGGATAAAGAGAACGTAAAACGGGCTTAAAACAAACTAAATTGGGCAACCCAAGAATTCGACACGGCCTGGCCCAAAGGCCACACGATCGTGCTTCGTCGATTACCTAGAGCACTACCTCAACTCCGTCACACATGGCCGTGCATCATCCATTTACCACACACGGACGTGCCTAGTGATCTACATTGCCGTGTCCCAATCGATGCACTGAAGCATGACTGAATCTCGACTTACACGGCGTGCGTTACTTACTGCATTCCAAATGAAAATTGAGACACGACCCAACCACGATTTACACGGGCATGTGCGATGGCAGTGCCCCTGCCGCGGGAGACAACAATTTCACTCGGATTTGAATGCTTGAAGCCAAAGAAACATACTCCTAAGTCTACTTAAACACCCTAATAGTAATTCTACTTGAGAGAGGTGTTTAGGAGCCAAGTAAAGCATCTCAAAAGCCTATATAAACAACCCAAGGTAGGCATTCAGAGGACAACTTTTTGGTAAAGGCTTTTGTCGAAGCTTTCATCTTTTAGGGAATTACTTGAAGATAGCTAGTTGATCCATCTCAAGAAGCCAGAGCTCCATTCAAGACGGAGGATCTCTTCTTCAATTCTTTCAGGGGGTTTTGGGGATTTCTTATATTTTGTTTTATCTTTTCTCCTGATATGTTTTCCTACTTTGTTATGAACTAAACCCCTTAGATACCTGAAGGGGATGAAACCTATGATGGATTTTGTTATTTGATTTCTAAATTTATATGAGAAGTACTTAGTTTGTTCTTAATTATGTTGCTTAATATAATCTGATGTGCTTAGGTGGAGGAGGAATAGACCCTGCCTAAGAGTAGATCTAGCATAATTGAGCGGAGTTGATCGGGCGCCTAGAGATAGGGTTACGAGATTTTTCCAGATTAGGGTGAAACCTAATATGGGAATCCATTGATCGATTTACTGCTTCCTTAGGGGGTTATTATAAGAGAACGAGAGTTCCACTAATTAACCTAAGGTTAGACGTTATTCACCTCGAGAGAGGGTTTAATATAGGTTAGGGAGTCTCATGGATCAAGCTAAGTAAAGAAATCATATGGTTTGGGGAATAAATAATAAGTGAAGTCATAGGTGGATTCTTCCTGAGGGTATCGTCTTCATCAACTGAGTTTTCCTAAAGTCTTTCTCCAATTCATTCTTTTGTCTTCACATTTAGTTTAGTTTTTCATTAGATTAATAAACCAATCACTCCATATTTCAGGCTAAATAATAGAAAGAAAGTGAGTAGTAGTACTTTTAGGTTCCCTTGGGTTCGATAAGATATTCTTGCCTAAACTATACTACTGTTCGATATGTGCACTTGCCTCTATCGTTGTCATAGCTAGTCTACATGTTCGATCATTCTTTTTATAAATTTTAAAACTCGACTATTTGACACGATCAAGTTTTTGGCGCCGTTGCCGGGGAACACTAAAATATTAAGAAAGCTCTATTTCTATTACTTTAGCCAATTTTTTTAATCTATTATTATTATTATTATTATTATTATTATTATTATTATTACTTTGCTACTTTTTTCCTTATTTTGCTTTTGGCAAAATATTTTAGTCAATGGAAAAGATGGCACTGAATAATTACCAATGGCAAGGCATGGGGGCAATTCCTACTAAAGCAACTAGTGTTTTCAACCTCGACGTGGTCACCAGGTTATCTAATCAGTTAGAGATAATGAATGAAAAGATTGATGATTGGTATAGTCCCTTGCAGGTACATCAAGAAATACAATATGATTTAAATCTAGGAGGGGTGGCGAATCTTAAGTACCCACTCTACGGATATGGCATGGAAAACGAACAAGCTCACTATACAGGTAACTATTCTAGATATCAAAATAATTTTTATAGTGACACTTATAATGCAGGTTGGAAGTACCATCCCAATTTCTCATGGGATTATCAAAATAGCCAAAAATCGGAACTTCCTCCAGATTTTCAACAACCACCTCACCAACAAGAAGATGAGCCAAATCTTGAAGAGATGCTGATGAATTTCATGGTAGCCACAGATTCTCGTTTCCAAAAGACTGAAGCAGCACTTGATGAACAACAAAAATCGATCAAAGGGATCGAGAATCAAGTTGGAGAACTTACTAGGTCAGTGGGACATCTCGCCAAGCTAATGTCAGAATGACCGCTAAGACGTCTACCAAGTAACATCGAGGATAACCCAAAGGAGCAAATTCAAGCCATCTCAGCTCAAGACAGTAAGGGGTTAGATGAACCAAACTCAATACAATAAAACAAGGTAGACGAAGGTAAGGTAGAGGTAACACAAGAAAAGCCAAAATCGGTAATCAACGAGTACCAACCTCGCATACCTTATCCCGAAGCAATGAAAAGAGACGATTCAGAGGAACAGTTTGGTAAGTTTGTTAAACTCTTAAAGAAAGTACATATTAACTTTCCTCTTCTTGAAGCTCTTTTTCAGACGCCTGACTCGAGGAAATTTTTAAGACAGCTCTTAACAAACAAACGCAAATTAGACGAGGAGCACCACGTGGAATTAAACGTAGCATGCTCAGCACTGTTACAGAACAGACTACCACAGAAGCAAAAAAACACAGGGAGTTTTACAATTCCATGTTTAATTGGTAGTTTATCTATTGATAATGCTTTAGCTGATTTAGGGTCAAGCATCAATGTTATGCCTTATAAAATGTTTAAACAACTAGGTCTAGGGAAACCCAAACAAACTAGGATGAGCATTCAGTTAACTGATAAAATTATCAGAATTCCTAGGGTATAATAGAAAATGTTCTAATAAAAATTGATAAATTCATATTCCCAGTAGATTTTGTTGTCTTAGACATGAATGAGGACAATTTGATTCCTTTAATTTTAGGAAAACCCTTTCTAGCAACTGCCAGGACTAAAATTGATGTTGGTACAGGAGAACTCATTCTTCGTGTAGGTGACGAATCAATCAGTCTATAAGCTTTTGACCCGGCCAGTACATCAAATGATGAAGGTGAGAAAGTAAATTCAGTTGATAATCAAATTGTTCAACTTTCACCACAAGAAACACCACAAGGCTACAAACTTGAGCCAAATCATGGTTTGGATGTTTTGATTTTGGTTATAATGGCATGTATAGGTTATTTTGGATAAATGTTGGCCTATATGTGTTTTGTTGAGATAAGCCACTTATTTGATGGTATTGTAGTATGTGCATAATTTGCTGATAAACAATAAAAGTAACATATTTTAATCCCACATTTATTATGCTTTTGGATGAATTATCCTTGATTTATGTAAAAAGGTGCTCTTAATCCTTTCTTTTCATGTCTTATACTCAGAAAAGCACCTAAGGATAAAAAGAACGTAAAAAGGGCTTAAAATGAACTAAATTGTGCCAACCTAAGAATTCGACACGGCCTGGCCCAAAGCCCACACGACCGTGCCTCGCTGATTACCTAGAGCACAGCCTCAACTCCGTCACACATAGCCGTGCATCATCTATTTACCACACGTGGACATGCCTAGTGATCTACATGGCCGTGTCCCAATTGACAGACCTGAAGCATGACTACTTTGTTATGAACTAAACCCCTTAGATACCTAAAGGGGATGAAACAGATGATAGATTTTGTTATTTGATTTCTAAATTTATATGAGAAGTACTTAGTTTGTTCTTAATTATGTTGCTTAATCTATCTGATGTGCTTAGATGGAGGAGGAATGACCCTGCTTAAGAGTAGATCTAGCATAATTGAGCGGAGTTGATCGGGCGTCTAGAGATAGGGTTACGAGATTTTGTCAAATTAGGGTGAAACCTAATATGGGAATCCATTGATCAATTTACTGCTTCCTTAGGGGGTTATTATAAGAGAACGAGAGTTCCACTAATTAACCTAAGGTTAGACGTTATTTGCCTCGAGAGAGGGTTTAATATAGGTTAGGGAGTCTCACGGATCAAGCTAAGTAAAGAAATCATATGGTTTGGGGAATAAATAATAAGTGAAGTCATAGGTGGATTCTTCTTGAGGGTATCGCCTTCATCAATTGGGTTTTCCTAAAGTCTTTCTCCAATCCATTCTTTTGTCTTCGCATTTAGTTTAGTTTTTTCATTAGATTAATAAACCAATCACTCCATATTTCAGGCTAAATAATAGAAAGAAAGTGAGTAGTAGTACTTTTAGGTTCCCTTGGGTTCGATAATATATTCTTGCCAAAACTATACTACTGTTCGATAGGTGCACTTGCCTCTATCGTTGTCATAGCTAGTCTACAGGTTCAATCGTTCTTTTTATAAATTTTAAAACTCGACTGTTTGACATGATCATTTTCCTTATGATGTTGATGTGTGGAATGATTTGTGGTTGAATGATGAAAGGTAAAATAGTAGTTGAATATGCATATGAGGTATGTTTTATAACTTGGTGTGATTTGATACTATGCTATAGTAAATGTATATGTATTTGATGCTATTGAATAAGTGATATAATTGGTACCAAATGTTCAGTTTTGGTAAATGATTTACATATTGTGTGTTAATGAAATTATACATAAAATTTGGTTGATTTCTTGGTTACATGGATACATGTTTTATTCCGACTTGTTTCTAATATGTATTTTAGGTCTTGAGGACTCGTTTAAGGGACAATACATATGATTTTGATTGGTTTTATTATGAATATTGATATGTAATGAAACGTTTGAAATTTTTGTCTGAATGATATGTAAACATCGGTAATGCTCTATAACCCTGTTTCAGCGATGGATATGGGTTAGGGGTGTTACATCGAACAAGTCACAAAACCTTGTACATCTGAGGTGGCTGCTGAAACTCATCGAGTTTAGAGCAGTTGACGAACTCAGTTCGGGGTCTAACGTGTTGTCAATATTGTATTGGGAGATGTGTCGGGTGACGCAACCAAATAAAATAAAAATCAGCGGTTGGTTATCATTGCTACAATCATGGGCTTTATTTAGCTTTCCTGAAACACCCCAAACCCGGCCCAAAAAGCCCAACCGGATTTGGTATGTTCCTCAAGTAAAACTTTAGCGGAAACATTATTTTTTAAAAGGAATTAATAAAATAAAAGGAAACCAAACTTAAGAACATTTCTTTGAAAACATTTATATAAGATTATCAAACACATTTTAAATAATTTATCGAAAACCATTTAGATATTTGATAATTATTCATAGCGAAATTTAAAATAAATCCAAACACAAAATTAAAGATAATTTATAATGGCCTTATTACATAATATTGGCAACCCAAATTAAAGTCTAAGTAATAAAATTTAAACTAAAGAGTTTAAGTTGGAAAATCTCCATAATACTTATTACGAGCATCGCCACCTCGAAATCCTTCATCCCGATCCATCGCACTATGAGTTATCTGAAAAGTTATCCCATAAAAATGGGTGAGTCATAAACTCAATGTATAACACATACACTAAAAGCCCATTTTATGAAATGCTTTCAAACCCAAAATTTTTCACATATGGCCATAGGCCCATTTAATCAAATATTTGGCCCTAAGGCCCATTTTAGCTCAAATCTAGCCCAAAGGCCCATTTTACTCAAATTTAGCCCAAAGGCCCATTTTATAGCAGATCAAGTAATAGTCATATAATGTTACAAGGATATGTATATGAAATGAAATGCAAGCCCTACCAACCTAAATATCCATCCGCTACACACCCCCGCACCAACCAAAGACACCGTGGGGATTACTAAATCGACCCTCCATCCGCTACACACCATCGAAGGCGATTCTTTGCAGTCAACATGCACATCGCCTTATTGTGGCAAAGCCACCAAAACAGATGTGACCAAGTCACCGACGAAGTCCAAATATGTGACCGAAGCCACCAGAGTCAAATATGTGACCGGCCACCGAGTCAAATATGTGACCGAAGCCACCAGAATCAAATATGTGACCGCCACCAGAGTCAAATATGTGACCAAAGCCACCGAGTCAAATATGGGACCAAGTCACCAATTTCACATATGTGACCGAAGTCACCGTAATTGTGGTAAAACCACCGAATACTTCCTCCTTTACAAAACATACCCATATGCCCATGCACATACATATCAAATCGATTTTCATGCTATGTACCCACAAATCATAATATAGTCATGCTTATTTCATATCGATGCATATATCAAAATAAACGGAATATTGGGTAACATACACGAATTTTGTATACCAATGATTGGTATCAACAAACAATCATATTATCATATAATCACTTTTAATAATATAAATCTATGGAAATTTTAATGCATGGTTACACACCTAGTAACAATGAGCACAATACTCTCTAGCTCGTCCACACCTAGATGATTAACACACTTGGTTAGTATATACTATTGTTAGCAAAACTCTACTTATAAACGATGGATCTAAATCCTTACCCTCTGATTCACGAATGAGCGTTATTTGCGGTTTTCTCCACTAGATGGATCAAAACCCACGGTATTCCACCAACGTAGAGTGGTTCGGTTGTACGCACTACTTGAATAATCGATCCTCGCTTTGCGGAGGGTCCACAACCGGTGGAAAATCTCTAACTCCGACATCGCTCTTCGCTTGTAGTTCGATGGTAAAGGAATACCTCCTCTCTTCCAAACACTTGAACGGCTCTTTTCTTACCTATCTTGATGATCTTAGATTGCTCCTAAAAATAACTTAGATTAGTAATCTATCTAAAGAATTTGATATTATCCAAAATAGTAGTCTTACCTTGATGATTCGAATGGTCACTTAAGGTTGTCTTCAACAAAGTTCCTTTCAAAATCTTTTCAAGAGATTCTACTAAGAGAGAAATAAAAGATTATGATTTCCAATCTTATTCAAGTGAAAGGAAGTGATGAAAATAAATGATAGCATCTTACTTTGATCACTTGGAGGTTCGGCTTGAAAAAGAAGAAAAGAGAATGATGATTCGCCTTCACAAAATAAAAGAATAAAATGGTGGCTTCAAAATAATGGATTCGGTTTTGAAGAGAAAGAAGAAAGAGAATGAAAGGAGAAAGAAGTAAAGCGAAAGAGAAGAAGAAAATGATAATGGTGATTTCGACAATGAGAGAAAGATAAGAAAATAAGGTGAAAAGAAAAGAAAAACAAGAATAGGATCAAAGAGAAAGAGATGGACTATGGAACTTAGTTGCATTCGGCAAGAGAAGAGAAAATGAAGAAGAATAATGGTGCTTAAACTTTGTGGTTTTGGTTTCAAAATGAAAACTAAATGAGAGAAAGAAGGTTGTATTTGGTTCAAGCAATTGAGGCTAAATCAAAATGAAAATGTACCAAAATGACTATGGTACATTCGGCCAAAAGAAGAAGATTTGGTCAAAAGGATGAAAGCTAAAACAAAGAGAGTTTTTACCTAAACTCTATGGCACATTCTGGCTAGGAGAGAATTTTTGGAGAAAATGAGAAAAGATGGACAACCTAGGCTTTTGGCTAACTTTTCCCCCTAATGGCAAAGCATAAATTCTACCACATCAATGCCAACATATCCCCTTTTCCTCCTTGTTTCTTCCCCATCATATCCAAAGAATTTACTACACAACTAAGCCTCTCCCTTAGCCTTCATGTTGTCTAGGTTCATGGTCAAATGACCATGAACACATCCCCAAAACATAGCCCTATTTCATGCCTTTGTCCCCCTCATCTTATCATGAATTTGTGATTCCATGCCTTATGTTCTTTAACTTCCTTTTTCTCATGGTCAACAAGCCAAAAATGGATGAAAGCTCATCCACTCTAGAATATTCTTGGCCGACACTTACAAGGAAGAAAACAAAAAAAATTAAAAATCTCCCTAATGTTAGCTAGAGATTCAACCTTGTACCTCAAGAACACACCCATGTATCTTAACCACTTTGCCAATTACTTAACTTATACTAGAACTTCTCATCATCAATTCTTAAGGCCTTAATAGCTTAGTTCTCTCTAATTAATAGAAATTAAAAGCTTAGCAAAGCCTTCACTTAATAAATGAAGCTCAAATAACTTCCAAAATTGCACTTAATAAAGATTAAGCATGCAACATCATTCAATTATGTAAAATGCATAGCCCCTAATTATCAGGATGTTACAGTTCTACCCCCCTTAAAATAATTTCGTCCCCGAAATTACCTGTCTGGAATAAGTGAGGGTATTGCTGTCGCATCGCTTCCTCCGGTTCCCACGAAGCTTCTTCTGATCCATGATTTCGCCATAATACCTTAACGAGGAACTGATTTTCTCCGTAAAACCTTTATATCTCGCTCGAATTTGAATTGGCTCCTCTTCATATGACAAATCGATCTTAATTCCACCTCCTCAATCGGTACTATATGAGATGGATCCGATCGGTATTGCAGTAACATTGAAACATGAAACACATCGTGCATTTGCTTCAATTCAAGGCAAATCTAAGCGATATGCCACGATCCGACCCGCTTCACAATCCGATAAGGTCCAATGAACACAGGACTTAGTTTCCCTTACGTCCAAATCTCATCACCTTTTTCCAAGGTGAAACCTTTAGGAAAACTTGGTCTCCCACGCATACTCTATTTCTTTCCGCTTTAAATCTGCGTCGATTTTTGTGCATTCGATGCTTCCTTTAACCGAGCCCGGATTACCTTAACCTTTTCTTCGGATTCGGACACTATCTCGGGCCCAAAATCTGTCGTTCCCTAATTACATCCAACACGTAGGAGTGCGACACTTAGTCCATATAGTGCTTCATACGGTGCCATCCAGTATCTTTGGATTGAAACTGTTGTTGTACAAAATTCGCCAACAGTAAGAATTCCTCCCAACTTCCTTGAAATCTATCACACAACCCCTTAACATATCTTCTAAGATCTGGATTACTCTTTCGGACTGACCGTCTGACTGAGGATGAAATGCCGTACTGAAGTCCAATTTGGTGCCCAAAGCCTGATGCAATGCTTTCCAAAATCGCGACGTAAATCTTGGATCTCTGTCCGAAATTATCGACAACGGCACTCCATGCAATCTCACAATCTCAGCCACATATAATTTTGCCAATTTACGCAAAGAGTAATCAACCCGAATCGGAATAAAATGTGCGATTTATTCAATCGGTCCACTATCACCCAAATGGAGTCTTTCTTAGTCGGCGTAAGAGGAAGCCCACTAACAAAGTCCATGGTGATTCTCTCCCACTTCCACTGCGGAATCTTTATCTATGAAGCAATCCGGAAGGTACTTGATGTTCAAATTAACTTGTCGACACGTCAAGCACTTCCCTACAAACTCCGTAACTTCCCGCTTAAGACCGGGCCACAAAAGCGATCTCGCAAGTCTCGATATAACTTACTTCCTCCAGATGCATAGCATAGGGGCTACCATGCGATTCTGAAGTATCTTTTGCCTCAACTCCCGATCCCCGGCATACGGACTTTACCTTTAAAGCACAATACCCCTTCACCGTTAATACCAAAATCTTCCAATTTCCCACTCTGACTTTGTCTAAGCTTTTCACTCGGATCTTCATCTATTAATTGCCTCTCTTTCACTTGACTTAACCATGCCGACTTAACTCAAGTTCGCCAACAAGCTTCCATCATCGTAGAGACTAAGATGTGCAAACATCGCTCTCAAATCGACACCACTTTTCGACTTAGAGCATCCGCCACCACATTCGCCTTGCGGATGGTACTCGATAGAACAATCGTAGTCTTTTAACAACTCTATCCACCTTCTCCGCCTCAAATTCAGTTCTTTACGAGTCGAGATATTTCGACTTTTGTGGTCCGTATATATCACCGACTTTTCCCGTATAAGTAATGTCTCCAAACCTTAAGAGCAAAGATTACACCGCCAACTCCAAGTCATGTGTCGGTAATTAACTTCATGCGGTCTCAATCGCCGAGACGCATACGCAACTACCTTTCCGCCTTGCATTAAAACACATCCTAATCCCGTGAGAAGCATCGCAATACACGACAAAATCTTTTCCCGCTTCAGTCAATCAAAACAGAGCTTCCGTCAAAACTTTCTTGAGCTTCTCAAACTCTCTTGTTTGCTTATCGGCCCACACAAAAGGTACTTCCTTCCTCAAAGCAATTTCGTTAAAGGTGCAAATATTGATGAAAACCCTTGACGAATCTTGGTAATATCCGCTAAACCCAAGAAACTACGAACCTCGATTCACGGACTTAGGTGGTTTCCAATCTAACACCTCGATCTTCCGAGGATCCACCCTAATCCCTTCTGCGCAGATACCACATGTCCTAAAATGCAACTTCTTTCACCAAAATTCACACTTACTGAATTTGGCGTTACAGCTTCTTCTCCCTTAAAACTCGTAGCACAATCCGGAGATGCTCATCATGTTCCACTTCGGACTTAGAATACACCAGGATGTCGTCTATGAATACCACGACGGCCACCGATCCAAGTAGGCTGAAAAATCCGATTCATCATATCCATAAACGCAGCTGGGGCGTTCGTCAATCCGAATGGCATTACCAGAAATTCATAATGGCCATATCTGGTTCGGAAAGCCGTCTTATGGATATCCGTTTCTTTCACTTTAAGCTGATGATACCCCGACCTTAGATCAATTTTAGAGAATACCGCAGCTCCTTTAAGCTGATCGAACAAGTCGTCGATCCTGGGCAAAGGATACCTGTTCTTGATAGTCAGCTTATTCAACTGCCGGTAGTCTATACACATCCTCATCGATCCGTCCTTCTTCTTCACGAATAGGACCGGTGCTCCCCATGGAGACACACTAGGTCGGATGAATCCACGATCAAGCAACTCCTGAATCTGAGCCTTAAGCTCAACCAATTCCTTCGGTGCCATTCTATATGGAGCAATAGAAACTGGCGCCGTTCCAGGCAATAAGTCTATCCCGAATTCTACCTCACGATCCGGAGGCAACCCTGGAAGTTCTTCCGGAAAAACATCTACAAATTCCTTCACCGTCTCGACTTCATTAACGATTGCTTCCTTAGCCTCCAAAGCATTCACCAACATCGAAAAGCTTCGCATCCTTTCTTAACCATCCTTTCCGCCTTAAGGCGGATACTACATTAGATAAGTAGTTCCGTCTTTACCCATCACTACAACTTCCTTATCATCAAGAGTTCTTAAGGACATTCTCTTAGCAACAAGAATCCACATTTGCACGGTACTTTACAAGCCGGTCCATGCCTAAAATTAGGTCAAATTCTCGAATGGCAACTCCATTAAATCACCGAAACTGTATCCTTGAACTTCTGAGGCACTTCCTTAAAGAGTTTGTCTACAACTCATGCATCCTAGAGGACTAAGTACAGTCATCTTCCTAGGTACGCTTTGAAGTCACATGCAAAGTCCCAGATACTTCACTAGCGATATAGGAATGAGTTGACCTATATCTATCAAAGCAATAAAGGAAACCCGAAATCGAAGCGTGCATTCGTGATGACATCAAAAGGTCAACGTCTTCTCTCGCTGACGAACAAAGATACACCAAACTTGGTTGTCTCGCCTCGAGTTTCCACGCCTCCGCCGGAAGTTCGCGACCTCTACCGTAACCATTGCCCTTCCATTGGGACCACGGCCTCTTATCGGTGTTGACCACTTCTATCGACTTGATTAACACCACGATTCGTTGGGCGGTTCTTCTCCGAGTTCATCGGACAATCCTTGATCATGTGATCCTTTGAACCGCACTTGAAACATCCGCCGGTTTTCTTCCAGCATTCTCCCGAGTGCATTTTCCCACACTGAGAACAAGTACGACTTTGCACTCCCGTAGTAGTCTGTTGACCTCGCGGTCCATCATTTCTTGACTTTTTCTGAAAGTTTCCGGACGACCCCGAAGACCCAAAACTTCTCTTATTCTTGCTCTGACCTCTGTCCCGGTTCTGTCTCTCAGTCCGTTTAGCCTCTTCAGCAATTCTTGCCCTTTCCACTAAGATTGCAAAATCCCTTTCACGATGTGGAGCAATCATCACTCTTAGCTCATCTCTAAGTCCATCTTCAAATCTGACGCAACGTTCATATTCCGTAGCCACTATCCCTCTGGCATAACGGCTAAGTCGCAAAATTTCGCTTCATATTCACTATCGACTTGTTTCCTTGTACCAGTTCAAATGACTTCCTCCGAGAGTCGATGTAGCTAGCTCCAACATATTTTCCTCAAATTTCACTTTAAAATACCCCCAATCCGCACGATCCACGTGGGTACTTTCCTTGATAGTAAGCCACCATCGGTAGGCTTCATCACGAAGAAGTGAAATAGCTCCTTTCAATTTCTCTTCATCGGTCGATCTATATCATCCATGATCCTCTCGATCGCTTCCAACCAATATTCAGCTACGTTTGGAGCTACTCCAGATACTCCTCCGAAAACCTCGGCTCCATTCGATCTAAGTCTCTCACCATGAGACTTGAGATCCACTTCCGAACTAGCTTCGCTACTCGCTCCAAAACTTCATGACCTGACTTGTGATCTGCGTCACCTCCTTCATTTTGTTCTTGAAAGTCCGCCCCAACAGCCAGGTGGTGGAGCTTCATTCTCGGAACCTTGACCGACGAATCGGTTCAAACAGATCATCCTTCCTCTTCCATGTCCACGACGACCTCGTCCCCTAGAGCTCATGTCTACTACGTATCTTATCTGCTTTTACTGAAAAGTCTTATGTATTAGAATCTTTTCACTTCTTATTAAAAGAAAGTCTTATGAAACAGATTTTTCAATGGGTTTTCAGAGTAGCACACATACGCCTAGGGTCCATGTCTCTACAGCTTTCCTTAGGCTTATCAAACATTCATATCATTTATCAAATGAAGGTACATACCGATGGATCCGGGCCGAGAATTCGAAGTGCCATGCTCTTATAAAACCATTTAACTTAAGAAAAACTTTCAAAAATCTTTTGGGCCAAATTTTGAAAACGTTGTGGGCTTCAAAACCCAAGGCCGAGGGTTTAAATCGGCTCGATACCAAGTTGAAACACCCCAAACCCTACCAAAAAGCCCAACCGGATTTGGTATGTTCCTCAAGTAAAACTTTAGCGGAAACATTATTTTTAAAAGGAATTAATAAAATAAAAAGGAAACCAAACTTAAGAACATTTCTTTGAAAACATTTATATAAGATTATCAAACACATTTTAAATAATTTATCGAAAACCATTTAGATATTTGATAATTATTCATAGCGTAATTTAAAATAAATCCAAACACAAAATTAAAGATAATTTATAATGGCCTTATTACATAATATTGGCAACCCAAATTAAAGTCTAAGTAATAAAATTTAAACTAAAGAGTTTAAGTTGGAAAATCTCCATAATACTTATTACGAAACAATCGCCACCTCGAAATCCTTGTCATTCCGATCCATCGCACTATGAGTTATCTCGAAAAGTTATCCCATAAAAATGGGTGAGTCATAAACTCAATGTATAACACATACACTAAAAAGCCCATTTTATGAAATGCTTTCAAACCCAAAATTTTTCACATATGGCCATAGGCCCATTTAATCAAATATTTGGCCCTAAGGCCCATTTAGCTCAAATCTAGCCCAAAGGCCCATTTTACTCAAATTTAGCCCAAAGGCCCATTTTATAGCGATCAAGTAATAGTCATATAATGTTACAAGGATATGTATATGAAATGAAATGCAAGCCCTACCAACCTAAATATCCATCCGCTACACACCCCGCACCAACCAAAGACACCGTGGGATTACTAAATCGACCTCCATCCGCTACACACCATCGAAGGCGCTTCTTTGCAGTCAACATGCACATCGCCCTTATTGTGGCAAAGCCACCAAAACAGATGTGACCAAAGTCACCTGATCGAAGTCCAAATATGTGACCGAAGCCACCAGAGTCAAATATGTGACCGAAGCCACCGGAGTCAAATATGTGACCGAAGCCACCAGAATCAAATATGTGACCGAAGCCACCAGAGTCAAATATGTGACCGAAGCCACCGGAGTCAAATATGGGACCAAGTCACCAATTTCACATATGTGACCGAAGTCACCGTAATTGTGGTAAAACCACCGAATACTTCCTCCTTTACAAAACATACCCATATGCCCATGCACATACATATCAAATCGATTTTCATGCTATGTACCCACAAATCATAATATAGTCATGCTTATTTCATATCGATGCATATATCAAAATAAACGGAATATTGGGTAACATACACGAATTTTGTATACCAATGATTGGTATCGACAAACAATCATATTATCATATAATCACTTTTAATAATATAAATCTATGGAAATTTTAATGCATGGTTACACACCTAGTAACAAAGGAGCACAATACTCTCTAGCTCGTCCACACCTAGATGATTAACACACTTGGTTAGTATATACTATTGTTAGCAAAACTCTACTTATAAACGATGGATCTAAATCCTTACCCTCGATTCACGAATGACGTTATTTGCGGTTTTCTCCACTAGATGGATCAAAACCCACCAGATTCCACCAACGTAGAGTGGTTCTATTTATGCACTACTTGAATAATCGATCCTCGTTTGCGGAGGGTCCACAACCGGGTGGAAAATCTCTAACTCCCGACATCGCTTCTTCGCTTGTAGTTCGATGGTAAAGGAATACCTCCTCTCTTCCAAACACTTGAACGGCTCTTTTCTTACCTATCTTGATGATCTTAGATTGCTCCTAAAAATAACTTAGATTAGTAATCTATCTAAAGAATTTGATATTATCCAAAATAGTAGTCTTACCTTGATGATTCGAATGGTCACTTAAGGTTGTCTTCAACAAAGTTCCTTTCAAAATCTTTTCAAGAGATTCGGCCTAAGAGAGAAATAAAAGATTATGATTTCCAATCTTATTCAAGTGAAAGGAAGTGATGAAAATAAATGATAGCATCTTACTTTGATCACTTGGAGGTTCGGCTTGAAAAAGAAGAAAAGAGAATGATGATTCTCCTTCACAAAATAAAAGAATAAAATGGTGGCTTCAAAATAATGGATTCGGTTTTGAAGAGAAAGAAGAAAGAGAATGAAAGGAGAAAGAAGTAAAGCGAAAGAGAAGAAGAAAATGATAATGGTGATTTCGCAAATGAGAGAAAGATAAGAAAATAAGGTGAAAAGAAAAGAAAAACAAGAATAGGATCAAAGAGAAAAGAGATGGACTATGGAACTTAGTTGCATTCGGCAAGAGAAGAGAAAATGAAGAAGAATAATGGTGCTTAAACTTTGTGGTTTTTGGTTTCAAAATGAAAACTAAATGAGAGAAAGAAGGTTGTATTTGGTTCAAGCAATTGAGGCTAAATCAAAATGAAAATGTACCAAAATGACTATGGTACATTCGGCCAAAAGAAGAAGATTTGGTCAAAAGGATGAAAGCTAAAACAAAGAGAGTTTTTACCTAAACTCTATGGCACATTCTGCTAGAGAGAATTTTTGGAGAAAAATGAGAAAAGATGGACAACCTAGGCTTTTGGCTAACTTTTCCCCCTAATGGCAAAGCATAAATTCGCCACATCAATGCCAACATATCCCCTTTTTCCTCCTTGTTTCTTCCCCATCATATCCAAAGAATTTACTACACAACTAAGCCTCTCCCTTAGCCTTCATGTTGTCTAGGTTCATGGTCAAATGACCATGAACACATCCCCAAAACATAGCCCTATTTCATGCCTTTGTCCCCTCATCTTATCATGAATTTGTGATTCCATGCCTTATGTTCTTTAACTTCCTTTTCTCATGGTCAACAAGCCAAAATGGATGAAAGCTCATCCACTCTAGAATATTCTTGGCCGACACTTACAAGGAAGAAAACAAAAAATATTAAAATCTCCCTAATGTTAGCTAGGAGATTCAACCTTGTACCTCAAGAACACACCCATGTATCTTAACCACTTTGCCAATTACTTAACTTATACTAGAACTTCTCATCATCAATTCTTAAGGCCTTAATAGCTTAGTTCTCTCTAATTAATAGAAATTAAAAGCTTAGCAAAGCCTTCACTTAATAAATGAAGCTCAAATAACTTCCAAAATTGCACTTAATAAAGATTAAGCATGCAACATCATTCAATTATGTAAAATGCATAGCCCCTAATTATCAGGATGTTACATTTCCATATTTACGTCTTCAAGTGAACCATCTGTATACATTCCCACTCTTAACAAGGTAAAATTTATATTAGATTTTTCAATTATTACATAGATTTGAAATATAATTTTATGCTAAAATTTTATTTAAATAGGTGGAACTATTTGGCGAGTTACAAGGGAATACCTACAGTTCTTGAATATATACGACTTCTATTAGACCAATGGTCAGAAGTGCATGTAAGTATTTATTTCATTTTGAACTATATATACATAACATAATCGATTTTGTATTTAATATTTAATATTATGTATATAACTAATATTTTTATCACGTTCATATAGTTTCAATGAACATCATACGAGGATTCGGTAATTCAGGTAGTAATTCCGGATAAATTCATATAGAATTCGAACACCTAACACGCTAAGGTCCCATTGGTCAATTAAACTACCATCGAGATACACTAGACGGATAGAGTGTTGTGGCAATTTGGATTCTGACAACTGATTCCCATGGCACCTGAGGTGCTCGATGATAAGCACAAAATCGACTTACAGCGACCAAATATGCATTGTCCGACCTTTCACTTGGAACATATTGAAATATGGGAAAATTGGTATGATAATATACCTACTCGTGAACCAATTATCATTTCGGAGTTAGTGTGCGATCTAAATTACATGTCATGGTTTAGGATCCATGGCAAGCCATATTTACTATCGAAGAGAAGAGGTGTCGACAATTCCATGTCAAAAGGGAATGATAGGGACCTTTAAATCCAAGGATAAGGGCTGGCAGTGCGAGCCCATCAACAACGCCTACACAATCACCAGCCCCAAAAAATCAAGCAACGATGCCCACACCATAACCTTTTCAGATTATGCCAGGTGCGTATCCTAACCCTTATGTACATCCTAACCTTTATATGTTTCCTTTTTCCACTTCTATGCAAGGATGGAATGCATGGTCCAGTGCATCTCATTTCCCGATGACTCTGACTCAACCAACGATATATAGGCCATTGTCGTAGGAGGGACCACATGAGGCACTGTCAGGGAGCTCATCTCATTTCCAATCCCCATTGCCTTATGAGATTCAAACACCTCTGTCCTGCGTGATGAAAACACCTACACAATCTTTTTTCTATCAAGGTGGGTCATCCTCCTAACACCTATAACCAGAAGCTGATCTCAAAGAACCACAACTATAACAGCCCGGTTTAGACCCTAGTCAGAATAGTGGTTTTGAGACCACAAATCTGAGGTCAGAATAATAATTTAATGTTATTTTCTATGTGAATAGTATGTGACATAGTCTGTGTGAAAATTCTGTGTCATAATTTGATCGTTTGTGTGCCGAATTAAGAGAAAGGATTTAATCACGTAATGAGTAAAAGCTATGTGCTGATTTATAATTACTTAATTGTGGATGGTTTTTTTTTAGGTGGAGGCCTTATGTTGATAATACACCATTTTAAGTTAGTTGGGTGTTGAATGACTAGATAACCATATTTCTAATTTGTTTTATATGTTTTATAAAAGGGCAAAGTTGGTATTTCTTTAATAAGTTATTATAATAAAAAACAAAACAAAAAGATGGCCATTTTCTCATCTTTCTTTCACCAAAAATTGAAAGGGAGAATAGCCATTGAAGCTTTTGAAATTTTGGCACTTGCTAGGCTTGATTAAGGTATGTTTTGAGCTCGATTTTTGATAATTTCTATGTTTTTGCAATCGTTGCTTTGAGAGCTATGATAAACCATAAAAGTAACATATTTTAATCCCACATTTAGTATGCTTTTTGATGATTTAGCCCTTGATTTATATAAAAGGTGCTTGTAATCCTTTCTTTTCATGTCATATACTCAGGAAAGCACCCGAGGATAAAAAGAACACAAAACGGGCTTAAAACAGAGTAATTGGGCCTTAGCAAGAAATCAACATGGCCGGGCACAAAGCCTGCACGACCGTGTCTTGCCGATTACCAAGAGCACGGCCTAACTCACGAGTTGCACGGTCGCGCATCATCTCATTACCACACACGGGCGTGTCAATCGATCTACATGGCCATGTCCCAATGACAGACCTGAAGCACGGCCTGAATCCTGACTTACACGGCCGTGCCCAAAATGACAGAATCAAGGCACTGCCCAACCCCGAATTACACGGGCGTGTGCCATGGGCGTGCCCCTGCCACCGAAATGAGCAATTTCACTCGGAATTGGATGCTTGAAGCCAAAGAAACATACTCCTAACTCTACTTAAACACCCTAATAGTAATTCTACTTAAAAGAGGTACTTAGGAGCCAAGTAAAGCATCTCAAAAGCCTATATAAACAACCCAAGGCAGACATTGAAGAGAACGGGTTTTTAGCAGAGGCTTTTGCCGAAGCTTTCATCTTTTAGGGAATCACTTGAAGATAGCCAGTTGATCCATCTCAAGAAGCTAGAACTCTATTCAAGATGGAGGATCTCTCCTTCAATTCCTTCAGGGAGTTTTAGGGATTTTTTATGTTTTGTTTTATCTTTTCTCTTGAGATGTTTTCTTATTTAGTTATGAACTAAACCCTTCTGATACCTGGAGGGGATGAAACCTATGATGGATTTGTTATTTGATTTCTAAATTATATGATAAGTACTTAGTTTGTTCTTAATTATGTTGCTTAATTTAATCTGATGTGCTTAGGTGGAGGATGAATAGACCTTGCCGAAGAGTAGATCTAGCATAATTGAGAAGAGTTGATCGGGCGCTTAGAGATAGGGTTACGAGATTTTGCCAAATTAGGGTGAAACCTAATATGGGAATCCATTGATCGATTTACTGCTTCCTTAGGGGGTTATTATAAGAGAACGAGAGTTCCACTAATTAACTTAAGGTTAGACGTTATTCGCCTGGAGAGAGGGTTTAATATAGGTTAGCGACTCACGAATCAAGCTAAGTAAAGAAATCATATGGTTTGGAGAATAAATAATAAGTGAAGTCATAGGTGGATTCTTCCTGAGGGTATCGTCTTCATCAATTGAGTTTTCCTAAAGTCTTTCTCCAATTCATTCTTTTGTCTTCGCATTTAGTTTAGTTTTTAATTAGATTAATAAACTAATCTCTCCATATTTCAGGCTAAATAATAGAAAGAAAGTGAGTAGTAGTACTTTTAGGTTCCCTTGGGTTCGATAAGATATTCTTGCCTAAACTATACTACTGTTCGATAGGTGCACTTGCCTCTATCGTTGTCATAGTTAGTCTACAGGTTTGATCATTCTTTTTATAAATATTAAAGCTCGACTATTTGACACGATCAAGTTTTTGGCGCCGTTGCCGGGGAACTCTAAAATATTAAGAAAGCTCTATTTCTATTACTTTAGCCATTATTCTATTACTTTAGCCATTATTCTATTATTATTTTTTTAGATTAAATTTTTATTTTTACTAATTCTCTTTCTTTCTTTCTTGACTTGTGAGGTACCTCTAGTTTATGACTAGAAGAAACCTGAGAGGACCATTAGAATACGAAAGTGACATTGAGGCTACCGCTCATAAAAATCACAGAGAAACTAGACGAGCCCTAGACTACCAAAGAGAAGAACAACAAGACAGATCCAATCCCACTGAAGGGGTGGACGGAAACAATCCACCGCCAAAGGTGCAAGAACATAATACTCCACGCACTATGTATGATTATGCTAAACCTAATTTGATAGGAGCAGAATCTAGTATTGTTAGGCCTGTTATAGCTGCTAATAATTTGGAATTAAAGCCTAACACAATACAAATGATTCAACAGTTTGTTCAATTTGATGGTTTGCAGGACGAAGATCCAAATACCTTCAAAATAAATGGCGTTTCTGACGATGCCATACGTCTTCGGTTATTTCCTTTTTCATTAAGGAATAAAGCAAAGCAGTGGTTGAACTCGTAACCACGAGGGTCAATCACCACATGGGATCAAATGACTGAAAAATTTCTTATAAAATATTTTCCACCAGCCAAAACGGCTAAATTTAGTAATGACATATCTTCTTTTGTGTAGAATGACGCAGAAACATTATATGATGCATGGGAGAGATACAAGGACCTTCTAAGAAGATGTCCACACCATGGGTTATCTTTGTGGCTTCAAGTCCAAACTTTTTACAATGGTGTGAATTCTTCAACGCAGCAAATGATTGATTCATCAGCCGGTGGAACTTTGAACAACAAAACTCCT